>OY728142.1:1460244636-1462644636 GCA_963277665.1 Viscum album
TAAATAATTCTAATAAGAAGCTAAAGTCATGTTCTCATGAATATGGATGCACTAATTTCTATAAATTTAAAACCATTGTTAGTAGTTTTTGACAATGATGAGCATAAAAATATATAAATAAACTAAATTATTTATTGAATTTGTATGTAATGAATTTTGAAGGAATAATTTCACCTAAAACATTTATGCAATAAGGATGATAATAACTGGTTAAAAAATGTTTCAGATGATTAATTATAAAGTCCCGACTTTATTACATTAAATAATTTAGAATGTTAGTCAAGAAATTACATCCTTTCACATTGGGTATCATTTCATGTTTAATGATTTAGGGAATTGAGATATTATAAATACATAACATTCCACATTTTTATATATAGTATACCATTATAATAGTATCTATTTCCTCAAAAATATAAAACATTTTAAATAAAACATGTTTTCGTGGAAAAATCAACAAAAGGTTTAATGTGGATTCCATATTTTTCTTATAAATCATAATAACCAATGAAAATAATTTAAAAACATTAGATGATCAAATAAATCCTTTTTAAGGGATAATAAAATTAGGAAAGAAAACATTAGTCCATGAATACTTGTAAACGTACGAAATCATTTCCAGAAAGATATACTTTTCACTCATATATACATACATTATGAAACATGATATTTCCACGAGATTTCCAAAAGGAAAAAATAAAATAAATAGATCCATAAATGTATCTTGGGGTATTTCATTCATTATCTTTTCTCCCTCTCGGCTACTCCCGTTAATACCTTATAATTTAACCCTCACATCTACCTTATTGTGCATCCATCGTAGTTACACTTATAATAACTATATGACTGACCACTGAATTACCCATACCCATTGCATTTTGGGGAGATATAGGTCCCACACACCATAATTAACAATGTACAAGAACTGGAAAAAAATTATACAACATGAATAATGGCCTAAAAACATGGCTTTTGAATTTTGTAAAACAGAACATTAAAAATGGTTTTTGGTGAAAAACTCGATTCAAATATCATATGATTGAAGTTGGACTTAATAGAGTGGATTTATTATCTATATAAACTATAGATAAATGTAATTAGAAATAATATACATAAAATTACCAACATAAACAATTTTAATACGACATAAATAATGAAGTAAAAGGTTAACCCCAAAAATAGAAATCGGGTTAAGAATTCCCTTTCCCCGGGTTTGTGTTACTTCAAAACGTGCATAAAAATATTGTCTTAATAGACAAAATATTTTTATTAAAATATTAAAGAAAAATATTCATGATTATAACACATTATATGGACATTTCATAACATTATTTTACCCTTTAATTATTAGTATTTTGTTCCTTCCATTGTTTCGGGTGCATTCTTTACATAATTTCCATGGAGGGTATGAATTTAGTTTTCTTGTCATACGGAAATGAAATTAAATAAGTGGAATGAAATGGTATTCATATGTTTAAAAAATATTAAATTATCTCATAAATCATTTTTCTTATATGTTTTAAGGATGAACAATTATATAAATCAATAGTGACATCCATTTTGATCATTTTGGCGGCCCATTGATAATCACGAACGGTTTCATCATATACCTCTAATATTATGCATATAAGTTAATTCAAGATAATAATAGAGGACATATCATAAAAATAGAAATTTTATTCAACCATTAAAATGGCTTTACAAATAAGTTTTTATGGATTTAATGGAAATTGAATATACATCGCCCACAATTTTGGAAAATCAGCACATCATGGACGATGTTTTTATTTTTAGAGTAAGTGGAGGGAAGAGAAAAAGTCAATTTATGATGTTGTTAAATAAACATGATAAATTTTATAATATAAATGATAATGGGGATTTTATAAATCTCAAATAAGTATAGAGAAGTGAGTAAAAGAAAATACAATAATTGAAAAGAAATCACATGAAAATTGAAGGGAATTTTACCCTATTGATCTCTTCTCCAAGAGTTACTCATTAATACCCTTGGGTTTTCCCTTTTGGTGGGAAAATCAGGTATTTTACATGGGGGAGGGGATTGGGACGATTAATTGGTATAATATAGACATGTATCAAGTCTTGAGTGTTGTGAGAGGAAGAGCGGTTGATGGTTGTATTAATAGTAGTTGATAGGAGGGGTTTTACATTTTTTTATTCATTAGTTTAATAATTTTTATCCAAATGATGAATATTCATGATTCATGTGACCATATATAGTAATATGTTAATGTATTTCTGAAGAAATGTCCATTTACATCATCCATGACTCATGCATGATGCAAAAAAAATCATTTATCTTTCATTTTTCATAATTATCGTATTTCACTATTCACCAAAAATTGAATATTTCAAAAAAACCTAATAAATTCACCCTATCTATTTTACTACATGTAAAATTCATATATTAACTATATTTTTTCAACATAATTTTTTTAATATGAATTCATTAATTTTTAAATAAATTCATATTTTATTACAAAAATAACAATTTAATACTATCACGGATTTTATATCACCTTGAAAAATTAATCAGGATATCATTAACTTATTATCATAAGAAAAAAATAATATGATTTACTATTAATGTGGTTAATATTACTATTTATATTAATTTTCATAAGGGTATGTTATTATTTAAAAAATACATGTTAATTTTATCAGTCTGCCAAAAACATACTGATCAGAACTATAGATGACAATTTTTATAAATTCAAATCATATAAAAGGAAAAATAATGCATGATATATAGTTTATAACTATACACATAAAATAAATTTACATGCATTTCAATTTTTTTAAATCCACGGGGTGGTACATTCTTCCCAACTTCAAAAAATTGTATTCTCACAATTTTTTATTTAATTATTAAAAAACTCAAGGTACCTTTCCATCATGGTATTTTCAGATTACCATGTTGCTTCTTCAACCATGTGGTTTCCCA
Source organism: Viscum album (assembly GCA_963277665.1). Taxonomy (NCBI): domain Eukaryota; kingdom Viridiplantae; phylum Streptophyta; class Magnoliopsida; order Santalales; family Viscaceae; genus Viscum; species Viscum album. The sequence goes on from OY728142.1 coordinate 1,460,247,599, forward strand.
AAAAACATTTAACTTGTAGATTACCTTATTCTAAAATACCTATTATCTGTGATCATGAATATAAACACTTTTCTCTTAATAAGAAATGTTCTATTCCAGTTAAACGTCTTCTGGGCTCTAGAAGTGTGATAAATCTGGCGCATACATTCTCAATATCGAAACATGAAAAACATTGTGCACATGAGATAAAATTAGAGGCAGATCTACACAGTAATAAACTAGTCCAACTTTTTGTAGGATTTCATATTGTCTAATAAATAACAGACTTAACTTTCCTTTCTTACCAAAATTCAGAACCCTTTTCCACAGTGATATTCAAAGAAAAACATAATCAAATAACACAAAAGAAAATTCATTCCTACAATTTTCTAAAAAACATTTCTTACTGATTTGTGTTGTCATCATGTGTTGCCAGATCTTCTGCACATTTCTAGCCACTTATTCTAATAATTCTTCTCCATTAAACTTTATTTTGAAACATCATCGAATAATGATGGAGTTCGACACTACTTCCCATAAAATTCATCAAAATGTTTCATATATATACTAAAATTATAACTGTTATTAAATGAAATATCAAATGAATAATGATGTTGATCTAAACATCCATGATATTCCATTGAACTGGCACTATGAATTTCCTCTAAATTCTTGAATCGTTCATTCTAAATACCCATTTATTTGTGGATGAAAATATCTACTGATATTTAATTCTATACCCAATGACATCCGTTGTCCCTTCCAATAAAACATAAGTGAACCTGTGATCGCAGTAAAATACAATGGAAAAGGTATTCAATGTAACTTCAAAATCTATTCTACGTATAGTTGAGGAAGTGGATCCAAAGAAAATCTTTCATTAATAGGAAATAAATGAAAATATTTTGTGACTCTATCAATAATAACCCAGATTGAATTTCTAACTTGAGAATTCATTGGTGGTTTAACAAGGTAGACTATGGATATATTTTCCCATTTCTACTTCAGAACTGGTAAATGATGAAGCTTCCCCTATGCTAATTATCACTCTTGTTTAACCTATTGACATTTTAGTCATTTAAAAGTATATTATGAAATATATATTTTCATTCCATCCCATCAATAATAATCTCAAATCTATTTATACATATTTTTTCTTCCATGATTAACTGAACGCTAAGAATTACATGTTTCTCACAACAATAGTTCCTTCAGCTGAGAATGAAAAGCAACACAAAATCTATTTCCAAATCATAAAACCCAATAATTATCAAGGATAAATCTTAGAAACATACCTATTTTAACAAATTCAACCCTGTAATCACATAAAATATGTTTCTCATAACATTTTTAATCAAGGGAAGCCAATCCCTTCGAGATCATGTCGTCAATCCGGAGAAAAAACAGTTGATTTTTTTATCAAGATCCAAAAAATTATTTGGAGCATACCCTGATAATCAGGTGAAGTTAACTTCATACATAGCTCCAAAATCTTCTTCCTTTGTCATCGATTCATGTAATTGATTCTTCATCCTAGTTCAAACTAGATAAGGAAATTATTTTTCAAGGAATGGACTTTAAAATTCATCATACTCTAAGGAATTAATCTCCCCTATATCCTTAATATTCCAGACCATTTACCACCATTGATCATATTAACCATCAAAACACTAAATGGATAGGCTTACAATTTGATTATCTAAAATTTCCATTAAATTGAATTTCATTTCAAGGTATTTAATCCATCTATCTACTTCTACTGGGTTAGAAGATCCACTGAAAAAGGTGGGTGTTGCGTTATAAAATGTTCTACAATTTTCATGTTCCTCTGTGGTAACACCAGTTGTTCTCATGAATGGATTTCACCCCCATTTATTGGATGTGTCAGCTAATACAATATGGTCACAATCTTCTTATTTCTAATCCCATCCATTCCAGGCTGAATATTTGGAAAGATATCGTTTTTTTGGTTTTATCACACTTAATATTTCAAATTTCTTTTTTAGAAAACCATTTTCAGTAAAATTTTCTTAGTCTAAGAAACATGGTAATATATAAATTCAATAACATCTCAAATTTACCATTTTTTAGTGATCATTTTTTAGTATTCTTTTAACAATATCCTTACCTATAACGTTTACCAAACAATCCTTTAATACCAACTATAAGGACCCAACCTTATTACATTACATATTATGGAATTTTTAATAAGAACTCACTTTTTTTCTAATTGAGGATATTTTAAAGTGTATATTTTTAGAGAAATCTAATATAATAAATACATAAAATTCAACATTTATATAGAGAATATATTACAAAAACAGTATCCATTTCTCCCAAAATATAATGTTTTTAAAATAAAACACGTTTTATTTGAAAAATTTTCATTACATTCAACATGGATTCCTTATTCGTACTACACAACTTATAAACTATGAAAATAAATTATAAACATGGAATGAGAATATAAATATCATTAAGTGTTATAAAAATACTAACAGAAACATTATTTCATGAAACCTTGTAAGCATAGGAACTCTTTTTTAAAAAGATATACTTGTCACCCATAATTAATTGCATTGTGAAATATGAGATTTCCCCAAGATTTCTGTAAAACATAAATAACATAAATAGAACCATAAAAGTATCTTATGAAGTAACTTACATAATATTATAACCCTCTCGGCTACCTTATAATTTGTAACCCTAATGGATACCTTAAAATGTAACCCTCATGACTATGTTTTTGGGTAACCATCATAGATACACTTAGTGTAACCATATGTCCATCCCAAAACATATACGTAAACATGGAATTAGAGGTATATATAGGTACCACAATTAATAATTTACAATTATTATGAACCAAAACATAAACATATAACATGCTTAATTTCATAAAGACATTTCTTTGATAAATTTTTGAAATAGAATTATAAAAAACAATTTGAAAAAAATACCATTAAAAATATCATATAATTGAAGTGAGACATAATAGTGTTAATGAAATATTTATATAAAATTTAAATAAAAATAGTTAAACATAATATAAACAAATTTAATAACACAAATATTTTTAATAGAACACAAATAATGAAGTAGATGGTCAACCCAATGAATGAAAACCATTTAAATAATTCACATACCTAGGGTTCATCATACTTCAATACATGTTTCAAAATCCTATAATAATGGTTAAAATAATTATATTAATATCGTAAATGAATATATTCATGTTTGAAACAACTTTTATGATTATTTAATAACATCATTTCAACATTTAATTATTAGTATTTTGTTCCTTCCATTGTTTCAGGTCCATTCTTTACTGGATTTCCATTGTAACATTGAATTTGATTTTCATAACATATGGAAATGAAATTACAGAAGTTGAATGAAATTGTATTCATTTGTGTCTATAATATTAAGTGATTTAATATATGATTTTGGTTATATGGTATGAGGATTAATCATTAGATAAATATTATGTGCTATCTGTTTAGATCATTTTGGTGGTTCATTGATAATCACAAACTCGTTTCATCATATTCCATTAATATTGTGAATATAAGATAATTACAGAACATATGAGAGGTAATATCCTAAAATTAACAATCTTATTCCACCACTAATATGTTTTTACAAATATATTTGATGGATTTAAAATAAAATTGAAAACACATCATCCACAAATTTGGTAAATCGGCACATTGCAGATAGTTATCTTATTTGTAGAGTTATATGGGGTTAATGAAGAATTAAATTGGTTAATTTTATCATAAACATGATAATATCTTGAAAATAAAATTTTCTAGAGCTTTCATGCCTCTTGGAAAAGTGGAGGAGAAGAGAGTATATGAAAATAAATGAGTTGAAAACAAATCACATGAAAATAAAAAAGGATTTTTACCTATTAATCTATTCTCATTGAGATCCTCCTTAAGACCCTTGGTTTTGGCCTTTTGGTGACACCATAAGGACTCTTAAATGGAGGTGGGGATTGGGAATACTATTTTCTAGAACATTGTCAATGATTAATGCTTGAGTGGTGTTAGAGGAAGTGGGGGGAAGGGATTGTGATATTTATAATGGATGAGAGGAGGAATTTTAAATTATTTTAAAAATTAGTTTAATAATATTTCTCAAGACTATTAATATTCATGATTCATGTCACCACAAATAGTAATAAGTGCATGTTAGTTCGAAACAATTTCCATTTACATCATTCATGAATCATGGATGATGCATAAAATCAATTATTTATTATATTCTGTAATTATTAAATTTCATTATTAACCAAAAATAATTTTATTAAAAATATCCAAAAACATTACACTAATGATTTTTTGATGCATAAGATTGAAAAATAAACACCATATTTTGATGTTTTTTTCTAAATATTATTCATTTAATTTTTAAATAAATTCATATTATATTCTAAAAATAATAATTTTGAAACTATTATTTATAATATATCACTATGAAAAATTAATCAAGATATCATTATCATATAACCACAAGAAAATAAAATAATAATATTATTTACTATCCATATAGATCAAATTACTATTAATATTACTATTTGGAAGGGTATATTATTATTCACTAAAAAATAAGGTTGTACTGTTAGACTCAAAATAACATACTGATCAGAACCATAGATGAATTTTTTTTATATTCAAATCATTAAAGAAAAAAAATTATGTTTTAAGGCTAGTTTATAACTATCCATATAAAACAATGATTCATGAATTTCAATTTACTTTTAAAACTTTGTGTTGTTAAATGTATTTAGATGGATGAAATTCATCTAACGAGAAGAATCCAAGGATTATTGTCAATTATTACTACTGTGGAATGTTTAGATACAAGTACAATGACTATTTGAATAATATGAAAATATATAGAGGTACACTTATCCCATAAAAGGAAAATATACTAACAACATTTATATTTGAACATCCTAAACATTTATATGGAATTTTTAGTGAATTGGTCATAGAGATAAATAGTTTTAGTATTCACCTACCAAGAAAAACCTTATATTGAACAATAGAGGGAGTCCAAAAATGATGAAAGATAATGAAAGGAACGTAGACTGTAAGTCTACCTTGAAGTGAAAACAAATGAAATTTTTTTGTAAGGACTAAACCAAAATTATTTTTTGGACAATTTCATACATAATAAAATATGATAAATAAGTGGATGAGAATTTCACTTCATGAATAGTTGTATAATCTCTATTAATGATCAATACAATGGAATAAAACCAAAAAATATTGTGAATAAATATGAAAAATTGATATGAATATTTGAATAGTGGAATAAATCATTAATAAAGAATATTACATTAAGAAAAGTTAACTTGGAAGGGAATCATATTGGAATTTTAGAAGCTATATGGATAAAGTATATTGGCTCGCTAGAATCCTAAAAATTACATTAAAGTTTTACTAGTATAGGGTATGTTTATCAATGAAATGGCACATTCCTCATATAAAATAATGATTAATGGGAAATATAATTCATTGTGAAAAAACAAATATTGAAATATTTTTATGGTTTACATGATTTAAATTCCAAAACAATAAGAATAAGTACAGAGATTTGAAGAAAATAAAATAAGTTTTTCAATTTTATAGATAACATTAATATTATATATTTTCAAAATATCTGAAAAGAAGGAATATGGAATAATATATAAATTTTATGGTAGAATTATTGAAGAAAAATAGTGGTAATGTGATGATAGATTCTAGATTGAGAAAATGTTTTTTACATTGTTCCTCTAATTAAAGAATATAAAATTACACCTATTCAAAATTGAATCAAAATAAATTTATTGAAATTGGAATATATGTTTGATGCAATTCATGGGGAACACTAAAATTGTGACTTAAATTCACAAATTTAGAAGCTCAATATGATAATAAATCTAAACCTGTGAATAATTGAAATATAAAGAATTGATGATTCTATCATGCTTGAGTTGTGTGGTCTATAAAATATAATGATTATATTATAATCTAATGATTAAATTAAAAGGGATAAAAATAATTTTTATGAAAAGTATGAATTTTTTTAAAATTACAGACAAAAATATTTTTAATTATTGAATTATCTTCATATTGTTATTAAGATTTATATAGGAATGATATTTTAATTAAAATCTAAGGAATATACACCCAATGGAAGATTTAATATGATATGTCATTACAGATAATATTAATGGGTTATGCTAAAGTTCATGTTAATAATTTATTTTCTATATCAAGCATGACACATATAGACATAAACCTAGTTTATTTAGACAATATTATATAATGGAAATGATGTTATCCCATATCAATAAAATCAAGGTTTATAAGTTGTTCAATGAAAGGAAAAGGGAGGTTAAGAAAAGTGTGAAGAACTTTCCTCTCTCCCACTATGATGTTAATAAGGGGATTACATTTTAGATCATTTAAGGAGAGATAAAATTAATAAAGGAGAAGCCTCATTGTTCTTAGATTAAAAAAATAAAAGTGTATTCTTATTTATTTCCAATAATCGGGTGAAGTTTTAGTGATTTATATGTTTTTAATTAGTATTGAAAATTAATCAAAACGTGTAGATTGGATCGCACATTAGATTATGGTGATAATATATTTTATTTATATTCACTAGTTTGATGAGAAGATAGTGAGTATGTTGGGGGTAACACTTTTTGCTGAGGTCAGGAAGAATGTCTAGTTAAAGAATATATACTAAATAGAGGAACCATCATACGTAGTAACACATAATATATAGGATATACTTCAGGAATATCTATATATTTAATAAAGGCAAGTGGAGATAGTATTTCTGATGCATGGAAAAATACCTAAAAATATTTATATCATATTGTATCCATTTATATTACATGATTATTGAGATGATATTCATTAAATTATAAACTGGTGATGGATGATAAAGATTTACATTTATAAACATTTACTGTTGAATATATATGTTTTTGGGATATAGTTATCTAGATGATTGAAATATGAGATATGGAGATTCCATAAGAAAAACAATGTTCATATTGATAATTAATATATTCAAAAATGATATGAAATTTAATGATGGAAGGATGGGATGACCAGAAATCGCTCTGTGGAGAAATAAGAAAAAAATATTCTCACAAGGATAAACCACATAGGTTAATTGGGAATTTTTTTGTGAATCATTCAAGAAAAATTTATGATGACTATGATAAAAATAAGTTAGTTTCATTTATTATTATAGAAAATATTTGAATAAAAACATTATCAAATGATGAAAGGAAAATAATATTCTAAATTAATTATATTACACATTTCAACCATGTGAATTGAGAAACATGAACATATAAAGTATTCAAAATAATAAAATAAGATTCTAAAATGTGAGTTCGGAATGATATTTATTAGATAATGTATGTGGTATGTTTGGAGAAATGTGGAAAATCTCAAAACAAAACTGTGAAACCTAAACCACGTAATTTTTAGAAGAACTACATTGGACCACAATATACAGATAATTCATTGGAATTACATAACTTTTACCAAAGTGTGGAAGAGTGAATGTGATCCTTGTTGAGTTGAATTTACTAAAGTCATATCACTATAAGTGCATTATTCTTGTAATAACTAATATAGTATACAAGTTTTTCGAATATGAAATAAATTTAGAAGAAATAAAAAATAACCAGATGTCTAATGAGGTGCCTAAGTAGAATCTAAATCTTTAGATGATTAGAATAAGTAATAGTAAATTTATGTAGGATTCAAGGTCAATATTCTGAAAGTAATGATAGTTTGTTCTGATGATGAAATTTGGTTGATATAAATCTAATGTATCATATATAAGGAAATTTAAAGTGGCCAATCTAATTTAAAAAAATTGGAATCCAAGATATGAAAAAGAATAAATAATTATACACTGAAAACTATAGCGATTATATGATATGATGATATAATGAACATATGAGTACTGATAGGTGGAAGTTCCAAACATTGAAATCTAGAATCAGATGTTGAGTTGATCCAATGCTGAATGAATCATCCAAGCTCAATCTATTTTATGGTGAATCAGATGGATACCATAATAATCACATGAATAAATAATTATAATGGTATATGTTCATTAGGGTTTTGAATATTTAGTTGATTCGATGAAATGAAATAGATATGATAGAATTCATTTTTAGAATACATTCAAGAAGATGAAAATTTTACATTAAAATATAATGAAGTTAAACATTTTGATGATGTTGATATATTTATTAAACGAACAATATTCATTTAAAGATTTTTTTTGACTAAATATTATGTACGATAATTAGTTAATGATAGTGGATGATAATTTTTTTAAGGGATCTGATGAAGTTGAATCCTAATATCATTACAATATAGTAAAACAGATCAATTGAAATGTTGAGAAGGTGGGAATTTCAAAAAGATACTCATGAGTTCCCAATATATATTGATGGATGATTTCACAAATAAATGAGGGAACATAACTATATATTGATAAGAACTATGAAGATAAATTTTAGAGGGATATAAACTGATTATCAATGATAGAATGTATCAGACCAAGAACAAACATCAGAAGACAGGAGGGGTTGATTTTTGAGAAGACAAGGTGATGATGATATACCGAATCAATTGATTTATTATTATATAGATGATTATTATGGGAGACATAGAAACATAGAAATCATATTTTGGATGTTTTAGATTTGTGGGTTTATGGAGTTGAGTACATCTTAAGACCAGTCATCTATAATGTGGATAACACGACATGAATATTGAGTACAATGGAAGATACATGGATTTCAAATATCGATCCCAAGATATGTTCATAGATAAAAGTGTAAGACTGGTGGATTTATTATAAAAAATCAATATTTTTTATTGGGAGGTATAATGATCATATTGGGATATAGATTAACTGATGGTATACCTGTAAATGATTGTTAAGTGTATAATTTCAATCACCACATGTAATTTATGAAAATACTATTAGTTGAAATTGCATGACTCAACGAGATTGAAAATGATATGTAATAGGTTCTCACATTAAGGTCAATCCTTGAAAAAATCCATTTGTTTCATATCCATATAATTATATATTTATCATAAATGAAAATTATTGATGGTGTATTATTAAATATCAATTAATCATAGATGATGATAAATGTTTAATCAACCTAAAGGAAGGGAAAATATATGTAAAAATTAATCGGTGAAATTTAGTTACCCTTGATTAAACATCCATCTTAGGGTTATTGGATAATCCCCTATGAATCATTGTACCTTTTAGATACTAGAGGATCCACCTTACTACATGCATATGTTCTCTATTTGGATTTATCATGATTCTTCTACCTTCTCTCACAACTTGAGATATATATGGATGACTAACACCCATTCCATACGTCAAACTTTTGGCTAACAATATATAATCAACTGTTGTTATATAATTTCCCTTGTTCATTATTCATGGAACCTTCTCTTTATATAAGTTAAAATTTTAATCCATGTGAATGGAAACCTTTTATCCCATGTTTCATAAAACATTATCTTTTATTATTTATAAATTTTACTACTAGGATATGAAAAATTTATAAAACTCAATTCCCATAAAATCCACATACCAAAAATTCATTTAACTATACTAAGATCCTCAATAATGAGACTAATAAACAATTAAGCTATACTCACGTCATTTCATTACTCTATAAGACTAATGAAAATCCTTTCATAAATAAAGAGATGTAATATGATGAAACTCACATCATCAAACCCTATTTGATAATGTTAATGACTATTATTTCGTTGGATGAACTTCTATTCCACAGAAAGGCATAAAAATTCTACTTAAATTACCATGGTGCATACTTCAATTAATAATGGCTCAACTATTATTTTACACAAGATATTATTTTTAATTATTGATTAAATATTAAAGAAATTATACGTATAAATACTTATGTAATTGGTCATAATGAAAAGTGGACTACACATCAAACAACTATAGATGTAAACATAACATAGAAATTTGTTTAGTTACTATCCAAAAAGTCATTTGTTTAATTATTGAATATTATCTTTTAGAAAAATAAAAACCTTTACTTGAAACCCCTTCACAACAAGACTTTCATTGTTGGTTTAGATACTAAATAATTCCTCATTCATCTAATAAACCTATTTACTTTGAAGAACTTTATTTACAATTTGGAAATATTTTCTCACCCATACTCTGAAAACATGTACGAAATCAATCTTATTCTTCATAGATAAATCCCACTAGTTAAAATATTTAGTATTCATAGAATATTATGATCTCTCAGGTTCTCCATCATCCATGTGGGGCAAAAAGTGAAATATATTTCACCATCAATACACTTGGAAAAAAATTCTCGTATTTCTTTGTCGCTAAACCTAGGACTCTGTCCCTATTAGAAATGAATATTAAGGAACAATATCTTCTGGATATCTACCCCATACCTCTACAATTCCTGAAATATCTAGTACATGAAACAATTTTTATCACATTAGAACACGACAAACATTGAGAAAATAATCAATACAATAAGATTTTTTTAACAAATATACTATGAGAATATTCCAAATTACCGATCACATATGAATTTATTTGGAACCGAAAATCATGTTCCAATGTTACTTTGATATCATTTGAAATATCAACATGGTTATGAAGATGAATACCATAAAAATTTGTGTGATGTCGTTTTTGAAGATTACATAGAATAGGGTGAGATGGATCATAGATCTGATAGAGTGGGGCCTGTTCGTTTTAAGGTCAAAATTTTCTCATTGCAATTTTGAAATACATTGGTTCACAATATCGACCAATGCTTATGTTTTTTAATTTCATTAATATTTAATGAGTACCCTGAGGTCATTTTTGATGATTTTTCTAGGTTACCACCCCATTTGGCGGTCATGTTTTCTATTTCCAGGCTTTGGGGGATGTGTCGTATATACATAACAACTTATGAAATGGAACATAGTGAGTTAAAGATCAAAAATTCTGTCTGATGACATTGAGGATACATGATTTATTTGAACATGTGTGATACCTGGAGTATCAACAAACCTTTTTAGAAGAAGGAATATGGAAATATTTTTCTTATTGGTGATAATTGAAAGATTCTTCAGATGACTATTCAGAGAAAAAATCATTTCACTAGGATTTATGATCTTTTTTATAAAACTATGAGATCCCATTGGATTTTTAAGATTGATATGAGATCAAGGTATTATTATCTATAAATATGAGAGGAAGATATTGTTAGTAAATACTTTATGACCATGTTTGAGCAATATGATAATATTGTTATGACATTTAAGGATATCTTTTATCATTTTGTGTTTATGGATTTGTTGAATTGGATATTTCATTGATTCTTGGACACCATCAAATTTGTTTTAACGGATAATATTTTGGTTTATTCATAAGTACAGGAAGAATATATTGATGGTTTGGATATAGTTATCATAATAATAAATGAAAATGACCAGTATATAAATATTTTTTAAATGTTAGTTTTAGACCGAAGAAGTGATGTTTATGATCTATGCCTTATCATAAATTTTAATCTATGTAGATCCCAAAAATACTCAACTGGTGAATTCAAGGGAGAAGAACCAGAATGTAAATGAAATTAAGAGATTCTTGTGTTTAGATTATTGTTAAAAAAATTGTTTATTGTTTTTCCAAGATTACATACCCTATAAAAATTTTGACATGTAAGGGTGTTAAATTAGAATATAATGATAAGTATCAAATATTTTTTGTGTAACTGGAGGATTGGTTGTATATATACCAAATTATCTTTCTTCTAGAGTTGGGTTTTGGTTATGATATTTCTTGTGATTCCTTAAGAATGGGATTTGGATTTATTCTAGTGAAATGGATGTAGTTAGTTGACCATGGATCATTACAACTATTAAATAACGAGAGGAAATATCATACACTTGAAATTGAATTCATTATAGTGATGAATCCTTTTAATTTATGGAATCAATATGTATTTCTAAAGAAGCTTACTAGATATTCATATCATTAGAGACTACAAAGATAATTTCAATAAAAAGGTATGAAATTTTAACAAATAAAATATGTTGATTGAGTTCAGAATTTGTTTTATATCTCATATGAACACCTAGAAATGGAATGTGGTCACAGATTCATTGTTTATGAAGTTACAGACTCAACCCACAAATAAATCTAGGGAAGAATTATCTTTGTTGAGTCTATTTGTGAAGATGTGCTTTGATGTGGAAGAGGATAATAAAATGGTGCAATTACCTTGTGTGAAATACAATTCTTCATATTATGATAATATTCTTCAAGGACAATAATTAAACAAAAATGTTATAAATATTAGTGAAATAAATGATGGTGGGGAAAACATGTGTGACCGGTCTCAATCTCCTAAGGATGTTTTCTGTTTCTAAGGTAGATTTTTCATAATTTCTAGGAATCTAACAAAATAATTTTGATAGTTACATTACATTATGGATACATAGTATAGAATAGATTAGTAGAACTATAAGACTAGATGAAAACATACATTACATGTTAAAACATATTAGTGAACTTTAACACACTGCGAGAACATTATTATACATTCCATAATGTCACATTAAATTAAACATAGACCACCTATATGACTCTTAGTCAATGAAATGAAACAATGGTGAGATCATATGCTTAGTAAGGGGTAACATACATGGGAAACATACACAACATAAACATGAAAAAAGCATTATGGTTCGAATAAATAATAATGAAGAAATATTAAAATAAAACTAAGGGAATTATATATCAATGATAATATATGAAAACATGTATAAAAATAATCGTTGACCACATTCTAATGGAATGATAAATGTGATACATACAAACATGTTTTGAATGAGTTATTACAAGACACATTCCTCTCATGGAAAGAGGTATAAATGAATCCAAACTTATTTTTACCCCTAAGACCTATAAATTTCTCAATGTTCAATACAATTGTAGGCCACACCCATCACATACAAAGTCTAATTAATTCTCCATAAGAGTCATCAAGACCTTTAATAAATTCTAAATAGATTATATTACTAAACAAAACAAATGTATAAATATAATGATAAATAAAAAGTAAAATAATTCACCATTTATGAGAATAATGTGGATTTATAGAAGAATATCCCTTAATTGACATATGTATACTGGGTATCACTAGTGTAAGATGAAGTAACCTCAGTGAATAAATAATTTGGAGAGGTTACATTCAATTTTTTAGGTTATTCATGGAATATGATAATTTGGTTCAATAATTTTCATCTTTATAATTACAAAAAAAAATTGTTCGAAATTTTCATATCATTAATCATTAATTGAGTGTGAATATTCAAAATAATATACCATAGGAGTACCCTTCCAGGCATGTGGGCTTAAACCCACATGTCATGAATTGGGATAATGATTTACTAAATGATCAATCAATATATTTCAGATGATTATACATATGTGAATTAATTCCAAATCCAAATACACCTCTCTGTGTCTAGTTATAGATATATTTTAGATTAAATTATCTTTAATGAATCATTACCCAAAATGGTGTCTATTTTTCTACTAGAGAAAATATGGAGTTTTATAATTGTTTTGGAACATCTAGAATCAAATGAATATTAGTGTTAGATTAAAATATATACTTTTAAATCCCATTAATATCATGATTCATTTGAAGAAAAATTCATCCATGTAAATTTACTGACATGAAAAAATGAAAAAGGTAGTGACAAAAACATGAGTCCCAATGAATAACCATTGAGCTGGAAAAATGAAACATATGGCATGTTTATAAATTCAATAAAAATACCTTGAAATAAATAAATTTAAATGAAATTTAAATTCCATGAATAAAATAATATAATGATTTAAAATATCATATATTTATTATATACACCACATAAAAGAAGTTAGGTTCATAATACCAAACATGATCCAAAGGGATGAATTTGAGATGAAAATCATTACCTCTTGTCCTGATATCCATCATTGTACATTAACCTAAAGTATCAAAAATATGTCTATATTATTCAATTAATTAATGACCATACTCATATTCAATTTCATTTATACTCTTCAAAAATATTAATTCTCTGTATGAATACAAATTATTTTCCAAATTGGGTGTTTAGAGTTTTGATTGATTCAACTAGTTTCATAATACAAGTATCCGTATTCATTATTATTCATAGGTTTATCTTTAAAAAATCAATAAATTTATAATTATTTATTTTTTATAATTGTTTATGACGTTTTCACATTCCATTCATTATTGTTTTAGTTTCTATCTTGGATGAAAAAAATAAAAAACATGAACGTTTTAGTGATTCTAGATGTTCCATGTGTGTTTTAATAATTAATGAACGAAATATTGATTTAACATATCACATACCAAAAATATTAATTTCGTAAAAACTGATATCATATTATACTATCAATTATCTTACCATAGTCATTAATGATATAAATTCATAATAGTCTTGAAATTGCGGTTAAACTGACCCACACACGAATGAACCTTCATTTAATGAATGTTTTTGAGGTAGTGTTGTTGTAATATAAATATAGTAAGATAATAAAGATCTCATTATGATTTTATTAGTGAGATATATCTTGAATATAAATATGTATAATAATAATTAATGGATGTTATAATATTACACAATTTGAATAAAAGATTGTCCTCTTATTATCCTTAATTAAAAAGATTGAATTAACGATGATTTTTTTTGATCATATAATTTTTGGGTTCAAATATTTTCAATAAAATAACATTAATGATATCATAAGAATAATTTTTCAATTAATCCCATTGTTCTATTCATCCCTAAATGGAGGTGAATGAAAAGTAATTCCAATGAATTTTGTAGGTAATAGTATACATATCACGCAGATGATAGATTAATTTTACATAAGGGAAATTGAAATGGTGGGGAGATATAATTTCAAAAAAAATTAGAAAACAACTTATAAAAAAAATTAAAAATTAAAAATATATTATAGAGGATCTTCATCTCCCCGAAAGTGTCGGGCCACTTCTAGGAGGCCCCCAGCTTTCCCTTCTTCCCAAGGAGATAAATAGTGCTACGGATTTGTGTAAGTTCACTCTGGTGGCTCATTTCCTTCCTCAAAGACCCTCTGTGGAAGCATTTTCTCAGGTCATTGCTATGTCTTGAGAGCTTCGCGAGCATGCGATTGTCAGGCTGCTTGATTGGAGACATTTAATGGTCCGTTTTGGATCGGAGGAGGAAATGAATGTTGCTTGGTCCAAGATGCCAGGAAGATGTGGTGGATCCTCCTTTTATTTTTTCCAATGGAATTTTGATTTCCATATATAGAGAGACCCCTCTTCGATCGTGACATGTGTAAGCCTCCCTGGTCTCCCTCTTTCCTTTCAAAATCCCTCGATCCTCTGCACAATTGGTAATATGATCAGTCGTTATCTCTGTTCTGATCAACGGACTGGGTCTGTTTCTCATCCAATCTTCCCACGAATCTGTGTTGAGGTTGACGTTACGAAGCCCCCGGTGCGTCGAGTTTGGATTACAGATGAGAAAGAGTTCCGATGGATGCACGAGTTGGTATTCGAATCGTGGATGAAATTTTGTGTGAATTGTAAACGGTTTGGTCATCTGGAGGCTGTTTTCCGCAATGGAGGTATGCGTGGTAGATTTCAGGTGATGGAAAGAAATGGTGGTGAAGATTGTGATGTTCGGAATGATGTGAGGCCAGATCTGGAGGCGGTCAATGATGGTTGTAGGGTTGGATTCCTGAATGCATCAACTGCATCTGATAGGTGTCCCAGAATTGATGGTCCAGATGGGCAGGGAGGCCGGCTGGGTTCTTCTTGCAATGAACTTGGTGGCTTGGTTGATAATGTCTCGGGCCATACAAGTGGTGTGAAGGAAGTACAAGCTTCTCTGAATCCATCAGTGACACAGGTCTTTGACAGGCTGAAGTGTGATCTTGAAGTGGAGTCCCAGTCTGCTGTGGAAAAGAGTTCATGGCACTTGTAGATGGATCCTTACTCTGAGGTGCATATGGTTGCTGCGGATTGTGATCATGGGGGTATGAACAGAAGTAATTAAGGTGATGAGAAGGATGCAATAGGAAATGGTGCTGCAGTGGTCACTGTATGTTCTTCTGAGGAGATTCTAGGCTCTCAGGTGGGAGGGACAGGCTGCTCAGTGGTGGAGGAGCACTCGGCTCCTGCCTTTTTTGCAGGGGGTGAATCGTGATGCTACCATTGTGGTAGACCCTGCACAGGTTATGGCTGAGGGTGCAGGGCATATTGGCCAAGAGATCCAATCGCAGGTTATGGATGGAAGCTCCTTGCAGGCTGAGCTGGTGTTTGATACAAGTTGGGACACGGTTTCTCCTATCCCCATAGATGTGGTGGATTGTGTTACGAAACGACAGGATGATGGAGATGAGGGAGTGGAGATCATGATTTCTACTAGAAATAGGTTCCTTTAACTAGATAATGAGGAGGAATTGCATGACGAGGTGATTTCTGTGAGGCAGCAAGCTGTCCATTTTCAGATTGAGACTGATTCAGTGGATGTTGCAACTAGGGAAGGCGGGCTGAACATGATGGATCAGCCACAATGCCTTTATATAGCTGACACCGACAATACAGTCCAGCAAACTTCTAGACTGAAGGATGGATTCCTGCAGGTAAAAATCTTGGGGAAATGGGGTGATCTCTCAGATAGTGACAAGGAGAAGGACATTGGTGAGGTTCGGACATCCTACAGTAATGTTGTACAGAGAGAAAGGAAGATGGTGCACGAGGATGAAGGTGCAAGGAATGCCCCTCCACGACAAAGAGCGAAGAAAGATTACTCTTCTATTCTGAAGCCGATGTCGACTAGATCTTCAATTGGGAAGGACAATTGGACTATGCAGTCCTCGAAGGAATTTCTGGCCTTGGAGAAGCCGGATCTTAGAAGGAAATATGCCAAGGTTCATAAACACTACGAAAGCTCAGAGTGGGAGACCGATAATGCAGAGGACATAATCTCCAAAGGGGGTGGTGATGAGTATGATTTCTATGCTATGTAGATGCTTTGGACTTGTTTTATCTACTTTATGCTTTTTCTTTTATTAATAAATGGTCAGAGGCTTGCCTCTGACTGAGCATTTCTAGTATGTTTGAGTATTCATTGGAAATCAAGGGCTTGGGATAACATTTCATGACCATAATATTGTAGGGGTGAATGGTAATGATTTGAGAAGTGAATATGGAATATTATTATGAGGAGAAATAACTTCTTTTTTTATTGACGGGGTTTTTATATTAAATGTTTATAGATAAAATGGGGTTTCATGGATTTAAAGATGGGTGTGTGGTAGGAATGAAATAACATGGAAAATACGCAAGAATGGAAAATTAGGTGGGGAAATTATAGTTGATAAATTTTGTTTTAGCTTTCATACCTAACATATTATATTTTCTATTCAAGACATTTTAATTATTAAAACCCTAAGATATAACCATTAATCATTTTTCCATTATGATATTAATTTTAAATTACCTATGGTAATTTTATTAGTACAAAAAATTTAATTTCCATGTTAATAGAAAAATTATATGTGATAAAAACGAATTTGAGATCCATTTATCCTAATCGAATTAAAATTTATTAGAAAAAGAAATTTTAATTAAAAAAAGATTATAGGAAAAAGTATTTTTATACAAAAACATCTCATTATATATTTAGTGGTTGTTATTATTATTTTCTATCAATTTTTAATTAATGAGATGATATATATATTTTTATGTGTTTAAATATCATATTAGATCCATATTTTTAATTAAATAAATCTAAATTATGTTGAATAAAATTATATAACTCTTATAACATTAATTATTTCAAAATAACTATTTTACTTTTACTGTGGTAATTAATATTTATCCAAACTAATTTATTTCTCATTCCTAAAATGAATATTTAAATAGTTAAATAATGTAAACCTAGTAATTGTAAATATAAATTCTATTTTGAGAAATAAAATTAATATTTACCCCGAATATATTTTATCATTTGGGTGTATGAAACCCCTCTGTAGAGAAATACCAGTAATTCGGGTTATGATTATATCTCTATAATGTATTAAAAAATTATTTTTATTTATCTAATAAAATGAAAACAATCAGATATTAACCGTTTTGTCTTACTTATGTGTAATGTCTCCTTAGAGTGTGAATTGTACTATAGTTTAGTATATGGTTTGTACCGGATATAGTATGATTTTAGGTTTTACATCCCCCCTTTAATATTTCTATCCTTGAATTTGGGGTTTAAATCAAGATAGGTTCCTTATTATAAGACATCTCATCCACCAACTATACTATCTTAAATATGTGCAATGCAATGGGTCTTAAATTTATTTCCTCAATAATTAATTTTGAAATGTGTCATGTACTTTGGAATGGTTACACATTATAGAGAATTTGTATTCTATGACTCCAATTATTTTTTGTATTTAAAAAACCCAATGTACTTAGGGATTAGCATCCCCTTTTTAACAAATTTTACAACACCCATACATGTTGAATACTTCACGAATACATATTCCCCAACATGATATTACATGTTTTTTCCTTTGATTATCATCATGGAATTTTCTTCTCTAAGATGTTTTAATATGATTCGATATAATTAAAACCTAAATGTTTCCGCCACAAAAGGATATGGGAAAAATTAATTTCATTCTACAAAATCGTCTAAATAGATTGTAGCATGGAAGCTTTTATAATAAAATTCATCACATTGTTCCATCTATATTTTCTAATTTTATATGTTAATGTAAAAAATTTACAATAAATAGAGATATTTATCCCACGTACCATGGATGTCAAGAGAACATGATCTCAGCATAAATTCTAAATATTGGTTATTCATTTTAGGCTACAATTTAATCTTAATATGATTGGCAGTTAATAAAATTTAGTCAGTATTATTATCCTTTTGAATACACTTTATGAATTTTAATTCAATTCAAGGGACACAATTATATAAAATAAATAGAGGTTCCACAATAATCATACTAGTTTCATTTATATAGATCTAGGTAAGTCACCCATGGTTTAGATCTTCTCATATCACTAAGCAATGAGTATGTATAGTCTGATAGACAATGATGACCCATATAAGAGCATTATTCATTGTATTATTGGGTGTGTACTAACAACGTTCATTATAATATCATCCCACTTCTATATAGGTATATGAATAGGTTTCATGAATCCCATAGGATGTTGTGTATTGTCAATCACCAGTTGGAAGACTATGAATTTGGACACATATTCCATAATTTCTAACTTTATTCCATCCCACCTCAAAATTCAATTTTTTATCTTATTAAAAACCCACTTTAAGGAAAAGTGGGAACCATACAAATATATTCACTACCGTGTACCATCATACATGTCCATCCAAAAAATGATTCAAAATTAAAAAAAATCAAACAACACAAAAATCACCGCGCCTTGAACTATCTCTAAGAACCCTGATTAAAATTTCAAACAGCACTTATCCAATGCTTCGATCCACAAACCTACTAGCCCATGTCACACAAAGACCATCAGTTGCACCTCTGCCAACTACCGTGAACAACAGCATCATATATCACTTCATTCCATCCCACTAGGAATATTCTAATAAATTTCTATACTTATTTATGATACTAGTATGTAGAAGGAAATTTTATCCATGTCCTTAATTTATAATTTTCTTCAATTATTCTTATAATAATGATGAAAATAACCACTACCCATACCTCTATAATCTATCTCAATAGATATAAAATATAAATTTTCCATCATTCACTACATTAATATTCATTTTGATATTTTCATTATAATTTTGGTACATATTTATGTTATCTAGAAGGGATGGTTTATTAATTTAATAAAAATGGAAATATTCAACCCCTTCACTAAAAATCACCAAAACAATATTTAATAGATGTCGGTATATAGGCTCCTTGTTAAGGCTTATCATGGTCATAATTCCATGATTCTTCTAAATAAATTACTCGTGCACCATTTTTAAAATTTAGGGTGGTATTTTATCAATAAATCATTATCTTTATTAGTTCAAACCAACATAATGGTCTCATCATTAGATCCTTATAGGTGAATATATACCTAAAACTTTTTCGGTCAGTTTATATATCATATCATTCTCTATAGAGGTTGTGTCTCCATATTTTCAATGAAATTATTATGGATTATATATCAATGTTATGATTTGGATACTTTATTCATGAATTTTCAATTCCATTGATTCATATGAAAACACCTTATCATTCTGAATAATGAGAAAAACATTATTCCCTTATCATATTAATCATAATAAATAATTTATCCTTCCTTACATAATGGTAGATATATTTAAAGTGAATTAATATGTATCTAATTTAGATCATCAAAACATACCCACATTCACATAACCATGTGAATTTTATCCCTATAAACATTAATATGGTTAATAGGTACGAAAATCATGAAAAATACACAAAGAACTAAAAATAGTAAACTGAAAATCCCATGAAACATCATATTTCATTTATTTTTCTTGGTGAATGCAATCCCTTTTCATAATTTTCCTTTTAAAGGTATTAATATTTTCAATCCATGAAGATATTATTTCCATGAAAAGGAAATTCATTTAGGAAACAATCAAATTAACTATATTTCCCATATATTTACTCTGTTATGAGGGTCTATAAAATGATTTATTAGTTACTCTTATACTCTTCATATAACTTAGAGTATGTCGAGATATGATTAATGAATACCACCAAAATTTAATCAAGATATTCTTTATATAGTCAATTTATGAATTCTATAAATATTAAAGGCGCATTAGTCAATCCAAAACTCATTATCGAAATCTCATTATTTTTGTACCATGTCCGAAATGACTTCATTTTCATATGATGCTACTCCACCCTTAAATAGTGATAACTAGAGTAAATATCGATGTTTGAAATGTATTATCCTCATTGAAATTGATCAGGTAAGAATTCAATGCGTGGTAAATGATACTTATTCATTGCATTAATGGTATTGATCTCCCTATAATCTATTCACAATCTCATTGATCCATCCTTATTTTTTCATGATTAAGACAAGGAATTCACATTGAGAAATAGTAGTTCATATAAATCCCTTATCAAAAAGAAATTAGTTATATATTAATCTCAAATAACTATATTGGTGTCATTCCATATAGCGTATTTCATAAACTCCATAGATCATTAATGATTACAAAAGATAACTAAACTTCATGTGGTGCTGCATAACATGAAAAATATTATGAAAAAATTAATGATTTTTTTAAAATATATGTACATCCACTATTATTATGTTATCATCCATATGTACAGATCATTTGTGATTTCTATTATTCCTAGAAATCCATTAAGTAGATCTTCTAGAGGAGGATCTGATCATTATTTCTATGATAAAGATTCCCCTTTAATGATAAGAGAATCATATCCATTTTCTGAAATCATAATTTTACTCTCCTGGGAAAAACCTTTGATATATGATTTGCATGATAGTCCACAGCAATGATCATATAAATCTCTATAAGTGGTATAATTAACATGATTTAAAATATGGTATTCCCATTCATTATAATTGTAAATTCCATCCACTTTTTTGTTTAAATAAGTCATCCAACAAGAATCTTAATTTCAAATTCCCATACTATGTTTTTGGAAAATAACTAATTTTTTTAGGAAACATGGAATATATAAATTATTGAAAATATACAAAATATAAAAAATCATTAGCTAACATTAATTAAATAATTAATATACCTTCCACCATATCATTAGAAACATTTATATCAGCTGTTGTCATTTGATAATATTTTCATTTCACCATTCCATTTTGGAATATAATATACCTTGATGATTTCAGAAATGGTATGAGTAATTTACCTTTTACATATAGTTAAATAATTAATCATCAAAAAAATATTCCATTCCCTTATATTAGTTGTTTTTATATCATCATTTTTCATCAAATGTAAAAGAGTCTGATTCCCTTCCAAGAACCCCCGAGGTGTTTCTTCCCATAATCATCACATATGGAAAATCAAACTTTTCCTTTATTTACTTTTTATACAATTTAATTCCCATGATTTTCATAAATCATCTTCTTCTATATATTTTATTTGAATATATATATCCCAATGAACTATATTTCTATAATAATTATGAATAAGACTATATCTTCATATGATGAAAAGGTATGAGAGAAATATTCAATTTGAATCATTTGGTTTAACTAATCAGTTAAATGATCAATATTTCATTCTAGGATATATAATGGTATTGAATATGTCAATTTATTATCAGAAAGTTATCCAAATACATTGAAATATTTTCCAACTAATATTATCTATGATTATAGAACTTCATTTACCTTTGTAATCTATTCTTATGGATAACATATTTATCTTATAATACCTCCTTTACTATTACCTACTCCATTAAAATTATATCAGATTAATATTTAATTTCATGACTTATTAACCACCACTGGTCCACATCCCCCTTCAAATGATAGACTTCAATGATGAAGTTTTCCTTTTTACTACTTCATAAACTGAGAAAGATCTTTTCTAGGGAATTAATACATTGTTGAACTTCAAATGGAACAATAGTTTCACAAAATATTAAAGGTTTTTACCACATTAAATAATCCAACATGCTTACAACATGTTCTGGATTAGCAGTTTCTCTATACAGGTGGGATTATTTGTCATAAAATGGGTCAACATCTCCAATATGGTTATGAACTGATTATCCTTAACTACAAATCCATTGAATTCCCAAGGGAAAATATCCCTACATTGAAAATGGGATTTGATATGGTTACAATACACTAAATTACTCTATATTTTTTTTAATGAAATACCAATAACTTGTTCAAGATATTGAATTGTAAAATAAAAAGCCTATTACATTTTCTACATTACTAGATATAAATATTGAATGTTTTTCATGGTACATGTGCTATCAAACATGGTCCCTCAAAATATATTCCTCCAAGGATCCAACTAAACATTCAATGATTCCAATTTTAACATACAAGACGCTATAAACCAAGTGAATTATTTATATTTCATTATTATTATAGAAAAAAAATGCATACAAACATGAAATTGAACACCATATTATGAAACTATGAATTTCTTGAAAACATCATTATCATATCTATCACGTACAAAAAAATTACAAATAGACCTCCTATAGGTTTTTCCAAAAGGGAAAGAGAATTATCTCATATGCTAATTAAGGGGTATCATACAATATAATATTAAATAATATAATGATGAAATAAGAGATATTGAGGGAATAAATGAAAAACATAAATAAATAATTAACTAGAGGTAAAGGAATTTTATATCCATTATCCAAAATGATATTATGGATAACAAAAATCATTGACCACATTCTAATGGAATGCCTAATTTCAAACCTCAAAACATAGTTCCATGGCCTTGTTCTAATATAAATTCCAATGATGGGAAAAACTATACACCAAACCCCATCTTATTTTAGACAATGATACTTGTAGATGAATCAAGGGTTTAAATAATTTCAAGCCCCACCCATCACCTGGTTAATTCAAAATCATTTCTCATATTAGTCATTAAGAACTGTGGTACTATACCATAAGAAATCTCTTACCAAATGAAAAATGGATGTTCATATAATTTTAAATATATAATGAAAATAAATATAATTAAATAGAATATTTTTTCTATTTAAGAGAACATTAATTAATCAACATACAAGATGCGGGGTATCATTATTTTGATATTAAGTATCCACATCAAATAAATTAAAGTATGAGTGTGTATTCAAGAACTCAGTTATCCATGTATGATAGTAATATATATCCATAGTGTAAATTTATGTTAGACCAAAGAAGTGGAAGGGAAAATCATTTATTATTAATCATTAAGGGTTAGTGCATGTTCCAAATTATATCTCATAGGTTTGTCCCTCAAGTTGTGTGGTTTTGGTTCAATCACTGTACATCCAGATGGTGATTGGTTTAGTGATTAGAAATACTTTTTAGGGGTTATTACCCATAGGTGTATCTATTACAGAGCCTCATAAAACTTCATGTGTTTAAAATTGGCTGAATTTCATTGGGAATTAGAAAAACATTTAAACTAACAATACTTAGGATGTCTTTTCATTGATGGAAAATAATGTGGTATATAATAGTTTTTATAAATAATGAAAAAATGATTATGAGAGTAGGATAACAATATAATTTTTCATTCCATAATTTTCAAAGTTAACATGGAAAAAATAATTTATTGAAATTAATGAACTACAAAAGGAACATAGGAAGTTATTATTACATTATTCTCAAAGAAGGAAAATTGATATGCAAAATGCTGGATTGGTATTGGGTAGAAATTAAACAAAAAACACCATATTGTTTGTGGTATAAAATTGAACTTTAAAATCTATTAAAAATGTAATTTTATTATCCAAAAACTCAAATATTTATTATCTAAATTATATAATGGCTATTAGGTGAATGATACCAAACATGTCCAAAAGAATGGAATTTGGTATGGAAGCCCTTACCTCTTCCCTAAACATCAAAAAAATGTATTTTATAAACATATATCATAAATATATCTATATTAATAAATTAATTTAGATCTTTAATAATATCTAATTTCATTCAAAATCATCATAAATACTCATCATGTACAATAATATTACTGATTTTCCACATCAAATGTTTATATATCTGATAACATGTACTTGTTTCATAATAGTTCTTTTTTATAACTCACTCTTATAAAAAATTTCATCATTACATGATAAATAATGTTATTTATAGGGGTTATTTTTAATTATTTATGATTTTTTAAATTCTATTGACGTGGGTTGTGAGTCATTATCCATGATGTTAAAAATGATAACAATGTTGTTTCGCTAATTCATGATGATCAATGTTTGTTTTATTATTTAATAAAATAATTTTTTAATTAAAATTTCTATAAAAATCAACTTTCAATTTTTTTATCATATTATGTAAATGATTATTTTTTCTTTTTCATTCATGAGATAAATTCAGGATATCTTTCATGAAGGTGGTTAAACCAACCCAAACATGAACCTAACTTGATTTTAGGAACGATAATAATTTATTTTTTATTATAATATTTTTATACAACAAGCATTATGATCATATTTACTGTATATTATATTCATATATAATACTTTAACATAATTAGTAGAATAAGTAATATATTTTGAAATATTACAAATTTTTATGAAAAGACTATCCTCTTAGTACAATAATTTTAAATGATAAAATTAATGATGATAATTTGTTTATTACTTCATTAACTACATCTCAAATTATTCTTCCAAAAAATAAAAAATAAATGGGATTGTTTTTATTGAAATAAAATTTTGTAATTTGGATTACATGTATAGTCAATGAATTGAATATTAGTTAAAATATCTTATTATATATCATTCATAATTTTATGTGTCTTTTTGATAATAAGTTTCAAAAATATCTATCATTTTAAAAGGGTATAATAGTTAAAATATATGTTGAAGACCTTGAAATACCATAAATTTATTCTTAAAAATAGTTTAGTAGTTGGATAAAATTCTATGAAAAGGAACATATCATGTTGGCTAACTAGTGTATGACCTGGTTATGGAGATTTTTTAGAAAATGGATTATATAAAAAAATAATAACTCATATATGGTTTTAGAAATAGAAAAATTAGCATATTCCATTTGGGATCCATTACTCATTAGTAGAGAGTAATATTTTACTATTGGAAATATCAACTAATACCAATGACAATAAATCCTAGAGGATCACATATTATGTTTTTCTATTAATATCAATTAATATCTATTTGAATTTATTTATAAGAAATAAAATTAATATAAAAGAAAATGAATAATTGCATTCAATATTATTGATCATATGAATCTAGAAAATATTCTTTATATGGTTATTGTTAAAATCTGAGGTTATTCATTATTTATTTACATATTTATTGAATGAATAAATTTTTTATTTATCTAATTATTATATAAATATCGATTATGACTCTAGACCGTGATTATGTCTTGTGATAAATACTAGTTTTCAAGCTGGATAAATAATTTTTATCATTGTGATATTTATTGAACAAGATAATATGAAATTATATTATTATTTTAATACATGTAATGGTTATAGACATGGGTATAACATTTTATTTATAGTATATGGTAATCTAATAAAAATATAATCTTTAACCACATGTTTATATATATAACACATAAAAATTGTAAGAGAGGATGATCAAGAATCACTATACATAAAATATTTATCTCTAGAATTATCCTCATCCCATCACAACCTCTCAAGAACGATATGATCTAGATAAATTCATCAATACTGAAAAATTGTGATGTGATCTATACAAATTTTCAAGATAATAAATCATCCATGATAGCACTCAACAATCCATTTATGTTTATTAGAGAATAATAGATGAGATGTAAATCACTGGTATTAGTGTTCTAAACATAGACCCTTCAAGTGCAAAAAATTATTAAGAAAGGGTTTTAAAATATGAACATCTACTATAATTAATATTTTAAATAATGATGTACTATTTTTTTCTAAATTAATTAAATTACTTATAAATTTAAAGTGAAAATATTTCCCTTAGTTTCAGTGAACTTCTTTCAAATATTAAATTGGAAATATTTCATAGGTCATGGTTCTAATTCCTTGTGTGTTATGGTAATGATCCATCAAATTTGATATTCATTGAGCTAGGATAAGTTTTAATAATCACTTCAAGTGCACCCAAAATCCATAATTTTCATCACAATATTCATGTTCAAATTTATAATTATTTATTTGAGTAATGATCCTTATATATTTTAATGATATTATTAATTTCATGTTTGGATTTATCATTGTTCCTTTTTAAAATATATTCTTCCAATTATTTAATTATCTATTTTATTAAAATGGTCAATTAATAATTAATTAAGATAAAATATGAAGAACACATAAAGAGGTTACAAGGATTCTCTCTATACAATATAAGACTACATCGTGTTTACTAAAATTATAATAAGTCATTTGTATTTGATGATAACAAAAAGGATGCCAACATGGATTTTGGGTCATCGTATAATTAATACACCCCAATATATAATACATTTATCATGACTAGACTAGCCATAGTTTCACTTGGTGTTTTCAGTGTACACAACGTGTAGACTTACTATATATCAAGTAGTCCATGTGTTTTAAAGGAGAAATCTTATTGTCAAACTGATTTCTATGATTAACAGACCACATGTACTTGATCTATTATATGCATTGTATCAAATATATGTGACTAGAACTACACAATATGTATCATCTATACATTAAATGTACATTTATTAATATCCATTATAACTACAATTTTAGTCCTTAGTAACGTAATGTAGATGTGTGATAAAGAGAATTACATGTTTTCTAGAATGATTTTACATGTTGGGTACATTACATGTTTAAGAGAAAATATTAAATTTAATTAGTTACCCTATTTAATGTCAAATAATATAGTTTTATGGCTCATTTAGTTTCCGGTACACTCTATTCATAAGGTTTTATATTATATTAAATATAAATTATTTTAATGAAATATTTGATACTGCGAATTAAGTATGGTTATATTATTCTAAAGAATAAATTTATTAATATTTAAAGATATATAATTAGATTTGTTTCCTGTGATAATAAGTTTTTAGTGTACACTGTGAAATTATGAAACATATCATATACCTAATGTGTTGTATGAGTGCATTATTTATATATAAAACCATAACAAATAGTTAACCATGTATAAATAATGTTACTACCTTGTACATAGTCATATACCATTTTCATTTATTTTTAAAATATAAAAATTATTTATTTAATTTGAAATCAAATCTAGTGGGAATTTAGGATGATTTAATGAAATAAGATAAAATGAATTAATTGTTTCATAAGATAAACAACTAGAATAATTTATGCATTTTTTCTTATTAAAGAATTAATTTATATTATTCTTAACAGTTTTTTAAATTTGATAATCATTTCATGTGTATGGTTGATCATGACCCTTGACATTGTTTGTGTTGGATTTATTTTATTTTATTTTGTTTCACATTTTTAAATTATGTATTATTAAGTTAAATAATATGACATGTGATTCATCCTTCCCTCATTTATTTTTTTGGAACACCATTTCTATAGTTGTTTTATGAAATTAACATTGAAAAATTCATTGGTCCTCCTCTCTTACATGTGAATTATATAACAAATTTTATGAATGAAGTATCACAAGGAATGCACAATTGGTTCCAGGAGGTGTCGAGGTGGAGGTGGTTTAAGATAGAACAGAGACTAAAGAAACACATGAGATACAAATGTGTACATGAGGAATGCTGCATCTCATTCCAATAATCGTACAAGTTGTTATTACATTGGATTATAGGCTGATTTATTTTCCACTAAATTATTAAACTATTAGATAAATTCTTGATCATTTCAACTATTTATTTATTTATGTCTCATTCACAATTTATTTTATATTTCCAAGAGCACGAGAACTGAAATACGTGGCATAAAATTAAATATGATATTTAAATTATTGGAATATTTGTAAATGTATTATCAAAACATGATTAATAACATAATTAAAATCTCCCAAAGTTTGAAAATATATGTTATTGATAAAATATGAACATTTAAAAATAATAAAAAACAGTTCATGATAATATTAAGTCATTAAGACTTCCTTCATCTGAATTAAGATTAAACCATAGTTATAAGTTTCATTTTGGATTCCATTGGGGGATCTTGTAATTATAAATTAGTATTAAATATGGAAATATATCAACCTAAAAGAATATGTATTGGGCTTAATGGCTTCCATCTTTTCCATTAATATTTGGAGGTATGTGTTCTTGAAATTTGAATCAATGATTTTAGATTTGGGAGTCCACTCAAATGCTCAAAGAGATTTGTATTTTTTAGTAGTAAAACATGGAACCTAAATATATTCATATAATTTCCGTGGACTATATTTGGATTATAATAAAATAAACATGGATGCTTTAATCTATAATTTCTACAATAATGGGGAATTTTGAGTTCAATGGCGTGGATCATTGAGACTTGAAAACATAGTTAGAGACATATTACAAACAAAATTTCAATAATCTCACATAAATTATAATCATGTGAAATAAAATTAATCATATATATTATAATAATAAAAATTTTGTATGTTTATATCCCATATTATCACTGTGATCATTTTCAGAAAAATAAAATCTCATTAATAACACTAAATTTATTGAATGGTTCAGACATTAATGAGTATTGTTGCACTATGAAAAAAATATTACAATCTAGAATCCTGGATGTCTAATATTCAGGATAAAGAGAAAAGTGGAGATGAGTTCATTTTCATTAATAAAAAATATAGAAACAAATCCAAATATAAATGTTTAATGCATTCATCAATGTAAAAAATTCATGAAGTCACATGAAGGAATGGATTCCTAATGAATTCCTTGGAATCTCTAAGACATGAATATGGAAAGAGCTAGATATGAGTTTTTTGATATATCCATGGAAATATTTTAGATTAAACATATAATAGACCACCTATTGATGTACATTTATCCTGCCTCATAGGCTACATTGGGTTCCAAAACATTCTACGATTAAAAAACCTTGATGAACTATTCATAGATCTAAATCATTAACCACTAATTCAAAGATTATATAATTTTATTAATTTTTAAAATGAAAAATATTGATAAGTCACACCCAAAACTTGTTACATTATGGAAATAAGTTGAAAAAAGTTAAAAATCATGAAATTTTGTAAAACATTAAGATGAATAAATAGAATGGCTAGTCTAACGGCATTAAGTAAAAATATTCATGGAAACACACATCAAAGATTTGAAATATCTTGGGTGAAGAAAGGATATATGAGGTTATTTGTTATAGAATTTGAATAAAGATTCAATAGAAGAAGAACCACTCCTTGGAAATCAAAAAAGTATAAATATCAGGTGTGTTATTATTGAGTTCAATTTATCTGTCTATATAATTTTTTTAGTTATAACTTTTATAGATCATGTGTATATTCAAATACAGGAACAAATTATATTATATATGATTTACCTAGGTGAGGAAGATCTATGAGTTGTAGATGGATCTAGAATTAATTCCATGGATGTTGTATACTACCACCTCACAATGTAGATAATAATGATCATTGTATGAAAATATTATTATTACTTTCCTTTAGTCACAAAAATATTATATCTAAATCCAACCTTGATATGGGAGGAATTATTTTAATTTTTTTTCCAAAATATTACTTTGTTTACAAAGAAATTATATTTTATGGTAATGCTTATTTAAAAACGGGATTCAGTATTTTTATTACAAGAACCAAGAAATAGAAATATATAATGAATAAAATTCTAATGAATCATAACAAAAATAATTATTCCATCACATAAAATGTCATGAAAATTAAAACAATTGATAATATTAAATAGATATGAATATTCATAATTGTTTCATATAAAACCACATGTTTTATGTCAAGAATATTTACATGAACAAATGATCAAATCCCCATTAATTGGGAAAGGTAAATTATCTTTTGAGTGTGACACCCTAAGAATTTATAAAAAAATTTAATATATAATTAATAAGACAATATGTCATTAAAAAACACCACATCCTTATAACCTATCCAAGAAATGAAAAATTTTCGACCTCTGTGTTTTGAATTTTGAAAAATTGTCACACACAATTGGGTTCAGAATGATAATAAGAGTTTGTTAAGAAAAACATAATTTTTTGTGAATAGTAACATGCCTTTATGAATAGTAACATACCCGTATGAATTTTAATGAATCGTAATGAATATTAAATCGTCCAAATGAATGGATACTTTTCTCATTAATGAATTAATACAATTTAGACATCTTAAAAGTGGAAAATGATCATAGTATAAGTATTGGTATTTTTTATGTCATAAATATTTTAATTAAAATTTTGTGATTAAGTTAATAATATAAAATTGATATTTATTGGAAAAAAATGTATTGATAAATTGTTATTTTATTGTTTATGGTTATAAGATAATTTTATGGGAACTTGATTATTTTTTAAAGGGGTTATAAAATGAGATATAATTTTAATGTTGTTTTTTTGGAAAAAAATATGATTTTATTTTAAAATTAAATTAATAATATTAAGAAACTTATATTCATAAATTGGAATTCTTTTTTGTAATTCTACACGTTGATAAATTATTGAGGTAAATTTTTGGAATTTTTCTAAAATACATGAATTTGGATGAATAGTAAAATATGATAATTTTCAATAAATGATAAATACATTGTCTATTAGGTCATAACTGATGTAAGTGTATGAAACTAGATCTTTATTTAAGGTACGTTTTCCTTTTTCTGGTGTTTTTGAGGAAAAATAGGATTTTCTTGTAAATTTCTTAATTACACGCTGTGTACTTTATGAGTACATGTTGCGTACGCGGTTTCCATAGGAAACCGGGTGCTGGTCGTGTTACGGACATGAACACGGCCATGTGTGGTGATTTGGGGACCTCTTAATGTAGGGGCCAGTGAAGGCATGTTCACGTTGTGTACTTCTAAAGTACACACTGGGTACTTTATTTTTTTTCAATAATCTTACTGGGGATGCGTCTGACGGACAGAACCATCCCCTTCTAGGTCTGGTTCAACTGAGAGAGACCGTACGGCCTTGGAACTTTTTTGAGCCCCCGACCAAGCATATGTTCTTTGATTCGACCATAGTCGATTGAATTGGGATCGCCTCAGTAATCTCTTCCCTCTCCTAGAGCTTCATTTTTCGATTCCTCCTCATTCAAGAGTTATCTTTGGTTGAATGTTTTAGACATTTTAGAATATCTATGGTGTTATTTGGCGATTCATGGCTGGTGGTTCACATATAATGATCCTACAACACCGAGGTAGGTGGTTTGTGCCTTTCTGTATAATGTATTTGAGCTATATGTGCAAATTTTCCCAGTACCCTTGGACAGGGTATTGCGTGTTCACTATTTTAGCCATATTAATTGACTTCTAATCTTATATGATGGAATAAAGGTCCATTTAATGTGAATACGGTATATTTCTATGCTTTGGAAGTTTTTTCCCATGCATTTTTGTTTATGAGCATTTGGTCCTTCTTAGCCTGTTAGGATGGATTGTTCTTCACCATGCCTAGTAAAATAAGATAGAGTGTTGTCTTATTTAATATGTGGTTATTTTGTAGACTATAATCCAAGTAGTTCTTGAGTTTTAATATTGTTGTATTCCATTTCTATGTTCGTTTGACTTACACAGGGCTGTGAGAACCTGGGGTAGTAGACCATATGGAGAATGGATGTAAGGGCTTCTCCAGAGTGTCTATTTTTACTTTTACGATGCGAGACCATAGAGGGAATTGAAGTAAGTGCTTCTTAAAAGTGTTTTTAGTTCCTTGAAGTGGGACACAAGGGGAATGCGACATAAGTGCTTCCACATATCCCCTTTAGTTAACGATACAAGACTATAGGGGTAATTGACGACGAGTGCTTCTCCAAAGAGTCATTACTAAAGTTGAACCAGATGGGATTGATTGTGAGTACTTCCCAAAGGGTTTCTTGTGTTTTTTTTTCTACGTAGGACCAGAGGGGATAGGTAGTTATTACTTCCCAAAGGGATACTTGTTTGTGGTTATCTACTTTCTTGATATGTGGATTTGAATGCTTGAACTGTATGAATGTTTACTTCTAAGTAATTCTTTGTTTACTACTTCTTTTTACTTATTTCCTACCGTATATATTCACTGACTATGAGGAACAGATCTCTTGGTGGGTTTTTATAGGTATTATTCTCACACCTTGTTTGGGCGATGCTTTTGGGCCCAAAAAGCTTATATTTTTGTAGGTATAGATAAGGGAAAGTGCCCTTTTACTACAGATACTTGACTGATTTAGAGCTGGAGAGCATGAGACCAAGATGAGGCTTCTAATGCTGAGGAGTTGTTTATTTTTCTTCTTCCATACATTGGTCTTGTACTTTATTAAAACATTGTGACATGTTTGGATACTTTCCTAGACTTATGTATAATGCATCATTATATATGTGCTCCAGCTTCTTTTTACTAACAGTCTTCTACTGTTTACTGTTGTGTGCCATTATTACTATTTATCCTATTTCTTTTTGTTTCACTTATGTTGTGTTACTCTGCCAATGAGGGCATAGTTTCTCCACTATCACACCCAAGAAGCTCACTGGTATTCGGCAGCCTCTGGCGTTTGGGGAAATGAACTTGAGGCCATGTGACTAATTGGGGATGGGGCGCCTCTGGGTGGCTTCTAGAACAGGGATGTTACAAAGTGGTATCAAAGTGGTTATTTTCTTCTTGACATACTGTTAGGAGACTATATCCATGGATATTATGGAATATGTACTTAGTAATAAGTTGTTCCCGAGAGTAACTAACCCGTGTACATGGAAAAGCCAATCTACCTCATTTATTGAAATCACTTTTATGGTTTTCCAATTTTACGATTGATTTCATTTCAACATTGGGTGATTCACATGCATTGTGCAATTATTGTTATATTATTTAGGTTCTATTTAGGTTGAAACCTGATTATATGAGGTTATGAAATCTCATGCATCTTATAGGCACTTGCTAGAAGTCATATTTCATGCATTCTGGCCATGCCATTTAGGGTGCATTTTCAATTGCATATTGTTGTGATAGATGTTGTGCTAGATAAGCATGTTGTTTTGATAGATTCCTTGATATAATACCATCATTTAATAGTGTATTGATTTATGCAAGGTTTTGTTTTAATGAATGCCGAAAATTGGTTCTTGAGGTGTTATGGGCCCTCATGGACCAGAATTTGGTGGATCATTGTGCTGTTTTTTTCTTGTATATGACATGTATGAGATTCCAATGATAAATTTTCAGTGATTATGGGCCCTCATAAATCATAATTGGACACTTTAATGTTCATTTCATTGTCTGCTGGGCTTCCATAGTAGTTTTTGAAGCTTACTGTCTGAAAAAATCCCAGAATACATGTCGTGTATTTTTGAATACATGCCATGTGTTCTTCTGTTTGGAAAGAAAAAATTTATTTAAGTACACTCTATGTACTATATGTACATGTTTTTTACTCTCTAACTATGTCACTGGATGTGTGGGTAGAGACATGGGGTTGGGAAATCGTTTGGAAAACACGTCTTGTATCAGTTTTACACGCCATATTGTGTAGACCTTGTATCGACCCGTGTGACTAATGACACGATTGGATGAATGATTAATTTATATACAACGTGTGTTGTTTGAACATGCCGTGTATAATAGAATAGGTATTTGGCCGTGTAGAAGAAAAAACAGGTCGGTGAAACCTTTCTAGTACATGTCGTCTCCGGCACAAACACATTGTGTATAGTGAGCCGTGTAACCGATCGTGTGGCTAATAACACGTTTTGGTGAATTTCATCTAGTACACACCATGACTAGAACTAATATTTAGTTTAGTATCATTCTAGAAGAACCATTTGGCTTAGCTGTGTAGAAGAACTCTTGCAGGGAATTTAGATTCATGTACACACCGAGTTTTAGGACAACACGCCATCGGTATGGGGTGTTACATGACCTGGGTCGGCAAAAGAACACGACGATGTAAAGGCTAAATGGAACACACCATGTAGTCATTATACATGCAGTTTATCTATGTTTTTGGAAAAAAACATTAATTCTTTCTTAAATTGCTCCCTTCATACACTTCTGTGTTTCAGTCCCAGTTAATATTGATCTAAGGTGTGTGCTTGACCTTGTAGAGTCATGCCAGCAAGACGTACTCCGGTTGTTTTCCAGTTACAGGGAAGTTATCCGATGCTGAACATGGCTAATCATGGACTACCAGCTGATCCTCTATATGTTCTAGTCCTGGCACCAATCGTCATTTCAAACAGAGGTGCTGATGCACTGTTCCGAGAGGGCGTCATGAGGCTCATCCAGACCTACCGCGGAGTACTGCATCCATACCCATATATGGAAAAGTTGTTGCGGTTCAGCAGCAACATCATGCCACTTTCACCAGGGAAGGAGGTCCTCAGGCTGTAGAGTCGTGGTTAAAAGCCATGCTTTCTATCTTCGAGCATTTGGAGACACCTCTAGAGAGGAGGGTCATGTTCTCTATATATATGTTTTGGGATTCCAACAAGAGATGGTTGGATGTGATCTCAATGGCAGGACGCTAACAGGTTATGGCTTGGGATGAGTTCTAGAGTACCTACTATGACTACTTCTATACAGATACTTTGAGGGCCGATCAATCCCAAAAGCTCACGAGTCTCGAGCAGGGTACTCTTTCTATTTTGGAGTACTCTACTCGCTTCACAGAGATTCGTCTCTTCACACCTATTGCATTAGGTGATGAGTTATTAATAATGAGGAAGTTCAAGGATGATCACTTGAACAACATCCAATCATAGGTTAACATCTTCAGGTTGACTTCCATCACTTCTATAGTCAACTAGGCACTAATCACATAATGTAATATGAGAGATTTCAGAGTTGTGAGTCTGGGAGGTTCAACATCTAGAGTTTAAATCACTACTACTGACAACAGTAAGCGCCCTAGGGAGTCTACGCATGGAGATACGAGGAGAAGAGAGACTTCTTCTGGTTTCCATGTGGTGTGATACTAGTGCGGAAAGTGTGGGAATACAAATCCACATTACTGGAGAGTCCTATTGGTGTGCTGATATTGTAAAAATATGGTCCATATTCAGTGTTTCTTTCAGATCTTCTCACCATCAACTGGTGACCAGGGTTATTCTATGACTCCTCATTCGGTGGCATCACCACCAGTTTCTCACCAGTCTGGGAACTGGAGTTCTTCCCGCTGTTAATGATGAGGTGGAGGTCGTGGCCGTGGTATCTAGTCACCAGTAATTCAACAACAAGAGGGAAGATCATCTCAGACTGGTCAGGTTGGGTCACAGGCTGCAGTGTAGGTCATACTTTTGTAGTTGTGCAGACCTAATAGGAGTTGGATCTTAGACCCTCTACAGTTTGAGGTACGATCCTATTTCCCTCACTTTTATCTTCTTATCTTTTAGATATGAGGGGCTTCCAATGGCTTTATATTTTTTGTTGTTGTGGAGATCCTTTGTCTCGGTATATTTTCTTCTACAGATATATTGATGTTATACACACCATTGGGGACAAGAATGGATAGTGTGCGACAGCGCAAGGAGTGCCCTCTAGAGTTTGGTTGGTGTTACTTATTTTACGACATTTATTTCCTTGAGATGACATCCTATTATGTCATTCTTGGAATGGAATAGTTAGTTCTCTTCCAAGTAGTGGTCGATTTCTGTAGCCATAGGGTGAGTTTCACATCACAGGAGGGAAGATCGTTTCTTCATAAGGGGGAGTGGGTTGTCCATGTGAGATGAGCAGGACATGAGCGTCTTGGGTTATGAGGAGTTATAACCCAGATTGGTTGTCTTTATCTGGATGACCAGTAGACTTCACATATGGACTTTTCTCTAGTGTAGGATCATTTCAGGGATGAATTTCTAGGTTTTCCTCTAAAGCCTGAGGTAGAATTTTCTATAGAGCATTTTTTAGGAGTGGCACCGGTTTCCATTCCTTATTATAGGATGGATACACCAAAGTTATAGGAGCTCAAGAAGAATTTGGAGGAGTTGCAGGCAAAGGTTTTCATCCAAACCAGTACTTCTTTGTGGGGTTCACATGTCTTGTTTGAGGCGAAGGCATATAGTACCCTCAGAATTTGTGTGGATTATTGGAACATGAACCAGTTGGTGGTCAAGAACCAATATCCCTTTCCGAGGATTGATGATATCTTTGATCATCTTTGTGGATCCCGGGTGTTCTCGAAGATCAACATGAGGTCCAGTTATCATCAGTTGCACATTTGACCATCATATATACCTCTTACACCTTTCGGTGCAGGTATGGTGTATATGAGTATGTGGTTATTTAGTTTGGTCTCACGAATGCACCTGTAGTTTTCATGGAACCGATGAACCGAGTTCTCCATCCATACTTGGATTCATTCGTGGTAGTCTTCGTGGATGATATCTTGGTGTACCATCACACTCAACATGACTATTCTACTCATCTTGTAATCATTTTGAGTATACTGAGAGAGAATCCGTTATATTCTAAGCTCTCAAAATAACACGTCTTGATGAACAAAATTCACTTCTTGGGTTATGTTATCTCAGAGACATGAGTGTTAGTTGACCCAGAGAAAGTGAGAGCAGTAGTTTCCTAGGAGAACCTGAAGAATGTCTTTGAGGTATGAAGTTTTATAGGGCTGGATGGTTACTACAGATACTTCATAAAATAATTTTCACATTTAGCACCACCACTAATGAATATGACTAAGAAGGGTGCAAGGTTCTTGTGGTCAGATTCTTGTGAGTCATCCATTCATGAACTAAAAGGGAGGTTGAATTCTGCACCGATACTAGTATTGTAAAATCTGGGAAAAGGCTATTATGTATATTGTGATGCATTTGGTATTGGCCTGGGAGAATTGCTTATATAGGGAGAAAGATTCATTGTGTATGGGTCTCGGCGGTTGAGGCCACATGAGAGGAATTACCCAACACACAATCTTGAGTTGGCAGTCGTTGTTTATGACTTATACTGTTGGAGACATTATCTTATGAGAGAGATTTTTTTGTATTCACCAACCAAAAAAGTCCCAAGTGTATCTTCACTCTGTGTGACCTGAACTTGAGACAACAAAGGTTGGTTGACTACCTTCCATCATTTGACTTTGAGCTTTCCTACACGCCTAGGAAAGGCAACCCAGTGGTTGTTGCGCTAAGGAGGACTCTGATACAGGAAGGTCAGAAGGCCAGTAGTGTGTGGCAGCTAATGGCAATGTTCCCTGAGATGTATTTGGTGGTGCACAAGAGTCAAGGGTAGACGTTTCTATATTCCCTACATGTTACCACTAGTTTTCTTGATCGAGTGCAAATGAGGCATCTATAAGATCCATAAGGCCTAGTTCAACTGGAAAGTGAGTCAAGAGAAAACCTTATTCTTGGATGGATAGTAGGAGAGGATAAGATCCTATGTTTTCAGGGGTGCATATGGGTGTCAATAGACATAGTCAAGAAGATGATGCAAGACATTCATTCCTCAATTTGGGTAGTTCATAATGGTCTAACCAAGATGTATCATGATCTACGCCATCATTATTGGTGGACAGGTATGAATAGAGATGTTGCTGGTTTTTTTCCTAAGGTGTTCCACTTATCAGCAGGTGAAGGCGGAGCATCATCTACCAGCATAGATTTTGCTACAGTTTCCCATTCCCGAGTGGAAATGGAATGATGTCATTATGAATTTCAGGATAGGTTTTCCGAGGTCTCCTCAAGTAAATGATGTAGTTTGGGTTTTCATTGACAGACTCACAATGTTTTCTCAATTCTTTCTGATTAAGGATTCTTTCAGTGTTGATGAGCTCGGAAGACGGTACATCTGAGAGATTTTATATCTACATGGGGTATTAGTCTTCATTGTTTCTAAAAGGTACACTCATTTTACATCTCAAGTAATGAAATGGATTTAGAATGATATGGGTAGACAGGTACTTTTGATTACAGCTTACCATCCCCAGATAGATGGACAGCCTGATATTATAATTAAGGTGACCGAGGACATGCTTCGACCATGTATCCTAGATTTTGGAGGTTCTTGGGAAAAGCACAGATCTCTTGTGGAGTTTTCTTACAATAATAGTTTTCATGTAACTATTCATATGGCACCTTATGAGGATTTGTATGGTAGGAAATTCCGATCACCCATAAGTTGGATAGATGTAGGAGAGGAAGCTATGTTGGGACCTCATCTTGTCCAAAATACGACATAATAGATCGAGTTGATTGGGAAGAGGATGGCTACTGCACAGTCGTGACATAATTCTTATGGTGATCGATGGATATGTCCTCTGGAGTTCAAGTTCATGGATCATATTTTCCATCATGTCACACTGAGGTTGCGAGATAAGAGGATTAAGAGGCATGGTAAGATTTCATCGAGGTACGTCGGTCCATGTGATGTTTTGGACATTGTTGGTCCAGTTGCCTATCAGTTTCAGTTACCTCAGAGGTGCCTAGATATGCTTGAAGTCTTCCAAGTTTCTCAGCTTCAGCTTTACTTCTCAGACTCGTCTCATGTTTTTCATCCCAAGAGGTTGAGTTAGAGGTGGATTCCTCATTCGAGGAGCATCCTATCCAGAATGTTGATTGAAGTTAGAAGGTTCTCCTTGGCTATTCCGTTCCACTGGTATGAGTGCTATGGCAGCACAGGTGAGTACAGGATGAGACATGGGAGAGAAAACTAGATGTACAATCATAGTGGCCGGAGAATTTTGAGGATTCATCTTTTATGTCACCTTGCTAAGGAAACTCAATGGTGAATTTCATTAAGTTGGGATGTTTGTAAGCACCCAAATATTTTTTTCAGGTATTATTTCCCTTTTTTGTTGTTTTTGATGAAAAAGAGGAGTTTTCTAGAAATTTTTTAAGTACACTCCATGTACTCTGTTACCGCAAGTAGCAGAATGCTGGCCATGTAACGTCCATGCACACGACTGTGTGTAGTGATCTGGAGGCCGGAAAAGGCGAAGGCTTGTAAAGGGAAGTACATGTTGTGTAATTATAAAGAACACGACATGTACTTTATTGTTTTTCATTAAATGTCCATGGGTCACGTTTGAGGGAAAAAACTGTGTCTTTCTAAGTCTGGTTCGACCAAGAGAGACAATACGACTGCAGAAATGATCTTAGCCCCTGATCGAGCATCCATTCTCCGATTTTACAATCGTCGATTGCATTGGGATTTCCTCGAAAATCTCTTCTTTCTCATTGAGATTAATTTCTTGATTCCTCCTCCTTTAAGAGTTATCCTTTGTTAAACATTTTAGACATTTTTGTAGATCTAAAGAGTTCTTGGGAGATTCAAGTCTTGAGGTTCACGTATAATGATCCAACAACACCAATATTGGTGGTTTGTGTCTTTCTATAGAAATTCATTATCCCAAATGTGAAACATTTCTCAATACGATTGACTGGGGTATTGCACCCTTACTAGTTTGGCCCTGTTAATTTCCTTTTATTCTTGTATGCTGGAATATAGGTTAATTGAATGTAAATAGGGTAAATTTATATGCTTTGGAAGTGTTTTCACATGAATGTTTGTTTATGACTATTTGGTCGTACTTATCCTGTTAGGATTCCTTGTTCTTCACCTGGCCTAGTACTATAAGATGGAGTGTTTATTTATCTGACATGTTGTTATGTTGTAGATAGTTATCCAAGTAGTTCTTGAGTTTTACTTTGTCCGTATTACATTTTTGTTCCTGTTTAAATTACACTGGGTTATGAGAACCTTGTGTTGTAGACAATAGGGAGAATGCACATAATTGATTCTCCAGAGTGACTATTTTTACATTTACTATATGATACCATAGGGGGAACTGACATAACTGCTTCCTAAGAGTGTATGTAGTTCCTAAATGAAGGCCACATGGGGAATGTGATATGCATCCTTCCCTAGAGCACCTTTAGTTACCGATATGAATCTATTGGGGGAATTAAAGGCAATTGCTTCCCCCAAGAGTCATTTCTAAAGATGAACCAGAGGTGATAGATTGTGAGTACTGCCCAAAGGTTTAGTTGTATTGTTATTCTTGGTAGGACTAGAGGGGATAAGCTATGGGTACTTCCCATAGGGTTACCTGTTTATGGTTTTCTTCTTGCTTGATATGTTTATTTGAATGCTCGAACTGTAGGAATGTTTACTACGGATTACTTCATTGTTTACTGCTTCTTTTAAAATATTTTCAGCCATATATATTCACTGAATGTTAGGCACAGATCTCTATGTGGTTTCCTACTGGTATTTAATCTCACTCCCTATTTGGTCCATGCTTTTGGGCCCAAATAGATTATATTGATGCAGTTATAGAAAATGGAAAGCACCCTTCTACTATAGATACTTGACTGCTTTGGAGCAGGGGAGCATGGGACAAAGCTGAGGCTTGTAATGCTGAAGAGTTGTTTACTATTTTCATTCATACTTTTGTCTAGTACAATATTTTAGTATTATGACATGTTTGGCTGTTTTCCTAGACATATGTATCATGCATCATTATATATGTGCTCCAGCAGCTTTTTACATTCAGTCTTCTGATGTTTACTATTTTATGCCATTATTACTATTCAGGATATTTCATTGTGTTTTACTTCTACTATGTTAAAATTCCAATGAGGGAATAGTTTCCCCAATATCACACTCAAGGCCCTCACTGCAAGTCAGTCGCCTCGAGAATTTGGGGATATGTGCTTGAGGCCATGTGACCAACCAGGTACGAGGTGCCTCTAGGTGGCTTCTGGAAACAAGATGTTATAGTAAGGATGGTGTATTCAAACTATGATAAAACTAACATGAAATTATATATATATTGGGTCACATGAAACAACCACAATTTTGTCTCGAGTGAATTAATAAGTCAATGAATAAAATATTCAAAATTCACTCATTTCTTCCACTATAACCCCCCCCCCCCCCCCGCACACTTACTCTTCTCTTCACTCTATAATGCCTTATTAATATTCTATTATATAACCCAAAACCCTCACATAGTCACTCTATATTTTAAACAGATTTTGGTCTCGCCAAAAGAACAAAACCACTCCTCTAAAGAGGCTTTCCAGAAAGATTACTTCAAGAGGTAATCACCTCTTTTCATTTCATTCATTGAAGCTCACTTTTATGTGGTATGTATTTTATGTTTTCATATTATGTTGTTATTTACATATTAATACGTCTCTAGATAATTTTATGAGCCTTTTACAAATTGTTTCCCCATATCTTATTTCTTTTTAATATATTCTAAAACCACGTTGTAAAGCCATTATGCTGCAGAATTTTTGTCAAAAAATCTATCTCTTTTTGAAGCACTATTATTATGTTATTGTCTTTTCATTGAAATTATATTACGTTAGGATATGTCATTCCATATCCACCATACTATCCATATTATTTAATAATGATGATATACAAATTTTCACTCATCAAAATATTTTATTAAATTTTAAGCGACGTCGTTAGGCTACTGAATTTTCATAAGTGATTTCTCAACATTTGTTTTATTTTGAGTTCCATTATATTAATTTTATCTACCCACATAATTTAATAAAAATGTTGTGATGACTCATGTTTTCTAAATGTACTAGAATTTTTTCATCATAAACGAATAATTCTTCATAATCTCTCCTTTCTTATTCATTTATAGAAAAAAATAAAACACCATCAAAGATGTGCTAATTTACCACATTCAAGGACAATGGGATTTCAATTTCTATTACCATATTCAATTACGGTAATAAAACCATTATTATGGTTTAATCAGACTATAATATATGTATTATGTATCATCTATTGTTATGCAATATTTGTTTGCACATTTTTTTTATTAATAATGAAAAATGAGTGTGTGGTGTTCACAAAATACCAATTAACTCGAACGATT
This sequence comes from Viscum album, assembly GCA_963277665.1. Lineage (NCBI taxonomy): Eukaryota > Viridiplantae > Streptophyta > Magnoliopsida > Santalales > Viscaceae > Viscum > Viscum album. The sequence continues at coordinate 1,460,290,418 of OY728142.1, forward strand.
ATCATTAAATAGTTTATATAATGATTCATCCTACCTCCATGTAACCAAATGAAATTTAAAACCATGAAAACTTATGGATGTTTACTGAAAAATATATCTTCAATTATGGACAACAATCCTCATTTTACATGATTCACTATTCATGTATATAAGTATACCGCTCATTAAATAAACACACCCAAAAAATGAAATCTATCCTCTTAACCAATCAAAATGGCCAAGAATTAACTTAATAAGGGTGTAATAAATATAATACATATAGAATTAGTTTTTGAAATATTAATTAATGAAATAAATTTGGTTTTCTAGGACACTTAGATCAAGTGAAGTACACCATTGGACTTAAAGTAATGTTTTCTTTGTCTCACTTCCATTGTTGGGAGATATTCTGTATTCACTACTATTACTTCTGTATGGTGTATGTATACATCCCTTTGATGTTTCATATCATGATTCTGTTTGTTTTATTTATATTAAATGAATCATTTAATGATAATTAATTTTGGTTCATATGATTCAATTGATTACAATGTTACAAATATTTTCTACCCAAACCCCAATTTTCATTCGGGTTGCTCTTATTATCTACTCACCTCAATGATATTAGTTTTATTCTTATATAATCCACATAAATTTTATGTGAATTTTTTATTTATGTATACCAACAATATTATTTCATTCATTTATGGGTATTTATTTGTTTTTAATGGATCTTTCAAAAATTTATCCTGAAATACTACCTCGATTCAAGGAACATCTCGGATTCTTACATATTGTAAAGCTCACCCTATAATATTTTTAAGTCATATTTATCTTTCTAAAGTCATATATTTTTCAATTAAAAAGATATTTTTTTCATTTCTGGTTTTATGAATGGAAAAATTTCTTTTTCACTTTAAAATATATTTAATGAATTTCTTAAACCACACTAAAATATATTAATTCGAAATATTCTTTAAAAAAACTTTTTACACGATTTCACTTCAGTGGGACATCACATGTTCCTCAAATGTAATATTAATGTCATGAAGATTTTATTTTTTGGATATAAATTTTTACAACTAGGTTATGAAGAATACAAATTATTTTCTAAAATAACATATCATTTTAAATTCAAATGGATTTTTGGCATCTCATCTTGAACTTTTATGAGATTTACGCTTTTTTCATCACTTAATTCATGAATGTGGTGTATGTACTAACAATATTTATATCATATAAATACAATTCTTATATTTATGATATTCAAAGGGATTGTTATTTGAATATTTCAAGATGGTATGGGACACATTTGAATGTTTAAGGATTATTGTTTCAATAAAAATTCAATGTTGTAATTTAAAAGTATTTTATCTATGTCTACATCCTTCTTGAATCTTGTAATTCATTGAAGATTATCTCTTAATTATATCATATACCATATTAAATCTAATGGTTTATGATTAGTTTGACTGTGGATGTTCTATCTTAAAACCATTCACCAATTTACTCTGAATGGTCAGTTTTTATGATTATTGTCCGAGGAATGATATTTACATTTCATAGGTTACATTATATATGAGTGTATATGTTATTTATGTTTATCCATTTTGATATGAGAAATTCATTGTACCTAGTAACTATCTGTTAGGGCCTGCTATAGTCCCTTAGTGCATCGGTAGGTCTCAAGAGACAAACTATGGCCATGGAATTAGGCCTTGAAAAAATGAATATTTATGGTACTGGATGAAGAATTAATAATTTTTATTCATCATGGATGAGGCCTTGATGGTACATTTTAAAAATATACATCATATACATTTTTTTCATTATAAATAAAGTAATTAAATTTTCATGTGGTTATTTGATTAGTATAATACAAATGTTTATGTTTTATTATTGAATTATTTACACAGCTAATATTCCATCCTTAATGTGATAAAGTTTATTATTTGTAGAGGCATGTCTTTTAAATTATTCACCATGTCTATTATTGATGTTTATGATATCTTCCTCCTTATTTCATACCCTTATTAAGTGTTTGACCTCACCCCTTTCGTACGATTAATTTTCTCAGGAAATGAAGACGTTTTTTTTCCTGACCTACATGGATAATCATAGAGTGGTGGATGTTCCCAATAAAACTTATATGTTATATTTATTTTCATGTTGAAATATTCAACTTATGTATGTTTCTTGATTTAAAAAAACTACTAAATTACATGGTCTTTCAGGATATGATTCCTTATAATCATTTGAATATATTAAAATAATGCACCGAAACCATTCTACTGGGGTCGGGGTGTTACAATTGGTATCAAGGAAGTTTAGTAGAAAACATAGAAACTATATATAGAAAAACTAGATTAGTGAACAAAAACCTAAGATAGACTTTGGGGATAATAATTCAAGGATTTTCTATAATTTTTATATGGAATAGATTATTTGTTTTATCAAGAAAATTCAATCTCGTATGGATACGAACAAGTTGAGGTGGCTCTTTCACAGATGTATCTAGATGTAAAACCTAAAACACTGCTTTGAGAAAGACTTGAACATGAGTTGGTGCAAGGAAATTCTCCATGCTTCACTCTTGGTTCGGCACTCCTGGGGAATATGATTTGGTAAATTCATAAGCTTATTACAAACAGTTGTGAAGGATTTATGCCACCAATGTTACCATTGTATATGGTTCTAGGATTTTTTATGTCTGTAATACCATGTTTAAGGATATTGAGAGTCCATAATTTTATGAGATAATATATAATATATAATTGATTATAAATAGATACTAGGAGATGGAATGTGAATTTCACTAATGCACGAGATGTGACGAGTAAGAAGGATCATATATCTGTTTGTCTTAATCCATCATTTCAAAAAAAATATTGTTTCCCAAGTACCCCCATCCTATGGGGAAATAGATTCATGTGAAGAATTGTATGAGTCCTATCGATTTGATGAGATGGAAAAGAAGAAGATGATGGTAGGGAAAAACATCGATAACTTGAAAAAGGGAAAGATTTATTTTCAAATATGTGATAATTTTTTATGGAAACACCTTGGTATATGCTTGAGTGGAAAAGTAGTTTGCTTCATGTGTGGAGAAAAAGGCCACTATGCTCATAATTGCAAGACAAGGAAATAATTTTCCTATATTCAATTCTTGAAATGAAAGAAGATGGGAAACTATTAGAATCAATGTCCCAAACATCAAACTAATATTCCGCAAATAATGATTTTGAATACACATAATGTTATGATGCTACTACAGATAAGTTATGATGATTAATATTCCTAGTAAATAATAATTTCATTTAAATATGTTTTCAGAAATGTATTGTTTGTAAGAATTATGAAATATATAAGGATTTTATTGTAGTACTATTTCATTAAGGATTTTAGTTCATATGATTAATGGAACTAGGGAAAAGTGATTCACTATAAAGATAATTTTTTTTAGAAAAACAACATGATTGAGGGAAGGACAAACCTTGATATTTATCTGATGTTCAGATAATGATGAATAAATGATTGATTTGGATAATTACTAACTACCTTAGAACTGATTAATTAATTGTCGATAAGTGATATATTCTATCATATATGGAGTTTATAACACTTTTGAATTTAAGAAATATATCCAATAGCATGCATATTACTTAAGAAAAACAAACTCATTCATATTTCAAATATGGTTTTTATGGTAATTCATGTTATTACCATATATCAATAGGATACAAAAATCAATATTTATATGAAGATAGTGGAATTTTATATCCCTGGTCCTAAATGAAATCATGGATAACAAAAATCATTGAGCGCATATTAATTGAATGAATAATGACAGACCTCAAAACATGATTCCAAGGCCTTGTTCCAATAAAAATTCCAATTACAAGAATAATTATACACCAAACCCCATATTATTTTATATCATGTGACCTGTCAATTAATTAAGGGGTTATATAATTTTAGGACCCACCCATCACTTGATTAATTCTAAAGAATTTCCCATATGAGTCATCAAGAACTGTTGTACCATACCATAATGAACCTCTTAAGAAATGAAAAATTGATATTCATATAATTGTAAATATATATATCTAATACAGATCATTCAATATAATTTTGAGTTCGTATAGGAGAACATTAATTAACCAACTTAGAAGATGTGGGGTATCATTATTTTAATATTTAGTACCCACATAAAATTAATATAGGTTTTAGGGGACTTTCAAGGAACTGAGTTATCCATTGATGATAATAATATAGTTCCATAGTGTTAATTTATATTAGACTAAGTTAGTGGTAGGAAACAGAATTTATCATTATTCATTATTGGTTCATGGATGTTCCAAATCATATCTTAGAGGATTTCCTCACTAGTTGTGTGGTCAATGGTCCACTCACTATACATCAGTGTTATTATTGTGTTTGTGTTTAGAAAAACCTTTTTAGGGGTTATTACCAATAAGTGTATCTATTCCGTAGCCTCAACAACCTTCCTATGTTTATAAAGGGTTTAATTTTAATGTAAATTAGACAAACTTTTAATCTATCAATACCAGGGATATATTTTTCATTGATTGAAAATAATTTTCTAGATAATGGATTTTATAAATCAAGAATAAAAATTGATTATAATAGTTGGAGAAAAATAGAATATTTCATTCCATAATTTTCATAGATAATATGGTTAAAATATTCTATTGAAATTAATGAAATACAAAATTAACTACAAAATGAACATAGGTATTGAATATTACATGATTCCTGAAGAGGGAAAATTGAGATGAAAAATTCCACATTGTTATTGGGTAGCAATTCAATAAAACACCATATTTCTTGGGGAATAAAATTGATCATTAAACACCGTTAAAAACGAAATTTTATTATTCAAAAACTCAAATATTTAGTATCTAAACATCATTATTGATGTTAGGTGAATAATACAAAACATGTACCAAAGAGAGGAATTTTGGATGAAAGACCGTAACTCTTCTCAAAACTTTCAGAAATGTATTTTAAAAACATATATCATAAACATATATATGTTATTAAAATAAATTATAGGATTAATAATATATTATTTCAATAAAAATATTAATAAATACTTATCCTATACATGAATATTACTAATTCTCCGCATCAAATGTTTATAGTTTTGATAATTTGTACTCTTTCTATAAGAGTTGCGTTTTTATAAACTCATATTAAAATTTTAATCATTACATGATCAATAATGTAATTTTTAGGGATTATTATTAACTTTTTAAGATTTTTTAAATTCATTTCATGAGGGTTTTCAGTAATTATCTTTGATGTTGAAAATGATAACAATCATGTTACCAAGATTTTTGATGATCGAAGTGTGTTTTATTATTTAATTAATTAAATATTCATTTAACATCACTAGAAAAAAAATATTATTCAAAAAAATTATATCATATTATAGAAATGATTATTTTTCCATTATCATTCTTGAGATAAATTCATGATATTTTTCAAGTTGGTGGTTAAACCAACCCAAACATGAACATACCTTGATTTAATGAACCATAATGATGTATTTTTTTTATTATAATATCATTATACCACAAGCATAATGATCTTATTTAGTTTTTATTAGATTGATATAACATAATTTAAAATAATAAGAAGAATAAGTAATATATTTTGGAATATAAAAAATTTAAAAGATAAGATTATACAATTAGTACAATTATTTTAAATAATAAAATTAATTATGATCATTTATTTATTATATCATTAACTATTTCTCAAATTATTCATGCGAGAAATTAAAATTTAATTGTAATTTTTTTATAGAAGTAATTTTTTTTAATTATATTACATGTATAGTCAATGAAGTGAAAATTAGTTTACATATCTTATTATGTATCATTCATAATTTCATGTGTCTTTCTTATAATAAGATTATATATTATCCATCACCTTAAAAGGGTATAATAGTTTTTATATATGATGAGAACCATGGAATACCTTGAAGATATTCTTAAACATAGTTACATAGTTGGACAAAATTCTATTACTAGGAACATAACTTGTTGACTAACTAGTGTAAAACCTGGTTATGAAGATATTTTAGTAAAGAAATTATATAAAAAGCAATAACTCTTATATGGTTTTAGATATAGATAAATCATCTTCTTCTTCTTGTTCTCCTTGACTCATTTCTAGAGAGTAATATTTTACTTTTAGAATGATCATCTAATACTAATGATAATGAATCCTAAAGGGTCGCAGATTATGTCTTTTTATTGATGTCAGTTAATTTCTATTTGAATTTATTTATAAGAAAAAATATTATTATAAAGGAAAATGAATAATTTTATTCAGCATTACTGATTATATGAATAAAATAAATATTATTCATAAGGTGATTGATTAATTATGAGGATATACATAATTTATTTAAATATTTATTGAAAAAATAAATATTTTATTTATCAAATAATTTAATAAATATAGATGATTACTTGTAGACCGAGATAATGTCTAGTTATAAATACTAATTTTCAGGCTGGATAAATAATTTTTATCATTGAGATATTTAGTGAACAAGATTATATGAAATTTTAATATTATTTTAATACATGTAATGGTGATAGACATGGTTATAACATTATAGTTATGGTATATGGTAACTTAATTACATTATAAACCCTAACCATAGGTATATGTAAACCACACATGAATTTTAAGAGAGGACAATCAAGAAACACTATGCATAAAAGATTTCTCTCTTGAATTATCCTCTTTCGTTATCACAACCTATCATGAATGATATGATCCAGATAAATTTGTCAATAATAACAAATTGTGAAGTGATCTAAACAAATGTTCATGATAATCAATAATCCATTCTAGCACTCAACGATTCATTTATGATGTTTAGAGAATAATAGAAGACATGTAAATCACTGGTATCGGTGTTCTAAACATTGAACCTTCAAGAGAAAAAAGGATTATAGAAATGGATTTCAAATGATAAACATATACTACGATTAATTTTATCTATAATGAGGTATTATTTCTTCTACATTAATTAAATTAATAATAAATTTAATGTGAAAATATATCTTCCATGTTCTAGTGTTCTTTTTTTCCAATATTGGATTGGAATAATTTCTTTGGTCTTGATTATAATGCCTTGTGTGATATGTGAATGATTCATCAAATTTGACATTTGATGAGCTAAGATAATCTTTAATAATCACTTCAACTACACCCAAAATCTATAATTAGCATCCCAATGATCGTGTTCAAATTTATAGTTATATACTTCATTTTTTATCATTATATATTTATATGTTATAATTAATTTCATGTTTTGATTTATCATTGTTCCTTTGTCAAAATATATTTGTACACATATTTATTTCACTATTTTATTAACAATGATCAGTTAATAATTAATGATTATTAAATTTGAAGAACCCATAAAGAGGTTAAAAGGATTATCTCTAAATAATATAAGTCTACATAGTGTGTACTACATTATTACATGTCATGTGTCTTTATTGATGACATATGGACACCCACATGGATTTTGGGTCATCGTATAATTAATAAACACAATATATTTAATTTATCACGTGTAGACAAGCCAGAGTTTTATATGGTGTTTTCAGAGTACAAATTGTGTAGATTGACTAAACATTATGTAGTATATGCATTTTAATGGGAAAATCATGTTTTCAAATTGATTAATTTAATTAATACACCACATTTAATTGATCTATGATGTGTTTTGAATCAAATAAATGGAAAAATAACAACACACTATGTATAATCTAAAAATTCCATGTAATTTTAATAATTTCCATGATAATTGAACATCGAGTCCTTGGTAAGGAACTGTGTATGTATGATGAATAGAATTTCATGGTATATGGAATTCTTTTACTTATTGTTCACGACACATATTTAAAAGGAAAAATTAAATTCAATTAATTACTCCATTAATCCTCACAGAATAAAGTATTATGGGTCATTAAGTTCCCAGTACATTCTATTCGTAAGGTTTTATATTATATTAAATATTAAATTACATTCATGAAATATTTGAGACATTTAATTAAGTATGGTTATATTTTACTAAAGAATCAATTAATTAAAATGTCCAGACTATATAAATTACATGTGTTACTTGTGATATTAATTTTTTTTATTACAGTCTAAAATTATAAATCATATCATATACAAAATATGTCATATGAGTTCATAATTTATAATTAAAACCACAAAAAATAGTAAACTATGTAAAAATAATCTTACTATAAAGTACATAGCCAATTTTTATTTTCATTTATTTTAAACAAAGTGAAATTATTTATTTTATTCCAAATAATAGCTGGTGGGAATTATATGATGAATTAAAAAATTAAGATAAAATGAATTAATTTATTAATAAGGTAAATAATAATAATATTTTATGCATTTTTATTAAAGAATTAATTGATTTCATTATTTACTGGTTTTTTTAAATTGGTAATCATTTCATGTGTATGGATGATCTTGACCCATGACATTGTATGTATTAGATTATTTTTTTTATTTTGTTGCATATTTTTCAATTCTTTATTATTAAGTTAAATTATATGACATGTCATTCATCCTTCCGTCAATTATTATATAAGAACAACATATCTATGTTTGTTTAATGAAATTATCTTTGAAAAATTCCATGGTTACCCTCACCTATATGTGAGTTATAAAACAAGTTTAAAGAATGAAGTATCAGAAGGAATATATAATTGGTTCATGGAGGTGTCGTGGTGCAGGTGGTTTAAGATAGATTTGAGTCTAAAGAAACACATGAGATACAAATGTGTACATGAAGAATGCCTCAACTCATTCCAAGACTAGTAAAATGAGTTATCTTATAAAATCATAGGATGATTTATTTTAAACTCAATAAATCAACTATTAGATAAACTCATGATCATTTCATTTATTTATTTATGTATCATTCAAATTTTATTTTATATTTTCAAGAGAACGAGAACATAAATAAGTGTTATAAAATTAAATATGGAATTTAAATAAATGCAATATTTGTATATGTATTATCAAAACTGGATTAATCACATAATTAAAATCTCACAAATATCTACATGATGTATTAATGATAAAATATGAACATTTAAACAAAATAAAAAACACTTCAAGATAGGATTAAGTCATTAAGACTTTCATCATCTGAATTAATATTAAACCATAGTTATAAATGTCATTTAGGACTCCATCAGGGGGAACCATTAATTATCAATAAGTATTGAATAAGAAAATATATTAACCTAACTAAACTTTTATTTGTTTTAATGGACTACATCTTATCCATTAAAATCTAGAGGTAAGCATTCATGAAATCGGAATCAATGATTTTAGATTGGGAAGTCCACTCAAATGTTCAAGGAGATTTTTATTTTTTAGTAGTAAGACATCGAACCAAAATATATTCATATAATTTTCTTAGACTACATTTGGATTATAATAAGGGAAATATGGATCATTTAAAATAGAATTTCTACAATAATGAAGAATTTTGAGTTCAATAGTGTGGTACATTGAGACATGAAAACATAGTTGGATAATTAATAGAACCAAAATTTGTAAAATATCACATAAATAGTAATCAAGTGAACTAAAAATAATTTTCTCTTTTGTAATAATAAAATGATTTAATGATTATATCCCACATTATCACTGTGATCATTTTTAGATAAATACATTCTCATTAGTAGAAATAAAATTCCTGAATGGTTTAGACACCAATGTGCGATGTTGAACTATGGAAAAAAATATTACATGATATAATATGGAATGCCCAATCTTTATGATTAAGTGGAAAGTGACGAGGAGTTCATTGTAATTAAAAAATTTAGACAAACACATCCAAATATAAATATTTAATGCATTCATCGATGTCAACTAAATTTATGAAGTCACATGGAGGAATAAATTCATATATAATTCACTGGAATATCCACGATATATAAATAAAGAGAGATACGCATCTATTTTTTGATATATCCATGGGAATATTTTAGAGTACACCTGGGGAAGACCACCTATTGGCCCAAATTTAGCCAAACACATTGGCTACATTGGGTTCTTAAAGGTTCTAGGGTTTAATATCCTTGATGAACTATTCATAGATGAAATTCTTTCACCACTAACTCAGATCTGATCTATCTTTTTAATTTTAAAATGAACAATATTGATATGTCACACCTAGATCTTGTCAAAATCCTGCAATAAGTTGAAATTTTTTTTAAATAATGATGTTCTATCCATTATTAATTTGAATATAAAGAATGGCTAGCCGAAGAGCATTAATTACAAATCATCCTTGAAATCCATATACCATAATTGAAATATCAAGGGTAAATAAATTTAATATGATGTTATTTGTTACATATTTTGAATAAAGGTATACTAGAAGAAGAACCAATCCATAGAAATGAAAAATGTGAAATATCATGTGTATTCTTATAAAGATAAATTTATCTGTATATATAAATAATTTAATAGTTATAACATTTATAGATCACATATATATTCAAATATAGGAACATAGTATATTATAGAATATTTCCAAGGGTGAGGAAGATCTATGAGTTATAGATGGATCCTAAATTACTTCCTTAGATGTTGTATACTAATAACTCACATTGTAGATAGTAATCATCATTGCATTGAAATATTGTTAGTGTGTTCCTTTAGTCACCAAAAAATTATATATAAATATAGCATTGATAAAGGAGATGTTATTTAAATTTTTTTAATAAAATATTTTTTCATTTATAAGGAAATCATATATTATGGTAATGCATATTGAAAAATGGTATTCAAGGTTTGGATTGCATGAACCAAGAAATAAAAATATATAATGAAACGAATTCATATGAATCATAACAGACACAAATATTCCATCATTTAAAGAGTCATTAAAATGAAAAACATTTAACCATATTACACAGAGATGAATAATAAAAATGGTTTAATCTAAAACTAATCGTTTTATGTTATTAATATTCAGATGAAAAAATGACTAAATCCTCATTATATTGAAAAGGTAAAATTTATTCTATGTGTAACACCACAAGAATTTAAAAATAAATTTAATATAAAATCAATGAGACAATAAGACTCTAAAAACACCACTTAGTTATAACCTTTCCATGTAAACATAATTTTTCCACCTCTGTGTTTTGAATTCCAAAAAACTGACATACACAATTGCGTTCAGTATGATAATTAGAGTTTGATAAGACAAACATATTTTTTTGGTGAATAGTTCCACACCATTATGAATAGTAACATACCCATATGAATAGTAATGAATAGTGTTTAATTTTAAATTGGACAAAAAATAGAAACTTCACCCATGAATGTATCAATACAATTTAGACATCTTAAAAGTGGAAAATTGATCATAGTATAATTATAGGTATTTTTGAATGTAATAAATATTTTAAATACAATTTTATGATCAAATAAATAATTTAAAAATATATTTACTTTAATAAAATTTAATCCTAAACTTATATTTTATTTTTTTATGGTTATAAGATAATTTTATTGGTTCTTGATTTATTTTTCAATGTGTTATAAAACGATTTATAGTTTTAATGTTTCTTTTTGAAATAAAATATGATTTTATTTGAAAATTTAATTAAAAGTATTTTGAAAATTATATTCAAAATTTGTAATTCCTTTTGGAATGATATATGTTGGAAAATTGCTAGTGTGAATTTTTGGGTTTCTTCAAAAATACATAAATTTTGGGTGAATAATAAAATATGATAATTAACGATAAATGTTTATACATGGTTTATTGGGTCATAAGAGATATATGTATGATGTAAGACCACATGTTTCTAACTAACATTCATTTATTACTATAATGGATCACATTAAATAATATTATATGTTTTATAGAGTGAATTAATTAATAATAATAATAAATATTCAAAATTTACTCCTTTCCTCAACTATAACCCCACCCCCCCTCACTTCCTCTTATCATCTCTCCACTAAATAATTATTCCTTATCTAATATCTAACCAAATACCCTTACTCATTCACTCCCCATGTCCAAGAGCTATTTTTATTTCCAAAACACTAAAACATCTCCCCTAAAGAGGCTCTTAAGGATGATTACTTTAAGAGGTAAATAACTTTTATTATCTCCTTCAATTAATGTTCTCTTTTATGTGGTATGTATTTCATGTTTTCACATTGTGTTCCTATTTACCTATTATTCTGTTCATATATTATTTTATGAGTATTTTATGGATTGGTTCCCCATTCCCCATCTTTTTTTAATGTTTTCTAAAACCATGTTGTATAGCCGTTATGCTGCAGAATTTTCATTTAAAAATATCTATCTTTTTGAAGCACTCTGATTTTGTAATAGTCTTTTAATTTAAATATAATTATGTTGGGATATGTCATTTCATATCCCTTTTAATTTCCATATAATTTTATAATGTTGATATACCCTTTTACCTCATCAAAATATTTTATTGAAATTTAACTAACGTCGTTAGGTTGTTGAATTTTAAAAAGGGATTTCTCGACATTTCTTTTATTTCAAGTTGCTTTATTTTCGTTTTCTATACTCTCATAAATTAATACAAATTTTGTGATGACTCCAATATATTACATGTACTGGATTTTATTCATCAAAATGGAATAATTCTTCATCATCTCTCCTTTCCTATTCTTTTATACAAAAAATTAAAACACCGTCTAAGATGTCCTAATATACCTCACTCAAGGATGATGGGCTTTCAATTTCTATTATCGTATTCAATTAAGGTGATGAAACCATTATTATGGTTTATCTAGACTATCATTTTTGTACTATGTATAATCTACGGTTCTGGAATCATTTTTTACACGTAGTTTTGATTTTTAAAAAATATGAGTTCGTGGTGTTCAAAAAAGGCCAATTAACCCAAATGGTTATAATTAAATAGTTTATACAATTATTTATCGTTACTCCATGTATCAAAATAAATTTTCAACCATGTTACCTTATTTATGTTTATGATTAATTTTTATATTCAATTTGGGAAAAAATACGCATTTTACATGATTATCCATTCATGTATATGAATATACTGATCATGAAACAAACAGACCTGAACTATGAAATTGAACCTCTTAACCCATCAAAAGGCCACGAATGAACTTATTAAGTATATAATAAATAAATTTATCTATAATAGGATCTTTAAATCTTAAATAATTAATTTATTTTGGTTATCCCTGATACTAAGTCCATGCGAAGAACACAATCGAACTTAAGGTAATGGTTTCTTCATCTCACTTCCATTTTTTTGTGATATTCTGTATTCCCTACTATTACTTATGTATGATGTATTTATACATCCAATTTCTGTTTCATATCATGATTCCCCTTGTTCTAATGATATTAATTGTATCATTTAATTATTATTAATTTTTGTTCATACGATTCAATTTCTTACATGTTACCAAACTTTTCTACCCAATCCTCCATTTTCATTTGGGTTTCTCTTATTCTCTACTCACCTCAGTGATATTATTATTTTTTCTTATTTACTCTACATAAATTCTATGTTAATTTTATATATATGTGTAACAATAATAATACTACTTTCATTTTTGGGTATTTATATGTTTTTAATGGATCTCTCAAAATTTATTCCTGAAATACTAGCCTGATTCATTGAACTTGTCAGATTCTTTCCTATTTTGAAGTTCCCCCTATAAACATTCTAAATAATATTTATATTTATAACGTCAAAAAATTTACAATTAAAAATATATTTTTGTGTATTTATGGTTTTATGAAAGAAAATATGATTTTCCTCTTTAAAATCTCTTTAATCAATTTCATAAAAAGCACTAAAATGTTTTAACTCTAAAACTTCTTGAAAAATTTTTTTTACATGATTTCACTTCAGTGGGAAATAAATTGTTCCTAAAATGTAATATAATTGTACTTACCTTTTTATTTTTTGGATTTAAATTTTTAAAACGTGGTTATTAAAAATAAATATCATTTTCCAAAATAACTCTTCATTCAAAAGTGAAATGGATTTTTCGCATCTCATATGATCTTTTATGAGATATACACCTTATTCACTACTTATTTCTTACATACGGTGTATTTAATAACATTTTATATATCATATAATGAGTATCCTTAATCATATGATATTATAAGGGATCAGTATTTGAATATTTCAAGGTGGTATGGGACACATTTGAATGTTTAAGGATTATTTCATCAATAATTTTTCAATGGTATCATTTAAATGTATCTTATCTATGTCAACATAAATGTTGAATATCTTACTTCATTTATGATTATCTATAATGATATAAACTACAATATTTAAGTTAATGGTTATTGATTAGTTTGACTGTGGATTTGCTATCTTAAAATCATTCACCAATTTACTCCGAATGGTTAGTGATTATGATTTTGTTCGGGGAAAGTTATTTATATTTCATAGGATAGATTCAATATGAATATATATGTTATTTATGTATATCCATGTTCATACAAGGAATGGATTGGACCAGGTATGTGTATGTTTCTTCCTGTTATATCCCCTCAGTGAATCAATAGGTCTCAAGATATAAACTATGGTTTTGGAATGAGGCCTTGAAAAAAATGAATATGTATGGTTTTGGACGAGGCCTTAATAATTTTTGGACATCATGGCCGGGCCTTGATGGTAAATTTTAGAATATTGAACATATGCATTTCCCACATTGTGAAGCTAGTAATTTAATGTTCATTTACTTATTTGACTAGTACAACACCCATGGTTATGTTTTATTATGGCATTATTTACTCGACTACTATTCATTCCGTAATGTGTTCAAGTTTATTAATTATAGAGGCATGTGTTTTAAATTATTAACCATCTCTATTATGGATGTTTATGTTATCTTCCTCTATATTTAATACCCAAACTGAGTGTTTGAGCTCACCCCTTTCTTATGATTGATTTTCTCAAGACATGAAGATGTTTTTTATAGTTAACCTACAAGGATAATTTTAGAGTGGTGGAAGTTAACCGTAAAACTGATATGTTGTATTTATTTTCAAGATGTAATGTAGAACATATGTATGTATATGGATTTAAAAAACAATAAACTTATTGGTCCTTCAAGATTTTATTTCTTGTAATCGTGTCAATGTACTAAAATAATGCATCAGCTCCTGGCTATTGGGTTTAGGGAATTATAGTTTGTATCAAAGGATGTTTTGTAGAAAACATAGAAACTAGATATAGAAAAAGTATATTAGTGAAAAAAATCCTAATATAGACATTGGGGATTCGAATACAAGGACATCATAGTATTTTGGTAAGGAACAGATTATTTAGTTTATCAAGAAAATACATCCCTATATGGAAATGAGAAAGTCGAGGTGTCTCTAGAATAGATATATATAAGTGTAATACCTGAATAAACCTCTTTAATCATGACTCTAATGGGATCTAGTGGATGATAACGGGCCACTCCACACTCTTGGTTCGATACTCTCATGGATCTGATTTGGTAAATTCATAAAATTATTACAAATAATTATGAAGGATTTATGCCCCCAATGTAACCAATGTATATGGTTCTAGGATTTATGATGTTTTTTATACCATGATTAATGATATTGAGAGTTCATAATTTTATGAGGTAATATTTAATATGAAATTTATTAGAAATAGATCAAGGCATATGGAATGATAATTTCACCAATTCATTAAATGTGTAGAGTATGAAGTATCATATATTTGATTGTCTTAATCCATCATTTCAAAGGATAATTGTCTCACAAGTATACTCATCTTATGAGGAAACAATTTCATGTGAATACTTCTATGAGCCCTCTGGCATTGAAGGGATACAAAAGAAGAAGAGGATGGCCGGAGAAAACATAGAAAATTGGAAGAAAGGAAATATCTATTTTCCAATATGTGATAATTTTGGATGGAAACACCTTGGTATATTCTTAAGAGGAAAAGTATTTTTTTCCATGTGTGGAGAAAAAGGTCACCATGCCCATAATTTCAAGACAAGGATAGAATTTTCCTATATTCAATGCTTCAAATTCAATAAGATGTGACACTCTGTGAATCAATTTCCCAGGAATCAAAGTAATATACCACATATGGTTATTTTTTATAATTATCATTTTATTATTATACAATAGGTGAAGTAGAATGATTAATATGACTACTCACGAATCATTTCATTTGAATATTTTGTCAATAATGTATTTGTTTTATGAGTTACTACAAATATATGGATTGTATTGTAGAACTATTTCATTAAGGATTTGAGGTCGTATGATAAATGGTACAATAGAAAATCGATTCTGTCGAAAGATAAACAATTTAGGAAAAAACATGATTGAGGGAATGATAACCCTTGATATATATCCTATATGGAGATAATGATGAAGAAATGATTGATTAGGAGAAGTACTGACTACCTTGGAACTGAATAATTAATTGTCGATATGTGGTCTATGCTAACGTTTATGGAGTTTACAACACTTTTGGATTTATGTAATATATCCAATAACATGTATCATAAATAAAGAATATGAAAGAATGAATTTTTCCAATATCATTTTATGGTAATTCATGTTATTACCATATTTAAAGAGGGAACATGACGACGTTATTCACATGTTTGGAATTTAAATTTTATATCTCTTTCTTGTTTATTAAGGGTTAATGATAAGTTCAACTTATGAATTTAGAGACCTTAATTATAATGTGTTGAATCAATATATTTTGATATTTTTAAACAATTTAGAAAATAGTATAAGTTGATCATTGTATGGGGATTTAGAGTTAAATGTCACTAATTGATGGTTTGATTATTATTACATGACATTGTTGTCCAATTATAATTCATTGTTTTGTAGAAACCATTGCATTTCCATTTCCTTTTATTAATAGAATATTTTTACAATATTCTTCATGTGGGTTTCCCACAAGGTAATTTTCAAGTATCAACTATTAACTTTTAAATAACAATTTCAAATTTCGAGGAATATTTTTTTGTATGGAGGTGATAATTTAATGTCCCAAATATTTACAAATAATTTTAATATAGGATTCATGAAACACCAAGTCTCTAAAAAAGACAACTTCATTATAACCTACGCAAGTAAACACAAAACTTTCACCACTGTGTTTGGAATTTTGAAATACTGACATACACGATTGCGTTCAGAATGATATTTAGAGTTTGATAACAAAAACAAAATTTTGGGTGGACAGTAACATACCCTTATGAATAGTAACATACCCATATGAATAGTAATGAATAGTAAATTGGCCAAAAAAACAGAAACTTCTCCTATGAATTTATAAATATAATTCATGCATTTTAAATGTGAAAAAAGAACATTGTATAAGTGTTGGATTTTTTGTATGTCCTAAATATTTTAATTACAATATTATGTTTAATTTTGTAACACCCCGACCCTTATTACCTAGATTCGAGGAATTATTTTAATACATTGACATGATTAAAAGGAATCAAGTCTCAATGGACCGATCAATTTAGAAATATTGGAATGTATATTACATACATGAACTACACATTACAATTTCCAACAAAAAATATATATTGGATAGTTCTTGGAAGACTCTATTAGTCCCTTATCATAACCCTTCATCTCAAACATAAAACACTTCTTATGATGCAGGGAAAATAAAACTTATGAAATGGGAGAGCTCAGATGCTCAGAAAGTGTAAATAATTTAGCGAAAACTATAAAATTTTAATGAAAATGTGTAATAAAATCAACAGCCTTTTTAAACATAAAATTTAACATAATATGGTAAAAATAAATCAAACATGACAATATAAACAGGATCATGGATATTCTACTAGTCGAATAATCACATGTAATGACTAATTTCATAATTAAGAAATGTATAGTACCAAACATTAATTTCTGTGTCAAGGCATCATGTGAGGACCTAGGGGCTAACTGAAATCGAACCCCTACCTAGAGAGCCTCTTTAACCGGACTCCATCCCGGAGAGACTCTATAACTGGACCCCAAACCGGAGAGCCTCTGTAACTGGACACCATCATGGAGGGTCTATTGTAACTATACCCCAACTCGTAGGGCTTACATTTATCGGTCCCCAACCCAGAACTTACTAGTCCAATACATTCATCTTTAGAAAAGGTTTAAACAGAACCTAAACATTCGTATTAAAACTAGCATAAGAAATGTCAACACATTATCCATAATCCAAGACTGGTGTAAAAATAACACATCCCCAGTCGAACATATCACAACACCTTCAATGAAATTTGGATGTTTTGTATCATAATAAATCAACTTCAAATAAGCTTGAAATCTAATAAAGGATGTTGACATAGATGAAATCAAAACTATTTGAGGGAAATATCACTTTTTATTTTGAAATCATTTAAGAGTCACATAATTATAATGAAAAAATATATTTTGAAAATATTCTTTATAAGCTTTTAAGGGGATCTTTGATAATGTTATAATGGCAGAAAATAGCTGCACCCTCCGTATATGTTAAAAAAGACATTCTTAATTAAATTTTCTCGAAAAGGATATAAAGTACCTTGTTTTGAAAACGATGGAAAGGTTCCTTTAAAAAACATATAAGGTCAAATAAGGTTATAAATGACTTTAACCCATTTTTTTGTAAATAGTAAAAATGTTTTGAAATACATTTTATCAAAACATGGATGTGAATGATAAAGAGGTCCCAGTAGATAATTACGTATAAACAACCTCAGATAATGAAGAGATTGTAGAATTAACCCTTACCATGTTCTTTTCGTTGGTCGAGGGTAGATTAAACACCTATATAATAGTAATATAATTTTTATTAAATTATATAGGAACCATATTTATTAATATTATATCATATATGATCATCTAATATTACTTTGATAATGATATTTTTTTCGTATCATCGTTTCGGGTGTTAACTGATTAGCTTTCCTTTATAGGATTTGTTAAATAAGTAATTTTTGTTGTGGATATGATTTATCTTATTCATATTCAGAATTATATTAAGTCTTTAAATATTATTTTAAATCATCAAATGAAAATTAGTCTGGAATGGATATGATGGAGAATGAATCTCATTGCGTTCGTGGAGATGGTAATCTGTATGTACACACGAGCGACACTATCATTCTTATGGTATTAAAATAGTATATAGTTAGAGGGAATATCATATGTTAAGAATAATTACTATGTTATATTTACTATTTACATCATTTATACTCATTAGTATACTCATCCAAATGATGAAGTGTTTGAATAACAAACTACACCACAACGTGGAGACGGTAAGTCGTACATACACATTAATGGTGAAATGTCGTTCCGAGGATGGATAAAATAATGAATATGGTTGTAAAATTTTTATGATAAAAACACCTTGTATAGAATTTACCTGATTTATTATTTTACAATGGAAACCACAAGGAATGAGGAAGTGGAAGAAGAATGAAACTTGAAAGAGGTGATGAAATATTTACCTCTTCTCTGGGTTCTTCCTTTTGGTTTGATCAAAAGGGATCTTTTGGTTGGCTTTCTGACTAAAGGAATGCCCCTAGGATGAAGGGAGGATAGTTTAGAGGATATTCGGGTAGGTTTTGGCCGAGCCAAATGTCTTTGAAGGTGTGTATTTGAGAGAAGGGGGAGTACCTATTTATAAGAGGGGTGAGGGGAACCTTAGGAAAATATTGAAATATTATTTCATATTAAAATCATTATTTGTTTTTAATGGCACCAAAAATGATTTATTTCGTGTATCAGGTGGGAATGGGTCAAAAAAAACTCAACCAATAGGTTTTTGATAGGTTTGGGTCACTATATGAACCATATCTTCTATATTTAACTCTTAGTTAATTAGTTTGACATTTAACATCTCACTTTGTATTTTTAAATTATATGGTTAATAAAATTAATATAAAATTCCAAGAGTCCTCAAGATGTTCATTAATGACATATATAAAAATATTTATGAGATTTGTCCTATATTAATATTTCTAGGAATAGAATATCATTTAATGATATAATATTTGTTTTAAAAACACGTTTATGTCAATTTTGACACTATTTGCAATTTTTTTTGTAAAATTCCTAACAAAATTACAACATAGAAAAAAATTCATTTAATCAATCCTAACATGTCAAATTAACCTAAATTTTTTTATGGCCTCACAAATTTCATATTTTATTTATTTTTGACATCAATAATACAATTCATTTGATTATTTCATTAATAAGGAAAATACCGCATCATCATTGTGTCATAAATAAATTTAATTATTCAATATCTAAAAATTATAAATAAATAAAATTATATAATAAATCTTTTTATAATTATAATGAATTTTTATAGTCAAATAAATAACATATATATCTCTATATAATATTCTTTTACTAAAAGATATATACATATGTAAATTTTCTATTTACTTCAACTTAATTAATATATAGTGTCATTATCACTTACAAGTTGCTCCATGGGGTCCCAAAATCAACCCAAGGATGACCATGGGCGGACATGTATCAGACAATTGGGTTAGAACATGTGTTAGGGTAATTTAATATTATTATAATAATATTTTTTTACTCTTATTTACTAGATTTACACGTTATCCATGGTAAATAAAATATTTAGCAAAGTAATTATTCAAAATGTCTGAAAATAGAAGTTACCTATTTACATAATTTCGAAATATTGATTCTAAATATGGAATGCATTTTTCTAAATTTAAAACACAGAAGTGGCATAAATTAATTTAAAATAAATTCTCTTTTTCAAACAAAAAGCGTGTTTTTAATAAATATTAACTATAAAAAGATTGACAGTAGCTTCTGTTCAGTTTAAATGTGAAATTAAGTCCAATGGAAAAAATTCAATTAAATGGATAAAATATAATCTAACTTAACATGATAAACACTCAATATTATAACTTACCACTATAAATTATTTTGATTAAAAAGGTGTTTTAAATTAAAATTTATTAATTTTAATTATTCATCAAAAATTGAATGTTTTCAAAAAAGTAAAAAAAATTCACCCAAATCCAATTTAAATATTCCAAATCCAAAAATAAAGTGAATTTTGAATGATAACATTTCTATGATTTCAAAAACTGGGTATTACTATTCATAATGGATACTTTGATTGGTCGTGGTGTGTTTGAATCTCGAAGATGCATACGATGCAAGCTATTGCATTATTCAAAGGGAAATGTATCATGGTAGCTTGGGGTGTTACATTCTCCCCTCATTTAATAAATTTCATCCTCGAAATTTGAAATTGTTCTTTGAAAATTAAAGATTGAAAATAGAAAATACATTTTTACAAACCCCACAATAGAAATATGCTTAATAAATTTTATTTTTTATAAGAGTGAAAGGGAAATGAGAAAGTCACCACCAAATTAGGGGTTCAAATAGGATAAAATTGGTGGAAATTATAGACATGCAATTAGAGGGAAAACATACATATTTATACAGAGTGATTGATGTCATCAATCACAAACAAGTGTAAAATTGAGGGCCTCAAAGCCATCAATCTATGATGATTTAAAATAACATCAGTTCAACAAAACCTAGGGTATTAGGATAACTAATTTTTGGTTTTAATATCCCTTCCCTAAAGTTTAATAATTATTTCCTTCATAGAATAAGAGAATATATATATATATATATATATCTAACAAGTAGAGTTTCATCCTTCAACTAATTTCTCCCAAAAACTCATCTTTCACCACAAAAGATAATAGAACTCAAAAATATTCTATTTATCCTAATCATATAAGGTTCCAAATATTAACATATACCATTTAAATGAAGAAAGATATTTTGTAATAACCAGGTTATTCATAAGCTAGTGGTAGGTAATAAAGCCTTACCACATGTTGGTTGTGGGATCAATACCTACTGCTTTTTCTGTCGCAACGAGTTATTTCCCGACCTATAGGTTGTCCTTTTCTTAAAATTATAGTATTATAATATACCAAAAAATCCCAAGGAATGTTTTAAACATAAACAATACTATCCAAAATTCAACTTAATCAATTCCAAAAATTATAGTTATCCAAAATTCTTTTGTACAAACTCTCTGGAAAAGGTCCCTAAATTCCAAAATCAACATATAATTCCTCTATCAAAGTAAAGTTTCTCTTATTATCACAAACTAAAAATATGATTACATTCATCGTATTAAAACCTTAAGGAAAAAAACAAGTACTGCAGTACAATCCTTATTTATAAATCACATTATTCATATAACCAAAATTTAATTCTTGATTCCAAAAACAAAAATACATTAATTATTCCACTTCAACTATCGTGACAACATATGATTGGACTTTCTCCCTTGGCCTTATCTGAGTTATGTTTACATGGAGATCAGGAACGTTATTTTCATAATTCCCCATTTATCTACAATTGTAGAATTCAACATTGACATCAACTTTCTTTCAAATACAATCACATGATTGGTGGCCTTTTCACCCCACTTGTAACAGACACCCATTTTTTAGGCAAGTACTGGGGTGTTTCTTCCCAAAATTACCACATAATGGATAATACTTCTTTCCCATTTCACATTTATATGTCTCTATCTCTCCACGTTTCCCTTATTTTATTTCTTTACTTTATTGTCGTAAGACTTATGGAATTCCTTTTCGGTCTTGATAGCACATGAGACAATATCTTCATATGAAGAGAATGGTTGTGAGACTAATGCTCGACGGTGAAATGTCTTTAACCCATCAAAGAAACGACCAGTCTTACTCAATGGGTTATATATATAATCTACTGTATGACTTGTTATCCTTGTAAAGTTAGCCTTATACATTGAGAAATTCTCATCCTCTTATTGCCTCGGACATTGAAATTGCCTTTCTATATCCACTCAATGGTCATAACGAAAGTATTTTTCTAATAAAATCTCTTTATACTAACTCCATTACATATTTGATACATTATAATCTTTATTTTTGTTTTGAATCAATGTCCACCATTTATCTGCATCTCTCGTGTGGCAATAAATTTCCATGAAAACTATTTCCCTTTCACTACTCCCCAAGGTGTGGAATATTTTCTCTATGTAATTTATCCATTGCTATGATACTAATGGATTTGTACTACCATTTAATGTTGGTGTTTTTTGCCTCATTATGGGATCTAACATTGATCCTACACGCCGGGGATCAGGGTGCTCCATACGGGTATGTTTATTATTCATAACCTGAGTGAGTTGTCCCAATATGGTGATAAGCTAATCAGCACCAGTTGCATAACCAGATCCGAAATAATTATCTTGGGTAGGAGGGTAATCCCTATATGGATTACGTGAATTGATATAGGTTCTATTATTTCCATTAGGCACCATTTCTAAACAATGGTAAGAACTAAATTAGTTTATGAATCGAATTAAATAATTCTATACTTTTAAAACACATAACATTAATAGAAATGATTATGGATATAATCCATAATCATAAAAGAAATCATTGAGGAATTATATACTCATAAAACATTCATAATGGTTTGTAAATAAAATGACAATTATCTAAAGCTTATTCCCCGATAGTGTCATAACCAAGAGTGCAGCATGGCCCGTTTTCATGCACCAGTTCCCATTCGAGTCTAGGTCAATGTGGTGTTTTTTGGGTTTTACCCGTAGGTACATCTGTACCAGAGCCGCCTGTACCTGATCATATCCTAATGGGGAGGTATTGGTTTGAAAACTCAAAAAATCTGTAAAATACCAAAATTCAAAGAAGTTCTTCTATACTAATCTTCAATTTCCATCATTGGGTAATGTTCTCTAATCAGAGTTTATTGTCACGACCCGTCCTCGGGGCCCGTTTCGTGACTACCCCAAGATCGCCTTCCATAGGCTAGGGGATGGTGACTTGCAACGAAGGCATAAATCTCGATAAAAAGGGAAGGCATTGCTTTTATAAAGAATACAAACTCCACAGAGTATGAAAACTGAGTAAACAATAAGGAAAATGAGTACAAAAGTAAGTGCTGGAAAGTAAATGGGACAGAATACAAACCCAACTGAAATTAAAGTAAAATTGAAAAGGTAGTACAGAAATAGTAGAGTAAAGCAGCAAGTCTGAGCCATCCTCTTGAAATCCCACATGAAGGGTGGGTACAGATAGCCTGCTCTGCTCATTGGCTCCAGCCGTCCGCTCCGAGTAAGTCATGTCCAGTGATCCACCTCCAGGTACCATTCAGCTCAATGAGCTCCCACCTCGTTCAGCATTATCCGTTGTCTGCATCCAACACAACGTATTGCAGGCATAGCTTGTGTAGGGGTGAGTATACGCTACTCAGTAGGGACCCTGAGATCCCAGAAGGTCTCCCAGAATCCACGAAAGATAAACCAAAATGGAAAGATACAATCACGAAGTAACAACCAACTCCACTTACGTATATGCCCACACACATACCTAAGTCATCATTTCCATCTCGGCTCCAGCATACGAGCCCAAGTACAACCCAGTCCACACATGAAAACATTACCCATTCCACATTGGAATTCACAACCCAATCCACACAAGAAAGGAAAATAATCATATCGATGATATTCATTGAAAGTTAAGACTCAGTTCACACAGGTATACTTCTTCATAAGACGATAGAGATGATCAGATGTAGCCACTGATTTATCAAGCTGTCAGAACCACACATGATACAAGACCAGCAAAGCTGTCGGACCCACAAAAGATACAAGACCAGCTACTCTGCCGGACCCACATTGGATACAAGAACAGAGTCAAATACTAGCGGACCGACATAGGATACCAGAACAGTATTCAAGTACTGCCAGACTGACACAGGATACAAGAATAGTAGTCATCATCGTTGAACCGACGGAGGATTTAAGTACGGTCGTCGTCGCTGCCGAACCCACAGAGGATCCCAGTAGAGTCGTCATCGTCGTCGCAGTCGCAGCCAGCTCTAGGGTTCCCGCACACAGCATGATTGATTCTGGGCGAGTCCCCTCCACAAGCCATGGGGGTCGATACATCAACTAACACAAAGTCTGGAGTTCATCTACCCCGAAGTTCCGTCTCGTCAATAGGAACTCAACGCGACAGACGACGCGTCAATCGGACGCCCGGTCTGAGAGTTATTGGATTTTTCGTCCCAGGGGCCCAGTTGGTTTTTATGTCAAAACCAACCCGAACGTACTCCAACTGCGTCCAAACCTCGAGCGGAGTAATCCAAAAGAACCGTCTCACTAAGAGGAATCCAACAAAGTCGATGGCACGTCAATCGGACATCCAGAACTCACGTTATAAGTGTTTCCGCTCTGAGGGCATGGTTGGTTTCGTGTTCGAACCAACCCGGCCGTACGCAAAGTTCTCCAAAACCCTGACTGTAATATATTGAAACGACCACCTCGATCCAAGGATCGCTACGCAACCTATGGTGTGTCGATCAGAGGTCTATAGCCCATGTTATGGGCATTTTAACGGAACTGTCTGAAAGTAGTGGTTCGGGCCCAGTCCGACCCGGCCCGATACCCCTGGGTCATCCCGAACCAGGTCGACCCGACCCGGGTCCGGGTTCAGCCCGATTGGGCAGGGACTAGCCCGGCTGGTACGGCCTGGCCCAGCGCGAGGGTCCGGTACAGCGCAGGCGGCCTGGCCCAGCGTGGGTGGTCTGGCCGGCGTGGGCGGTCTGACCGGTGCGAGCGCCCACGAGCGAGTGGACGCGAAAGGCGGGGGGGGGGGGGGGTTCCCTTTATTTTGAAATAGAGGCCCCCCATGTAGAGGGGCCCACCTCGTAAACCACCGGGGGTTACAACCCCCAGACATCTCGAATCCGGCTGGCCGTAATGGCCATCCGGTTGTGCCGCGCGGGACCATCTGGTCCATCCTCCCGAGCGCCGACGACCGGTTGTTCGGGTCTCCCTCCACTGCATCGCCGCGACCTTAGGTCGAGGCCCCTATCTGACCGGTGCAACGTGACGACGCCACGCCCCGGCCTCAACCCTTCATGATGCTCCGACACGGCGCGATGGTGTGGCGACCTTCCACCGCGGCCCGACTCTGACTACGGCCTCTTTCGGTCTCAATGGCGCGACGCAACGGTGCCACGCTCCTTCTCTATGGCCCGCTTTATCGGTGGTTCCTTCGTTTCCGAGTGGTGTGATGACACCGCGTCACCTCCGTCCCAATACACAACCAAATACAACTACAAAGGAGAGGAGGTTTGGTCGTGTTTGTGTGGTTCGTCCTCCTCCCATTAATTCAATAACAATCGGCTATTTATTTAATGATGAATGCCAGAAATAACCACGAACGTAAAAACAAACCCCTACCTCGAAGAAGTTGTCAAACGATGATAGTCGTGGGAAAACGGTGTTGCGAGGTGAAGCTCTGTATATGTTGACGGAGAACTTCCGGGGAAGAGTGGGGTCTCCCTTTCTTTGATGCAAGAAGAAGAATGAAGGAAGTCACGTCATCGTTCATCGGGAAAGGCGTCACACACCGGCTGCTGAGAGGATAAGAGACTGCACGTCGATCTCTCCTTGCGGTGATGACATTCTTCATCGAAGCCGTGGCGTTCTTTGCATTCTCCAACAAAGAAGATAAAGATCTTCAAGACTTTGAGTATCCTCTCCCCAAAAACCTCACACAACTAAACAACCTCAAATAAAATAAGGCCTCCCTTATTTTATAAACAAATGCCATTCGTTTTCAAAACATCAAAAACTCAAACTAGAAATTAAATTCATTGAATAACTTTAATCAATCAATTTAATGTTAGAGTTGATATGCAATAAAGAGGGGGATTGGGTGAGTTACATATTAATGGGGGGTCTTCAACATTAAGAGAGGTTAGAGGAATTGAAAAGGTGGGGCTTGTGTGGGGCCCACCTCACTGATATCCTATCAAGAGGAGTTAGGATTTAGTGGGTCCCACCTCAACTTCCACACTTAGGTTATAATTACTTAGAGTAGAAATAAAATTGTAGCGCATATTTTATTTCACTCTTCAATTAAACAACATAATTTCTAAAACACCACCCGAGCAAACTCAACTTCAGTGAAGTAGTCTTATGCAATTACCGGCACTGCGGTTTCATCGGTGCCCTCATATTTCAATTCCGAGCACTGGCTCAAATGTATGAAAAACCCACTCATTCGTTCACTGAACGTACCCGAGCTAAACTACGGAAATTGATTCTGGGCACATCAGGTCTCGGAATCAGGTGCCGTCAGAAACTGCGTACTCGTAAAATCACAAAGAAATTAAGAAAAAAATTTCCTTGAAATTTACGGGTCTTTATATTACTCCCACCTCAGAGCATTGAGTCCCCATAAAGATACATCACAAACTAGGGAAACAAATGAGGGTACTGAGCACGCATATGAGCTTACCGCTCCAAAGTGCTCTCCTGGAGGTTCCCGTGCTGCCACCTAATGCGCACTAGAGGAATCAACCACCCACATAGGACCCACTCTTATCGATCCTCGTTCTCCACCGGGACCTCCACAAAAGTTGCCCCTTCATCAATGTCCGGCTCCCCATGGTCGATGATATGTGTCGGGTCGTGTACGTATCTCCTCAGCTGAGATACGTAGAAGATGTCGTGCACCCGGGGAAATTGAGGTGATAGAGCCAGGCGATAAGACACCTTGCCTATCCTGCTGAGAACCTGGAATGGTCCGATGAAGCGCGAAGATAACTTTCTGTCTCGGCCAAATCTCTGTAATCCACGTCGAGTTGACACCCGCAAGAAGAGTTGATCGCCATCCTCGAACTCTAGTGGTCTCCGCCTCCTTTGAACATAAGACTTTTATCTGCTCTAAGCTATCCTCATCCGATCCTGGATGACCTGGACGTTCTTTGTCGTGGCCTGGACCATCTCTATTCCCACAAGTGCTAACTCCCTAGGGTCTGTCTAGCATAGAGGTGATCTGCAAGTTCAGTTGTACAATGCCTCGTATGCTGCCATCCCGATGGTGGAGTGGTATCTGCTATTGTACGCAAACTCCACCAAGAGTAGGTGATCCTACCAGTTGCGACCAAAGTCAAGAACACATGCATGGAGCATGTCCTCAAGAGTCTGAATGGTCCCCTCTGTCTGACCATCCGTCTGAGGGTAAAATGCGGTGCTCATGTGTAACTGTGTCCCGAATGCCTCTTGAAACCGCTTCCAAATCCGGGAAGTAAACTGATCATCTCGATCGGAGATGATAGATGATGGCACACCATGAAGCCGTACAATCTCCTGAATGTAGAGGCATCCCACGATCACCATTGAGCCCTACTCTCTGATGGGAAGAAAGTGGGCTGACTTGGTGAGTCGGTCGACGATCACCCAAATGGAGTCTTTCATCTGGAAGTATGTGGTAGCCCAGTCATGAAATCCATTGATATCCTATCGTACTTCCACTATGGGAAATCTGAGGGTTGTACCAAGCCTGCTGGTACCTGGTGCTCCACCTTCACCTACTAGAAGGTGAGGCATCGGGAAACAAACTCTGCTACAACCTTCTTTATACCTGGCCACCAGTTCTGTCGTCTGAGATCCTGGTATATCATCACCACTCTTAGATGTAACGCTAAAGGGGAATTATGAAACTCTCTCAGCACCTCCTCCTGTAACGCAGCCAGTACCATGGTACGTCCTCTGAGAAGGTCAGCGTGCTCTCCTCCTATAGAAAACCCATTAGGTGCCTGTCTTGTGGAAATCTGTGCACGTCGCGTCTCACAGTCAATGTCCCCATGCTGAGACTCCCTGACCCACTGGCGAAGTGGAGGTGTGACTGTGAGAGACTGTAGAAAGGCTGCTCCATCTCTATCGACAAAGGATATCTGCAAATCGGCTAGCTGCTCTGTCATCTCTCCAGGTAGATGAATGCCCGTCCTCCTGCTGAGAGCATCGGCTACTGTGTTCCCCTATACAGGACTATAGACATTCCCAAATTCATAGTCTTGGATGAACTCTATCCATCACCATTATCTCAGGTTCAGGTCCTTCTACGAGAAGATGTACCTGAGACTCTGGTGGTCAGAATAGACTGTAAAGTGCTCAGCCATCAGATAGTGCCGACACATATTCAGAGCGAAGACCACTACTGCTAACTCCAGGTCGTGGGTAGCATAGTTCTTCTTATGTTTCCTCAACTGTCGTGATCCATAAGTGATCACTTCCCTGTCCTGCATCAGGACACAGCCGAGTCCGGTCCCTGATGCATCGCAGTAGACTATGTACCCTACTCCCTCCTTCGGTAGCCTCAAGATGAGTGCACTGGTCAATCTATGTCTCATCTCCTAGAAGCTCTGCTGACATCTATCTAACCACACGAAGGGTCTACCCTTCTTCATCAAAGCTGTAAGTAGTGCTGCAACTCAAGAGAATTCTGGCACAAATCTCTGATAGTACCCAGCCAGAACTAAGAAACTCCGCACCTCCGTCACGCTCCTGGGTGGATCCCAAGCTAGCATTGCCTCGATCTTCCCAGGATCCACTACAACTCCCACCGCAGAGATGACGTGTCCCATGAAAGTGGACCTCCCATATCCAAATTTTACACTTTGAGAGATTACCATAAAGCTAGTGCTCTTGGAGTGTTTCTAGTACAACCCGCAAGTGGTAGGCATGTTCCTCCTCAGCAGTCGAGTATATCAATATGTCGTCGATGAAGACTACGACAAATCGATCGAGATAAGGCTAGAGGATCCTGTTCTTGAGGCTCATGAACACTTATGGAGTGTTGGTTATGATGAAAGAAGAACTCATAGTGGACATACTGACACTGAAAGTCCGTCTTCTGTACATCCTCATCTCGAACTCAGAGCTGATGATAACCTGACCTGAGGTCTATCTTCGAGAACAATCATGCTCCTTTGAGTTGATCGAAGATTTCATCAATCCTCGGAAGTTGATACTTTTTATTAACGGTCACCTGGTTCAGGCGACGGAAATCAACACACAGTCGCAAGATCTCTTACGCCTTCTTGGCGAACAAAATCTGGGAATCCCAGGGTGATACACTTGTTCGAATGAATTCCTTGCCCTACAAGTCCTCCAGCTGTACCCGTATCTTTCGATGCTCAGCCAGAGCCATCCAATATGCTGGAGTAGATATCGGGGTTGTCCCGGGGTACATGTAAATAGAGAAGTCTACCTCTCTGTGAGGAGGTAGTCCTGGAACGTCGTCAAGAAAAATGTTCGTATACTGATCCACCACAAAAAGGAAACTCAGACTCCGCACGTCAACTGCTCCAAGGATGAGGCTAGCCAACTGATGAGTGATCAGTTGTCCACTCCTCTGCGAGAGTCCATCCCGCACTGCAAAGGCTCCCCTCTCGCTGGTGAAGGTGAACCTGCTCCCATCAGTGTGAACACACCGCACCTTGCGCCTAATACAGTCGATCTGAGCATGAACTGTAGATAACCAATCCATGCCCAAGATGACGTCGTAAAGCCTCAATGCCGCTACAAGATGATCCCAGTCGAATCCCTCACCTCCTAGATAAGCTCACACTACCGGCACTATTGCGTAATCATCGAGTCTTCTCTCATAGGAGTCTCTAGCCATACGTATCGAGCCAACGACTCCGTTAGAATCTCCGAGCTCCGAACAAGGGTAGCGACAATGAATGAATGACTCGATCCTGTGTCTATAATAACTGCAGTAAGGGTGGAGTAGAAACATATAGTACATCGAATCATCTCGGGTGCGTCGTGGTCGTAGGCCTCCACTTCCTGAAGATGAGCCTATCTCTATCCGCCAACTCCCTGTGGTTGGGGTGGACCTCTTGGTGGTGGTGGTGGTAGAGCCTCAAAGCGTCGCCCACCACCAGCTGCTCGGCCAGATCCTCTGCCTCGTCTGCTTACTCCTCGAGGACCACCACGGTTGAAACTTTGCCTCTGCCTGGGTGGTCCCTCAACCGTCTTCTGCTCCTCTGCATGGCGGGTCGGGCAGTCACGAGACATGTGGCCCTGCCCTCCGCATGCATAGCATTGTCTGCTCCTTGTAAGACTCACACTGCTCCATGTGCCCCGCACCTCTGAGCCAATGTCCTAAGGTGATCCGCCTGATTGTCTGGCCTTATTGGACCCCTATGACATCTGTCGAATACCAGCTGCAGAATACTCCTCTACGTGCCGCCCCGGGGTAGGTCTCACTGCTGGTGTTGACTTAGTTCGAAATATCTCTACAAGAAGGGCTCACTCTAGTACTCTTTTCTGTGTCGGAATGCTGAGGGAGATCGTCGATGCCCTGATCTCATTCCTCAGTCCCTGCTCGAAGGTACGGGCCCGGAAGAATGGGTCCCATACCATGTCCGTGGAATAGCGTGAGAGATTGGTAAATCTGGCCGAGTACTGGGCTACCATCATGCTGCCCTACCGCATATGTAGTATCTCTTGAATGTGCACCGCACAGAGGGTGGCTGGTATGAACTCTGAGCAGAAGAGGCTCTCGAAGTCCGAACAAAGAAGAGATGCCTCGTTGTGCACCTAGAGCATAAGGCTCCACCATCTACCTACTGCCGCGTGTAGGAGACTCACTGCAAGGATCACCATGAGGTCAGCTTGTGTCCCCACTAACCTGAAAACTCATACCACAACCTCCATCCAATCCCCGGCTGCCTGAGGGTCCGTCTCCCCACGGAACCTGGGCGGTCACTGACACTGAAACTCATGCAGTGCACTAAGGAGACATACACTCTCAGCAGCTGGGGCTGGTGGCATCGATGGCTCGGTGGGTAGAGGTACCGCCGGTGCCTCCACTGTAATAGGGCCCTACACCGAGGCCTCGTCGCTCGGTGGGCTATCATCTCGCACAATGCTCAGAACCGTAGCTGGCTGCCGTCGTGGGGCCATCCTAAAAAAAGACAGGTGCACCACGGTCAATACAATATACCTGGTGAGTTGACGCAAGTAATCACAAAGAAAACGTGAAACACACATGTAATCTAATGTTTTTGTGCATTGAGTCGGAAATCAGAAGTCAGGGTCCTGGTGTATGGATACGTCAGCCACCGCACCAACACTGGACTCCCTGGACTAATAACCACACTCAATACCCTTAACATTATTGCTTCACATAGAAGAAGATCAGAGTCATGAGTTCTGCGGTAGAACCGAACTCCTCTGATACCAATTTGTCACGACCTGTCCTCGGGTCCCATGCTGTGACTATCCCAAGCCCACCTTTCATAGGCCAGGGGCTAGTGACTAGATCCAAAGGCGTATATCCTGATAAAAAGGGACGACATTGCCTTTATATAGAAAAAAACACCACAAAGTATGCAAGCTAAGTAAACACTAAGTAAACTGAGTACAAAAGTAAGTGATGGAAATTAAATGGGTAAGAATACAAACCCAACTGAAAGTAATGTACAACTGAAAAGGGAGTGCAGAAATAGTAAAGTAATGCAGCGTGTCCGAGCCGTCCTCTGGAAATCCCACCTGAAGGGTGGGTACAGATAGGCTCCTCTGCTCCTCAACTCCAACCGTCCGCTCCGAGTAAGTCTCGTCTAGTGATCCACCTCCAGGTACCTTCCAGCACCACGATCTCCCACCTTGATCAGCGATGTCAATATTTTGCATCCAACACAATGTAGTATGAGCATATCTCAAGCAGGGGTGAGTATACGCTACTCAGTAGGGACCCCGAGACCCCCGAAGGTCTCCCGAAATCCACGAAGGATAAACCACAAAGGAAAGATACAATCAAGAAGTAAAAACCAACTCCACTTAGGTATATTCCCATACATATACCAAAGTCATCATATCCATCTCTACTCCAGCACACGAGCCCAAGTACAACCCAGTCCACACCAGAAAACATAACCCATTCCACATAGGAATTCACCACCCAGTCCACACAGGAAAGCACAAAAATCATATTGATGATATTGATTGTAAGTTAAGACTCAGCTCACATAGGTATACTCTTCATAAGATGATATATATGATCATATGTAGCCATTGATTCATCTAACCTATCAGACCCACACAGGAAACAAGACCAGCAAAGTTGTAGGACCCACAAAAGATACAAGACCAGCTACTCTGCCGGACCCACATAGGATACAAGAATAGAGTCAAATACCGCCGGACCCACATATGACACAAAAACAGTAGTCATGTACTGTTGAAACCACATAGGATACAAGATCAGTATTCATCGCCGTCGAACCCATGGAGGATTTCAGTACGGTCATCATCACTGCTGAACCCACGGAGGATCCCAGTACAGACGTCATCGGCGTCGTAGTCGCAGCCAGCTCTAGGGTTCTGTCACACAGCATGCTCGATTCCAGGAGGGTCTGCTCCACGAGCCAAGGGGGTCGATACATCAACTGACACGAAGTCTAGAGTTAATGTATCTTGATGTTCCGTATTTTCAATAAGAACTCAACGCGATAGACAGCGCGTCAATCGGACACCCGGTCTAAGAGTTATTGGCCTTTATATCGAGGGGTCCGGATGGTTTTTATGTTAAATCCAACCTGACCATAATCCAACTGCATCCATACCTCGATCATAGTAACCCAAAGAAACCGTCTCACTAAGATGAATCCCACAAAGTTGACAGCACGTCAATTAGATGTCTGGAGCTCAAGTTATAAGTGTTTCTGCTCCGAGGGCCCAGTTGGTTTCATGTTAGAACTACCCTAGACATACCCAAAATTCTTTTAATCCTTTAGTGTAATATACCAAAATAACCGTCTCGATTCAAGGATTTCTATGCATCTGACGGTGTGTTGATCGGAGGCATGTAGCCCATGTTATGGGCTTTTGAACGGAACTGTCCGGAAGTATGGGGGTTCGGGCCCGGTCCGACCCGACCCGATACCCCCAGGGTCGGCCCAAACCGGGTCCGGCCCGGTTCAGCATAGCCCGGCCTGGCTGGTATGGCCTGGCCCAGCCGGTGCGGCCAGCCCGACACGGGGGGTCCAGCCCAGCGCGGGCGGCCCGACCCAGCGGGGGCGGTCCGGCCCGGCGCAGCTGGTGCAGCCAGTGCAGGCACTCACGCATGAGCAGACGTGGAAGGGGGGGGGGGGTGCTACCCCCTAGATTTTAAAATGGAGGCCCCCATGTGGAGGGTCCCGCCTCATCATCCGCCGGGGGTTACAACCCTCGGACTACCTAGATCCAGCCGGCCGTAATGACTGGCCGGTTGCGCCGCACGGGACCAGCTAGTCCCGCCTCCTGAGTGCTGGCGCCTGGAAATTCCGGCCGCCTTCTACTACACCGCCGCGACCTTAGACCACGGCCCCTGTTCGACCGGCATGGCGCGACGGCACCGTGCCCATCTGCCGCGGCCCGCTGCTGCCGCACCCCTCTGTGATGCTCCGGCGCGGCGTGTTGGCGCCGAACCCTTCCGCCGTGGCCCAACTCCGGTCACAGCCTCTTTCGATCTCAAAGGCGCGGCGCGACATCACTGCACTCCTTCTTCATGGCCCGCATTGGCCACGGTTCCTTTTATTCCACGTGGTGCGACGACACTGCATCACCTCTGTTCCAATCCACAACGACATACAACAACAAAGGGGTGGAGGTTCAGCCATGTTTGTACGGTCCGACCTCCTCCCGTTAATTAGATAACAATCGGCTATTTATTTAATGATGAACGCCCAAAATAACGACGAACATAAAAACAAACCCCTACCTCGAAGAAGTTGTCGAATGATGATCGTCGTGGGAAAATGACATCGTGAGGTGAAGCTCCGTATATGTTGACAGAGAATATTCGAGGAGGAGTGGCATCTCCATTCCTTTGACGTTAGAAGAAGAATGAAGGAAGGAACATCGTCATTATTCGGGAAAGGCTATACACACCGGCTGCAGATAGGAGAAGAGATGGTACATCGATCTCTCCTTGCGGTGACGGCGTTCTTCATCGAAGTCTTGGCGTTCTTCACATTCTCCAATGTAGAAGAGGAAGATACTCAAGACTTTGAGTATCCTCTACCCAAAAACCTCACACAACTAAAAAACCCCAAATAAAATATGGCCTCCCTTATTTTATTAACACATGCCATGCGTTTTCAAAACATCAAAAACTAAAACTCAAAATTAAATTCATTGAATAACTTTAATCAATCAATTGAATGTGAGAGTTGACATGCAATAAAAGGGGGAGTGGGTGAGTTACATATTAATGGGGGGGGTTGCCAACTTTACGAGAGGTTAGAGGAATTGAAAAGGTGGGCCTCGTGTGGGGCCCAACTCACTAATATCCTATCAAGATGAATTAGGATTTAGTGGGTCCCATCTCAACTTCCACACGTAGGTTTTAATTAATCAGAGTATAAATAAAATTTTAACACGTATTTTATTTCACTCTTCAATTAAACCAAAACATTTTTAAAACACCTCTTTAGCAAATGCAACTCCAGTGAAAGTCTACTTATGAAATTATCGGTGCTGCGGTTTCATCGGTGCCCTCAGATTTCGATTCCGAGCACCGGCTCAAAAGTTAGAAAAACCCACTCGTTTGTTCACTGAACTTACCCGAGCTAAACTTTGGAAATTGATTCTGGGCACACCGGGCCTCAGAATCAGGTTCTGTCAGAAACTGCGTACTCGCAAAATCCCAAAGATATAATGAAAAAAATTTCCATGAAATTTACAATTCTATACATTTATTGAATTCTAGATTCCAAGGTTTGCACTAAAATTCTTCTGATACCAACTGTAACTCCCTGCACCAAGTTTCCTAGAGTCGGTGCATTATTTCAATACTATGGAATGATTACAGAGAATCTAGTCTCAAAAGACCAATCAGTTTAACATTTTTTGAAAATAGATTACATACATGAACATCACATTACAATTTCAAACATAAAATTACTCTTAGATAGTTCTTTGAGGCCTCCATTTGTCCATTAGTATAACCCTGCTTCTCCAACATAAAACACTTTTTGGGATTCATGGAAAATAAAACATAATAAAGGGTTGATATCAGATGCTCAGTAAGGGTAAATAATTTAGCGAAAGCTATAAACATTTAAGGCAAGATGCCTAATAGAAATCACAACATTTTTGAACCTAAAATTGAACATAATATGGAAAAAATAAATCCAACATTATCATATAAACAGACACATGGATATTCTAATATTCGAATAATCACATGCAATATCTAATTTTATAACGATGGAATTAATAGTACCAGACTTTAATTTCTTTGTCAAGGCCTTGTGCGAGGACTTACAGGCTAACTGTAACCGGACCCCAACCCAGAGAGCCTCTGTTACCGGACTCCATCCCGGAGACCTCTGTAACTTTACCCAACCTGAAGAGCCTCTGTAACCGGACTCCATCCCAGAGGGTCTTTTTAACCGGACCCTATCCTAGAGGGCATAATTTTACTGGTCCCTAACCCGGAACATACTAGTCTAATACATTCATCTGAATAAATGGTTTAAACATAACACAAACATTTGTATTAAAACTTACATACAAAATGTCAATACATTATCCATAAACCCTTAATGGTGTAAAAATAACACAGCCATAGTCAAAAATATAACAACACCTTAAATACAATGTGGATTTTTTGTATCATAACAAATCAACTTCAAATAAGCTTAAAATCCATTAAAGGATGTTGAGATAGATGAAATCAAAACTATTTAAGGGAAAAATATCTTATAATTTTGAAATCATTTAAGAGTCACATAATTATGAAGATAAATTTTTTTTTAAAATATTCTTACAATATTTTAAGGGAAGATTCGATGATGTTATAACGGCATAAAATAGCTGCACCTATCGTATATGTTATAAAAACATTCTTACCTTAATTCTGTCAAAATTGTTATAATGTAACTTGTTTCGAAAATGATGGAAAGATTCCTTTCAAAGCCAAATATGGTTAAAAAACAGTATAAATGACTTTAACCCATTATCTAGTAAATATTAAAAATGTTTTTAAAAACATTTTATGAAACATGGATGAGGATGATAAAGAGGTCCTGGTAGATAATTACGTATAAACAACCTCAGATAATGACAAGATTGTAGAATTAACCCTTTAAATGTTCTTTTATTTGGTCAATGATAGGTCAAACTCTTGTATAATGGAGAAATAATTGTTATTAAATTATAAAAGAACCATATACATTAATACGATATCATATATGATCTTCTAATGTTGCTCTGTTAATTATATTTCAGATGTATCATCGCTTCAGGTGTTAACTGATTCAATTTCCTTTATATGCTTTGTTATGTAAGTAATGTTTTCTGTGGATATGATGTATCTTATTCATATTCAGAATTCTATCAAGTCTTTAAACATTATTTTTAATCATCAAATGAAAATTAGTCTTTAATGGATACGATGGGGACTGAATCTCACCGCGGTTGTGGAGACGATAATCCGTACGTACGCACGAGCGACAATATCATTCTTTTGGTATTAAAATAATATATAAATTGATGGTATATCATATATAATGAATCATTGTCATGTTATATTTATTATTTACATCATTTATACTCATTATTATACCCATACAAATGATGAAGTGTTTGAATAACAATATACACCACAACGTGGAGAGGGTAAAACGTACGCCACACGTATTGTGACATGTCATGCCTAAGATGGATAAAATAATGAATACTGGTGTACCCTTTTTATAACAACATCATATTATATAGATGATACTAGATTCATTATTTTATAATGGAATCAACAAAGAAAGAGGATGTGGAAGAAGAAAATAATTTGGAAGAGGTGATGAAACATTTACCTCTTCTTAGGGTTCTTTGTTTTTATTTGATCAAAAGGACTCCTTAGGCTGGATTTATGACTAAATTAAGACCTCTTGGATGAAGGTAGGATAGTTGAGAGGATATTTGGGTAGGGTTTGGATGATCCAAATTGTAACACCCTGAGATTTTACCAGAAATATTTTTTTAATTGTTGTTTTGTGTTGTACACTACACCAAGATTATCTTGTGCAATACGCAACACCGTATTAGCTTATAGAATACGTAAAACTATTCTTGGCTTGCATTACATGCAAGATCAACCCTCCTCAATAGCTTGCATTGTACGAAATACCGAGTTTCACTGAACAACGATATGTTATTAAAATATTATATAAAATTGCCTTAATGAATAGTAATACCCACTTTTTGAAATTTTATATATTTAATCTTTCAAAATGGACTTCATTTTTTGATTTGGAATATCGAAATTATCCTAGGGTGTATTTTTGGTATTTTTCTGAAAGCTTTCAATGTTTGATGAATATTGAAAACACTGAGTTATTGGTTAAAACTGGATTTTTATTTAAATAATAATTTATTTTAATTTAATTTATTTTATGTCAAAATATATATATAATACCTATATAAGTTCAATTTAATTCATTGTAGTCATTTTATAATAATTTTAGATATATAAAAATTTTATTAAACTTTTTACCTTCTTTTACCCACCTCCTAGGAGCATTTTCAAATTTACATAAAACTTAATATTACCGCTTATATGAGTTTAATTTCAAAAATATGAGAGACACAGTTGATATCAGTAATTAAGATGTGGTTCAATGAGATGAAAATAATTTTTGATGAATAGTACCTTTTAACTTTTATTTACCACGATTAAAAGTAAATAGGGTAATTAAGGGTAAAAATAATATTATTATTACACTAACACATGTCATAATTCAATTGGATAAGTTTAATTATACCATAAAAAACCTTAGGAATAAAATAATTCCCTTTAGGTCCACTTCGATTAGATTAGGACACTTCTTATTATTTTATTTAAAGAATAGTTAAAATAGTTAAAATCAATGTTTAATAACTAAAACATTTTTAATACAGTGGTATACATAAGATAAATTAGGCTATAAATATTAATTAGAAAGATAAATATATTTTCTACATAGTGGTATGCTATTTATATTTTTTAGACATTAAATAATGTAATTTATTTATTACAGAATGATGATGCAGTAATTACCTTATTAATGAAATATTAAAGTTAATTGATAAAATAAATCACCAAATAAATGAAATTTTAGACTTTTTATGAATTAAAATAATTTTATAGGTTAATATACCATATTAGGGTTGGTTAGATGAATTATGTTAGAAGTAATAATGCTGTTATAAATTTATAAAATAACAAAATACCAAATAGTGTCAAAATTGACATAAAAGAGTTTTTAAAACTAGTATTATATTTTTATTTGATATAATGGTCCTAAAAACAAAAGTTTTTCATAAAGACTTATATAATAATAAATATGACATTAATTAACAAATTGGGGTTCTATTGGTAGTTTTTAGTATGTTTATTAACCATATAGTTTAAGAATACAAGAAGACACGGTAAAAGTTAAATTATTTAACATAGAGTTAAATTTAAATGATATGGTTAAAATGGTAACCTAAACTAGTTTAAAACCTATTGGTGGAGGGGATTTACACCCATACCCACCCTATCCTCAAAATATGTAAATTTGGAGCCATTATAAACGAATATTAATATATTATAAAAAAATATTTTATGTTTTTCCTAAGGTGCCCCTCACCCCTCTTATAAAAGGGAACTCCCACTTCTATCTAATAATCACCTCCAAACCCATTTGTCTTGGCCAAAACCTGCCCAAATACCCACTCAAATATCCTCAATTCATCATATAGGCCTTCCTTTAGTCATAAATCCAACCTAAAGAGCCATTTTGATAAAATCAAAAGGAAGAACCTGAGAAAGAGGTTAATATCTCACAACCTATTTCAAGTTCCTTTCTTATCCCACTTCCTCCTTCTTTGTTGTTTCCATTCTAAAATAATAACTCCATTATCTTCTATATATTGTGATGTTATTGTAAAAATTCTACAACCATATTAGTTATTTTATCCATCCTATGAATGAAAAGGTCACTACACGTGCGTACGTATAGCTTACCATCTCCACATCATGGTGTAGTTTGTTATTCAAACATTTAATCATTTGGATGGGTATGGTAATGAGTATAAATTATGTAAATAATAAACATAACATTATTTTGATTCTTTATATATGATATACCATCCAATTATATACAATTTTAATATCAAAATAATTATATCATCGCTCATGCGTACGTACGACCTATAACACCTCGAGATTTTATGAAAAATATTATTTTAATTTATTTTATTTTTTTATGTATTAGACCACACCAAGATTAGCTTGTACTATAAGCAACACCATATTAGCTTTCAGTATACGCAACACTATTCTTGTCTCGTGTTACACACAATTTCAAATTCGTTTTGTATAAATTATTCTATGCAATATTAAGTATAAATTCTGTTTAATGTATAAATGAAAGAAGTTTTTATTACATTATACACAACACCAATGGGATATTCTACTACACACAGCCTTAACTTGGCTTGTGTTACACGCAATCACGACCTTCCTCGATAGCGTGTATAGTACGCAATACCGGGTATCACTAAACGACAATATATTGTTATAATATTATTACAGATTGGCCTTTATGAATATTATTAACTAAATTTTGAATTTTATAACATTATTATTCATTTTACACATTTTATAGAACATGGTATGAGAGGAAAATAAATTTTTTGGGTAAAATAAGCAATTTTAAAAAAATACAGTTTTTTCGTCTTTTGATGGAGAACCCACTTTAAATCTAGTTTTGACGTGTTTATAAGTTTAATTTGACAAAATTAAATTCTTATTTGGAATAATAATATTAAAATTTACTTTGGATAAATTTTTCATATTATTCTGATAACTTTCATATTTTAATAAATAGTAAAAACACGCTATATTTTAAATAAAAACATCTTTTTTCATCGCAATAATTTATATGGTTAAATTATAATATTTAATGGTTTTAGAGTATAAATAGAATATATTTTTACCATTTAATATAATTTATGTCATTAAAATTAATTTTACATTGAATTCATAGGTAAAAACATTTCAATCTTTGGCATTGTTTTAACTTTTAAAACCCGTTTTCTTAACACCAGGATTAATTTTATATTAACTACTTCTACTTATGTGTTCTGAATTTTGAAAAATGGATTCCATATTTGAATTCAGTGGGTCCAAATTATGTTAATAGGTTATTTTTATTTTTTTATATATTATGAATAGTATCTAAGGTAATTTTTATTTATTGCAATTAAACGTAAATCGGGTAATTAAGGGTAAAAATAAGATTATAAAATTACCCTAACACCTGCCAAAATTCTATCGGATGACTCAAAGTTTACCTATATCACCTAAGGGTTGGAATAGATTCATTATATGGACTTTTTATTGTGAAAATAGTTTAATTATTATTAAAACTAATGGAAGTGACAACATGTCACTCTCTTAAATCTTATAAGTATAATAATTTTATTATAGTGATAAACATAATGAATCTTCAAAAAAGAATATTCTACAGAAATTTAATAAATTATCTACATAATGTGAATTTATTCATAATTTTTATGGATAAATAATTATCATTAAAGGTGAAACAATTGTGATTTTGAAATTATTTTATTGATTGAAATATCAAATACATGGTTTTAAAAATATTAAAATAAATATTATTTGAACTATTTAATGATCTCCCTGAATTTTATAGATAAATAATAGATTTTATGAATCTATTAAATCTTTTATTTTGAACATATCTTCTGTGTGGATTTTATTTAAATTCTAATAAATGAATAGTGATAAAATAGACACTATGATTATTTTATAGAAATAACAAATTATAAAATAGTTTAAAAATGAAAAAACTATTTAGAAATTATAAATTAAAATTTATATGGTATAAAATTTCATAATTTATACAATTATACACAATTTACAACAAATAATTATTTATTTATAATAATTTAAAATTTAGAATCTTCTTACCACAAATAAAATTAAATAGATTAAATATGGATAAATCAAGTTGATAAGGATTAAAAGAGATTTCCAACATGTCTAAATTTTATTGGTTTATGAGAATAAAACACTATCTCAAATAATATACTAATATGAGTCATTTTCGATGGTTTTTATGTGAGGTTTCATTTTATTATTAATTAATATTTTTTTGGTTCCCAAAAGTGCCCCTCTCCTCTTTTATATAAGGGGTCCTACTCCCTCTCCTCTTCACATAAATTTGAGCCTTCAAGCTCGGCCAAACCCTTCCCATTTCACTTATCCACTTCCATAGAAACCTACTAGAGGTCTCGGTCGGCTTCAAAGTCCAAATTTAGTTCCTAAGAGGAGATTAAGTGAAGGCGCGTCGAAGAAGAGGTAATCTCTTCTAACAATTCTTTCAAGTTTATTTATTCTTCTACTTCCTATTATTTAGTTGATTCATTATAAATTAATAACATCATTATAAATAATGTAATGATATGTTATTATAAATATGAAACAACACCATATCACCTTCTATCCATCCTACGGAAAAAGAAATCATTGCGCGTGCGTACGTACGAAATATCATCTCCACACCGTGGTGTGATCTGTTTTTCCTCAACCACCTTACTTGGATGGGTATATTAGTGTAGAGGAAAACTATATATGGTTATATTAACATAATACTGAATCTATTTTATTATATCATCCAATCCAATTCCATTCAATAATTATGGGAACGATATCATCGCTCGTACGTACGTACGGATTACCGTCTCCACGACGCGATGAGATTAATTCTACATGTTAACCGTTCAAGAATGATTATAAAGTATATATAATGAATAATAATGATATATATGAAATAACAATGCTACTGTATATATATATATATATCATCTACTTACTTCCATTAATGTCAATAAGGAAAGAAAAACAGTGTTCATGTGTACGTACGGCCTACCGTCTCCATGAACTGTGTGTTTCATTTTATTTATCTATATATTATATATATAAACTGAATATATATGATATATAAATCATTTTTTTACATTCTAAATGTATTTAAATCCTGATATAAGAAATAATAATATCATGAACAACAAGTCCAAACCCGTACGATAAATGTAACGATTTTACCCAAAACGCTGCTTTAACACGAAATTGACAAAAGAACGGGTAATATTTAGTCATAAGTGAATCATATATGACATAATAAATATTATTACGGTTCTTTTACAAGTTAATAATATGTTTAAACCCACTATACAAGAGTCTGGGACACATACGGAAGAAATTGGAAAGAAGGTAAGGGATAATTATTCCAATATCGTTCTTATCCAAGATTGTTTATTCGTATGTATTTACGAGGGTTATTGTTATCATCCATATACATGTTT
The DNA here is from genome assembly GCA_963277665.1 of Viscum album. Lineage (NCBI taxonomy): Eukaryota > Viridiplantae > Streptophyta > Magnoliopsida > Santalales > Viscaceae > Viscum > Viscum album. Next base: position 1,460,333,782 of record OY728142.1, read on the forward strand.
TGAAAAAATGTTTTCATGTATTTTTAAATTCCGTTTACCCATTTTTTAGTTTGACCACATGTTTTTGAAAGAATATTTCTTTTGTTTTCCATACGAGGAACTTTTTGACTTTTTTTGGGAAAAGTAAGAGGATAATGTTTTTTTAACATATAAGGTATGAATGGATTTTTATGGTTTCATAATTATTATTTAAATGATGAATCCTGTACAAAATTTCATGATTATTTTCAACAAAAACCTTTTCTTTTAAAATTTCATGGAATTTTGTGAAAATAAAATGATTTTGAAGAAGAAGGAATATTTTCCTCAAGAAATCATTTCAAGTGTTTTGTCAAAACTATTTTCCTTCTAAGATGAAATTATTTAGTATTGTTTTGTTTCAAGTATAATGTCTCTATAATTTACATGGTTTTATTATTATTATGATGAAATGATACCCATTTGTTACATTAAGATGATATGATGTTTATGAAACACATTTTATTCTTTGGGTTATGATTAATTATTTTGTCTATTTTGGGGAACAAGTAAAAATGATTTCATTATGAGATGAGTGGGACCTATATCTACCTCCAATGCACTGGGTAAATATTTATATCTCATTATATAGATATGGCTATAATGGAAAGTTAATCTGGTTTAGTGATACAGGACTGGAACGAGGAGTAAACTCGATTTAGTAAGAGACTTTGTCCACTAAGATGGTCTTGGTCGCAATGCCATGGCTAATATGGTAATCATATTTTGTTCTTAATGGTTTTCCACAATTACATTTTTTATTACCATGCTATTTTATCATTATTAATTATCCTTTATGATCTATGCCTGATGTACTGCCAATATTTATTTTTCAAGATTTTGATGTTTAAACTTTATGTTCATGTTTATTTTAAGTTCAAATGTATATGATTTGTTTTATTTTGTCCATGCATGACCTTACTATGAATTTGAGATCACCCTTTATATGTTTTCTTTTCCATAGGAGTTCAAGAATGGTTTTAGGTAAGAAAACAAAAAGGGGAATATCTTTATGGGAGATGTTGAAGATATTTTACCATGATTAGAAGATTATGTTTTGAGTTTCCATAGACACTAAACTATTATGGTCCTTGAGAGTTGGTTCATGTTATGTATTAAGTATTTTGAAAGAGTATTGTAATGTCCATGTACTTCATGTATGGGTCTCTACAGATGGTATCATAGGGATGGTTTTGTTAGCCTTTTGAAACTAGGATGCGAAAACTTTAGTGAAATCCCTAGTGGCATTTCTAAGGTATGTCTAGGGACGTACCTAAGTATAAGTATATGTATAGGTTATAGTCCTAGAATTATGGTAAAGATATTAGCATTAAACCTAACATGTTATATTTTGAAGGTACTCCCTCTTTATTATGTTATTTTCCTAGCATGATTTTTGCCTCTCACACTATTATTTTTTGGTTTTAGACGATGGGTGGAAATCGAAAGAACAGTGTTGATCAATGTAATGGAAGATGCAATGATTGTCCTCTTGAACAACCAAATGTTATGGGAGATGGAGTGAAAAATATTATTTCTATACTTACACAATCTATGAATCATTTTGGACATCCAAATGAGCAGAGAAGGGAACAATATTCTATTGAGTAATTCATGAGGCAACATCCACCTTCTTTCAATGGGTCTTCAGAACCACTTTTTGCTGAAAAATGGATCAGTAACATTGAAAAAATATTTTCCATACATTTCTGTTTAGAGCAGGAAAAATTCATTATAGCTATTTACCTTTTAGAAGGTGAATAAAAACAGTGGTGAACTCTAATTAAGAATACAAGTCCCTGAGATGAAATTGAATCCATGGAATGGAATGAGTTCAAGAACTTTTTTTTAAATAAGTACTTCCCACATATTATTCGAACAAAGATGGAAAATGAGTTCCTCGATCTTAAGAAAAAGGATGATGAATTTTTTGGTATATACGAGGTGAATTTTATAGGCCTTTTAAGGTATGCATCTGGCTTTATAATCCATCCTGAAAGTAAAGATCATCGACTCTTTAGTGGCTTAATACCAAGTATTCGAAGGGCATTAACTATAAGAGACTAGAGTATCTATGAAGAAATGTTGTGTCATGCTATCAAGGTAGAAGTGGAAGTTGGTGTTAAATATCCATCTCATGGTTTTGACAAAAAACAAAAGATGGAGTTCAAGGAAAAATCTCAAAACTAGGGTGAAAAGAAGACAAATGTTTCATTTTGCTCAAAGTGTGGAATGAATAATGGTGGATATTGTCTTAAAGAGACTAGAAAATGTTTCATGTGTGGAAAAGAAGGTCATCGAGCGGATGAGTGTCAATGTACTGGTAAAAAGGTTTCAAATGATGTTAATATAGAAAAGACTACAGAGAACCCTCCACCAACACTTCAATGCTTCAAGTGCAAGGAAATGTGGAATTATGCTAACCAATGCCCTAATCCAAGGGTTAATAATGATCGACATCAATAACCTCTTAAGGAAAAGGACATAGGGAACTCACATGTGATCACTATTGGTGATGTTGAGTATGACAACAATGTAGTGGAATAATTAATTGTTTATGTAACGAGATTCCATAATAGTTTTGTGGAATCTCATTTTTAGTATCGTGGAATATTGGAATATCATTGTATTGGTTTTCAATAATTATATGGTACCGGTAACCCTAAAAAGTGATTGAATTATTTTTGGAAGGCAGATGATATGCACATAATGAATGGATAAGGAGAATATAATATATTTGATAGTATTCAAGAGCTCATGACTGATATAAGGACAAAGAGACATCATGGTTTGAGTGTATAGAATTTTTGGGATTTTGGTATGTGGAAAGAGTTAACTTTTGACAGCATTCATGTTTTCAATAAGGCTCTATGGTAATTCATGTTTCAAGAGAATAAAAGATTAAGGAATCCACATGTTTAGAATGTGACCAACAATATATATCTTATGATATATGGGGGATAAATTATGGTATTAACATGATTTTTATATGACCTTTATGGTAATTGTTTTTTTACTGTGAGATTGGACATAAGTGTTTTTGATAATCCTAAACGTTGTAACGGATTAAGTTAGACATTAGATAGTATTATTTAAGGATATAACCTGTTTTACGATATTACTTCTGAAATGTTATAATAGTATAGTTTTAGAAAAAGGACAACCCATAGGACGGGCGACAACCCGTCGCGTTAGACAAGGCTCTGGGAATCGAACCCCCAACCGAAGTGCGACATGCCTTTATTGCTTACCACTTCCCTACAGGAAGTACCTGTTTAGCAGAAATTATTTTATGTGGTATAATAGATGAATTAGAAGTCCATTTTTGGAACCATATACAATTAATCTCACCATATATGGACTTATGTATATAAAATTTTCTAATCATATGTTTGACATAGATGGAATGACCTATCATTCAATTACATGATCTGTTAACACTTCACTAAAGACAAATCCATCTTTATTTCTTTAAGTGATGAAGTTGAAATTGTTCAAGGCACGTGCAATAGTGAGATTGTATCGAAATCAAGTAAGTATTTATTTTAATTCAAAAAATTCTTCAACATTACGGAAATGATCTTGAAAACCGAAAAACTTGTCCTATTGGCCTCGTATCTAATGAATAAAGTGGTACCATAGATCATCACAAATATGTGGCTTTGTGATTGTTGGATTTTTCATAGCCATGTTCTCTACCACTCTCCATCAGAACATGATGGTTAGATTTCTCTTCCATATACATATTTGCACCGATGTTATCTTATATAAAAACCTAGTGATGAGTTAATTTGTGTTACCACTAGGTTTTATACTTTAGTATTTTAAGTTTTGTTTTGGAATTCCTTTTAACGATGTGGGTTTCTATTAAAGAATTATTCTGGTAGTAAACCATTTATAACCATGAAAAATATCGAGGGCAAAATTCATTTTAAGGGGGGTAGAATGTAACACCCCGAGATTTTATGGAAAATACTCTTTTAATTTCAATGATTTCTTGTGTTGTACGCTACACCAAGATAATATTAAACTATATGGAACACCGTATTAGCTTCCAGTATATGCAACACTATTCTTCGCTCGTGTTACACACAATTTCAAGTTCATTTTATAGAAATTAATCAACGCAACATTAGGTATAGATTTTGATTAATTTATAAAAAAAATAAGTTTTGATTACATTATACGCAACAAAAAAGGGATCTTCTACTATACGCAGCCCTGACATGGCTTGCGTTACACGCAATCATGACCTTCCTCAATAGCATGTATAGTACGCAATATCAGGTTTCATTAAATGACAATATATTGTAATAATATTATTACGGATTATCTGTTATGAATAGTATTAACAACATTTTCAGTTTTATAATATTATTATTCATCTTACACATTTTCTACAACAAGGAATGAGAACAAAATTATTTTTTCGGGTAAAATAAGTATTTTTCAAAAAATGCAGTTTTGCCGCCTTTTGATGGAACAACCACTATAAATATAGTTTTTGACATTTTTATAAGTTAAATTTGACAAAATAAATTTTTATTTGGAATCAGGATATACAAGTTTACTTTGGATAAAAATTTCATATTATTATGATAGCTTTCATATTTTAATGAATATTTAATACACGATATATTTTAAATAAAAACAACTTTTTTCATGGCAATAATTTATATGGTTAAATTATAACATAGAATGGTATTAAAGCATAAATAGAATATATTTTTACCATTTAATATAATTTATCTCATTACCATTAATTTTATAATGAATTCATAGGTAAAAACATTTCCATATTTGGCAATGTTTTAACTTTTAAAACCCGTTTTCTTAACAACAGAATTAATTTTAAATTAATTACTGAAACTTCTGTGGTTTTGAATTTTGATTAATTTATTCCATATTTGAATTTAGTGGAACAAATTTCTGTTCATAGGTTTCTTTTATTTTTTTGATACTATGAATTGTAACTACGACAATTTTTATTTATTACAGTTAAAGGTAAATCGGGTAATTAAGGGTAAAAATGAGATTTTAAAATTACCCTAAAACCTACATAAATTGTATTGGTTGACAGAAAGTTGACCCATTTCACCTAAGGTTCAGAATAGATTTATTATATAGACTTTTTACCATTAAAATAATTTAATTATTATTAAAACCAAAGAAAGTGACAACATGTCACTCTCTTAAATCATATAAGTAAAATAATTATAATTTAGTGATAAACATAATGAAACATCGAAAGTTAATAGTATCCAGAAATATAATAAAATTATCTACATCATGAAAATTTATATATAATTTTTAGGGGTTAAATAATTATCATTAATGGTGACACAATAATGATGTTGAAATAATTTTATTCATTGAAATATCAAATAAATGGTTTTAAAAATATTAAAATAAATATTATATGAACTATTTAATGTTCTCCACAAATGTTTTAGATACATATGACATGTTATGAATCTATTAAAGCTTTTATTTATAACATATCTTCTGTGTGTATTTTATTTAAATTCAAACAAATGAACAGTTTCAAAATTGACACTATTGTTATTTTATAAAAATAACATTATATAAAATTGTTTAAAAATCACAAAAATATTTAAAAATTATAAATTAAAATTTATATAGTGTAAAATGTCATAATATTTCCACTTATAGACAATTCACAACACATATTTATTTATATATAACATTTTAATATTTAGAATCTTATTACCACAAATAAAATTAAATTGATTAAATAAGGATAAATCAAGTTGATGAGGGTTAAAATAAATTTCAAACATGTCTAAATTTTATTGGTTGATGATATTAAAACCCTACATCATCTAATATTATAATATTAGTCATTTTTGGAGGGTTTTAAGTGGTTTTTCATTTTATTATTAATTAATATATTTTTAGGATTCCAAAAGTGCCCCTCTCCTCTCCTATATAAGGGCACCTTCTCCATCTACTCTTCACAAAACATTGAGCCTTGATGCTCGGCCAAACTCTGACCATTTAACTTCTAAACTTCCATATAAACATACTATAGGTCATGGTCTTCATCAAAGACCAAACTTAGTTCCTAAGAGGATGTTAAGAGAAGGCGCGTCGATGAAAAGGTAATCTCTTCTACCAATTCATTCAAGTTTATTTATTCTTCTTCTTCCTCTTATTTAGTCGTATCATTATAAAGTAATAACATCATCATAACTAATATACTTATATTTTATTATAAATATGAAACCACCCCATTTCACCTTCTATCCATCCTACAGAAAACGAAATCACTGCGCATGCGTACGTACGGAATACCGTCTCCACGCCGTGGTGTAATATGTTTTTCGACCACAACATTACTTGGATGGGTATAATGGTGTAAAGAATAACTATATACTATTATTATAACATCATACTAATTCTAATATATTATATCATACACTCCAATTCCATTCAATAATTATGGGAATGATATCATCGCTTGTGCGTACGTACGGATTACCGTCTCCACGATGCGATTAGATTCATTCTCCATGTTAACCATTCAAGAATGATTATAATGTATATATAATGAATGATAATGAGATATATGACATAATAATGCTAATATATTTTTGTATATATATGTATATATGTCATCTAATTACTTCGATTCAAGTCAATAAGGAAATAAAAACAACATTCATGCGTACGTACGGCCAACCGTCTCCATGAACGGTGTGTTTCATTTTATTTATCTATCTATTATATATATATATACTTAATATATATGATATATAAATCATGTTTTAAACTCTATAAGTAATTAAATCATGATATAATAAATAATAATTTCAAGAACAACAAGTCCAAACACGTACGATAAATGAAACGATTTTACCCAAAACACTACTTAAACATGAAATTGACAAAAGAACGGAAATATAAAGTCATAAGGGAATCATATATGATATAATAAATATTATTATGGTTCTATTAAAAGTTGATAATATGTTTAAACTGACTATACAAGAGACTCTGACACATACAGAAGAAATTTGACATAAGGTAAGGGTTAATTATTCCAATCTCGTTCTTATCTGAGATTATTAATTCGTAAGTATTTACTGGGGTTATTGTTATCATCCATGTACATGTTTTATAAAAATGTTTTAATGTATGTTTAAAGTCCATTTTACCCATCTATGACTTTTACCACATGTTATGGAAAGAATCTTTCATTTTTTTACCATACGAGGAACTTTTTGACTTTTTCGGAAAATTACGAGGAGAATGTTTTTTTAACTTATACGGCATGAATTGATTTTAACAGTTTCATAACAACTTATTTCAATGAATATTCCTCTACATTATTTCATTATTATTTTCAAAAAAATCCTTTTCATTTAAAATTTCATGTCATTTTAAGAAAATAAAATTATTTTGAAGAAGAAAGGATATTTTCCTCATGAATTCATTTCAAGTGTTTTGTCAAAACCATTTTCCATCTAAGATGAAATTATTTAGTATTATATTTCGTCAAGTATATTATCTCTGTTATTTAAATGGTTATATTAATCTTATGATGAAATGATAACCATTTGTTACATTAATATGGGATGATGTTTATGAAACCCATTTTATTCTTTGGGTTATGATGAATGATTTATGTCAATTTTGTGGCACAAGTAAGAATTGATTCATTATGAGATGGGTGAGACTTATATCTACCTCTAATTCATTGGGTAGTGATTTATATCTCATGAGATATACATGGCTGGAACGACAAGTTAATCTGGTTAAGTGATATAGGACTAGAACGAGGAGTGAACTCGATTCAGTAAGGGACTTTGTCCACTAAGATGGTATTGGAAGCAATGCCTTGGCTACTATAGAAATAATATCATATTCTTAATGGTTTCACACAATTACATGTTTTATTCCAATCCTATTTTATCATGATTAATGTTCCTTTATGATCTATGCCTTATGTACTTCCAAGATTTATTTTTCTTGATTTTGATTTTTGAACTTTATGTTCACGTTTTTTTAAGTTCAAATTTATATGATTGTTTTATTTTCTCCATGCTTACCCTTACTGAGCATTTGAGCTCACCCTTTATTTGTTTTATTTTCCCCAGGAGTTAGAGAAAGGGTTTAGGTAAGAAAAAAAGGGGAAGATCTTTTTGGGAGATGTTGAAGATCATTCACCATGATTAGAAGATTATGTTTCGAGTTTCCAAAGACACTAAACTATTATATTCCTTGAGTGTCGGTTATTGTAATGTATTAAGTATTCTGAAAAATAATGTAAAGTCCATGTGTGTCAAGTATGGGTCTCTATACGGCCTACCATCTCCACGATGTGATGCGACTAATTATACATGATATTCATTAAAAAATTACTCTATATATGAATTGAATGAATAAATATGATATATATTACTCTAATACCATTCTATAAATGAGGTATCTATAACCTAAAAATAGAAATAAGAATTTATTCGACAAAACATGCTTATGAACACAAAGCAATGAACACCCAAATAACAAGTATCAATGATATATTACTAATAAGGGGATAAGAATATGACCATATATGATATCATAAAAATGAATATGATTATGTAATAATTCAATTACATTATTTATGTCATTATACAAGAGGTTTTGATACGTACATTGCATATCAGATCTAAGGTAAGGGAAAATCTTACAATCTCACTTTTATCCGAGATTATTTATACTTCAGAATTTACTGGGGAATATTTATCATCTAAATCCATGTTTCCAAAATATTTAATATTATTTCTATACTCCTACAATTTTTTAAATCCAATTTTACCAATTGGTGAATTTTTAGTAAAATATATGAATGAAATATTTTTTCATTTTCAGTATGAGATACTTTTTGTCTTTTCCAACAAAATTATGAGAAGAGTGTTTTTTAACTTATATGACATGAATGGATTTTTAGGATTTCCTAGAAAATTATCTCCATGAAGCTTCCTTTACAAGTTTTCATGTTTATTTTCAAATAAATTCTTTTATTTTAAAATTGTATTACATATTGAGAAAGAAAAAAATTGTTTCTGATGTATAACGAATATTTTCCTCAAGAATGGAGTTCAAGTGTTTCATCAAAATTATTTTCCATCTAAGATAATATAGGGTTATATTTCTATCGATAATTTTTACATTATTTGATTATTTTATGATGGAATTATTTTTATCTTATTTGGATTATGTTATGAGGGCATACTATTTAAGAATCCCATTTTTATTACATGGGTTATGCTATGATATATGATTTATGATTTTGTGGCACACATAAGAATGGTTTCATTAGGAGATGGGTGGGACCAATATCTCCATCCAATGCATTGGGTAAAGATTTATATCTCATGAGATAGATATGGTTGGAATGAAAATTTAATCTGTTTCAGTGATACAGGGCTGGATGAGGAGTGAGATCGGTTCAGAAATGGACTTTGTCCACTATGATAGTCATGGAAAACGAGTCTTGACTAATATGAAATGATTTTATATGATTATGTGTTTATTTCAAAAAGATTCATGTTTTATTTATGATTATTGGTATTTTATTTCACTTCTATGATTTATCCCATGTTATGATATTATGATCTCTTTTGGAGGTTACAATTTTCAAAATGTTATGCTATTAAGAATATGATATGATTGATATTTCCTTTTTTTACCCTTACTGAGAATTTGAGATCACCCTTTTGTATGTATTCTTTTCCCCAGGTCAAGAAGAAGGGTTTGAATTAGGATATTCCAAAAGGGACTCTAGATATGATGAAATAAATAGGAGACAATGTAGATGCTTTATGAACCAGTTATTTATGTTTACCAGTTTCTAAAGACACTATACCTATACGAACCTATCATGGTTTTGTTATATGTTGTAATAATAATGCTTCAATTCTGAAGTAATAACAATGTATATAAATTATGGGTTGTTATAGTTGGTATCAGAGGAAAGGTATAGTCATACTTTGGAATCTAGGAAGTGGAAACTTTAGTGAAATCCCTAGAGATATTTTTATGTTATGTCTAGGGATTTCTCTAAGGTTATTTATATGTATAGGCTATATCCCTAGAATTACGGTAACGATCATAGAATTAAACCTAGGATTTTAGAGAATGAATGTACTCCGAGTGATTATGTTGTTTTTCTTGTATGATTTTTTGTCTCTCACACTGTTCTTTTTGGGTTTTAGAGGATGGAAGGAACCCGAAGGAACCGTGTTGATCAATGTTATGGAAGATGCAATGATTTTCCTCCTGAACAAGCCAATGTTATGGGATATGGAGTGGAAAATATTATTGCTATACTTACACAAGCTATGAATCATTCTGGTCTTCAAAATGATCAGATAAAGGGACAATATTGTATTGAGTCCTTCATGAGGCAGCGTCCTCCATCTATCAATGGGTCTTCTGATCCACTTGTTACTGAACAATGGATCAGTACCATTGAAAAGATATTTTACATACTTCTCTGTATAGAGCATGAAAATGTCATTGTAGCTATTTTCTGTTTAGAAGGTGAAGCAGACCAGTGGTGGACTCTAATTAAGAATACAAGGCCCCAACATGAAATTTAATCCCTGGAATGGGATGAGTTCAAAACATTTTTTTCAATATATACTTACCCCGTATTCATCGAACAAAGATGGAAAAGGAGTTCCTTGAGCTTAAGAAAAAGGATGATGAATCTTTTGGTATATATGAGGAAAATTTTACGAGGCTTGTAAGGTATGAATCTTACTTTATCATCTAACTTGAAAGTGAAGTTGATTGATTCTTCCGTGGCTTGAAACCAAGTCTTCAAAGGGAATCAGCTATAAGAGACTTCAATAGCTATGAAGAAATTGTGCATTGTGCTATCAAGGTAGAACTAAAAGTTGGGGAACATATCCATATCATGGTTTTGACAAGAAATGGAATATGGAGTTCAAGGAAAAATCTCAAAACAATGGTGAAAACAAAACAAATGTTTCGTTATGCTCAAAGTGTGGAAAGAAGCACGGTAGAGATTGTCTTAAAGAGACTAGAAAGTGTTTTAACTATGGAAAACAAGTTAATCGAGCAGTTGAGTGCTAAAGTAATGGGAATAGGTAGCTAATGATATGAATAGAGAAATGACTACAGAGAATGCACAACCAACACTTCAATGCTTCAAGTGCAAGGAAATGGGGGATTATGCTAACCAATGCCCTAATCCAAGGGTTAATGATGATTGACATCAACAACATCTCATGTAAAAGGACAAAGGTAAGTCCCATGTGATCACTAATGGAGATGTTGAATATGAAAAAAAAGTGGTGGAATGACTAAGTGTTTATGTAACGAGATTCCAAAATAGTGTTGTGGAATCTCATTTTTTGTATCATGGAATATTGGAATATCTATGTATTGGTCTGTTGTGGATTAAAATAATTAATAGTATCGATAACCATGAAAGGTTATTTAGATATTTTTGGAAAGCAGATGATATTCACATAATTAAGGGATAAGGAGAAAATAATATGTTGGATATTATTAATGAGCTCATGATTGATATAAGGACAATGTGAGATCATGGTTTGAGTATATAGTATTTTTGGGAATTTGGTATGTGGAAAGAGTTAACTTCTAACCGCATTCATGTTTTCACTAAGGTTCTATGGTAACTCATGATTCAAGAGAATACATGATTATGGAATTAAAATGTTTGGAATGTGACCAAAAAGATATATCTTATGATATATGGGGGATAAATAAAGGTATTCACATGCTCGGTAGATCACATTTCTAGTAATCGGGTAAAAGTATTTTTGGTAAGACTAAATGTTGAAATGGATTAATTTATACATCATATAGTATTTCAAACGGCTATAATTTTTTGATTTTATTTATGAAATGTTATAATAATATAGTTTTAGAAAAATGAAAACCTATAGGACGTGCGACAACCCGTCGTGTCGGACAAGGATGCATGAATCGAACCCACAACTGAAGTGCGACAGGCCTTTATCGCCTACTACTGGCCTATATAAAGTCCCTGGTTAGGGGAAAATAGTTTTATTTTATTAACCGGTATGATATATGAATTATAAGTCCATTTTAGGAACCATATACAATTAACCTCACCAAAGATGTACTTGTTTATATTTAATAACTTTTGCTAACCTTTGGTTTTAGACAGATGGAATGACCTATAATTCTATCCGATGAACTTCTAACACTTTACAAATGACAAATTCAACTTTATTTATTTAAGAGATGAAGTGGAAATGGTTCAAGGAATGACCAACGATGATTTTGTACCAAAATCAATTAACTATTTCTTCTAATTCCAAATTTTTTTTCATCTTTACGGAAATGCTCTTGAAAACCAAAAACGTTGTCCTAGATGGTACCTTAGATCATTACGGATTATGGCTTTATTATTGTAGGATATTTCATATCCATGATCTATAACACTCTCCTTTAGAACAAGATGGTTATGTTTCTCTTCCATATCCATATTTTCACCTATGTTCTCCTGTGTGGAAACAAAGTGATGAGTTAATTTGGGTAACCGTTATGTTTCATACTTTACTTTTTAAAATTAAGTTTTAGTATTCCTTTTTACGATGTGGGATTATATGAATGAAACTTTCTGGTATTAAATGATTTATATCCCCGATGAATTTTGAGGGAGAAATTCATTTTAAGGGGGGTAGAATGTAACACCCCTAGATTTTATGAGAAATATTTTTTATTGATGTCTTTTGTTGTACACTACAACAATATTATCTTGTGCTATACTCAACACTGTATTAGATTATAGTATATGAAACACGATTCCTGACTTGCGTTACATAGAAGAGCAACCTTCCTCAATAGCTTGCGTTGTACGCAATACCGAGTTTCAGTAAACAATGATATGTTTTTTAAAATATTATATAAACAAGACATTATGAATAGTAATACCAACCTTTTGAAATTTTATAAATTTTATCTTTCAAAATGGACTTCATTTTTTGATTTGGAATATCGAAATTATCCTAGGGTGAATTTTTGGTATTTTTCTGAAAACATTCAATTTTTGATGAATAGTGAAAATACTGAGTTATTGGTTAAAACTGAATTTTTATTTAAATAATAATTTATTTTATTTAAAATTTTTTATATGGAAATATATACATAATACCTATATAAGTTCAATGTAATTCATTGGTGTCATTTTTTAATAATTTTAGATATATAAAAATTTTATTAAACTTTTTACCGTCTTTTACCCACCTCCTAGGAGCATTTGCAAATTTACATAAAACATAATTTTACCACTTCTGTGTGTTGAATTTCAAAAATCCTAGAGACAAGTTTGATATCAGTATGTAAAATTTGGTTCAATGAGATGAAAATAATATTTGGTGAATAGTAACTTTTAACTTTTATTTACAATGGTTAAAAGTAAATAGGGTAATTAAGGGTAAAAATGATATTATTATTACCATAACATATGTCCTAATTCAATTGGATAAGTGTAATTCGACCAAAAAAACCTTAGGAATAAAATATTAACCTTTAGGTCCACTTGGATTAGAATATGACATTTATTATTAGTTTATTTAATGAAGAGTTAAAATAGTTAAAATCGGAGTTTAATAACAAAAAAAATTTAATATAGGGTTATATATAAGGTAAATTTGACTATAAATATTCATTATAAATATAAAAATAATTCATACATAATTTTATATTATTTATATTTTTGATACATTAAATAATATAATTTATTTATGACACAATGATGATGCAGTAATTATATTATTAATGAAATAATAATGAAATTGATATTATAAATACCCAAACAAATTATTTTGAGACTTTTTATGAATTAAACTAATTTTATAGGTTATTATAACATATTAGGGTTGGTTAGATGAATTTGGTTTGATGTAATAATGCAATTATAAGTTTAGGAAAAAAAAATTCCAAATTGTGTCAAAATTGACATAAAAGAGATTTTAAAACAAATATTATATTATTAATTGATATAATGGTCCTAAAAATCTAAGTTTAGTCCAAAAGACTTATATAATAATACATATGACATTAATGAACCAATTGGGGTTCGATTGAAATTTTATAGTAAGTTTATTAACCATATAGTGTAAGAATACAAGAAGACATGGTAAAGAGCTAAATTAATTAACATAGAGTTAAATCAAATTAATAAGGTTAAAATGGTAACCTAAACTTGTCTAAAACCTATTGGTTGAGAGGATTACAACCCATACCCACCCTATCCAAAGAATAATTCACTTTGGGGACATTATAAACAGAATATTAATTTATTATAAAATAAACTTTTATGTTTTTTCTAAGGTGCCCATCACCCCTCTTATAAATTGGCACTCCCCCTTCTCTCTAATTCACACCTCAAAATCCATTTGACTCAACCAACCACTGCCCAAATACCCTCTAAACTATCCTCCCTTAATCCTAGAATCACAATTTTAGTTAGAAAGCCATCCTTTGGAGACCTTTTGATCAAATCAAAAGGAATAACCCGAGGAAGAGGTAAATATCTCACCACCTATTTCAAGTTCTTTTCTCCTTCCACTTCCTCCTTATTTGTTGTTTTCATTCTAAAATAATAACTCCAGTATCTTATATATTCTATGATGTTATGATAATAATTTTACAACAATATTAGATACTTTATCCATCCTATGAATGAAAAACTCATCACACGTGCGTACGTACGGCTTACCGTCTCCACGTCGTGGTGTAGTTTGTTATTCAAAAATTTAATCATTTGTATGGTTTTGAAAATGAGTATATATTATATAAATAATGAATATAACATTATTATGATTCTGTATATATGATATAAAATTCAATTATATTTGATTTTAATATCAAAATAATGATATCATCGCTCGTGCGTACGTACGACCTACCGTCTCAACGATGTGATGGGACTCATTCTACACGATCATCATTGAATAATGATTATATAAATGAATTTAATGAATAAATATTATATATATTAAACTAATACCATTTCGTAAATGAGTTATCAATAACCTAAAAATACGAATAAGAATTTATTCGACAAAACACGCATAAGAACATAAAGCAATGAACACCCAAATAACAAGTAGCAATGAAATATTACTAATAAGAAGATAAGAATATGACTATATATGATATAATAACTATGAATATGATTATTTAATAATTATAGGACATTATTTATATCATTATACATGAGGTTCAGATACATACGAAGCATATCAGACCTAAGGTAAGGGAAAATCTCACAATCACATTTTTATCTGAGATTGTTTATACTTCAGAATTTATTGGGGAATATTTATCATCCGCATCCATGATTCCACAATATGTAATATTATTTCTATCCTCCTACAAATTTTTAAATCCAATTTTAATTATTGATGAATTTTTAGTAAAAGATATGAAATGATCTTTTGTCGTTTTCAGTACGAGATAGTTTTTTTCTTTTCTGGACAAAGTACGAGAAGTATGTTTTTTTAACTTATACGGCATGAATGGATTTTTATGATTTCATAGAACATTATTTCCATGAATATTACTTTACAATTTTTCAAGTTTATTTTCAGTTAACTTCTTTTTTTTAAAAATTGTATGACATATTGGGAAAGAAAAAACACTTTTTGATGTCAAAAGGATATTTTCGTCAAGAATGGAGTTCAAGTGTTTTATCAAAATTATTTTCCATCTAAGATAATATAGGGTTCTATTTTTATCCATATTTTTCACATTTATTTAATTATGGTAGGATTTAATTATTTGTATCTTATATGGATTATGTTATGATGACATGATGTTTAAGAATCCCATTTTTAGTACATGGGTTATGCTATGATATATGATTTATGATTTTGTGGCACAAATAAGAATGGTTTCATTATGAGATGGGTGGGAACTATATCTCACTCCAATTAATTGGGTAAAGATTTATATATCATGAGATATATATGGATAGAACGACAAGATAATCCATTTCAGTGATACATGACTAGAACGAGGAGTGAACTCAGTTCAGAAATGGACTTTGTCCGCTATGATAGTCTTGGCAATGAGTCTTGACTAATATGAAATGATTTTCTATGATTATGTGTGTATGACAAAAAGTTTCATGTTTTATGTTATGATTATTGGGATTACATTTCACCACAATAATTTATCCCATGTTATCATATTATAATCTATTTGTTGGGATAATATTTTCAAAATGTTATGTTCTTATGAATATGATATGATTGATATTTCATTTGTTTACCCTTACTGAGAATTTGAGCTCACCCTTTTGAATGTTTTCTTTTCCTCAGTTTAGTAAGAAGGGTATTAAGTAGGACGTGGAAAAATGGACACTAGATATGATGAAATAAACGGGAAACAATATAGATTCTCTATGATCAGTTGTTTATGTTTCCCAGTTCCTAAAGACACTATACCTATTAGGTTTTATCATGGTTTCAGTATGTGTTGTAATAAGTATGATTCAATTCTGAAGTGATAAAAATTTATATTATGTATGAGTCGTTATACAAATGTATTTGAAGGTGTGGATTTGGGAGAAGGGGAAGTTCCCTTTTATATGAGGGGTGAGGGGCACCATCGAAAAAAATTGAAATATTATTTTACAATAAAATCATTTTTGGATTATATTGGCTTCAAAATGATTTATTTCGAGGATAAGGGGGGGGGGGGTGATGTGACGAAAACCACTCAAACATTAGGTTTTAGACAGGTTTGGGTCACTATATAAGCCTTATCTTCTATATTTTACTCTTAATTAATTAGTTTGACATTACCATGTCTCTTTGTATTTTTATATTATATGGTTAATAAACAAACTATAAACTTACAAGTGAAACTCATGTGGTTAATTAATAACATATATAAAATAATTTATGACCTTTTGCCGAAACATAGATTTTTAGGAATAGAATATCAATTAAAAATATAATATTTTTTAAATTCCCTTTTATGTCAATTTTGTCACTATTTGCAATTTTGTTTTTTGTTAAATTCTTAAAATCATTATTACTTATAAAAAATTACATTAATCAATACTAACATGTCAAATTTACCTATAAAATTTGTGTATGGAATCAAAACATTAAAATTATATTTATTTTATCATCTATAATACGATTTATTTGATTCTTTCATTAATAAAGAAAAATATTGCATCATCATTGTGTCATAAATAAATTTAATTATTCAATGTTTAAAAATTATAAATAAAATACCGTAATATAGGAAATATTTTTATATTTGTAATGAATATTTATAGTCTAAAAGAAAACATATATAACTCTATTTAAAAATTGTTTTACTAAAAGATATATGCTTATGTTATTTTTTAATTTACATTAACTTAATTAATATAAAGTGTCATTATCACTTAGAAGTGGCTCCATAGGGTCCCAAAATCAACCCAAGGATGCCCATGGTCAGACATATATCATAAAATAGGGGTATAACATGTGTTAGGGTAATGTAATATTATTATAATATTAATTGATTACCCTTATTTACCAGATTTACCCTTTAACCATGTCAAATAAAATTTATACTGAAATAATTATTCAAAATGTCTAATAATAAATATTACCTATTTACACAATTTGGACCTCCGGATTCTTAATATGCAATCAATTTTCCTAAATTCAAAACACTGTAGTGGAAGAAATTAATTTAAAATTAATTCTCTTTGTCAAAATAAAAAGCGTGTTTTTAAGAATTAATTACTATCAAAAGATTGACACTTTCTTATGTCTAGTTTAAATGTGAAATTATGTCCAATGACCAAAATTGGATTAAGTGGTAAAAATATATTCTAATTGTACTAAAAACCACTCAATATTATATCTTATCACTATATAATATTTTTATTAAAAGTGTTGTTTTTAATTAAAATGTAGTTATTTTCACTATTCATCAAAAATTGAACGTTTTCAGAAAAATACCAAAAATTCACCCTAAGCTAATTTCAATATTCAGAATCCAAAAATGAAGTCCATTTTGAAATATATATTTTATAAAATTTCAAGAAGTGGGTATTACTATTCATAATAGCTAGTTTTGTTGATCGTGGTGTGTTAGAATCTTAAAGTTGTGTACGATGAAAGCTATTACATTATTCAAAGGGAAACATACCGTGGAAGATTGGGGTGTTACAAATTTAATAATATAAAATGAAAATTTATTTTCATAAAATGTATTCACATATTTTTATTTTATTGTCTTATGGTTATATGATAATTTTATTGGACCTTGATTAATTTTTCAAGGAGTTAAAAAACATGTAATTGTTTTAATGTTCTATTTTTTGTAATAAGTTATGATTTTATTTGAAAATTACTTTAAAATTATTTATATAAGTGTATTGAAATTTTCTATTTATTTTTGTAACTCTACACCTAAAAAAAATTAGCGTGAATTTCTGGTATTTTTCTAAAATACATGATTTTTGAATGAATAGTAATATACAATAATTTACGATAAATAGTAAATACATGATTTAATGGGTCATAAGTGATGTAAGGATTATGTAATCCCGATAGGTTCAAAATAACAAATACTTATTATTATTAAGGGTCACATTAAACAACACTATTGGTTGGTTTAAGGGAATTAATAAAATAATGAATAAAATACTTAAAATTCACTCCTATGCACCACTATAACCCCCATCACTTCCTCTTATATATCAAGAATATAAAGCCTTATTAATTGTCTGTTCTATGCTCAAACACCCTTTATTAGTCCCTCCCAATTTCCAAGAGCTCTTGGTCTTCCCAAAAAATCGAAACCTTTCCCCTAAAGAGGCTCTAAGTAAAGATTACTTCAAGAGGTAAAAACCACTTTTCATTTCTTTCCATTTAAGTTCGATTTTATATGGTATGTATTTCATATTTCCATACCATGTTATTATTTCCATATTATTATATACATATAATATTTTATGTTTCTTTTATCCATGATTCCCCCCTTTCCCCTCTCTTTTTAATATTTTCTAAAACAATGTTGCATAGCCTTTATGTTGCCGTATTTTCACCTCAAAATTTATCTCTTTTTAAAGAACTCTTACTATTTTATTTAATTTTCATATAAAATGGATTTGTGTGGGTATATTAAATTACATATCCCCATTATTTTACAGATTATATTATAATTATGAAATACCCCTTTATTATCATCAAAATATTTTTTGAAAATTTAAGCAACATTGTTAGGATGCCGAATTTTTGTAAGGGATTTCTCAACCTTTCTTTTATTTAGAGTTCAGTTGTTTTTTTTTTATTTTCTCACCTAAATTAATAAAAAAATTTAATACTCCAAAATATTACATGTACTGGAATTTTTTCATCATATAGGAATAATTCATCATTATCTTTCCTTTCATATTCTTTTATTCAAAAAATGTAAACACCACCAGAGAGGTGTTAATCACCACATTCAAGGACGATGAGATTTCGATTTCTATTACCATATACAATTATGGTAATGAAACAATTATTATGGTTTAAACAGACTATAATATATGTATTATGTGTCATATGTGGTTCTGGAGTCTTTTTGTACAGATGGTTTTGATTTATAAACAAAATTGAGTTCGTGGTGTTCCAAAACTACCAATTAAACCAAACAATTATCATTGAATAATTTATATAACGATTAATAATCACTCCAAGTTACCAAAATAAATTTTAAAACCATGAAACATTATAGATGTTTACTAATTAAATATAACTTCAATTATTGAAAACAATCATCATTTTACATGATTCTCAATTCATGTACATAAGTATACCGACCATGAAACAAACAGACCCGAACAATGAAACTGAACATCTTAACCCATCAAAACGGCCATGAATAAACTTAATAAAGTTATAATAAATCAAATAAATGAAGAATAAGATATATAAATAAGTATTTTTTAATTTAATTTGTTTATCCAGGACATTACGTCAACGTGAAGAACACCATCGGTCTTAAGGTATCAGTTTCTTTGTCTCACTTCCATTTTTGTGAGATATTCTCTATTCACAATTATTACATATGTATGGTGTATGTATACTTACCATTGATGTTTCATATAATTATTCCTATTATTTTCATGATATTCAATGTGTCAATTAATTATTATTCATTTTGGGGCATACGATTCAATTGATTAAGATGTTACATGTATTTTCTACCTGAACCTCTTTTTCATATGGGTTTCTCTTATTATCTACTCACCTCAGTGATATTATTTTTATTATATTGAATTCTTCATACATTCTATGTTAATTTTATACATATGTATAACAATCATAATCTTATTTCCATTTATGTGTATTTATATGTTTTTAAATAATCTTTCAAAAATTCTTCCCGAAATAGAATCTTGACTCAAGGAACATCTCAGATTCTTACCTATTTTGATGTTCACCCAATAATCTGTTTAAAGACATATTTATCATTCTTGAGTCACATATTTTCAATGAAAAATATATTTTTGTTATTTTCTGGTTTTATTAATGAAAACATACCTCTATTCTTTAAAATCCCTTTTATTAATTTCATATACTGCACAAAAATGTTTTAATTCTAAAGATTCATTAAAAATTTTTTTTACACAATTTCACTTTAGTGGGACATCACTTGTGCCTAAAATGTAATATCAATGTCTTTATGTTTTTAATAATTGGATATAAAATTTTAAAACCAGGTTTAGGAAAAATAAAAATGATTTTCCAAAAGAACTCTTTCTTTTAAAGTAAAATGGATTTTTCACATCTCACATTAACTTTTATGAGATATACTCTATGTCTACTAATTATTCCTTGCATGTGGTGTATGTAATGACCTTTGGTATAACATATAACGAGTCTCCATATTCTCATTTTATTCATTGGGATTATGATTTGAATATTTTAAGGTGGTATTGGAGACTTTGGAATGTTTATGGATTATTTACTCAAGAATTTTTCAATGGTATCATTTAAAAGTATCATATCTATGTAAAAATAAATATTAAATCTTGTAATTAATTGAGGTTGATCTATTATGATATCATCATACATATTTAATTTATTGGTTTATGATTAGATGGAATTTGGATTTTCTATCTTAAAACCATTCACTAATTCACTCTGAATGGTTAGAGTTTATGATTATTGTTCGGGGAAATTATTTTCATTTCATATGATATATTATATCTAAATGTATATGTTATTTATGATTATCCCAATTAATATTAAGAATGAAATGTACATATAAATTGTTGGGTGGGGCCCACTATAGCCTCTCGGTGCATCGGTAGGTCTCATGAGACAAACTATGGCCTTGGAACGAGGCCTTAAAAATGTGAATATTTATGGTTTTGGGAGAGGACTTTATCATTTTTAGACATCTTTGCTGAGGCCTTGATGGAATATTTTTGAATGTGCTGCATATGAATTTCCCTCATTATGAAACTATTAATTGAAAGTACATATAGGCATTCAACTAGTAGAATATACATGGATATGTTTTTATGGCATTATTAACATAACTAATTTTACTTTTTTATTGTGTTCAAGATTATTATTAGTAGAGGCATTTTTTTGAATTATTCACCATGCCAATGGTTGATGTTTTTTATATCTTCTTCAATATATCTTACTCTTACTGAGGATTTTAGGTCACCCCTTTCTTATGTTTCATTTTCTCAGGACATAATTATTTTATTATTGACCAATAAGGATAATCTTAGGGTGGTGGATGTTCCCAATAAAACATATTTGTTGTATTTATTTTCGAGTTTTAGTGTTGAACTTATGTATGTATCTAGATTTAAATAACTACTAAACTAATCGGTTTTTAAGGATTTTATTCCTTGAAATCTGGCCAATGTATAAACATAATGCACCATCTCTAGGATACAAGGGTCGGGGCATTACACTGAGGTTCATGAGCTGGGTTATAAAAATTTGTGTAGACCAATTCAAGTTAAACCAAGGGGTGTAAAAACATATTTGATAACAATTAATAATGATATATATATATATATATGAAAATTTCGAGTTAATGATTGTTAAGTAAGATTCCATGGATGAATTCTTGTGATATAAGAATGAAGTTGAGAACTAGCATGATAAGAAGATTATGAAACACCCATTAGACCATGTATGAGAATATATTGATCAATTATTCATAAATTATTAATAGGAGTTTTGGATTGTAACTAAACTCTCAACACTTTATACACCCAAATAGAATTTTGTAAGAGAAATGGGAATACAAATTATATTATATATGGTAATATAATTGATGGGTCATGCATGTATTCCATTTTCATTTGGAGGATATGAATTATAAATAGTATCACACATTCTAATATGAGGTCCAACTAATGTACAAAAATATATTCCCTATGAAATTCTATATGGAAATTAACTTATCCTTCCACATGATCTATTATAGGGAAGAAAATATATTTTAAGGCTATTATAGAAACAAACATGCACGCTATCTCATATGTGTATCTTTATAGTATATCATAAGGAAATAAAGGGATAATCCCAATACATCCCATCATATAAAAAATGTTTGGTTTAAAAATTTACAAAATTATTTGAGAGGGATCATATATCTAAAAAAGATATAGGGAGTGAGTTAGACTCATTGAAATCATAGTTTAAGATAAAAATAGTTGTAAAAAGAAAAAATTGCACAAGTACTCATAGAATATAATATTCCCAAGGCACTATTACTATGTAGCTGTACAATAGATGTTTGAGAACCTAAAAGATATTGTTTTTTAGTCACCAAAGATAGAGACTCATTTTTAGTTTATAATAATGATCCACTAATTTACAAGGAATTATTAGGTGGAACATATATTTCTATGTGAAAAGGAATAATGAATTGTTAGATAGATTCCATGATCGAAAATTGTGAAACGAATTTAGATCATCCACTTGTGGTTGAAAATCCCATTGGTTGTAAATGGTAATTATAGAAGAAAATGTACATGGATGGTTGAGTCAGTACTTATATGAATAAATTATTAACTAAAGGGTCCAAACAATGTCATGGACCAGAATGTGATAAAAAAAATTTAGTATCAATGCAACATTCCACCATAATTTTACTATCCATTGTAGTTTACCATGACTATGAGATTTGCAAAAATTGATATCAAAATATCTTAACTTAATGGGAATATTTTGGATTATTTCTAAATTGAACAACCCAAAGTGTATAACACTTCAATGTATTCTAAAAATATATAGAAATTTCATTGATGTGTTTATAGAATAAGGAAATATACTAAGTAATGGAATATTTAATTTGAAAGAGGCATAATTGAACTTATTTTCATAAAGAAGGAATATGATACATTTTTCTAGAATGTAAGTGCCTAGTCAATGTAATTGTATCATTATGATGTGGATGGTTGAATCAATGATAACTTATTATTTTATGTTCTTTAAAACAACCTTCACCTCTTATTAATGATTTAGTTCCATTCAAAAAACAATCAACCACATATCCAAAAGAACAATAATATTTACTAGGTTCACTCTTCAATTTGAATATCTATGTCCTTGGAATGGTTTTTAAATGATACAATACCACACAATCCATTAAAACCACCATTGGATTACAATGAGTTGGATACAACCATTCACTCATGTAGCACTTCAAAGACAATCCAAAAGTGTGTGTACAACCTCATATCACAAACAATACAATAAAAAGGTTGTGTAAAAAATCATACAACATTTGATTCCATTCAATTTCACAGATGAATCCCATTTGAAATAGTTAATTAATTTATTACCAAAAAAATAGTACAATCATCATGTAATTTTTTAGGAAAACCCAGGCCAATTTTCCCACTACAATTCTTCATAGTCCTATTTTCCCAATCTAATTAATCTAAGTATGATTCTACAAATACTATTTTTCCCGGTACGATTATCCCAGTCTGATTATTCCTATTATGAAAAGATCAATATTTAAAGATATATCAATTTCTAATAACGAATGAAAAAATTCATAAATATTTATTCATTCCAGAAATCCCAATAAAAAAATTCCTGATATGATTAATCAAGACTCATATGATTATAATCTGAATATAATAAAAGAGAAAAATACGACAATAAGCTGAGTATGATAATCACTAAATACGAGGATCATATGAATACAACGTTATGATCTTATCTCTTTTATTTTTTCTAATTTATTAGTATTTCATCAATAAAATATTATTATGAAAACTTCTACTTATCTATAAAACTCATAGCATTAATCTCTTATTCAATGAACAATTCATCATTCCAAAAAAGTGAAACGTACACTTCTCCTTTTATAGATGACCCACAAATATATTGGTGGGAATCCATAAATATTTCTTGCTCAATAAAATTAACTTAAATCTCGATTTCCTCTAATATATCTGGTGAATTATAACATCATCAAATCATCTCAAATATTATCGAATATTCTAAAATCTTTTCTTCTTATTTTAACATCCATTCCAATTTCTAGTAGGATTTCAATTCATGTGTTTGATTTTCTGAATTCGATTTCATCAAAACAACTATCTATATCAATTTAATGTAAATGAATCAATAAATGGATACAACACAGATTTCCAGAACATGAATCTATATATAAATTTGAATACAAATATTTTTTTTAATGCTACTCTCCCCTGGATATCTTATGTTGAAAATTCATTTATCTATTCTCTCTGACAACATTTTACTATTTCACCATATCTCTTGACCAAAATTATTGATAAAATTACATTCAACCCCATTTAAATAGTTTACTTAATTGTCGATCATATTAGTTTATTTCCTTTTCATTCGTCAGTCTCAGGAAATTCCTCCAGTGATTATTATGGAATACAACATTTGATCAATAATATATTTCTTTTTTGATTAAAATACCACTAAAAACTTCTTTATTTTTTCCCATGAATGTCAATTACATTCTTTTGAATATGTAAATGATAATCATTTAGAACTCCTAACTTCCAATTGAATGTATTGAAACATTCCCATCATCTAGAAACCTATTTATTTCCTTCTCAACCTGAATCTTATTGTCATTAGTACGATATTTTTATGTATTATTAGAATTGATACGATCATCCTGATCATTATAGATGTGACTATCCTGTATAATATTATCCTATGTAATATCATTTGATTACAATTCCAAGCATTCTTTTTTTTTCATAGAATACAATTGGGTGGATTCTTTTTCACTCCCCCTATATTTCACTATGCTTGCATTATTTGTTCTCAATTTTAATAAAGATTAATGAAATATTAATCAGATAAGAATTATCAAATTTAATTAATTGTAGTCATCCATACCCCTATTATTCATAAAAATAATCACTTTCCTCATATCAAAGTCATAGTGAATCTGACGACCATTTACAAGCATCACGATGAATTCAAAATGTGACCAATCCTTTCATTATATACAATGAGTGAATACGACTATGATCAATTCATCACTATGATCTTCTATCGTTCTGGACCTATGGTTGGACCAATTGTTTTGAAATCACAAGTATGATTCTAGTGAACTTAATGATGAATATATTTTTTAGCCATCAGATTTCTCAATATACATTCATTCTATAACATATTAATTGATTGTGAACAAATAAAAGTAGAACACAACATGGTCATAAAAATCCCCGCCTTTGTTTTTGTTATTAATATCCACTTTAACAAAATGAAAACAACAAGAGGTATTTTTTTCCATTTCATACCCATTATTCCCTTGACTTCTTTCGTTTTCCCCTTATTTCTATTAAATCTCTCCATTTCTCTTATATGTCCCCATTATTGAGAAAAAAATTCAAAGGGTCTATCAAGATATGTTTATAACTAATTCTCTTAATTCCATGGGTTTTAACATTTCCTCAATATTGGTATCAGTTGACTTTCTTAACAAATAACCTTTAACTAAACATCTATAAATCTATGTGTGCAATCCCGATGTAGAAAAAAATAGTGTATAATCATAGTGATCATTGTTTTCCATATCAAAACATCATTGTAATAACATTCTCATTATTCGTTCAACATTATATTTATTATGGAATTCATTAAAAAAATTTATGATAAAAGAAACATGCACCCATATCAACAAAAATATCATAATGTTTTGGTGATTAAAAATAGTACATTTAATAAAAAAACACATATTTTTTGTAACATCATTACATTATTTTGGAAGAATAGTAAGAGACTTGTCAAATCTATCCTCTTAATTCTCACTCCTTCAATTATCAATACGTTATCATAAGTATACAATGATTTTGGGAATAAGGAGAACCTTGATTGTTCATTATAACCTTCAATCAGACATGGAGTCATATCTTATACTTGACTTCCTCTTATTTTATTGGATTTTTTATTGGACGCTATTTCATCCTTCTATTCATCCTTATCATGTTTTATAACAAAATTATTATTATCTATCAAATTATCTGATGACTATGCTGAGTATTTTTAATCTTTAGAATAATCTTTGTTATAATTAGTTGGTAATATTTTTCCCATGTATATATTTTCTTCTGGAAAGATAGTTGAACATCTTTGGATATCACGCCTCACATGTTCATATGAACTGATCTATTTTTATTTAATTTCAAAACTTATCTCTTATAGGAATTGTTAAGAAATTTTTTTTATGGTAACAAAATAAGATATCGTTTTCCAAGATTTCAATTTTCATTCATATATTTTCCATATATTTTCCAAGGTTTTGACCTTATTTTCAATCTTTATGCCAACCTTTTAATTTTTCATCAAAACCATCTTCTCAGACATCTAAATTAGAGGGAATTGTCTCCTCCTCAAACCTTTCATTTCATAACCTATGGAATAATAGTAATGCTATTGGATAATACAAAACCTATTTTATGTATGTTCAAATCAACCACAATACCATAAATATCCATAAATTGATTATTTTCGTATAAAACATTCATATTGGTCACAATTCTAATTTTTTTTATCAAACTCCTTCATCTATTTCATTTCCGTGCCACCAACCTTTCTATTATAAATTAGTTTCATGCTTTTATTTTTTTGATTTATCGCAACTATAAGTATTTTAAACTGTAATGGATTTAGATTATTTCAAAACATTTTCAAACATAGGGTTCTTTGAGACATCTAAATTCCCAACATTGATGGCCTTGGACACAGACATACCATTCATAGCATTTTTATTTTCAGAAAAAGTTTATCATTATTTAATCATTTGAAGATGTGTTTTTCTAACACATATTAGGATTATATTTTTTCAAACATTCACCAAATTAGATGATAATGTTTTGGGAACTTGTATTTTATTTTTTAGAATTTAAATTTCTTTCTTCTAAAAGTTTATAATCATCTTTTTTTCCTTCAGCTTCTCCTATAAACACTCAATTTGATTCTTTTTTCATCAAGATATTTCTTCAGATCATCAATCAATTTTACCATCCTTTTATTCTGAAATATAATATGTTCATGATTATTTCTTAAAGAATATTTATCATCCACTTATTGTTTTTCTTCAAGTATTTTTATTAGTCTCAAAAATTCATTCAATTATTAATTCAAATGAAATACAATTTGGGGTTCCTCGTCATCAAAATAGCTACTTCTGAATTCTTCATAATTAATTTTTGAAATAATATTATTTTAACCAAAAAACATAATATATTTTTTGGATTTATTTTTACATTCTTCTTCTTAAAAAAAACTAAATTCATTAGTAGAATAACATTCCACACTTACTATGAAAATGAAAATGTTATCTACCACATTATTTGAAACCCTCTCACTATCTTCATCCTTAGAATAAAACTTCTATTTTTTTGGTCTAGAGAACCTCTTATATTACCTCATGGAATATAATTATTCTTTATCATCATTTTATTCCATGATATTATTAGTATTGTTTCTTCTTCTTTTCTTTCTTCATCATCAATTTCCTCCTCAATTACTATTCCTGGAAAATTGGTAAAAATGTTCCCAACAAATCTTCATCCAAAACATTTTAGAGTAATTTTCCCTTAATAACATCTTTTACTTATTTAAAAATTTTTAGGAAAAATAAATTAAATATCATTATGATTTTTTAAATACCTAAATTTTTGAATTCAAAATCTCAAGTTTATTCTTCTTTAAAAATCATCATTTAGTTATTAGAAGGCCTAAAATAAATTTCTCTATCAAATTTAGTTTTTCATTTCATATATTTCTCCCTTATCATATGAAAAGTAATGAGAGTATTATGAAAAACATCTTGAGATAGTGCTTCTGGATCTCTATATTATAAAAAGGAATCAGTGACATCAATAACGTTTGGAAAAATTTCTTACAATATTTTCAACTGTAGTAGAATCTTATATCTTTTCACCAAGATATCTGATAGTGCTCACAATGTCATTTACACTATTAATGAATTATTCAACTGATTCATGTTCAACCGTCGTGAGGTCTTTGTACATCAATCTTCATATATTCAATATTTCCTTCTTCAATTTTGTATTTACTTCATAAATGATATTCATATTATCCCAGATTCCTTACAAAGATAAGACTCCATCAACTCTTAGAAACTCAGTTTCAGAAAGTTATATGAGTAATGAATTATTAGCTCTCCCACCATTCACCAGATTTTCTTTACCAATATTAGAGAGTACTGAAATCACAATATTAGGATAGAAACCATTTCTAATATCTCTTGAGGCATCATATCCAGGAAACATTAGATATGGAAGAATTCTTCCATTATATATATGATAATTCCAATCATTTAAGACTATAATACATTTATAATTCACCAAATTTATAGTTTTTATAATCATATCCTCTATGGATTAGCTAATAATAAGTGAATGAAACCTACCTATGATATCAATTACATGTGCCCAGTCAATATAATTGGATCACTAAGTGGGTGAGGGGTGAATCCGTGATAATTTTTTCGTTCTTGCTTCTTTAAAACAACCTTCACCTCCTATTAACGAATTAATTCCATGATTAAAACAATTCAACCACACATCCAATGGAACAAAAATATTTAAAATGTTCACAATTAAATTAAAATAGCTATATCCTTGGTATTATTTGGAAATTATCCAATACCACACAATCCACTATAAATCAATCCTTCTATAATAACAAGTATGATATAACCTTTCACTCATGTTTCACTTTGAAGATAATCTAAAAGAGAATGTCCAACCACTTAGTACAAACAGGGTAATAAAATCTGTATATAAAAATGTAAGTTACAAGTGATTCTATTCAATTTTTCATATGTATCCATTTTAAAACAATTCTTCACTTTTTTACAAAACATGTTATGGACATCATGTATTTTTTATGGGACCCCTATCCAATTTTCCCAATATGATTCCTCGTAGTCCAATTTTCCATGCCCAATTCCTCTGAGTCCGATTCAATAATCACAATTTATAACAATATAATTACCCCAATAAAATTCTTTAACATACAAAAATCTCAATATGAAATGATATAGAACTGGATGAGTATGATTGAGACAATTCATAACATTTTATCTAGTCTACAAATCCTAATACGGAAATCCCAGATTAAAATAATCATGCCCAATATGATGATTATCTAAATACAATTGAAGAGAAGAATATAGTAATCAGATGAGTTTGATAATCACCGAATATGATGATCATCTAAATAGAAAATGTCAATCACATCTCTTCTTATTTTACTTCTTTGTTGAAATTTAAAAAAAAAAGATTAGTATGAAAATATCTTATTCTATCTAAATCTCAGATCTTATCTATCTACTTTAATGAATAGTACATCAGTCCGAAAATGTCGAAAATAACACTTCATCTATTATAGGTGACCATTGAATATTTTTTATGGAATTGAAAAATATTTCCCACTCAATTATATTCACTCAAATTTTTATTTTTCTCAAAATCATGGGTGAATTTTGACATCATCAACTCTTATTGAAGCTTCTTGAATCTTCTATAATCTACAATTCTTCTTCATACATTCATTCCATTTACCAGTCCAATTTTAATTCATTAGTATGAGTATCTGAATAAGATTTCATCAAAAGTAAGACTTATATCAATTGATTGTATATGAATGAGGAAGTAGATACATTTTTTTATTTTTTTAATATGATACACTATATCAATTTGAATAAAATTATTCTCTTAAATAGAAATATCCCCCTAGATAGAATTTTTAGAAAAATTCATCAACTATACTCTTGATCCACGTTAACTATTTCACCATTTCTCTTGATCCACTGGGTTGATAAAAAATAAAATTCATGCACATTTAAATGGTTTACTACATTGTCAATCATGTGTTTTTCTTTTAATTGCATTCATAATAGTCAATAAATTCATCATTTGATTATGATGGAATAACGAGCCTGATTAGAAGAATATATCTTTTATGAATACGATAAGTCTTAAAAATTCATTTTATTTTTCAATTAGGATCATTATCATGCATGTGAATATGTTACGGATCATATGTTATAATTTCTAAATTATAGTGCAATGTATTGAAGCATTCCAATCCCCTAACATCCTATTTCATTCTTTCTCATCCAGAATACAATTTACATGAGTGCACAATTTCTGACTTCAATTGGCCTTGATATGATCATCCTTATCATATTGGGTATGATTATCCAAGATAATATTATTGTGGGTATGGTCTATTGACTATGATTCCCAAAATCCTTTTCTTCTCAGAATATAATCGGCGTGAACCTTTTTCAATCCCACATTCTTCCACCAAGAATGATTATTATGTTCTCCAATTGACATATGATTTATAAAATACTAATAAAGAACTACATCAAATTTAATTATTCATGGTTTTTATGACTTATATTCTTTATCAAAACCATATCTTTCTTTATATCGATTCTAGAAAGAATATGATGGCCATTTACTTACAAAACGTTTCATTACTAATGTGATTGATCCTTTCATTTTAGAATCAGTGCAAATATAATTATGATCAATTCCTCACATAGATATTCTCCCATTTCGGTCTTATGGTGAGTCCAATTATTTGGAACAAATGAGTCTTATTCATTTGAAATCAATGACCAATATGATTTTCATCCATCATCATTCCAACATATATTCCTTATTCAACATACTTCTCTATTGAAAAAAATACAACCACAATATAACTTATTCATAACAACATATAAAATGAAATTTATCTATTTATAGATTAATGAAATGATACATGTCATGGAACATTCAATTTGATGGAGGCATAATAGAACATGTGTTCTCAACAAAATAATGTTATCCACGTGTCTATAAGTGGATTAATAAGTGTGAAATTATTGTACATATATTTTATATTAAAGATTGACTAATTATTAAGAAATAAAATACTAGTCTCAATGTTTGTTAAGGCATGTTTGAATACATTCATAGGTTTGAGGGATATAGGTGAAGCATCATATTTTCACTAGATCATGATTCATAATGATTGGTCTAGATAATTATTGGTCTTTGTCAAAGTATATAAATGATACTACAAAGATTCCAAATCAAAAAATGCAATAGGGGATTAGTGACAGTGTCACATGGAATTTATATTTCCAATAAAATGTGTTCTCAGACACATGAGTAATGGTTAATGATTTTTTTTTCATTTCAATCAAATTAATAGTTTAATTATTCATATATTCTCTGTTTTTTTACTTGTATAGACATCGCCTACAAATTTATTTTGGTAGGAAGATATAAAGACGGCACAAGTGATAGCCATTGGATGTAATTAAACACTATCTTTATTTATTTAAGATGATAAAAGGATAATTCTTGGTATATATTAGAGATGGGGGACTCATTATTATATGATATTCAGATTCATGACTCCAAGTTGATTATGAAAATTTAAAATCACAAACGAGATAAAAATTCACAATCAATGGAGGGGTTGTGAGCAGGTAGAGCTCAAATAAATCCATAGTCTTAGATTTCAGAATATAATCTCGGTATATTTTCTATTTTAAGGAATATAAGGAAGAAATTTTTATATGAAAATTTTTACAAGATCATGTCATGGAACCTAAATTTATATTATCTATTTGACTATATTGTGATAATACAATTATAGTGGCCCATACAATGGATCCAAGGTCACATAAATGGGTGAAGAACCAAATTTGTAAGTATCATATCTTGGTAAATTCTGTTAAAGAGGTGAAGTAACCATGAGTGGATTTTACATGGATAACAACATGGAGGAACACATGGCTGAATCCATAACTCAATAGAAACATGATCATAACTTTTGGTCCGGTTGATAAAATTTCATTGGAAATTGGAACGGGTTCATGTTGTATTCTAATTGTTTTAATGTTCTTGAAATAAATAGTTGTATTTTTTATTGGATTCATTTTGAAGAAAGATAATAATAATTTAAATATATCATTACATACAATTTATAATTATACTTGGATTTAATGTAACATTTCCTTAGAGTATATGTTAGATCAACTAGATTAAATACGAAGGGGTGAGGTAGGGTATGACATATTATAATAACCTCCCCGTTAGATATTGTATAAATTTTAAAGAAAATACAATTCTCTCCGTTTCTAGAAGAAATGTATGAATCAAAATGAATGAATGCATGATACACAGAAAATTTACTTGGTTCACCCTCATTGAGATACTTCAATAGAGAATAAAATCAAAATATTCCCATGTACCAAATACACTGAGGCTATATATGAAATTATGGTTCTAGATAGACCATATCTATTACCCATCTCACTACCTTTACAACTTTTAGGGAAATATGACCGCTTCTCAAGGGTCATTCCATCAGTGAATCATTTGATTTATTAATACCAGTTAAAGGGAGAACATTATTCCTCTTCCATTCTTCTTTACTCTGGAAAGGATTCAGAGACATTTTACAGACATGTTTTCCCATGATTATTAACAATGAATACCTACTTAGTTGTAGATATTTGATATGTTGAAACCCCACTTTCATGCACATGATGAATATCAATTTATCACAGATTAATTGGGAAATATTTTTTTAAATAGTTTCATGATGCCAACTTCCTTTGTGAAGCTCACTGAGACATCATGAAATTGAAAAGACATCGCAATTATTTAATGACTATGTGAACCCCATGAATTCTAGAGAAGCTCACATCTTTCTCATAGCTCAACGAGACTTCATGATACATCTTTATTTCATGAAACTAACAAGGCATTTGTTATGCTTGGAACATTATGATGATCAGTTAGCCTCCGCAATGTTTAAAACCTTCATTACACATTTTTTATAATTTAAAAACATGAATTATTTTACAATTAATTAAACATTCATTCATCTTTAATTTCCTTGAATAAAATTATTTATTCAAATAGATTATTAAAAATATATACTTCAAAAATAAACTTCATGAATTCTTAGCTGACATATTTTAATTAAGGAATTTTTTTTTGTTTTGAAGCTGGAGAGACTGTTTTAGAGGTGATGCCTCCATTTCCTCAATCTTCCATCCTCATAATCTTCTTTTCAAGAAGCTCTCAAATCTCATTAATGAATCTCCCATTTTTCATGAAGAATGAAGCATATTCTTTATTCTCAAATCATCTCTTAGTCACAGATATTCTCATCCACGCTTCACAGATCCACGATACTCCACTTCATGTATTCATGAAGATCTCCATCAACCCTTCACACATTAGTGATACCCATTCATGATGATCTGAACCATTAAAAACAACCAACATGAAACCAAATTTTCATGAAAGTCTTAACAGTCTAATATTTTTAGTATTATTTCATGTAAATACATCTTTCTTGATGATTGAAGTATTCTCGAAAATTTTCACCCAAAAAATCAAGTAATCACATTGATATGAAGCCACCTTTTATACAAAAAATTTCATACTGCTTCGAGGACATCCATTCATTTATATTGAATATCCGTCTATATAAATTGCCAAATATATATATATATAAATCCTCATCTAACTGTAGATACCTGCTTTGTTCTTAAACAGAATGAACCCAATGATAATGTAATGTTACTTTTTTGGGATTTTCCCTAAAAATATTCTCATTTGGTTTTGTTGATACATTTTAAAATTTGATACAACTATAGTTATTATTTCTTATTATTCAAAAATTCAATTATTGTGATTAAGATAGAGATAAAAAATTTAATACCGACATACTATTTTCCCACATGATCCATGCTCATTGTGAAAAAATAAGAGCAATATGAAAATTTTATCAATGAATCACATCATTACAAAATCACTCAACATTAATCATTACGAACTACATCTATGATGATATATATCCTTTGATCAATCATCCCTTGAATAGTCAAATTTACAACACACCTTCCTTCATACTCCCCCTATTAGGTTCTCCCCCTCAATTTATTATGAAATTTTCTCTCCTTTTAAAGAAACAATTTCTCCCCCTTTCCAATGAACAAAAAGGTTATCTCATTGTTCTATAAAATATGGTAAATAAGATAGACCAACAAATTTGTGAGAAACACTTCACTCAATAGAGTGATTTGGTCCAAAATGTACACTTTTCCATGAGTGGGGAGTTGATTGAACTCATAGAGCCAGTAGATTCCATCCCAATTCTTCTACAAGTAATGCCTTCATCATTATGTACATAACCTATAGTTTTTTAAGAACATACTCAAACATAACATTCCCATGATCCATTTTTTCCCTTGATAAAATGATTTTATATTTCAATGTTAGTTATACTTTTGTGACGGAATAGATTTATTTTCTACGATTTAGAGAACTTTCATTTTTTGAATGGATTTTGATGAGAGACATAGCTAGAATTCCCATATCATTAAATGCTTCTTCTTCCATAATATCAATGTGCATGTTTGAGTAGCTTCTATATATTCATCTTATTAAGTGGTTCATGAATCGAAATCCTATTTCAATAATAGAAAAGAAATAAAGAACCCACCAAGATAGAATGGTCTCATTCACATTGTTTCTCTATTATCTACATATCCATTCCAATCTATATATTTGAAGGCCATTAATTATTGCGGATATTTTTCATTGTAATGTATATTGAAATCCTTCATCCAATTTATATAATTATGTATTTTTTTCAAAATGTATGTGAATTTATTTGGGATATCATGGATATATTCCTTCTCGATGTGTGGTAAAAATATAAGGTGTTTTTTCTATCATGTATAATATAAATCAAATAATTTTTGTTTATTCTAATAGATTATATACATTTCCTTCATAAAATCATGAATATTTCATCCATGTAGCCACGATAGTCTTCATATAATTGGAATTGTCCTTTCAATAATCCTCTCTAATCAACTTTATATTTTTTGTATTGTGAAATATATGTTTCCTTCATTCTTTATATCACATACAATCCAAGGAAATAATTAATCTCACTAATCATTAACATTTTTATCTAACATTTCAGGAACTATTCGAACTACTTGTGAAATGATTCATCTAAACACCAATGATTATGTCATCGAAATACTTCAAAAGAATCACCCTTTTATTACGTTCATTCTTAAAATATATACTGTAATCAACTCAACCATGTTGCGACCCAAGATTCTTAAAAAACTGATTGTGCCTTGAATACCATGAAAACTGTGTTTACATCAACCCATAGAGTGACTTTATCAGTTGAAAACATTATTATCATCTTTAAGAATGAGATAACCATATTGAGACTCCATAAAACATATTATTATTCCACCACATTAAGAAATTATTTCTTGACCCCCCTTTGTAAAAAATATAATTTTCTATGCACTATAACGGTTAGGAATAATCAGATTGTATCTAGAAATGAAAAAAAAATGAAAATGATTCACCAGTATCGATACCCACTATCAATGGGTACTATTTTCCTAGTATTATATATCTGTTTCAAATAATAACCCCATCTCTATTTATCATCTTTCGAAAGACCCATTTTGCACTAATGACATTCTTATCAGTGGGAATTGAAACAACATACCATGGACTATTATTCCCAATTTGGTCAAGCTCATCATTTATATCTTGAACCTATTTGTCTTCTCAAGTTACATCCTCAATAAATTTAGTCTCTACCTCTGATAATAATGATACTTGTTATAGACTCTTCATCCTCTTTATCAAAACTAGTGTTGTCTAATCACTAATTATTTTAATTCTGTCAATATAATCATTAGTCTTCATTATTTATGTATATATTGGTTTATATCCATCATATTCATTATCTATATCATCTTCTGAATTAGTGTCTAGATTGGATAAATCCACTGAGCTACTTATCTCTTCGTCGCTATCCTCTTAAAACTGATCATGTATTTGTTGAAGATTCTTCCTAGTAT
This sequence comes from Viscum album, assembly GCA_963277665.1. Taxonomy (NCBI): domain Eukaryota; kingdom Viridiplantae; phylum Streptophyta; class Magnoliopsida; order Santalales; family Viscaceae; genus Viscum; species Viscum album. Next base: position 1,460,370,274 of record OY728142.1, read on the forward strand.
TCACTATTGTTACATCATTGCTTTCAACTACCTTTACATGCCACATATAAAAAAATTTATATTTATTTCATTTTCATTAGTATCCAAGAATCATTTCATTATTTTCATATGATTCAAATGTTCTGTATTCCTCATTATTGTGTAAAAAACAATGACTTCAAAAGACTCAAATTATAACCACGTTGGATTCCTTCTATACCATATCTCATATGGAGTCTTCTATTATTTTAGAGAAAATAATGATTTATTTGATGTGTTGAATAATTTCATCACTACTTCTTTCGAAATATATATATGTTAGTACTCTCTCATTGATAACTGTTTTTTCCAGGTTATTGGTAATTTGATTTCATCTCTGAACTACTACATTTTGATGTGTAGTCCTTACTTCTCAAACATGTTGTCGTATCCCCATTTTCACGAGATAATCCTCCACCTGGATATTTGTGAAATAAATTCCATTATACCTCTGTATATGTTTTATTTTTTACCTAAAATATTTCCAAATTCCCATTGATAACATGTTACTACACTAAGAAAATCAAACTTGTGGGTGACGATAGAATCCCATGCCATTCTATAAAAATAGTCAATGATGTAAACAAAATTTCACCACCCATCATACTATCTTAGTAAAATTTGTCTGCACACATCAATATGAGCTAAATCAATCCATTTTGTTTGCCTTTACAATTTTTTCTTATTTATCTTTGAATTTATCTTCCATTGATGTCAGATATCACATACATGGAAAAATAACATGATAAGCTTAGGAGTTCTCGAGCTACATCATGATTCACTAGATATTATATTGAAATTTTTAATAAAATGGACAAGGATTTTACTCCACGATTTTTTTATTATTCTTTGAGAAAATAGATATATTTTATTCTCTACTTACATATTATAGTTTCCCTTTTATACACTTTCCCAACAAAAAAATGAAACCCCAATTTTCTTTTACAAAACATAATTTCAATAAATGATTACGGAATGTCACAAGTTACACTATTGATATACAATTAGAATGTTTTGATGGATTCCTTTTAAAAAAATAACTACGCATTTCTCATGTCTTTTCCCCAAAAAATGGATATTCATGAGCCAATACTGTTTAGGACATCATCATTACCAAATCGTAAAATTCTATCAATTTAATATTTGATTCCCATGACCAGTTCTTTATTTCCTATCATATGGGAGGTGCATCCACTTTCAATGATCAATATTCTCATGTGATATTATGCATTGATTAAATATCTATAATAACTACATATTATCCACCGTTGTTTTTATCCTTATTTTTGACTTCGTAACTAGTATAGATTTGTAATATATATCTTCCTCAAAGTATTATGGGCTAACATCATCATAGAGATATGACAATTGATTTTTTATTTTAATCTCAATTGATGACACGTTTTTCTAGTGCATATGACCATATTATGTATTCTTCAACACATTACTCCCCGTTATTTTTGAGAAATATCTTTTAGTGTCTTTGAATCCTCCTTGCCAGAAACAAATGTCGACAAATGATTTCCTATAATATTCTGTTGAGTATGACTTCCTTTTTTTCATATTCCCTTCGATACCTATTGAATATTGAAAAAACATTTTTTGTGTTTCCCTTATTTCAAAAATAATAACATCCAGTGTGGGGTGAATTACTATGTGTCACTACTACATTACTAGTGTTCACATAGCTTATCTAAATCTTATGTTATGGATTTGTACCCCAATCTGTCATCAATCATGACATGAGTTTTTGTTGTCTGAATTCGACCATTACTTCATTATTTTTTTGATCAATCCCCATACCCACTGTAACATTCAGGTCTATCATTTTCATCTACTTACATTCCATGGTTTGATTCACTGGATCTATGAACTCTATATTTCCTTTTCTAACATGTCTTTATGACCTTCTTTACTAAGGTCAAAAAAATTTCCTAATCATTCACATTCATTCATAGGATGAAAACCTTCTCCTTAAGATTTTCCATGATATTTTCTTGATATTTCACTATGTCATTTAAACCATTGATCACCCTTTTCTATTGTTTAAAATTAATCTTGTACTCACTGATCGTATAAGATATTTATGTATATGAATATTTGTATTTACAATTCTAACTATCTACATAAACATCTCTTCTTACAGCTATTGAATAACGAGTTTAGCATCATGAACTACCCTATTTCATTTCATTGTATTGCCTCTCCAAATGTCTGTAACCTGATGTACATCTTCCATTTCAACCTAAAGTTCAATTCAACCAGTATATTCTCTTTCATCATTATTTCATTATTCCCTTGTTTTGGAATTTCTAAAAACTAACACTATACCATATTCCTTGCAATCCTTGAAATCCTCCAACTCTTCTTATTCATATTAATCTAATATATCATATACTATTGAAAGCATATTTCTATTTTCTAGACTATTTTCTTAATTTTTTTTTATGTTTCACATAGATCGAAGACTTATTTATGGGAATTTCAACTTCATCCTCATCATCATCATGAATCTTCATAGGGAATATGGTTCTAATATTTCCATCATTTTCACACTAAAATCATGTAAGTAGGGATCCTTTTGATTTTTACCCCATTGTAAACAAGATGATATTAATGACATGGCTTCATTTGTCTTAAATTCTTCCAAACTATCCTTAATAGGGAGGTTCTTCAAGGACATGAATTCCCAAACTATATTTTTTTATTTTTCCCACAAACTCATTATCATCATTTCTCATGTCGTATGAAACATATTATTGTGAAAGATATTCAATTCAATCTTCTTTGTATCATTATCTTCCCAAACATAAAAATTTGGATTGAACAAAGGTGGATTTCTTCTCAAGATTCAATTGAAAATAATTAAATATTTTGTAATTTATCTAAGATCATTCATGACTTCCAAAATAATATTCACCCAATCAAAGAATTCATCAACAGACCTATTAGGTTGAATTTTGAGATCCTCATTCTTTGTCAATTGAACAATAATTTTTCCTTCTACGACATTTCAGTCACTACCAAAAATATTAAGAAACTTTTCCAACAAATCTTGTGATGACTAACATGACATCATATTTGTATATATTTCATTAGATAGGTTTCCCCCTAAATAATTGATTCATTTAGCATAAACATTCAATTACCTTCAGTTAGCTTCTGATGAAGCACCAATTTCGGTATTGAATGAAATTTCATCCAACACATCTATAAATAAATAAATTTATAAATATTGGAAGTTGTTCTTCGTATAATTAATCTTTATTTGAAAATTGTTTCCATTAATAATCATAATACCTTTTTGAATGAAAACCTCCATTGAAACACTTAACAAGAGAACATATATATTTACTTTTCCCTATGACACTATTTTTTAGCTCAATAAGGTTATACACCCTGAGTGGGTCAGGTAGGGTATACCATATTAAAACAAATACCCCTTTGGATTTTGATTAATCATTAAAAAATAGATTTCTCTTCCTTACATATATAAAAATATGAATATACATGAAATAATGCACGAGAAACCTAAATTTTTCTAGGTTCACCCCAATACTAGGATACTTCTAGGGGCATATAGCGGTAAGGTACCAATGTACCAATTCTATTAAGGATCACAAACAAAATTTGTTTAAGATAGAATAGTTATATTCCTAGGCTCAATGCCTTTTCAAATTATAGGGACAAATCACTATTTCCCAAGGGTTATACCCACAATCTCTCTTATGATGGATAACTGACATTGGAAAGGATCACCCACTTTTTCTTCCATTTCTCAATGATTTTGAATGTATTCAAACACAGTTTATTGAATTATAGGTCCCATAGATATCAAAAATGAATAAATAATCATTTTTATATAGATTCTCTATTGGAGCCCCACATTTATCCACTTTTTGTATATGACATTACCATATATTTAATGGGTAATCCATTTTTAATAAATTCACATTGCTCACTACCTTTACAAATATCAAGCATACTTTATGAAACTACCCGATTAATTACAAGTATATTATTCTTTTTCAAACTCCAAAACTATCACGATGCTCAGCTCTTTTTAGATTCTATACCATTATGCAAAAATTAACCAATTTCAAAAAGCTCACTTATCCTTTTCGAATCTCAACACTTTCACAATTCTTACTTAGACATTGTGAAGTTCACAACTTCTAGTAATTGTTTTATACCCATTATAAACACCAATTCTTTCATGATGATTGAAAATATATGTCAACATTTATTTCCATTAAAACATCCCCTTTTAAACATTTTCAAAAGAACAACCTTCACAAATAAACTTCATGAATTTAGAGCACATTTTTTTGTAAGTATTTGTATTCATTTATAAATGCGGTGTATGTCTATTTAATGGATTTTCCACCCATTCTATAATCATTCATCTCGGTTATGACCTTTTCATGTAGATATATATTCTCATTCTTGAAGATCCCTATTTTGATGAATATCTAATGATATTTTTCATATTGTAATTCTTCTCTTATTCGTGTATATTATCATAATCCCTTAACACATTTTTGATCCACCACATATCATAGTCACAGAGATAACCATCTACCCTTCACACATTTTCATTTCCCATTCATGTTGATCCACAACATTGATAAATTACCTTCGTGAAACCCATTCTTCTAAAAACTCATGTGTCCACCATATTTTTATGAGACATTAATTGAAATAAAACATTTGTAATTTTTTAATCATTCTCTAAATTTTATACACTAATCATTTTGAAATCACTAAGACATATCACAACAATGTAAAACTAAATTTATGTACCGCTTCCATGGAATCCATTCATTTATCATGGATCATTATCAACATACTATGTCATCAATATATATGGAAATACATAACTGTCCATATAATCATAATTTTTTTTAAAAACCAAATCAACCAAAAATCACTACAAAGTAACCATGGGATATTTTTCCTTACAATATATGTCACATTAAAATAGAATAATATTTTCTTGCTATGATGTGTACATTCAAATACATTTATTCTATTCTAATACTAAGTTACCTGGTTGGATAACATTCTTTTACATGGAACATAAAATTTTGATTGTCATGTGTGAGTACTCAAAAAAATTTACCCGTATTCTCATGATTTTATGACATTATAATCTCTAAGATGAGTTATTCCAATAAAAGTACATCCAATTTGTATTCCACAGTATTATGTTTCATATGATATTTTTATCTTCTTGCTTGTAAAAAAGTTCATATACAATAATAAAATTACTAATAAATTTAAGACTCATAAAATTAGTTATATTATCATCAAGAATGATGATAATAGTTGACGGGGAACACATGTATGTTTGATGCCTCATGAATGACATGTAATTAAGGAATATGTTTAGGATGTTTTTCTCCCTGCAATATTAATTGAATTTGCCACCATGGACTATTGATTGAAATATAACTTTCACATTAAATTCTATGGCCATGTAATAATAACAATTTTATTTTAGATATCCATAGAAATAAGGTAACATATATAGCGTGATGACATGGGTCTGAAACCTTCTTGAAGATATATTTTAATAAAGGGATTATATTACATAGAAATAACTCATATGTGCCTATTGATGTAATGAAACTTATCTGTTTTTACTATGTTCATTGACTTATTGTGGGATAGAAATATTTGACATTAGTTAAGCATTCATAATTTTAATGTGAAAGAGGCATAAAGGGTAACACACTATGTGTTTTTGTTGATACCAATTATATTCTATCTATGTTTAATAATTTCAATAAATATTATTATAAATTTAAATTATTTATATATTCTTGAATAATGATTACATAAAGGAAATAAATATTTATCTATAGGGTAATTGTTAAATTATTTGGAATTATTATATTTATTTATTTATTTTTTTTATAGAATAATTTTTTTCTTCGGGTATTAATATAACAAGGACTAAAAAACACACAATTAATTATGTCGGTAAAGATTAATTTTCAAGGTTGTAATTTTATTATCATAAATCTAGTTTGAACAGACCATGGAATAAAATAATAATGTATTTTTCATACATGGAATGAGGTTATTTATGGGTATAAAATTTTATTATGGGAAATTGTGAAACTAATTAAAATATGAAAACTAATCCTAGGTCTATAAATATAGTAATTATGCATTTTATGGGTGGCTAATAAATAATCACGGTGTATAATGTATTACTCTCTAGAATTATCCCATTCCCTATCCAATCCTCTCAAAATAGAGACGTTCATGAAAAATTCTTCAATACTGAAAGAAAGGGGAAGGAATATAGATGAAAAACACTATAATATAAATCATTCATTATGGTAAGAAATGATCCATCACTGTTGTTCAATGTTCAATGGAGTTCAAGTTGATCAATTTCTGAGGGGTGATACACTTGGATATTTCAATTGCAATGACATATTATAAAAATTATTTTTAGAAATCAAAAATATAATATGAATATAGATATAAAGATCAAGGTAATATTTAATTTTAATTAATAATATTAATTATAAATTTAATATGAAATAATCTCCACTTGGTTCTTATTAACATTTTATCAATATTCGATTGGAAAAATTTAATTGGTCATGAAGTCTATGTCTGGTAAAATATACGAATGATCCATCAGATATAGAATTTAATGAATCCTGATCTACCCCGATAACTGATTCCACTTTGAATAGAAATCAAAATTATATAATAAATATAATTCTTTATCCTTTAACCCTATAATTATATCCATCCTTGTAATTATGTGTAGGGAAAAAATGTTATGTTGTGGAGGTGGTAGTCCATGAAATGCATGAATGGAGGATTAACTTTGCCTAAGGAAAATGGGAAATGTGGTTATTCTATATTCCCACAACATAAAAAAATATTGAACAATAAATACTGAATTCATCATGTAAAAATAGGTATCTTTTATTTTAAATTGAAAGTTAAAAGAAAATAATCATTAGAGAATTTATTTAACATATGTATAGATCATTGGGTTTCCCTTTAAAGATTTCATATAAGGGATAGGATTTCAATATTATCATGTGTCTAGACTCTTATGAGGGTGAAAATGGATTCATGGGGAATGTTTGAGGAAGTCATTTTTTAAGGAAACACAATTTTTAGAGTCGCATTGATGGATTGGCCAGAGGAACTTTTATATGTGAGTAGAGGGGGTTTTCCAAGAAACTATAGGTAAGTAAGGTTTGTGAATGGAATCACATAAGTGTTAGGTTTGTTTGGGGGAATTTAGTGTATAAGAGGTAGATGATACATGTGGTTATGATTTATTACCTAAAAATTATTTTTAGATGGAATGTTAGACATTTCACTTATTAAAAATTCAAGATACCTCATTTATACATTTTTCCCATACTATTTTGAAATAAATTTTAATTGTGGATGTTTTTTAACTAAAAAGGTTTTAGATCACCCTTCATACAATATATTTTATCATATGAATAATAATTTCTTATCTATTTTACCTAATTAAATTTCCAAATATGAATAAATAATCATTACAATTAAAACATAAATATAGAAATATAATTTTTTTTATAGAAAAAGGGTTTTTATATATTAATTTTATTATTAATATTTCCAATTATTTAATTATTTAATGAGATATTATACATTTTTTTAATTTTTTTTCATCATATTATCTCTCTAATTTAATTTATATGAATATTTTTAATTTATATACAAATTATATGACTCTAATAAATTTAATTATTTGGAAACATCGATTGTATTTTTAAAACGATAAATAATCTCTATCCAAATTATATTATTTTTAATGTGTGAAGATATGATTGAAATTTTTGGACAATTTTTTACAATGATTGTAAATATAAAATCCATTTTTGAAAAAAAAATTATTTTGTAGGGATGATTAATTTTAACATTTTCATTCATAAACCTCATGTTTGAAAGAAAATACCTAAATTTCATCTTAAGATAACATCACGTAAAAAATTCATAAATAATATTTATTTTATTTAAAACATATTCCTAAATTTATAAATAAATATTTTATATGTAATTATTAATCAGTTAACATTTTATTTCAAAATGTGTGATAGTTTCGAATATGGTGTTTACCTATAATAGTAGGATCTCAATTATTACATTGGTCATCCCAATAACTATGAGGTAGTATTTCCTGGATTTTATAAATTATTCTAGTTAGTACATATGCAGTTGAACTATTATGAAATGTAATTATTTTATAGATCAGTATTTTTTGATAGGGATGGCACAGTTGATGGTGGAATTTGTATCATGATGCCTTTCCAATAAGATGACTAAGGCAACACAACAAATATCCATGGATATATTACAATACATAACCGTTATGATATGGAAGTTAAATGAGATATCCATGGACATTTTTTGGTAAACAACTTACTTTTAGTGGGACAAATATGATTTTTTTTTCAATGACTGACTCAGGAAATCATAATTTTTTTTATTATAATGGCAATAAAAGGTGGGGGATGTTGAAGAACATGTTTCAAAATTAGCTCATAAAGCTCCATAGAGTGTATTCCTATATTATTCCTATCACATATCTATGATTTATGTAAAAATCTATTAAAGGTTTACATGCAGAAATATGTTCATTATTGATGTAAATAATGATGTATCACCCATAGATGGATAAATAAACTAACTGATCAATTCAAATTATATAGTATATACTTCAATCATGCATTCTAGAATTTGATGATTTATAGGAAGTTCATTATATAGAGATTTAATTCTCTTATAACAAACACTATCAATTTTGATTGAAATATATCTTTTGATGCATTGTATGGAAAAATATGTAGATATAATTAATGGTGTGTATGCTTGAGGGATGGGTATTTGGTAGGATTTAATAATGTTCAATAGATAATACAAAATTTACATTTTATATAAATGAGGTTAGTGATATATCAGAGTCCCCTATAATACTATGCAGATAGTTGTTATAACATGATTGAGTTTATCATGGGTGATCGTGTTTCTTAAAAGTTTTTTCTCATTTGGGAAATTTTCATTTGGGAATATTGGGTAAGATGGACTAATTGTTTATTGGTCTTTTGGGTTCTTAAAATATATTGGAATGGTGGAATAACTATTGGAAATATTGTCCTCTTTAACATTGATTCATTGAATGAATCATATTTCCCAACCGATGAAATATCAGATAGACCTTTATCATGTTTTTGAATTGGAATATATTGAACCAAATCCAATGTATTTAGTGGATGAGTTCATAGTTCAATTTTTAGATTATCTAAATAATTTTTTCTGTGGTCAAATGGATCTATTTTTTCATGTACTATGGTAGTTTTTTTATTTTATTTATGAGAAATTGGAGTGTGACATGATGATAATAAAAAAAATATAATTATACCTTTGTGATTCCTATCTCCCAAGTGCATTATGGGGATATAAATTAGAATGGATGTGACAATTATAACACCTTGTAGGTGAAAATTATGTTTTTCTGTTTTTCTTATGACATGGGGTTATAAAGTTTTATGAATTCAGTGGTTCCGATTGTAGAATAAATCAGAAAACAGGTCAACAACATGATCTGCACAGGGAGAGAAGTGACAATTCATAAATCATGTGATATGGATCTGTTAAATCCATTGAATTTTATATGGTTTGAAAATGGTTTACATAATTGTGTGAGAGATCAATAGAACTAAGATATATTTCAGTTAGGGCCCTGAAGCAGTTCCACTAATAGTGCACGATTTTATAAACATTTTTTTCATTCTTATGTAATAATGCTCAGGGGTTTTCAAAAATAACTATGGACCCCATTGTTAGATTTTTTTTCTAATAATGTTTCATAACCATGAGAACCATACGAATTCATTAAAAATGAAAAATTACATGGCACCCTTTATTTTTTTTATTAGTAAAATCAATATTATATCCTATTATCATGGCCCATCTATTCCCTGATGATCTAAGAGGTTCTCCCTTAACATCCCTGGATGTTTTACTTAAACCCTGGTTTATATATTTGAGTTATTTTATGATTTCCTCCACTTTTTTCTTTCTTACTCTTGATCACTCACTGATTTATGTAATCCTTCAAGTGTTCAACAAACCTAAGTGTTGTTTTAGATATATATAAATAATTTGAGGTTTAATTGATTATGTTTCTTATATGTAATGGCTTTATAAGACCCTATTTAATAATTTTAAACCCATATTATTTTAGATATCTTAGTTTCATCCATTGGGAAATAAGGTTTCATGATAAAATGTTCATTTACATTTCACACCTCATTTTTGTTGAGTTTTCCTTAGTTTTTCTTTTAAAAATTGTTTATTTGAAATCTAAGAGCTATATTTTACATAATAGAATCATTGGTAAAATTTAAATTAGTATAAAACTGTTTTTAATTAAAAAATAATAATACGACTTTCGTGTGAATAATTAAATTCCATGTTGATGTTTTTTAATATAAAATGGGTTTTCTAGCATTGTATTGGTTATTATTTTCTTGTAAAAATGTTTTACTAAATTATTAAAATGGTTTATATAAAATTTATTAGAAAAATAGTATATGGGATCCTTGGGTGAATCGAGTTATGGAGATATGAAATATTTAGTGACTGAATAATCACTAGGAGTTGTGGTTTTGAAAATAATATAATTTGGTAGGATGCAGTGTTTTTATGATTCATGTTTGAAACTAATAGTCTTCCGTATTTACATATTCCCATAGGTTACATCTCATTTCATCTTTTTCCATTCATGATGGTGAAATTTAGAGAATTAATGCTTGTATATTTCCTTCATTATTTATTTGGATGGTTTTGATCATTGATCCATATTTATCATTCTTCCACTATTGTTTTATTCAAGAATTATTCTAATATGTATTTATTTAATGGATACCAAGGGATGTTTTTTGTTATGTTCTTATAAAATGATTTTTTTAAACATGATTATTTTTAATGCTTCCACTAATGGTTTCATGGTGGAATATGTATTATAGATTAATTATTGAATCATATTTTCAAATTTCCTAACACCCTTCATACTCATCTGGGTGTTTGAAGACATGGTTTTATAGGTTCTAGCTAAAGGGAATGATGTCACGTTTATTGGAAATATATTTTAGTCGATGTCACTCTATGGTGGTCAAGGGTGGTTGTAACTGACTATCACATAGAGGCTTGTTTTATTGGTTTTTATTTCATTCTAGGTTTATACTTATGGATATGTTTTCAAATGTCCCATGGCCATACACTTCTTCCAATATGATATAATATGATTTTTTATATTATCCTGTTTTACATGGGATATGTTGTTCTATTATTTGAAGGTGAAATCATTCTCATGGATATGTGTGTGAATACAAAAGTTTTTTCACCATCATGTTGAAATTTGGAACATGCATTGGGCCTTAAGAAGAGATATCTTAGGTGACTTGGTAGGTTGACCGTAGTTGGTTCATTAAACCTATGAATATAAAATATCAATCTAACTAGGGAAAAAATAATAGATCAATAGTTATACTATTTTCCTCCAAATCCACTAGCTTGATTCTTAAACCTATGGGAAGATCATAATGACCTAGGGAAACACCACTCAACATGAAATCTAACTCATGAGTATCTACACAAAATAAAATTATACTATCTTTATCATGAAAGGATAAAAAACTATCTCTAGATCACATAGAAACATTCTATACAAAACCCCACTCTAGTCACCTCATAGGTAGAGACAAAAAAACCATTACATGATTACATCAAAAACCAACCACCACATTCGAATGACCAAATCTAACCATGGTTCGAAGCCAAAACTGTAACATCCCAAGTAAGTAATGAATAATAGATATTTTTATCTATGTCTATTAATTATAAAGATAGTGTTTTAGAGGCCTAAAATGAAAATAAATACAATCTTATGCATGGAATACACTAATATTCTTAAAAGATTGTTTTAGTGCCTTTTGATGGAAAACCATTTTTGAATCTATATTTTGACAATTTTATAAACTATTTTTGTCAAAATAAACTTATCCTTGATGATCGGGACATCAAAATTTACCTTGTGTGAATTTTTGGTAATTTTCTGACAATGTTCATTTTTTAATGAATAGTGAAAAATACTGCATTTTACATCAAAACTACTTTTTAATCTAATTTATTTATATGATTATATTATGTTTTGAATTGGTTTTGAAGTAAAATTAGAATATATTTTTACCATTTTATCCAATGGTGGTCATTGGAATCAATTTCACTTTGAAATTAGACTTAAACTGGTGTCAATCTTTTGATACTTATTGTTTTGTAAAAACACGCTATTTGCTCTGGCAGCGGGAATTAATTATTAAATTAATTAATGTGACTTATATGATTTTAATTTTGTAAAATAGACTTCATTTTTGAATTCGGAATATCAAATATATCTAAGGGTGAATTTTTGGTGATTTTCTGAAAAACATCAATTTTTGATGAATAGTGAAACCACTAAGTGGTAATCAAGCAAACTGATTTCTCAGTTAAATGAAATTTTACCACTAATGTGTATTTAATTTTGAAAATCCGACATACATGGTTGTCATTAAGAAGTAAAATGTGGTTCAATGAGATTATAATAATTTTTTGGTGAATAGTAACTTATTAAGTTCTTAATCACGATTAGTGGTAATTAGGGTAGTTTAAGGTATAAATAATACTTTAATAAAATGAAATGACCTAGACACATGTCCCAACCTCATTGGTTGTGTCATGGCCGACCAAGACAAGCCATGGGTCAACTTGGGGACCCCATGGATCCACTTTTGTTGGGAAATGACATAAATTACTTTTTATTTAATGTTAAAGTGAAAATGACACAAACATAATATGTTTTTCGAAAACAATTTTTAAGTGGGGTTATACAAGTCTAAATTTTGATTATAAATAGTAATTGGAAAGCTAAAAAGCTTTCCTACATCATATTATTTTTTTTATAATTTTTAGACATTAAATAAATTTAATTATTTATGACATAATAATGATGCAGCGATGACATCATTATTTGACGATTTAAATAAAATAGAAAGATAATGTAAAATCTATGAACTACACATGTCCAAACCCAATTGGATGAGTGGATTTCGAACCCTTATCACCTTAACCACGAATTCCATAAATGTGGGACCTTTTAAAACCGAAACACATTTTCAAATAAAGTAATGTTTCTTTACTTTCCAAAAGTGCCCCTCCTCTCCCCTTATAAAAGGCCCCCACCTCTACCTCATTTCACACACTCTTCAAGCCTTTGGCTCGGCCAACCCCTGCCCATTTGCTCTCTCCACATACCTCTCCTCATCCTAGAGGATTCCCTTTGGGAAGAATCCTTTCAAAGGAAGCCTTTAGGCTCAAACCAAAAGGAGTTACACTTTTTAAGGAGTTTAAAGAACGGTCGGGTCAAGTCGGATACGAGGTATGGGACTTCGTCTCAATCTCCTTTCGTTGAGGCATATTTTATTTTATACACAACTTTCTTTTATACGGTGTATAAACCCCATTGACTTTTACGTTTATTCAAAAGGAATCTTTTTTTTATACGAAGCGTTTACTAAACGACAAAAGGGAATGTTTTTGTCGTACGTATGCGGCGACAACGACTTCTCCGCCGTCGTAGCCGTTATTTGAGTTTCGGCTTCCTCTACAAGCCATACCTTTTTTTAAAAAAAAAAGAAAAAAATAAATACCATGTTTTACTTTGGTATTGAAAATGGTTTTCATAATGTTTTTATTATATCAATGTGTTGTATTGATATCTCATGATTGAAATTTGGAAATGTTATGTTTCCTTTATGCATGTTTTATGTGATATGATTATGTTATGGTTCTTGGGCATTATTATGAAGATGGGTGGTTCCGTGATAAACTAAGGGCGGGTGAGCCCGTTATAGCTCTCCAATGCATTGGGTAACGCGAAGGAGTGAAACGTTAAGGTTTCTCCGAAGAGATTTTAGGGAATATACTGTGATGGGTATTCCAAACGTAACCAAGAGGGTTACTCCCTACGTAAGAATGTTATGAATGCCTCAAGTTACCTTTATGTCTTATGATTTATATGATTTATTCATGTTTTTATGAGGTATGTTAAAGTGCCTATGTTTTATGGGTAAAGTATGATTTCATTCTTATGTATATATGAACTCATGTTTCCTTTCCATGTTTTTTTTATAACCCATACTGAGTTTTTATGCTCATCCCAAGTTTTTGAAATGTTTTTCACAGGTCAAGGGAAAGGTACATGATAAGATGATAGAGTCAAGGATGTGTCAAGAAATAATCCATGTTTTATTTTAAATGTTTTTCCATTGATGGGAATGAAGAATACTATATTTATGTAACCACTTTGTTTATATGTGGAATGTAATGCAAGTTTTATGATCTAGTTCTCTAAAACTCTAAACCCGAAAAGATCCTCAATGTGTAATCTTGTAATAACTCAAGATTAAGTAATGTTTAAGGCTGGGGCCTTATAGTTGGTATCAAAGGTCGGTTTAGATAACATTAGGAGTTAGAATTCTATTAAATGATTATCCAAAAATATTTTTTTTTTCTTTTTCGAAATGATATAGCATTTAAAGATTACCATGTTGCTTCATCTAAGACATGTTTGTTCAGAATGGTCTTCCGCAGAGGAAACAGGGAATCTGTGCTAGGAAGGCATACAGAAGGAAATAACCTTCCGAATCAGCATCCAGAAATGGTCGGAATTGGAACTGAACAGTTTGTTGCAGTAATGGCGCAGTTGACTCAAGCGATAAATGGCGGTGGTATCCATGCACGAGATCAGCCATATCAACCACAGAGGAACATGTCAGTGGTGGAACATTTCATGAGGCAACATCCACCATCATTCAGAGGATCATCTGACCCTGTGCTAGCTGAAGGGTGGATTAAAGCACTGGAGAAGATTTTTGATGTCATGGGGTGTTCAGACAATCAAAAGGTTAGTCTTGCTATTTACCGTTTGGAGGGTGAAGCAGATCAGTGGTGGTCTATGGTTAAAAATATCAGGGATGCCGATGAGATTGATGCTCTTGACTGGGATGAATTCAAAGGTATGTTTCTTGAGAAGTATTTTCCAAAGGCTGTTCGACTTAGGATGGAAAAGCAATTCTTGGAATTGAGGGAAGAGGAAGACTCAGTGGCTGCCTATGAAGAAAGGTTCACTCTATTGGCAAGGTATGCTCCCAATTTTATCCGGGACCTTGATAGTAAAATCAATCGTTTTTACTCAGGATTAAAGCCAAAGTATCGAAGGGCATTAGCTTCTCGTGAGTTTAAAAGTTATGAAAAGCTTGTTCGATGTGCTGAGAAGGTGGAAATGGAGTTTACCGATGACCAAGTGTTCTATAACAACCAACAGAAGAAGAGACCGAGGTGGCAGGAGAAAGGTAAGAATTCTTCAAAGAAGTCTGATGGTAAGAGAACTAAGTTTCCAGTTTGTGATAAATGTGGAAAAAGGCATGCTGGGGAATGTCTTCTGAATTCTGGGAAGTGCTACCGATGTGGTAAGATGGGACATAAGGCTCGTGATTGGACTGAAAAGGATCTAGGTGAAGGTAAGAACAAATTTGATTTACAGTTAGTGAAATGTTATAAGTGCAATGAGATGGGTCACTATGCAAACGAGTGTCCGACAAGGAGCTTGAGTGATGGGAATCAGTTAGACTACAAGCAGAAAGGGGTGGTGAAATCCTTTGCAACTACTTCAGCGGATGTCAGGCCATTAAATGAAGTTGTATCAGGTACTTTGTTTGTTTTTTCAGATTATGCCAGTGTGTTGTTTGATTCGGTTTCTACACATTCTTTCATCTCTGAATCCTTTTCTAGAAAAATGGGAATACCATCTCAAGAAATGACTCCTGAACTTTTGGTAAAAACACCTGGGGGAAGTGTCGAGGCAAAAAGAATTTATAAGAATCTTCCTATCCTTATCTGTGGAAAGAACCTACTTGCAAACCTTATTGTTCTACCTCTAGTAGAGTTTGATGTTATCCTGGGTATGGATTGGCTCTCTATTTACCATGCTAAGATTGACTGTAGAGCTAAAGAAGTTTCTTTTCAGAAAGACTTTCAGTTTGTTTACAAGAATGAACCATTACTTTTGATAACTTATGAAGAGGCCGAGAAACTTGTAAAAGATGGAAATGAATGTTACCTTGCACACGTCGTTGAAAATAAAGGAACTGTTCAGATTAATGATGTGCCAGTGGTAAATGAGTATCCTGATGTTTTTCCTGATGAGTTGCCTGGAATAATACCAGATCGAGAAGTTGAGTTTACTGTTGACTTAGTTCCTGATGCTAAGCCAATTTCAAAACCCCCTTATCGAATGGCACAAATTGAACTTTTAGAGTTGAAGGAGCAATTGCAAGATTTATTAGAGAAAGGTTTCATTAGACCTAGCACATCACCATGGGGTGCTCCTGTTTTATTTGTTAAAAAGAAAGATGGTTCTATGAGACATTGCATTGATTATAGAGCCTTGAATAATATCACTGTTAAGAACAAATATCCTTTGCCTCATATCGATGATTTGTTTGATCAGCTCCAGGGAGCTCAGTTTTTTTCAAAGATTGACTTGAGATCGGGGTACCATCAGCTGAAGGTAAAGGAGGTAGATATTCCGAAGACCGCGTTCCGTACGAGATATGGCCATTATGAATTTGTAGTAATGCCTTTTGGGCTAACCAATGCACCTGCTGTATTCATGGACTTAATGAATAGAATTTTCCATGAGTTCTTGGATAAGTTTGTGGTGGTTTTCATTGATGATATTTTGGTGTTTTCTAAAAGTAAAGAGGAGCATGAAAAACATTTAAGGGTTATCTTGCAAACCTTAAAAGAAAATAAATTGTATGGGAAATTCAGCAAGTGTGAGTTTTGGTTGCAACAAATATCTTTCCTTGGTCACATTGTTTCTAAAGATGGAATAACTGTTGATCCTGCAAAAACAAAAGTTGTGGAAGAATGGCCAAGACCCACAAATGTAACCGAGATTCGTAGCTTCCTTGGTTTGGCGGGCTATTACCGAAGGTTTGTTAGAAATTTTTCACGGTTATCTAGTCCAATGACTAAGCTAACTCGGAAGGGTGTTAAGTTTATCTGGACAAAAGAATGTGATGATTGTTTTCAGGAATTGAAAAGAAGATTGGTGAATGCTCCAGTTTTGGCACTACCTTCCAGGAATGGTGAGTTTGTTATATACAGTGATGCTTCATTGAAAGGACTTGGTTGCGTCCTAATGCAGAATGATCAGGTAATTGCTTATGCTTCACGACAGTTGAAAACTCATGAGGTAAATTACCCTACACATGATTTGGAATTAGCTGCTGTTGTTTTTGCTTTAAAAATTTGGAGGCATCATTTGTATGGAGTAAAGTGTGAAATATATACCGATCACAAAAGTTTAAAGTATATATTCACTCAGAAAGAGTTAAACATGAGACAAAGGAGATGGCTGGAATTAATCAAGGATTATGATTGTACAATTCATTACCATCCGGGAAAAGCAAATAAAGTGGCTGATGCTTTGAGTCAAAAAAGTAATGCTTCATTAACAATGTTGCGTTTGGAACGTGATCATTTGGTTAACGATTTGATGAAATTTGGCATAGAAGTTGTTGGTGCAGGAAGTCCTTCTGTTTTGTTTCAGGTATCAGAGAGATCTTCTCTATCAGATAGAATCAAGCAAGCACAGAAGCAAGACAGTGAGTTGCAGAAAAGGGTAGAGCTGGTTCAGAAAGGTAAGTTGCCTGAATTCAACATTGATAGTGATTGTGTTTTGAGTTTTGGGAAGAGATTGTGTGTGCCTTGTGATTCACAGTTGAAGAGAGAGTTGTTATGTGAAGCTCATAGTTCTCCGTTTTCAGTTCATCCGGGCAGTACTAAGATGTATAGAGATCTGCAGGAGTATTACTAGTGGGATGGAATGAAAAGAGATATTGCTGATTTTACTGTGAAGTGTTTGACTTGTCAGCAGGTTAAAGCTGAGCGGCAGTTACCGAAAGGGATGCTTCAGCCTTTACCAGTGCCAGAGTGGAAATGGGAGAATATATCCATGGACTTTGTTGTTGGATTACCGAAGACATCTCGAGGTAATAATGCAATCTGGGTTATTGTTGATCGCTTGACCAAATATGCTCATTTTCTTGCTATACGAGATACTTTCTCTCTTGATCAACTTTCTCGTTTGTATCTTAAAGATATAGTCAGGTTACATGGAGTTCCTCTCTCCATTGTATCAGATCGTGATCCCAGGTTTACTTCTAACTTTTGGAAAGGCCTTCAGAAGTCGTTGGGTACTGAATTAAATTTTAGTACAGCTTTTCATCCTCAATCAGATGGGCAGTCAGAACGAACAATTCAGACATTGGAGGATATGCTACGAGCTTGTTCTATGGATTATCAGGGAAGTTGGGACCAACATCTTTCTTTGGTTGAGTTTTCATATAATAACAGTTTTCATTCCAGTATACAGATGGCACCATTTCAGGCATTATATGGGAAGCGGTGTCGAACTCCAGCTTTCTGGGATGAAGTGGGTGAAAGAAAGTTGATGGGACCAGAATTGGTAGAAGATATGGCAGAAAAAGTTCAGCTGATTCAGAAACACATGAGAACAGCTCAGAGCAGGCAGAAGAGTTATGCGGATAACCGGAGGAAAGATCTATCTTTCGAGGTAGGTGATCATGTTTTTCTCAAGGTTTCTCCTTGGAAAAGTGTGATGAGATTTGGTAAGAAAGGAAAGTTGAGTCCAAGGTTCATTGGACCATACGAAATTCTGGAGAGAGTTGGATCAGTTGCATACCGAGTGGCTTTACCTCCGAGTTTATCTCAGGTACACAATGTTTTTCATGTTTCGATGTTGAGAAAGTATATGCCAGATCCATCTCATGTTTTGAGTCCAGAGGTAGTTCAGCTGGAAGAGAACCTATCTTATGAGGAACAACCGGTCCAGATTCTTGACCACAGGGAGCAAGTGTTACGGAATAAGGTGATTCATCAGGTAAAGGTTTTGTGGAAAAACCACATGATTGAAGAGGCAACATGGGAATCAGAAAATGCAATGAGGGATAAGTACCCCCATTTATTTGATAAGTAAATAAATTGCGGGGACGCAATTTTCTAAAGGGGGGAAGGATGTAACATCCCAAGTAAGTAATGAATAATAGATATTTTTATCTATGTCTATTAATGATAAAGATAGTGTTTTAGAGGCCTAAAATGAAAATAAATACAATCTTATGCATGGAATACACTAATATTCTTAAAAGATTGTTTTAGTGCCTTTTGATGGAAAACCATTTTTGAATCTATATTTTGACAATTTTATAAACTATGTTTGTCAAAATAAACTTATCCTTGATGATTGGGACATCAAAATTTACCTTGTGTGAATTTTTGGTAATTTTCTGACAATGTTCATTTTTTAATGAATAGTGAAAAATACTGCATTTTACATCAAAACTACTTTTTAATCTAATTTATTTATATGACTAGATTATGTTTTGAATTGGTTTTGAAGTAAAATTAGAATATATTTTTACCATTTTATCCAATGGTGGTCATTGGAATCAATTTCACTTTGAAATTAGACTTAAACTGGTGTCAATCTTTGGATACTTATTGTTTTGTAAAAACACGCTATTTGCTCTGGCAGCGGGAATTAATTATTAAATTAATTAATGTGACTTATATGATTTTAATTTTGTAAAATAGACTTCATTCTTGAATTCGGAATATCAAATATAGCTAAGGGTGAATTTTTGGTGATTTTCTGAAAAACTTCAATTTTTGATGAATAGTGAAACCACTAAGTGGTAATCAAGCAAACTGATTTCTCAGTTAAATGAAATTTTACCACTAATGTGTATTGAATTTTGAAAATCCGACATACATGGTTGTCATTAAGAAGTAAAATGTGGTTCAATGAGATTATAATAATTTTTTGGTGAATAGTAACTTATTAAGTTCTTAATCACGATTAGTGGTAATTAGGGTAGTTTAAGGTATAAATAATACTTTAATAAAATGAAATGACCTAGACACATGTCCCAACCTCATTGGTTGTGTCATGGCCGACCAAGACAAGCCATGGGTCAACTTGGGGACCCCATGGATCCACTTTTGTTGGGAAATGACATAAATTACTTTTTATTTAATGTTAAAGTGAAAATGACACAAACATAATATGTTTTTCGAAAACAATTTTTAAGTGGGGTTATACAAGTCCAAATTTTGATTATAAATAGTCATTGGAAAGCTAAAACGATTTCCTACATCATAGTATTTTTTTTATAATTTTTAGACATTAAATAAATTTAATTATTTATGACATAATAATGATGCAGTGATGACATCATTATTTGACGATTTAAATAAAATAGAAAGATAATGTAAAATCTATGAACTAAACATGTCCAAACCCAATTGGATGAGTGGATTTCGAACCCTTATCACCTTAACCACGAATTCCATAAATGTGGGACCTTTTAAAACCGAAACACATTTTCAAATAAAGTAATGTTTCTTTACTTTCCAAAAGTGCCCCTCCTCTCCCCTTATAAAAGGCCCCCACCTCTACCTCATTTCACACACTCTTCAAGCCTTTGGCTCGGCCAACACCTGCCCATTTGCTCTCTCCACATCCCTCTCCTCATCCTAGAGGATTCCCTTTGGGAAGAATCCTTTCAAAGGAAGCCTTTAGGCTCAAACCAAAAGGAGTTACACTTTTTAAGGAGTTTAAAGAACGGTCGGGTCAAGTCGGATACGAGGTATGGGACTTCGTCTCAATCTCCTTTCGTTGAGGCATATTTTATTTTATACACAACTTTCTTTTATACGGTGTATAAACCCCTTTGACTTTTACGTTTATTCAAAAGGAATCTTTTTTTATACGAAGCGTTTACTAAACGACAAAAGGGAATGTTTTTGTCGTACGTATGCGGCGACAACGACTTCTCCGCCGTCGTAGCCGTTATTTGAGTTTCGGCTTCCTCTACAAGCCATACCTTTTTTTAAAAAAAAAAAAGAAAAAAATAAATACCATGTTTTACTTTGGTATTGAAAATGGTTTTCATAATGTTTTTATTATATCAATGTGTTGTATTGATATCTCATGATTGAAATTTGGAAATGTTATGTTTCCTTTATGCATGTTTTATGTGATATGATTATGTTATGGTTCTTGGGCATTATTATGAAGACGGGTGGTTCCATGATAAACTAAGGGCGGGTGAGCCCGTTATAGCTCTCCAATGCATTGGGTAACGCGAAGGAGTGAAACGTTAAGGTTTCTCCGAAGATATTTTAGGGAATATACTGTGATGGGTATTCCAAATGTAACCAAGAGGGTTACTCCCTACGTAAGAATGTTATGAATGCCTCAAGTTACCTTTATGTCTTATGATTTATATGATTTATTCATGTTTTTATGAGGTATGTTAAAGTGCCTATGTTTTATGGGTAAAGTATGATTTCATTCTTATGTATATATGAACTCATGTTTCCTTTCCATGTTTTTTTTATAACCCATACTGAGTTTTTATGCTCATCCCAAGTTTTTGAAATGTTTTTCACAGGTCAAGGGAAAGGTACATGATAAGATGATAGAGTCAAGGATGTGTCAAGAAATAATCCATGTTTTATTTTAAATGTTTTTCCATTGATGGGAATGAAGAATACTATATTTATGTAACCACTTTGTTTATATGTGGAATGTAATGCAAGTTTTATGATCTAATTCTCTAAAACTCTAAACCCGAAAAGATCCTCAATGTGTAATCTTGTAATAACTCAAGATTAAGTAATGTTTAAGGCTGGGACCTTATAAAAACATCCTACCCCAATTGAGTGAATCCAATCAGGGATCCTATTCTCTAATCCATATATCCATAATAAAGAATTTCTATCTGTAAAATGCCACATTAAACACATATAATAATGGGCCATCAAGGGGTTTCTATAAAGACTAATAAAATAACAGTTTAAAATTTAAAAATGTGAATCTTTAAAACCTCATCTCAATAAGCCACAAAATTTAAAACCTTTTTAATTTCAATTTCCAATAACCCTTTCAACCATTGTTTTTTTGAAATCTACATTCAATCTATTTGACAACTATTGATATTAAATTCCCTTTTATTTTTATACTAGATGAAAACCCCCCATTTCACCCCTTTTGTAACAATTTTCATAAATTCTATCACTGTAAACAAGACATGGCTCAAATTATGAAGAAACTGTTTTTAAAATTGTAGTTCAATAGAAAACTAGGAAATCAAACAGTTCAATAAACACATGGAATTCAGTAATCCAATTTCACAAACAAATTACTTTTTAAACCCTTGAAAACAAAAATCCATTGAAAACCCATTTTATAAAAACTTTCTACCAAGTAAGTTTCACGTTCTAAAAACATTTATAATGATCAAAAAATGAAACATAACAATGTAATGGACACAAAGAATACATACCATCCTTCTTGAGGATTGAGTCCATGCCATCAATACTTTCTGTTCAGTCACATTCATCCAGGAAAAATTATATTATGAAATGGATAAATTAATTACATTTTACCCATAATGCATTTGGAAAATCCCCAAATATATTATTACTCGAATTTAATAAATTAAATCATTTAAGTATCCTAGAAATCTACGAACATGACATGAAAAATTACATACTTATCAACGATGCATGAAATCACCCCAACTTCCCCATCAAGCCATGAGAAAATCCTATAAATCATAAATACCAAAATCATGTGCATTAATTTAATTGAAATTGGTAAATCGTAAAAATACAAACCAAAACAACAATTCAACCACAAACAACATAGTCATCCCTCATACATGGGTTAGTTAATCATTGGAGTAATTTGCCAACATATTCTGATAATTCCCTATATTTAATCTATCATATGATATATTGTAACACAAAAGAAAACCCCCTAGTACACCTTTATGATTCCTTACATCATGTCACCCTACCTCGGATGAGGGGCTCCACTGATACTCATTCACACCTCCCTATACACCAGAGGCTATTGATTAGTGGTGAGGTACACATAAAAAATATTAGGAGACTATTCCATTAGTAACAGATATCCAAATCATAGTATACAATAGTATAATTAGTAATAATTATATTAAGAATAATATCTTAATTATATATTAAATAAATCATAAAAAATATGGCTACGAGAGATGAAATACAATATCCCACACATCATGTAAATGGATCAACACATGTGGTTGATTTATTTATAAATAAATAAAGAAAAAATATATAAGTTGTATATCCTTAACTGATCCTAGGGTCTTCCCGAATGTCACCTCAAAAAACTAGCTACTTGAATAGAATTTCCATAAGTAGACCTTATTTTCTTTTTTTTTATCCTTGACCATAAAAAATTCTGAAAGTGCATCTAGATTCATGTGAATGTTGTGACTGTAGACCCATTAGAAAACTACAAATTATTCCTTGAAATAAATATATGGGATCATATAGGTGTTTAAAAATGAATAAATAATAGACTCATCAATAAACATAAAATCCATAGAGTAATTGTTAAATAACTTGTCCTCCACAAGCCTTCAACCTACCTACATTAGCGCAATTACTTAAGTATCAGTCAGTTAATAATACTTTCTTAAACATATCCTTTTACCCTTTCATTTCGCTCTATTCAAGGCCTCTTCAAATATTCCATCCAATCATATGTGATTGAGAGGAAAATAATGTTATCTGCAAACAAGATAAATATAGTAGGGTATTTAAACCAAAAACCTCATTAAAGAATGATCAGTAGTCACCCCAGACCATCCCCCTAGAAATTCGGAGGCTATCAGTCATTCCATACCATTATCATTGAATTTTAAAGGTACATCGTTGCAGAGATGCATTAACACATGATCTAAGGAGGCTAATCATACACATGAACACGAAAAAGAGTCAACATGACTAATCATACATATGAAAGGGAAATATCCCATAATAACACTAAAAAAAGTCTCACACATAAATTAAATCATTAAAACAACTATACCTCTACCTAATGTCTGACTCATGATGTCAAACATCTCAACTAGATTTAATTATCACTCCCGTGGTCTTACACATGTCACATGAAAATCCATGACCAAAAACCCCTAACCAGCCCTATCAATCTCAGGAATCTAACATCAAATCACAAGAAAATTATATGAATGAAAGTAAAGGAACCATCTAATCCCTTATTCCAATTACCCAAGACATTAAAACCCTTCTTGAGAACAAATAACACATTCCGGGTTTGTTATTCTAAGTGGAATTCTCTAGAATCATCACCCATAGAAGTCTATAGTCAATGAAATATGATAATCAAACACAAGTGGATTCACTATAGAAACCCCCGCATAACTCCCCAAATTCCCTTAACATCAAATGGCATCGAATAGATAACTCTTATCTATCTTACAAAGGTTGAAATCTCTTCATGAAAACTTGATAAAATGGTAACATTAACTATTTCGATGGATGCAAATCCATACCCCCTTAAACAGACCATCATACATCGATAAAGACATCAACCACTCATGCTAGCATCTAAAGATGAGGTCTTATAGGTCTACTAACACGTAAACATGTTATTAAAGGAAAATAATTTTATAAAATATTAATAAAATGGAAATGACTTCAAACCTCCATCCCAGAAGACCCAATTCTCCAAGACTCACCACTTGAATCAACTATGGTAGAAAACTACCTAAAAACCAAATGTTCATCATATTACAGTTTAGGTAGGAACAGCCAAAATGAAATAAGTATTTTTGGCCTTGGTGGAATTAAAATTTCTTATATGAACCCATCACAACAAAAAAACTTCAAATTTCCATGAAATAAATGATAAGTGTCAAATATCATAATGGAGGGAGCAACTCCATCTTCTGGTTATATATGGGTTGGGTAAATATGATAAATTAGATATAACAGGGTTATAGGATAGAAAACATATGTTCTACTAAAAAATAACTCAAAAATAATCTTGAGGATGAAAGGTAATTTCACAACATGATGGATCAATCCAAATCCCATGATGATGCCAAACCTATTTTTTCATGGCTTGAAACCATAGATCCTGATTACAAATATTTCCTATAACACCCTTTTATCTGAAGGCCACTCCCAGTGCTCTCATAATCACTCTCAAACTATCTCAGCAGCTATAGAAAAGAGAAACTACATCATTAAACAATTCTAAGAAAAAAATTAAACCATAACAAAGATAAAAACCACTACGTTGGTTACAATCATAATTATTATATGATTCATAGATCACATTACTATGAATTTCAAAATTTAATTCAAGATATCTAACTCCGTAAAACACAAATATTGTCTTCTCACATGAGTTTCTTATTGTGGTTATAATTGTATCTCATGGTTACCAAAGTGATGAGTGTAGAATTGATACACATGCTAGATATCAAATGTTCACCATAAGTAATTCCATCATACTAAAAATCATGTTGAATTCATTAGCGAGACTAGTCAAATTTTTTATATCTGAAATTTTCATGTTGAGTGACCTATATAAAAGGAAAAAAATATTTATATTAGCTAGAAATTCATTAATTTAAATTGGAATTTTCATGTGATGCAAATAATTTTACCCTCTCTTATGTTATCATCCATATTCTTGTATATTCCCATATAAACATAACATTTTTCATTATTATTAATCCAATCTCATTATTCCAAAAATATTTATAACAACTTGATACACATAAACAAATCATCAAGATCATTATTTAGAAACAATCCTCAATATACATTTGATAGAATAAAAAATATTTTTTATTAAACTTTTACACTCAAACTTTACTCCCATATGGTACTATTAAATCTTTAAATTAATGGATTCTATCAAAATTATAAATCAAAATGAGGTATAATAAAAATCATTCTAGAATTATCTTACAAGGAATATGTTGGAGGGATTTTATGAAATAAAGATCTTAAACAATTTGTATAGGGTATGTCTATTCAAAAAAAATCCATCAATATAATGATTCCACTTGTTGGATATAATTCCTTTTTTGATTAGACTAACAAAACTAACAACATAAAAACATACAAAGTGGAATAAAAGAGCTGTAATGATCCTATATGCATGATGTATCAAAACATATGATACTAGATTCACCAAAGTCACCACATCATGACAAAGATCTTATTAAAAACCAAAACAATAAATCCAATAATACAATTATTAGATGAATTTAAGTCAAAATAACAAAAAGATTACATGGCTTAGATGCTATTCATATGACATGGTGGGAATAAACTACAATTATGTTATTCCAAATTTTTTATTTTTACAATATGAAAAGTACCATCAATAAGTGATTATGATGTAATAAATTGTGTAGTTCTCAATCTATGACACTAGTTTCAAATCTTCTGAGATCAATGGATTGTGATCCCACCAAGATAAGAAAATTTGTGGGCATTCATCCTATCAGTCAAATATTTCCACCACCTTAAGAAATGACTTCAAAAATTTAAATTCATGAATGAACTATTGGTCGTTGTTAGACATATCAGATGTAAATGATATGTTTAACAATCGATAACCACGATCTGCATTATTATGGTGTTTCTCCTTACACATGTGTCATATACATGACCCAAATATAACACCATGTGAATGCAGTATAGAAAAGAGGGGATCATATCGATGAAATGTTTTTACATATATGGAATAAAATTGATGAGAATTATTGGGTTAATGAAATCCATGTGAAATAAAATAAAATGAAATGTGAGGTTGGTGGATTAGTAAAATGCATGATTTGTATGAGGAATTTTTTATATGTTTATGTACACTTTTTTGAAAATAAATGTATTTTAGTTTTTTTAAAACAAATTAGTCAGAATGGAATATGTCACCTTAACAACTTTTAGAGTTATTTGAATGGAATTAATGTTTGTTAGATGTTTACCCTGGATCAATAACATGAAATATGAATTACCTACCAAGAGTCCTTTCAACTTTTTATTAAGACAATCATGTTATGAGATTCCTCTCTTACAAATAAAATGTGAAAGGTGTTTTGTTCCATAATGATTATCGACACATCCCATATAAAATCCAACCCCAATCCCTTCACTCAAAATTATCTCGATCTTTCTAAACAACACCCCCACTCTCTCCCCCCTTAAATATTTATCTCACTATTTCATTCCATTTATTTTATTGTACTCTATCCTTAATGGTTTCGATGATTTTTGAATATTTTTTTAAAGGTATTTATTCCAAATTCATTTTAATGTTAATTATTTTTTAATATTTTCTTTAGTTAAATTATTTCCATTACATAGTTTTTTGTTTTAATAAAAATATTTATATATATATATATATAATATGTAAGTTAATTATTATATAGTATTTTATGACTATTCACTAATTAATTTATAATTAGTCTTACAAATGTATTTTTAATTATTAAATGATTATTGTTTAGTCTGTGTCAATTGTGTATAAATATATAGTAATGAAAAATTATTAAACAATAGAAAATTAATGATGTATTAATTGATAACTTATAATTAACAAGTAACTACATTCATATTAATTTTTAATATATTACAATTACATGATGATTAAATGTTAGTCAACTGATCAGTAAATTTTAAACATCTAATAATTAACTATTATATAACCAGTAATTATAGAACTAATAACGGATGATTGTATGTTTTAGGAATGAAACACATATGATTAATTTAACATTAAATAATGATAAAAATGATTAAAAAAGTATCAAATAATGGTTAACTATTTATTTAGAAATAATGAGTTGTTAATATTTAATGTTTAACCAATATGATACTAATGATTTTATATTAATAAACAATAAAGCAACTGTGAATTAAAAATTTAATGAGAATTAATTAATGAACTATTAACATTTTATTCTCTAATTATTATCTAATTATAAACTAATTATAAACTAAGGATGAAAATAGGATTATATAATTACTATATATTGATTTAATAAGGAATAAATTGGGATTTAGTTATGATTATCAGAAGATTTGATTAGGATTATATAATGAATAATCAATGATTAACCAACGTTTTACCAATAGTCAATAACTAATTCAATATTATTTAAATAATAATAAACTACTAATTAATTATGATGTAACTTATTAATAGCTACTTTTTAATGACAGATTAATGAACGATTAATGTGTGATTAATGATTTATTAATTAATGATTAATTAATGAACAATTAGTGATTAACTAATGAATAACTAACGATTAACTAATTATTGAGAAATAATTACATATTATTAACTAATGATTAAATTAATATTAAATAATTATTTGATATTTATTAATTAGGTATTAACATTGAATTATGTTAGAATAAAATAATGATAATATAATGACGAATTGATGACGAAATAATGATTATGTAATGACTAAGTAATTATTTATAATGATTAAATATTATGTAAGTATTAAAAATTACTATAACTAGTTAATAAATAATAATTAAATAATGATTAATAGTAGATTAATGAATGACTAAAAAAATAAAATAACGATTATATAATTACAAACTAATGATTAACTATGGATTTGAATTGAAGTAGCTAATGATTATGTAAGGGTTAGAACAGGATCAAATAATGATTACTCATTGCTTAACAATGAAATTACATAGGATTAATAGAGGATTAACTTGGGTTGAAATAATTATTAAGTGATGAAAAACAAATGTTTATGTAATGTTTAACTATTAATTAAAAAGTATAAATATTTATATAAGAACTTAATAACAATCAATAACTTACTAAATAAGGACTAAATAACCATTAATTAACTGTTCATTAATAAATTAATAACAAATGATTAACTAGTTATGCTTGAAAAAGGCCAAACAACACACCTCAGTTGTCACTCCAGGTCTATTGTCATTATATCATTCACATTTTCATTAATTAATATCATTAGATACCATTATTAATATTAAAATTCTAGCTAAAAACATCAGTGAAGTCTTTGATGATATAATAAAAAATTATATATTTTTGGTAAATTATTGTTTGTTTGGTTATATGTGCAATGAAACCCATATTTGGATATTACATGTTTATGTGGCTATGTAATAATAGATCCCGGGGTAATAAATCAAAATATCGAGGATTCATCAAGGAATATATCATGAAATAGAGGGTAGAAAAAATTTCTTTCTCCCCACATAGCTAAATATTCCAAGGTCGACTTCAATATATGGGTAAAATATTTTTCAATTAAAACATTTAGATATCTTATGGAATAAGAAAATTTCATCTCAACAACATTAGTGATATCATTAATGATATAACAAAATACTCTAAATTTTAGTAATCTGATGATTGTGTGCTTATCCAAGTAATGAAATAATTGTTTGGATACTACAAGTTGATGTTGCTATGGATAATTTTTACATTATTCTAATAACATAAAAATGGAAGTTTGATTATTTACTCAATTATCACCTGGGGCAAGACAAAAATTCCATTTTTCTCACCTAGTTATTTTCCTCCATAGGGGACATTTTTTTATTAATAAACATCTATTTATACACTATTTAAAATTTTAAATATTTCATTGCACCATGAAAAAACTATACACAATAAATTCATAGTAAACCAGAAATGAAAAATTTTCATTTTTAATGTTATTTACTCTATTAGAATCATACACATAAAAAAATTAAATGAAAATATTGTTTTCCTATGTGTAATTCTATGGAATGTTATTAAAACTGATCAGGTAGATTAAAAACGACGGTTAAGATAACTAATTTTTTAAATGAAGACAACATATAGTATGAAAGCAATGTTTGTTAAATCTAACACCTGATCAAGTGATCCAATATATTAGATATATACATTTTCAATTACATGATCAGATATGGAAGATAGATTATCCATTAGTAGATAACAATGATTGGTTATATACATTAAATTCATTTGACCAATGGCCTAATAATGATTTTATTGTGTTATATATGTAGGATTATAATATACAGATCTAAGATACTATTATATGATGACTTAGTAAAAAAATATTCTTCAAATAAGGTTCATACTTGGAAAGTGTGATAACTCTATTTCTTATAGAAGAAGACAAAAAAATTGATCACCCAAAAATACTATAGGAAAATTAGTATCATGAGGATGTGTGTAACTATGTAGAAGATGAAGAAAATAGTGATGATGAAGTGGATGCCAGATAATTTTGGTTTTAATTTTGTATAAATGTTTTTTTCATAAATTTTAATTAATGAAATATATATCCCCACCATTATTCGTATCTTGGTTAAAATCAATCGAACTTGTTCTTAAATTTTAATGTAATTTTGTTACACCATAAACAATTTTTTTGGAGTTATAGGGGAAATATATGGTCAAATAGAAAAAACATTAACCATTTTATGATTTTTCATATAAAAGATTCCATAAAAAATTTAACGAATGATTTTATATTGAGGCCAACTATATATTTCATTACTGATTCAAAAAAATAATGAATACATAATATGGATTGAAACATTTGGTGATGACTGTATGTTTCACTTGATCGAAATTCCTATCAATTTCATTGGAGGGTGGATAATTTCTATGATTAAGGCATCTCATACTTGCGTATAAACTAACCTTACACAAGATCACGCATAATTAGATGATAAATTTATTTCATCTATTATTATTAAGATGACCAGAAACATCCAATATGTTCTGGTATCACTTGTGCTGGAGTGGATAAAAGAGAATATTGGTACATGTTTTTGTATCGAAAAGGAATGGATTTTCAAGTAGTATATAACTGTTATGGTCTACCGTGATTGGTATTATTTGTATTAAGTTTTGCCAAAATTTCTATCTTTCTTAAGAAAAATAAATTATTATTAAACACATTAATATGATAAAAAATGTGTCTCAAGATATGATCCTTCATATATATCATGTATAATTTAATTTTTTATTTTTGAATTCATTACACATATATACATATTACATTTCTGAAAATAGTTTATAATGATTCATGACATATTTATACCAAGAAGTTTCTTGGGTATGATACTGATTGTGGATCCCAAATATGGTGATTTTATACATATTTTTCTTTCATTATCCATTGTAGAGAATGATAACTATGAATCATGGATTTGGTTTATGGTATATATTAGAAAACATTTCATCTTCTTTCGGGGTGTGTATTTGGTATATGATTGTCATCTGACTCTCAATGAGGAAATAAATGGAGATAATGTCATGTGGAGATCCTCTAATACACATCATTGATACTACATTATATAAATTAAAAAACCTGTAAAAAAATTACATTATTGAGATATTAGGGAGGATATCATGAAGAATAGAGTAATTTGTTTCTTAAATTTTAGTTTTCAACATAATGAGAAAATTAATTTATCTGTAATAAACTCAAATTCATATAGAATATAATCTAGATTAGAGAATGATTTAGTAGTGATTAGAAAGAATTCATTTGGGTAATTTGGGAGAAGATGATTAAATGATAATTATTCTAAAATATAAGTAGACATTGGCATAACACGTGGGGAAATAGAATATGAACATGAACGAAAACATTGTGGAGTGTATCCATGATGTATTTAAGGGGATTAAAAGTATACCTATGACTATAATTGTTTATGATAACTTTTATATTTGGGTATCGTACTTAAAGAAAGGAGAAGATATACCACTAACATGATTCACGAAGGGAGGCTCTACAAATGATAATTTCAATGAGATATTAACAATAACTATGATGAATCTTATTCTTAACAATTGAAACTATTAAGTCAAGAAACAATTCCATTTTAAGCGATAGATTTTCAATACCCCGTAAAAAATACCAGCGGTCGTGTCCAGGTGGTTTTACTAGATGCAAGCCATTGTAAATTTGAAGTCATCCATGCATTTTGGTATCCATGTTTGTATTCCATTGTAGAAATTTCATTTTTAACATCTTAAAAAGACCATGTGTTGATCTAGTGAACCTTAATGACACGTTTTCAGATTTATATAGTGATCCTTGGATGCCTATTATAGATTATTGGTATTTATCAATCCAGAAAACCATTCCACAATTATTTAAATCACTCATAGGGTACGACCATGAGGGAGGCCTAATTCTATTAGCATTTAGAATGAGATAAACTAAAATCAAGAATATGGAAAATATTTGAGTCACAACATATATCATATTAACGGTTATAATAACAAAATGATTCCATAACATTTATGTAACTACTACTCATTCTCATTCATGATGATGTACTCCCTTCAAATAATGTAATGTCATAGATACTTAAAATTGATTATTTGAATTTTAGTGATGGTAATTCATCCTTTTCATAAATGTGGTGATCTATGTAAACATGTTGGGTGTATAAAAGGAATAATGAATAAGATTAATAGAAAATAATCAAACAAACTTTTCAAGAATAATGTAGATGTCATTATGTACATCCTAAAATACAATGAAAAATAGACAATTCATGTTATCATGTAATGAAATAAAAGTGAGAGTTAACATAACTATTATATACTATATTATAATCATAATAATGTTCTACAAACCACAAAATTTTATTTAATTGAATAGTGTTAAAAAGACTCATGAAAATTTTCAATGGAAAACCATATACTATGTTTTAAATAATAATACAGATATAATTATTTTTAATAATCTATATGATGAAAAAGACCATTCAATTTTTTTTGACTAGAGAAACAGCAAATTAAGTTAACATAACTATTATGTACTACGTTATAAAATCCATAAAATTCCACTAATAATAATGTTGTATTCATATTGAAAACTTATATTTTATTTCCTTATTATGGATTGATATAGAGGATAATACATTAGTCACTAAGTTGAATATGCATGATTCACAAGAGGTGCTAGAAGTCTATGAATTTAGACAGGTTTTGGTGTGTCGGGAACACAATTATCACCACATAATACCTCTCTAAAAATATTATGCACTTCATCTATATGTCAAAATAGTGTGGCATCACTGTATCTATTTATAAATTTTTTTTATCATCACCTCACTGATACGCTCATAGAAAGATGGATACTTGAGACTTACTCATTCCACTTTCTTAAAGGAGTGATAACCAACACCCTTGAGTATGTAAATTTAATGCTCTATATACATATATTGGGTGATAATGTTATAGTTTCTACCCATGTATAGTAGGTTGAGAATGTAAAATGATTTATTGATCTTGAAATTATAGAGGCAATACTACTATAAGTGCATGTGCCCTATTTAAGAGATTGATAGACATGAAATTCACATATTTAATTGATGAAACTCATGATTAGAATGTCATGCATCAAAAAAATGCATATATCATGGATCTCATTGGAGGGATATTAGTAAATGATCACTCTGTTATATATGTCAACATGATGAATTTGGGTCTACTGAATATATTTTATTGAGGTATGGGATAGACCTTGGATCTATGTGCTTAGAATACATGTACGTAGTGTTATTCTTTGTATAATGATCAAATATCTATCATCTAGGGGGATGGGTAAACCTCATTTAGATCTGTGAATAGGCACACATCAATCCCTTAGACCATATTGTTTCTCCATTAGTGTTATACATGGATATGCCACATGACACTTAGCATGTGCACCGGTAATATCAAACATCTTTATTTCACCATAATAGTGCTATGTGTAATTATAATTATTGTATTAGTATTTATCACATTATAAATTTTATGTTACCAGAGTGGTCTGGTATTCTAGAAGATTCAGAAACTAAGACAAAATTTGGGTTCATATCGTCTCATGTTGGACTGCCTACAACCCATTGATGTATGTATGTACATTCACCTATGTACTAATAAATTTCTCAATAAAATTTATTTTTAAAATTTAAAAAAATAATTAAAAATATCCCAAATGTAATTTCAAATGTCATGGATTTCATTCTAGGGTATATTAGAACAACCACCCTCATTCTACACTACTAGGAAACGACATTCCATTATTACAGTGTGTATCATACTCATTTATATTGTTGACTATCACCATGGGATTGAGTCATGAAATAGGTTCTATGTTTTCAACATATATTATTATCTCCCAATATTCTAGCAACACTTCAATTGATAAAACTAACAAGGAGGTAGTATATTAATTGGTACTCAAAACATGGAAAATATTTCATCCTCAGGGAATGACATGTGTTGTTTTATATCGATTAAATTCATAAACTGTGATTCTCTCTATCAATACAAATAAAGTGTGAGACAATTTATATAATAAAGTATATACATTTTATTACACCACATGAAAAATGGATTTATGATAAGGTAAGTCAATAATATTACATTTCGTTTTTATTATAAATTTTTTTAATTATTGTATTATATCGAAATGTTCAGGACCCGAGCGAGATCAGTCCTAAAAATTTATTTAATAAAAAAGTAAAACAACTATAAAACAATCATGTGGCACAACCAACTCCACCTAATCAAACAATTGGCCAAAATAATGCCAACCATAAGGACTTCAATGTCCACAGACCCCCAATAAAAACCTGCAAAACCAACTCACATGGTCCAAAATTAAACCGAGCACTAAAATGACACTCAAATAGTGTTCCAAAGACCCACACCGTCACATTACAACAATCAGGCATTCATCCGAATCCTGAGGTCTCCCTCCATCCTTGAGGTCCACCCCGCAAATCACGCAGCTTGTCCTGAAGTTGTCGCTGCACTGTACGCCCGATGCTTCACCTGGTTCCTGCATACTGATGCAAGCCACCACCCTCCAAAGTCTTCACCGGCCTACTACCAGCCTATACAATGAATTCCAAGGTCACCCCACATTCCCATCAACATCCATCACGCCACCTGCATGTCGAGGTCACCTTTAGCACCTCACTGTCGTCAGCACAGATCCGATCACCGCTGAACCGAAGCGTCGACACCATAACACCCTACTGTTTGGCTTGTCTGCAAGCCATCACGTCGGAGACACTACGTTTCCACCCCGCCGCCTCCACCAAACAACCAGTAATCAAAATCAAACACTAACCTCGTAGACGACCGGCCTAGATCTATTCGACAGCTTCGAGGTCCCGCATCCAGTCTCCGACATCTGTACCGCAAGCGCCGTAACCTGCACTCCATCCAGAAGGATCACCACTTGGATCCCAAGTCACATGGCACCTCGACAATGATAGAACCCCAACGAGAAATACCTCAGATCCATTATTGCACACGACGCATCGCTCCATCATCCCACCATAAGGTAATCCGCCCTAGTTGTCATCACCGAATCTCGACCCCTACTCGAGACCCATCCACATCCCCAGCTCCCAATCCATGAAGTTTCGTCACCGAATCAATTAACATGCTCACCGATCCCTCCCGATATTCCTTATCGTCGGATGACCTCTCTTGAAAATCATCTACACAACAACAAATTTTTCCACAACCACCACTAGCTTCTTCACTACCTGCGGTGGTTCAAGTTCCCCTGTGCACCCAAGATCAGCAGAAAACACACCTATTTGCAGGATATCAGAAATCGTAGTGATCGACTTAGATCTGTTGCGTGAGGAATAGAGGGAAAAGAGTTCATTGTGCCCCAGAACATCAGATGATTGATCCTCATCATAAGGGAATATGTTTTTGTGAACACCAAAATGATCGACATAGTATCATAGAGTTTTTACCCCTGGTAGATGATGTTTTTGTCTAGGGGTAGGAGGTTATTTATTGGGAATCTCCTCCTAAAATAACTAATTTTGAGGTTCCATAGTATTGATGTTGTAGAGTATGTTGTACTTCAAGTGAATACTCATACATTCCACAGGAATAGGCTATGCTTCTAGTAGTTGAGACTCAACCAATTTTTGATATTCACTTTCTGGAATGAGATCAATTTATATTGTTAGAACATCTATAGTTTTATTTTTTATGGATTTTTTGAGCTCATATAAGGAGTAATTTATTGTTCCTATATATTTCCTAATTAATTCCTCACATGACTTATGGTTCCCCCAAAATATAGATTTTTCATTAAAATTACCCATTTAGGGAAAGGTCTGGTTCACATCTCAATATTTTGATACAACTCTTTCCAATGATTCATAGATAGAGATTCAAACTGTTGATATTTCTATAATATATTAAGATCCCCTAGCTCATGACCTTACACTATAATATATATGTTTGTGATCATGATACAATCATCCCATTAACAAACCAGACTGTACAATGTTATTTCATCATATACATGAATGTACTCATTTATTTCAACATTTTCTATTATGTTAAATGAATTGAAACAATAATATTTTCTATTATCTATTTTTTTCTTATTATATTAATAGATTTTTATTTGCAACTAATTTAATTATTATGTCTCTATTCATTTCATTTAGATTTTTCTTATATTTTAAATTTTCTAAGCATTAAAAGTTGACTTAATTAATCAATGGGAATCGTATTAAATATAATTATATAGTATCAAAATAATAAAAAATATGTTATAAAAAAATAAAAAATAAAATTTAAAACTAGGCAAAAAATATAAAAACTAGTTGAAAATACAAAAACATAATTAGTACAATAAATCAAATTTAACTTACATGGAATAAATTATTGATTTAAAATATAATAATTACACATTATAATATTTATGTATATAACATATTGTATTAATAAAATATTGATGAAGTTTACAACAGTAGAAATAAATATAAAAAATAATTCTAATGGAAAATAATTCCATAAATATTTATAAATACATATGTTATGTATGGAAATAATAAGATTTTTCCATTAAAATTTATCTTTATTAATTATTTTTATGAAATATTTTTATTTTTAATGCTTTTTATATGTTTATTTAGTGTTTCAAATTTCATTTATATTATATTTATAATTAAATATTGATACTCCATGAAATTATCCTACATGATTCATTATTTTGTTTCATGTAGGTTAACATGAATGTGTATAAACGATCAATTATATAAACAATCTAACTGAAATTTTATAAATTGATTAAAAATTTAAAAAATTTAAATTTTAAAATTAATTTTTTTATAATGAAAAATATAATTTTCATGTAATAAATTTATTGATTTAAATACATAAAATTTAAACATTTATAAGTTTTTCAACCTTATTATTATTAAATATTACAGTGTTAATTACATTATTGTGAAGAAGTGATAATTATTTTATTATAATTAAATGTTATTAATTAAATTTTTTATTATTCAGACATATATCTTTAAATATTTATAACATTTAGAATCATAAATGTGAATAATGATGTGTATAATATAAATTTTAATGAAACTAAAAAATTTGTTTATAATAAAATTTTAAAATAAATATTAATTAAATTATTAATATTGAAAATATAATTTTTTATAATAATGGTATTATTAACAAATCTATATAAAATTAATAATATTTTATAATAACTATTAAATTAATTATTATTTTTATATGTTTCTATTTAAACTATAATTATAAAAATATTGTAAATACACAAACACAAACATATATGTATAGATTAGTAATTTATTATAATAACTATTATTATTCTTATTAATATTATTACAATTTAGATAGGAATGGTGTTACCACACATAACATCTTTTTCCATTTTTTTAGGAAAATGTCTTATGGGACCAGACACCATTTCCAGAAAAAAAGTACAAATTCATGAAGGCCCTTTAAACTTTTTTGGGTTATTTTTGATTTTATTAAAATGTGATTATTTTAATTATTTCCGATAACATTATAAAAAACTCAATAGATGGAGAGGTGTGTTTATGAATATTCTCAATAATAGTTGAAAAGTCATGAAAATGACAAAAAAGAGGAACACAAAACCATACAACATGCCCCATAACTAGCTGCCTATATATATATGTTTCCCCTATAAGTTAATATATTAATTTAATATATGATTAACATGTTAATTCAAATATATATATATGACCATTTTAACATGTACATATATTTAATATATAATGTTTAATTTTTTTTAAATTTGGGATACTTTAATATGGGAGAGGATATGATTTCATTGTGGATAATAATAATATAGATATTATAATTTCTATTATTAAATAAATTATTGTCAAATAAAAACAATGATATATAATGTAATTAGTTATATGTGATTTAACAAAAAAAATATAATATTTTTTTCATGATGTATGAATATAACAAATTAATAGTTTATCCCACATTATGTCACACATCAATCATGATTATTATAGTTTTTTGGGTGTTTGGGATCAATTGTGGGTCATTTTGGGCATTTTCAAAATGTTCTATTACTATGAGAATAGACACCTGAATCAATTTTTTGAGGTCCCTAACTAATTTTTTTTCTGATTATAATGTAATGGCCTAGTTTTTTCAATAATTTGTATCTATGATGATATTTAAAATTATTCATTATATGTATTGTAACACCCCGAGCTTCCACGATACGCTTCTCTTTCAATAATGCAATAGCTTGCATTATATGAAAGTTCGAGATTCTAACACACCGCGACTAATCAAAATAGCCCTTATGAATAGTAATAACCACTTTTTAAAATTATATAAATTTGATATTTCAAAATGGACTTCATTTTTGTATTCGTAATATCGAAATTATCCAACGTTGAATTTTTTGTAATTTTCTGAGAACTTCCAAATTTTTATGAATAGTGAAAAATACTTAAACCAAATTTTTTAATAAAAATAATTTATAGTGATAAATTATACTATTGAGTTGTTTTAATGTATAATTAGAATATATTTTTACCATTTTATCCAATGGTGTTCATTAGAATTAATTTCACTTTGAAATTGGACATAAACAATTGTCAATCTTTTGATATATATTGTTTCTTAAAAACACGCTATTTGTTGTGATAGCGGGAATTAAATATGAAATTAATTAATGAAACTTATATGTTTGGAATTTCATAAAATAGACATCATTTTTGAATTCGGAATATCAATTATATCTTGGGGTGAAATTTTGGCATTGTTCTGAAAAACTTCAATTTTTGATGAATAGTGAAACCACTAAGTGGTAGTTAAATAACTGATTTTTCGTTTAAATGAAATATTACCACTTCTGTGATTCGATT
Organism: Viscum album; assembly: GCA_963277665.1. Classification (NCBI taxonomy): domain Eukaryota; kingdom Viridiplantae; phylum Streptophyta; class Magnoliopsida; order Santalales; family Viscaceae; genus Viscum; species Viscum album. Next base: position 1,460,409,601 of record OY728142.1, read on the forward strand.
TTCAAAAATATGACATACATGGTTTTCATTAGGAAGTAAAACCTGGTTCGATGGGATTAAAATAAATTTTGTTGAATAGTAAATTTTATGTTTAATTAATCACGATTAAAGGTAATTAGTGAAATTTAAGGTAACAATGATGTTATAATAATATGAAATGACCATTACACTTGTCCTAACCCTATTGGATGAGTCATGGAAGACCAAGAAAATATATGGGTCAACATGGGGACCCCATGGAGCCACTTTGGTAGGAAAATGACAAAAATAACTTTTATTTAAAGTTAAAATAAAAATGTCACAAACATAAGTTGTTTTACTAAAACAATTTTTAAATGGGGTTATACAAGTCATATTTTTGACTATAAATATTCATTATAAAGATAAAAATATTTCTTACATCATGATAATTTTTTTATTATTTTTAGACATTAAATAAATTAAATTATTTATGACACCATGATGATGCAGGGATTACCTCATTAATTAACGATTTTAATAAAATGGAAGGATAATGTAAAATCTAAGCATTACACTTGTCCAAAGCCTATTGGATGAGACTATTTCTAACCCTTATCACCTTATCCTTGAATTATATAAGTTTGGGACCTTTAGAATCCGAAAATCATTGTATAATAAAGTAACATTTCATTACTTTCCAAGAGTGCCCCTCCTCTACACTTATAAAAGGCCCCCACCACTACCACCTTAGTCACACTTTAAAAGCCTTTTGGCTCGGCCAAACTCTGCCCAAATACTCTCCCAACTACCATCTCTTACTCCTAGAAGCCTCACTTTGGGCAGAATTCTTCCCAAGGAAGTCTTTGGCTCAAATCAAAAAAGAGTTACCCGAATTTAAGGTAATCTGTTCTCTTATGTTATTTTGTTTTGATTTGCTTCTCCAACCCCCTAAAATATTTTTATTCATTTCTTTTGTAACAACACCAGTATCCTAAATGTACTAGGATGTTTTTATAAGAATTATTCGAGCTACACTTACACACACCTACGTCTAATGGTTAAAGAACATACTGTTTCTGTGGGTGGCGAAATACTGCCTCCTGAAACGATGATTGTTCCATATTCTTTTAACACCTCTAATGGTGGCCATTTTGATGACACTATTTTCATCTATTATATACATATTATGTTTATGTTTTCCTTATGCTTCTGTATTTCTTATTTATGGCATACTTTATGATTTCCATTATGGGTAAACGCGGTAATTTCATTTTAGGAAGTGCGGACTACCGCCCCCTCAAAGTGATTTGAATCATTAATGCCATATGTGGGATGTATAAAGGATGGATTAAATGGTATTATATATTATATTATACTGTAATTATATTATAACTTTATATAATTATAACATCATTCCATTAAATATGTAATGGAAATGAAAGTAGCGTTCATGCGTACGTACGGCTTACCGTCTCCATGAACGGTGCATTTCATTTCTTACCTCTAAATGTTATGTAATATTATAAATGAATGTATATACTGGATATATATGATTTATATGATATATACATCATTTATATAATTATGGATATAATGGATATTTTACCACATGAACAAAGTGTAATTATTTGAAGTTTATTTTTGACTCAAGTACCTAAGATCGAACAAACAACTGTTATAAACTTAAATAATTACATAATGTTCATGACATGGTAATAAGTGATATAAAAGGAATAATTAACATGAAAACGGTTCTTAAATAAATAGAAATTAACTCTAGTTAATTATTCCGGAGGTTAAATAATGATCGGGTCAAGTCGGACACGATGTAAGGGAATTTCTTAACCCAATTTCCATTCTTTGGGTTAATCTCATACTTTCAAATTATGTCATGATATTATTATGTCCTATATTGTATTTGTACTTTCTTTATGTGTACTTATAGTTAATACACATAATAGATCTATTTTATTTTAAAAATGATCTATTTAAGGACTTCGTCTCAATATCCTTTCATTGAGGCATATTTGGTTTTATACACAACATTCATTTATTTGGTGTATAAACCCCTTTGACTTTTAAATTTATTCAAAAGGAATCTTTTTTATACGAAGCGTTTTACTAAACAACAAAAAGTGAATGTTTTTTTCCGTACATATGCGGCGACAAAGACTTCTCCGCCGCCATGACCATTATTTGAGTTTCGGCTTCCTCTACAAGCCATCACTTTTTTTTAATGAAAAATAAATACAAAGTTTTAACTTTCTTTTATTTTGGTATTGAAAATGGTTTTGAAAGCATTTTTATTATATCAATGTGTTGTATTGATATCTTGTGATTGAAATGTGGAAATATTAAGTTTCCTTTATGCATGTTTTATGTGATACGATTATGTTATGGTTTATGATATTTTTAAACCGATTCATATGTGGAATGCATTGGACTTAATAAGTGATGGGTGGATCCCTCTATATCTCCTCGATGCATCGGTAGGTGTCATGATACAAACTATTGTCTTGGCATGAGGCCTTGAGAAAATCTTATTTGTAGCCTTGGCACGAGGCCTTGGCTATGTGGTTATGATAGTCTGGCATTACGCATTCCGTCATTATGAAAGTGGTTATTGATATTGCATGTGATTATTCGTCTAGTAGAATATCTACGTGAGTAAGTAAATGGAATTATTTAATTTTATTTTTGCCATATTATTCTGAAGTTAAAGTTTAAAAAGGCTTTTGTTTTAGTTATACACTGCCTTAAATGTTAATGTTTATTTATGAAAGCTTTCGTAATATTGTTATCCTTACTGAGCATCTGAGCTCACCCCTTTCAATGTTTTAATATTTTCCAGGATGTGAAGAAGTATTTTATGAATGTCCTGCAGGGATAGTCAGAAGAGGATATGAGTGTGGACTATGGAGACTTTTTTATTGTAGATTTTCACTTTATGATGTAATGTATCATTTATGAATTTATCTAGTGTTTCCAAGGCTACTAAACTAATCGGTCTTTCGAGAATTGATCTTTTGTGATCATGCCAATGTTATGAAGTAATGCACCGACTCTGGGTAGCTGGGGTTGGGGCATTACAATTAGTATCAGAGGAAGTTTTGTATTATCCTTGGAAGCTATATTTAGATAAACTCTGATTAGAGCACATATCCCAAAGATAGACTTTGAGGATTAGTATAGAAGTACTTCCTATAATTTTGGTATTATAGAGATTTTGTGAGTTTTCCGAGCAATACATCCCTGTCTGGATACGAGAAGGTAGAGGCGGCTCTGGCACAGATGTACCTAGGGGTCAAAACCCGAAAACACCGCTTTGAGCTAGACTCGAATGGGAACTGGTGCACGAAAACGGTCATTGCTACACTCTTGGTTACGACACTCCCGGGGGATATGCTTAGGATAATTCTCATTTTCTTTACCAACAACTATGAAGGGTTTTGAGTATATACTTCCTCAAAGAAAACATTTTTATGATTATGGATTATATCCATAAACCATTCAATTTACATTATGTATTTTACAAGTTTGGAATTATGTATTGCAATTCATAAACTAACCTAGTTTATGCAATGTATAGAAATGGTGCCCAGTGGAAGGAATGTGAACTCCAGCAATACGTATGATCCAAAGCGTAAGAAGGATCATATCATTCACGGTATTAAGCCATCATTTATAAGGGAAATAATCTCCCATGTGTTCTCAACATATGAAGAAATAGTATCTTGTGTTAATAAGATAAGTAAAGAATTATCTGAGTCTTATGGCTTTGAAGGGAAGAAAGAGAAGAAAAGGATGGAAGATAGAATGATGGAAAAAAGGGACGTGGGAAAAGAAGAATTTTCCAATATGTGATAACTGTGGGAAGAAACACCTTGGAACTTTCCTGAAGGGAATGGGAGTTTGTTATAAGTGTGGAGAAAAAGGACACCACGTGCATGACTGTAAGGGTAAGAAAAAGGTTTCAAATGTACAATGCATCATCTGCAAGGAGTGGGGACACTACGCAAACCAATGTCCAAATCATCAGAGTGTGCCCCAAATGATGTTATTGGATAATAATCAAGTTATGATACTACCACAGATGAGGAGGAATGATTAGAGTTCTTATGTGGTTATTAAAGAATTTTGTAATTTGAGTGTTGTATCAATGATGTACTGGTTATAATAATTATGGAGTATATAAGGATTGTACTGCAGTACTATTTCATCAAGGACTTGAGATTGTGTGGAACCAAGAAAAGTGACTCCACAACAGGTTAAATTTTTGGAAAATATATGGTTGAGAGAAAGATAAACCATAATATGGTTCTAATACCGAGATAGTGATTTTGTAATAAGACATGACTGATTTGGATAAATTATATTGGATAATCTTAACTTCCTTGAAATTGATTGATGATTTGTATGAATTTTTGGATAGAAGGAGTATATCTAGTATTATATAAGGAATAAGGGATCATGAATGTAATCAATAAGGATTTATGGTAATTCAGTATGTTGTAGTGTTTTAAAAGAATACATGATGAAGGTGTTCACATGTTGTTACGTGGAAAAAAGGATCTTCATTATGTTTACCTTCCTTATAAAATTTGGACTATGAGTTGGGAAGAAGTATTTTGGATAACTATAAAGGTTGGAATGGATTATGTTGATCTTTGGAAAGTATTGTTTAAGGTTAAAACATTTCTGAAGATTATTTTTGGAATATTATAATACGATAGTATTAGAAAAAGGACAACCTGCAGGGTTGGGCGATAACCTGTTGCTTCGGACAAAGCTGTAGGAATCGAACCCACAACCATATTGCGACAGGCCTTTATGACCTACCACTAGCCTACAGGAAGTCCCTGGTTATTACAAAATAGTTTTCATAATCTAAATGGTATGTGTTAATATTTTGAACCTTGTACGATTAGGATAAATACAATATTATTGTGTTCTATTATTTTTTTGAGTGAAAGATGAGTTTGTGGTAGAAATTAGTTGAAGGTTGAAACTCTACTTGTCAAGCATTAATATATATATATATACCTATATCATATTATATGAATAAATTAATTCTTAAACTTTAGTAAAGGGATATTAAAACAAAAAAAATGTGTTATCCTAATACCTTATGTCTTGTTGAACTGATGATATTTTAAATTAACATAGATTGAAGGCTTTGAGGCCCTAAATTTGACACTAGATTGTGATTGATGACCTCAATCACTCCATAAAAATATTTATGTTTTTCCTCTAATTATATGTCTCTAATTGCCACCAATGTTCTCATAATCGAGATCATAATTGGGTGGTGACATTTTCATTTCCCTTTCCCTCTTATTAAGGCTAAATTTTATTAACCTTGTTTCCGATGTGGGTTTTCCACAAAGGTATTTCCTATTTTCAACCTTTTATTTTCAAATAAAAATTTCAAATTGAGAGGATGCAATTTATTGAAGGAGGGGAGAATGTAACACCCCGAGCATCCACGATATGCTTCTCTTTCAATAATGCAATAGCTTGCATTATATGCAAGTTCGAGATTCTAACACACCAAGACTAAACAAAATACCCCTTATGAATAGTAATAACCCCTTTTTAAAATTATAGAAATTTTTTATTTCAAAATGGACTTCATTTTTGTATTTGTAATATCGAAATTATCCAACGTTGAATTTTTTGTAATTTTCTGAGAACTTCCAAATTTTTATGAATAATGAAAAATACTTAAACCAAATTTTTTAATAAAAATAATTTATAGTGATAAATTATACTATTGAGTTGTTTCAAAGTATAATTAGAATACATTTTTACCATTTTATCCAATGGTGTTCATTATAATTAATTTCACTTTGAAATTGGACATAAACAATTGTCAATCTTTTGATATATATTGTTTCTTAAAAACACGCTATTTGTTGTGACAACGAGAATTAAATATGAAATTAATTAATGCTAATTATATGTTCGGAATTTCATAAAATAGACATCATTTTTGAATTTGGAATATCAATTATAGCTTTGGGTGAAATTTTGGCATTGTTCTGAAAAACTTCAATTTTTGATGAATAGTGAAACCACTAAGTGGTAGTTAAATAACTGATTTTTCGTTTAAATGAAATATTACCACTTCTGTGATTTGATTTTCAAAAATCCTACATACATGGTTGTCATTAGGAAGTAAAATTTGGTTCAATGGGAATAAAATAATTTTTGGTGAATAGTAAATTTTAACTTTAATTAATCACGATTAAAGGTAATTGGTGAAATTTAAGGTAAAAATGATGTTATAATAATATGAAATGACCTTTACACTTGTCCTACCCCTACCGGATGAGTAATGGAAGACCAAGAAAATCCATGGGTCATCTTGGGGACCCCATGGAGCCACTTTGGGAGGAAAATGACAAAAATAAGTTTTATTTAAAGTTAAAATAAAAATGTCACAAACATAAGTTGTTTTACTAAAACAATTTTTAAATGGGGCTATACAAGTCATATTTCTGACTATAAATATTAATTAGAAAGATAAGAATATTTCCCACATCATGATAATTTTTTTATAATTTTTAAACATTAAATAAATTAAATTATTTATGACACCGTGATGATGCAGCGATTACCTCATTAATTAACGATTTTAATAAAATGGAAGGATAATGTAAAATATAAGCATTACACTTGTCCAAAGCCTATTGGATGAGTAGATTTAGAACTATTATCACCATATCCTTGAATTATATAAGTTTGGGACCTTTAGAATCCGAAAAGAATTGTATAACAAAGTAACATTTCATTACATTCCAAGAGTGCCCCTCCTCTCCACTTATAAAAGGCCCTCACCACTACCACCTTACTCACACTTTCAAAGCCTTTTGGCTCGGACAAACTCTTCCCAAATACTCTCACAAATTCCCTCTCTTACTCCTATAATCCTCACTTTGGGCAGAATTCTTCCCAAGGAAGCCTTTGGCTCAAATCAAAAAAGAGTTACCCGATTTTAAGGAAATGTGTCCTCTTATGTTATTTTGTTTTGATTTGCTTCTCCAACCCCCTAAAATCTTTTTATTCATTTCTTTTGAAACAACAACAGTATCCTCAATATAATAGGATGTTGTTATAAGAATTATTCGAGCTACACTTACATACACCTATGTCTAATGGTTAAAGAACATACTGTTTCTGTGGGTGGCGAAATACTGCCTCACGAAACGATGATTGTTCCATATTCTTTTTACACCTCTAATGGTGGACATTTTGATGACACTATTTTCATATATTATATACATATTATTTTTATGTTTTCCTTATGCTTCTGTATTTCTTATTTATGGCATACTTTACGATTTCCATTATGGGTAAACGCGATAATTTCATTTTAGGAAGTGCGGACTACCGCCCCCTCAAAGTGATTTGAATCGTTAATGCCATATGTGGGATGTATAAAGGATGGAGTAAATTGTACTATACATTATATTATACTGTAATTATATTATAACTTTATATAATTATAACTTCATTCCACTAAATATGAAATGGAAATGAAAGTAGCGTTCATGCGTACGTACGACTTACCGTCTCCATGAACGATGCAGTTCATTTCTTACCTCTAAATGTTATGTAATATTATAAATGAATGTATATACTGGATATATATGATGTATATGATATATACATCATGAATATAATTATGTATATAATGGATATTTTACCACATGAATAAAGTGTAATTATAAGAAGTATATTTTTGACTCAAGTACCTAAGATCGACAAAACGACTGTAATAAACTTAAATATTTACATAATGTTCATGACATGGTAATAAGTGATATAAAAGGAATAATGAACATGAAAAAGGATCTTAAGTAAATAGAAATTAACTCTAGTTTATTATTCAGGTGGTTAAAGAATGATCGGGTCAAGTCGGACACGAGGTAAGTGAATTTCTTAACCCAATTTTCATTCTTTGGGTTAATCTCCTACTTTCAAATTATATCATGATATTATTATGTCCTATATTGTATTTTTACATTCTTTATGTGTACTTATAGTTAATACACATAATAGATCTATTTTATTTTAAAAATGATCTTTTTAAGGACTTCGTCTCAATATCCTTTCATTGAGGAATATTTGGTTTTATACACAACTTTCTTTTATATGGTGTATAAACCCCTTTGACTTTTACATTTATTCAAAAGGAATATTTTTTATACGAAGAATTTTACTAAACGAAAAAAAGGGAATGTTTTTTGTTCCGTACATATGTGGCGACAACAACTTCTCTGCCGCCGTGACCATTATTTGAGTTTCGGCTTCCTCTACAAGCCATCACTTTTTTAATGAAAAATAAATAAAAAGTTTTAACTTTCTTCTATTTTGGTATTGAAAATGGTTTTGAAAGCATTTTTATTGTATCAATGTGTTGTATTGATATCTTTTGATTGAAATGTGGAAATATTATGTTTCCTTTATGCATGTTTTATGTGATACGATTATGTTATGGTTTATGATATGTTTAAACCTATTCATATGAGGAATGCATTGGACTTAATAAGTGACGGGTGGAGCCCGCTATAGCTCCTCGATGAATCGGTAGGTCTCATGAGAAAAACTAGTGTCTTGGCACGAGGCCTTGAAAAAATCTTATTTGTAGTCTTAGAACGAGGCCTTGGCTACGTGGTTATGATAGTCTGGCATTATGCATTCCGTCATTAGGAAAGTGGTTATTGATATTACATGTGATTATTCGACTAGTAGAATATCTATGTGAGTAAGTAAATGACATTATTTAGTTTTATTTTTTCCATTTTATGCTGAAGTTCAAGTTTAAAAAGGCTTTTGTTTTAGTTATACACTGCCTTAAATGTTAATGTTTATTTATGAAAGCTTCCGCAATATTGTTATCCTTACTGAGCATCTGAGCTTGTCACGAACCAACCTAGGTCGAACCTGAACCGGTCACCCGAGCCGGCCCGCGACATGGCCCGAAGAGCGTTCCCGATCCCCACGGGCTGGCAACTAGTGCCAGGGCATCAACAGTGAGCATGTGGGAACGATTTCACCCAAAAAAAATAAATAAATAAAGCAGTTGAGACAAAACAGAACAACGCAAAATAAATAAACAGAGCAAAGTAACTAAGAACAAAAGAAAATAAAACTAACCGAAGAGAAAACCACTATCTCCATGTGACCTCGCGGGTCACTCTCCAACTCACGACCAAACATCGCCCATGGTGAACGCACCCAATCTGTAGCATGCACAACACTAAAAACAGAAAGGAACTATAGGCGTGAGTATTAAAACTCAGTAGGCTAGCCTGATATCTATTCCCAATGCTCTACCATTAAATAAAGAAAATTACTAATTCCAGGTTTGAACTAAATATACAAAATATTGGTTTTCACTCACACTATCATTTCTAAAACAAGTATCAGTCCACTGCCCTTTTTAGTTTGAAACCAAGTTTAATGTACAAAAGGAATAGGTACATTTTATTTTTAAAACATTTTTTTTCTTGAAAAATTTAGAAATCCAGAATTCAGTTATTAACCAATAAGGAAAACCACACATATCACACAGTACACCCCAAGGGAAATGGGAAAAGTGGCGCACATAGGCCATCAACCAAACTAGACCTCTCAATCGTCCGCCACACAAAAATAAACACTGAAGGAAACATGGGTCAAACCTAGGAGATCGTGAACAAACCAGAACGTACTATACATGTGACTCATCCTGAAGGCATGCCCTAACTCGATGATGTCATAACGCCCTAACGCCCGGCATAGCCCTGCATGGCCTAACCGAGGGGCCCAATCCCTATAGAAGCAATAACTCAGTATTCCCCTGCTATGGGGCCACTAGCCAGTGTGTAATCTAAACTTGTGCAGCAATCGTTCTCTGAAAATTCACTCAATATGCCAGGATCCCATGTCAACACATATAATAAAAGAGGAGTGCGTCCATAATGTAAAACTAGTCAAGATGCACAAGTATCACATACTCAGCTCACCTAATCAAAAAACACAAAATATCACTCCAAAGAGACTTTTCAAAACATTAATTTCATTAAAAGTACCAAACGGGCCTCAAGTACTTATTCAATACCAAAACAATTCCAAAAGAAGGATCAGACGTCGTCACATTTAAAACCAGAAAACACATTTAAAATCTCATTTAGGTAGACCAAATCACCATTTTAATTCTGAAGCGCAAACATAAGGGCCAAAGGGTCATTTTTTACTATTGCGCAACAACTAATCATGAAAAACCATTCGGCACGATGTAGAGAAAGAAGAAGTTCCAATTCCAGCCATATAACTACTCTAAAAATAATAATATTTTAATACTACTTCCAATTTGATGAAAATTAAATAAATGACATGAAATAAGTAAATTCTAAATTCAAATGCATGTGCATTGGGGACCTACCTCGACTCGAAACTCGGTAACGATGAAGATGCAGTATGTCACAACTTGCACACAAGCACCCGCCACTTTCTGACAACCATAATAACGCAGAAAAACCTTTTCAAAGCACTGCAACAATGCAATGTATCTAAAAACACGTAAACATCGTCTTAAAATAATCCAAATGAATAAATAGAGTAAAACTAACCTTGAAACCAGTGCGGACGAAATGCAACGAACCCAAAACATGCGGTAAAACAAGGTGTGCCCCGCAAATAAAGGCGAACAATCCAAAGAAATCTAAATTTATTCACCTTCAGCGGCAGCGGACACAGCGCGGTCCGACGTGACCCAAGACACCCTTTGCGAACTGAGCGAGGGGATTCGCGGCCACGTCAGAGCAACACCATAAAACAACCAAAACAATTAATGTGAAAGGACCAAAGCAGGACCTAAAGGTATCTGGGACTCACATAAACCAAATGCACACGTCATAACACACAATGAAATGATACCAAAAATATTTATATTCAAAACACACCCCGATCCATTTTAGAATCCAATAAATCTATCTCAAGCAACTTACAAATTACACCAAAGACCAATTTTTAACCAACTATATCAATGCTAAAACATCATAAAACGATAGACGAGAAAAGTATAGGGGTGCGATTTGCATTTCTAAAAAAAATATCAAAATAAGATTTGGAACCTAAACAGAAAAATCATCGCAGACACAAGCCGACGCGAACCAGGAACTCACTCCAAACATATTTTTTTAACAACATCAAATGAATATTCAAGAACACTATATCATGCTAATTAAAGGCATAATAATGCTGTAAAACAAGTTTTAAAACTAAATTATAAAGTGCGAGAATTAGCGGAGTGCTCCGGAATTAAATATGCAAATTTTCCTAACTCGGTGGGGCGCGAATACAACAACTCTTCAACAGAAGAGGGAAAAGGACTTTGCAGACCAAACACATCCCCTAGCCACCAAGAAAAACATGTGAATAACAAACCATTAAAAAGAAAAAAATCCAAATTAGATGAAATCAAATATACCCAAAATTAAAGAGGAGAAACTCACCTTCACTTTGTTCAGCATGAACAACTTAAACAGTTCTATTTCAAATCAGAAATAAAAACCCCAAATTAAGAGATGGTTGCTGGTGCAAGACGTTGAGGAAGAGGCAATGGAGTTCGGTTGGACTGGAAGAGGAATGGAGTTCGGCTAGCCGGGAAGAGGAATGGAGTTCGGCTAGACGGGAAGAGGAGAGTGGGTTGCTGCCAATAGGTCGCGCCAAGAAAAAGGGGGAAAGAAGGTCTCACGCCCGCTGGAATATAGGGTCTCACGCTGGCTGGACAACCAGTTGGGGGCGACGAGCGACCTGAGCGACCCGGGGGGGGGGGGGGGGGGGCGTGAGGCAAGGGCGGCAGCAGTCTGGAGTGTGGGTCATGGAAGTGCGGAGGGCTGGAGTGGCACAGCTTTGTCGGACTGGGGAAGAGGAGGAGGCCGGACAAGGCAGGAGGCCGGCAAGGGATGTAGTGTGAAGGGGGCAGCGCTGTTTATAGGTGAGAAAGGCACTGGTTCTACTGGTGGAGGGCTGTATGCTCGCTGCGCGCAGGGGAGACGTCCGAAAACGGGGTAGCAGGAGGGTGCGCGACAAGATGAGGCAGGGCGCGCGACGTGGTGCGGGGAAGGAGGGAGGGGCGGCCGACGGTACATAGGAGGAGGGAGTCGCGCCGGACTGGAAAACCTGGGCAGGGGGAGTTGCAACAGGCCGATGAAGGGGGAGGCGGCGGTTCGCCGGACTCACAGTAATGGGGGGTGCGGGATAGGTAGATTAGGGTTTAATATATATATATATATATATATATAATAACAACAATGTAAAAATAATTATAATAAAAATAGAACCAGAAATAATTAATAAACCCAATAAAAATAACTGGTTCTTAACCAATTTTTTTTAAGTGATAATAATAACAATAATATCAACGTTACAATAATAATAGTTGTAATAACATTAATAGAAAATAATAATAATAGTATTAATAATAACAAAAGAAAATAAGTAACAACTTAATGATAATTATGGTGATAATTTAATTACGTTTCATTAATAATTATATTTATAACAATTTAATAATAAAAGTATTATTAACAAATTAAATAATAATAATATTACCATTTGTGCAAACATATTCTCATTATGCGAATTTAAAAGCTAACCTTATTTTATCGATATAGAATTTTATTTAGCTTCCAAATTCAATTAGCTTAATTTATTTATTTAACTTTATTCTTTATTTGAAGTGTCGCGCCACCACGCATTCACGGGGATCAAACACACAATTTCCGCTAACTGTGTGGTGACAGTACACCGGCCCAAGGCCAACCAAAACATCAAACATAGAAAATTTCAAACCGGGTCCCAACTAAACCTCATCCAATTGACGCAGCACCGAGTCAACAGTAAAAATAAAAATAAAAATAAAGACAGGCGTTCGAGGTCGGGGTGTGACAATTATCCCCACCACAGACACTTTCTGCCCCCAGAAAGTCACCAAGCAATAGTTGATACAACTATGGTCCATGACCAGACCAAACAAGAAGAAATAGAGAGGCTCGGGGTGACCATTACCAACACACGTCACTCCTGACCACCTCCAGAACAAACACCGCCCAAAATTTAGGGGAGAACAGAGGAGGGTTCTCCCCACCACAAGAATTCACTAATACAAAAACCCTCGAAACCTGAACAAACCACCCCCTCGGGGGCCAACACGGGAACTCCCAAACCAAAATCCTTTTTCCCCACATGGACCGAACAACAAACTTGAGACTTTGACGAAAGATCGCTACGGAATAACCCAGCAACTTGAGGATGAGAAATTAACTCAAAACCTCCCATCAATTTCATGAAACGAACATCACCCCAAACGAACACAGCTAAGAACAACTCAAAATTATAACGACCTGTTTATTTACGGGCCCAACACCCTTCAAGGAAATATGAATGATTTGAAAACATGCTGAGAACAGATAAGACCGCATAGACTACGGTATAACAAGTTCATCACGTCACCACAACCATGATGAGATTAACAGTGACAAGAACATCACAAGGAACCTTTGGATATTTCCCTCCCAAAGCTGAAAACATTACTCTGACTGAGGTTCCACACACCCTCAACAATTCCTGACTGTGCGCGAGCTTTACCCCGAAACCTGTGGCTAGGGCTCTGATAGATGAAGAATCTCCTGCCTCACAGTCGGACACTGTCATTCTCCGATCACAGCGTCCTCTTCGTGCGACGTGTCCTGCAAAACTTCTTCAGATGATCCCGACAACTAACATGATGGTTCATCCTTGGTGGGGTGTGACATGACGGCTCGTATGCCCTAAACGTCCATACTGGCGGTAAAACATTAGAAGGTCCGACGAACTGGAAGTTAGAGTCACTGCAAGGAACTATTTAGAAATAAATTTACCTGACACACTCTTCTCGTCATATGAGGAACCTTCACGAGAAACTGGATATGGTGGATCGCCAACCGTTTGCGCCCAGGAGACCAACTCACCTAAAAACACCTTATGCACCAACTTCTCAAAAGTGATGCTCCCAAAAAGGGAGGACTCGCTCCTTGATCTCTGGACGAAGACCCCTGAGGAAGGGAGATGTCTTCATCCAGTCCTACGAAACTACCCCCAGAAAAAGAGATGCAAGATCCTTGAAATGGTCAACATACGCTTTCACCATCTGCTGGCCATGTTGAACACGCATGAGCTCTTCATTTTATCTGTCTTCACCTCCAAAAGTAAAAACCATTTAACGAAGATGTCTTTGAAGACACACCACATCATCCCAACTTGCAGTAATGGTGGGGCGAACAACTCTTACTCATCCAGAGCTGGACCTTCAAATAGACCCAAAACAATACGCACTCAGATCGCTTCGGGAGTTCCCAATACCCTGAAGACACGCTCGACTTCTTCAAGCCACTACAATGTCTCTAATATACTCCAATCACCATTAGGACATACAACGTCCGAGAAAGACCAAAAACTGGGCATGACTCATCCAAACACTAGGGATCTTTCTGGGAAGCATTTCTGAACTACATATATAACCCCAATACGAAACCAATATTAATCGAAGCAACATCAAAGAAAGTGGCTTCATCCAAAACAACCAGCTCAAAAAAAAACAACCGCAAACATAACCTAAAATTCACTGTCCAAAATTCCCGTTTCATTTTAGATTCCAAAATCACCTCTTTTTAAATTCTCGTTTCAAGACCAATTTACAAATAACAAATCCCTTTCAAACCAAAATCACTTTCGAAAACCATTTTCTGTCACGACCCGTCCTCGGGGCCCGTGCCGTGACTACCCCAAGCCCGCCTTCCATAGGCCAGGGGCTGGCGACTAGCACCAAGGCGTAAAATCCCAGTAAACAGGGAAGGCATTGCCTTTATAAGTAACAACCACACAGAGTCAGCAAGAGGAAAGTAAAGTGCAGAAAAGTAAAGGGGGCCGGAAATACAAGCCCAACTGTAAAGTACAACTGAAAAGTAAAGTACAGCAACTGAAGAAAAGGCGGCGGCCTCGTGTCGTCCACTGGAAATCCCACCTGAAGGGTGGGTACAGATAGCCTCCAGGCTCCTCGGGTCCCACGTCCGCTCCGAGCACGTCCCGCCCAGTGGTCCACCTCCAGGTACCGTCCTGCTCCACGCCCCAACCGTGATCAGCGCTGTCCGTCGTCTGCAACCAACACAACAAGGTGCGGGCATAGCCCGTGCAGGGGTGAGTACAAGCTACTCAGTAAGGACCCCGAGACCCCCGAAGGTCTCCCGAAATCCACAAAGGATATAGCACAAAAGAAATATGCAATCACGAAGTAACATCTGACTCGACTTAGGTATATGCCCATACATATACCTAAGTCCCCAATTCTAGCTCTGCTCACGAGCTCAAGAACAACTCAATCCACAAAGGAAAGCAAGACTCAAATCCACAAGGAGAGTAAACGGTAAATCCACATAGGATAGTTCAACACAATCCACAAAGGAGAGTAACATAAGATTCAGCTCAACCAGGTATACTTTTTCAGATGACGTCAAAGATGATCACTGATCCATCTAAGTCGTCGGACCCATGAAGGATCGATAGGTACTAACCCCCGCAAAAGACCCACGTAGGATCGGGCTCACACAGAACCTGTAGACAGTGGCTCACACAGAACCGGTAGTAAGGACCCACATAGGATCGGGCTCACACAGAACCTGTAGCACTGATCCACGTGGGATCGCTGAGTGCAGTAGTCGACGCAGTCCACTGAGGATCTCTGCACAGTCGTCGCCGCAGTCCACGAAGGATCTCTGCTCTGCCGTCGTCGCAGTCCACGGAGGATCTCTGCTCTGCCGTCGTCGCAGTCCACGGAGGATCTCTGCTCTGCCGTCGTCGCACTCCACGGAGGATCTCTGCTCTGCCGTCGTCGCCGTCCACGGAGGATCTCTGCTCTGTCGTCGAAGTCACAGCCAGCGCTAGGGTTCCCGCACATAGCGATCTCGTTTAGGAGGGTCCGTTCCACGAGCCGAGATGCTGATACATCAACTGACACGTAGTCCGAAGTTGATGTATCCAAAAGTTCCGTATGGACAACAGGATCTCAACGCAACAGACGGCGCGTCAATCGGACGCCCGGTCTGAGAGTTATTGGCATTTTCGTCCCAGGGGCCCGGTTGGTTTTTAGGGAAAAACCAACCCGACCGTACTCCGCCTGTATCCGATCCTCGGGCGGAGTATGCCAAAAGTTCCGTCTCACTTAGAGGAAACTACCACAGCTGACGGTACGTCGTTCGGACGTCTGTAGCTCAAGTTATGAGCGTTTCCGCTCCGAGGGCCCGGTTGGTTTCGTGTACGAACCAACCCGGTCGAACCCAAAGTCTTCCGAAACCTTGAGTATAATATACCGAAACGATCGTATCAATCCAAGGATCGCGTAGCCGCTGACGGTTCGTCAATCGGAGGTCTCAGGCCCAAGATATGGGCAAAAGACCAAAGAGGCCCGAAAACGGGGGTTCTGGGCCCGGGGCGACCCGGCCGGCTCGGCTTCGGCCGAGCGGCCGAGGGAGCCGCCGCGCGTCAAACCCACGACTTTGGAGAAACGCGGCCCGCGCGGGCCGCGTGCGGGGTGACCGGACCGCGGACGCGGTCCGGCGGTTCGCCGCCGCCGCGCCGGCGACCCGCGCCGCCGCCACCTTCCGCGGGCCGCTGGAGTTGTTCCGGTGGCCCGTTTTGCCTCCCGTCTGCGCCATTGTTCCTCCCGGGACGCGTCCTTCACTGCGGAATCAACAAATGGCCATGCGTCGTGCTTTTTCCGTCGCCCGCCAAATCCGCACAAAAAGGAAGATCGACGGAGGGTTGCCGGGTCTTGTTCGTTAGACCCGCACCCTCCGCGTTAGTCATAAACATCGGGAGAAACAAGAAACGACCAATCAACAATTTTAAATAAATTTAAAATTGTTCTGTGATCGGTTCCTTATTTTAAAAGAAATAAAATCACGGGAAAGGAAAAATATTTCAAATCAACCCTTACCTCGCAGCTGTCGTTGCCGAACGAGGGATCGTCGCGGGATTGCTCGTCGCGGAAGAAGGGGGATCGTCGCGTCGTTGCGGAAGAAAGAGATCGTCGCGTCGTCGCGGTATCCGGCGTCGCGTCGCCAATCTCCGGATCAAGATCAAACGGATTTAATTAATTTAAATCCGTTGATATCGAATAAAAAAAAGGAGAATTAACGATCTGATTCTTACCTTAGTTGCCGAACGAGGATCGGCTGCGGAAGAAGAGGCGTCGCCGAAGAACGTCGCGGGTAAAGCTCGTCGACGTCGCAGATCTCGGTGTGCGTCGTCGAATTTCGGTCGCCGGCGTTCTTCGCGTTCTTCGCGTTCTTCGCGTTCTTCGCGTTCTTCGCGGGGAGGGTGGAAGCCCAGAGAATCTCGCACAACGAGTAATCCTCCAAAGGAAAGAGTTGGTCTTATTTTATTATTTTGCCAACGAACGCAAACGCGTAAGTAACGACCCATTAAATTCGTTGAATTAATTCAACGAATGAAACAGCCCATTTAATTCACGAAATAAACCGCCCAATTAAATGGTCTGTTACGAAATTAAAGAAAACGCGTCGGTTGACTTTTCAGTTACTTTGACGGGTTTTCGCGGGTGCGTTACTTAGCGAAAGAAACGGCGGGGCTCGTGCGGGCCCCACCTCACAAATATCCTACCAAGGGGGTAGGATATTTCCGGATAGCATCCTATCCAGTTCAACTCAGTTCAAGCCGTCTTTAAGTGGCTTCAAGTGGCTTCCAAGCAGCTTAAGTGAAATAGAATAAAGTTGTCGCACAAACTTTATTTTATTTCTGACTTAAAGCCGCAAAAATTAAAAACCACGTCTGAGCAAACGCAACTCCGGAAGAGGCGTTTCTAAGCAAAAACCGGCGCTGCGATTTCATCGGTGCCCTCAGAATTCGATTCCGGGCATCGGTTCAAAAGATAGAAAAACCCGCTCGTCTGTTCACTGAACGTACCCGAGCCAAACTTCGGAAATTGATTCCGGGCACACCGGGCCTCGGAATCAGGTGCCGTTTGAAGCTGCACTCTTGTAAAATTCCAAAGAAAATTAAGAAAAAAATTTCCTTGAAATTTTCCGGTCTTTACATTACTCCCACCTCAGGGCTTTACGTCCCCGTAAAGATACATCAAAAACTAGGGGAACAAATGGGGGTACTGAGCACGCATCTGAGCCTCCCGCTCCCAAGTGCTGTCCTGGAGGTTCCCGTGCTACCATCTGACGTGCACAAGAGGAATCGACCGCCCACGTAGGACCCGCTCCTGTCGATCCTCGATCTCCACTGGGACCTCCGCAAAAGTCGCCCCATCGTCCACGTCCAGCTCCCCAAAGTCGATGATGTGCGTCGGGTCGTGCACGTATCTCCTCAGCTGAGACACGTGGAAGACATCGTGCACCCGGTGCAACTCAGGTGGTAGAGCCAGGCGATAAGCCACCTCTCCTATCCTGCTGAGGACCTGGAAAGGCCCGATGAAGCGTGGAGACAACTTGCCGCCTCGGCCAAATCTCCGTAAACCACGTCGAGGTGAGACACGCAAAAAGACGTGGTCGCCATCCTCGAACTCCAGTGGCCTCCGCCTCCTGTCAGCATATGACTTCTGCCGGCTCTGAGCTGTCCTCATCCTCTCCTGGATGATCTGGACCTTCTCTGAGAGAAGATATACCTGAGACTCTGGTGGTCAGAAAAGACTGTGAAGCGCTCGCCCATCAGATAGTGCCGCCAAGTCTTTAGAGCGAAGACCACTGCTGCTAACTCCAGGTCATGAGTGGCGTAGTTCTGCTCATGCGGCCTCAACTGACGTGATCCGTAGGCGATCACGGCCCGCTCCTGCATCAGGACGCACCCGAGTCCAGTCCCTGATGCATCGCAGTAAACTACGTATCCTACTCCCTCCTCAGGCAACCTCAAGATAGGTGCGCTGGTCAATCTCTGTCTCAGCTCCTGGAAGCTCTGCTGACATCTGTCTGACCACACGAAGGGTTTCCCCTTCTTTGTCAAAGATGAGAGTGGTGCCGCAACTCTGGAGAAGTCTGGCACGAATCTCCGATAGTATCCCGCTAGGCCCAAGAAGCTCCTCACCTCCGTCACGCTCCTGGGTGGCTCCCAAGCTAGTACTGCCTCGATCATCGCGGGATCCACTGCAACTCCCGCCTCAGAGATGACGTGCCCCAAGAAATGGACCTCACGTAACCAGAACTGGCACTTTGAGAGCTTGCCATAAAGCTGGTGCTCTCGGAGTGTGTCTAGCACAACTCGCAGGTGGTAGGCATGCTCCTCCTCAGTCGTCGAGTATACCAAAATGTCGTCAATGAAGACCACGACAAATCGGTCGAGGTATGGCTGGAAGATCCTGTTCATGAGGCTCATGAACACTGCTGGAGCATTGGTTACGCCGAACGGCATAACCAAGAACTCATAATGGCCATACCGACACCTGAAGGCCGTCTTCTGCACGTCTTCGTCTCGAACTCTGAGCTGATGATAGCATGACCGGAGGTCTATCTTCGAGAACCACCGCGCTCCCTTGAGCTGATCGAAGAGGTCATCAATCCGTGGCAGCGGATACTTGTTCCTCACTGTCACCTGGTTCAGGCGACGATAGTCGACACATAGTCGCAAGCTCCCGTCCGCCTTCTTGGCGAACAAAATCGGGGAAGCCCAGGGTGAAACACTGGGTCGGATAAACCCCTTGCTCTGCAAGTCCTCCAACTGTACCCGCAGCTCCCGAAGCTCAGCGGGGGCCATCCGATATGCTGGAGTAGATATCGGGGTTGTCCCGGGGTACAAGTCGATGTAAAAGTCTACCTCTCTACGAGGAGGTAGCCCTGGAACGTCGTCGGGAAAGACATCCACGTACTGGTCCACCACTGCAGGAAAATCCGGACTCCGCACGTCCACTGCTCCTAGGATGAAGCTAGCCAACTGATGAGAGATGGGCTGCACTCTCCTCCGCGGAAGTCCATCCTGTGCTGCAAAGGTTCCCTTCTTGCCGGTGAAGGTAAACCTGCTCCCGTCGGTGCGAACACATCGCACCTTGCGCCTAAAACAGTCGATCTGGGCCTGAACCGTGGATAGCCAATCCATGCCCAAGATGACGTCGTAAGGCCTCGACGCCGCTACAAGGAGATCCCAGCCGAAGCTCTCGCCTCCTAGAGTAAGCTCACACTGCCGGCACCAGTGCGTAATCGTCGAGTCTTCTCCCGTAGGAGTCTCTAGCCGTAAGGATCGAGCCAACGGCTCAGTCGGAATCTCCGAGCTCCGAACAAGGGCAGAGGCTATGAAAGAGTGACTCGCTCATGTGTCTATAAGTACTGCAGCAAGGGTGGAATAGACACAGATCGTACCTCGAATCATCTCTGGCAAGTCAGGGTCGTAGGCCTCCACTGCCTGGAGCTGGGCCTGTCCCTGCCCGCCAGCTCCATGTGGTCGAGGTGGCCCTCCTGGTGGTGGTGGGGGGTAGAGCCTGGAAGCGTCGCCCACCACCCGCTGCTCGGCCAGCTCCTCTGCCTCGTCCGCCTCCTCCCTGCGGACCGCCATGGTCGACCCTCTGCCTCTGCCTGGGTGGCCCCTCCACCGTCTGCTGCTCCTCTGATCGGCGAGTCGGGCAGTCACGAGCCATGTGACCCTGCCCGCCGCAGGAGTAGCACAGCCTGCCTCTCGGAAGGCTGGAACTCCGCTGTGTGCCCTGCACTGCTGAGCCGGTGTCCTGAGGCCGTCTGCGTGGGGGTCTGGTCTGCCTGGACCCGAGAGTCATCTGTCGGCTACCTGCTGCCGAAGACTCAGCTACCTGCCACCCTGCGCTAGGTCTCGCCGCTGAAGAAGGCTCTGCCAGGAAGCTCTCGATCAGGAGGGCTTGCTCCAACACTCCTGCCTGGGTCGGAATGCTGAGGGAGATCAGCGACGCCCGAATCTCCTGTCGCAAGCCCTGCTCGAAGGTCCGGGCCTGGAAGAAGGGGTCCCGTACCATGTTGGTCGAGTAGCGAGATAGGTCGGTGAACCTCTCCGCGTACTGAGCGACCGTCATGCTGCCCTGGCGCAGCTGGAGAAGCTCCTGGATGCGCACCGCTCGGAGGGTGGCCGGGACGAACTCAGAGCGGAAGAGGCTCTCGAAGTCCGCCCAGAGCAAGGATGCCTCATCGTGAACCTGGAGCATCAGGCTCCACCATCGTCCTACCGCCGCCTGCAGGAGGCTCGCTGCGAGAATCACCATGAGATCCGCTGGTGTCCTCACTAGCCTAAAGATCCGTACCACCGCCTCTAGCCAGTCCTCGGCGGCCTGGGGGTCCGCCTCACCGCGAAACCTGGGCGGTCGCTGGCTCTGAAACTCATGCAGTGCCCTGAGGCGACGTGCATCGTCAGCGTCTGGTACTGGTAGCATCGGTGGCTCGGCGGGTAAAGCTACCGCCGGTGCCACTACTGGCAAAGGGCCCTGCACCGAGGCCTCGTTGCTCGGTGGGCTGCCGTCGCGCCCTACACTCGGAACCCTAGCTGGCTGTCATCGCGGGGCCATCCTGAAAAGGAGAACAAGAGCACCACAGTCAGAACAGTATACCTGGTGAGCTGGCACAAGTAATCACAAGGAAAACTTGAGACTTTCATAAGGCAGATCAGTATACCCGGTGAGCTGACACAAGTAATCACAAAGAAAACTTGAAACACACACGCAATCAATGTTTTCATGCATTAAGTCGGAAATCAGGGGTCAGGGTCCTGGTGTACGGATACGTCGGCCGCCGCACCAACACTGGGCTCCCTGAACTGATAACCACACTCAATACACTAAACACTATTGCTTCATATAGAAAGAAAAGACGATCAGAGTCTGCGGTAGAACCGACCACCTCTGATACCAATTTGTCACGACCCGTCCTCGGGGCCCGTGCCGTGACTACCCCAAGCCCGCCTTCCATAGGCCAGGGGCTGGCGACTAGCACCAAGGCGTAAAATCCCAGTAAACAGGGAAGGCATTGCCTTTATAAGTAAAAACCACACAGAGTCAGCAAGCGGAAAGTAAAGTGCAGAAAAGTAAAGGGGGCCGGAAATACAAGCCCAACTGTAAAGTACAACTGAAAAGTAAAGTACAGCAACTGAAGAAATGACGGCGGCCTCGTGTCGTCCACTGGCAATCCCGCCTGAAGGGTGGGTACAGATAGCCTCCAGGCTCCTCGGGTCCCGCGTCCGCTCCGAGCACGTCCCGCCCAGTGGTCCACCTCCAGGTACCGTCCTGCTCGACGCCCCAACCGTGATCAGCGCTGTCCGTCGTCTGCAACCAACACAACAAGGTGCGGGCATAGCCCGTGCAGGGGTGAGTACAAGCTACTCAGTAAGGACCCCGAGACCCCCGAAGGTCTCCCGAAATCCACAAAGGATATAGCACATAAGAAAGATGCAATCACGAAGTAACATCTGACTCGACTTAGGTATATGCCCATACATATACCTAAGTCCCCAATTCTAGCTCTGCTCACGAGCTCAAGAACAACTCAATCCACAAAGGAAAGCAAGACTCAAATCCACAAGGAGAGTAAACGGTAAATCCACATAGGATAGTTCAACACAATCCACAAAGGAGAGTAACATAAGATTCAGCTCAACCAGGTATACTTTTTCAGATGACGTCAAAGATGATCACTGATCCATCTAAGTCGTCGGACCCACGAAGGATCGATAGGTACTAACCCCCGCAAAAGACCCACGTAGGATCGGGCTCACACAGAACCTGTAGACAGTGGCTCACACAGAACCGGTAGTAAGGACCCACATAGGATCGGGCTCACACAGAACCTGTAGCACTGATCCACGTGGGATCGCTGAGTGCAGTAGTTGACGCAGTCCACTGAGGATCTCTGCACAGTCGTCGCCACAGTCCACGAAGGATCTCTGCTCTGCCGTCGTCGCAGTCCACGGAGGATCTCTGCTCTGCCGTCGTCGCAGTCCACGGAGGATCTCTGCTCTGCCGTCGTCGCAGTCCACGGAGGATCTCTGCTCTGCTGTCGTCGCAGTCCACGGAGGATCTCTGCTCTGTCGTCGAAGTCACAGCCAGCGCTAGGGTTCCCGCACATAGCGAGCTCGTTTAGGAGGGTCCGTTCCACGAGCCGAGAGGCTGATACATCAACTGACACGTAGTCCGAAGTTGATGTATCCAAAAGTTCCGTATCGACAACAGGATCTCAACGCAACAGACGGCGCGTCAATCGGACGCCCGGTCTGAGAGTTATTGGCATTTTCGTCCCAGGGGCCCGGTTGGTTTTTAGGGAAAAACCAACCCAACCGTACTCCGCCTGTATCCGATCCTCGGGCGGAGTATGCCAAAAGTTCCGTCTCACTTAGAGGAAACTACCACAGCTGACGGTACGTCGTTCGGACGTCCGTAGCTCAAGTTATGAGCGTTTCCGCTCCGAGGGCCCGGTTGGTTTCGTGTACGAACCAACCCGGCCGAACCCAAAGTCTTCCGAAACCTTGAGTATAATATACCGAAACGATCTTATCGATCCAAGGATCGTGTAGCCGCTGACGGTTCGTCAATCGGAGGTCTCATGCCCAAGATATGGGCAAAAGACCGAAGAGGCCCGAAAACGGGGGTTCTGGGCCCGTGGCGACCCGGCCCGGACCCCCCCTGGGTCGGCCCAACCCGGCCCGACCCGGCGAGGCCGGGTCCGGTCCGGCCTGGGCGCGGCCCGGCCGACCAGACCGGCCGGCTCGGCTTCGGCCGAGCGGCCGAGGGAGCCGCTGCGGGTCAAACCCGCGGCTTTGGAGAAACGCGGCCCGCGCGGGCCGCGTGCTGGGTGGCCGGACCGCGGACGCGGTCCGGCGGTTCGCCGCCGCCATGGCTCGGCCGCGGCGGACTCCTCCGGCGGCGCGCCGGGCCCCGCCGCCTCTGGTCGCCGGCGCCGCCGCGCCGGCGACCCGCGCCGCCGCCCCCTTCCGCGGGCCGCCGGAGTTGCTCCGGTGGCCCGTTTTGCCTCCCGTCTGCGCCATTGTTCCTCCCGGGACGCGTCCTTCACTGCGGAATCAACAAATGGCCCTGCGTCGTGCTTTTTCCGTCGCCCGCCAAATCCGCACAAAAAGGAAGATCAGCGGAGGGTTGCCGGGTCTTGTTCGTTAGACCCGCACCCTCCGCGTTAGTCATAAACATCGGGAGAAACAAGAAACGACCAATCAACAATTTTAAATAAATTTAAAATTGTTCTGTGATCGGTTCCTTATTTTAAAAGAAATAAAATCACGGGAAAGGAAAAATATTTCAAATCAACCATTACCTCGCAGCTGTCGTTGCCGAACGAGGGATCGTCGCGGGATTGCTCGTCGCGGAAGAAGGGGGATCGTCGCGTCGTTGCGGAAGAAAGAGATCGTCGCGTCGTCGCGGTATCCGGCGTCGCGTCGCCAATCTCCGGATCAAGATCAAACGGATTTAATTAATTTAAATCCGTTGATATCGAATAAAAAAAAGGAGAATTAACGATCTGATTCTTACCTTAGTTGCCGAACGAGGATCGGCTGCGGAAGAAGAGGCGTCGCCGAAGAACGTCGCGGGTAAAGCTCGTCGACGTCGCAGATCTCGGTGTGCGTCGTCGAATTTCGGTCGCCGGCGTTCTTCGCGTTCTTCGCGTTCTTCGCGTTCTTCGCGGGGAGGGTGGAAGCCCAGAGAATCTCGCACAACGAGTAATCCTCCAAAGGAAAGAGTTGGTCTTATTTTATTATTTTGCCAACGAACGCAAACGCGTAAGTAACGACCCATTAAATTCGTTGAATTAATTCAACGAATGAAACAGCCCATTTAATTCACGAAATAAACCGCCCAATTAAATGGTCTGTTAAGAAATTAAAGAAAACGCGTCAGTTGACTTTTCAGTTACTTTGACGGGTTTTCGCGGGTGCGTTACTTAGCGAAAGAAACGGCGGGGCTCGTGCGGGCCCCACCTCACAAATATCCTACCAAGGGGGTAGGATATTTCCGGATAGCATCCTATCCAGTTCAACTCAGTTCAAGCCATCTTTAAGTGGCTTCAAGTGGCTTCCAAGCAGCTTAAGTGAAATAGAATAAAGTTGTCGCACAAACTTTATTTTATTTCTGACTTAAAGCCGCAAAAATTAAAAACCACGTCTGAGCAAACGCAACTCCGGAAGAGGCGTTTCTAAGCAAAAACCGGCGCTGCGATTTCATCGGTGCCCTCAGAATTCGATTCTGGGCATCGGTTCAAAAGATAGAAAAACCCGCTCGTCCGTTCACTGAACGTACCCGAGCCAAACTTCGGAAATTGATTCCGGGCACACCGGGCCTCGGAATCAGGTGCCGTCTGAACCTGCGCTCTTGTAAAATTCCAAAGAAAATTAAGAAAAAGATTTCCTTGAAATTTGCGGGTCTTTACATTTTCCTCTTCAAAAGCCAATTTAGAAAAACATGGTCAAGCCTTTAATTTCAAATAAACACCCAGGTAATCTCATGACCCATTGCACATGTCATTATCCACATTCCATTCATACACGCATCAATACGCAATTTCTATGAATTCTCTCACATGTGAAAACGTTCATAAGGAGTACCTGCGGTTTCACCCCAAACCATTCTCGACCAATTTCCAAGAAAAAAACAGATTTCCAAATCAAAAGCTTCCAGTTTTTAAAACCCATTTCATACATTAGAAGTCATTTAAAAGAAATCTGTCCCATTTTCAAAACCCCATTTTCATTTCCAACGACGTACTTACACCAACCAGAATGAAAACAACACTCAAATTGCATCAAACACCAGAGAGAGGGACTAGTAGTCATGCCTAACATGGCGACATGGAAGTGGGCCATGTCCCAAGTTTGCGTTGACCACTAGGAGCAATTCAAACCATGTACCCAGACTCCACATGGGTCACTACTCCATGTGAAATCATGATATAACATCGGCTTGTCTCTATTGTCATCCCCCAATCCAAAACAAACATGGAAAAGACAAAGACATAATTCCCGGACAACCCATGGTGACTCGAGGTGTGGAATGGGAGAGGGTTCATGAAGTCCTTCCCGTACCTACCTCTCGAGTCCCGATAGTCCTAATCTCCATCTACCGGACAACCCAAAAAACAAGGGCCCCCTCTAATACCATTTTGTCACGAACCAACCAAGGTCGACCCTGAACCGGTCACCCGAGCCGGCCCGCGACATGGCCCGAAGGGTGTTCCCAGTCCCCACGGGCTGGCAACTAGTGCCAGGGCAACAACAATGAGCAAGTGGGAATGATTTCTCCCAAAACAAATAAATAAATAAAAAAAGCAGCTGAGACAAAACAGAACAGCGCAAAATAAATAAACAGAGCAAAGTAACTAAGAACAAAAGAAAATAAAACTAACCGAAGAGACAACCACTATCTCCGTCTGACCTCGCGGGTCACTCTCAAACTCAAGACCAAACATCACCCACGGTGAACGCACCCAAGCTGTAGCCTTCACAACACTAAAAACAGAAAGGAACTATAGGCATGAGTATTAAAACTCAGTAGGCTAGCCCGATATCTATTCCCAATGCACTAACTTTAAATAAAGAAATATACTAATTCCAGGTTTGAACTAAATATACAAAATATTTTTTTTCACTCACACTATCATTTCTAAAACAAGTATCAGTCCACTGCCCTTTTTAGTTTGAAACCAAGATTAATGTTCAAAAGGAATAGGTACATTTTATTTTTAAAACATTTTTTTCCTTGAAAAATTTAGAAATCCAGAATTCAGTTATTAACCAAAAAGGAAAACCACACATATCACACAATACACCCCAAGGGCAATGGGAAAAGTGGCGCACATAGGCCAGCAACCGAACTAGACCTCTCGATCGTCGGCCACACACAAATACACACTGAAGGAAACATGGGTCAAACCTAGGAGATCGTGAACAAACCAGAATGTACTATACATGTGACTCATACTGAAGGCATTCCCTAACTCGATGACGTCATAACGCCCTAATGCCCGGCATAGCCCTGCATGGCCTAACCGAGGGGCCCAATCCCCATAGCAGCAATAACTCAGTATTCCCCTGCTATGGGGCCACTAGCCAGTGTGTAATCTAAACCAGTGCAGCAATCATTCTCAGAAAATTCACTCAATATGCCAGGTTCCAATGTCAACACATATTATAAAAGAGGAGTGCATCCATAATGTAAAACTAGTCAGGATGAACAAGTATCACATACTCAGCTCACCTAATCAACAAACACAAAAGATCACTCCAAAGAGACTTTTCAAAACATTAATTTCATTAAAAGTACCGAACGGACCTCATGTACTTATTCAATACCAAAATAATTCCAAACGAAGGATCAGACGTCGTCACATATAAAACCAGAAAACACATTTAAAATATCATTTAGGTAGGCCAAATCACCATTTTAATTCTGAAGCGCAAACATAAGGGCCAAAGGGGCATTTTTTACTATTGCGCAACAACTAATCATGAAAAAGCATTAGGTACGATGCAGATAAAGAAGCAGTTCCAATTCCAGCAATATAACTACTCTAAAAATAATAATATTTTAATACTACTTCCAATTTGATGAAAATTAAATAAATGACAAGAAATAAGTAAATTCTAAATTCAAAGGCATGTGCAGTGGGGACATACCTCTACTCGCAACTCGGTAATGACGAAGATGCATTATGTCACAACTTGCACACAAGCACGCGCCACTTGCCGACAACCATAATAATGCAGAAAAACCTTTTCAAAGCACTGCAACAATGCAATGTATCTAAAAACACGTAAACATCGTCTTAAAATAATCCAAATGAATAAATAGAGTAAAACTCACCTTGAAACCAGTGCGGACGAAATGCAACGAACCCAAAACATGCGGTAAAACAAGGTGTGCCCCGCACATAAAGGCGAACAATCAAAAGCAATCTAAATTTATTCACCTTCAGCGGCGGCGGACACAACGCGGTCCGACGTGACCCAAGACTCCCTTTGCGAACCCAGCGCGGGGATTCGTGGCCACGTCAGAGCAACACCCTACAACAACCAAAACAATTAATGCAAAAGGACCAAATCAAAACCTAAAGGTATCTGGGACTCACATAAACAAAATGCACACGTCATAACACACAATGAAATGATACCAAAAATATTTATATTCAAAACACACCCCGATCCATTTTAGAAACCAATAAATCTATCTCTAGCAACTTACAAATTACACCAAAGACCAATTTTTAACCAACTACATCAATGCTAAAACATCATAAAACGATAGACGAGAAAAGCATAGGGGTGCGATTTTCTTTTTTAAAAAAAATATCAAAATATGATTTGGAACCTAAACAGACAAATCATCGCAGACACAAGCCGACGCGAACCAGGAACTCACTCCAAACATATTTTTTTAACAACATCAATAGAGTATTCAAGAACACTATAGCATGCTAATTAAAGGCATAATAACGCTTCAAAACAAGTTTTAGAACTAAATTATTGAGTGCGAGAATTAGAGGAGTGCTCCGGAATGAAATACGCAAATTTTTCAAACTCGGTGGGGCGCGAATACAACAACTCTTCAACAGAAGAGGGAAAAGGACTTTGCAGACCAAACAAATCCCCAAGCCACCAAGAAAAACATGCGAATAACAAACCATGAAAATGAAAAAAATCCAAATTAGATGAAATCAAATATACCCAAATTAAAGAGGATAAAATCACCTTCACTTTGTTGAGCATGAATAACTTAAACATTTCTATTTCAAATCAGAAATAAAAACCCCAAATTAAGAGAGGGTTTCTGGTGCAAGCCGTTGAAGAAGAGGCAATGGAGTTCGGTTGGACGGGAAGAGGAATGGATTTCGTCTAGACGGGAAGAGAATGGAGTTTGGCTAGACGGGAAGAGGAGAGTGGGCTGCTGCCAATAGGTTGCACCAAGAAAAAGGGGGAAAGAAGGTCTCACACCCGCTGGAGTATAGGGTCTCATGCTGGTTGGACAACCAGAGGGGGGCGACGAGCGACCTGAGCGACCCGGGGGGCATGAGGAAAGGACGGCGACAGTCTGGAGCGTGGGCTGTGGAAGTGTGGAGGGCTGGAGCGGCGCAGATTTGTCGGACTGGGGAAGAGGAGGAGGCCGGACAAGGAAGGAGGCCGGAAAGGGATGTAGTGTGAAGGGCGCAGCGCTGTTTATAGGTGAGGAAGGAGCTGGTTCTACTGGTGGAGGGTTTTATGCTCGCTGCGCGTAGGGGAGACGTCCGAAAACGGGGTAGCAGGAGGGTGCGCGACAAGATGAGGCAGGGCACGCGACGCGGTGCAGGGAAGGAGGGAGGGGCGGCCGGCGGTACGCAGGAGGAGGGAGCCGTGCCAGACTGGAAAACCTAGGTAGGGGGAGTCGCAACAGGCCGATGAAGGGGGAGGCGGCGGTTCGCCCGACGCACAGTAATGGGGGGTGCGGGATAGGTAGATTAGGGTTTAAAATATATATATATATATCAAAAATGTAAAAATAATTATAATAACAATATAACCAACAAAAATTAATAAACCCAATAAAAATAACTGGTTCTTACCCATTTTTTTAAGTGATAATAATAACAATAATATCAACGTTACAATAATAATAGTAGTAATAACATTACTAGAAAAAGATAATAATAGTATTAATAATAACAAAATAAAATAAGTAACAACTTAATGATAATTAAGGTGATAATTTCATTACGTTTCATTAATAATTATATTTATAACAATTTAATAATAAAATTATTATTACCAAATTAAATAATAATAATATTTCCATTTACGCAAACATATTCTCATCATGCAAATTTAAACGTTAACCTTATTTTATCGATATATAATGTTATTTAGCTTCCAAATTCAATTAGCTTAATTTATTTATTTGACTTTATTTTTTATTTGAAGTGTCGCGCCACCACGCATTCACGAGGATCAAACACACAATTGCCGCTAACTGTGCGGTGACAGTACACCGGCCCAAGGCCAACCAAAACATCAAACATCGAAAATTTCAAACTGGGTCCCAACTAAACCTCATCCAATTGACGCAGCACCGAGTCAACAGTAAAAATAAAAATAAAAATAAAGACAGGCATTCGAGGTTGGGGTGTGACAGAGCTCACCCCTTTCAATGTTTTAATATTTTCCAGGATGTGAAGAAGTATTTTATGAATGACCTGCAGGGATAGTCAGAAGAGGATATGAGTGTGGACTATGAAGAGTTTTTTATTGTAGATTTTCACTTTATGATGTAATGTAACATTTATGAATGTATCTATTGTTTCCAAGGCTACTAAACTAATCGGTCTTTCGAGACTTGATATTTTGTGATCATGCCAATGTTACGAAATAACTCACCGACTCTGGGTAGCTGGGGTTGGGGCATTACATGTATATGATGTGCAGCCTTGGAAATATAATGTACACCTGAATTATCAAATCAAATAACTAAATTGAAATCAAAGTTTAATTTTCTTAGACTTCGCGTAGATATAATGTTGTTTTTTGAAATTCAAATATTGATACACAAGCTACACCATAGTCCTGAAAACCTATGAAAACCTAATATAAACTAATGTAATGATACTATGAGTGATTTTCCCTAAGCTTATAGTGAACCAAGAAGTTCACACAGAAATATTAAATCTATTTATATGAATATTAATTAAATTAAAAACCCCATAATGAAAATCATAATGGTATAGTTCATTTGGAATCTTAGAATAAAAAATGACTGCTTAATAAATAATATTATTTCCCTCCAATATATTTCTTCCTAACTATAAACTATTTTTACATATCATACTCAATATCATATTTTAACACTATGAAAGGGAAAATAAAAAGAGAGATATTATATATAATGTGAGGTTAAAAAATGGAAATATCAATGACTAAATGGGTATAACATAAAAATAATTTAATAAGAACATAAATATAACATTTGAAAATTGTACTCTGTATAAGAAATATTATAATCTTTTGTGATAAATAAATACTTGTAGTTCATAAGACAAGAATCATAAATGACCATGATCCATGAGAGAATAAAAATGGAATAATATAAGGAATTTGGAATATATATATGCTAATAAAATCATTTTCTTATTATTAAATTATCTTTACCATGACCACCAATGTGAAATAGTTTAACTCCCCAAATCAGTATTTTAGTCAGGGATCACACCAAAGATAGTCATAGTGGAAAATATACATTTCTAAACTAGGTTCAGTCCCCATTTATGTCCTATTGATCAAATAATTTATCAATATTTATAAAATTTGTTTGTAAGATATATAGGTACCTACCATTAAAAATTTAATCATAAATATTACATAAGTTAATAAATAATTTATCATCCCATTACTCATAAAAGTATCTAAATTCATAAATGTATAACCCAGGAAAATGGTATCTGGTTTCAACAACATCTTCTCATCCTAAAGGAAAACTATCCTGAAAAATAATGAGGATAATGACCTTGGATAATATCCCAATTAATTATTAATAATAATCAAAGGATTCCATGTTATATGGAAAACTACAATTAAATATCTCATAAAATAATTATTTAGGTAAATAACATTTCATTTTAAAAATCACTTGTACTTTTAAAAAGTTGTACACTTATAAATGAATCATTTTCCATTGAAAATGAAAATGTAAACATTGGAGATTAGTTTCATGGAATTGAATGAACTATAATGGTAGTAAAATTATCTAATTCCATTTTAGTATAAAAATATTTATTCCATATGTTTTTTCATAAACTTCACAAAGTTCCTTTTTGAGAAAATGATAAAACAATTCATTTTAAACCATTTTAAAAAAGTGAAACACTTAAAAAAACTATTTTAATTTTTCTTAGAATAGGAAAATAATTTTTTATTTTTTATTTAAAATTAACAAGGAATATAAATATTCCCCAATAGATACTTAAACATAATAAATGCTAAATAGTGATGGAATTATGAAATAATCCATTTTCTCATGTTATTCCTTTCTTAATTAATGTTAAAACCTTCTGTATAAATTATATATATTTTTGAGAAATTTATTCCATATCCATATTCATATTTATCATACAATTTATGATTTATTTATTAAATATTATAACATATTTTTTATTTTTTTCTCAAAATCCTTATTCAGGTTGATAACTACTTCATTTTCCATGCATGTTTTATTTTGAAAGTTCAATAATTATACATTTACTATGATTCCATAATTTTTAGAATGATTATAATGGTATAAAAACCATATATACTAATTATATAAATATTTATAATTATTCAAAAAATTAAATATCTATAGAAATGGATTAAACAGTTTATAAAAATGGTTGATCGTACGTACACATGAACAATAGTTCCATTTTTTTAATGAATTTAATAAAATAAATTAAAATAACATTTCATTTTCATTAAATTATTATATATCATTTATATCCTATTTATTTAAAAAATTAATCATTATTAACATCCGTGTGAGATATAAAACAAAATAGAGTAACATCGCATTATGGATATAATAGTCCTTACATATACACAAGGGACATTATCATTTCTAAAAGGATAGATAATATGATGTTTGGTAAGATATGATTGTAGGATCGAAATATAATATGAGATGCTCAATATACAAGAGGGGGGTGAATTGTATACTTTAAAAATTCCTTTGGAACCTTTAAAGTTAGTTATGAATAACTAAAGTTTCCTTAAGAAAAGGAAAGGGCTAAGTTTAACAAAGTTAAACTAAGTAAATTCACAACACCTCTAACACCGAACTAAACTTGGAAAGAGATTCCAAAAGTAAGTTCCGGAAATATGGTTCCGGAAATTGAAACTTAACAAAAGTTACAATATGAGATTCTACCTTAAAGCGTATAGAATCTAAACTAATCAGAGTAAGTAAGGAAGTATAAGAAAGTTATACTTTCCTTAAGATACAAATTGCAGCGGAATAAAGATAAGTAGTAAAACTACTAGTAACAAGATAATAGTCTTTTAACCCAAAGAGAAGGGTATCCAACAACCTTGGATAAAGGTCCCTTGATTTATACTTTCAAGAAAGTCTGTCTTACCCACACCAGGGTAAGCCCTCGATACGAAGATCGGTGTCTCTGTCTTGCTATCCCCGCAAGCCCTCAACTTCAAGGTAGTTGGCAACCTCTGTCTTTCTCAGCAAGAAAGCCCTCGATCTTTAAGGTAGTCGGCACCTCTGTCTTCCTATCTCCGGAAGCCCTCGAATGTAATCACCAACATTCGGAGTCGCACGAAGCTTTGAGAGTTAATAAGAGACTCTCTCTCTAGAAATCACTTCAACAGCATGTAGGTACAAAACTCAGTTGTTTTTTCAACAGCTCCGAGCTCTTTCAAATGAGCTCCTATTTATAGGTATGGTCGGCTCCTCTCCAACGGTAATATTTTCCTTAATGTTCGGAGGGGCCTGTACACGTGTCACTTAGACAACGGTTAGTTTATAACCAAATGGACGACATCGTTTTATGACAAAGTAAGTGTAACAGAATTCACGACATCGTTTTAAACTCTAACATAAAGGTTCGGAATAGAAACTTCGGAGTGAAGGTTCGGAGTGAATAAATTCAGAGTGTATAAAACAATGATAATCAGATTCTGTTTATAAGTGAATTCGGAATGAGAATTCGGAATAGGAATTCGCCATCAGAAATCGTAATGAGAATTTGTCATCAGAATTCGTAATGAGAATTCGTCAACAGAATTCGTAATGAGAATTCTTTATCAGAATTCGTAATTAGAATTCGGAATGAGATTTCTTCATTAGAATTCGTAATGAGAATTCTTCACTGGAATACGTAATGAGAATTCGGAATGAGATTTCTTCATTAGAATTCGTAATGAAAATTCTTCATTGGAATTCGTAATGAGAATTCTTCTTTAGAATTCGTATCCTGAATCTGGAATAGAACTTAGTCAGAGTTCATATCCGGAATTCGGAATGAAACTTCCTTATAGTTCTTGTCCAAAACCGAATCCTAAATCAGAATGATTTTATATCTAAGTTTTAATGACTCCGAGAAAATGAATCTAAAACTCATACTTATGAAAAATATGAATGAAAATATGATAAGGATAATTTTCCTTATAAAAGCGATTTTCCTTAAGAAAGCAATTTTCCTTAAGAAAGCATTTTTCCTTACAAAAGAGATTTTCCTTAAGAAATTATTTTTCCTTACAAAAGCGATTTTCCTTAAAGATAAGGTGTTTGTGATTTTCAAAACAAGAAGGAATGGAAAAGTCATAAGGAAAACCTTATTGACTCAACAATCTCCCCCTTTTTGGAAATCACAAACATCCTTACGAAAAAGCTATTCTATGAAGAAAGAAACACATTAAAGCTTATCTCCCTTGGTTTAAGAATATAGATGAATACGACTAACTCCCCCTTAGGCTTTGACACTCTAAGGATCGTATTCATATTTCCGGAGTGATGTTTCTTTAAGAAAAACTCCCCCTTAAACAAACTCTTATTAGAGTTCTTTTTCCTTGGGTATTTTTTCTTTCTCCCCCTTTGATAAGCACTTATTAGATTTCCTCTTTTTCTTAAGGATCTTTTCCTTCTCCCCCTTTGTGATTTTCAAAAAGAATTTGAGGGAATGGAAAAAACATAACAATGTTCCTGAAAAATTAGTAATGAAAACAATAGAAACAACAAGCACGATTCTCATTAGATTTGAAATGTCAGCAACAAAATAATTACAACAAAAAGATCGGATTGGTCATTTCGGATCTTTCTCCTTCGACATGAGCCCCTTAAGAATTGTCTTGATCTTCTTGAGGTCCTTATGATCTTCTTCAGCTTGCTTTTCTAAGGCAACTATTCTTGCTGACTGAGCTTCAATGATTTCTTCCTGAGCCTTCAACTTTTCTTCCTGAGCTTTCATTTTCTCTTCCTGAGCTTTCATTCTTTCTAGAAAATCGATCCGATGATCCCTTTCAAATTTCCAACTTTGATTAACGGAGTTGAGCTTTCCATTCAGATCTCTCACTTCCTAAATCCGAATGTTCTTTTCCTCTGTCAATTTCTCATTGAATGATGCAGTCATCTCATGAAACTTCTTTTCCTCGGTTTGAAATGCATCCTTAACATTTTCCTGAAACTCATCTAAAAGCCTCATCTCTTCCACAGTTTTCTTAGACCAACTTGTCATCCTTTTGCAAGATCTTTTATGTGCTTCGTAACCAATGAAGAAATTTTTGAACTGGGCTTCAATCTCAACACATTTATCCATTACCATGGATACGAAGTCGGTTTTCTGATTCAGCGCATGTTGAAGCATCTGGCATCTAGAGTCTATACTGGAGAAGGTCGGAATGGTTCCCACCAACTTCTTCAAGGACTGAACAACAAAATCATGCCCCAACGAAGATGACTCCGAGTCTGAAATCTTGCTAGGAGAATTTTCTTCCTCAATAAGCTCCAACTTCCTCTTATAAGAACTACCAGCTTCCTTCCTCATACTCTTTTCTGAACTCGGGGTATCAGCAAGAATTTGTTTCCCCTTATCTTTTTCCGGAATAGAAATCTGTTCCGGAGATTTCTTCTCGCTATCAGACACTTGAACAACCAAATCTTCCTCATCAGCAACTTCTACATTTTCCTTCTGAGCAGCATCAAGTGAAAGATGTTCTTCTTCTCTCAGACAAGAAACTTCTTCTTCACCTTTCTCTTCTTCCAATTCAGGAGTAACAAGCTTTGAAGATTGAGCTTCAGATGTTCGGAGCGACAGGTGTTCTGAAGGAGTTCCCTTGTATTCATCTACTTGTTTGAGCACATCTCCTGTCTCACCACTTCCTTCAGCAGCTTCTTCAACTTCTTCCACTTGCTCTACTTCCTCAGTAGCAACAGCCTCTTCCGGAGTAACAAGATTTCTTCCTGGAGTCTCAGGTAGAGATTCCAGAGAGAAAGATCTCGGTACGGGAATGGTTGCTGATGCCATTTCGTTGAACTTTAACAAGGCCTGAGCTACCTCAGCCTCGGACCTTTTCTTCTTCAGTTTCTTCTCCTTTGCTTGTTTCTCGAGCTCATCAGCAGCCTTCTCTTTCAGAGCTTTAGCCTCTGCAGGATCCAATCCGAACTGCGGATCTCCTTCCTTCCTCTTCTCTTTATCAGCTCTCCACTTTGCTGCAACCTCATCATTATAGGTTTTCTTCTTCTTAGATTTAGGAGGTGCGGAGTGGACTTCCTTAGACTTAGGTTCCTCAGCTTCGACTACCACTTCTTTTTGCTTCCTCTTCCTTACCGGCTTAGATGATTCCAGATCAGCCACTTTCAGAGTCACTTCTACTTGTGGAGGTAGATCAATAAACTTCCCTGACTCCTTGTCAAAAGCTATATTCATTCTCTTAAGAGTGGCATCACTGAGCAACATGATCTTGCAAACGTTCGGCTTAGAACTGCAAGCTACCTTGAAAGATTCTAGGCATCGAACTATGAGCTTTGATAATATTGCTGGGTACATCCCGATCTGAGCTCTCAGATTCCCCTTCTTCAAGTTTTCAATGTTAAGAAGAATATGCTTCATCAAGTTGAACTTCCTTAGATTTATCAGGAAATCTAAGATATATATCTCACTCTTCTTCAGACTATCCTTATCTCCTTTTCTCGGTACGATAAGCCCTTGTACCCATAACTCCAGAATCCGGAAGTTTGTAGATAGGCTTGATATTTTCGGAGCCTTTTCATCATCCAATCCGAGAATTTCTAATGCCTTTTCCTTGTTGAAGCTACCCAAAGAGTCTGGCAATACGTGGGAAATAAACTCAGCTTCCCCTTCATAACTTAGCCCTACCAAGCTTGCAACCTTGGTGTAAGAAAGCTTATATGTCTTGCCATACGATTTGAAAGAAAATTTTTCTCTATTATCTTCCTCGAAGAAAGCAACTGACTCATAAAACTCGACAAGAAAGTCAGAGTACACTTCATCTTGGTTGCCGGTTTTTGATACCGCAACACCTTCCCAGCCATTCAGCTTGATATTCTTTGAAATAATAGAATCGTAGTTGCTGAAGAAATTTGGATGAACTTGTTGGGTCGGAGAAAAACGGGAAGGATGGAAAGAGGGGGGGGGGGTGAATTGCCTTTTAAAAAATGATTAACAAATTAAAATCAAAGTAAAGAATGCAGCGGAAATAAAGAGGCAAGACACAAGAATTGATAACAGAGTTCGGCCAAAAACCCGGCCTACGTCTCCGCTCCCAACTCAACCGTTGAGAGATTCCTACCGCTTGCTTTTCAATGGTTTTAGCAAGAAACCCACTAGGCTTTGAGGTAGCACTAGGACCTATTACAGCTTGCTTTTTAATTGGTTTAGCAAGAACCCACTTGCTTTTGATGGTTGAGCAAGAACCCACTAGCCTTCTTACAGGTGAAGGCTAGCTCACCTATGACACAAGCCTTTTAAAAGGAAAGGCTTGAAGAAACCTCTTCACACCTTAATGGTGATGTGAAACCCAAAAGAAAGAGGGATGAAGAAAGAGTTTGGGGTTTGTAGGCACAAACCCAAATTTAAAGCTCTAAATAAATAAAACACAAAAAACCGTAATTGGGAGAAGCCTTGGGCGCCTTTGATTGATTGATGATGTTGAAGGCCGCTTCCAAGCTTCTTTGATGGAGCTCCTTGGATGTGGAAGTTGTTGGAGCAAAGAGGGTTCCTTTTAGGAAGTCTGCCGGAGGTTGGCCAATTGATACAAAATGTTTACAGTAGCTTTGTATATGATCCAGTAGGTGTCCGGGGCTTCCTTAGCCTTTATTTATAGGCAAGGAACCCTTTTGGAGTCTTCGGAGCCGTTGGAGAGGCTTAAAGAGCCGTTAGGAGCCAAGTGGGCCAGCCTGGTCAAACTGCAACGTCTAGTTTGACTGGCTCCACCGGCTGGCCGGTACAGTCCCACCGGCTGGCCGGTGCTTGAGGAATTTGGGAGATTTCGAGTCTTGGCTCCACCGGCTGACCGGTGGATGGGCCACCGGTTGGCCGGTGGCTTGGCAGTAGCTGATCCTTTTTTCCAGGCACCACCGGCCGACCGGTGCCAGAGCCACCGGCTAGCCGGTGGATAGACAATGGCTACCACTGTTTGACTGGATGCCACCGGCTGTCCGGTGGTCAAGCCACCAGCTGACCGGTGGAGCCTGGCAGTGGGCAATGCCTCTGCCAGGTCCACCGGCTGGCCGGTGCTATCACACCGGTTGGCCAGTGGACTGAATTTCAGTCCACTTGATGTGCTTCATGGCCCATTTCCTTGAAAATCTTTTGCCTATAAAACAAAAACACTTAAAACAATGTTAGATAAATAAGAAAGTGATTGTGATCATGAAAATTAAACCACAAGGGGATACGAGAGGTACAACAATCTCCCCCTATTTTCATGATCACAATCACCAAAACAATTAATGTAAAATACTGAAATTGAAAGGAAATGCTAAGCATGATGAAAAGGATTCTCCCCCAATCAATCAAGAAATTTCTCCCCCTTTGTGATTATCAAAATAGCGTGGGGCATAAAAATTTTGATTGAGGGATAGGGTTTGAAAAACTAGATTTGAGATTTGAAAATCAATTGAGATTTTTGAAATGAAATGAAAATTTGAATAACAGTTTAAATTGAAAGTTTTGAATCAAAAACCAATTGAAATTTGAAATTGAAAGATTGAAAATAAAAATTCGATACCAAGAGTTGAAAATTTTGAAATGAAAATTTAAATAACAGTTTGAATTGAATGTTTTGAATCAAAAGCCAATTGAAATTTGAAATTTGAAACCAAATGTTGAAATTGAAAGTTTGAATCGAAAATTTTGAATAAAACAAAAAGCTTAAACAAACCTAACTCCCCCTAAATAAAACAATAAATCACCGGGGGGAGGGATTTTGAAAAGAGACGATTTTAGGCCCGGAGAGACTCGCTAAGAGGGATTTTTCAATCCACACTTGCCTTGTAGAGGGTCTTCTCCTATAAAATTCATCCGAATAAAAAATCGATTTGGGCCTACCATACCGGGCGTTTTTGCAATTACATTCATATATCATGTGCCCGGTTTTTTTGCAATAGTTACAAAATTTAAAACAAGATCTCCCCCTTACAAAAACAGTGGGTGCATGGGAGGGGGAGGCTTGGTTGGTATAGCCAAGCCCTTGGGTGGTTCGGGAAACGCGT
Source organism: Viscum album (assembly GCA_963277665.1). Lineage (NCBI taxonomy): Eukaryota > Viridiplantae > Streptophyta > Magnoliopsida > Santalales > Viscaceae > Viscum > Viscum album. The sequence continues at coordinate 1,460,448,788 of OY728142.1, forward strand.
TGGTAACCAAGTAAATTGTTCAAATTTTGTTCCCATTGGGTGAACTTGGCTAGAGTTTCTCTAAGGTCCTTGATGGTTGATTCCAAAGAATCAACATTGGGGAAATTTTGGATTTTTAGGGAGAGTTCCTCCTTCTCTTTGAGAAGTTGGTCTTTTTCAGAGGAAAGCTTTTTGAAATTCTTTTTTAAAGCAACAAATTTTGACGAGAGTTCGTGAAAACCATTTTCTAATTGGTCTCGCACATGTTGGAGTTCTTCATATGATAAATGATTAAAAGAATTAGAAGAACTAGAGGAGGAAGAGGAGGAAGAGGAGGAAGATACCTCATGTTTTGCCATTAGGCATTTTGTACCTTGGTCGCTTGAGGAGGAGGAGGAGGAGGATGAGGTGTCACTCCATGTCGCTTTGAGGACCTTTTTCTTTCCTTTTTCCTTTGGCGTGGCCCGTTTTGTGTTGAGTGGGCAATCGGGCTTGTAATGGCCCTTTTCGCCGCACCCGTAGCATTTTACCTTGGGCTCGGATCTTGCGGTGGGTTCTTGCTTTCGCGCCTTGCGAGATTTCTTCTTCTTCTTGTGCTTCTTCATGAATTTTTGCATTTGGCGGGCTAGATTCTCCATTTCGGAATCGCCGCTTGAAGAAGAAGAAGATGAGGAAGATGAGGATGATGAGGAGGAGCTTACTTCTTTTTGAACCTTGAGGGCGATGTTCTTGTGTGTCTTGATTGGTGTGCCCTCCTTTTGAGCTTGCCTCCTCATCGTGATCTCATACGGCATTAGGGATCCGATGAGCTCTTCGACCGGCATGTTCTTTACATCCTTAGCTTCTTGGATAGCCGTCACCTTAGGTGCCCATGAGCTCGGAAGGACCCATAAGATCTTCTTGACCATCATCTCGGCTGAAACATCATCACCAAGAGATTTCCTTCCATTGCAAATGTCAGTGAAGCGTGTAAACATTTCAGAAATAGACTCATTTGAATGCATTGAAAAAGATTCAAAGTCTTGTCTATACATATCTAATCTAGTATCTTTGACTTTATTAGTGCCTTCATGGGTCACTTCTAAAAGCTTCCAAATTTCATGTGATGAGGTGCAAGTAGACACTCGATTGAACTCATTTCTATCTAAGCCGCAATGGAGAGCGTTCATGGCTTTGCCATCAAGCTCAAAATTCTTAATATCGGCGGGGGTCCATTTGGATTCGTCGGGGGTAGACAAAGTATAACCTTGCATGACAATTTTGTAAATAGGATATCCTATGCTTCTTAAAAAAGTGTTCATGCGGGTTTTCCAATAATTATAGTCGGTCCCATCAAAAAATGGAGCCCGACCCAAAGAAAAGCCTTCGGGGGCGAAAGAAGTGGATGCCATCACAATGGATCTTTGAATTTGAAACCGTTTAAGGTATTACTCAAATTATCCCTTTGATACCAATTGTTCGGTCGGAGAAAAACGGGAAGGATGGCAAGAGGGGGCGGTGAATTGCCTTTTAAAAAATGATTAACAAATTAAAATCAAAGTAAAGAATGCAGCAGAAATAAAGAGGCAAGACACAAGAATTGATAACGGAGTTCGGCCAAAAACCCGGCCTACGTCTCCGCTCCCAACTCAACCGTTGAGAGATTCCTACCGCTTGCTTTTCAATGGTTTTAGCAAGAAACCCACTAGGCTTTGAGGTAGCACTAGGACCTATTACAGCTTGCTTTTTAATTGGTTTAGCAAGAACCCACTTGCTTTTGATGGTTGAGCAAGAACCCACTAGCCTTCTTACAGGTGAAGGCTAGCTCACCTATGACACAAGCCTTTTAAAAGGAAAGGCTTGAAGAAACCTCTTCACACCTTAATGGTGATGTGAAACCCAAAAGATAGAGGGATGCAGAAAGAGTTTGGGGTTTGTAGGCACAAACCCAAATTTAAAGCTCTAAATAAATAAAACACAAAAAACCGTAATTGGGAGAAGCCTTGGGCGCCTTTGATTGATTGATGATGTTGAAGGCCGCTTCCAAGCTTCTTTGATGGAGCTCCTTGGATGTGGAAGTTGTTGGAGCAAAGAGGGTTCCTTTGAGGAAGTCCGCCGGAGGTTGGCCAATTGATACAAAATGTGTACAGTAGCTTTGTATATGATCCGGTAGGTGTCCGGGGCTTCCTTAGCCTTTATTTATAGGCAAGGAACCCTTTTGGAGTCTTCGGAGCCGTTGGAGAGGCTTAAAGAGCCGTTAGGAGCCAAGTGGGCTAGCCTGGTCAAACTGCAACGGCTAGTTTGACTGGCTCCACCGGCTGGCCGGTACAGTCCCACCGGCTGGCCGGTGCTTGAGGAATTTGGGAGATTTCGAGTCTTGGCTCCACCGGCTGACCGGTGGATGGGCCACCGGTTGGCCGGTGGCTTGGCAGTAGCTGATCCTTTTTTTCAGGCACCACCGGCCGACCAGTGCCAGAGCCACCGGCTGGCCGGTGGACAGACAGTGGCTACCACTGTTTGACTGGATGCCACCGGCTGGCCGGTGGTCAAGCCACCGGCTGACCGGTGGAGCCTGGCAGTGGGCAATGCCTCTGCCAGGTCCACCGGCTGGCCGGTGCTATCACACCGATTGGCCGGTGGACTGAATTTCAGTCCACTTGATGTGCTTCATGGCCCATTTCCTTGGAAATCTTTTTTCCTATAAAACAAAAACACTTAAAACAATGTTAGATAAATAAGAAAGTGATTGTGATCATGAAAATTAAACCACGAGGGGATACGAGAGGTACAACAGAACTAACCTCTCTCTGTAGACTAACCACTGAGAAATAGGCTTGGTTGAAGACATTTCTTGAGAAGCTAACTCTGCAGACATTCGGATTAGAAGTCCTCTGAGAAGTTCAGAACAGAGAAGATTGAAGTTCGGAATGGCCTTAAATCAGAGAGTCAGAGCTTCAGCACGCAAAAGCTTGAAATCGATGTGGGACTCGAAAATAGGGTCCCCTTTATATAGGCAATGGGATGACGGTTCAACTTCCTCGGTTGATCTAACGGTTTAGAACGATCTGAGATCAGATCTAACGGTTGAAAGCTTGAATCCGATCTTTTTGAGGTTTTATTCGTAATGGGTAATATAAAGACGACTATGAAAAACTCAATACGAAAAAGTAAATACGAAAAGTCAATACGAAAGACTCAATTCGAAAAAGTAAATATGAAAAACAAACTTGGTACGAAAATCTGGTTATGAAAGGCCCAGTACGAAAGTTTTCCATTCCGGAAATTTTCAATACAAATACATCCATTCCAGAAGTATTCTGTGCGAAAATATCCTTTCTGGAAAATTGTAGTTCCGGAAATTCCATTCCGGAAATTTTCGTTCCGAAAAGTTTGAAAACAAATTTTGAAAAACTTTGTTAAATAAACAATCAAATGTACTCCCCCTATGAAAAGTAGTTTATTACTGTAAGGAGATTTTTTTTAACAGAAAGTTAATTAAGGAAGATTACCTTACGGTTATCATTCCTAACTTTTGTTTAATATATTCAAATCTATCAGAAGGCAAGGATTTTGTGAAAATGTCAGCAAGTTGATCTTGCGTTCCGATAAACTGAAGAATAATATCTCCTTTGAGTGTGTGATCCCTAAGAAAGTGATGCCTAATATCTATGTGTTTTGCACGAGAGTGATGTGTAGGGTTTTTACATAGGGCAATGGCACTTGTGTTATCACACAAAATTTGAGTTTTAGTAAAACTCAAGCCATAGTCTGTGAGTGTGTGTTGCATCCACAACACTTGTGCACAACAACTTCCAGCTGCTACATATTCGGCTTCAGCAGTGGAATGTGAAACAGAATGTTGCTTCTTGCATGACCAAGAGACTAATGAATCTCCTAAGAAATGAAAAGTTCCGGATGTACTTTTCTATCCATTCTACATCCACCAAAGTCAGCATCAGAAAAGCTTTTTAGAACAAAATCATTTCCAGAAGTATAAAATAATCCTAGATCCATGTTTCCCTTAAGGTAGCGAAAAATTATTTTTACTGCCTTTAAGTGAGATTCATTAGGATTGGATTGATATCTTGCACATAAACATACTGAAAACATTAAGTCTGGTCGACTAGCTGTTAAGTAAAGTAGACTTCCAATCATACCTCTAAAAGATGTTTGATCTACTGGTTTCCCAGCTTCATCAAGATCTAGAGAGTTTGAGGTACCAATAGGAGTACTTATACTCTTAGTGTTATCATAACCATACTTTTTAAGAAGATATTTAATATACTTATGTTGAGATATGTTGGTTCCTTCTGGTTTTTGAGAAATTTGAAAACCGAGGAAAAATGTTAACTCACCCATCATACTCATTTCAAACTCAGATTTCATTAGACTAGCAAAAGAGTCAGTCAAAGATTGCTGAGTTGAACCAAATATAATGTCATCAACATAAATTTAAACAATCAAAAAAATTTCTTATCTTTCTTTATAAAAAGGGTTGGATCTGCATTTCCCTTAACATAGTTATTTTGAAGCAAAAATCCAGTAAGTCTATCATACCATACTCGTGGGGCTTGTTTAAGGCCATACAAAGCTTTGGTAAGTCTAAAAACATGATCTGGATGTTTTGTATCTTCAAATCCAGAAGGTTGTTCAACAAAAACATCCTCTTGAACATAACCGTTAAGAAAAGAACATTTCACATCCATTTGATAAAGTTTGAAATTAAAGAATGCTGCAAAGGCAAGTAGAATGCGGATAGATTCAAGTCTAGCTACTGTAGCATAGGTTTCTTCATAGTCTATTCCTTCTTGCTGATTATAGCCTTTAGAAACAAGTCTAGCTTTATTTCTAACAATGACTCCATTTTCATCACATTTATTTCTGAAAACCCATTTTACTCTAATAACAGAAGTTTCCTTAGGTCTTTCAACCAAGGTCCAGACTTTATTCCTTTCGAATTCATTTAGTTCATCTTGCATGGCTTTAATCCAATCATCATCACCTAAAGCTTCATCAATGCTTTTAGGCTCTAATTGGGAAAGAAATTCTAGATGTTCTACTTCATTTCTTAAGGAACTTCTAGTCCTTACAGGTTGATTTACATCACCAATGATACTATCACTGGGATGATTCTTATGAAACACCTGATATGGGTTTTGTAAAACCTGTTCATCAACATAAGGTAGAAAGTCTTCTGGGATAAATGTTTCAGAAGTATCTTCTAGAACAATTTCCTTATCAGAAGGTTCTTCTATCAAAGGTTGACAATCAGTTTTTGAAAACACATCCGAAGATGTAGGTTGGGAGGTTTTAAAAACAATAGGGTCTGATTCATCAAATTTTACATGTACTGTTTCCTCAACAGTGTAAGTATTTTTATTAAAAACTCTATAAGCCTTAGAGGTTGTGGAATAACCTAAGAAAATTCCTTCATCAGACTTTGGTGCGAATTTATGTAAGTTATCTTTAGTATTAAAAATGAATACTTTGCAACCAAAAACCTTGAAGTAAGAAAGTCTTGGTTTTCTACCATTCCATAACTCATAAGGAGTTTTATTAAGAAAAGGTCTAATCAAAACTCGATTTATAGTATAACAAGCAGTACTTACAGCTTCAGCCCAGAAATATCTAGCAATAGAATATTCACTCAACATGGTTCTAGTTATCTCTTGAAGAATTCTATTTCTTCTTTCAACTACACCATTCTGTTGAGGAGTTCTAGGTGCTGAAAAGTTTTGAGTAATACCTTTCTTACTACAAAAAGTTTCAAAATCAGAATTTTGAAATTCTCCTCCATGATCACTATGAATAGTTTTCAATGGAAGGTTTTTCTCATTTTTAACTTGGGATCTAAAGCTTTTGAAATAAGAAAATGCTTCAGATTTCCTTGCTAGAAAATAGACCCAAGTAAATCTAGTGTAATCATCAACTAGAACAAACACATAGTATTTGCCTCCAATGCTTCCCGTTTGTGTTGGACCAAAAAGATCCATGTGCACTAACTATAATACATCGGTTGTTGAGACTTCACCGATTGACTTAAAACTAGATTTATGTTGTTTCCATATTGACAAGGATCACAAACTTTAGAAGAATCAAATCTAAGCTCCGGTAGATCCTTAACAAGTTTCTTCTTAGAGAGTTTACATAGGTTCCTAAGATTACAGTGTCCTAATCTTCTATGCCATAACCAAGAATGATCTTCCATTGCACTTAGGCAAGGTAAATCTTGGCTTCTTAGGTCTTCTAAGTTTAAGGTGTAAACATTCTCTTGCCTGTTGGCTGAGAGAATAAATTCTTCCTTGGAATTGTGAACTAAGCATTTATCATTCCTAAAATTCACAAGGTAACCTTCATCACATAACTGACTTATGCTAATGAGGTTGTGCTTAAGACCTTTAACAAAAAGAACATTTGAAATCAAAGTTTTACCCAAAAGAACTATATTACCAATACCAACAATCTCTCCCTTAGCATTGTCTCCGAAAGTTACCTTTCCTCCTTTCGTTTTGATAATCTTTTCAAAAAAGCTTTTGTTACCAGTCATATTCCGGGAACATCCACTATCCATGTACCAAATATTGTTGCTGGAACTTTCTTTATTTTCCTGAAATTAAGAACAAAGTTAGACTTTCGGAATCCAAACTTGTTTGGATCCGAGATTTCCAGACAATAAAATTTTAGGTATGCACATTTTCTTAGAAAAGTAAGCTTTATGAAAACCTAAGGATTGGGTTTTGTTTAAGGAACAATTTTTTGCCCAGTGACCACCACATTGACATTTAGTGCAAAATGGGGCACTTTGAGGAACAAAATAATTGTTACTGAAAACTGGTTTTGTATGGGTATAACCAAATCAGGATTTATTTCTTAAAGGTCATATTTGAGAATACATCTTATCAAAATTTTCTTTACCATGGGTAAAGTTTGATAAACACTTCTTTAAGTAAAAAATTTCGGACTTGAGTTTTACAACCAAGTTTTTATCCTCAAAATCATTAGTTTTTGAACTAGAGTTAGGCTCGAAAACATTTTTCTTAGAAATTACTTTTTCTAACTCTTTAGAAAGTTTATTCTTCTCAGAACTTACTTCCTCAAGATTTTTTGAAATACTTTCAAAATCAGCATTTTTCTTATCAAGATCTTTAGAATGATCTGATATCTCTTTGGTAAGAATAGAATTCCTAGAGTTTGCCTTATCAAGTTTCTTGTTGAGTTTGGAATTCTCAATCTCAAGAAGTTCAGCAAATCTGGAGACTTCTTCAAAAGTAGGTAAAGTATTTTCCTCATAAGAAGATGATTCTTCATCAGAAGAGTTATAATACTTACTATCATTAGAATTTAAAGAAACATTGATCAATGATTCAGCATTTCGTACCTTAGCCATAAGACAATGATTATCAATAGGTAATCTGGCTATAAGACCAAGATTCTTCTGTCCTGAAGATTCATATTCAGAAGATTCATCTGAAGAGTCACCACCACTGGCACTCCAGGTGTCATTAGCTTTCAAAACTTTCTTAGCTTTGGCTTTATAATACTTCTTCCTATTTCTGTCTGAATGTCTTTCCTTCCTTTCTTTCTTTTTGAGCATAGGACAATCTGGTCTAATATGTCCAGCTCTCTTACATTCATAACAAGTAACTTCTCCATCTTTCTTTTCTTTCCTGTCCTTCTTCTTATACTTAGATTGAAAGTTTCTTTGTCCAGCTATCTTGTTCATCCTTCGAGCAAGATTGGCTAATTCATTTTCTGAGACTTCACTCTCACTAGATTCGGATTGGAAAATGACTTTCTTCGACTTGGATCTGGTTACTCTCTCAGTAGTCTTAGCTTTCATCTGATTCGAAGTTGTAGTAAAAGCAACAGTACCATTTCCATTCTTCTTCTTGATGTTGTCAGCATCTCTCTTCATTATGGTCTCATGTTGTAGAAGAGTTCCAAATAATTCATCAAGAGTAATTTGAGTGACCTTCCTGTTCTCATCTATAGCTGTTCTCTTGGATTCCCACTCATTGGGCATAATGTCAATTATCTTGTCCACAAGAGCTTCATCATCTAAACCTTTTTCACCCATAGATTGTATACTGTTGACGATTGTCATAAATCTTTGTTGAAATTTACAGATAGGTTCTCCATAAGGAAAATTGAAGCCATGATATTCAGCTCTAAGCATAGCTCTTCTAGTCTCAATCACCTTAGAAGTCCCAAAATGTGTAACCTCTAACTTCTTCCATATACAGTTAGCTGCTTCACAAGAAGAAATTTGGCTATATATATTTCTAGTCATTGAACATAATAAAGTATTGCGTACCTTATAGTTGAGTTGATATTTTTGCTTTTCCTGGTTAGTAAAGGTTCTGACTTCCTTGTCAGGAATTTTATAATCACCTGTAAGCATCACAAAGTTATCTACTCCGGTATTGATAACAAAAGTCTTCATACGATCTCTCCCGTACTCATAGTCATTACCATCGAATATTGGTGGTCTTGTAGGATTAAGATTGTCAATTGATCCAACATTAATTCCTGCCATACTAAAAAATAACTGGGCACACAAAACTTGTTAGTAGCTTAGAATCGTAATAACAAGGTTCGGAATGGGAAAAGTTCGGAATGGATAATCCGGAATGACAAAGTTCGGAATAGAAAATTTGAGCAAGAAAAACTTGTATGTGAGTACAAGTATTTCAGTAACCTTAGCTCTGATACCAATTGTAGGATCGAAATATAATATGAGATGCTCAATATACAAGAGGGGGGTGAATTGTATACTTTAAAAATTCCTTTGGAACCTTTAAAGTTAGTTATGAATAACTAAACTTTCCTTAAGAAAAGGAAAGGGATAAGTTTAACAAAGTTAAACTAAGTAAATTCACAACACCTCTAACACCGAACTAAACTTGGAAAGAGATTCCAAAAGTAAGTTCCGGAAATATGGTTCCGGAAATTGAAACTTAACAAAAGTTACAATATGAGATTCTACCTTAAAGCGTATAGAATCTAAACTAATCAGAGTAAGTAAGGAAGTATAAGAAAGTTATACTTTCCTTAAGATACAAATTGCAGCGGAATAAAGAAAAGTAGTAAAACTACTAGTAATAAGATAATAGTCTTTTAACCCAAAGAGAAGGGTATCCAACAACCTTGGATAAAGGTCCCATGATTTATACTTTCAAGCAAGTCTGTCTTACCCACACCAGGGTAAGCCCTCGATACGAAGATCGGTGTCTCTGTCTTGCTATCCCCGCAAGCCCTCAACTTCAAGGTAGTTGGCAACCTCTGTCTTTCTCAGCAAGAAAGCCCTCGATCTTTAAGGTAGTCGGCACCTCAGTCTTCCTATCCCCGGAAGCCCTCGAATGTAATCACCAACATTCGGAGTCGCACGAAGCTTTGAGAGTTAATAAGAGACTCTCTCTCTAGAAATCACTTCAACAGCATGTAGGTACAAAACTCAGTTGTTTTTCCAATAGATCCGAGCTCTTTCAAATGAGCTCATATTTATAGGTAAGGTCGGCTCCTCTCCAACGGTCATATTTTCCTTAAAGTTCGGAGGGGCCTGTACACGTGTCACTTAGACAACGGTTAGTTTATAACCAAATGGACGACATCGTTTTATAACAAAGTAAGTGTAACAGAATGCACGACATCGTTTTAAACTCTAACATAAAGGTTCGGAATAGAAACTTCGGAGTGAAGGTTCGGAGTGAATAAATTCAGAGTGTATAAAACAATGATAATCAGATTCTGTTTATAAGTGAATTCGGAATGAGAATTCGGAATAGGAATTCGCCATCAGAAATCGTAATGAGAATTCGTCATCAGAATTCGTAATGAGAATTCGTCATCAGAATTCGTAATGAGAATTCTTTATCAGAATTCGTAATTAGAATTCGGAATGATATTTCTTCATTAGAATTCGTAATGAGAATTCTTCATTGGAATTCGTAATGAGAATTCGGAATGAGATTTCTTCATTAGAATTCGTAATGAGAATTCTTCATTGGAATTCGTAATGAGAATTCTTCTTTAGAATTCGTATCCTGAATCTGGAATAGAACTTAGTCAGAGTTCATATCCGGAATTCGGAATGAAACTTCCTTATAGTTCTTGTCCAGAACCGAATCCTAAAACAGAATGCTTTTATATCTAAGTTTTAATGACTCCGAGAAAATGAATCTGAAACTCATACTTAAGAAAAATATGAATGAAAATATGATAAGGATAATTTTCCTTATAAAAGCGATTTTCCTTAAGAAAGCAATTTTCCTTAAGAAAGCATTTTTCCTTACAAAAGCGATTTTCCTTAAGAAAGTATTTTTCCTTACAAAAGCGATTTTCCTTAAAGATAAGGTGTTTGTGATTTTCAAAAGAAGAAGGAATGGAAAAGTCATAAGGAAAACCTTATTGACTCAACAATGATAATTATAGAAGTATAATAATTTTAGAAATATCCTATATAGACATTAAACCAAAAAAATCCAATCCATATAATATGATGAAGAAAAATTAATTGTAACGCTACGTGGAGACAGTAAGACATATATAGGCAAGTGTGATTCTTTAATTTTTATTTGATTTGAATGAGTATTTATAATGGTTTCAGACTAATATCTATAAACTTTTATCATATTTATTCTAATGTATTTATTAAATTGTGATACACATTTTATATTTATATATGGTAAAGAAAATTTTAAATGAAAGTGATCATTTTAAGACGATTACCTCTTTTTTTTGGAAATAACTCCTCTAAATCATTATTAAGGACACTAGAGTTGGTATTTTGAGAAGACTAGAACCACTGGAATATGTATAATTAATATTATAAGATATTTTTATAGAGTATGGTACATCTAGAATACTCAATGTAGTGTAATGATTGTAAGGAGGAAGTACCCTTTTATAATTTTTGTGGGAGAACTTTTGGAATCTCTCTAATGATTAAATTATAATAAATTACTTTTCATGAAAAATAACCATATATAAAATGGTTTTTAAGGATTTTTAGGGTTTAAATCCCATAAAATAGTATATTTTAGATATTCATTTTTGTAATTTTTGACTTTATCATTTTGATTAACTCTTAGTTAACCTATTTAAATTTTAATTACAGTTTCAACTTATTTGATATAAGAGGTTTTAATTTTTATTTATATTGTAAATATTGGTCTAAAAATATAAAAGATAGCAATTTTAGAACATATCATTTTAATTTGTATTATTTAAATATTTATTATGTTTTTAAAAAATTTAATAATATAATAATTAGAAAAAATATAATAATTTTTTATTTTGAAATAAATCATTACATTGAATTTAATAACATCAATAATATAACTTAAATGAGAGAAAAAAATATTTTAAAACATAAAAAATGGAATATTTTTCCATAAAATCCCTGGATAACCATAATTTTTAAAAATTATAATATTTTTCATATTTTGAAAATCAATTATTTAATTTTTTTTCAAAAATGAAATAATCATGGAATTGGAATTGTATAGTTATTTAAAGTAATTATTTTACTAATAAAAATTATAAATAAACTTTCATCATGAATATAAACTTATTTGGAAATAAATTAATATTAATATACATTTTTCACTTATTTTTTCTCTATGTGATTGCATAAATGATATTTAAAATTTAGATGTGATATCATGCCTCATTCATTGGTTTAAATAATATATAATTCAAATTTATATTTCAGAATCCATTAAATAAAAAAAAATTGGACCTTAGGAATGAATTATCTAATTTAATTCATAAAATAATAATTTTGATAAACATTTATAGCCTCATTGCTTATTTATAATCCATATTACCATGATTAACCATTTACAGAACTGATAAATTTTTCCATAGTTACTGTTCATATTGAAAAAAAACTATGATGGGAATTAATTATGAAATTCAATCCTCATAATTATATTTTTTAGAAACATTGTATCCAATTCAAAAACTTTAAAATGTAGATTTTACATTTAACGTAACTACAAAAAAGTAACAAAATAATTTTCTTATGAATTTTTTTAACTATAAAACTACATATATTCATTTCTTATGCTTAGAAAAATATTTGATGAATTTATAAAATGTTAAATAAATTATATTTTATAAAAATTTCTTTAAAATTAATCTACAATATAGATAAATTTAATATATTGATATTAAAATTGTTTTATGCATAATATATGTTTTCTAGATAATCATATCTTTAATTTTAAAATAATTTGAATTTTTATTAGTTTTTTTATAAATGATGAATTTAATTTATAAATGTATGGTCCATATGTTTTTCATAATTTAGTTATTACAATTAATACACACCAATGTAATTCTTGATGATAATAGGTACATAATACATTAATATTGTTACATTGTTTAGTAAAACTCAATGGTTTGTGCATCAAAAGCCATTGAAAAAAATAAAATTATTTAAATAGATATATTTCTTTAAAACATTAGGGTATTACATTAAAACAAATGTGAAATTAATTTCCTCTAAAAATACATAACATATATACAAATAGATGAGGGTTACTCTACCTCATCACCTCCTAATGTTCACATGTAGTTTTCTAAAATTGGTGTTTTCACCAAATTTCATTAACAAAAAAAGTGGTGTTATTTTATAGAACATTATCTATATTATCAATACTCCATACCAATTTTTCTTCATTAGAATGATATTTCCCTAGTGGTATTCCCACACACATTAGTACATGTAACGGTTTAGTTATGTAGTTCCTCAAAAGATTAACATGGAACATGTAATGTACTTTTATGAGATATGGTGGATGGGACAATTGATATGATACTATACCGATTAAATAAATAATTCCCAAGGGAAATATTTACCTAGGGATTTGGGTGACCTTTGTTCCAAATAAAATCACTCTATTTATGGGAGATATTCATAGGAATACCCTATAACATCATTAAATAATACATATTTTTAACAACTATTAGCATCAATTATCTTTCATCAATGAGATCCTCATATGTGGGGTTGAATGAATCCAACATTCTATGTAATTTCCTCATCTAGATTTGGTCCCCATAGATTTTTTCTTCCAACTAATTTTGAACATTTTGTATCTTTACACTTCTTAACAATCAGGGATTCAATAAGAGATATATGAATGTTGGAGTGAGGTGTATTTTCATATGTAAATTATACCAAAGGAAGGTGTTGATCCCAACCACCATTTCAATCCATATATCAGGATATAAAATTGAATTCTAGAGTTTTAATGGTCATATCGTACTGGGAATCTTTCATAGGATGATAATAAGTAATGAAACTTTACTATATAACCAATGCCTCCTAAAGACTTCACATGAACATAATGCTAAGCTACAGATCCTAATTAGAGACAACATAAAATGGTACTCCATGAAATCAAACCATTTACCTAATATTTATTCTAGAAATATAATCAATTGGTAAATATTCTATAATAATAATTGAGTGTGATGAATTTGTAATGAAATTAATACAACTTGTATAAAATTATGACCTTTAAATTTTTTGGGATGTATGATGAAAAATAATAATAATGTATCCCATTTATAGTCATATATGTTTAGTGGATATAGAAACCCTTATGCTTATCTCTTATTCTTAACATACTGATAAACCAAACACTGATAAATATACTATGCAATATCTCTCTTCATTCCATCCCACTCGAAATACTCGTTCATGTCTCATAAATATATAGAATTATTAGAGGAACAAAGAATGATGAATAGTGAACCTCATCCAATAGTTCCTTCTTCATATCTAGTATGGGAGAGACACATTCATGTTTCCTAAAGAATATTATTTCATCATAATCAAGGTTGAACTCAGAAATACTTCTTACCTTCTTTTTCTGCTCACATATACCTTCTATGATTCATTAATACTTACATGGATAGATAGTTGAACATTCAATTTATACGAATAATATTTCTCCACTTCAATTATGACTTACAAGTATATATTTTTTAATCTAAAAATATTGGATCTTTTTATCCTAATCATAGATAAGTTATCATGATCCTTTTCCTCAAAGATGCTGACACCTTGTTCTTTTTTCCATAGTGATAATGTATTGATCATTAATAATATCTAATAATCACCAAAAACATTATTTGGTTCAAATTTTACTATTTTTAAATGGAAATATACTCTATACAACTATGATTTGAATATATGCCACACATTTTTTCATATATATAATGCATCCATATTTTGGGAATATACTTCCTTAACAAACACCAATCATGATGTGGATTATTTTCTTCATCTACCATTAATTGGCGTATTATATAATCTACTAATATATAATTTGTAAATAGAAAACATCTCATTTCCTTCTTAGACACATCAATATATGTGACAAACCATTCTCTACTATAGTGTATTGTGAAAACAGGTGCACTGAAAAACATTATTTTTATCTCCATGAAATTCCATTAACATTTCTATGTATATATAAACATAACTACATTTTTTATAATCCTGGTGAGTGGTTAATATAATCATTATAAGTGTTTAACAACTCTTAGATAATATCCAAACATCCCACAGAAACTATATATTTCGCTAACCACGGCTGGTCTTGGAAATTTCTCAATAACATATATCTTTAAAATATATATAGATATATCCTCACATGAGATTAGATATTCAAGACATGAAACTTTTTGAATCTGAAATTCACAAATGGTAAATTTTTCATAAATCATATCATTCATTAGGGTATTTGGAAGAATACTGTAGTAATCCTCACCATCTTCCTTCATCATTAAGTACACAATAATATCATCTATGAAGACTAGCACAAACTGATCAGGATATTCTATAAAGACTCTATTCATTTTGTCCATGAAGATGTTAGGGGAATTATATAGACAAAAAAGAATCACAAGAAATCCATATTGTTCGTACGTTGTTCAAAATGACATCTCGGGTATATCCTACTTCACAACCATCAGTTGATTATGTCTATAATGAATATCAATCATTGAAAAATTTTGAACTCTTTTAAGTTAATCAAATAAGTCATTAAAATAAAGAGTGTATACTTGTTCTTGATCTCATTTTTAGGCTCATGATAATCAATAAAAATATCTATTGAACCATAGTTTGTTCACAATTTCAATTGGTTCACCACATGATCTGGATCTTCCGAATATGAATCTATTATCATGGTTACCATAGGGTTTCTTGTTCAATTACTAGAACACAATTGGGGATATTATATAAGGTTTATTTTAAATAGGCATAACAGGATATATGAGTTCTATTGAAATTTCCACTTCATGATTTTGTGGAATACCAGTAAATTCTTCTAAAAATACATAAAAAACACCAATAAAATATCTGTATAATTAATATTATGTTTATCTCCAAACACATGAGATAGATAAACTACATGTATAGATTAAATTACACAGTATGGAGACTATTTCTATTGGATTTTATTATTCATCCTTGCATCAATACATGATTATAGGTAATGTTTAAATATTGAATGTGACTTCCCTTCCTCATAAATTAATACATGCTTTATATATAGAAAGCCAATCCATTTCGAGAATCACATTGAATTCAACTAATTTTAGAATTAATGAAATTGCACTATGAAGAATACCAAGAACATCAATTAGAAAAAAAAACTAAAATCATGATATATTAATGTTGTTCCATTATAAGTTTTCATTGCTAAATAAGCATCTAATGATTTAGGAGACATAGTAATACTCATAGAAATTTTTTTATAAATAATGGAGTGAGTGAATCCAGAATCAAATTAGACATTCTTTATTATAGAGTTTAGGATATGTGTACCTTTTCCATGTTATTCTTATTACACACTTTTTAAGTCATTATCACATGGGATTTCATTTTTTCTTCAGTATTAAAAGGCTTTTGATGTTAATCATAAAAACCCATCATTTTTGTGCAGTGATTGAAACAAGTCACACACTCATTTCATTTTTAGCAATTGAGCATGGGTGGTGAATTCAATAGAGTTATCTATCTATTCAAATCATTATCTAACTTAATCCATTCACCATTACATTAAATTATATTATGACCTCAATTTATAAAAATAAATCATTTAAATGTCTTTTGAATACAATTTTACCCATGTTTCCTTCCAAAATTTTATCATAAATGAAATCTCATTTTATTTTTACTTGGTATTTTTTATAATTCACATTTAATACTATTTTTCTTTTTATATCAGAACCATGATATTGATCGGTAAATCTGATATCCATCTACACCATGATATCTCATTGAAATATATATGTATATATATATATATACTAAACTACCTTTTAACCAATGGCTTTTAGAGACCTAGTCAAAATCCACCAATGAATATATGAATTTTAAATTCATTCCTAAAAATTGAATTAGCTGCATACCATTCAATCCTTTTAATTTTTTCCTTATAGTTTTCAATGTATTTGTCATTATTTTTCATCCAATAAAGAAATTATTTCTCCATCATTGTATGTAGAATATATTGGATGTACTAGCTGAAGTATATACCATTAAAATCATTTGATTCAATAGATTTGAATTCTTCTTCCTACATCATATTCATTATAATATAACACCATTGATCTACTTTATATTCCTGATGATATATATCTAGTTAAACGTTTTCATTTCACAAGAAGTGAATAATAGAAAATATTCTCTAAATGTTGTTAATCTGTCACATATACACTAGTGGATCAAAAGATTAAGGAAAAAAACATGGGCATTTCCTCATGAATGATTGAATAGAAATGATTACTTCTTTTTATAATTTGGAAACGTATCATTCTTAAAAGAATAATAGAGTTTTTTACCATTATTGTATGATTTCATATTCCAACTCCAATAAAATTTGTAAGATAATAAATAAAAACAATGTATTTTCCATTTAATTTTACATTAATTGGATTCTTGAGGGTTTCAATAATTTAATAAAACAAGGATTATAATGTGAGAATAATTAATCAGAGTGGAACACCAAATAATTTTAAACAATCATTTATTGGATGTCTAAATTACTAAAAATTCTACAGCGAAAACTTAGGTTTAAAATTTTTCATTCCCTATCATTATCAATACTTAATGGTTTAATTATAAACATAGACTTATCCCATAATTTTTTATAATATTAAATTAAAAAGTTTATCTAAACGTAAACTATGATATCAATTATTATTGTAAAATAATTTCATATATAGATATTATATATTTTTAGATAAATATTATTTATATTAAACAAGAAAAACATGAGGATCATAATGGAATATTTCCTTTGGAAATGTGAAAACATAAACAAATATTCTAAAAAATATTTATATTATCTCCAATTTATTTCTTCATGATGAGAATTTTTTTACCGGTCTTACTTAATAACACTATACATATCTTCGAGGATGGAAACATAAAAAATGGTGAGCAAAAATACTCAATAACTATAAAAAATGGACATATGAATGCTTATGTAATCATAGCTTCCGGATAAGGCCATAAGAACATCCACATAACATTTGAAAACTATTTCCTTCAAATTAAAGATCCCAATATTGTGTCATAAAATAAATCATTATAGTTATAAGATAGAAATCATAGTGTAACATGAGATATAATAGAATAGAAACGGTACATGACATGGAATTGTGGCATACACAAAAGAGATGAAAATAATATTATTCATAGTAAAGGATATTTCTATAGACTATCATATTTGATTGTGTTCCCTCCCCAAACCATCATAATAGTCATGGTTTACTCCCAATACTATCATAGTGGAAAATATCCCTAACAGAACTAGGTTCAATCCCCATTCTCTTCCTATTTACCACATTAGATTTAAATACATACCCAATTCATTAGAGGGGTATATAAGTAAAGAATATTTAAAAATTAAAACCATATATTTATATATATGTTTTTATGTGTGTGTTCTATAAAATCATAAAACATTCATCATGTCAGAACTCATGAATATATATATTATTTTGATCAATGTAAAACCCCTAAAAAATGTAGCATGTATCATCAACATCTTATAGTTATTAACATAAAACATATAGAAAAATAAAATGGTCTATATACGTGGATAAATACCTGAATAAAAAAAATTATCATCCAATTATTCCTTAATATATAGTTAACTGATTTAGAATTACCACTTTAAATAATTCTCGATGTAAAAAACTTTTATATTTTAAAACCACTTCTCATTTAAAAAATCTATGCCCATATAAATTAATATATTTTCAATTAAAATAAAATTTTAAAATTTTAAAGTAATAATCAGGTAAACAAGGAATTATGATGTTTACAAAATATGACCATGTCTAATAATTTAAAAAAAAATATTCCTTTCATATTTTCAGATGGAGAAGTCACAATGTACCTTGTTTGGAAAATGAAAAAAATTATTTCCTTGAAACCATTTTTTAAAATTTAATTCATAGGTAAAAATGATTTTAAAAAATTATAGTATAATATTCAATAAAAATTAAATTCATTTTATTGAAAATTTTTATGGTAGGAAATATTACCAAATAACGTATTAATCATAAACAATCTCAAATAATGAAGAGATTTAGAATAAATTATTACCTCATGTATTTGCTTTCTTAATTCACATTAATATTCAATTATATAGTAATTGTGTATTTATTATAAATTAATTCTGAAAAATATATGTATTTAAAAAACAATATATGATTTAATTTAACATCTTATCACCCATTGATTAATTATTTGTTATTAAAAGCAATCTTCTATGTGTTAATAGCATTCTTTTTTCAAGAATGTTTCTATTAAAAAGTACCAATATTTATACATTGATCATGGTCCCAAAATTTCTAAAATTGTAATCATGGTATAATATATATATATATATTAATTATATAAATATTTATAATTATTCATAAAATGTACTTATAGAGAACACAATTACATTGTAGACTGAGATTGTATGTTGTACGTACGTGTGAATGATGTTTCCATTCACCTAATCATGGTAAGAAACATAGGTAAATAATAATTCATAGTAAAATATTTATTATTACATCATATATTTCATATAAGTTCATAAAATGCATATTTATTACAATCCATTTGAAATTTAAATGTTAAAAGAAATAAATCACATCATGGAGATTATAGTCCATATGTGTTAATAAGTGATGTTATAAATTCCCAATAGATTGAATTATAAGATGATAGTCCTAGAAATTACATAAAAAGGAATAATAATTTTATAAATATCACATATGAAAAATAAATAAATCATTATTCAGATACATAAAATATGGTTATAGAAAATGAATTCTATCGCTACGTGGAGATAGTAAGTCATATGCACACAGAAGAGTTACTTTTATCAATTTTTTATGGGAATGAGTATACATAATATTGTATTAAAAGTCATAATAACGTTCTAGTATATTTATTATATTAATTTTAATATTTTATTATAAATATAGTATATAATTAGGGGTTATTGAAATGGATAAATGAAAGTGATCATTTTAATGTGACTACAACTTCTTGGAATGAACCCTTTTAAATTACCTCTTAAGGACTATAGAGTATGAACTCTAGGATGCCCAGAACATATAAGAATGTGGAAAGGGAATTGCAAAAAATAATTTGGAAAAGTATTTTTCATCTAGATGTTTAAAAGTTGTATTATGAAGTAAATTTTAATGTTCCCATTTATAATTGAGGTGAAGGGAACATATAAAATATCATAAAATTTTAAATTTTAATAAATTAATTTCCTTTCCAAATTCATTTATGTGGAGTTTTGTTGACAGATGAGGTGGTATAATTTTAAAATAAAATAAAAGAATATATTTTGTACATGATTTACTATATGACTAAACCTTATAATTTTCATTAACCCCTATTAAACTAATTTTAATTTTTTACTTAGATACCAAATCTCATTTGAAAAACGATGTGATTTTAAATTATATGTTTAAAATTAGACCATAAATTGAAAATTTATGACTTTTACAACATATAATAGTTACGTTATATTATTTCCAAATTTTTATGTATTTCAAATAATTAATGTAATATTATTTTGATAAAATGTATTTTTTTCTATTTTTATAGTATTCATTGTATTGATTTTGATAACATCAAAGAAAAAAATTAAAATAAAAAAAATTTATTTTAAAATTAACCCTAATAAATATTTTAAATATATAAAATTCATATAAAACATTAATTAACTTAAAGAGTAATACTTTTAATATTTTGTAAATCATTTTTTGTCTTTATAATAAATTGAATAATTACTGACTCAACATTGATTAAGTATTAAAAAAAATAATTTAATTATAAAAAAATAATTTAATTATAAAAAATTATAACTAAATTAAAAACATTGAATTAATTTAATTAGTAAAAAAATAATCATTAATTTTTATTCAGAACATAATTATTCATTTTTATGAAGACATAAATTGCATTTGAAACTATGAGAGTGACATTTTGTAACATCAATTGGTATAAAAACTAAAAAAGTAGTTTTTATGGAAAAGTGTCCATTAAATAAATAAATTGAAAACCTTTGGTGTTAATCTGAAAATATCATTCATATAATAATAATTAGAATGTAAAAATATTTCTTTATAACTTATTTTTTTCCAGATTAACTTTATTTAACTTTTAACGAGGTGATAATTTTTACCACGGTTATTATTCATATTAACTAAAAATAAAAGGGGGTTAATTTACACAAAATTATAAATCTTGATTATAAATATTAAAATAATCATATATAATTCAATATCTATAAAATTTGGAAACTAGTTTTAATGTAAGTTATAAAATGTGACGGAATTACTTTAAAAAAAATACATTCTATATATAAAACTATATTTATTCTTATCTTATGCATATAAAAATATTTTTATAATTAATAAAATATTTTATGAAGTAAATAATATATAAAATTCATAAAATTAATTCAAAAAGTGATCAATTTATTATATTGATATAAATTTTTATATATGTATTAATTAAGTTTTCTTCAGAAAAGCACCCCTTAAATTTAAAATTTTATTTGATTGTAATTATAATAATATGATAAGTAATGAATTTATTTTATAAATTTATAGAACATATATGTTTTGTAACTTTATAATTATTATGAATACTCTGTAATATTATGTTCATGAGATACATGACGAAATCATTTTAGTATTGTTACGTGGATTGTTTGAAATTATTCTTTCATGCATCGTAAGTTATAAAAAATATAAAATTATTTAAAGATAGTAATTTTATAAAACATTCCTAGTGTTACACGACATGTGAAAATTATAGATGAAATTATTAATATGGTCTATATTAGATATAAGATAAATAAATTGAGTGACTTATGGATGAGGTATAATTAAGTTATAATTTCTGAATTGTTATTTAACAAAAATTAAATGTTAATCTACTAAAGAAACGATATACTCATGAACCCCAATTTGTTTATGACGATAATGTTTTATAATAAAATAATGTACTCATTATTGTGGAATTAGTTACATCATCATTATTATAATAATATATATTATTGTGGGACCATGATGTGATTCCATGGATTTGATGTGCCAATTTTTATTAATACTATTGCAAATAGGACTTGATTTAATTCTATGTATTTGGTGTGGGAATTATTATTATTATTATTATTGGGTGGGACTAAATGTGATATTCTGGATGTGTTTTTGCCATTAATATTATTAATATTGTTTGGGGACCATGATGTGTTTCCTAGGATTTGGGACAATGAGGTGATTCCAAGGAACTGATGTGCCCAATATTATTATCATTACTGTTGTGGGGGGACTATGACATTATTTCAAGGATGTATTGTGACTATTAATATATTTTTACTTTTTAGGGACATTGATTTGATTCCATGGGTTTGGTGTACCCATTATTGATATTAATATTTTTGGGGGACCTTTATAACATTCAAAGGATTTCATGTGCACATTAATAATAATAATAATAATATTATTATTATTATTATTAGGGGACCATAAAATGATTTTAAGGATCTATTGTGCCTATTATGATTATTATCCATGTTTTTTACGGACCTTTATGAGATTATAATGATCTAGTTTTCATATATATACATTATATAGGTAACTTGGATAGAGAAATTCAATACTGACTGAGGTAGGTGTGGTTAATTTGATGTGTGAACCTACACCCAAGGGGTGACAATATAAATTATTTCTAAATTATTTTATCAGACTATATTTCCTTAATTTCACATTTATATATACATTACTCATGATTGATATGCATTAGAAAATATTTGTGGTGGCCTACTATAATTTACTCACACCCTTCTCAGGACCCCTTTTGTACAAGATAAGACTTCATGGTTGCATGTCAAGATAATGTCAAATCCCATATGTTAAATAGTTGAATTTGTATTCCTAGATTGAATAATAAATGGTAAGACATTGAGTAGACATCAAAATTATTGTGTTTAGCTTTATGTTGGGACTATTTGGGACTTGTCTAGTCTCTGTGTGAATTTATATATTTTTTTCGTGGTTTTATATTTAGGATTATTTGGAACAGTTCTCTTTCTATATACATTTTTTAGTATTTGATGTTATTTTTATAATTTAAATTGTCATTTAAACTCATACCACATTTCAAAATCTCCCCATGATATCCTCTATGAGACTCTCTACATTTAGGTAGCCTCTTGTATATATAGAGGTGGGCTTGCCGACATTTACCAACAAGATGCAGTTAATTATGATTTAATTGGGTCGGGAACGTTACAAAATGTTATCAGATAATTTTATTATTTTTTCTTATTATTTTGGATTGAAATAAAAGATATAGGATGTTTTAGGGACTTTGTACAATAATTTTCATTGGGATTTTCTAACCCACACACAAGGACATACCATGTTACAGGGGTATGGATTACTATTTAGTTTTCTTCTCATTGTATATTTATTTCACCTCGTCTGATGAACATGATTTTACCGATTGTTATTATTTCTAAAATATTAATCAGGGGATGATATGGGGTGATAGTTATTATGTGTGTATTATGATAAATATATAGAATGTCTTCTTGGTTTTGTTACTATTTAAAATATGTAATTAAATAAATGATATTCCATTGTAACATGTAAACTATGAAACATAAAAATAATTATGTTATTATTGTTTTGACATTCATTAAATTTTATTTTCCAGTTTAACTAAAATTTCATTCATGATATGTGCTAGAGAACTCAAATCATGTATTATATGAAAACATTTGATAGTTATTGAAATAGTGGAAATGATTATTACCTTTACTCTATAAGGCCGGAGCCTCTAGTATTCCAGATGAATGTATCACATGAAAAAATTTGTGATAGATTATTGTGAGTTATCCAATAAATAGAGATATTCAATCTACTAGTTGATCAAATAATGTAAGACCACAGTAAATAGTTTTAGTTGCAACAACCAGCAACCATTAAAGGGGAAGGTGGTCCCATATATAAAAATTATTGGTTAAATTAGTACATACCATATTTGACCATTTATAGACTCCTCCAAAGTGGAGTATAAAACTCTCACATTGTAATATTTATATTTTGATTAATCAATGGTGTGAAATCAGGGTTTATATAAAATAATGTGATGATTTGTCCTTCAATAACATGAGAACCATATTCATTTATTTATTATTTCAAATTTTCATACGAGTAGAAAAATATAGTTAGTTCATGACCCATGAGAAATGGGTTATTCATTTTATGTGTAATTCCACTCATTTCACATACATGAATCATATTTCAATAATATTGGTATGATATAAAGGAACTATTTTAAAAAACTGTGTAAAATACAAAAATATGAGATTATGTTATATGTGAATTTCATAAATGTGGGATATTTCTCTAAAGTGGTGATGAAATCTCTTATAGATAAGGGAATCCTAAATGAGGCCCTAGGTGGTAGATAAATAGATTCATCCCATGAGAGATAGTAGTGAGTAAATTGGTTATAGGACCCAAACCTATGATAATTATCATTAGGGACGTATTGGTAAGATAATTTATAGTAATTTAGAAGTAAAATTTCATTAGAGTGGAAAGTTTGGACATCATATACCTCAGTGTGATCACCCACTTATAATGTTCCATGATTGAGGATTGATAGAAAGATTTATTTTTTTAATAACCATTCTTGGATATACAATAATGATATTTTCAGGAAATAATAAAATTATTTGAATAGATCAGTGATTCCATAGGGGATAGGAATGTAGATCTTGATATAATTTATGTGATTCGGTGGGGAACATGATAGCCATGTCCTGGGGAAGCATATCTAGTATATATATGTATTCTATGTTGTTAATAAAGGACTTGTTATCACAAATGAGGTCATCTTAATGTCACACAATCTACTCAAACTGAACAATATATCATAACTTCCACTATTCCGATAATGATTATGGTTTCTTCTATATTATCATTTTATTTATTTTATAATATATCCTATCACTATATCTGGTGGTTCGATTAATTTGGATCATGGTCCACATTTTGTTGCACCTGTCTGCAGTGATGCCCATAAGTATTCCACTATAGAAACAATTTGAAATAATTTTCTACTATAGAGAAGGATCTCTTGAATTCAATGGTTAACAGTTTATTTAGGTTTTCTATATATTAGAAATGAATTTCATGATTCTAATTCTAAAATTTTACTGGTTAGTTCTATATCAACATTTAATCTATTTGATAATGCCATCATATATCCTTCATATCTGTTGTTGGTGTTAACAATCCTCATGTGAGAAACTGGGATTTATTTGCTAGAAATTTGGGACCAAACTATTAGTAGATTTTTAGAATTATGACTCAAGAGCATGTGATCATATTATATAATGATATAATTGAATAGAATGCATACCATATAGTTTTCAAAAACATCTGATATTTATTCCATGATGTTTTATGATGATTTTATCTCAAGACGGGCATGAATTTTACTATATAGCTTATGGTGAGTCTATGTTGAATTTATATTCTATCTTATTGGTAGAATCCCTTAGAGTGTATATAATTAACAAGTATTATTGGACGACTTTTAATATAAGGTATTTATTCAACTATATACCCCACCATGGGAATTTCTAGTACAATTCATGAGAATATTTGATTGGTTCTTTGAGATTGGGTATTGTTTATCGATGAAAAAAGTGATGATCTTAATGTGACACCATCATCCATGAATAGAAAGTCAATTTAATCACCTAATAAGAGACCTTTTGTAACAACAAATATATTAAAAATCGATATATCTTTCTTGAAATAAAATACTTTTATTATATTATACAACAAAAAACAAAAATAGATGCAAATATTTTATTTAATTTATTGATAATTTTAAATTAATTAGAATGTAAACCCAATAAAATCTCAATAATTATCAGGGGATAATAAATATAAATTAAGAATGGTTGAATGTGATTATTTAGGTCCTTCCAATCTGATAGAATCATCAACCAAAGAAAAACACTATAGAAATGTTATTAATATATTAAAAAACTAATCGACATCATACTAAAATAAAATACATAACCTTGAGTGGTATTTTATTGAATGTCGAATAAAGGAACTAATTATTATTCATAAAATTTAAACTGATCATTGGAATAGTAATATGACTATTATAATAGTGACATAAGCATTGGGAATAATAAAATAACTATTGGAAGAGTGATTTAACATATAAATTAAATTATAGAATTAAATAATGTTTATATGGTGTAATTTAAGAAACAAATTATATAATATTATTAAAAAAATATCAAGGATAAAAATTCAAATAATATATAATTGTTTTTATAAAATTTTTTATTATTAACTACTTCAACAAAATCACAATTTTTAATATTAAAAAATTTAATAAAATAGATTATAATTTTTTTTGAAAAACAAATTTAAATTTTTATATTAGCACATCTAAAATCTCAAATGGTGTTTTTTCCTATTTTTTTAAATACGTTAATTTTTAGGTGAATATTAATGATATATTTTCTCCATAACTGGTGTATTTAAAATTAATATATTCATGATGGAATAAATTTTAGGATTTTGGCATAAAAAATATTTAATTTGATAAAACATACATGAAAATATAAAATATAGTATTTTTTAAATCTAATTACTTTTTATTTTCTGAAGTTGGAATTATTCCTTTCCAAACAGCTATTACATATTTCTATTTCATTTTTTTAAAATACTAAATTTTAATTATAAAGGGTTTCAATTACAAAATACATTTTATTATATTCTTATATAAATTATTATATCAAAATAACAATAATACAAGGTTTACCATGGATACAATATTTTATTTTAAAATACCCCTCAGGAATTATAAATAACCCCTCTCCCTCTCATTGGAAAACAACTTCCCTTATAAATTAAAAAGCCTATAATACCACCAAATCATTTCACTCAGGACCATTGAAATATATAGTGATTTTTTTGAATAACCAAATCCAAGATTCAAAGGATTTCAATTTTATTTAAGAGAAGAAGCACGTAAAAGAGGGTTTGTTTTAATCACGTCTTCTCTATGTTTTCCACTACAAATCCCCCATTAAACTTTCCCATATGAAGAAAATCTTGTAAAATTAATTACTTATTATGTTAACATTATATTCATTATCGTATCCTAATTATATAATCATATAAACTATGTATCTGTATTTCATAATACCCATACTCGTCATTGGAATTTTTTTGTTCAAGGTCGGTTTACTACCAAAGAGGATGTTTCCAAGTGATTTCATCCCAAAAAACATTTAGAATAATAAAATATTATTATTATGATATAATAAAGTTTAAATATAAGTATTTTTTGCTTCTATAATTTATTATACTAATTTATAAATGAACATGGAAAATAATAGTGAAATCAAAGAAAAACGATTAAACATAAGGAATTAATAAATATAATAAAATGATTATAAATGATAAATAGTGATATAATTTAAAATAATTCATTTATGTTTCAATGTATTAATAATCCTATGTTCATTATCTTGGTGACATAAAATTTATGACATAATACAGGATTTTAGGTAATGGGACTCTCAAACCAAAAATAATTTAAGTGTTTATTATAAATTTCATATTGATTTTTGTATTATTGTCCAAAAAATAGGAAAAATATTTCCATTCAATATTTTATTTAATGAATTTTAATGTTTCTATGGTTCAAATATTTTTTCTAATACATTTACATTTCTTTATCAAAAAGGAAATAATTTCTAAAACATCTCTTTAATACACTTTAGTTGTTTACACAACAAATGATGAAAATTATCTTTTAAGAAAAATGATAATATAACTTATTCAATTAGGTATCATAATGTTTAAATAATTATTATATGTGAAATATTTTACAAAAAACAAACCCTTTACATGCGTTATTTCAGGAATATAATTTTGATCCTTCCACGTGGAATGCATGATTATGAGTAGTTTTTTATGTTATTGGTTGACCAGAATTATATAACCCTTCAATGCATTCGCAAATGTGATATATCATTTAATTTAATGTTTATTATGTGATAAAATGATTCTATATTTGTTCTTAATGATCATTTTATCATTTCATTTTATATATTATTGTTGGACATAATACTATCTTTGTTCACAACTAGCTATGATATTTGACCAATGTGTTATGTTGTTTCATTATTATTCACATAACACATTACATAACATTATCTAATGATTACATCATGATTTTAATGAAATTTATATTCTTATTATATAATGATGTTGATAATTATGGTCACCTATGTTCTATTGATATATGTCACTTATTCTTACCCTAATCAGGCTTTTAGCTTATCCCATTCAATGGTGTATATCAAAAGGTTTCTACATAGAACAAGTTAATAGTGAGAGATATAGAAGTATAAATAATAATTATTTAAATAATATTTATGATTTAATATTTATAAATGATGTATGGGCATATTTTTAACAAGTCACTGATCCATTGGATTCTGGATAGTTTCACTACTATATTTATTATATTAAAAATGATTTAATATTTATCAATGAATAATTATAGTCTATATAGTCGGTATCATAGAATTATTATGTTAGTTTTAAGTTAGTATTATAACATGTTATTAGAAACCAAATATTAATGTATTTTTATAGGTTAATATCTAAGAATAATTGTATTAGGAAAAGTATAAACATATGGATTTCATAAGGCATGCCTTTGGAATTAACATTAAAAAAATTATTTATTCAATGTCTGTTGAATTACATTTTTGTAAAACTTCTATGTTATATAATATGGTGGGAATGGGGAGAAACCATGTGAGGGATAATGTAACAATTGCCTAAACCACATCCCCAATCCCATGGGAGGTGTATTTAAAACATCATAGATATTCTCATCCAGTGGTCTCAAAATATAAATAAAAACCTAAAATTGTAGAATATCATCCATCACCCAGTAAGGATAAACTATCCATTGAGTCATTTATGTGAAAAAACAACAATGATTTATAGTGTGCCATTCAATCCAAATGTTTTAGAAGATTAGTTTAACTCAATAGAGAATATCTTTTCTATACTCCACTTTTCTAAGAAGGAGAAATATATTTATCCATCTATCATTTTAATAGATATATCAATAAGATGATGAAATTGATAAATAAACAAAAGTGAAGGATGATCTTGTATATATAATATGAATTTTTTGAGAATATTACATAAAACGTATTTCCTTGGAACTCTTCAAAAATATATAAGGAGTGTATTCCAAGATCATTAGAAAACTAAGGGTGAATTAGTCACAATATATAATGAAAACATCACAATGATTAAAAAAACACTTTATTGTAATTTACCAGAAAATAGATTGATTATTTAGTGGTTTAAAACCACAATTATTGAAGGATATAACTATAAAATGCATTAGAAGTTATGAATAAGTAGTTCAATATGATTTAAATGTAAGGATAATGTTTGGTGAATGGTCCCATGTTCTTGGAGATATAAAGAGAGGAATGGAGTTTCATTCTTGTGGGTCAAATGTAAAATGATTAAATAGTTCTCAAATTATGACATATAAAAATTATGGAAAGAAGCATCATGGGAAATAACTCAATGATATGGGGATGTTCTCTAAGTGTGGGAGAGAATGCCCCCAACAAAATGAATATTAAAGAGACATGAATTAATTATCCAACATTAGGAAGTCACATTCTAATACACCACCCATTGCTCAACTTTTCAATTATAGGGAACATGGGATATATGTAAGTTGGTTCACTATACCCTTGGTTATAGAGTGGATTCAATGAAAGAAATAATGAAATAAAAAATAAAATGAAGGACTATTCCATCACTATAGTTTTTGTACCGTCTGAAAATGATTCCATAAATTGTATACTTCTTATTTAATCGTGAATGGAAAAAATTTATTTAATTTTATTTCTATGAATTATTTTTTATCCAAGAAGATTTCTATAACTATTGAATGAAATTATAGATACCCTAACTTAGATATATATATAGAAAAACAAAGTGTTTTTATCATTAAAACCATGTGTTGGAATCTACTTGTGTAAACTTATATGTGATGATTCTTCTATATAATTTTGTAATAATTACCTTTGTATAATGTTATGCTTTACTAGGAATGTATTCGCTCTCATTATAAAGGTCAAACATCATATTTTTTTAAATTATAATCTATTTATATTTTTTACCATTAAATTAAGCTATTAATATTCAAGGTATATCATGAATATCTTTTTGAAAATCCCTCAATTGTGTGGGTGATGATTCCCTATGAAGAATCATTCCCTACCAAAATGGCCGAGTTCAATAAAATATTTTTCATTTTAGAAATGGAAATTGTAAGGGTATATATATATATATATTCCCCATTTCTTTACACATACATCCTCCATATCATGAGGTGTATTTCCCGATATAGATTATAGTTAGGTCTACTCCAATCTCAAAATGAACCTTTAGGACGTACCATATAGAACTATAGGATTTAAATATGTAGCTATGAGATAATTTGATAAAATGGTTCATATATGGAATTGCATCTCTAGGAAGTGTGTTGGAACTCTTTTTAAATAGAAAGGATGTATAAATTTTAATATGTATAGATTTTTTTTGGATCTCAATAAGATCACCATCATGAAAAAGTATCCACTAATATGTATTGATGAGATGTACGATAATATATAAGGATTTAAATACTTGTACAAGTTGTATATTCATTCTATAGATCATTAGTTAATGGTGAATCAGAAAAATATTTAAAAAATAGTATTTTGTACACACTATAAGAATTATGAGTTCATAGTGATTCCCATAAGTCATACTAACTCCTTTGAAATCATCATGTATTAGATTAATAGATTGTTCAGAAACTACCAAGTGAAATTTGGTGTAGTATTTTTCTATGAAACTATAATTTACTCCTTGATTATAGAGGAATATGAAAATAATTAAGGATAGTGTGGGCGACATTAATATATAAAAAATATACACTATATTCTAAATGGGTGACTTATGGATGTATCCCATATTTTTTATTGGGAAATTTATCACAAGTGAAGTTATTATATTGACCCTTTAAAGACAAATACAATTGATTAATGTGACAGATTGACCAGTGACATGGGAAATTTTTTTTTCTCTGATTTATAATTTTGCATTGTTTTTTTATATTAACATTACTTTCATTCCTACTAATTTATCCAAGATGAAATTTTTTAGTGTCTTAATAGATATAAAAAAATTAATAAAATCATTTAGGAGATCAAAAGGTGCTTAATCAATGCATCTGTACTCACACAAACATCATGATGGGATGGTTTTGGGATATGTAGTGATGCATTGAAGGAGGTATTGTGTTGTGCAGTCATGTATAATGGTAATGTGATAGCTTATTCATTTTTCAAGTTTATTATTCATGTGAATAACTACTCAATGCTGGATTTAGAGTTTATAGCTATGAAATTTTCCATTAACATTTGACAACACAATCTAGTTAGTAGGTAGAATGGAATATTTATAAATCAATGGAGTCAAAAGTATATATTCACTCTAAAGAAGATAAACATGCCTCAAAGATGATGGTCATAGATTATCAAGGATTGTAATTTTTCATTTATCTACCATATGTGAAAGACAACCATTGTAATTTATGGTATTATTATAAAATGACATGATATTATATCCATGATGCAGACAAAGAATGACTATATCTTCATGGATCTTCAAATAATAGATATAGGAATCATAATTGTATGGAAGGCATCATACTTTTACCTAAGGATTTCCCAACCAATATTTCCATGAGAAGACTAAGGAGGAATAAATTGATGATATAGTTCATAAAAAGGATGAACATATTAAAGGAATGAAAACCTCAGGAATTACAAATTGATGATGATGGTACGATTACATTTTTAATAAGACATTGTGTTCCTTCATCCCATTATATAGGGAAAGAACTAATTGATAGTTCACATCGCTCTGCATCCATACCAAAAGAACTAAGATGTACTGTGATCTTTTTGAGAATTTTATATTGGAAAACATAAATAATAATATCAATGAGTGAACGTAAAAGTTCTTAGTATGTCCACATGTTAATGTAGAGTGACAGAAGTCTATGGGGATGATGAAACCATTACCCAAACCCATTTATAAATTGGGTAACAACACTATGAACTATGTAACTGTTATCCTAAATATATCCATTTGAAACAATATGACATGGGTTATGTTGGATAGACTCATAATGTGATCCATCTTAATCGCTATTTAAGAAGATTTACCTATTGAACATGTTTCATTAATTTACTTAAAGGTTGTGTAGATGTTGCAAGGGGAACCACATTTGATCATCTCTAATCATAACCCAAGGATTATTTCTATATTCTGGATAAGTCTTCGACAATATCTCAATATTGAATTGAATTTTATAATGGCCTATCACCCTTAATCTAATGGCTAATCTGAAAGGACTATTAAAAAACATGAAGACATAATGATGTCACAAACATTAAAATTTAATGGAATATTAGATCAATATATCATATTATTTTAGTTCTCATACATTAAAAACATAAAATTGAGTGTTCAGATTGATCCATATGATGGTCTGTATGGATAGAAATGTTTAACATCTACATGTTGGGATCATGTTTGGGAAAAAAAGCTACATAGACCTAATATTTTGAATTTTATTAAAACATTTTCAAACCATCAAACAACATATATATGTTTTTTAGAGTCCACCGAAGAGATATTATGATAACAATCAGAGGGATATAGAGTTTGATGTTTATTACAAATACTTTGTTTGAATTTCACCATAGATGATGTTAATGTAGTTTGAACATAAATAGAATATTCACCCAAGGTACATTTTCCCCTTTGTGATCCTTTATTTCATAGGTGTAAGGTCCTATCATCTATCCATTCCACCAAATATGGTGTATATTAAGTGTTTTCTAATGTATCTCTTCTATGGAACTATATCCCAACCCATCACATGTAATGAATCATGAGGTGGTAGAAATGAAAAATGAATTCTCTTATGATGAGCTTCCATTTACGATCATTGGATGTAGTGATAATGTTTTACGCAATAAGAAAACTCATAATTTCAATGTGCTATTGTAGAACCATAAATATAAACATTCTGTGTTTGAACTAGAGGATGATATGAAATATAAGTACCCCCTCTGATTCTCAAATGAAAATATATGTGGAAATTTCTAGGATTAAAATTCAAAATAGGGAAAGAATATAGCGACCCATAGTTTATAAATGATATTTTTTTTGAAATTAATGTGTGTTATGTAGTATAATACACATAAAACATAAGAAAATAATTAATGGGAATCACTAGTTTAATTATAAGATAATACAATGAAAATTGAAATCGTTACAATGGTACAATAAATATAAATTACTTTAATTATAAAGGGAATATTTGGTTCTGACCCATCTACATAAATTATCACCCCCATGGAAACTACTATATAAATGACAAAAAATTAATTAAACCACTAAAAATCATAGAAACTGAAAATTGAAATCAATGGGGGGAATTTTATTTAATTATTACTTAATAAATTAAGTTACATTTATGAGAGGTAATATGATCATTCAAATAGTATTATGACCACTGAAATAGTAACCTATATTTGGGAAATTTTATCATGACTCATGTAATATTAATTTGAAAATAATATAATAAAAATAATGTAAATAATATTTTACATGACTTATTAAATACAACTAAAATATAATAATTCCATTAATTTTATATAATGATTCAAAACATGAATAAAATTAAATCACATTTTAAAAAAACCATATTTTACTGTATTTTTGAAAAAATAATCATAGTTATTTTAAAATTTTAATATAAACTATGTAAATAATTGATTGTAAATAAATGAATATTATTATCTTCTAAACTGTTGAAAATTTCTTAAGGTGTTTTTTTGCTAAATTTTTAAAATACATTAATTTTAGGTCAATTATAAAAATATAATTTTATCAGAAACTATTTATTTTAAATAACTTCATACACGATGTAATAAATTATTTAATTTTTTTCTAGACTAAAGCATATTTAATTTTATAAATGAGTCATTTTAATTTAATAATCATGTTTTTAAAAACAATAAATTACATTCCAAACTCTAAATGAAATGTAATCCATTAAAAAAGTATTTATTAATTTTTCAAATTTCCTGTTAATACAAGAAGGGAAATAAAATTATTATACATATAAATTCCTAAAATATATATATATTATTTATATAAGATTCATTTTGTTAAAAATATTTCTATTATAAGGATTAACTGGGAAAAAATATTTGTTCCTATTTTTATTCCAAAATACCACTTTTTTAAAGTATAAATAACCCCTATCCTACCCTAGCAAATAAATTTCACTTCCACATGAAAAAGATAAAACCCTACCAAATCATATTTTTTAATAAACATTAGATCCTTAGGGTTATTTTGTATTAACCAACTCAATGCTTCTGGGGAGTTTAGTGTTGTACAATACAAGCAAGACAGAGAAGATTGAATGTGTTCATCAACACATATTTATGTTTTCCTCTAATCTTCATCCTTTTCTCAATCCAGTAAAAAATAAAATATTATTATATTAATTATTTATTATTTTAATATTATATTAAATACTTTATCAAACTTAAATAACAATTTGTACTATGTAATTATGTTTAATAATTATCTCACATCCTTTATGGATAATTTCCCACAAATGATCGATTAATTTCTAATGAGGAAATTTTCAATTATTTTCTGATCAATAATTATATGGCTGGTTATATTAATATATTTATGATATATAAAAGTATAAATAATTTTTTTACTTAATTCTATAAATTTATAAATTACCCTGAAAAGAAATTTAAAAATCTAAGAAGAAAACAAACTTGTTAAGGAAAACATGATACCAAAATGTTTTCAATTTAACAGAGGGAATTGAGAAGTGTAATCTATTTTTTATAATTGATAAATAATGTATGAAATGAATATAATTAAATTTTGGTTCATTTCTTTATTAAAAATATGTTTACTATTCCGGAGAATGAAAATCAATGAAATTAATCAAGATTTAAGGTAAAAAGACATTAAAACCAAACATATTTCTCATTGGTTAAATCCTATTACAATTTTATTTCTATATAGATATTATTCTTATGTAAAAAAATATTTCCATTAAATATCCATTCATGTTTTTTTTCAGGGATATTCATGTTTATATACTTCTAAAAAATTTTAATCAATTTGAAATGTTTTTCTAAACAAACTAAATCTCAAAATTAATCTCTTGAATCCTCTAGATTTCTTTTTTATTTCAAAAAGAAAAGGATATTTCATATCTATTTATGATCCAACCAATTCAATTCATAATCAAAAATTTAATTTCATGAGGTATTATATGTGAAATATTTTATGAAACTCATTCCATTCAATGAGTTATTTGGTGTCTACGATTGTTATCATTCCATGTTTCATGCACGATTATGTGTTTATACGATATTATGGGTGAACCATGAATTATATATAAATTTAATAAATAGTTAAATAAGATATATCACATGATATAATGTGTAATATTACGGAACATTACTTTAGATTTGTGCATGATGATGATGTTTCAGTTTGTGCACATATATTAAGTGTGAAAAATAATGTTATATTTGTTCACAACTATGTGTAGAATTTATCTACTATTTTATGTTGTTCCATTTTTATAAATATTCCAAATTCCATGGCTTTATCAAATGTTTCCCTCATGATATTTATGTTTTTTCTATGTTTATGATAGGATGAGGATGATTATGCTCACCCATGTTTTATTTATTTGAGTCCCATATTCTACATCTTACAAGGGTTTTTTCTCACCCATATTGTTTTTTGTGTACCATCTGGTCATTTCCTATACAAGAAAACACATTGATAGATATTTAAGGATAAACTTTTAAAATTTAAATATTGTTTATATTTATTATGTAGTATTGATGTATGAGCCTCATTTTCCCAAGACAATAATCATTTGGATAATGTGTTGCTTCGCTATTATGTTGTTTATCTTAAAAGTGCTGTAATAGTCATGTAAGAAAATAATGGATCACTATACCTTTTTATTTACAAAATAGATCTAAGAATAAATTATTATTATTTGTGTTAAATGACATAAAATATAACCCACACTGCCTTTATGAGTAAGAATGAATTTTATAAATATATAGTCATGTCTTCCGTCACAGAAATTGAACTCACCTCATTTATGTCCATGATGAATTAATTTCCGGACCAGTTATAGAAAAAATAATCATCATTTCTCATTTTTATTTCTTTTCATACTCTATGATATAGGAGTAGTATGCACAAAATATATAATTTTTTTTGGAAACCATGAGGGAACACATGTAATATGCCAAGATATATATGTTTCAATTCATTACTGGATGAGTAAAATTACTGGGCCATGTTATATCTAATTCTATGGTTTTAGTGGACCCTAAGAGGGAGAGTATAGTTGTTTCTTTGGAATATCTATGTATTTTTTTTATATTTATTCTTTATCTATTTGGAAGGATACTACAAGGTGATTATTAAGGACTTCACATTATTGGAATCACCAATAAAAAAATTGACAATGTAACACCCCAAGCATCTATGGTACGTTTCCTTTTGAATAATGCAATAGCTTCCATTGTACACAACATTGAGATTCTAACACACCGCAACAAATAAAACTAACCATTATGAATAATAATACCCACATTTTGAAACTTTATACATTTATCTTTCAAAATGTACTTCAATTTTTGATTTAGAATATCGAAATTAGTTTAGGTTGAATTTTTGGTATTTTTCTGAAAACATTCAATTTTTGATGAATACTGAAAAAACAATGTGTTATAGGATAAAACCGACTTTTTATTTAAATAATTAGTTATATTATTAAAATTTATATTAGGTCAAAAAAGATATATAATACATATATATGTTTAATGTAAATCATTGGAGTCATTTTATAATAAGTTCATTTATATAATATTTTATCGAACTATTTACTGTCTTTTACCCACCTCCTAGGACCATTTGTAAATTTTCATAAAACATAATTTTACAGCTTCTGTGAGTTAAATTTATAAAATATGACAGAAATGGTTAATATCAGTACGTAAAATGTTGTTGAATAAGAAGAAAATATTTGTTTTGGTGAATATTAACTCTTTACTTTTATTTACCACGGTTAAAAGAAAATAGGGTAATTAAGGGTAAAAATGATATCATGATTACACTAACACATGTTTTAATTCTATTGGATAAGATTAATTGTACCAAAAAAACCTTAATAATAAAATATGATCCTTTAGGTCCACATAGATTTGATTAGGACATTTATTATTATTTTATTTAATGAAGAGTTAAAAGAGTTAAAATCCATGTTTAACAACGAGACCATTTTTAACATAGGTTTATAAATAAGATAAATTAGACTATAATTATTCATTAGAAAGATAAATATATTTCCTACATAATTATATTTTATTTATAATTTTTAGTGATTAAATAATTAAATTAATTTATGGCATAATGATGATTCATTAATTACCTTATTAATGAAAGATTAAAATAATTGATATTATAAACATCCAAATAAATTTAATTTGAGACTTTTAATAGATTCAGTAAAAATTTTAGGTTAATATGACTTCTTAGGGTTCATTAAATGATTTTTTCATTAATAAATCTTTTATAAATTTTAAAAAATTCCAAATAGTGTCAAAATTGACATAAAAGAGTTTTGAAAAACAATATTATATTATTAATTGGTATTCTATTCCTAAAAATATATGTATCATCCAAAGGTCTTAAATAATATTATATTTGTCATTAATGAGCCACTTGAGGTTCGTTTTGATGTTTATAGTTTTCTATTAACCATATAATATAAAAATACAAAGAGACATGGTAAATATCAAACTATTTAACAAAGAGTTAAATCTAAATGATAAGAATTATATGATGACCTAATCCAATCTAAAACCTATTGGATGAGAGGTTATTGGCTCATCCAAACCTTAGCCTATAAATAAATAATTTTTGATCTATTAGAAACAGGAAAATATTTTATTATAAAATAATATCTCATTCATTTCCTAATGTGACCCTCACCTCTCTTAAAAAAGGGAACCTCCCATTGTCTAAAATTCACACATTAAAATCCATTAGGCTCAGCCAAAAACTACCCAACTATCCTCTCAATTGTCCTACCTTCATCATATAGGCCTTATTTTAGTCAAAAATCCATCCATTGAAGCTCTTTTTATCAAATCAAAAGGAAGAACCCGAAGAAGAGGTAAATATTTCATCACCTCTTTCAAGTTATTTTCTTCTTCCACTTCCTCTTTCTTTGTTTTTTCCATTCTAAAATAATAACTCTTATACCTTATATATAATATGATGTTATTATTGAAATGGTACAATGGTATTCATTATTCTACCCATCCTAAAAATGAAAAAGTCACCATACGTTTGTACTTACGGATTACCGTCTGCACGTCGTGGTGTAGTTTGTTATTCAAACACTTAATCATTTGGATGAGTATAATAATGAGTATAATTTATGTAAATAATTAGTATAACATGATTGTCACGAACCAACCTTGGTCGACCATGAACCGGTCACTGAGTCAGTCCGTAGCATGGCGCGAAGGGAGTTCCCAATACCTACGGACTGGAAACTAGTGTCGAGAATCAAAACAAGCAGTTGAGAACAATTTAGCCCAGAAAATGAAAGAGAGATAAATAAAAATAATCTGAACAAATGGGTAAAGACTAACAGTGGAAAATAAAATAAAGGTAACCCACTAGACATACCTCCATGTAACCTCATGTGTCATCAAAAAACATAAATCCAAGATCGAGCGATCAAAAAATGAAACCTGAAACTGAAGAGATAAAGTAAACATGGGCACCGAGATGCTCAGTAGGAAAGTCAAAGTACAACAATGCCCTAAGCCACTGTCATTAATAAGAAATCCAAATCATGCTAGTTTCTAAATAAGGCATTATAAAATAATGATTTTCACTGTTTTCAAATTCAAATAACAAGTGTGCATTTCCAAGTAAAACGTTTCCATTCACTTTTCAAAATAGGTTTTGAGTATTCATTAACATTTCCAAAATTTAAGGACACCAATTTAGATAAAAAAATATGGTTTTCACAAAAGGGGGAAAAACATGAAACAACTGAATTGAAAATCATATCAAAAGCACCATGGGAAGTCCCTGTGTAGCTAGTGTTAGTTGGGGACCTAGGATCTTTGTGTCTCGGTGAAACGTGGCTTAGAAGGCCACAACCCTCAGAAAACGTTTCTTAGAAGACCATGAATCTAAGTCATTCATATGTTTAGTTAGTGTTGCAATCGTCAAATCTAGATACGCATGATTCCCATTATGATCTGTTTCATGTGGTGGTGAGTTTTTATAGAGAAAACAAATATGTACACAACACTTTCTCTATCCAATTATCGTTAAACCTCTCACCAGTTTTCACTCTCCTTAATCGCATCCCCATTTTTATGTCATAAAACATCACATAAGCCTCTTCATTAGGTACATATCACAAATCAGACATTTAACATATACAACATGTTTCTAAAAAATTGGGCATGCCTTAAGAGGGGTTTTTTCACTTTTACTATTCATTTTCAAGGTGCCAAATGGGCCACATTACTCCACAAGAATGATTTTGCTTTAGAAAACATGTTCACCCAAAACTCATTTTGGAGATCATCTTGGAACTTCTTTGGAAGCGAATGTGTCATTTCACTTTTACAACAAATTCAGCCAAAAGACCACATGTCTTTTGAAATACATACTTTATGTTTGAAACATTAACGAAATCACTTTTCAAGAACCAAAACCATTTACATATATATATATATATATATATATTCCATATGAACTTCATGTAGAAAAAGAAGATGCACTTTTAAAAAAACACTAAGCAAATATGGACATTCTAATTAAAGATCAGGGCATAGGGGACCTACCTCAAACATGTTGCTATTTTTCAATGACAACTCGAGCTGACACTTAGTTAATACACACAAATGCATTTATCCATATATATATATACACCCCTAGCTGCATTTCAAATATTCCTCGCACCATGAGGGAATATGTACAAAGATGGCATATAAATATGCCTAACCCTATGCATACACTAGTAGAATACCTCGACACCCACGACTCAAATCCATCGATGCGAGGTCTAATGCACTGCACATATAATTTAATAAAATAATTAAACACTTAAAAAATATATCAAACACTTCAAAATAACAGATCAAGGGTTTTCCCTAATAAAACAGTCAACATCAAGAAGGAAAATACACTTTAAAACCAAATGTACACCAAAGTGACATTAAAACATACTTTCCATCATTTGAAAGAATTTACAAAAC
Organism: Viscum album; assembly: GCA_963277665.1. Taxonomy (NCBI): domain Eukaryota; kingdom Viridiplantae; phylum Streptophyta; class Magnoliopsida; order Santalales; family Viscaceae; genus Viscum; species Viscum album. The sequence goes on from OY728142.1 coordinate 1,460,488,882, forward strand.
ATATTAACAAATGCACAACAATTAAAACATGCTCAAAGTGGTACATTTCCCATCAAATATTCCTTTTCCACACATATGCACCTCATGTACCCTCAAAAAAAAACACAGTGCACTACTTAAACAATTTATTGAACATGTCCAAAGATTTTCACATCAAGGCACACACACACAAATACCCCCATTTACATACTCAAACCCACTTTTGAAAATACGCACACACAAAAACAATATCCAAACATGTTTCACACCCTTTATAAGTATTAATAAACCACTAAAAAATTTTAAGAAACAACCCAAAGCAGTGTTACCAAACTTTGAACACAAACACCCACTCAAAAAAATCTTCTAAGGCCAAACGCACACCAATGTCATACCAATACACATCACAATAATGAAAGAGATCCTAAAAATTATGAAAGGCTCTAATTAAATCTAAATTAAACGAGGCAACAAGAGAAACCTCACCTCAAACGGTGACCGACGAACCGAGACGGACTGAAAACACAATGCAGCGACCAACGCAATACAAGATAAATTCAACGAACCATAAAACACATAAAGATTCTAATTTTTTTAGAGTGAAAAACCATGAAACACAAGAAAACTTTACCTTGGAACAAAGACGATGGACCGAAACACACCAAACCGCCTCGCCTTCAGCGGTGGTTGCCGGAATACGCACCAACAAGACCCGAGACACCCACTGCAATCCCTAGAAAGGAATGAGAAAATAAACAACATGGTAAACCCTAACCTAAGGTTTTGAACGAATGAATTAAGGCGCCAAGAAGAAGAAAAATTCTCCAAATGAAGAAGAGGGAGGGTGAGGACTCACCGATGATAACAACGGCAACCTACGCCCGAGACAGCGACGATGACATCGACAGGCTCGGGGGAGGAGGTATTTGGCATGGTTGGTCGGTCCGTGAGGGAGGAGGTAGGCTCAACGAGAGGAAGGCACAAAAATGGAGGGGTGAGTGAGTGAGGGAGGCAGCGGTCATGGTGGTTATAGCTGGGAGAGGAGGATGCCGGCTAGAGGTCCAAGAGGAGGGGTGTCGATGGCACGCAGTAGGAAGGGGGAAGGGTTGAGGCGCGATGCAAACAGAGAAGCAGGGAACAAGGAGAGAAGGATAAAAAAGAGAGAAGAAATAAGAAAGAAAATAAAAAGGAAAGAAAAATAAAATAATGAGAGTGAAAAGGAGGAAAAAAATAAAAAGATAATTAGTAGAAAATAAAAAGAAAATAAAAACCCCCAAAAAAGTGAAAACATAATCCATTTAAAAAAATTAACAAAAATAATAATCTGTGGATAATTTTTTAATTATAACAATAATTTAATATTAATAACCAAATTGAAATATCAAATGAAATAATAATAATAGTATATATAAGATTGGTAACAGTAATAATAATACTAATATTCTAACCCTAATAATAATGATAATAATAATATTATCCAGATTTATAATAATATTATTATTATTTAAACAATTCATTAAATTTTATTTTATTTAAAACAAAGGAATATCTCACAATTACTTGGGGCATATCCGTAGGGTTCCCAAATCATGCACAGCCCACACGCCAGATACTGCCATGCCCAAATTGCTCATTTCTAAATAAAAACCCATAAAAAACTAACTGGGTCTCAACCTGCTCAATAAAAAAATAAAATAAGACCAAGGATGAATAAAATAATTAAAATAGAATAGTGTTAGGTCGGGGTGTGAATATTCTCCCCACCATGACACTTTCTGCCTCCAGAAAGTACCAAAATAGTCGGTTGTTCATGGCTCGATACAAGGACGCAAATATTCTTAAAATGAATCCCCAACCACTTGTTGACCAAACACTCACTTTCAACATAAGACCTGAAACCTCAAGACCCGGACTACAAATCAAAAGAACCAACGACATAAGACTCACATTTCCAAACACAAACACAACCGCAACCTGGAACACCCTGACCCAAACATATAAATCACCAGTGTTTGCTTGAGATATCCAATGAAAATTTTCTATTCGACACATCATCTACATTGATCGTGGTTAGGTAAAGAATAAGCAAAGAGCTTCCCCAACAAAAACACCTTGAAGATTAAGTTCTCCGCAAATTTGTCCCATGTTGTTCTCCCCACCGTATTAGTACTCTAGCTGAAATCATACTTTCCCAAATCGAAGAAAATCAGAAAACCAATCAAGACTGCCATTGACGGTGTGGCCCCTTATCATTCTGAGTCGCAGCCGACCAGATTGAGGGAAGACATGGGCGAGACCCATAGTGGGTCTCCCCACCATATTAGAAACTGAGTAGTACATAAGCTCCTACATGGGAGCTCCAAATTTAGTTTTAACTATGCAGATTGAATTCCTCATCAAGAACCCACAGAAACAGGTCGGCTTCTGGAACAATAGAGGGGGGGGGGGGGGGTCCACACATGAGAAACCAAAAACGAACACAGACTCCAAACTCACCACTTCCCCATGTCACAACATCTCCAAGAGGAAACACCCAAAAAACAAAATCGCTTATGGGGGAAGACTAGCCATTAAAGAGTTTATACACCATGAAACACGACCATGAAAACTTCATGAAAGAGGCAACCAAGTCCTCCAAAATGAGCTCCCCACCCAAACAGGCAACCACAAGAAGCAAGAACGTAACCGGCCTCTTCCCCAGCATTAAAGAGGACAATCTGGAAGCACATCCCACTACACCTATAAATTGCCTGACTATGTGAAAAGACTCACTCCGAGACCTATGGATGGAGATCTGATGTATTGAAGCATCTGGTGCACCGCAACCAGGAATTAACAACCCCCAACTGAAACTTCATCCTCTGGAAAGACCACTTAAATACTTCCCCAAGTGACCCAAACATCCAAACTATTGAAAAACCTTTAGAATATTATAGTGAATGGCTTTAAGATCCAAAATCAACCTCATTAGAATCAAACGATGATGTTGTCATAGGAATGAGAAATATGAACTGACAAAAAACTCATGCCAAGAACATATTCCCCCAGTTCACTCGCTGCACCAGATGGGGAACCCTTCATGAGTACCTTGAAAAACAAGATTTTCATTTATCCCAGTATGCAACCCCAACTTGGATGGAGAAGATATCAATCACCCCTCTCTATCCTGAACATGACCCTTCAAACAAAACTAGGACAACTTTCCCGTCACAATATCTAGAGTTCCTAATGACCCAAATAAACACTCAAATTACTCAAGTTTCACTGCATCCTCTATCGAACCTCAATAACCAGAGAGAAAACATGTAACAATGAAAAGAAAACAACCCCACCACTCCATTGAGAGTCTGGGTAAAACTAACAATTGGCAATGACCCCTCGAAAACCTCGGGACATTTTTGGGCAGCATACTTTAAACAGGAAGAAAAAAACCAACCTGAAGCACATCACAAAACAAGCCTCCACACTTAACCACATATCATTCACTCAAACTCAAAACATTATTTCAACCTTGAAACACGAGCTCGAAAACAAGCATCAAGCCCATAGAATTATACACTACAAAACCTAACTATAATGCCACTTTCACAAATAGCCATTTTCAAAACCATCCCATTTTAAACCATCTAAATGATAAAAAACCCTTTTTAAAACCCACTTTCCTTTTTAGAATTTTCCTAAACAAAATTTTTCCATGGAAATCACAATTCAAAACATTCCTTTGAAAAAAATAAAACAAACCATGAAAACTGAGCACCCACCATTGGTATTCCATGAAACCTCATGCGTGTACATTCTTATGCCAACTTGGGTACCAACCCATGCATGCCAACAACCATCAACATCCAATTACATTCATCCATATACATGGGAATCCATAAAAATACCTAAGGTCAAATAGATCATTTTCAAATGCTTTTTTTTTCAAGAGACACTAGTTTCATACTTCACAAAAATTTCAAAGGCCCCCAAAAACATTTTCCATATCCACATCTGATTTATGCTTTACAAAGGCTTTAAAAGACCCCAATTTTTTTCTAAAACACTCTACATCCCCAAAACAACTCATTACATTTAAAAAAAATCAAGATTTTCATTTTGGAAATCCGATTTCAGAAGACCAATCATCAATTTTGAAACCCGAGAAAAACACCACAAAACCAACTAAAACATAGACCAAAAACATCCTAGAACAACCAATTCACTCAACGAATCAAGATTCCAAATTCTCAAATAAACAACTGATACACACAGCTTGGTCACACGGTTTGGAAGACCGTGCACCAACCGAGTGAGCATATATGGAAGTCATCAGAGGTGATTGTGTGGTCTACACATGGCTTGAAAGGCTATGAACAACAACTATGAACCGTCCATAATGACCATCGATTCCCAAAAATAAGCAGAAACACCCAAACAATACTACAGACCTTGAAATCCATCGAGTGACAAACACGAACTATGAGGCAAGACCATCCTGAACAAACCTGGCAATTCAAGTGTCATTCCGAATAGGTGGTGATCAAGCACCTACCCACAATTAACAACTTGGATTTTGACAATCCTAACACCAAACTATTAGACATACCCAATGGACATGGGCTAACCTGGATCTGATACCATTTTGTCATGAACCAACCCGGGTCGACCTTGAACCGGTCACCGAGTCAGTCTGCGGCATGGCCCGAAGGGCATTCCCAATCCCCACGGGCTGGAAACTAGTACTGGGAATTAAAACAAGTAGTTGAGAATGATTTAGACCAAAAAATAAAAGACAGATAAATATAAATAAACTGACGAAATGGGTAATCACTAATAGCGGAAAATTAAATAAATGTAACCCACTAGACATACCTCCAAGTAACCCCATGGGTCATCACAAAACATAAATCCAAGCTCGAGTGATCAAAAACTGAAACATAAAACTAAAGAGATAATGTAGGCATGAGCACCGAGATGCTCAGTAGGAAATCCAAAGTATAATAATTCCCTAATCCACACTCTTTAATAAGAAATCCAAATCATTCTAGTTTGAAAATATAGCATAATAAAATAATGCTTTTCGCTCTTTTCAAATTCATCTAACAACCTTTCATTTCCAAGGAAAACATTTCTCTTCCCTTTTCAAAATAGGTTTTGAGTATGCATTAACATTTCCAAAATTTAAGGACACCAATTTAGATAAAAAAAATATGGTCTTCACAAAACAGGGAACAACAATGAAAAAACTGAATTAAAAATCATATCACAAGTACCATGGGATGTCCCTAAGAATATAGTGTTAGTTAGGGATCTAGGATCTTTTTATCTCGGTGAAACGTGGCTTAGAAGGCCACGACCCTCAGAAAACGTGTCTTCGAAGGCCACGATCCTCATAAAACGTGGCATAGAAGAACACGACCCTCAGTCATTCATATGTTTAGTTAGTGTTTCAATTGCCAAACCTATAGTGAAACCGGGTCAAGTCTCCTCTGGAATGCTGGACCACAAGTCCTAGTTCACCCCCACCTAGATACCCATGTTTCCCATTGTTCTATGTTTCAAGTGGTGGTGAGTTTTTATCGAGAAATCATATATGTACACAACACTTTCTTTTTCCAAAACTCATTAAACCTCCCACTAATGTTCTCCCTACTTAAGCGCATCCCCCTTTTTATGTCATAAAACATCGCATAAGCCTCTTTATTAGGTACATATCACAAATCACACATTTAACATACACATCATGTTTATAAAACAATTGGGCATGCCATAAGAGTGTTTTTTCACTTTTAGTATTCATTTTCAATGTTCCAAACGTGCCTCATTACTCCACAAGAATGACTTTGCTTTAGAAAACATGTTCACCCAAAACTCATTTTGAATATCATTTTAGAACATCTTTGGAAAACAATGTGTCAATTAACTTTTACAACAAAATCGGCCAAAAGACCTTGTGTCTTTGGAAATACCTACTTTAGGATCGAAACATTAATGAAATTGCTTTTCAAGAACCAAAACCAGCTATATATATATATACAAATATATATTTCATATTCACTTCATGTAGAAAAAGAAGATTCACTTTTAATAAAATAATATGAAAATATGGAAATTCTAATTAAAGATCAGGGCATAGGGGACCTACCTCAAACATGTTTCTGTTTGTCGATTACCACTCGAGCCGACTCTTAGTGCATACACGCACATGCATTTATACATATATATATGTAACACCCCGAGATTTCATGACAAATATTCTTTTAATTTCATTAATGTCTTGTGTTGTATGCTACACCAAATGGAGCTTGGACAACACGCATCTTTGACTTGCCTTTCATTACACGCAATCGCGACCTTCCTCGATAGCGAGTGTAGTATGCAATACCGAGTTTCACTAAACAACGAGATGCTATTAAAATATTATGAATAGTAATAACCACTTTTTAAAGTTTTGTAAATTTTATTTTTCAAAACGGACTTCATTTTTGGATTCGGAATATCGAAATTAGCTTAGGGTGAAATTTTGGTACTTTTCGGATAACTTTCATTTTCTGATGAATAGTTAAAATTACTAGATTTTAATTAAAAACAACCTTTAAAAAAAATAAATAATAGTGATAAATTATTAATTTGAGTGGTTTTAAAGTATATTTAGAATATATTTTTACAATTTAATACAATTTTGGTCATTGGATTTAATTTCACATTTAAACCAGACATAAAAAAGTGTCAATCTTTTGATATTTATTATCTCTTAAGAACACGCTATTTGTTTTGACGACGGGAATTAATTTTTAAATTAATTAATGCAACTAATATGTTTTGAATTTGGTAAAATAGACATCATTTTTGTGTTCATAATATCAAATATAGCTTAGGCCTAATTTTTGGTATTTTTCTGGAAACTTTCATTTTTTGATAAATAGTGAAACCACTAAGTGGTAGTTAAAAAATTGAATTTTTCATAAAACATAATTTTCCCGCTTCTGTGATTGGAATTTCGAAAATCCGAGAGACACGGTTAATATCATGGACTAAAATGTGGTTCAATGGGATGAAAATAATTTTTGGTGAATAGTAACTTTTTACTTTTATTTACCACGATTAAAAGTAAATAGGACAATTAAGGGTAAAAATGATATTATTATTACCCTAACACATGTCCTAATTCTATTGGATAAGTGTAATTCGACCAAAAACAACCTTTGGAATAAAATATGACCATTTAGGCTCACTTGGATTAGATTGGGACATTTATTATTAATTTATTTAAAGAAGGGATAAAATAGATAAAATCAATGTTTAATAAGTAGATAATTTTTAATATAGGGTTATACATAAGATAAATAAGACTATAAATATTCATTATAAATATAAAAAGATTTCCTATATAATGATATTTTATTTGTAATTTTTAGACATTAAATAAGATAATTTATTTATGACACAAAGATGATGCAGTAATTATCTTATTACAGAAATATTGACATAATTGATGTTATAAATATCCAAATAATTGTAATTTGGGACTTTTTATGAATTAAACTAATTTTATATGTTAATATGACTTGTTATTATTGATTTAAATAATTTTTTTCGAACTAATCAATCAGTTATGATTTTCAAAAAAATCAATTACTAAATAGTGTCAAAATTGAAATAAAATTGTTTTTAAAACAAATATTATATTATTAATTGTTATTTTATTCCTAAAAATATAAGGTTCTACCAAATGACTTAGATAAGGATATATATATTAATAATAAACAACTTGGGGTTATTTTGGCTTTTTATAGTATGTTTATTAACCTTATAGTGTAAGAACACAAAAAGACACGGTAAAAGTAAAATTATCTATCTTAATGTTAAATCTAAATAATACAGTTAAAATAGGAACCTAAACGTGTATAAATTCTATTGGATGAGATGATTTCGACCCCTCCCCACGTTATTTTCGAAATAAATCAATTTGGAGCTATTTAAAACCGAATTTGGCTTTATAAGAAAATAATATTTTTAGTTTTTCCAAAGGATCCCCTCTCCTCCCTTATAAAAGGGAACCTCCTCCCTCTAATCCTCACACCACTTTAAGCCTTCAAGCTCGGCCAACCCCTACCAAATTCTCTTCTCCCCTTCCCTAGAAACATCCTAGTGGTCCTTGTCTTCTTCAATGTCCAATTTTAGTGCCCTAAGTGGAGGACTCAAAGAGGCGCTTCAAAGAAGAGTTAATGTCTGTTACCGATTCTTTCAACTTTATTTCTTCTTCCACTTCTTCATCTTAGGTTATTTCATTATGAAGTAATAACATCAGTATCACTCATATACTGATATGTAATTATACGTATTAAAAATCCCTGTTTCACCGTCTATCCATCCTACGGAAAATGAAATCACCGCGCGTGGGTACGTACGGAATACCGTCTCCACGCCGTGGTGTAATCTATTTTCCACCACCACCTTACTTGGATGGGTATAATGGTGTATATAATAAATATATATGATTATTTTAAAGTGATATTGATTCTGAAATAGTATACATAAACTCCAATACAATTCCACGATCATGAGAACGGTATCATCGCTCGTGTTTACATACGGACTACCGTCTCCACGATGCGATGAGATTCATTCTCCACGTTAACCATTCATGAATGATTATAAAGTATATACAATAAGTAATCAAGAAATATATGAAATAATAATGATACTGTATTTATGTGTATATATATGTATGTCATCTACGTAATTCCATTCAACTCAATAAGGAAATGAAAACAGCGTTCATGCGTACGTACGGCGTACCGTCTCCATGAATGGTGTATTTAATTCCATTTACTAATCTATTATATATATTTATATTCTGAATATATATTATATATAAATAATTTTTTATATTCTGGAATTAAGTAATCATGATCTAAGTAATCAAATGAATAATTACAAGTCAAACCTCAGACGACAAATGAAACGATTTTACCCAAAATGCTATTTAACATGGAATTTACAAAAGAACGGGCAATATAAAGTCATAAGTGAACCATATATGATATCATAACAATTAGTATGATTCTGTAATAAGTCAATGACATTATTTAAATCATTATACAGGATGTTTGGACACTTATGAATCAAATCGGACCTAAGGTAAGGGATAATTTTTCAAATCTCATTTTTATCCGAGATTGATTATTCGTAAGTATTTACTGGGGTTATTGTTATCGTCCATGTCCATGTTTTCTAAATGTTTTTTTTATGTATTTTTAATGACCTTTTTACACATTTTGAAATTTACTATGTGGTATGTAAGGAATATTTCTTTTTTTTATGTACGATGCACTTTTTGACTTTTCTAACAAAAGTATGAGGAGAATGTTTTTTTAACATATTCAGCATGAAAGGATTTTTACGGTTTTATAAAGCCTTTTTTTCATGATGCTTCCTCCAAAATATTTCATGACAATTTTCAACAAAATCCTTTTCTTTTAAAATTACATGACGTTTTGTGAAAAGAAATTGATTTTGAAGAAGAAAGGATATTTTACTGAAGAATTCATTTCAAGTGTTTTATCAAAACCATTTTCCATCTAAGATTACATTATTTCATATGTGTATGTTTCAAGTATAATGTCTCTATGATTTACATGATTTCACGTTTCTTATTTTGAAATGATATCCTTTTCTTTTATATGGATTATGTGATGATGGGATGATGTTTATGACACCCATTTTATTCGTTGGATTATTATGAATGATGTATGTTTATTTGTGGCACAAGTAAGAATGATTTCATTATGAGATTGGTGGGACCTATATCTCCCTTCAATGCATTGGGAAATGATTTTATATCTCATGAGATAGACTTGGCTGGAACGGTAAGTTAATTCGGTTCAGTGTTACAGGACTGAAACCAGGAGTGAACTCGATTCAGAATGGGACTTTGTCCACTAAGATGGTCTTGGCAGCAATGCCTTGGCTACTATGGAAATCATTACATGTGCTTAATGGATGCCACAATTGCATGTTTTATTCCCATTCTATTTTATCATGGTTTATGTTCCATTATGATCTATGCCTTATGTACTTCCATGTTTTATGTTGTTGCACATGGTTTTTATGTTTAAACATTATGTTCATGTTTTTAAGTTCAAATGTATATGGTATGTTTTTTTTATCCATGATTACCCTTACTGAGCATTTGAGCTCACCCTTTTTATGTTTTATTTTCCCCCAGGATCAAAAGAAATGTTTTAGGTAAGGAAAGAAAAAGTGTAAGATCTTTATGGGAGATGTTGAAGATCTTTCACCACGATTAGAAGATTATGTTCCAAGTTTCCAAAGACACTAAACTATTACAGTCCTTATGTGTCTGTTTTTGTTATGTATTAAGTATTCTGCAAAAGTAATGTAATGTCCATGTACGTCAGGCTTCGGGTCTCTATAGTTGGCATCAGAAGAAAGGTTTAGTCAACCTTTGGAAACTAGGATGCGAGAACTTTAGTGAGATCCCTAGAGATATTTCAAAGGTATGTCTAGGGATGTACCTAAGGTTAGGTATAAGTATAGTTTATAGTACTAGAATTACGGTAACCCAAGATGTTAGATATTGAAGGTACTCCCCCTATATTATATTTTTTTACTTAGCATGGTTTTTTCCTCTCACGCTATTCTTTTTGGGTTTTAGACGATGGTTGGAACCCAAAGGAACTGTGATGATCAATGTAATGGAAAATTCAATGATTGTCCTCCTGAACAAACAAATTTTATGGGAGATGGAGTGGAAAATCTTATTGCTATACTTACACAAGCTATGAATTATTCTGTACTTCCAAATGAGTAGAGAAGGGAACAATATTCTATTGATTCCTTCATGAGGCAACGTCCACCTTCTATTAGTGGGTCTTTTGATCCACTTATTGCTGAACAATGGATCAGTACTACTAAAAAGATATTTCTGATTCTTCAATGTTTTGACCATGATAAGGTCATCTTAGCAATGTATCATTTGGAAGGTGATGCTGATCAATGGTAGAATCTTATCAAGAATACGAGGCCAAGAGATGAAATTGAGTCCATGGAATGGGACGAGTTCAAGAACTAATTTTTCAATAAGTACTTCCCTCGTATTCTTTGAACAAAGATAGAGAAGGAGTTTCTTGAACTAAATCAAAAGGATGACGAATCTGTTGGTATATACGAAGAGAATCTTACAAGTCTTGCAAGGTATGCATCTGGATTTATCATCCAACCAGAAAGTAAAGTTGATCGATTCTTCAATGGCTTAAAACCAAATCTTCGAAGGGCATTAACTATAAGAGACTTCAGTATCTATGATGAAATTGTCCGTTGTGCTATCAAGGTAGAAATGGAAGTTGGTGTTACTTATCCATCTCATAGTTTTGACAAGAAACGAAAGATGGAGTTCAAGGAGAAATCTCATAATAATTTTGAAAAGAAAATGAATGTTTCCTTATGCTCAAAGTGTGGAAAGAAGCATGGTGGAGATTGTCTTAGAGGGACTAGAAAATGTTTTATGTGTGGAAAAGAAGGTCATCGAGTAGATGAGTGTCTAAGTAATGGAAAAGGGGTTTCTAATGATGTGAATAAAGAAAAGACTATAGAGAACGCACCACCAACACTTCAATGCTTCAAGTGTAAGGAAATGGGGCATTATGCTAATAAATTCCCTAATCCAAGGGTTAGTGATGATGTACATGAGAAACCACTTAAGGAAAATGACAAAGGGATGTCACATGCGATCACTATTGGCAATGTTGAATATGACAACGATGTGGTGGAATGATTAAGTGTTTATGTAATGGGATTCCAAAATAATGTTGTATATAGTATCGTGGAATATTGGAATATTTATGTATTGGTCAATTGTGGTTTTCAATGGTACCGGTAACCTTGGAAAGTGATTGAGATATTTTTTGAAAAAAAAGATGATATGCACATAATGAAGGGAAAACAAGAAAATGAAATGTTTGACAGTATTCATGAGCTCATTATTGATATAAGGACTATGTGATATCATGGTTTGAGTATATAGAATTTTGAGGATTTATGTATGTTGAAAGAGTTAACTTTTGACAACATTCATGTTTTCAATAAGGTTCAATGGGTATTCATTTTTTTTCAAGAGAATACATGATTAAGGCCTTTGAACGTTTGGAATGTGACAAACAAGAAATATCTTATGATATATGGGGATCAACGATGGTATTAACATGCTTGTTATATTAAATATCTGGTAATTGTTTTCACTATAATATGAAAATGGACTGCAATATTATGGATAATCCTAGAGATTGGAATGTAATATGTTGGACATAAGTTAGTATTGTTTAAGGATAGAACTTTTTTCGATATTATTTATGGGATGTTATAGTAATGTAGTTTTAGAACATGGACAACCTGCAGGATGGGCGACAACCCATCGCGTCAGACAAGGATGTGGGAATCGAACCCACAACCGAAGTGCGACTGGCCTTTATCGCCTACCACTGTCCTACAAGAAGTCCCTGTTTAGTAGAAACTAGTTTTATTATATTATGTAGTATGATATATGAAGTTTAAGTCCATTATAGGAACCATATATGATTAATCTCACTATAAATGGACTAATGTATTTTTTGATAACTTTTCTAACCTTTTGTTTGAGACAGATGGAACGACACATCATTCTATCACATGATATGCTAACACATCACAAATGACAAATTCAACTTCATTTCTTTAAGAGATGAAGTGGAAAATGTCCAAAGAACGACCAACGGTGAGACTATACCAAAATCACGAAAGTATTTCTTCTAATTCTAATTTCATCAACTTTAGGGAAATGATCTTGAAAACCAAAAATGTTGTCCTAGTGCTCTTATATCTGATGAATCAGATGGTACCTTAGATCGTCACAAATTTATGGCTTTGTGATTGCTGGCTTTTCCATAGCCATGTTCTCTACCACTCTCCATCAGAACAAGATGGTTAGATTTCTTTTTCATATCCATATTTTCAGCTATGTGGAAACCCAGTGATTAGTTTATTTGGGTAACCGTTACGTTTCATAAATTTATTTTTAAATATTGGTTTTGATATTCTGTTTTTACGATGTGAGTTTCTATTAAAGAAACTTTCTAGTATTAAACCATTTATAGCCCCGACGAATTTCGAGGGAAAAATTCATTTTTAGGGGGGTAGAATGTAACACCTAGAGATTTTATGAAAAATATTATTTTAATTTTATTAATGTCTTGTGTTGTATGCTACACCAAAAAGGATCTTGCACAACATGCATCCTTGACTTGCCTTGCATTACACGCAATCACGACCTTCCTCGATAGCGTGTGTAGTACGCAATACCGAGTTTCACTAAACAATGATATGCTATTAAAATATTATGAATAGTAATAACCACTTTTAAAAATATTTTAATTTTTTTTTCAAAATGGACTTCATTTTTGGATTCAGAATATCGAAATTAGCTTAGGGTGAAATTTTGGTACTTTTCGGATAACTTTCATTTTCTGATTAATAGTGAAAATTACTAAATTTTAATTAAAAACAACCTTTTTAATCAAAATAATAAATAGTGATAAATTATTAATTTGTGTGGTTTTAAAGTATATTTATAATATATTTTTATAATTTAATACAATGTTGGTCATTGTATGTAATTTCATATATAAACCAGACATAAACAAGTGTCAATCTTTTGATAGTTATAATCTCTTAAGAACACGCTATTTGTTTTGACGACGGGAATTAATTTTTTAATTATCTAATGAAACTAATATTTTTTGAATTTGGTAAAATAGAAATCATTTTTGAGTTCATAATATGAAATATAGCTTAGGCCTAATTTTTGGTATTTTTCTGGAAACTTTCATTTTTTGATGAATAGTGAAACCACTAAGTGGTAGTTAAAAAATTGAATTTTTCATAAAATATAACATTACCCCTTCTATGAGTGGAATTTAAAAAATCTGAGAGACACTGTTAATATCAAGGACTAAAATTTGGTTCAATGAGATGAAAATAATTTTTTGGTGAATAGTAACTTTTTACTTTTATTTACCACAGTTAAAAGTAAATATGATAATTAAGGGTAAAAATGATATTATTATTACCATAACACATGTCCTAATTCTATTGGATAAGTGTAATTAGACAGAAAACAATCTTAGTAATAAAATATGACCATTTAGGCCAACTTGGATTAGATTAGGACATTTATTATTAATTTATTTAAAGAAGGGTTAAAATAGATAAAATCAATGTTTAATAAGTAGATAATTTTTAATATAGGGTTATAAATTAGATAAATTCCACTATAAATATTAATTATAAATATAAAAATATTTCCTAAATAATGATATTTTATTTGTAATTTTTAGACTTTAAATAAGTTAATTTATATATGACACAAAGATGATGCAGTGATTATCTTATTAATGAAATATTTACATAATTGATTTTATAAATAAACAAATAAATGTAATTTGAGACATTTTATGAATTCCACTAATTTTATATGTTAATAGGATATTTTATTATTGATTTAATTAATTTTTTCGAACTAATCATTCTTTTATGATTTTCACAAAAATCAATTACTAAATAGTGTCAAAATTGACATAAAATAGTTTTTAAAACAAATATAATATTATTAATTGTTGTTTTATTCCTAAAAATCTAAGGTTCGGCCAAATGACTTATATAAAGATATATATATTAATAATAATCAACTTGGGGTTCTTTTGGCTTGTTATAGTAAGTTTATTAACCTTATAGTGTAAGAACACAAAAAGACACTGTAAAAGTAAAGTTATCTAACTTAATGTTAAATCTAAATGATAAGGTTAAAATAGGAACCTAAACTTGTATAAATTCTACTGGATGAGAGTATTTCGACCCATACCCACCATATCTTAGAAATAAATCAATTTGGAGCTATTTAGAACCGAATTGGGCTTTATAATAAAATAATATTTTTAGTTTTTCCCAAGGAGCCCCTCTCCTCCCTTATAATAGGGCACCTCCTCCCTCTATTCCTCACACCACTTTGAGCCTTCATGCTCGGCCAAACCCTGAAAAATTACCTTCTCCCCTTACCTAGAAACATCCTATAGGTCCTGGTTTTCTTCAACGACCAATTTTAGTTCCCTAAGAGGAGGACTCAAAGAGGCGCTTCAAAGAAGAGGTAATGTCCGTTACCGATTCTTTCAACGTTATTTCTTCTTCCACTTCTTCTTCTTAGGTTGTTTCATTATTAAGTAATATCATCAGTATCACTCATATTATGATATTTTAATATAAGTATGAAACAACCCTATTTCCCCATCTATCCATCCTACGGAAAAAGAAATCACCGTGCGTGCGTACGTACGGAATACCGTCCCCACGCCATGGTGTAATCTATTTTCCACCACCACATTACTTGGATGGGTATAATGGTGTATATAATAACTATATATGATTATTGTAAAGTGATATTGATTCTGAAATAGTATACATACACTCCAATAAAATTCCACGATCATGAGAACGACATCATCGCTCGTGCGTACGTACGGACTACCGTCTCCACGACGCGATGAGATTCATTCTCCACGTTAACCATTCATGAATGATTATAAAGTATATATAATTAGTAATCATGAAATATATTACATAATAATGATACTGGATTTATGTATAGATATATGTATGTTATCTATTTAATTCCATTCAACTCAATAAGGAAATGAAAACAACGTTCATGCGTACATACGACCTATCATCTCCATGAATGGTGTATTTATTTCCATTTACTGATCTATTATATATATGTATATTATGAATATATATTATATATAAATCATGTTTTATATTCTGGAATTAAGTAATCATGATCTAAGTAATCATATGAATAATTACAAGTCAAAACAAGGACGACAAATGAAACGATTTTACCCAAAATGCTTTTTAACATGGAATTTTCAAAAGAACGGGTAATATAAAGTCATAAGTGAACCATATATGATATCATAACAATGAGTATGATTCTGGAACAAGGCAATGAAATTATTTAAATCATTATACAGGGGGTTCGAACACTTATGAAGCAAATCAGACCTATGGTAAGGGATAATTTTGCAAATATCATTTTTATCTGAGATTGCATATTCGTAAGTATTTACTGGGGTTATTGTTATCATCCATGTCCATGTTTTATAAAATTGTTTTATGTATTTTTAATTTCCTTTTTAGCCATTTTGAATTTTACTACATGGTATGTAAGGAATCTTTCTTTTGTTTACGTACGAGGCACTTTTTGACTTTTCCGACAAAAGTACGAGGAGAATGTTTTTTTAACTTATGCGGCATGAAAGGATTTTTACGGTTTTATAAAGTATTATTTTAATGAAGCTTCCTCCAAAATATTTCATGACTATTTTCAACAAAATCAATTTCTTTTAAAATTACATGACGTTTTCTGAAAAGAAATTGATTTTGAAGAAGAAAGGACATTTTACTCAAGAATTCATTTCAAGTGTTTTATCAAAACCATTTTTCCATCTAAGATGACATTATTTCATATATCTATGTTTCAAGTATAATGTCTCTATGATTTACATGGTTTCACTTTTCTTATTTTGAAATGATATCCATTTATTTTATATGGATTATGTGATGATGGGATGATGTTTATGACACCCATTTTATTTGTAGGGTTATTATGAATGATGAATGTTTGTTTGTGGCACAAGTAAGAATGATTTAATTATGAGATGAGTGGGACCAATATCTCCCTCCAATGTATTGGGTAAAAATTTTATATCTCATTAGATAGACATGGATGGAATGGTATGTTAATCTGGTTCAATGTTATAGGACTGAAACGAGGAGTGAAGTCGATTCAGAATGGGACTTTGTCCACTAAGATGGTCTTGGAAGCAATGCCTTGGCTACTATGGAAATCATTACATGTGCTTAATAGATGCCAAAATTACATGTTTTATTCCCATGCTATTTAATCATGGTTTATTTTCCATTATGATCGTTTCCTTATGTACTTCCATGTTTTATGTCGTTGCTCATGATTTTGATGTTTAAACATTATGGTCATGTTTTTAAGTTCAAATGTATATGGTATGTATTTTTTATCCATGCTTACCGTTATTGAGCATTTGAGCTCACCCTTTTCATGTTTTATTTTCCCATAGGATCAAAAGAAAGGTTTTAGGTAAGGAAACAAAAAGTGGAAGATCTTTATGGTAGATGTTGAAGATCTTTCACCACGATTAGAAGATTACGTTCCAAGTTTCCAAAGACACTAAACTATTACGGTCCTTGTGTGTCTATTTTTGTTATGTATTAAGTATTCCGCAAAAATAATGTAAAGTCCATGTATGTCAGGCTTTGGGTCTTTACAATATATATATACACCCATAGCTATATTTCACATATTCCCCACTCCATGAGGGAATATGTACAAAGAGGGCATATATATATATGCCTTACCCCATGCATACACATGTAGAATACCTCGACACCCACGACCCAAATCCATCAAAGAGAGGTCTAATGCACTACACATATAATTTAATAAAACAATTAAACAGTTAAACAATCTATAAAACACCTCAAAATAACAGATCAAGGGTTTTCCCTAATAACACAGTCAACTTCAAGTAGGAAAATCCACTTTAAAACCAAAGGTACTCCAAAGTGACATTAAAACATACTTTCCATATTTGGAAAGAATTTAAAAAACATATTAACAAATGCACATCAAGTAAAACATGCTCAAAGTGGTATATTTACAATCAAATCTTCCTTTTCCACACATACACACCTCATGTACCCACAAAAACACACAGCGCACTACTTAAACAATTGATTGAACATGTCCAAAGATTTTCACAACAAGGAACACACACACAAATACCCCCATTTGAAAAATCAAACCCACTTTTGAAAATATACACACACCAAAATAATATCCAAACATGTTTGACCAACTTTATAAGATTTAATAAACCACTTAAAAATTTTATGAAACATCCCAAAGCAGTGTTACCAAACATTGAACACAAATGCCCACTCAAAAACATCTTATAAGGACAAACTCACACCAATGTCATACCAAGACACATCACAATAATGCAAGAGATCCTAAAAATTATGAAAGGCTCTAATTAAAACTAAATTAAATAGGGAAACAATAAAAACTCACCTCAAACGATGACCAATGAACCGAGACGGACTGAAAACACAACGCAGAGACCCACACACTTCAAGATAAATAAAATGAACCTTAAAACAAATATAGATTCTAATTTAATTGGTGAAAAACCAGGAAACACAAGAAAATGTTACCTCAGAACAAAGCTGGCGGACCGAAACACATCGAACCACCTCGCCTTCAGCGGCAGGGGCCAAAATACGCACCACCAACACCCAAGAGACCCACTGCAATCCCTAGAATGGAATAAGAACATCAAAAACTGGGTAAACCGTAACCTAGGGTTTCGACCAAATGAAATAAGGTTACATGAAGATGAAAAATTTTCCAAATGAAGGAGAGGGAGGGAGAGGACCCACCAGCAATAACAACAGCAACCTATGCAGGGGACGACGATGATGATTGTGGCATGCTCAGGGAAGGAGGTCTTCGGCATGGCTGGTCGGTCCGTGAGAGAGGAGGTTGGCTCAACGATAGGAATGCGCGCAACTAGAGGGGCGAGGGGGGGGGGAGGTTGGAGGCGGTCACGACGGTCATAGCTGGGATAGGAGGAGGCCGTCCAGAGGTCCAAGAGGTGGGGGGCATCGACGGCGCGCAGCAGAAAGGGGGAAGGGGTGAGGCGCGATGCAAGGGGAGAAGCGGGGAATAAGGAGAGAAGGATAAAAAAGAGAGAAGAAGTAAGAAATAAAAAAAGAAAATAAAAATAAAATAAAGAGAGAAAAAAGGAGAAAAAAATAAAAAAAAATTAGCAGAAAATAAAGAGAAAATAAACCCACCCCCAAAAAGGGGAAAAAATAATCCATTTCAAATAAATTAATAAAAATAATAAGTAGTTGATAATTTTATAATTATAACAATAATTTAATATTAATAACCAAATTGAAATATCAACTGAAATAATAATAATAATAATAAGATTAGTAAAAATAACAATAATACTAATAGACTAACACTAATAACAATGATAATAATAATATTCTCAACACTAATAATAATAATAATATTATTTAAATAATTATTTAATTTTTTTAAACACAGGCAGACCACACAGTTACTTAGGGCATAGCCATGGGGATTACATATCATGCATGGCACACACACCAAATACTGCCATGCCCAAAACACACATTTCAAAATAACAACCCATAAAAAATCAAACTGGGTCTCAACCCATTAAATCACAAAATAAAATAAGACCAAGGCTGAATAAAATAATTAAAATAGAATAGTTTCAGGTTGGGGTGTGATAATGATGATGATTCTGTATATATGATATACCATCCAATTATATAGGATTTTAAAATCAAAAAATGATATTTTCGCTCGTGCGTATGTACAGATTACTATCTCCACGAACGCGATGAGATTTCTTCCCCATCGTAATCATTAAAAAATATTTTTCATTTTATGATTAAAAATAATTTTTAAGAAAATTTTTGTACATGAGTCAAATAAATCTTATCCATAAAAAACAAGGCTTATGTAACCATGCATATAATGGAAAACAAATTAGTTAAACACGTAAAACGATGATACTACTAAAATATTATTAACGAAAAAATATTAGAGGGTCATATATGATATCATATTTATGAATATAGATCTTGAATAATTTAATAAAAATGTTTTAACTATTAAAGAGGATCTTAACATACCATCAACCAAGGAAAAGTACATGGTAAGTTGTAATTATACAATATCATTACATATCTGAGGTTGCTAATAAGTATGTATCTTCTAGGACCTCTTTATAATCCATGTTTATGTTCCCGAAAATTTTATTTCAAAAAATCTTTCATATTTTCTAGACAAGGGGTTAAATTCAGTTATACCCTTATTTGACCTTATATGTTTTCAAAGGAATCATTCTGTCATTTTCTAAACAAGGTACTTTATGACCTTTTTGAATAAACTAAGGTATGAATGTTTTTTTTAACTTATATGGTGGGTGAAATTATTATCAGTGTTAGTACACCATCGAAGCTTCCCTTACATGATTATAAGAATATTTTCAAAATAAATGTTTTATTCTATAATTACATAACTTCTAAATGGATTCAAAATTGAACAAGGTATTTCTTTAAAAAAATGTTTCATTTCATCTATGCCAACATCCTTGGTTGGATTTTAAACTTGTTTGACGATGATTTATTATGATACAAATATTCCATATTTTATTGAAGGTTTTGTAATATGTTTGACTATGGAGGTGTCATTTTTTTACCATTCATGGTTTATGGATAAAGTATTGACATTTCATATTCTATTTTTAATATGAATGATTATGTTGTATTTAAACTCTTTCATATGAGGAATGCACAGGACTTAAAAAATGATGGGAGGAGCCCACTATAGCTTCTCGATGCATCGGTAGGTCTCATCAGACAGACTAGTGTCTTGGAAAATTTCCTTGAAAAAATCTTATTCTTAGTATTCGAACAAGGCATGGACTATGTTGTTATGATGTCTAACGTTATGCATTCCATCATAATAAAAGTTCCTATTGATATTGAATGTGATTATTTGACTAGTAGAATATCCATGTGAATAAGTAAATGGAATTATTTGATTTCATCTTTTACATATTATGCTGAAGTTCAAGTTTAAAAGTCTTTTGTTTAAGTTTTATATGTTGCCATAAATGTTTATACGTATTTATGAATCTTTTAGCTATATCGTTATCCTTACTGAGCATCGGATCACACACCTTTCTATGTTTTATATTTCCTAGGATATGAGGAAGTATTTTATGGTTTACCTACAGGTATAGTCTAAGGATATAAGTGTGTTAAAAAGGGTACAAATTTTTTTGATGTTTTTATTTCCTGATGTAATGATAATCATATGAATGTATCTAGTACTTCTAAATCTACTAAACTGATCGTTCTTTCTGTACATGATTCCTTATATCATGCCAATGTAATGTAATAATGCACCGACTTTGGGTAACTGGGGTCGATGTATTACAGTTGGTATCATAGAAAGTTTAGTACAAACCATGGAAGCTAGATTTAGAAAATCATTGATTTGAGAACCTTAACCTAAGATAGACTTTGATGATTAGTATAGAATAATTTCCATGAATTTTGGTATAGTAGATATTTTCTGAGTTTTCCAATCATTACATCAATATCTAGATACGATCAGGAAGAGGCAGATCTGGCACAGATGTACCTATGGGTAAAACCCGAAAAAACCACTTCAAGCAAGACTCGAATGGTAACTGGTGCACATCAACAGGCCTTGCTGCACTCTTGGTTACGACAATCTCGGGGGATATGCTTAGGATAATACTAATTTTATTAACAAACCCTTATGAAGAGTTTATGAGTATATACATCCTTAAAGTAAACATTTTTATGATTATGGATTATATACATAAACTCTTCAATTTATGTTAAGTGTTTTACATGTTTGGATTTATGTATTGAAATTCATAAACTAATCTAGTGTATTTACTTGTTTATAAATGGAGTCTAGTGGAAGGAATGGAAATCGTATCAATGCACATAATTCATTTATGGATTTCCCTCTAACTCAATATAATTATAGTGGATCTATTTAAGAAACCAGTGCTGATCAGCTTGTCACTATACTGGGACAACTCACTCAGGTGATGAATAAAAACCATACCCATATGGAGCACCCTGATCCAAAACGTGGTGGATCAATATTTGACCGCTTCATGATGCAACATCTAAAAAAATTAAATAGGATTACAAATACATTAGTAGCCGGGAAATGGATAAATTCATTATAGAAAATATTTCATTCTTTGGGGAGTAGCGAAAGGGAAAAATTTTGTCACGGTATTTTATCGCCTCATGAGAGATGCAGATAAATGGTGGTAATTGATTCAAAAAACAAAGGAAGATGATGAAGTTTTAAATATATAATGGATAGAGTTTAAAGAGCTTTTTTTAGAATAATACTTTCCTCATGACCATTGAGCGGATATGGAAATACAATTTCTGAGTCTGAGGCAAAAATAGGATGACAATACTGCAAAATATGAGGATAACTTTACAAGGATATAAAGGCATGATGCATATTATATATATAACCCATTAAGTAAGATTGATTGTTTCATTGAAAGGTTAAAACCATTTCCCCATCGAGAATTAGTCTCGCAATCCTTCTCATCGTACAGAGATACTGCCTCATGTGCTATCAGGATAGTAAAATAATTCTATAAGTCTTATGACTTTAAAGAAAAGCAGGAGAAGAAGTGATCTATTGAACACTCTAGAAATGGAAGTAAGGGGAACAAGGGTAAAGTTGAATATCAATCATGTAGTAAATTTCAGAAGAAACACCCTGATACTTGCATGATGGGAATGAGAGTCTATTACAAGTGTTGTGAAAAAGGCCACCAAGCCCGTGATTATAAGGGGAAGAAAGAGGCTGTCAATGATGAATGATACAATTTTAGAGAAAAATGGAATTATGAAAATGAATTTCCTATGCTCTAGAGGAACATACCTCAAAAATGGACAAGGGAGCAAGGCCAAGCTTTTGAGATCCCTAATGCTGAGGTTGAAGCTCCAAAAGACATGGTGGAAGGTAATTTAATGGTTTTCCCAATTTTATCCAATGATTTATTTGATTATAGATCATCAAAATGTTTAACATCTTCCCAGTTTTCTATGATAATATGATATTTTCAATATGAATTAACAAGGGAGTTTTCAGTCAAAACACCAAAGGGAAGTATCATGAAAACAGATTTTTGTGAACCGGTTCCCATTAGGGCATATAAATGTTATTTAAACTACTGGAAAAATACCCTATACCAACAGTTTGGAACCTTTGGTATAGACCTCCAAACCATTGGTTTAGCCTATACCAACAGTTTAGAGGATTGGGGCCATGTATGCCGTGAAGATAGGTCTATTCCAAAAGTTTTGGGAAAAACGTTGGTATATGTAATATGAAAATCTATACCAACATTTCCGTAAAACTGTTAGTATATGTATTTCAAAAAAACATTTGGTGGGATTTGATCGCAGGACCTCTAGTTTCTGATTGAATAACCTAACCACTAACCTAACATGATTTTTTGATCATAATTTTATAAATATATATATGTATTATCATAAATATTTTAAATTTTGATTTATTTAATGTTCTCCATAAGATGATTCCATTAAAAATACATGTACCTATACCAACAGTTCTCGAAACCAGTGGTATAGGTCCTATGATTTTGGGACCTATACCAAGGTTTTGGCCAAACTCTTGGTATAGGTCCTCTATATTGGACCTATACCAACGGTCTGGCCAAACCGTTGGTATAGGTCCCCCCTATTCAAACGGTTTGACCAAAACCTTTGGTATAGGTCCAAATAAGTGACATATACCAACGGTTTTGGCCAAACCGTTGGTATAGGTCCAAATTAATGAACTATACCAACGGTTGGGAAAAAACCGTTGGTATAAGTAATATTTCCAGTAGTGTTATATGATGATCTCATTGTCATACCCATGATTGAATTTGATATAATCCTCAGTATGGATTGGATTTCAGAACATGATGAAAAAATTTATTGTAAGAAGAAAGAGGTTACAATTTTCGACGATGATAAGAAGTACATTATATTTAGAGAAGAAACGTCACCACCTGATTCTTATCTAGATCCACCCCTGGTAGCTATACTAAATTCAACTATTGGGGAGAATGTGAATGAAATAATTATGGGAGAGGAAAATAATGTTTGAATAGATTATGTACCTATTATTGAAGTATATGTTGATGTGTTTCCATATGATTTACCTGGACATCCTCTAGAATGATAAATTGAGTGTTCCATTGACTTAATTCCTCATTCAAGGCCCATATCAAAGACCCCTTATTGAATTGCGACTATGGAAGTAGTGGATATAAATATTCAACTTGTGTAATTTAGTAATAAGGGATTTATTCAAACTAGTTTTTCTCCATGTGGAGCCCCTATCATTTTTTTGAGAAGAATGATGTATCAATGAGGTTGTGCATTGACTACAGGGAGATCAATACTATAACAATAAAAAAATAGATATCCTCTTCCTCAAATTGATGATTTATTCAACAAACTTTGTGAAGGTCAATATTTTTCAAATATTGACCTTCGATCTGGATATCATGAGTTGTGTGTGATGAAGTAATAAATTCTGAAAACAGCATTTCAAATCAGGTACAACCATTACGAGTTTACAGTAATGCCTTTTGGGATGACTAATGAACCCTCTTTTTTCATGGATCTAATGAACAATGTTTTCAAGGAATATTTCGATGACTATGTAGTGGTATTTATTGATGATATCATGGTATACTCCAAAATCTATGAATATCATGAAAATAACCTACACAACGTTCAGAAAACCCTCAAAAGAAATGAATTATATGAGAAGTTCAACAAGTGTGTATTCTTACTTCATGAGATTTATTTTCTTGGCCATATTGTCTCGAAGGATAAAATATCAGTTGATCCTTCAAAGACTAAGGCAATCTAAGAATGGCTAACACCGTTGAGTATAAATGAGGCAGGCAGTTTTAGAGGTTTTGCATGTTATTATTGGCATTTTCAAGAATTTTTCTTCATTGGCTCACCCATTAACCAAGCTCACACATAAAGGGGTTCATTTTTTTGGACAAAAGAGTGTGAGTAATGTTTTGAATAATTGAATAGACGATTAGTCAATTCTCCTATCTTGACTATACCATTAGGGAACGATGGGTTTGTTATTTATAGTGATTCTTCAAAGAAAGGACATGGTTGTGTCCTTTTGCAGAATGATATAGTTATTACATATGCATCAGGACAGCTAAAAATTCATGAGCAAAACTATCCTACTCATAATGTTGAGTTATCAACTGTAATATTTTATCTGAAAATATGGAGACACTATCTCTATGGTGAAAAATGTGAGATTAATATTGATCACAAGAGTTGGAAGTATATTTTATCACAAAAAGAACTCAATGTGAGGCCAAGGTGATGGATTGAATTACTCAAGGATTAAGAATGCACAATACACTACCACCAAGGGAAGGAAAATAAGGTAGGAGATGCTTCGTGCAGAAAGGATCATGGATTTTTGAACATTATCAGTGTTTAAAAGAATCTTATTTTCATGGATCTAGTGAAAATAGATATGAGAAAAATCATTGAAGGTGAAACATGAATACTTTTACAAATGGTTGCCAATCCATCTTTACTAGAAAGGATAAAAAGTTCTCAGGATGATGATGAGGAGTTTCAAAACACGATTATGATGATAATTATGGGAGATTGAGTAACATCATATATAAAGAAGGAATTTTGAAATTTGGGAAGAGACTTTGTGTTCCCGATAATTATGATCTAAAAATGAAATTATTTGATGATGCTCATAGATCCAATTTCTCTATACACTATGGTAGCATTAAGAAGTATTTATATTTAAATGAACATTTTGTTTGGGAAAAC
The DNA here is from genome assembly GCA_963277665.1 of Viscum album. NCBI lineage: Eukaryota > Viridiplantae > Streptophyta > Magnoliopsida > Santalales > Viscaceae > Viscum > Viscum album. The sequence continues at coordinate 1,460,514,517 of OY728142.1, forward strand.
TTGAAGAGAGAGATTTATGATTTTGTGTCAAGATGTATGGTTTTTCAACAAGTGAAAGCTAGAAGGAAACCACCTAAAAGTGTCATGCAACCTCTTCCCATACCGAAGTGGTAATGGGATAATATTACGATGTAATTTGTAATGGGGCTACCAAAGAATCCAAGAAGGAATGATGAAATATGGGTCATTGTTGATTATATTACCAAGTCAGCACATTTTCTTGAAGATTTACCACTTGAACGTCTAGCAAGACTATATATTAATGAAGCTTTAAGTCATCATGGAGTACCCTTATCGATTGTTTCTAATCATGATCCATGTTTTACATTAAGATTCTAGAAAAGTCTTCAGAATTACCTGAATACTGAACATCATTTCAGCACTGCCTACCACCATCAAACTGATGGAAAATCAGAACAAACTATTCAAACCATAGAAGACATGTTGAGATATTAATAACATAACTTTCAAGGTATATGGGATCAATAATTACCTCTGGTATAATTTTTCTTTAACAATATATTCCATTCAAGTATTCAGATGGCACCATATGAAGAGTTATATGGAAAGTGATGTCACACACCAAATTTTTGGGATGATGTTGGTGAAAGAAAACTCATAGGCCCAAAACATTTTGAGGTAATAATGTAATAGATGAAGGTTATTGAAACCCAAATCAATGCAGCCCAATGTAGGAAAAAGATCTATGCTGATAACCGAAGGAAGGATTCAGAATTTCATGTTGGAGACCATGTCTTCTTGATAGTATCTCTATGGAAGGGTGTTATACGTTTCGATAAAAAGGGTAAATTGAGTCCCAGGTACATCATACCTTTCGAAATTCTAGAATGAAATGGATTTGTAGATTATCATTTGGAAATGACTCCAAGTCTCTCCAAAGATCATGATGTGTTCCACGTATCACTGTTGAGAAAATACATGTCTGTCCCAACGCATGTACTCACCTATGAGGAAGTTGAACTGGAACATGATCTATCTTATTGTGAATATCTTGTCAAAATTCATGATACAAGAGAACAAGTGTTGAGAAACTGGAAAACTCGTATTGTAAAAGTTCTATGGCAAAACCATAAGATAGAAGAGACAACGTGGGAACTAGAGGAACTTATGATGAAGAACCACTCGAATCATTTTGTGTGGTAGTATTATAGAAATTTATAGGACAAAGTTATTTGAAGGAGGGAATATTGTAACACCCCAATCTTCCAAAGTACGTTTCCCTTTGAATAATGCAATAGCTTGCATTGTACACAAATTCGAGATTCTAACACACTACGACCAATAAAACTAGCAGGTATGAATAGTAATACCCACTTTTTAAAATTTTATAAATTTTATCATTCAAAATTGTCTTAATTTTCGGATTTCGGATATCGAAATTAGCTTAGGGTGAATTTTTGGTATTTTTCTGAAAACATTCAATTTTTGATGAATAGTAATAAAACACCGCGTTATTTTTCAAATCCGACATTTTATTTAAAAAATTAGTTGTTTTATTTTAATTTATTTTAGGTCAAAATAGATACATAAATCATATATATGTTCAACGTAAATCATTGTAGTCAATTTATAATAATTTTAGATAAATAATATTTTACATAACAATTTAAAATCTTTTACCCACCTCCTAGGTGTATTTTCAAATTTGTATAAAGCTACATTTTACCGCTTCTCTAAGTTGAATTTAAAAAATATGAGAGACTCGGTTAATATTAGTATGTAAAACGTGGTTCAATAGGATGAAAATAATTTTTATGTTAATAGTAACTTTTTACTTTTATTTACCACGGTTAAAATTAAATATGGTAATTAAGGGTAAAAATGATATCATAATTACCCAAACCTATTTCCTTATTCTATTGTATAAGTATAATTTGACCAAAAACAACCTTTGGAAGAAAATATGATCCTTTAAGTCCACTTGGATTAGATTAGTACATTTATTATTATTTTATTTAATGAAGAGTTAAAAGAGTTAAAATCAATGTTTAATAACTAAACCATTTTAACATACGGTTGTACAGAAGATATATTATACTATAAATATCGATTTGATAGTTAAAAATATTTCCTACATAATGTTATTTTATTTATAATTTTTAGAAATAAAATAATTAAATTTATTTATGAAAAAATGATGATGCGGCAATTACCTTATTAATGAAAGACTAAAATAATTGATATTATAAATATTCCACAAAATTTAATTTGAGACTTTTAATGAATTAAATTAATTTTATATGTTAATTTGACATGTTAGGGTTGATTAATTTAATTTTTTTTGAAGTAATAATGAGGTTATAAATTTAACCAAAAAAATACCAAATACAGACAAAATTGGCATAAAAGAGTCTTTAAAACAAATATTATATTATTTATTTTTATTCTACTACTAAAAATATAATTAACAACCAATGGGTTAAATAATATTATATATTTCATTAATGAACCACTTCAGGTTCTCATGGAAGTTTATAGTCAGTTTATCTACAAAATAATATAAAAATACAAAGATACATGGTAAATTTAAAACTATATAAATTATATTTCATTTTTGAGCCATTTGAAACTAAAAATAATTTTATTATAAAATAATATTTCATGCTTTTCCTAAAGTTACCCTCACCTCTCTTGTAAAAGAGAGCATCCCCTTCTCTCAAATTCACACCATCAAATCTATTTGGCTCAGCCATCCCCTGCCCAAATATCATCTCAATATTCCTCCTTTAATCTTAGAGGACTTCCTTTATTCAGAAATCCAATCCTTGGATCCCTTTTGATCAAATCAAAAGGAAGAACACAAAAAAGAGGTAAATATATCATCCCCTCTTTCATGTTTTTCTTCTTCTTCAACGTCCTCTTTCTTTGTTGTTTCTATTATACAATAATAACTCTAATATCTTTTCTATATTGTGATGTTATTATAAAAATGTTACAACAATATTCATTATTTTACCTATCCTATAAATAACAAAGTCACCATACGTGCGTACGTGGGGATTACCGTCTCCAAGTCATGGTGTAGTTTGTTATTCAAACACTTCATCATTTGGATGGATATTATAAAGAGTATTAATGATGTAAATAATAAATATAACATCATGATGATTCTGTATATATGATATACCATCCAATTATATACATTTTTAAAATCAAATGAATGATATTGTCGCTCGTGTGTATGTACGAATTACCATCTCCACGAACGTGATGAGATTCATTCCCCGTCATAATAATTAAAAAATAATTTTAATTTTATGATTAAAAATAATGTTTAAGAACATAATATAATTCTTTACATAAATCCAATACATCCTATCAATAAGAAACATATCTTACATAACCAATCATATAATGGAAAACGAATAAGTTAAACACCCGAAACGATGATACTACTAAAATATTATCAACAACAAAATATTAGTGGGTCATATATAACATCATATTTACATATATAGTTATTGTATAATTTATTAACAATGTTTTAACAATTATACAGAAGGTTAACATACAATTGACCAAGGAAAAGTACAAGGTAAGAGTTAATTCTACAATATATTTACTTATCCAAGGTGGTTAATATGTAAGTATCTACTTGGACCTCTTTATCATCCACGTCCATGTTTCATAAAAATGTATTTCAATTTTTTTTACTATTTACTAGAAAATTGGTTAATGTCATTTATACCCTTATATGAACTTATATGTTTTTAAAGGATTCTTTCCGTTGTTTCCCAAACAACGTACTTTATCACCTTTTCGACAAAATTATGGTAAGAATGTCTTTTTTTAACTTATACAGAGGGTGCGGTTATTCTATGATGTTATTACACCTTTGAATCTTCCCTTATGAGCTTATAAGAATATTTTCAAAATAAATGTTTACTTTTATAATTAAATAACATCAAAATGGATTCAAAATAGAATGATTTATTTCTTTAAAAAAATATCTCATTTCATCTATGTAACCATCCATTGATGGATTCTAATATTTTTTGAAGTTGATTTATTATGATACAAATATTCAATATATTATTGAAGGTTTGGATATATGTTTGACTATGGATGTGTCATTTTTGTACCATTCATGGTTCATGGATAAATTATTGACATTTTTATGCAACTTTTATTACGAATTTTTATGTTATGTTTAAAACTCTTCATATGAGGATTGCATTGGACATAGTAATTGTTGGATGGAGCCCACTATAGCTCCTCGATGCATCGATAGTTTTCATGAGTCAAACTATTGTAATGGAACAAGGCCTTGATGAAATTTTACATGTAGTCTTGGAACAAGACCTTGACTATGTGGTTATGATGTCTGGCATTATGCATTCCAACATTATGAAAGTGGATATTGATATTTCATGTGATTATTCGACTAGTAAAATATCCATGTGAATAAGTAAATGATATTATTTGATTTTGTTTTTTCCTTATTATGCGGATTGTCATGTTTTAAAGGCTTTTGTTTTATTCTTATACATTGTCTTAAATTTTTATGCTTATTTTTGAAAGTTTCAGATATATTGTTATCCTTACTGAGCATCTAAGCTCACCCCTTTCTATGTTTTACTTTTTCCATGATGTGAAGAAGTATTTTATAGTTGTCCTATAAGGATAGGATAATGATATAAGTGTGATAAAAATGGTCCAAAATTCTGTTGATGTTTTCATTTCATGATTTAATGTAAAACATATGAATGTATCTAGTACTTCTAAGGACACTAAACTGATCGGTCTTTCGGGACATGATTCCTTATATCATGGCAATTTTATGTAATAATTCACCAACTCTAGGTAACTGGGGTTGGGTCTTTACAGATAAGGAATGGTGTTATGTTTTTTTTTGATTCTTGCAAGAATGCCTTCAAATATTTTAAGAAATAGTTGACGCTAGGAAAAATTATGAACATAGAAATGATGAGTAATGAGTACAAATTTTTATGATGAATCTAGAGTTAGGTTAGGAGTTTTCATGATAAAATATGATCATGTGGTTGATTATGGGTCACAACATATGTTGAAACATTTGAAAAACCCCCCAAAACATGATTTAATACTAGAACATATGGTTCATGAATTTAAATTATATTAGTATTTTTTTGGAGAATGGGTTTTGGTATATACATACCATAAAATACTCAATTACATTTCCACATAATCTGTTATAATCATTGGCATAAATGATTTTTTTATTACATATATTGATTTGATTTTACATAGGATATACCGATGGGAATGAAAACATCGTTACTGATACCATGAGTCAAAAAAATTGGCTTATGTTGTGTATGATTCTTCCAGTGAGTGGTAGATGATGACACTTTCTATAGAAATGTATATGATTTTTTGGAACTATCATGTTTTAGTGATTCTTAAAAATATATTACTTAATTATTTTATGATCAATATAATAATGAGGATATTATTTTCAAATATAGATTTTCTAACCAAGTGGGAAAACATATACGCGGGAAACCTGCCACTAATCTTTTCCATCAATAATGTTGAGATTTTTTATTTCCATGGGGGTGTCATAGTTCACATGAGTACTAATGGGAAACAAATGGGAGAGTTTAATTCATACATGTGAGAGGTACACTGAGGTATGACAAATATTTATCATGAAATTTGGATAGGGTACTTGTGTCCTAGGATGAAGAAATAGATAACAGGATTTGTGATGCAGTGCTCCACCCATCAGTTGTTAATGGATGAACACCAATGACCACCTGTCCCTCTCTAAAATTTTCTTAATTTAGAGTGTAAATGGGATAATGTAACCATAAACGTAATTATTTTTTCAATGAAACTCATGATTAATGATTTTGTATGTGTTTTTATTTGTTTTCTAATGTTTCTCTTTTCTTACTGATTCCAGAGACAAACATTGTGGGTTAACTGGGTAATCATATTGTTCATGTTATAGTCTGTCTATATAGAGTAACTCCGAGTATATTCTCTGATCAAGATTCATGGGTTAGCAGTCACTACATCAATGGATTAAATAAGGCACTCAATAGATAAGTACACTTAAGTAATTGTTATCATATGTAGACTGATATATTGTTTGAGTGTACCATTCAAATTCTGGAGAATATGATGAGAGAATGCATCATTGATTGTTTTAGTTCTGGGAGGAACACATCAGTTTAGTAGTGTTTTTATAAAATAATATATTCCATTATTTTGTATAGTTTTATCTACATGATTCCTTTTATGATAGTATATGTATTATATTACTATCCTCATTAGATTTGATGGTTCCAGATGCATCAGAAGCATTTGATGTTGGGTGATATATTAAAAATTAGTTTTATAATCATCTCCTGAATGCAATAGTAAGGATTTGGCACATCATATTTATAATTAATTTATTTAATATCTGAATAAACAAATACCTAGTCTTAAGAAATTTTTTCCTTGATGATGGTTGATCATTCAGATAGGACCATCTTAATTTACTTTATTGTGATTTTGAGGATCCTAGGGATGAATCCCTCTATCAGTGATCCAAACATGCTTTAATGGTATCTAATAAACCCCACTCATTCTCTTTGTTATGTCATGAAAAATAAAATGTCTTGCATTTTTTTCTCTTGATCCCTCATTCATAGGTCATGAAGAAATTATCTATTGGGGTTCTCATTCTTGAGAGGGATGGAGGAGGAGAAGTCGAGATAGAATTCATTATGTGAAATAAAGATCTATTCCCAAACATGGAATTTATTTCAAATGAATTACACAATATACATAACTGTCTATTTATATATCTAAGATTTTGGTTACAGAAATTAATTTCATAATATCCATTATAAATATTTATAACCATTAATTAAACCCCATACAAAATAATAATAATAATTTTATTAAAATATTCCAGAGTGCTAACATGGGAAAAAATGATAAATCATATTTTTCGAATTGTAAAAAACTATTTTCCCACTAGACACCACCTTAGACATTTTAACTTGTATTTATTGAACAATCGAATAAATATTTATTCTCTTAAATGAATATTTCATTCACAAACTAGTAGAAAAATATTTATTAAATATAAAATAATATAAATAAATATATTTTATTTAACATCCATTGGATAAAAATCAATTCTATTTATGTTATCAATATTACATAAATAAAATCATTCATCATTATTGAGAATAATATTTATTCCATTTATTAAAAACAAATATAATTTATTCAAGACCAATATAAAAATTTAGTTTGTGACCTTCTACGATTCATTTTGGTTTGCAATAGGTGGAATTTCCAAAAGTCCGATATTAGTTCACAGAAATAGGTCAAGGAACCCAAGAGAAATAACATAAATTTCCAATAGTGAGATCTACATATGAACACTCACTCTGTAATATAATATCATTGTCACATAATATCATCCAAAAAATTTCATGACAGTTTCATCAACCAGTATGATTTGAACATAATTTTTTGACAATCTTCAACAAGTTCTTCATTACACCATGTACATGGAATTTAGGGCGTAGTTCTATTTCATCCAAATGGATATGATATCAACATCCATAAATATGGAAGGTAAAAATATTTTATTGACTTATCTAGTAACAAAAATTCATTCATGACACACCCAACATACCCTACACCCCACAAATATATGGCATAATGATTTTCATCAGTAATTCAAAGTGTGAAAGATGGGACATTAATTAATGATAATATACATGTATAAGGACCATTACAAATAATCAAAGATAATAATATCTGATGACACCAAAACATGAGGAATTCATACTAGTGATTTTGTTATTATAATCTATAGTCTTGGAGAATACCAAGGGAAACTTCAAAATAATAAGTCTTATCTGCTAACGATTACTCTCATTTGACATTATATATAATATGTTTCCAATCATAGTTTGCAATCATATAGAAGAACTATATTTTGAATACTGTCTTAACACTTGACGGTTATCATTATAGTGAGGAACTACGATGTCCTTATCAATACTAAATATACTCTAGGTCATTATTAAATTATGTTCATGCCGAGCAATGAACAATATGTAATAAGATGTTTAATTTAAAATTTAATACATCAAAAATTTAACTCATCAAATTAAAAACATTTTGTTCTAGGACACCACGTCTAAATATCTCACATGTACTAGATCCCACGGCCGATGAATTATAGTCTGTTAGACCTCACATGATAATCATTTTCTTACTGAGATAAGGCTTAGTCATGGGGTCTGCCACGTTGTCTTCAGGGGAAGAACTGCTTACTAAAACATTGCCTCTCTATAAAAATTTTGTTAATAGATGGTACATCTGATCTGTTTTCATTTTCTTCTAATGTGACCTCGGATCTTTTGTGAGATTCACCACTATAGTACTATCACAAGAGTGTGTGATTGGATTGATACTACTAGTTACCCAATCAAGAACTTGTATGAAATTGTACATCAATATTTCTTTTTTAGCTTCCTCAGAATCCGAAATATACTCAGAAAATGTTGTAGAATCAATGACCGCATCCTATTTTGATCTTTTCCACCTCACAACACCTCCTTTAAAAGTGAATATGTATCCAATTTGTGACTTCATGTCATCAATATTGGAATGGAAACATGCATCTACATGTCCTCTGATAAATAGGTCTGCATATACTCCATACACCATTAGCATAAACTCTTTATGCCTCAAGTTCTTATGGTTTGTGTTGACTACCATCCAATGGTGGTCACAAGGATCATCTTTATATATACATATAAAAATTAATGTGTAGGATAAATCTTTCCTAGAATAGATTATACCATAGATGACTGAACCAATTGCTAATTCATATATAATCTATGCCATTGTATTTCCTTCTGCATGGGTCTAAGGATTAGTTTTTTTGGAAATCTAAATTCCATGTGATGCATGAAATAATCCCGTCTTAGAATGTTCTATATAGAATGTATTTCGTATCATATCAATGTATTTACTTTGACACGTGCTTAGAATCCACTAGGATTTGTCTCAACAGTTCTTTATCCAAAAAATATATGCGAACATACCCATGTATTTCATGAAATGAAATTTATAAAATAATGAATTAATAGACTATAAGACTTGTATTTCATTTCATATAAGTAATTTGTCATCAACATATAATATTAAGAAAATTAATTCTCTGCCACTACGTTTTTTGTAGACACATTGCTCAAATTTTTTATTTTTAAAACCATATTCCTTTATGGATTTGACAAAATGAATGTTCCATGACCAGGATGCTTACATTAATCCATAAATAGATTTTTTAAATATCATATCTTACTGGTATCCTATGGAGTCACACTCTTTTCATGTTGTATCCTTTAGAAATCATCCAGATCATTTCTATTATGGAGGACTGTTTAAACATCAATGTTTCTAATATCATAGTCATGGTCAGACATAGTAGTATGTTGAATAATGATTTACATTATCAATGTAACTGGTTAAAATGTTCAATAATAGTCAATAACATGATGTTTTTAAAACCTTTTTCCACTACTCACACCTTATATGCACAAACTTGTCATTCAATGTTCAGTTTCTTCAGAAATATACATTTTCAAGGAAAATGCTTCACATCATTTAGAGGATCAACAAAAATCTAGACTTGGTTTTTGTACATGGAATCCATTTCATAATTCATGTATTCTTTCCACATGGAAACATTTGTGCCACTTACTACACACTTTTTAGTTTGGGGATCATTACTATCAACTAATAATGAGTGAACATCCTTGGTAACAATAAAATTACATTACTACAGATATGTAACAACTATTGTACTCCTATGTATTTCTGGTGTCTCTGGAACATTTTCATCATCCACATGGATTTTCTGAATCTGATACAATACCTAATTTTTTGTTTCTTAATCCTAGATGTCATCTTAGTTTATCTCGCTCACACAATTTCATTTTGGATATTTTTTCCCTCTCATTGAATATGGCATGTATTACTAATATATCCCTTTTTTCTGAGGGGTTGTATAGGTAATATCCCCTTTTTTCTTTTGTGTAATCTATATAGGTAAACATTGTGACTTGAGGAGAAATTTTTTTTCTAACAAGGCCTTAACAAATGTTTCACTTCACACACCCATTTAAATTTGATAACATTGATTTTCTTCAACTCCAAAATTTGTATAGAATATCGTATAGTGATTTAGTTATAACTTGGTTTAGTATGTGTTCCCCTGTTTATAATGCATATCCCAAAAATTTTAAAGGAAGACATTCATAAAACATTATTGATATCAAAATTTTAAACAATGTGTGGACACTCCATTCACATAGACTATTCTACTAAGGCGTGTAAGGAGGAGTAAGTTGGGATAGGATCCTAAAACCATATAAGTAATCAATGAGGTATTTATTAATATATTCTCTACATTATTCCGAGGGAAGATTCTTAATGATCCCACCAAGACAGTTTTGAACATCATTCCTGAATTCCTGGATTTTATCAAAAAATTAAACTTATACCTAATTATGTAAATATATACATATCTACAAAAATCATCAATAAAATTTCTGAATTATGTGTATCCACCCCTTTATTTAATAATAAATGGTCCACATACATCAGTGTGAACTATTTAAAAAATCTCTTTATCTTATATATCATTCCCACAATATGGGTAATTGGTCATTGTTCTTTATAAACATGTGTGATAATCAACAAGTGTTTTTAGTTTGAATTAATCAAAATATCTATCTGGATGTTATTTTTTCAGGTGATTTTCATTTACATGACCATGTTGATGATTCCAAGGATTGGTGTTGTATGATCATGTGATTTAACTTTATTATCGATTTCCATTACTTGGTTGACTTAATTTAACACGTAAATACTGAAAATATATTGTTTTTTTTCATAAAAAATGTTAACATTATAGAAGTAGAAAATTTTATTTTAAAATTTGAAAATTTATCCATATGTATCTAGTCTAGATACAAAAATAATGGGTTTGGGATGAAAAGAAACATGATAACAACCCCTTAAAACCAAGATAATTATGGATGGTTATGGGAGGTTGTATTCCACGATAGCTACAACATCATGTTTATCTCCATTTGTTTCTATTAGATCTACCTCAACTCAGTATATTTTTTAAATCTATCTGGTTCTAGTATTTAAATAAAAATGTGATCACCACAATATATATCTAATACCTAATTTGTACAAATAGAAAAAATTCACTTTATAACAAACACATATAAAGCATGCCATATCATCACTATCTCGGTGTAGTTCTTCCAGTGTCCCTTTTTTCCACATGATAAATAGAAAACATCATCTTCCCTTTAATCACATTTGATCTGCTTGTTCATAGAAGGGTGTAAATAAGAATTGGGATTAAAGAACATTGCATTCCCATTGAAGTTGTTCTCTATTAAGACATAAATATTTTCATGGTTCATATATTAATTTACTTTGGAAAGGATTAAAAGAACATATGGAAGACACTTCTCAATGTTTTTCAAATGCAAAATTCAATGAAAACTAGATAATCTATGAAGGAGTGATGCTAGAATGAGATCATTACCCGTTTAATCTAGGATTTTAATCCCTAGATCCTTATGGTTCTCATTGAACTTAATGAGCTTGAATATGTGAGGCCCATCTAGGGGACCCAGTCCAAGATTACTTTGAATGTGATCCTTGGAAATTTCAAATAATAATTATCTAGCTCTCTCTTTGTAATTAACATAGTAGTGCACAAGCATTCTATACACATCCATGTTTTAATGATACATCACGAGTTCAATAGAGATAGATGAAAACATCAAATATTAAACATTTAATACGTCGTTAATATGTTATTTAGACATGAAACTCTTCATCATGATTCTCATTAGTATGCAGATCATGAATTAAGGATTGTAGCATGAAATATATCTGTTAATATCATAGACACCCAAAACAATCTATACCAATACTAGAATTTAATACCAGTGAAGAGATCATCATTATCCAATATTGATCATAGGGACAGTGAGGCTCACATATTATTCTACAACTAAAAGAAGATATTATTAGTACCAGATTTTAAATTTGGTGATAATTAATTAATTGATTTTTAATTTTTCCCACTATGTTTTTATGTCCCAATATCCCTCACCATTGAACAAGGAATATCTATTTTCTAGGAATTTATAGTAGATAGGATCCATATTCCTCATTGCATAACCTCAAAAAAATTTGATGGTAATGCTATTTTAAAGTATTTAGGTAGGCATGTCTTTGCCATCTATGAGCTTCCATCTCCTTGATCAATTTAGTAGACTCCCCAATCCGAAGTTATATTTTCACAAAAATTATCACCAAATTACACCATGTATAGTACGGGATAAAGATTTTTATATTGAAAGATAATTCATCCCAAAAATGTTATGACACTCCCCTAATAAAATTATGTGTCTCAACAAGGTTAGGTCAAATAGATAGTTCGAATAATTTTTTTTCCAAATCATGTAACAGAAGGCTTAATTTGACTTAATATTAGATTGAGGTATTTTATTTTATTATGAATTCATTTTTTCCTCATGTTATCTTTTATATGTCATTTTAACATTGAATTGGATTTTTACTTAATTAATTAACCATTTTTGGATAAAACATTTTCACATAATAAATTTTATATAAATTTCTTCCACTTAAATTAGTTAATTTATTTTTGTGATCATGGTATTTCATAAATAAATATATTATCAATGTAGTAGACATAAAAAAAATTAATAATTAATTTCATAGTCCTGATCATATCTAATGGGTTATTTAATATGAAAACATTAAATCAAACTATGACCTAGGATAAATATCTCCTTATGTTGGACTTGAAATTAGCTACAATATTCCAAATTTCTACCTATGTATCATCAATTTGACAACATTGTTATTCTGCATGAACTATACCTACACACATTGGGATGCTTCATTAATTAAAATTTTGTATTAATCACATGCATTTGACGGGAACCAAAGGATTGATTAATGGGAATTACATAAATATCCTTGGACATGAATGTCCAATGTGATAATGGGGGGAGGGAAGAATCACATTTTATCTTTTGATTTAATATTAATAAATCTCAAAACCATGCAATAAATTTAATTAAATAAATTCCAACAAAAACTTAGGACTTGGTCAAGTACATGAATTGTCACACATGCAACAATTACACAATATAAAATGGCCAGAATTGATTAATATATTCATTTATTATTTAAGATAAACATTATTCCCATAATTAATTAATTAATTAATTAATTCTCATTCATCTTAATGATAATCCGTTATTATTTGAAGATACACATCATTAATAGAATTCATGGAAGTAAATATAAGAACAAATAATGAAATATTAAAAATAATATATTAATTGAGTATTTTAAAATTATTTAAAACCATTATTTAATTATCATACACACAACAGTGTGATAATCAATAAAATATGTTTTTAATGTTGAAAATTAAGAGTTAATGCAATTTTGATTTTTCCATTAATTAGAGTCTACATGGCATGTACATCTAGATACACTGCAAGTACCTCGGTTGAGGTAAATCCAATCCACACACAAGGGGATTTGGTGTATGGATTCGGCCAGAGTACATGGTTTGTATATGAAAATTACACACCTAGTATCTAATTTTCATGTGTAAGGTTAGCCAGGACAAAATGTAGTGTCCAACAAAAACACCACATGTAATTAGTAACTCAACCCATCTAGATATATTTCTCATGAGTATACAACTTGTGCTACGACTGCATGTCATTTTAAAAACCAAATATTCAGAATTTTTTGAGGGAATCTCTGGTAGTTCTATATTGGTTATTCAACCATAAAAAAATGATACAATGAACTAACATAGTTAAATTATTGATATAATGTTAATTAAATTTGGATTAAAGAACTATGAACCTGAAACAAAATAATTTTTTTTGCATAGATCAAAAATCAAATAAATAATTATAAATTTTCACAAGAACCCTTTTATACTATTTGTTGGTAATTGGTTCAATAGTAAAAACTTATCTTGAGTGATATATAAAAAAATTAAAATTTATTTTCTTAAACCATGATAAAGGATATAGAAAGCCATATTTATAATTAATTTATTTAATATATAAATAAATAAATACATTGGATTTGGAAATTTCTAAGTAATGAATATTGATCATCTAGAAAGGCCCATATGTAATGCATGTTTTTGGATTATGTGGATCCATGTGTATAATCCCACTAGTAGAGATCCACACATGAATAAATGGTTTTCGAGCCATGCCAATCATTCTCTGAGTTCTAGAATGGTTAATCTAATGTATTTTTTTTGTTTGATCTGGATCATTCATTCTTCGTTCTTGAATAAATTCTCAATTGGGATTCCCATTCTTGAGATGGATAGAGGATAAGTAGTCATGAAAGAATTCGTTCGGTGAAAAAATTATATATTTCAAAACATGGAATTGGTTTTGAATGAATTAAAAAGTAGAAATAACAGTCTATTTATAGAGCTATAATTTTAGTAACAAAATGTACATTCATAAGAGAAATTAAATATAATTATATCCATTAATGAAATATCATTCCACATAATAATAATTATAGTATTATTATTTTTTGGTTCACGAACATACACAAAATATATAAATAATATTTACTAATGTGTAAATAATTAATTTGTCACGAGACACTAAATTGGTTCATTGGAATTCCTCTGGTATTTATGAAACCCATGAAAAATATTTTATTATCTTAAATAATTTTTTTATCCCCAAAATAGTAAATTAATATTTATTAATGATTCAATAAAATAAATTAATATATTTTATTCACAGTCTGGTGAATAAATATATATTTAATTTTTTTGATCAATATAAAAAGAAAAATTATTTTAAGTTTTTGAGAATAGCAATTGTAACATTAATTAATTTTAAATATTATTTAATCAAGAACACCAAAAACACATGGTTAATGGCCCTCTTAGAATATTTCTCATTGAAATTAGGTGGGATTTCCCAATGTCAATAATTAATATCAAGAAACATGTCAAGGAACCCAAGAGAAAGAACATAAATTCATAATAACTAAAACCAAATATAAGTTCTCACTATGTAATATAATATATGTGTCACATAATCTCATCAAGAATGATTCATGTTGGTGTCATCAACCTATATGTCTGATAAATCATTCATTTATAATCTAGAATAAACACACCCTTACACTATGGCTATAGAAGTTAGGTTTATGGTTTTATTTAAATCTAATGGATGAGATATAATGGTTCATAAATATGGAAAGAAAAATATATTATAAATTATCCATTAATAAATTTTATTCAGGATAACCCCAATATACCATACATTCTTCCAATATCTGGAATGATTGTATTCATTAGTAAATCTAAGTACGTAAGGGGTGAAATAAAATAATGATAATCTTAATGTATAAGAAAAATTTCTCACGTTCGGATAACAAAATATCTGGTGACACCAAAACATGTGGAATTCATACAAGAGGCTGTGTTCATAAAATCACCCATCATGGGGATTGCCAAGTTAAAACTTCATGTGAAGAAATATTATCTTCTTATGATTACTCGCACCTGATGGTATATATACAATGTTTCCCAGCATATAGTATTATTCAACTGTAGAACTATACTACGAATATTGTCATAGAACAGCAAGGTTATCATCGTAAATGGGAAACTAGTATTCCCTTGTCAATGCAGAAAATACTCTGGAACGTTATTACATTTTGGTCATGAAAAACAATGAATAATATGTAATAATATTTTTAATTTAATATTCAATACATCAAATATTAAAGTAATCAATATACACATAGTTTTTCCTTATACAACAACTCTATGAATAAGTAGTTGAATTGATGCTCATTTGTCCATTGCAGATCATCGAGTATGTCATTGTTTTAGAATAAGTGAAACCACCATAAAAATATTTAAAAATAAATATGACACAATAAAATAAAAAATATATTTTGTCTCATTATAACATAACTCATTTAAAATAAATAGCTTTCATTAATGTTTCATCATAACTTTATTAACCCGTCAGAATGATTTTTTATAAAATAATCCTTACATAATTATCATCATAACCCATCAATAGAAAAAAAAGGTGTACGGTATAATAAGTTCATATCTGCAATTAATCATTTCTTTATGACCAAAAGGGTTCTATATACCATGAGAGGGGAGGGGGTTGAATCCGGGTATGGATATTATTTTTATAATTTCTTCTTGCCCCACTAGATCTTGACCCATTTATCATAAGAGTCCCATTGTTTTAACATGTATGTTTATTATGGTAACATTTTTTTTCTTCATTATTTGATGATGATGCTTTGTATAAAATACATGGAACCAAGCAGGTGATATGAAATTTTTACATGGTTCACCCTCACTACGATACATCCAAGGAGCATACAATGGAAATACGCTGATGTACCAAATCCACTAAAGCTCATGGTTTAGTATAGATCACTTTTATACACAGGATCAATACATTTAAAAATATTAGGGTCCTCTCACTACTTTACCAAGGGTTGGTACCTATTTATCCCCCTATAGCTCACTGCCGGTAGATTGGATAAAGTTCTTTCTCTTCCTTTGCTCACTGCATTTGGAAGGATTCACTCACAGTTTATGGACATGTAGGTCCCTTCATTTTCATGAATACATGACACCAAAACTATTGGTTGATGCTCTATTTAAGTCCAACATTCATCCATAGATGAATACAACATTGCCTCTGAGACACTGGTCAATTTATTTTAAAAATCTTTCTCTAAAAACCCTACCTTCGCAATGCTCCCACTTTTGGAAACCTTAAAAAATCATTTTCAATGATCCAACCTCTTCACAAAGCTCACAGGTTTTCAGAGCTCGCAATTTCATAAATAACATTGGATCACAAGGATATTTAGATCTCATACCTCACATATTCACAGAGCTCACACTATTCATTGTGATTTCACAAAGCGAAAGAAGCCATTGCAAACTTCACATCAACCAATAATCTAAACAAGACTTCATGGAATGCCTTCCATTCGCAGAGCTCAACTGATTATGTGAATTCCCCTTCATTGTGTGATGATCCCTACTCTGAGAATCCTCTTCACAATTCGAGAGCTACAAATGTTTATTGGAAAACTATCTTCTTCTCTCGTGGGAGTCGGGGTCTATTTATAGGAAATTCCACTGATCCTCTAACCATCCTTGCAAAGTAAGCACCAAATTAGGTGAAATCATAGAGATCTGAAATTCCCGCAAAAAATTTACTTGATTTTTTGAAGCACCAAAACATTTATAGGATCACCGAGATCGTTGTAATCCTGAAGCATTCCATCAATTCTTTTTCCCCATCATTTTAAATATTTTCCGCAATTATCTTCAGCTCTTTTGTTCATGATGCTCATCGTAATCCTAAAGAACACTGTCAACATTATTCACATCTCTTTGAAATCAATTTAATGTAGCCTATCTTTGTGACAGTCATTCTTTTTCCATATTTTAATAAGATCTTGATGGAAATCCACTTTTCACGATGCCCACCAATTCCACAATTTTGGACCCCAAAACTTTAGAAAACACTGAAAAATGATGACACCATGAATATGTTCTTTTGTACTACCTCCATATCATCTTTACCTTTTTCATGGTTCCTTGTAAACATGGATGGTCAACAACATCTTTATAGCTTAAAAATTCACCATGTAAACCTGTATTGTCAAAACAACACAACCAACCAAAAAATACTGCAATATTGCCTTGAGGAATTTTTCCCAATAGTATCCCCCTTTGGGATTGTTGACAACTCCTCTCAAAATGATTATATATATTGAGATGCCTCACTGAATTTCCTTCAATAATCAACCATATTAAACCTATTACGATTTAGATAGAGACCACATAATCACTCATGAAATACTCAAAGAACACATGATCAATGCTCAGCGTGAGAAACACGAATACTATAAAAAAATCATCAATGAATCACTTACTTTCAAATAACAATAGTTAATGCCTTGATGATTCCAACAAATAGTTTTTGTCACGACCATCAGTTGTCATTGTATCCAATATTTGATCGATCACTTCATTAATCGCCAGATTTAAAACTCTCCCCCAATCTCATTGCTCCCCAATCACTCTACTCGACCTGTCAGCTTCTCCCCATGTATTTGACTAAGACATTGTATCCCTTACATATCCATAGTTTCTCATCATTAGGAGTCTCTCTTTCTCCGCTTTGTCAATAAACAAAAAGGTCCCTCCTTTGTGGTCTATAACATTGTAAAGAAGACATATTAGAACATTAGAGAAAAACACATGATTCCTCGGGGAAAGGAGGGTCCCACATACACATTTGGTTAAGTGAAGGGAGTCGAATAAACTCACATAGCTAGTATATGCCTCTCAAAATCTTCCTTGGTAAAGGCCATTTTCAAAATGCTACAACCTGTAGTTCTGTAAGCACATACTCTGACTTCACGATTCCCTGATCTACCTTATACATAATAAAATGATACATTATCTCTATGTTCTTTTTCCATGAATGATGGATATTATTTTTTATGGTATTTATAACACTTGAGTTATCACACTGAATTCCGATCGGAGACTTCACTTAAACTATCATATCATCAAGATGTTGCTTCATCCACAATAACTCTATGCATGATTGAGTGGAGGAAATATACTAATCCTATGTGGTGCTCAATTAAATGCAATATTACTTCTTTATTTTCCACAAAATACAAAATCTACCAAGATCAAAAAGACCTCCGAATGTTGATTTCCTATTTTCCACTGAACCGACCCAATCTATATCGGTATATCCCAATCGATCTGGTTGATTTTTTTAGTATAAATCAAACCCAAATTTAAAGTTCCTTTGATATCCCAACATATTATTTTGACTTCAAGAATGTTTATTTATTTTTAATGAATTTTTGACACCTGTAAAAAAATAAAAAATGTCATCTCTCTAATAATTGAAATTTCAAATTTACATTTCATGAATTCAGAAAACTATCTTCAGTGAGAGTCACTTGATCCACCAAATATTATATAATTGACAAAAACTAGCACCATGATCCTTTGATTACTATAGTTTTTGAAATAAATAATTTAATAAACTCCAAAATGTTGGGAACCAATATTTTTGAAATACTGATCATGCCATGAGTAACATGCTCTTGGTGCTTGTTTAATCCCATATAGTTCTTTCTTTAACCGACAATCACTGTTCTCATCTTCAAGAATCAGGAAACCATCTAGATGATAATTATAAACTTCCTCATCTATAACCCTGTTCAAAAATGTTCTTTGGTATCCATCAAGAAACATTGAACTTCAGTTTCACTATAATGGCTACGAATAATCTATTTGTTCAATCCATCCAACTCGTGAAATTTTTTTATCAACATCTATTCCCTATATTTGGGTGTATCATTTTCACACTAGTCGGGCCTTGTTTTGAATTACTATTCCATCATCATTCATCTTGTTGTGATAGACCCATTTACACCTAATGATGTTCTTATCATCTGGCCTCGAAACAATCTCCATTTCTACTACATCTCTGGTACCTAATTTTAATCAGTTGAAATGCTGAATAAAATCACTTCATCACATTGCATCTTTAGATGCCAATTACACTTGGATTGTACGTCCCTAATACCTGAAACAATTGAATAATCAGTTAAAAAAATTTATATACATAGGTAAAGGGGTACTTTTGGAATCCTCAAGATGAGGATTGTGGTTGATCCTGATGTGTCAACCCTTGGATAATTTCTTACAGGGCATTACACTCCATCCGTGATAGCTCCAATTGCCTCACCAAATTCATTTTTTTCTGGCCATATTACAAAGCATTCATTTCCCACATGATGAGTCATTCTCTAATATGAAAATTTTGTAGGTTTTTTCATTCCCCGTACATTGGGGTTCAGACCCACTAGTATACATTTCTTTCTTTGTTGTTTCACCAACAAAAAAATTCCCTTGATTCCTTCCCTGAGTAGGAATCTCTACACTTGTCTTCAATAATCGATATGTGTCTTGGGATGTGGACATTATAAGAAATTATTGTTCTATTTTTTTTATCATTTGTTTTAATAATTCTATCATTTCATCATGGGGTTGATTTTTCTGCTGATATTACATACTTCTTACTCACAACTTGAGTAGATGTCCTATTAATCATCCACGTTTGTTCAGATTCTCTCCAAGAGTGATATTGTGAGTGTTACAGAGAAGGTGATTGATAAAAATTTTGTTCATCTCCGTGTGATTATCATGAGGTAATAAACCTATTTTCCATCTTACCACTTTGTATTTAAATTTATTATTTCTCGTTATACATCACAAGAGATTAGAATCTTCTTCTAGGTTCCTTTTTCCTTTCTCGATATCGTATTTCTATAATGTCTTTCCAAATTATCAACTTCATAACATATAAAATATCTCCCATCGAAGGCATACCTTATATAATCATGTCTTATTCGAGATGTTGATACAACTGAAGTCATTCTTCGGATATTTATCTCCTGATCTTCCAGAGACATGCTCATAGTGTGTCGAATTCTTCCACAATAATACCATCTGATGAATGCTTTCTTATAAGAGGTGTTAATTTAATAATTTTCATGATTTTCTTATTATTCTAATATTTAGATCAATTTCCCTCTTAATATTATGAAATGTATTCCCAAGACTATGAATAAATGCTTCTTATATGACTATGAATCACACAAAAATAGAACTTGTTATCATTAAATCCTTTAAGATACTTTTTAGGTCTATCTCCAATACATACAATGTTTTTCTTAACACAAGAACTATTCTGTTCTCTCTTCCTATCATGAATAGAAGGGGGATCTTTAGATCCAATTCCATACATTCCAAAACTATGTTGTCTTTGAAATGAGAAAATATGTTCTTTCTTCTCTTAAGAAACAACATAATTTCTTTTCATTTTATCATATCCTACTAAAGGAAAATCAAAAAATAAGTGCAGTTCATCCTTCAACTTATGATTTCTTTTACATTTGATTATTCCATTTCATTCTTCACTAATTCTATCTCTTCCTCTAGTTTCTAAATCTTCTAATCTCTTAATTCAAGTTTAGAATTATGTTCTCTCTCAAGATTCTTCCTTATACTCATCACATCCTCCAACTCAAGTGTGAACTTATCCATCATATAACATTTATCCTTTACTTTCAATTTTTCTTGAGAAATAGAATCAGGATAGAAATGACACTCATTTTGTAGTATTTGATTCTCTTGATCTAGTTTAGTTAGCTGTGCAGCAAGATCATCATTTTTGGTATTCAATTTTTGAATGTTATCTGAGATCAGATTCATTCCCTTATCACCAGATATAAATTTTTCACTCTTTGAAGACATCTCTTATAGTTCTTATTCTTGTGAATCATTCTTCTCCCTCAGGTCAGTATCCAGATCAATAATACTTCAATTTAAGCCTCTATGCCTGTTGACCTAAATTTTAATAACATGAATATGGATATTATTACATTTAACTACTTCATATAACTTCCAATACAAATTATAAGGCCCCTAAATTAAACCTTACTTAATCTTGTGTTTTTCAAGAATACACATTGAGGATAATTTCAGGTTTAGATTTTAGAGAATTAGATCATAAATCATGCATTACATTCCACATTTAAATAAAGTGGTTACATAAAAGATAATAATATTTTTTCTCATCAATTGAAACATATTTAAAACAAAACATGGATTCTTTCATGACACTTCCGTGACACTATCATCACATAATATACCTTTCCCATGACCTGGGAAAGCATTTCAAAAACTTGGGATGAGAATAAAAATCTCAGTAATGTATATAAAAATATGGAATGAAAACATTAGTCCATTTATACATAAGAATAAATGAAATCATACATAAAACATAATCACTTTAACAAACCTCATCAATTCATGAATAAATCATAGAAATCCTAAGACATAAAGCTAACTTGAGGCATTCATAGCATTCTTACGTAGGGAGTAACCCTCAGGGTTACGTTTGGAATACCCATCATAGTATATTACCTAAATCTTTTCGGAGAAACCTTAACGTTTAACCCCTTCATGTTACCCAATGCATAAGAGTTCTATGTCGGGCTCACCCACCCTTATATTATCACGGAGCCACCGGTCTTCATAACAATTCCCCAGAACCATAACATAATCATATAACATAAAACATGCATAAAAGAAACATAAAATTTACACATTTCAATCACAAGATATCAATTAAACACATTGATATAATAAAATCATTATCAAAAACATTTTCAATACCAAAATAAAAGAAAATTAAAACATGGTATTTATTTTTTCATTTAAAAGAATAGTTATGGCTTGTAGAGGAAGCCGAAACTCAAATAATGGTCACGGTGGTGGAGAAGTCATTGTCGCCAAATACATACGACAGAAAAAACATTACTTTTTTTGTTTAGAAAAATGCTTTGTATAAAAAATATTCTTTTTGAATAGATGTAAAAGTCTAAGGGGTTTATACACTGTATAAAAGAAAGTTGTGTATAATACAAAAGATGGCTCAATGAATGGAGATTGAGACGAAGTCCCTTACCTTAGGTCCGACTTGACTAGATCGTTCTTTAATCTCCTGAATAATAAAGTTGAGTTAATTTCTACTTTCTTAAGAGACTTTTTCAAGTTCATTATTCCTTTTATATCACTTATTACCATGTTATGAACACTATGTAATTATTTAAGTTAATAACTGTCGTTTTCTCGATCATTGGTACTTGAGTCAAAAATAAACTCTTTATAATTACAAGTTGTTCATGTATCCATTATATCCAGAATTATATTCATGATTTAGATATCATATATATCATATATATCCGGTATATAAATGTATTTATAATATTACATAACATTTAGAGGTAAGAAATGAAATGCACTGTTCATGGAGATGGTAAGCCGTACGTATGCATGATCGCTACTTTCATTTCTATTTCATATTTTATGGAATGGAATAATAATTATATAAAGTTGTATTATAATTGAAGTATAATATCACATATAATATCATTAACTCCATCCTTTATACGTCCCACATATGGCATTAACGAATCAAATAACATTGAGGGGGCGGTAGTCCGCACTTCCTAAAATGAAGATATCGTGTTTACCCATAATGGAAACCATAAAGGTATTGCATAATTAAAAAATACAGAAGCTTAAAGAAAAAATAAACATATTATATATCATATATGTATATAGTGACATCTTAATGGCCACCTTTAAAGGTGACAAAAGAATATTGAACAATCATCTTTTCGTGAGGCAGAAATTCGCCATCCACGGAAATAGAATGTTCTTTAGCCATTAGACGTAGATGTTTGTAAGTGTAGCTCAAATTATTCTTATAACAACATCCTAGTATATTGAATATACTGGTGTTGATACAAAATAAATGAATAAAAAAAGGGTATGGGGTAGGATTAGCAAAATAAAACAAAAGAACATTAGAGAAGGCTTTACCTTTAAATAGGGTAACTCCTCTTGGTTTAAACCAAAAGGATTTCTTGAAGAGATTTCTACCTAAGGTAAGGATTATATGATGAACAGTGGGATGTGGAGAGACAAAATGAGCAGATTTTGGCCGAGACAATGGCTTGAGATGTTTGTGTACGGAGGTAGAGGTGGCGGCCTTTTATAAGAGGAGAGGAGGGGCACTCTTGGAAAGTTATAAAATGTTACTTTATATTAAAATGATTTTCGGATTTTAAAGGTCCCACATTGAAATATTTCGAGGATAAGGTGATAAGGTTTCTAAATATAATCATCCAATAGGTCTTTGAAAAGTTTATGTCTTAGATTTTACATTATCTTTTCATTTTATTTTAATCATTCATTAATGAGGTAATTGCTGCATCATCATGGTGTCATAAATAATTTAATTAATTTAATGTCTAAAAGTTATAAAAAAATACTATGATGTATTAAATATTTTTATATTTCCAATGAATATTCATAGTCCAAGATATCATTTATTTATACAAAAGTAAATTGTTTTACTTAGGTGTTACATACATTGTTATATTTAACTTTCCTTAAAAAATAAATATATAAAAAGTCACTATCACACAAAAGTGATTCCATGGGGTCCCAATGTTTGGGAAAAGGAATCCCATTGTCAGCCACGACACAAAAAGTAGAATTAGGATACATTTTGGGGTCATTTTATATTATTATATTATTATTTTATTACCCTTAACTACCCGATTACTAATTAATCACGATAATTAAAGATAAATACCATCGTTACTAATCATAATGTCAAAAAAAAGTGTATTAATTACATAATTTGGACCATATGATTCCAAATATGGAATCTGTTTTACCAAATTCAAAAACCAGAAATTGAAATAATTAATTTAAAAATAATTCATGTTGTCAAAATAAATAGCGGGGTTTTTAGAAACAATATCTATCAAAAGATTGACAATTGTTTATGTCCAATTTAAAAGTGAAATTAATTCCAATGAAAACCATTTAATTAAATGGTAAAAATAAATTATATTTAAACTTTAAAACCAGTTAAAATGACAGTCTAGCCATATAATTAAATTAGATAAAAAAGCAGTTTTGAAGTAAAATGCAGTATTTTTCACTATTCATTAAAAATTGAACATGGTCAGAAAAATACAAAAAATTTATCCAAAGTAAATTTCAATGTCCCAATCATAAATAATAAGTTTTTTTGAAAAACAGAGATTATAAAATTGTCAAAATATATATTGAAAAATGGTTCTCCATCAAAAGGCGGTAAAACAATCTTTTAAAAAAATTAGAGAATTCTATGCATAAGATTGGACTTATTCTCAATTTAAGTCTTTAAAACACTATCTAATTCATAAATAGGAATAGATATGAAAATACATAATTCTTTACTTACTTGGGATGTTACATCCTTCCCCCCTTTAGAAAATTTTGTCCCCGTAATTTATTTCCTTGTTGAATAAGTGGGTGTATTTATCCCTCATTGCATTTTCTGATTCCCATGTTGCCTTTTCACTCATGTGGTTTTTCCGCAAAACCATTACCTGATGAATCACCTTATTTTGTAACACTTGCTCCCTGTGTTCAAGAATCTGGATCGGTTTTTCCTCATAACATAGGTTCTCTTCCAACTAAACTACCTCTGGACTCAAAATATGAGATGGATCTGGCATGTACTTCCTTAACATTGAAATATGAAAAACATTGTGTACCTAAGATAAACTCGAAGGTAAAGACACTCGGTATGCAACCCATCCAAATCTCTCCAGAATTTAATATGGTCCAATGAACCTGGGACTCAGCTTTCCTTTCTTACCAAATCGTATTGCACTTTTCCATGGTGAAAACTTGAGAAAAACATGATTGCCTGCCTCAAAAGAGAGATCCTTCCTCCTGTTGTCCGCATAACTCTTCTGCCTGGTCTCAGATGCTCTCATGTGTCTTTGTATTAGATGAACTTTTTATTCCAACTCTTCTACCAATTCCGATCCCATCAACTTCCATTCACCCACTTCATCCCAAAAAGCTGGAGTTTGACACTGCTTCCCATATGATGCCTCAAAAGGTGCCATCTGTATACTGGAATGAAAACTGTTATTATAAGAAAACTCAACCAAAGAAAGATGTTGGTCCCAACTTCGTTGATAATCTGTCGAACAAGCACGTAGCATATCCTTCAATGTCTGAATTGTTCGTTCGGACTACCCATCCGATTGAGGATGAAAATCTGTACTAAAATTTAATTCAGTACCCAATGACTTCTGAAGAACCTTCCAAAAGTTAGTAGTAAACATAGGATCACAATCAAATAAAATAGAGATGGGAACTCCATGTAACCTGGCTATCTCTTTAAGATAAAAATGGGAAATTTGATCTATGGAAAAAGTTTCTCGTATAGCAAGGAAATGAGTAGATTTTGTCAAGCGATCAACAATAACCCAGATTGAATTATTACCTCGAGGTGTCTTCGGCAATCCCACAACGAAGTCTATGGATATATTCTCACATTTCCACTCTGGTACTGGTAAAGGATGAAGCATCCCTTTTGGTAACTGCCGCTCTGCTTTAACCTATTGACAAGTCAAACACTTCACATTAAAATAAACAATATCTCTTTTCATTCCATCCCACCAGTAGTACTCACGAAGATCTCTATACATCTTAGTACTTCCTGGATGAACTGAAAACGGAGAACTATGAGCTTCACATAACAACTCTCTATTCAACTGTGATTCACAAGGCACACACAATCTCTTCCAAAATCTCAAAACGTAATCTTTATCAATGTTGAATTCAGGAAAATTACCCTTATGAACCAGCTCTACCTTTTTCTGCAACTCACTGTCATGCTTCTGTGCTTTCTTAATTCTGTCTGATAGAGAAGATTTCACTGATACCTGAAGAAAAACAGATGAACGTCCTACACCAACAACTTCTATTCCAATGTTCATCAAATCCTTAACCAAAGGATCATGTTTCAAACGTAACATGGTTAATGAAGCATTACTTTTTTGAATCAAATCATCATCCACTTTATTTTCTTTTCCCGGATGGTAATGAATTGTACAATAATAATCCTTGATTAATTCTAGCCATCTCCTCTGTCTCATGTTCAATTCTTTCTGAGTGAATATATACTTTAAACTTTTGTGATCGGTATATATTTCACACCTTAATCCATACAAATGATGCCTCAAAATTTTTAAAGAAAAAACAACCCAAGCTAATTCCAAATCATGTGTAGGTTAATTTACCTCATGAGTTTTCAACTAACGTGAAGCATAAGCAATTACCTGATCATTCTGCATTAGGATGCAACCATGTCCTTTCAATGAATCATCCCTGTAGATAACAAACTCACTATTCCTGGAAGGTAGTGCCAAAACTAGAGCATTCGCCAATCTTCTTTTCAATTCCTGAAAACAATCATCACATTATTTTTTCCAGATAAACATAACACCCTTACGAGTTAGCTTAGTCATTGGACTAGATAACTGGGAATAATTTATAACAAACCTTCGGTAATAGCCTGCCACACCATGAAAACTATGAATCATGGTTACACTTGTGGTTCTTGGTCATTCTTCAACAACTGTTGTTTTTTCAGGATCAACAGTTATCCCATCATTAGAAACAATGTGACCAAGGAAAGAAATTTGTTGCAACCAAAACTCACACTTTCTGAATTTCACATAAAATTTATTTTCTTTTAAGGTTTTAAAAATAACCCATAAATGTCTTTCATGCTTCTCTTTTCTTTTAGAAAACACCAAAATATAATCAATGAAAAAAACCACAAACTTATCTATGAACTCATAGAAAATTCTATTCATAAGGTCCATGAATACAGCAGGTGCATTGGTTTGCCCAAAAGGCATTACTAAAAAATCCTAATGGCCATATCGTGTACGGAACGCGGTCTTTAGAATTCTTGCTTCCTTTACCTTCAACTGATGGTACCCCAATATCAGGTCAATCTTTTAAAAATGCTGAGCTCCTTGGAGCTGATCAAACAAATCATCGATATGAGGCAAATGATATTTGTTCTTAACAGTGATGTTATTCAAGCCTCTATAATCAACGAAAAGTCTCATAGAACCATCTTTCTTTTTAACAAAAATGAAAGGATCAACCCATGGTGATGTGCTAGGTCGAATGAAACCATTCTCTAATAAATCTTGTAATTTATCCTTCAACTCTAAATGTTCAATTTGAGCTATTCGATAAGGGGGTTTGGAAATTGGAATAGAATCAGGAACTAAGTCAAAAGTAAATTCAACTTCCCGATCTGGTATTATTCCAGGCAACTCATCAAGAAAAACTTCTAGATTCTCATTTACCACTAGCACATCATTAATTTGAACAGTTCCTTTGTTTTCAAAAATATGTGCATGGTAACATTAATTTCCATCTTTTACATGTTTCTCAGCCTCTTGATATGTTATCAACAGTAAGGGTTCATTCTTGTACACAAACTGAAAGTCTTTCAGAAAAGAAACATCTTTAACTCTACAATCAATCTTAGAATTGTAAATAGAGAGAAAATCCATACCCAGGATAACATAAAACTCTACTAGAGGTAAAACAATAAGTTTTTCAAGTAGTTTCTTTTCACGGATAAGGATAGTAAGATTCTTATAAATTTTATTTTGCCTCAACATTTACCCCGGGTGTTTTTACCACAAGTTCAAGAGTTATTTCTTGTGATGGTATTCCCAATTTACTAGAAAATGTTTTAGAGAAGAAAGAATGTGTAGACCCTGAATCAAAAAACATGCTGGAATAATCTGAAAAAACAAACAATGTACCTGATACCACATTATTTGATGGCCCAACATCTACTGATGTAGTTGCATAGGATTTCACCACACCTTTCTGCTTGTAGTCAAACTGTTTCCCATCACTCGAGCTCTTTGTCAGACACTCGTTTTCATAGTGACACATCTCATTGCACATGAAACATTCCACTAACTGTAAATAAAATTTGGTATTACCATCAACTTGATATTTTTAAGTGAAATCATGAGCCTTATGTACAATATTACCACATCGGCAGCACATTATAGAATTCAGAAGACATTCCCCATCATTCCTTTTACCACATTTATCACAAACTGGAAACTTAGTTTTCTTACCATCAGACCATTCTGAAGAATTCTTCTCTTTCTCACGCCACCTCGGTCTCTTATTTTGTTGGATGTTATAGAACACTTGATCATCGGTGAGCTCCATTTACACCTTCTCAGCACATAGAACAGGCTTTTGATAACTCTTGAACTCACAAGAAGCTAAATACCTTCGATATGTTGGCTTTAATCCTGAGTAAAAACGATTGATTTAAATATCAAGGTCTCATATAATATTTGGAGAAAAACTTACCAATCAAGTGAACCTTTCTTCATAAGAAGACACTGATTCTTCCTCTTTGCCTCAATTCCAAGAATTGTTTTTCCATCCTAAGTTGAACAGCCTTAGGAAAATACTTCTCAGGAATCATACCTTTGAATTCATCCCAGTCGAGAGAATCAATCTCATTAGCATCCCGGATATTTTTAACCATCGAACACCATTGGTCTACTTCACCCTCCAAACGGTAAATAGAAAGACTAACCTTTTGATTGTATGAACATCCCATTACATCAAAAATCTTCTCCGATTCTTTAGTCCACCCTTCAGCTAGCATAGGGTCCGATGATGCTCTGAATGATGGGGGATGTTACCTCATGAAATGTTCCACCACTGACATGTTCCTCTGTGGTTGATCATGCTGATCTCGTGCATGGATACCACCACCATTTATCACTTGAGTCAACTATGTCATTACTGCAACAAACTATTCAGTTCCAATTCTGACCATCTTAGGATGCTGATTCGGAAGGTCATTTCCTTCTGTATGCCTTCCTAGCACTGCTTCCCTGTTTCCTCTATGGAAAACCATTCTGAACAAACATGTCTTAGATGAAGCAACATGGTTATCTTCAAATTCTATATCATTTCAATTTGAACATAAAAAATTATTTTTGGATAATCATTTAATAGAATTATAACTCCTAAAGTTATCTAAACTGACATCTAATACAGACTATAAGGCCCCAGCCTTAAACCTTACTTAATCTTGAGTTATTTCAAGAATACACATTAAGGATCTTTTCAGGTTTAGAGTTTTAGATAATTAGATCATAAATCATGCATTACATTCCACATTTAAACAAAGTGGTTACATAAAATACAGTAATCATTTTTCCCATCAACAGAAACATATTTAAAAAAAACATGGATTCTTTCATGAAACCTCCTTGACAATATCATCACGTCATGTACCTTTCCCGTGACCTATGAAAACATTTCAAAAACATGGGATTAGCATAAAAAGCGTAGTGAGGTATATAAAAATACGGAATGAAAACATTAGTCCATGTATACATAAGAATCAATGAAATCATATATAAAACATAAGAACTTTAACAAACCTCATCAATTCATGAATAACTCATAGAAATCATAGGACATAAAGGTTACTTGAGGCATTCATAACATTCTTACGTAGGGAGTAACCCTCATGGTTATGTTTGGAATACCCATCACAGTATATTCCCTAAATCTCTTCAGAGTAACTTTAATGTTTAACACCTTCGTATTACCCAATGCATTGGAGAGCTATATTGGGCTCACCCACCTTTAGTTTATCACAGAACCACCCGTCTTCATAACAATTCCCAAGAACCATAACATAATCGTATCACATAAAACATGCATAAAGGAAACAAAACATTTCCACATTTTAATCACAAGATATCAATACAACACGTTGACATAATAAAAACATTATGAAAACCATTTTCAATACCAAAATAAAAGAAAAGTAAAACATGGTATTTATTTTTCATTTAAAAAAAGTTATGGCTTGTAGAGGAAGCCGAAACTCAAATAATGGTCATGACGGTGGGGAAGTCATTATCGCCGCATACGTACGACAAAAAACATTCATTTTATAATTTAGTAAAACGCTTCGTATAAAAAAAAGATCATTTTGAATAGATTTAAAATACAAAGGGGTTTATACACCATATAAATTAAAGTTGCGTTTAAAAAAAATATGCCTCAATGAATGGAGATTGAGACGAAGTCCCTTACCTTGGGGCCGACTTGACTCGATCGTTTTTTAATATCCTAGATAATAAACATGAGTTAATTTCTACATGATTATGAACCTTTTTAAACTTAATTATTCTTTTTATATCAATTATTACCATGTTATGAACACTATGTAATTATTTAAGTTAATAACGGTAGTTTTTTCGATCATTGTTACTTGCGTCAAAAATAAACTCTTTATAATTACAAATTTTCAATTTATCCATTATATCAAAAATTATATTCCCGATGTAGATATCATATATATAATATATATCCAGTATATACATGCATTTATAATATTACATAACATTTAGAGGTAAGAAATGAAATGCACCGTTCATGGAGACGGTAAGCCGTACATACGCATGAACGCTACTTTGATTTCTATTTAGTATTTTATGGAATGGAATCATAAAGATATAAATGTATATTATAATTTAAGTATAATATCATATATAATATCATTAACTCCATCCTTTATGTGTCCCACATATGGCATTAACGAATCAAATCACTTTGAGGGGGCGGTAGTCCGCACTTCGAAAAATGAAGATATCGCGTTTACCCATAATGGAAACCATAAGGGTATTCCATAAATGAAAAATACAGAAGATTAAAGAAAAAATAAACATATTATATATCATATATAAATATAGTGACATCTTAATGACCACATTTAAAGGTGTTAAAAGAATATTGAACAATCATCGTTTCGTGAGGCAGAAATTCGCCATCCACGGAAACAGTATGTTCTTTAGCCAGTAGACGTAGGTGTGTGTTAGTGTAGCTCGAATAATTATTACGGAAACATCCTAGTATATTGAATATATTGGTTTTGTTACAAAATAAATGAATAAAAAGAGTTTAGGAGGTTGGAGAAGCAAAATAATACAAAAGAACATTAGAGAAGACTTTACCTTTAAATCGGGTAACTCCTCTTGGTTTGAACCAAAAGGGTTTCTTGAAGAGATTTCTGCCTAAGTTAAGGCTTATCTTATGAATAGAGAGATTCTGAGAGATAAAATGAGCAGATTTTGGCCAAACCAATGGCTTTAGAAGTGTGTGTAAGGAGGTATAGGTGGGGGCCTTTTATAATAGGAGAGAAGGGGCACTCTTGGAAAGTTATAAAATGTTACTTTATATTAAAATGATTTTCGTTTTTTAAAGGACCCACATTGATATATTTCAAGGATAAGGTGATAAAGATTCTAAATATACTCATACAATAGGTCTTTGACAAGTGAAATTCTTAGATTTTACATTATCTTTCCATTTTATTTAAATCGTTCATTAATGAGGTAATCGTTGCATCATCATGATGTCATAAATAATTAAAATAATTTAATGTCTAAAAATTATAAAAAATTACTATGATGCATTAAATCTTTCTATAATTACAATGACTATTTATATTCCATGATATCATTTATGTAGGCAAAATTAAAATTGTTTTACTTAGGTGTTACATACTTTGTTATATTTAACATTCTTTAAAAAATAAAAATATAAAAAGTCACTATCACACAAAAGTGATTTTATGGGGTCCCAATGTTTGGCACAACGAATCACATGGTCTTCCATGACACAAACAGTAGAATTATGATCCATTTTGGGGTCATTTTATATTATTATGTCATTATTTTATGTCCCTTAACTACCCGGTTACTAATTAATCACGACAATTTAAGATAATTACCGTCGTTACTATTCATAATGTCAAAAAACAAAAGTGACTTAATTACATAATATGGAACTTCTAATTACAAATATGGAATACATTTTACCAAATTACAAACACATAAATTGAAATAATTAATTTAAAAATAATTCCCTTTGTCAAAAAAATAGAGGGTTTTTTAGAAACAATATCTATAAAATGATTGACAATTGTTTATGTCCAATTTCAAAGAAAAATTAATTCCAATGACCACCATTGGATTAAATGGTAAAAATATATTCTATTTAGACATTAAACCCAATTAAAAGGACAATATAACCATATAGTAAAATTAGATAAAAATGTAGTTTTGAAGTAAAATGCAATATTTTTCACTATTCATTAAAAAATGAACATTTTCCAAAAAATACCAAAAATTTATCCAAAGTAAATTTCATTGTCCCAATCACAAATAATAAGTTTATATTGAAAAATAGAGCTTATAAAATTGTCAAAAGATAGATTTAAAAATGGTTCGCCATCAAAAGGTGGTAAAATAATCTTTTAAAAATATTAGAGAATTCTATGCTTAAGATTGTATGAATTCTCAATTTAAGTCTTTAAAAAACTATCTAATTCATACATAGACATAGATATGAAAATCCTTAATTCAATAGTTACTTGGGATGTTACACAATGACTTTGTTTCATGGACAACATCCCCTTTTTCCCTTCTAGGAGTTTCTTCTTCTTCAGTAGTTCCAACATCACTTGGAATATTATGTTTTCATTTATTCCTTATACATAATTGAATGAGTATGTTTTTTCACTATATGATTTATCCAAATAATTATTCTATTTACTACACAATTCCTTCATCTAAATCACACACATTCCATACATACTTTCACTTTGAGCAATTTCACCAGACTTCTGGTTTCTCTTTGATGTTCTACCCATTTCCAGGTAACACTAATGTATGATCAAACTAAAATGATAATTTTACTAATAAATTAAACCATGTCAGAGAAAACAAATATGATAAATGAATCTTTCCCCTTTATACAAATTATTAAGATAAAATTGGGC
Organism: Viscum album; assembly: GCA_963277665.1. NCBI lineage: Eukaryota > Viridiplantae > Streptophyta > Magnoliopsida > Santalales > Viscaceae > Viscum > Viscum album. The sequence goes on from OY728142.1 coordinate 1,460,548,053, forward strand.
CTATGTACCCTGAGTGGGGGGGGGGTGAATCAGGGTACGGATAGTCTTCTTTTAATCTCTTCCTGCCCCACTAGATCTTTATCTCTTTATCACAAGGGACAATGTTTTTCACTTGTTTATTTATTATGATCACATGTTTTTTACTTTATCGGATGTTGATGAATTGTATGCATTGTTGGGAATCAAGCAGGTGACACTATGATTTTTTCATGGTTCACCCTAACTAAGCTACATCCAAGAAGCATACAACAACACCATTCAAATGTACAAAATACACTAAAGTTAAGGGTTGGTCTAGATCACATATATTCATAGGATCACTTACTTTTAAAATCATAGGTTCAGCTCACTGATTTCCCAAGGGTCACTCCCAATTTTTCTCTCTCTAGACTACTACATGTGGAAAGGATAAACTTATTCCTCATCCATTTATCAATGCACTTGGAAGGGATTCACACACAGTTTATGCACTTGTTGGTCTCTTAATTGGCATGAATAAATGCATCCTCATTCGTTGATAGATGATCATTTTAATTCCAGAATTCATCCACATAAGAATACCTATTTTCCTCTAAAACACTTTTCAATTCCTTTTGAAACTCTTTCTCTTTTCACACTGCCTTTGTGAATCTCCCACTTTCTCAAAGCTCAAACAATCCATTTCAATCATCCAACCTCTTTGTAATGCTTATAGATTTGTGGAGCACAAAATTTTGAAAATCTTACTAGATTTAGGAGCTCTCAAGTTTTCAGATCTCATACTGGTCGTTGGGATTTCTCAAATATAAATAATCCTTTGTGAAGCACACATCTTCCGCAAAGCCAAAAAATCCTTCGTGGCATGCCTTCCATTCACAGAGCTCAACTGACTCTATGAATTCTTATTCCTTTTTCAAATATCCCTACTCCACGAATCTTATTCACAATTTGCGAGAAACAAATTTTTCATGGAACACTCTATACTAATATTGAAGGGTTGAGTTCTATATATAGGAAATTCCACTAACCCTCAAACCTTCCACGCATCGCCAGTGCCACACCAACTCAAATTGGAATGCTCCAAAATTACATCCAAAATTCATTTAGTTTGCGAAGCACCACAGATATTTTTGGATCACAGAGCTCATTGTAATCATGGAGAATCATGTAAATTTCTTTTCTCCACCGCAGAAATGCTTTACCACTGTACTCTTCACCTCTTCTATTCACGAAGCTCATTGTAAACGCAAAGAACACCGTGACCATTCTTCACGTCTTCCCAAAATCCATTTCATGAAGCATATCATTCTGAAACTCATGCCTTTTCCATATTTTGATGAGATCTTCACAGAAATACACATTTAATGATGCTCACCATATCCCAAATTTTGGACACCAAAATTTTGGCAAACACTTCAAAATGACAACATATTGTATTTATTATTTTGTACTCAGTCCAGATCTTCTCTTCCTTTATCATATTTCTTTGTCAATATAGATTTTCAACAAGATATATGGAACTCAACAATTCACCATGATAAAATACATTGCCAATAAACACAAACAACCCAAATATGCTTCAATGTTACCTTGAAATATTTTTTCCAAACACATTTTAATATTTCAAGGATGTTTAAATAAATTAATTATACATTGAAAAGATCATTTGAACCATTAATTCAATATATGTGAATATTAATTTTTATATTGATAACATTTAAACTAGAAAAGACCAGAATATTATGAAATTTATCTTAATTTAAAACAATCATGGAAAATGATAATTTAATATTCAATGAAAATAATGTTCATCATATCCTAATCATGAATTTATACTGTATAATTAAAAAAAACATTCCCATAAAACATTTTTTATATTTAAATATGTATTTTTTAGGAAAAAAATTATTTAAAATTATTCTTTGAAATCCATTGTTATTAATATTAAATTTAATGAGAATGAACAAAATAAAATATTTATTCTATAGGTAAGAAAAAAGAAAAATTAAAATTTCAAGACTGTCAATATGTATGAAAAATGATTTCCACCCAAGAGAAAATTACTTCATCTTTTCTTTAAAATCATTTTATAAATAGTTTTATGTACCAAAGTGTGTAAAATTGTACTAAGACATAAAACATTAAGAAATAACTAGTGGATAAGAAAATACATGGGGTTTTATGGACACGGTCCATATAATTTAATTTAATATAAATTTAAACATAAATAATCATTCTTAGAATGATTTTGAAACATAAATTACGTACCATAATCCTCTCATGATTCATAATTAATCAAATATATGGTATAATAAATATTTATTTATTATAAATAAATTATACAACCATATTAAAAAATAAAATACTCTTTATAATTCCACTATATTTACTATTTATCAGTATATTAACAATTATTCATTAATATGGACACTCTGGTGATAATTGGTCTGTTTTATATGCATGTTTTTATTCAATCATTTTGTTACTTGCACCTTTTTAGGGTCATATAATATCCATATTTCAATAAGTATATAAGTACCAACTATATTAATTATATATATTTTTATTACCATTCATATTAATTGATGAGAAAAATGGATTACATAACGTTGTGGAGATGGTAGATTGTACATGCCACTTAGTGATGTGTTATGTTTTCAATGGTCAGATCAAAAGAAATGGAAATTATTGTTTAGTTATATAGAATCATTATTATATAATAAATATATGAAATATTCATTAAATCTTCCATTATTTTTATCCTTCTAGAAAATAAAAAAATATATAATCCCATCATTCCATGGATGTGGTAGTCCACAAGTATACATGAGTAGAGATATAATTTTCTGATGAATTAAAAGGATAAATCATAAATTATAAATTATAAATACAAAAGAATAATTATATAATAAATATATTATATAATACAAAAATAAATCATAATAATGAACAATGAAATATGTCTATGGAAAATTATCAATATCACATTGTGGATATGGTAGTCCATATGTATGCTCGGGTGATGCTTCCATTTCCCATTTTATTGTAAAGATGTGAAAAATGTTATATACATCATTATAAAAAGAATTAAATATGTTTAATATAATATATTAATTATTCTTTAAATAAAATTAAAAATTTCGATGAGGTATAATAAGAAATAAAATTGGATGTACTCATTTATGGGTTATACCACTCTATAATTAATCTTCCTATAACGTATATCTTATAACTTAAAAAGAATGATATTTTGAAAATAACAAGGCCTGTAGGATATGATTAGGGATATTATTAAGAGATTGTTATATGTATTGGACAAAATATAAATCTTATTAATATTTAGGAATAAAGGAGAGGTGTTATCTATCACACCTCGACTACCGAATACCCGGAGATGGTGCCATACAGAGGATCAAATTTGGTTCAGGCTCTGAGAAACCAAGTACTTCTCAAATGTTTCATCTGCTAAAAGCTGTTACCAGAAAAATTTTAACCAAAAACATAGTGTGGGCATATGAATGCCCAGTAATGGGTTTTAAAATAAACTAATATAACTTTTGAAAAAAATCATTTGAACATTGCAGAAAACAAATTTCTTAAGAGAAGCTGTAACACATGAAACAATGCATTAAAATAAAAGTGCACAACTAAACCATGGCAGCAAAATTACAAGGGAACACAATTCTATTACATACATTCTCATTTAGATTAATAATTATAAGACATTCAAAATAAGAATTACATATGAATACACAAGTATATCTTCAACCATTATGATTAATGCATGATCCGAGTTGCGCTTAAAATAATAACTTCAATTCCATTCTTCTATTGTGTTCATACACTGGTTAACAATCTCTCTGTACTATATAGTTGTTATTCCATAACTTATAATTCTTATGATTCTCATAAACATAAGATCTTAAATCTAGAATATTCCACTAGTAGAATATTCTATTGGATAATTGATTTTTATATCCCTAACGAGGAAAGTGCATACACTGAAAATTACGAAACATTTTTTTAAGGCCTTGGCCAAGATGTCTAATGATTAAGTCATCAACCAAAATCTATAATCTCTTAAACCAAGAATATTCTACTAGCAGAATATTTTTTTGGTTAACTAAATTACATAGTCATAATAAGGAAAGTACATATGTCAGACTGTGTCGATTCCTCGACCCAGACATCTAATGATTAAGGCCTCGACCAAAATCCATAAATCAAAATTGGGAAAGGCCTCGGCCAATTCCGTTTCTAGTTGTCTCATGGGACCCATTGATGCATCTAGGGTCTGTAGAGGGCCCCACCCATCACATACAAAGTCTAATAAATTCCACATACCTCTAAATCAATGTTCTCATATCATATTTATTAATTAAATTCATATCACATAACAAACAAAGTGTCACACTCTACTTGGACACTAACTTCATTTTATTTAGGTGTCCCATACTAGTTGAGATATTTAAATTTTAATTATTATTACTCTAGGTGTCCCATACCACTTTGAATATTTAATTTTTACTTCTTATTACTCAAGGTGTCCTATACCACTTTGAATATTTAAATTTTAATACTTATTACACAAGGTGTCCCATACCACTTTGAGTAATTTATTTTCTTATCTCATTGTTATGATAAGCCATATGCATGCATCATTGAGTACAAATAAAAATAAAATGGAAAATAAAACCATTTAATCCAAAAATATGTAATATAATAGATAAAATTGTGAATACGGTGGTAGCAGTTTATCACAGGTATACATGGTTTGTCACACATTCTTTGCACATGAGAAAAATACTACAACACATCAAAAAAATTATGAAATGGGTTTTTCTATATGAAATTATAAGAAGGATAATATATATAAAGGCTCATTAACTAAAAAAAGTTTGACATAAGACATAAAAACTATAGTTTTTCTTAATTATATAAATCCATTTGAACCAAAAACACTATTCACATCCAGCTCATTATTTAAAGATTGTATATAATCCTTAATAACATAAAATTGAACTAGATTGAAGTATGTATATATTTACAAAAATATACTAAGTGTATATCTAATTTTTCATAACTGGAACCCTTATTAAAAAAACCCAAATATAATTATCGACGTCAAAAATGTATATTCAAATAAACATAGCCTTTGAAAACCTGGGATTCCCATGGATATATATATATATAAAGCATATATAAATATAATTAAGTATATGGGATTTGAATTTCACAACCAAAAAAAGTACTTCTAAAATTGGTTATACATTAATAAAAAAAATTAGAATACCAGAATTGGTTTAGGTTGACAAACCATATGTGTGTGTGTGTGTGTGTCTGTTATGGTTTCACATACTAACTATAAATACAACTAAACCCAAAGAAAATTTCGAATCAAACCCATTATCTAAAGATTGGTATTCACCTTTAAAAATAAGAAAATCATAAGCATATTTGTAATTAATTACCCACGTATATCTGAATATAAAAATTTGAATATTTGGTATTGGTTTAATAAAACCATATAAATAAAACCCTTGCATCATTTAAACCGTAAAAATAAATATATACACAACATCCAGCCTTTGAAATTATAGATAGGTTGGATTTGAAAATTCATGTAAATATATATGTATACATATATGGTATGTATATGTGGTATTTAATTAAGATTTCATAAGGTAATTATGCTTCAGACTCACTAATACCATATAAAATCAAAAATCCCGAGCCCATAAGTCGGATATAGAAGTGTTTAAACTAAAATATTATGAATTTTAAATATATATTATAAGTATACTTATGTATATATATTCTAAAAAAACAATTAAAGACAATAAAAATACCCTACCGTAGCTTGAGGAGGAAGAGGTTCTCGGGAATGCACTGGAAATCTCGGAGGAGACTTTTTATGTTATGCTGGAATTTGAGTGTAATGAACCGGGAGGTTTGGGATGCTTCATGTGTTTTTTTATAAAGTATAATCAATATTTTAATGCAAGTTGCATGTGATCCAAGGCCCCAATAGATTATAAAAAGACTAAGGGTTGGTATTTGTGAAAATCTCGTGGAAGGAGTGAGACCAGCAGCTGTCACGGGAGAAGAAAAATAGTGCATTAAAGGGTGTTGGGCACTAGTTTGGTGCATGCAATAGAGGGGGAAGATGGTGCGGGGCATGTAAAACCTGAGAAATAATCGATGATGTGGATCATATCTAGACTTAATCCAATTTTTGGGGTGTATACACAGTTTTAAAGGTGATAGACATCTCAGATCAGATCCGTGATTAGATCAGATGACCAGGAATCATTGTGATGTTTTAAAAATCATGAATAACTGAGATTAGATCTCAACAGATCGACCGGTGTACGAAAACACACTATGAAAACCGCAGCTGTAGGTAATCGATTTTTTAATAGGAAATGACGGCCCAGGTCATGCACAATGCAATCCAATGGCATGAATCTCACCTCTCCCAAAAAACCTCATCCCACATCAAAACGATGAGACACTCGCAACCCCTTTATAGTCCGAAGCCTCTGAAACATCCCTCAAAAAACACACAACCCACACATAGGGATACTTATACATAGGCTTCTACCCTCACTAGGCTAGGACTACCCTTGCTTCACTGTGGCATCACGCCCACTATGGCGCACTCTAAAACTCATGTCTGCTCCAACGACCCTTCGGGAACCTATGTCGCCACTCGGGCCGAATTTGGATTTGGTTGAGGGATAGGCTCAGCTGCATAGTGTGAGCTACCCCTATGGCCTAGCTATAAAGGCATGACCCTAGTGGGCATATTTTTTTATAAAACATATTCTCACAATCATGTAAATTCATAAGGAAATTAACAAATCCATTTCAACTATAGAGAAAATAATTTATAAAATACAATTTTTATACAATTTTTGAATGTTTAAAGAATATCAAGGTATTAACTAGGAATATTACTAAATTTTATTTATTACACACTAATGTTTTAAAGTAAAAATTATAACTTCATTATATCCATGTGAAAATGTTTATACTAGTTTTATAAAAATCGGAGCACAGCTCAAAAAAACCAAACATAGTTTAAAAATTTGATTAAGAAATTTCAACATATGTGAAATGTTTAAAAAACATTCGAATTCCTTATCTCTTATGTGTTATTCGAATTAATCTACTATATCCGTTTAGATTTCATAAATGGTGGTTAAATTATAATTTTAATTATAACATAAATATTTAGAACTAAGTTATACTTAATCATTTTTAATTAACCTATCAAATTCCAATGAATATAATTATGGCCATTTTCATCGAATTGTAACCAAGGAAATGGTCGGTTTGATGCCCTATGAAACCTTTTCCTAGGATGTCTTATGCTGAAGGAAATTTGGGAAGATGGTTCTTGTTATACCTTTGATGCTCAGAACGGTTTTCCTGATCATAGTGGTGATGTTCTTCGTTTCAAATGACCCGAGGGATCTCCTTTATTTACTGGGCCTCATTATTTTATTTGGGGGTATTCTTGTGGCTTTGATGGGGTTTTTAGTAGGTATATTCGGTTATCATTATTACCCATTTTATCTCAGTGTACTGTAAACACTACGGTGTTCTTATATAAGTGAAAATCCTTTTGTCCATTTTGTGTATTTTTCTCCAATACATAAATAATGTAAATTAAAGCCATGTTATTACTTTTTTAAGAGAAACATGTTTTGTTCGGTTATTATGAAATTCAAACATAATGAAAATATAAACTTATCAACACATGAGGCTCGAGTGTTTGGGTGTTACATTATCCCCACCAAGAATAATTGTGTCCCCACAATTTATTCTATATACGCATAATAGAAAGACTCATTCACCAAAATTACCATAACCTCCATCATAGTGGGTCATCCAGTGATGACAGTTCAATTCCAAAGTTTAGGATCAAATCTTCTGCTTCCCTGGCCCAGATACATTTTGAGCAGAAAAGGTTGAACCTTTTCATAGTGAATTTGGGCTTCCAGAGAGAGTCTTGAATGGTGGAATGTCCTGAGATTTCCAAATAGATCAACTCTCAAAGAATTCACTAGAATGATTCTCGATTGAGAGAATATAAGTCATAAGAATTTTCATATAAGCTGAAACTGAGTAGTTGGTACATATAGGTTGCACGAAGGCTTCCCTCCAAAGTGGCCTCATGAAATTTTTCTCCAGCTGTGAAGTTCTGGCCTAGAGTAATGCATAAGAAATGTCCTTCGTGGCATTTCCATCTTCACCTGTACTCGGTCAATAGGATCATGGGTATTCTATTGTATATTTAAGTATTCTATTGACAGGAATGGAAAATTTCAGGAATGTTTGACACTTTGTAAATTTTCTTGCACTTTTTTCATGAATTTGTGAAAGGTAGGTCAACTTCTTCCCAGTTTTTTACCAAGATGTTCTATAATATCTAGTAGGTAGTGATAAAATGTGAGTCTGTCCTCCCATATAATTTTTTTATGAATGTTCAATCATTTAAACCCAACCAAAAGTATAAAAAAAGTAAATATAGTATAAATAAGAGATAACAAAATGTATTCTCATATAAACAGTTGAACATAAAAAGGATGGGCTAATGGTTTCCCCAGTTCCCTAACACATGAATCCCAAAAACTGGTTCAAAAATTTCAATCTCCCTAAACCATATTAAACCCGAGCAGTCTGGTTATATCTCGTAGGTGAACTTATGGTTCTTCTATAGTCTGGCATGTGGGGTGTACAAATGTGAGATGTCCTTATGTACTTGTTGTTTGTACACATAACGAGAGGCTTTGTATTCCATGATGTCAAAGTCCATTACTTGACCAAAATGGCCATAGGAAAAGACATTGCACATATATTCCATGCAAAGGACTCCCACTACTGAAGCTTCTTGTAAGGTCATGAGGGATGGAATTCCTTCCACAACAGTGAATTATCTAAATAGTCCCTCATAGTATTTTTCCCATCGTGCGTAGGATGGAAATTGGGCTTGCATCATATAGATGTAATCCAGACCCACTCTTTGGTGGAGTTGAAGTACTCGAGGAGGGTTTGAAACATCATAGAGGTGTTTACCTGTCATTCAATTATGGGAGTAGTTTCTAAAATTTTCATGACAGGCTATTGAAATTATGGTTTATAAGGCCTCATTAGGGAGAGACAGAAGTCTAGTGCCTTCATTTGCCATCTGAAAATTAGGAATATCTTCATTATTAGTAATGCGTAAGTAAATTTTTTGTTTGTTTAACTTTTGGCTTCTAGAGTTATATAAACCGAACCCTCTTATATCAACGGTCATTCCCCAGCACCCAAATACCCAGAGTCAGTGCCATACAGAGGATCAAATTTGGTTCCGGCTCTGAGAAACCAGCTACTTCTAAATTGATTCATCTACTAAAAGTTGTTACCAGAAAATTTTTAATAAAAAAACATAGGTTGAGTATACAAATTTCCTGTAAGGGGTTTTAAAATAAACCAATATAACTTTTGAAAAAATTGTTGAAAACATTAATGAAAACATTTTTCCTAAGATAGGCGGTAACACATGAAACACTTCATAATAATAAAAGTGAACAACGAAAGTATGCCAACAAAATTACAAGGGCACAAAATTCAATTAAATTCATTATCATTTAGTGTAATAATGATAAGACATTCAAAATCAGCATGACATATGAATACACAAGTACATATTCAACCATTAAGAGTAATGCCTGATCCGAGTTGTACTTAAAATAATAACTTCAATTCCATTCTTATATTGTGTACATACACGAGTTGATAATCACTATATACTGCATATTTATTATGCCAAGACATATACTTATTTTGATTCTCATAAACATAATCCCTTAAACAAAGAATATTCTACTAGTCGAATATTATATTGGTTAATTAATTTTCATATCCATAAAAAGGTAAGTTCATACACTGAACATTCTGAAACATATTATTTAAGGCCATGACCAATATGTCTAATGATTAAGGCCTCGGCCCAAATCTATAAGCTCTTAAACCAAGAATATTCTACTAGGTGAATATTTTTTTGGTTAATTAAATTTCAGTCATAATGAGGAAAGGGAATATTCCAGACTATATTGAGGCATAGAACAATATTTCTAATGATTATGGCCTTAGCCAAAGTCCACAAATCTAAATTAAAAATGTCCTCACCCAATTTTGCTTCTAGTTGTCTCATAAGACCTACCGATGCATCGAGGGGGTATAGCGGGCCTGACCCATCACATAATAAGTCCAATGCATTCCTCATACCTCTAAATCAATGTTCTCATATCACATTTATTTATTAAATATTTATCACATAACAAACCATGTGTGACATTCTACTTTGTTAATGACTTCATTTTATTCAATGTGTCCCATACCACATTGAATATTTAAAATTTTCTTCTTATTACTCAAGGTGTCCTATACCACATTGAATATTTAAATTTTACTTCTTATTAATCATGGTCTCCCATACCACATTGAGTAATTTAATTTCTTATCTCATTATTATGATATTCCACATATATGCGTCACAGAGTAAAACAATAAATAAAATAGAAAACAAAAACCATTTAATCCAAAAATACATAATATAACAGATAACATTGAGAATATGGAAGTATCAGATAATCACATGCATACATGGTTTATTAAACATTATTTTCACAAGGGAAAAATACCTTACTACAATAAACAATGGATGAAATGGGGGTTCTATATGAAATTATAACAAGGGAAATATCATTAAAGGCTCTTTGACAAAAATAATTTTGAAATAGGACATAAAAACTACAGTTTTGCATAATTATAAAAATCCATTTGAACCCAAAACTTTATTCGCATCCACTTCATTATTTAATGATTTTACGAAAACTTTAATAACATAAAATAGAACTATATTGATGTACGTATATACATATGAATATATACTAATTGTATATATGGTTTTTCATAATTGAAACTCATGTTAAACAAACCCAAATATAATTATAGTCTTTAAAAATATTTATTCATATAAAAATTGTAACGTTGAAAAACCTGGATTCCCATAGAGATGATATATATATATATATACCACATATAAATATTATTAAGTGTATGGATTTTTAATCTCATAACAAAAATAATTACTGCTCACAATGGATAAACATTAATAAACACATTTCAAAAACCAGAATAGGTTTAGGTTGGCAAACCATATATATATATATATGTGTGTGTGTGTGTGTGTGTGTATGTGTTATGGTTTCATAGTAATTATAAATCCAAGTAAACCCAAATAACATTTCACATCCAACCCATTATTTAAATATTGGAATTCATCTTTAAAAATAAGAAAATCATAAGAAGATTTGTAATTAATTACCTATGTATATCTGAATATAAAAATGTGTATATTTGGATTTTGTGTAGTAGAACCATAAAATTAAAACCCTTACATCATTTAATACTTAAAAATAATTATAGACACAACATCCAGCCTTTGAAATTATAGATAATAATGGATTTGATAATTCATGTAAATATATATGTATATATATATATGGTATGTATAGGTGGTATGTAATTAATTTTGCATAATGTAATTATGATTCAGACCCACTAATACCCTATAATATCAAAAAACATGATCCCTAAAGTCGGATGTAGATGGTTTTAAACTCAAACTGTAGGATATGTAAATATATATTATAAGTATACATATTCTAAAACCAAAACACAAGATAATAAAAATCATCTACCATAGTTTTAGGAGGAAGAAGATCTTGGGAAAGCACTGGAAATCTCGTAGGAGACTTCTTAAGGTCTTCTAGAAGTTGAGTACAAAAACAAGGAGGTTTGGGATGCCTCAGGTATATTTTTTTATAAATTATATTGAATATTTTAAAAGAAGTTTCATGGGATCTAAGGACCAAATGGATTATAAAAATATAATGGTTAGTCTTTGTGGAAACCACATGGGAGGATTGAGACCGGTGATTGTCACAGGAGAAGAAAAACAGTGCAATATAGAGTGTAGGGTACTCGTCTGGAACCGGTGGGAGAGGAAGAAGACATTGCAGGGAATGTAAAACCGGAGAAATAATGGATGGTGAGTATCAGATCTAGACTTGGCCTAATGGTCGGGGCACATCCATGGTTTTATAGGTGATAGAAGGATCAAATAAAATCTGTGATTATATCGGATGCCCTAAATCATTGCGATGTTTTAGAAATCTCCAACGGCTGAGACTAGATCGTAACAGATTGAACGGTGTATCAAAACACACGGTGATAACCACAGCTACTCGGAATTGATCATTGAATCGAAAACGATGACCTGTATCACGCGCGACATGATCCAACTACCTGGATCTCACCTCGCTCGAAAAACCTCATCCCACATCAAAATGATGAGACCCTTGCGACCCTTTTATAAGCCTAACCCTCCAAAATATCACTCAGACAACACGCATCAAAAAAATAGGGAGCCTTATACACGGCCCCCGCCCCCGCAGGCCTCGACCTACACATTCCCCAATGATTCCTCACACCGACGGTGGCGCACTCCAAAAATCATGTGTGCTCTTGTGACCCTTCGGGGAACCTATTACCAAACATGACCTGGCCTTGGCTTGGGATGAGGGCTAGGCTCAGCCACCTAGTGTGAGATACCTCCCATGGACTAGAAATAATGGTATGGCCCTAGTGGTATTTTTTGTTTATAAATCCAATTTTCAGAATCATGTAAATTCATAAAGAAATTAACAAATCCATTTCAACTATAGAGAAAATATATTATAAAACATATCTTTTCAATTTTAGAAAGGTTAAAGAATACGAATTTCTTAACTTGGAATATTACTAAATTTTATTTATTAGAAACTGTTGTTTTGAAGTATAAATTATAACTTCATTATGTCAATGTAAAAATGTTTATACTAGTTTTTTAGAAATCGATTAATAGTTCAACAAGAAACAAAACATAGTTTAAAATGTTGATTAAATATTTTCAATATATCTAAAAAGATTACAAAACATTCAAATTCCTTATCTCTTAAGTGTAATTAAATGTGTTAAACCATATCATTTTTGATTCCATAAATACAGGTTATGTAATAATTTTAATTATAACATAAATATTTGGAACTAATTTATACATAAACATTTTTAATTAACCTAAAAATTCCAACATCTATAATTATAGCCATTATCTTTCAACCATCACCAAGGAAATGGTTGGGTTGATTCCCGTTAAGACTTTGTCTTAGGGTGTTTTAAGATTAAGGCAATTGAGGAAGATGGTTCTTGTTATACACTTGTTTCTCCATATTGTTTTCCTGATCACTGTGGTGATGTTCTTCATTTCCAATTACACGAGGGATATCCTTTATTTACCAGGCCTCATTATTGTTTTTGGGGGTCCCAACGTGGCTTTGATTGAGTTTTTAGTAGGCATATTTGGTTAGCATGATTACCCATTTTATCCCTGTGTATTGTAAACACAATAGTGTTTTTATTTAAATTAAATGCATTGTGTCCATTTTGTTTGATTTTCTCAGTTGCATAAATAAAGTACATTAAAATCATATTATTACTTTTTCAGGAGAAAGAAGCTTTTTTTGTTATAATTAAATTCAAAAAAATTAAAACATAAACTTAGAAATAAAGGAGGCTCGAGTTTTGCGATGGTACATTATTTTTGAAAAGAATGAAAGATAATATTGATGACGAATATCAGTAGACGTACATTAGAAGAGCCATGAAGGGAAATTGTCCAACCAATTCTGGTTGACAACGAAGTGGCCAGAGGCCGCCAACTAATGGCCCCATTGTTTCCTTCCCTTTTGGTAAAGGAGAAGGTGCAGCCAGAGAAGCCTTGGCGCAGCGATCAGATTCTCCTTACGATGAATCCAAAGCGCTGGAGTCCGGTGTCATTATGGTTAATAGAATTGATAATAGTAAGGAATTCAGACTTAATGATGATATCTACCCATCCACGTTCTGCAGCAAGCATCATCCCTGCAAGTATGGCATAGGCCTCAGGAACGGTAGGTTCCCAGAAGGCATGATGTGACTCATATTTTGCTACAATGACCTTCCCCATATGATTTCAATCATGGAGGACAGGAGCAACATGCCCATCCATGGGGAGAGAAGCGTCCACGTTAAGCTTAAAACTCCCTTCTATTGGGGGGGGGGGGTCCAATGAGGGGGAAAGAAGGGGGTAACACCTGGAATAAAGTGTCATTTGTGGTCCTTCCAACCCTCAATCCATGAAGTGGATCGTTCAATCTAGAACTCGGATGGCTGATGAACATGGTGGAAAACCGAATCGTTACACCAAACCAAAGTGATCCAGGCTAGGGTCCAACAATAGCTTGAATTAGAGAATGATTGAGAGGAACAAAACTGCATCAGAAGATCGAGGAGGTTAGAGGCAATGTACAATGATGCATTTGAAGTCAGGCCCCATTTATTCCAAATTTCCTTGGCTCCTGATCAGTGAATGATGGCGTGCAAAGGAGTTTCAGGAATATTCGGGTAGAAAGGGACGGAATCAACACTAGCCATATGTCGGTAAACAAGGAGGTTCATGTTATGGAGGGTTCCCATGCACACCTGCCACCAAAATTGGCATATTTTTTGGGGGACGCTGAGCTTCCAAAGAGATTTCCATGATCCCTCATCATGGTCGATAGAGTGAATTCCAAGAGCCAGTTTGTACCCGGATCTCACAGTGTAATCGCCTGAAGAATCATTGGTCTAAAAAATATGGTCGAGGCATGCATCAGGGTCCCAGGGGATTCTTAGATAAATCTTTGGCCTCTTTCATTAAATCATTCCTAGATCTTCCCCACACACCACTTTGGAACCTGATTTGAAAAGTGGCAGTTGACAGTGGCGTCTTCTATACCTAGTTGGGCAGGGGATGTGGCCCATATACTATCCTTATTAATATGTCAGGGATCAGTCTAGATGTTGACATAAGATCCATTACCAATCCTCCATCCTAGCCATTTTTCTTGGAGATTTATGGCCCCCCAAATACTTTTCCTGAGGAAGCTAGGACGAGGGCCAAGAAAGGAACCATGGAAGTCTTTGTGGGGAATGTACTTGGCACAGAGTACCGTTGCACATAGAGATGATTGATATTTAATAAGGCACCATCCTTTCTTGGCCAATAGTGCGTCATTGAATAGAATAAGGTTCTGGAATCCCATCCCTCCCTCTGACTTGGGTTTGTAGTGTTTCTCCCATGCCAACCAGTGGGGTCTATTTCTTCCATCATTTTCCCCCACCCGAATTTGGAAGTATGTGAATGAATCAGGTTGACGATGGTCGTCGGGAGCTAAATCTTAGACATAATGTTGCTGCAGATAGACTGAATTCTAGCTTTAATGTGGGTTCCTTTTCCAGCTTTGGAGATGCTTTTTGGGGTCCAGCCTTGAATTCTTTTATCAATCATGTCCACCAGAGATGCGAGTATTTCTTTTTTGGAATTGACAATCACCGTAGGGAGTCCGAGATACTTATGGTGTTTATCAACCATATGGATGCCTACAGATGAAAAAAGATCAGCTCTCTTGGAAGGAGGCACCCCTACACTGATGGATATTTCCGACATTCCGTGATTGACTGACTTTCCAGATGCCCACTCATATTGCTGGATCACATGGCAGATCACCCGACATTCATTAATAGTGGCATTGGAGAAAAGGAGGCAGTTGTGGGTTAAAAAGAGTTTTGACACTTTTTGGATCTCATGACCGACCTTTGCACCATGAATAGACTTAGTGGATTCAGCCCTATAAATAAGGTTAGATAAAACATCAACCACCAAAATGAAGATAAAAGAGGAGAGATGATCTCCCTGGTACATGCCTCGGGTTGGGGAGAATCCTCTAGCGAGCTCCCCATTGACCTTGAATCTGAAGGAGATGGTTGAGAGGCAGTGCATGACAATATTTTTCCATTTAGTGCATAAGACCATTCTCAGCATCACAGCTCTAAGGAACTACCATTCCACTTTATCATAGGCTTTGGTCATATCCAATTTCCAGGCCATGGTTCCTCTATTAGCAATGGAGAATGTTTTCATAGAGTGGAACACTTAATGGGACACCATTGCATTATATATAATTAGAAGCTTGGCCATGAAGGCTCTCCGTTTTTCAAAGATACGACCAGGAAGCCAAGGACGCAGCTGATTGACAAGGATTTTTTAGAAGATATTATAAGAGACATTGCAGAGGATGATAGGTCTAAAATCAGGGATCACCTGAGGTTTCTTGATTTTGTGGATGAGGACGAGGCCATTTTAGTTGATGGAAGAAATGCTTGTATTCCCTGTCCAGATTTTTTTTATCATTTTGCAGATGTCGAGACCGATAATGTTCCAGTATTGTTTAAAAAATAGGGCGTAAAACCCATCTAGTCTCAGGGCCTTCTTGGGGAGGATATGTTTCAATGCCAAGTGTATCTCATAATTTGTCACATATTTTGTAAGATGTCGATTAATCTCATCGGTGATCACAGGTCTGATGCATTCTTCCACTTCAGTAGACATGATTGGAGTTCCTGTGGAAACATGTTCTAGAAATAGCCTACCAAAGCCTTGTGAATGCCACAGGTGTCAGAAACATTTCTTCAATCAGGCCGTGATAAGATCATGATAGAGTTTTTCTGACGCATAGCTAACACTTTCAGATAGAAATACCTTGTATTAGCATCACCCTCTTTAATGTGAATTTCATGCGCCCACATAGCCCAAAAGAATTATGTAATACGAAGGGCCCCGTCCAGATCTCTTTGTGTGTCACCTATCCTAGAGATGCTTCCATTGGATGGGGGTTTCCTGAGTAAGTTGTGAAACTTCTTTTCAAGGAAATCATAATGCCTATCAGGATGGTGGAATTTCTTGTTTCTCCATGATCTCAGACCGGATGAAACCTGTTGGAGATTGAGGCCAACATCTTCATGGGAACTCTTCCAACATGATCAGACCACCTCTTCGAATTCCTGGTCTCCTGACCGAAATCCCTCAAATCTGAAGGGTCTGCTGAGTTTTCTATTTTGTTCACATTGCAAAAATATCAATGAGAATTGGGCAGTGATCTGAAAAGTTAAGGGCCATGTGGCCAACATGAATCATTTTGAAGATATTATTCCAATCAGTTGAACCCAGAAATCTATGAAGATGCTTAGTGATGTGGGTGCCTTCAGTATTTCCGCGGAACAATTTAAAATGATTACATGTGTACCCTAGATCGACCAAGTACGCCCTAGTGATCGTGTCCTTGATGCAAGACATCGAGGATGAGTGTCAAAAACTTCCGTCTCTCTTTTCCTTATGGAACATGATCTCACTAAAATCACCTCCAACAAGAATAGGTCTAGGTAAATCATGTCGCTGAATGCATAGAATGTCCCACGACTTCTCCTTATCAGAATGGGATGGCCAGCCATAGAATCCCACAAAGGTCTAGGGTGGGTGCAAGTCAGTTTGAATAGTCGCAGCCACATGGTATATGGAGGAAGACAAACTTTTTACGTCAATATTGTCCTTCCAAAGGAGAGAGAGGCCCCTAAGATGGCCTTGTCTAGGAACCGAAAAGTAGCCTTGGAAGACACACTTTAGAGCAATGCCATTGGTTTCCTTGATTTCTAGTATGGTTTCGGACATGAAAACCATATCGCGGTGACCTTGAGCGCAATTGCGCTGATGCATGTGAACCGTTCATGGGTTTTCAAGCCCACGAATGTTCCAGCATAACCCCGTCATTTCTCTAGGCGGGGCTGGGTGTCGCTCATCGCTGCCTTTGGATCCTCCAGACTAGTTTTTCCACTTGTCGTTTTCCATCTTTTTGGTGGGATTCCTCCTCGATTGGCATGTTTTAGATTGTCATTTCCAGACCCCGGGGGTAGGGTCTTTCGCGTGACCATCACTTCCTCCACGTTACACCCTTTTCCACATGCGATGGTTGATTGGGCCCAACATCGGGGTTCTCATCATTCCATGGGCCTCCATTGGTGTTATGTCAATAATGGACGATTGTGGATCCGGATCCAGATCTGGTGGTTTGATGTGCATCAACACTGGCGTTATGCAGTGCCTTCGTAGTTCTTTTTTCTTCGTCGTTGACCCTGATGATGATTGAGTTTTTTCATTTAGGGGGATAGGATGAACACAATCTTCTCTCTGAGTGGGATAGTCATCATTTGAGAAATTCGGAGCTCCAAGCATAGTGGCTTGTCCATGTGTAGGTTCCACTTGACTGGTATGTGCCAAGGTGAGACGACCACAGTCCTTTTGTTTTTCTGTCTCAAGGATGAAAGCATATTTATTCATTTTTTTCATGGAGCCAAGGGCCATAATGGATGGTGATGTCACCTGATCCACTCTTAGGTTTTGTGGTACACGTTTTTTCCAAGTGGCCAACACGGCCACAAAAAAATCATAAGAGTGGGGATTATCAAATTCGAATGATATCCAGGTGTTGGCATCTTCTATTTTCAGGAACATTCCCCTCATTAGGGGCTCTGACACCTCAATTTTTGTCGTGATCTGAACCTCATGGCCCCATTGTATTGAGTCTGAACAATCCCATTCAAGAAAGTGTCCTAGATTGTCCCCAATTTCCCTCATTATGCATTTTTTTCTAGCATGGAAGGGGATTCCTTAAATTTTTATCCAGAAGGTGGGGGGGTGGGTTAAATTAACTCACTGGATATCATATCCCCCTTTGAATTCTTCCATGACGAGGAGTTGATTATTAAAGGACCATGGTCTGCCACACAATATTTTGTCCCTATCTCTCTCATTAAAAAACTCCAAGATAATGCGATCAGTCCCCGCCTCCTGAATAGTGACTCCTGCATCCAGTTTCCAGATGGTCTGAAGAGTGTTTTTGAGAGCCCCCTAATTAACCGAAATTTTTTCAACGAACATTCCCACTACGAGCAGAGACATGAGTTTTTTCCAAGAGTGGGCCTTCATTTCACCATGCACCATCGACACTTTTCCATTCTCTGTTACGGACTTCCTCTTCCATTGATTAAATAATCGGCATCCATAGAACAAGTCAAAGGATGAATGCACTATCCTCTTTAAGGGCCAACACCCTTTCAGATCCAAACCACCCTCACTTCAAACAAGACCCGGCCCAACAAAAAGGTCTCTAGACTGGATACCTCTTCTCGGCCCCATACGTGGTCCACCCACCTGAGATAGGCTCCCCAGCCTTTACGATCAACACTGCCGCAAAAATGCTCGATCCCAAGAACATGTGTCACGCACTCCCCCGTCTTCACGGAGCAACTCCCCTAGGCAGGCCTTCGGGGCTTCACAACAACTCATGACTTAACGTGCAAACAAATCCTCAGATCTTCATGGTAAGAACTTCAAGAAACAACCACTGTGCAATCTCACAAATCCTCTGACCATCACTACAGGTGTTTCGTGAATCGGTCTCTTCGCTAACTCAACTCGCGAACTACAAACTTCATGCACAAACAATGCCTTAGGCCTTCGTGGCAGGTGCTTCGTGAATAAATCACATCGCAAACACACAAATGACGCAAACCTTCACGGAAGGTACTTCGCGAATCAAAATCTTCACGAATCAACATCTTCGTGATAGGTGCTTCATGAATCAACCTCTTCGTGAGCGCTCAAACATGGTGAACCATCACAGAGGGTGCAACACGAATCAAACCCCGAGTCGGTGGAAACTTCGCATCAACGTGGAAACTAAAACCCGCCCCAAATCCATTTCCTATCTTCGCGAAGTAGGAACAAAAACCAACAGGGGGAATGGGAACCACGAACAGAGAGCACACATGTCAAAAGATGAGAGGGGTGCATATTAGGTTTATGATTTCCATGGATGTTGGTGAAGGTCTCGAGACAGAGAGCTCTTGGATACGTACAGAAGGTGAGGCTTGAAATGTTTGTGATCTGGAACTGTCCTCCCACTCACCGATCTGACATCACTGAGGGATGATGGCTCCATGAAGGATTGCAAGGTCCCATGGTAGGTCAGATGTACGCCGGAAGGAGAAAACGAGCAAGGAAAGAAGGCATACTCCCTCCGAGACACAAGAGGTGGTTTCGGGAACAGGCGAAGACTCCCAAGAGGCACACAAAAATATAAACTTTACTATGGAGGGTTGAGGAGCGGCATAGAAGAATGGGAAAAATGAGCCGTGAAACACCACAGATCCAAAGCTTCAATGCGAGCACAGAAGAGGAAAACGTTGCAACCATAGAAGACACCACCAACCTTGATGCAGAGGAGGTGAAACCAGGGGAAAGATCGGAACGAAACATCTCCGCAGAACCAGAACTCCGAGGAAGGAGACGCAGGCCATAGGAAAACCTTTAGAGGGAAACTCTCATCCGCGATGAGGGACTTTTCATGTTTTGGGGTGTTACATTATCCCTTTATAAGGAAAATATATGACATACTAGGAATGTTTCAAAAGAATAAAATATATTATAGTCTAACTCATTAAAAATGGTCCCTAATTGGATACATTATAAATATAGTATTATATAGAACCAGAATAAATTCATAAAATTGTATTTAAGATTCTATTTATGCTATTATAACCATTATTTATTTAGATTAACTCCAATTTGACCATTTTTATCATTAACCATGGTAGATCAATTTTCAATCATTAAGAGTTAATGATATACTTATAAACAGATAATAGGTTAATAAATAGTCCATTAGTTGATTATGATTAAATAGTTCATTCCACCTAACCACGAGCATATTTATTTAATATTATGTCATTTAAAAATATATTATATAACATAAAATATCACTATAATCATTTTTTGGACTATTATTCCAATTTACTTTAATGATAGGAATATTAAAATTTATTTCAAATATTGACCCTTTAGAAATAAATTTTACATTATAACTAACTATATGTCTCATGTAACACAAAAAATTATAATAAAAATTATAAATAATTTTTTTTAATATTTAGTGAATGAATATAGTTATTACAAAAACATGGTGTCAACACTTTCAATGATTATAAGGCAGTTATACCATCAGTTTAAATTAAATATAAGTTAATATAATAAATATATTATATAAATATAAAAAAAAATTATTTATAAATAATCCTAAATTATTTATTTTATAATGAAATATATTTTAGTTTTCTGAAGGAACGAGTGTGGTAATTTATTGTTTTTCTTTACACAAAATAATATATATGTCACTATCAATGAAAACTGGGAGAAAATTTCCATAAAATTAACAATTGGATGGGGATAGAATAATCACACTAATAAAATATACAAAAGGAAAGTTTTAGGGTTTTTTAAATTATCATCTCAAATTATTTATCATTTTTTACTCAATTTAGCTTACCATGGTGAAAATATTTTTACAATGATTACTATTCAGAAAGTCTAAAAACAGAATTAGAGAATGAACCAAATTTTAACCAAATGATTTATTATATGGATGAAATTCTTCATGATTAATATTATATAATATTTATATATAAATTTTCATATAAACTCATAAACGTCAATGAAATGCATTTTTTTAGAAAAATGATATTTTAACGCAAACAATTAAAAAATATAAATATGAAAAATAAAACTGGTTAAATGATAATTAATTTAACTATTCAGAATAAAATGTAACAAATTTCACATTAATAAAAAACTAAACTGTAATGATACTTTTAAATTAATATTTGTTTATAAAATAAATTAAAATATTTAAAAAATCATCATCTTTCAATATTTATTAAAAAATATATCTTTTCAAGAGAATCAAATAATTTCATAATAATAAAATTTTTATTTCTGATTTAGAATATTATTTTCAATAAAAAAATACAACATATAACATTCTATTAACAGAAATATTATTTCTAGTAATTAAATTCTATAAAATCAGTTTTGAGGATAACAAAATTTTAAAACATAAATTGGATTTTCTAATAAAATGAATGCTTATTTCGAAGGAATTAATTATAAAACTAAATTAGGGAAATACCTTACATAAATATTTCATTATTTTATTTTCACTACTCCTACCTACCACTATAATTTAAATTTAATAAAAATCACATTCAAATAAAAATATTTTACTGTATATCATAATTTGTTAAATCATTTTATTTTGTATGCTGAAAGATATCGAATACTACAAATTTTTTCAAATAAAATGAATTCTACAATATTAGGTAGTTACATTTTTTCCATAGTATCTTGTAATGAATAAATATATAAACAACTTGTTTTCCCTACTCATCTTAATTTTACTCTAATTAAAGTGTGTGATATGAGTTCCCCTCATATGGGTATTTTCATGATGATTTTTATATAGAAAAATGTTTATAAGCCCCCATGTTTTGAAGTGATGATTTATTATAACATTTATTTAGACATACAAAATAATTATTTGGGAATTAAGAAACCCCAATATCCCAGTTTTATTAATTATATATATTTTTAATTCTAATTTTTTTTTTCAATCAATGGATGAACAATATATTTTTATAGAGAATATTTTTAGACACAAATATTGTAAAAAAATTCTCTAGTGATTAAATATTTTTTAACCAAAATATATATGCATTTTTTAGATATAATCTAATAAAAATTTTAAATGATTATAATGCATTGAATTAACAATTTTGAAAGCATCCAAATATCATACGAACATGAAGGATCTATAATAAATCAATAAATGAATATAGGAGATTTATTAAAAAGAAATCCCTCTTATAATACCTTTCATAGTAGTAATCTACTAGGTACCACCAGTAACCATAACATTGATGAGATTATGAATCTATTAGATTTAACAATTTATATTCAAGAGATTATAGGTTAACTTGATTATATATATATTTGATACTACATTATGATCCATAAATGAAAGTGTGTGAGCTTAAGGAAGTTAGAAAAAATATTGGTTCATTAATGAACACCATAACATAAAATTTTATTTTCCAACAGAAATAAGCTTATTTTTAACATTAATTTGGATAGATGATTTAAAAGTTTTAGAAAACACTGAAATAAAACATATGATATTTATTTTTCTATTAGATATGACTTAGTTTCAATATACAATAAGAATCAACATCCCGTTTCTATTTTATCAACTACATATGAATATGTGGACAAAATAAGTTGTTGTGCTCAACTATTTTTTTATGTATTACACCCTCATAAACAAGGGTGTGAGATAATTTGGATGATCTTTATTGGAATTTACATGTGATTTCCACCAGTTCCTCCCCTATTATAATTTTTTTCATTCATTTTATTTTTTGTTTTTTAGTTATGGTATAATAATTATTTTTACCAAATAATGGTAAAAATCATCCCAAATGATTGGTTTTTAATCTGGATTGCCTATATGTAATCCCGTTCTGAAAAATGAACACGGGTTCATGCTGTTTTGGGGATGTTACATCACTTGAATAATATTTTATATGGTCTTTGCCTAAATTTAATTTCATTTGGTATTGAATATTTGTGGATAGATAATTGTTTTTCTCAATATGGTATTGATAGTATTCCATTCTCATTTTACAAGTGGTCAGTCTCCATTTAATTATAATGAGATTCACCAGTGAGTTATTAATCATTTATACATATATTATAAAAAATTATTTATATCGTAAAATTAATTTGAAATTACTATAATTATTTTTACAGTTCCTTGATGTGATTTAAGACTACTGGATTTTCTGAGAGTCTTTTAAAACAATGTGTGGTAGCTGGAATTTCATAACTAATTAAATATATAATGTAGGTGGTCCTTTGAGAATACCACTTTCGTTTATTCTAGCGAAACATATAATGTCATATATGTTCTTTCTTTTGTGAACAATTTCATTTTTAAAAATTAAGTGAATATATTTATTAAATTAATTTATATATATATTATGTAATATATAACAGGACTTGATGGACCTATGGACACTCATTGATTCCTCGTACACCGATGGTTGAGGTCATTATTAATATTTTTATTCTTAAGATAAAAGGGCCCAAGAGGGATATAAGTGAGTTAGTGAGCATGGTAGCTCATAGTGTAATATAAATAGTTACCTCTATATAGATGATTGTGATGGGTTTGGGGTAAATAGAAATAAACGGAATTGACATAACTATGAGGTGTCTTAGAGGTATAAGTCATGTTGAGTTATGTGTATAGAATGGCTTCTTACACCACTAAAATATGATCACATGTGTGGATATTCCCTAAGAATATTATAGATAAGTTGGGTTTGTGATGGATGAACTAGGGTGAATTGAATAGAGGTGTACTTTAGGTCATATATTATGTGTTCCACCAAAAAATTAGTTTGTGATGATTGATAACATTTTATGATTAGTATTCTTTTGATGGATATCATTACCCTGAGGGGTGAGTGTTTACCAAATATACGAAATTTAGTTAAAGGATCCCATTCACAGTGTTTCTTTCATTCTATAACCTAGGATTCCTGGGTGATTACCCTTTCAAAATTATCCCTTTATACATGGCTAAATATATATATATATATATATATATATATCTGAATTTATATGTAACCATATAACCTAGATAAATTATGTGAGAATAATATGGATGAAGTGATGGGGTTGGTTTTGAAGATGAGGGGCCATGAAAGAAAACATATAAAGTGATCTTGAAGGAGTCCAAACAATATGTTATGTGATGATAGGTTTTAGTAAGTTAATCTTCCCGATCTATGTAATATATATGTGTATGTATGATGTAACTGATATTCTATGGGGGATACCCTGGCTTCATACGATACCTAGTAATTATGAGAGTTTTCATAACCTGAGTATATTTATTTCTTTCATATGTTTATATAACACTTTAGTGGAATTTCATACACTGATTCTTGAATATAATCTAATGGTAATACTGTTCTGACACCTAGTTTTAGGTGGGGGTTGTTACCCCCCGATAGTATGATATTAATCATGTTTTTTGTGAATGATGGTGTCCCCCTGGGGAGATATTTTAATGTTTCATGACATGATTACCATTGTATGGAATATGGTTCCGTATTAGCTATGGAACTAGGTTTACAATGGTTTAGGTAAAGTGGATTCCTCATGTGGTTTTAGTATTGTCGAGGGGTTTCTATATTTATATAGGGTGTCTTCATATTCTCTATGGGTATGTATATTTTTCATGACTTGTTACTTGTGCTTAGATTAAGACCAATACTAACTAAAGTGGTTATATTCTATATCAAGTGTCATTTTAGTTCTCAAGGATCAATGATTGTTATTTATTTATGTTTTCATATTTTAAAATTTATTTATTAAAGATCCCATGGTTGTATTTATTACCATTGTGGGGTGGGGGGATAATTTTTATTCTATTTTTATTCATTATAGTATTCTAATTCATCATCTAAAACCTTTTATGTTACATGATACAATTAATTTAATCATAAATCCTCACCTAATGTGATAAATAATATGTTATTTTGAGAGAGAGAGAAAGGGGAGAACACACTGTTTATAAGGTTCAAAATAAATACATAATCTTTCCCATTTTTTTATATCACTCTCTTTTTATTACCAACCATGAATGGACATCATCTATAATATACTTTATTGTAAACTCTATGACCATAATAGTCCACTAAAAGATGTAAAATGCATGATAAATTGATATAGAAATGAAATTATTTTGGATTTCTCTAGGTGAACACTACACCTCAGGATTATGGTCCTCCATCATGAAAAAACGGATTAAAAGAATTGTATATTTACAGTTCACCTTATATTATACCAATATCTCTTCATCAATATGTAGATATAAAACATTATTAACACTCTATTAATTTTCATGAAATGGTTCTCCTCAATATATTTAATACTATTTTATATGCTTCTTCCTCAAAAAAACTCCTAGATTTGACCTCATTCTATTTTCATGATATATATTTTTATCAATCTCACAAAATTCGGTCACACATTGCTTTTGAGTGTTTTTAACATTCTTTAAAAATCTACAATACATTTTTATATGTGTCCATTTTCACAGAATAATATCTTGTGTATATTACCTCTATATATGAAATATGAAAACTCCATGATCTTTGGGTTTAGGTCTAATCTTTTTTAATAAATATGTTGTAGATATTACCAGTTTATCTTCTCATTTAATTTCTCAAATATATGATTCAAGTATTCATTTTATATCTCTATAAAAGTTTATTTATATATATCATAAGTTATATATGAAATATAAATATGTAGACTCCTGAAAAATATTCAAGTTTGTAGAATCATACATATATCCTTATCGACCTTTCTATTTTTTTATATGACGATTCACTAAAATGACCCCCGATAAAATCACTACGGGAAGATTGCTGTTGTTTTTTTCATTACTCTTTATTCAATTATTTAATACATTGTGTTCCCCAAAAAAGATAATAAAATATTAGTAAGACATGTAACTTATTCCTTTTATCATAGGTGTATATCACACTCACCATGATCACTAAAAAACACACTAGTAATAAACTACAACATAGTAGATGAATGTCTTTCAAGATAAGAGATTCCATGAATAGACTGCATGAAATAGATAAGAAATTATTCCTTTTAATCAACTATGTAAATCATGAAAAGTTTATTATTGTAGGTGACATATATATATATATATATATATATATATATATCCAATAAAACATTAATTTACTAACATAATTTAAAAATCTATTAGTATTTCACCATTACATAGTTCCATAATTGTCTTTAGAACATTTATACAGCTTGAGGCCAAAACTGATGATGGTTATATAACACCCAATTCATACTAACAAAGTGACATATTAATTTTTACAAATAGTTGTATAATAATTATGTAGTGAATTTAGGATTTGTACACAAAACTACCCTATATCATCTTACTTATCAATAGATACTCATTAATTTCAATCCTTATATACAAACAGAATTACACTTCAAAAATGTAGATGGATGTTCTTCTTCATCAAAAATAAAATTCTTTTCTCTTATGGGATAGTGCAATGATAATCATAATAAATCGTGGGGGCATATTACCAATAATAATCCAACCATCACAACCTTCCATCATTAAACACATATTTACATAATTCCAATATATTTATTGATAACAAATATGAGAAAATATATTGGCAGAGTAATATCTCTCATTTTCTTTGTTTTCAATAAAACTAAAACATTGTAAGTCAATATTTATTTGTCAACATATTTTTATCTGTATTGTTGAATATAAATAAAGAATAAAAAATATGTCTCTTATTACTTTCTATGATTTCATCTAATAATTATAAATATAATTTATTCTCTCCCTTTATCAATATTTTAATAAAAACCAATATCATTATGATAGAAGGATGATTCAACATGATTTAATTCATAATGTTCCATAAATTAATCTACTCTTGTTTTTTTTTGGAAAAACCTATTGTATAAACAATAGAGATAAAAACAAGGTTATTACTATTGTCTATAAAATTATTTATCTTCGATACCATGCTCAAAAAAATTTCTTGAGGTAACTCATATATATTTGAAAAGAAACATTTATTACTACACACATATTATCTAATATATCATATTGTTGAAGTGAAATTAATGTAACTCTCCATTTTTAATCCATATTATATATACCAACACTTCCCCTTAAGAAGTGAATTTAACAAAATCACAATACGGAATAAAAATATTTATTTCATAACACAATCCTCTAGTATTAATTTTTTTTATAGATAAATTAGAAATAAAAAAAATAATAATAGTGTTAGATCCCATGTTATGGAAGGTACGATGCATTAATTTTTTTGTCTTTTATTGGACATTATTAAACAAAACTGTTGAAAATTAGGGGGTTTTATGAGGAATAATTAGAAAATACATAGAAACTACAAAAAAATATTCCAATAGTAAATCATATAACATAAACAAGTGGTTAAAATAAAATATTATTAATTTAAGGCATACAAACATCTTACACAATAAGTGACATGGGAAGATCCTATAGAGAGGGGGTATATCTTAGAATATATATTATATTTATACAATAAAAATTTATAATAACTAAAATAAAGGGGAATATTGTATTTTTACCCATAATGATATATAATCTAAATCTATTCCTTCAACTTTCTTTGAAAAACACAGAATCTCTCTATCTCCAATCGAGCTCCCTTATCCCTCTTCCATTATATTTGATCCCCCTGTATTATAAGATTTTAGAATCACTCACCCTAGGACACATTTGATCTGCATCTCTATGATATTCAATCCAATTACTTAATTTATTCATTTATCTCACCATTACGAAAGATAATTTTGTGAAATATAAAATTAAATATATAGATGGTATTATTATATTCATTTTATTTACTCTATTCTATTTTATGATGAAGGAAAACAGTCAATGAAGATTCGTATGTTTCTATTACATTGTAAGACTAGTAATTTTATCCATTATTGGATAGTTTTTCATGTAGGAAATTCTGTTATACACTCTTTTCCTCAATGAAAGAACCCACCATTGACTAGTGACACATCATGAAACATGATAATGAAGTAGAATTGACATATTAAATTATCATGTGGCCAAGACACCCCCAAGTGGTATTTCCTTGAATTTTATAATGACAATGTGCCTCACCCACATTCAATGTGGTGATGGTTTTCAACGTAACAAAATTTCCTATAGTAATTAAAATGAATGAGAAAGGAATGACATTGTCATTTGATTTAAATATTAACAATACTTATCCCTTTGATTAAATGGAATATTGATTTATTGAAAACCATCTCTTGGATTATATAAAAGAATTATCAGAACATATTATTTTTATATGAACCTTATGGATAAATTCTTTTATTATTTATGATGTTTAGGAATGGATTCCCATATACCCATGCTACTCGAGAATGTTGGCCCATATTGTTTGTGGTTATTGGGAGTGACGTATAATATATCGTGATTCTTAGGCATGGATTCACTTTTTTCCTTTGATATTTTGGAATAGGATCCCTTATATTAGTTATATTTAGGCATGAATTCAGTTATGATTTTTGATACTCATGCATGGTGTCCCAAACACCTAGGACACTCGGACATGGAATCCCTTACCACTCAATGAGACTCTTGTTACTATACAAGGATTCTAGAGTTACACCACATCTACATTCTAGCACTATATATATATATTTATAGGTATAACTGAGAATATAGTCTATATATATACATACATATGTATATATTTATATAATTGGTGATAGAGGTTCAGGGATATCTCAACATAAGCTGAATCATGTAGTCTTATCTTGGAGTTTATTGGGGACTACAGCTGACTCTTTTAGAGTTTAAATTTTTGTCTTGCATTAATATATCTAAGAACTTCAATCATATATTCAATAAGTAGAAAATTTTAGACTCCATTGGTGTTTTCCTAGTTAGTATATCTCACACCCTGTTCGAGCCGCTTATTAGTACCCAAACTGATCTGATGAATGTACGTAAGGACAATGATATGTATCCAGTTATCGATGATTTATTCTTTTTAATGGATGGTGTATGGGAGAAGAGGAGATATCTTTTGCTGGTGAGGCCATTGGATGTATTATTCTAATATTTCTTTGTTTTTTTGTATGTCATGTGTTCTTTTGTACTAATTTTTAATTTTCTAAGTGAATTATACAAATCAAACACATTTTTATATAAATTTGATAATATGGTTATTCATTAGTGTATTTTTCTAGTTGATTTAATTCCAAAATTGATATTATTATTTCCTCTAGAAATATTTATTATCCTCTTTCACAATTTTCCTCCACTCTAAGATGAGTTCATTTTCTCTTCAGGGACACACCCAATGGCCTCACTGCAAGTCGTCAACCTCTAAAAAAGTGGAAGGTACACATCAGGCCATGTGACCAACAAATACGATTACTAGTGATGGAACCATGTCTGGGATGCATAAAGTGGTATCATAGATTTTTTTATCTAATTATTTATTGTGGGTAGAAAAGAGACAAATAAATTTTCATGTTTGGCTCATGATCATGTTCCTAGGAGTCGGTAACCCATATATGTAGAATATTAAAAATACAATAGATAGAAATTTTTGTTCTTGTTTTTTCCTTTTATATTTTATTGATTTCACCATTAGGTGACACACATGATTTTTTGGGTTATTTCAATTAATATAATTTTGAAATATTATTTTCCCTAACCCTGGTATGAAAAAAGGATGATGACCGTTAATTTTTATAATAATACGAGGATAGGATTTCATGTATATTCAATGCCATATTTATATTACTATATAAATATACTGCTACATTTTAACAACCCCATTATGATTATATTTGTAAATGGTATATCATTTATTATAAGTATTGAATAATTAGAATAATTAATGTGAATACATCAATGTAAGTTGTGTCTTCCCATATATCTTGATGGTCGAACCATAATTAACCAATTATTCCATGTGTGATCTATGAACCCCTAGCCACCTGGGTTTTAATGTTTGTTGGATTGATAATATGAATTATAATTGTACTATATAAATATAATACATCAATAAAATTGGAAATCGTGACTCATCTAAACAGATCATATTATACTACATGTTGTATATCAATAAGAATTGGTACGGATAGGCCATGGTTACATGTTTTTCTAATTTAAACATATTAATACTTACCTTTTATAACATGGGAATGGTGGATCATCTAACAAGACTATGAAATATATATAAAAATAAATGAGTATCAAAATAAATGAATTTATATTACTGTATTAAATAGTTACTCTTAAATGGGTTTCCCAATTTCATTATAAAGGGTGTTTTCCTCTATACCTTGAAATTGACAGTTGATATAAACCTATGTGATGTGAGAATATAACCTCATCCCAAACATGGTAGTTTTTTGAATTGTGTTTTTATTTGGATTCATTACAATATTACACATGTAGAACAAGATTTATAAATACTTAGATGGGATGGACTCTTATATAATAAATGGTGTACCAATCATATTCTATTATCTAGGATCATATCTACTGTAAATCTTTATCTGACATATGTGTTTAAAAATTATAGGGATATTCCACAATAAATTCCTATATTCATGAACTATGAGGGTGGTTATGACCACACTCTAAATGTGGTGGGACCTGATCCAATAGGATTACATATTATGAGTACATATACTAAACCTCATTCTATTCCTAATTTGGGAATCAATGCTATGTTTTGAGAGATATTCCTTTTAATTTTGTTGTATGTTCAATTTTTTATTTGACCTAACCATTATTTGGATGTGTTTAACTGAGAATTCTAGGATATGAACCCACATTCGTTCATTTGATTGTGTGCCCTCTAGGATGTTGATTCAAGGATAAAGTCTAGGATATCGATATTCATTCATCTTTAGGAACCTCTATAAAGGATGATCAATCTCAAAAACTATATTATATGTGATTATTCTATGAGATGGTTGGTTGACATCACATATAATTAATTTTATTATGGTTGGGTTTAATTTTAGATAGCCTTATATGATTAATTAATTCTAGGTAAACTGAGAGAGGACCACACTAGGGTATTTATGAAACTACAGTAGGGTGTTATATCTATGATGGAGTATTTTTTCTCTTAAATAAACATAATCACTTCAAATAGACACCTTATAGAGATGACTTGGGGAAAAAAGATGGTTGTAGTATGGGATTATATACTTCATTTGACCATAGATAAAAAAATTTCAATTGAATCCCATGTATGAGAGACTGAACATGGACATCATCGCCAGGAAAAACCTAATTGATGTTGATGGAGTTGGCTAGAGAGCATCAATAACAATATAAGGAATTGGTTATTTGAGTATCATGAAGTTTCACGTTGAGATGCATGTGTGGTAGTGGCAGTCATATGAAACATGTCGATAGATACATTGTGTTTCAAAAGTGTTGAAATATTGGGTATAGAAATCCCTATATTCCCAACGACCACATTTAGTGCTGAGGTTTTGGAAGTATAGGAGAATTCAGATTTATTACGGTACATTCTAAGATATTCCAAAATGGAGAGTAATTATGTTTTCCCCCACCTCTGGAACAAAATTAGAGGTTCCTCCCTATATAGGTACATGGATTATTATTGGGTGATAAATATGAGAAGTTCGCCATAGTTGAAGTTTCTATACATCATATATACAATGAAAATGTGGTTATGTTATGCTTGGTAGCTGGGTTTTATCTCAAATCCAATTCTACCCATGGGTATTCTCAAGAGGCCACTATGGAAGAACACAAATCCGAGCCTTTTACAGTTTGTGATACTATTATAGTATCCCCTACAATATTATATACCTTAATCAATACAGTCACTTCACGTAATTTTATATTCATAGAAATTATATAATGAATGGGAATAGACATAGTTTTGTATTTAGCATAATGAATCTAAACACACTATTGGGGATCTTATCCGATGACATATGCTAGTGTAGGGAATTTCCACGCGATATTTTAGGATATTAATTTGTATGGAACCTCATTGTCTTTAAGGTGATGGTATTTTGAATCAAACATTGGACATACTTGCTACCATGATATCATGCACAGGTTGATTAAAATCACCAAAGGGTGTCTTTCACATCACAAAAAGGTGGTACTTATGTAAAAAAGTGGGAATGGAAGGTCCTATAAAGTTGTCCTGGACCTAAGAACCCTCGGTATGGAACAATAACAAATTCGATTTATTGTCTAATAATTTATGATCATGGAATGATGCATATTGATTTACCTCATGTAGTGGATATTTTATGGGACATATTCACTAATGGATTATATAGACTACCTTCTTAGAGAGTGGTTTGGTATACAACTGATCTAGTACTAGGGGAAGTCCTAGAGTGTATTCCAATTTATAAGATGGAATATAACAAGCTTCATTAACTCAATAAGATGCGTGATGACTTGGGAACTAAGTGTTTTGTATGACCTAGATGTTCTCTGTGGGGTTAACCTATAATTTTTAATTAGAAAATTAATGGTATGCTACAGTTTTATAGGGATTACTAGAAAATGAGTTATCTTATAATAAATAAATGGTAAACATCACCTAGCATCGAAATCCTTTTCTACTATCTTTGAGGGTCTCAGATTATCTATAAGATCATTTTGAGGTTGTGCTAACATCAGGATCACATGGGGGAATTAGACACACTAGAAAAAATATTATTAATAAATATTTCATGTATGAGTATTTTCCATTCTCTTCAGAATCATGAATTTACCCAAATATATTATGGTTCTCATGAATTTGGGTTCCCACCAATATCATGATTCATTTTTTGTAGTCTTTCTGGAAGACATCATAGAGAATTATTATACTCAATATGGCCATTATGAACATCTTGATATTATACATAATACACTAAGAGAGATATTTATATATATTAAAATGTCACAAAATTTTGTTTTTTGATCTAAAAATTTCACTTCATAGGTCACATCATCATAGTGGTAGGATTATCTTTTGGCACACAGATTGTGTAATCTATGGTTTCTCGGGAGAATCCTATGAAATTATTTGATTTACATTTATTCATAAGGATATAAAGCTAATATAGGTGTTTTATTAAATACTATTCACACATAAAAGTGCCTATTACGGTCTTGATGAAAATGGGTTTTATGTATTTAATGTTCTAAAGCATGTGAAACAAACATTTAATAGTTTAAAGGAAGATTGATTTCCAAACTGATCCTAATTATTATAAGGATATGAATGTGCTATATTTTTTTATAATGTATCAAGTATCACGATGAGAGAAACTATAATATCGAAATATCATGCAATGGTGTATGTCTCTCCGATGTTGAGGCAAAATGTGTTGAATTACCCAATGTGTGATCCTATGTTAGCAGTTGTGGTTCATGCCTTGTGTTGGTGGACTCCCAACATGATAAGGATAATCATTTTTATAGTATAACGACCAAAATATACTTTAATTCGTATTTAAATATCATATATTTAATATCATTAAATGGAAATATGATGACTTCCTATAGTCTTTTGACATTAAACTTTCTTATTTTCATAGTAAAGACAATGATTATTCTTATGCTCTCAGTAAAATGTTTGAAAAACATGGCATTATAGAAATAATAAGTGAGTAAAATTGGAGACAACGTTTATGTGATACATATATAGGTTCATGTCCATAACATTTATCAGATACAAACATCAAATTAAATTACCTCATCAATTATTGAAAGAGTTAAGATGATGAAGCTTTTTGATCTTGAGGGCTTCGTCCTCTAGGAGAGTGATTCATTTGAGGACCCAGTTTATGGATGTTTTGTTGATATAGATGAGGTATTTCACGTTTATGGGTATGATTGGTTTATTTATAAGATTCATGAATAATTGATTTGAGAGTGTAGTGCCTCTTCTTGGAATGTACATCCTAGTGATACCGACAAGTAATGTAACTTACAATGATAATAAGGATGGATGAGGATAGAAAGAGAGATATATGGATTCATTAATCAGTATTCCACCTATATACAGGTGAAGAATAAAAAACATTGACCTTCAGGGTTTATATGGAATTTTTCTAATCAGGAGAGGAAATGGGATGATTTAACAATAGATTTTGTTACTTGATTATCAAGATCCCCTCAAAGAGGGAATGAAAAATGTGTAACTATCAACAGGATGTCTAAGGATAATCACTTTTTTACATATCATAGATACATTTTTAGTATATAAGATATGCGGGAAATATGCAAGAGAGATCATACAAATTCATTGTGTTCTACGTGAAATATTATTAGTTAGATACACTGAGTTCATTTCATTGTTCTAAAAGTGTTTGTAGAAAGCTCTTCTGACATAGGAGCTTCTGAGCACCTTCATTCACCCACATACTTATGGGAAATATGAGTGTATGAATGAGATGTTAGAGGAAATCATTTGATAATTATTCTATTATTTTATAGTTTTTTGGAGAACCATGAATCCCTTAATGTTTTTTGGTTTAATAAAATATATATGGAAGCTCTCTAGATGGATCCCAATGAGGCCCTTTAATATAGGAATTTTCATTTAACCATGTTCTAGTTAGAGGAAAGATACTTATTGATAATGGAATCTCATATAATTTAGGATAAATTCATGAAGATAAATATTATTAGAATTTTTATGGATACACCTCATTCTAGGAAGATGTATTTTGATAATGGTGACAAATGACCTCTAGAGTTTAAGGGGGAACATTGACTACATCGGTGAGTATCACCTCCACAGGGTCATAGAAATCTCAAAAATTAGGAAAGGTATATTTTAATTATGTCATCCATTTCATGATTTTTGAGTGAAACAGGTTGGTATCATATCAATCAAATAAACCTCATAGATACCACTCCATGAACATTGTATTTCTTATAACACAACTTCACTACTATCATTTAGGCTTGTCTCACGCTTTTCATCACGATTATGTCATGCTGGAAGATGATACTATTTTTATGAGAATATTATCTAGATCAATCACCTAAAAAATGACTATTTGAGGACAGAAAATTCCTCTAGAATGGTTGATATTGAAGTATATTGTGTACATGATAAGACATGGGAGTGGGAGGCTAACATATGTTCTTGGGGGTCAGATATATTTTCAAATTATTTTTTATGGGTATCTGAATTTAAAATATAAGATGATTTGTTTTAAAGAGGGGATATTTTAAGTGGCTATATTTTATGAGATAAGATACATTAATTTTTTTATTCATTGTTTGTACCCTTATATATATCTCTATTGAACTTTTTGGGGTTTTTCGTTAGAGTGAGTAGCAGATATAGAGAAAATTTTGCAGAAATATATATGCATAAAAAATTAAAACAAAAATATGTGTTTTTCCAATGAATTATTAATTTATAATTTGAAGTACTGTTATATACTAAGTGTCTCATGAAAAACCTATTACATGTGAGATATTTCTGTATAAATAAAGAATTTCAATAATAAATATGTCAAACAATTCAAAAAGAGAGAATATATCATTCTCAACGATAAATATTTTTATTGAAATTGGTAGCTTCTCCATTATTTTTCAGAAATAGCATCCCCCCATCTGCTCATGCTTCATTATCCCTCTTCTATATCCTCTTATCCTCCTCCCTCTTGTGATGTTGGAATCTCTCATTATGGGGTGCATTGGCTCTATAACGCTAATCCCATCTATACTCTTACTTATTTTATTCATTTATCTAACTTTAGGCAATTCTTAATTCAATGTTATCTATATTTCTATATTTTTATTGTATATATATATTTTTCTTATTTTTTCTAATATAGTTGATACTGAAGGCTTGAACTCTATGAGTAGTTCTCTACATCTATAATGTTGGTGGCCTAGAATTTTTTTACTAAATCTGAGTTGTCATATATAATGCATTGTTTTGATGAATACTAGAATCTACAAGTCCTAGAATTAAAATATACATTAAGCTGAAGTAAATTGTTTTCCATGTTTTAAATTATCATATAAACCATTTTACTTTATATAGGACGTCCCCTTTGACTATTTACACCTATTAAGGTGTGCTTATGAATGGCCCATA
This sequence comes from Viscum album, assembly GCA_963277665.1. Lineage (NCBI taxonomy): Eukaryota > Viridiplantae > Streptophyta > Magnoliopsida > Santalales > Viscaceae > Viscum > Viscum album. Next base: position 1,460,584,716 of record OY728142.1, read on the forward strand.
ACATATTAAAAACCCCATGACCAAGAAAACCTCATGCGGTGTCTAATTGACTTATAAAATGATAATGTGACTAACCCATAAACTATGTAGTGTTGGGTTTCCTCCTCATTAAAGTGATAATTTTAAGAAAATGGAATGTTATTTCCATGCCCACATCACATGACCTCAATATTAAGAATGGTAATGCCATTGATGAAATGATATGGGGATTTGTTGAAAAAATATCTTGAATTACATTAAATCGTAAACAAAAATTATTATTTTCATAAGAACCTTGGAAATGGGGTCCCATATTGTTTATGATATTAGTTAACATTTTCGAGTATACTCACATTAATCGAGCCTGGATCCCATATTGTTTATGATGATTGGGAATGTCAACCCTTACATTTGTGATTCCCAAGCATGGTGTCACTAATTTGTAATTATATTTTTCCATGGAATCCCATATAATAATGATACTCAAGAATAGAAATTCATATCATTCATGGAACTTGGTCATTCTATCCCATATTCATGTAACACATGAGAATTTAGATTATTACACCTATATGAGACTTTTGTGACTATTCTGGGATTCCATAGTTTTTCCTCATATCATAGAAAAAACTACATATATTTATATAAGGATATATATGTAACTATGAATACATTGTTTTTATACCCCAACATATCTATATATAATTATATATATGGAAACACATGTTCAAAGGAATCTTGTCTTATTATCAAAATAGTACTGTTATCTTTGGGTTTCATAGTAAGTAGATCTAACTCATTTTTAGTTTATATTTTTTATTACAATAATATATCTACACTTTTCCATATTATAAACTATATATATAATTCAAGGAACCGTTGGTGGTGTCCGAATGATTATATATCACACACATTTTAATATGTTCATAGGTACAAGAATATATATTGTTAACAAAGGTTGGGACAAAATAATATGCCCATATATAGAAGCTTGAGTGTCTTTAAATTAAGGAGTATGAGAGAAGAGGCACAATATTTTGTTTGTGAAATTTTTGAAGATGTATATTTTTTGTATATCCCCTACCAATGTACAAATTTTAAAAAAATTTATTTATTATCATGATATAATCCCAATTTTATATATGACATGGATAATATGGTTATTCATCTGTTTATTTAGTCTAGATTATTTTTTTGTTGCTCAAATTATTATTTCTTCGTTCACTATTTTTTATTCCTCTAGTACTATTGGGAACCTCTCTAAAACGAGGGTATAGTCTCCCCCATAGATAGATTATATGCCCTTTCTACTAGTATATAGCCTCTGGTGTATGAGGATGTGTTCCTGAGGCCATGAGTCCAAAAGTTTACGATTTCTTATGTGTGAATTGGGTCTGGGATTTCACAGATAGATTATCTTCACCCCCCCTAAAAGAGGGAACTCATCATTCTCTATTTCATAGAAATTAGTAATCTCCATGAAGGATAATATTCATAGTTTCAATAAGTGATGAGCACAAAATAATCCTTCAATTCCATGCATCTTAATTGAAAAATAAACAATAATAATTGAATAAAGATTGTAATATTCATTCTTTAAGAAGAATCAATTTCTCAAAGAGTTCAATCTTATCCCGAGCATCATATTCTTTCTATTCTCATCACATTTTATCTTATTTACAATCATAGTATGTTATTTTCAAAATTTAATATCTTTGAATTATTTCATATACACAGATATTATCATAGAAAACATAGATTATAATTATACTACATTATATTTTTCTTACATCATCCCTTTAATATTCAGTTCATGGGATGCTTTGATAGTCATGCAGTGTTTTCTATAATTCCTAAAATATGCATATTGTTCACAAATTTTATTTTTTATTTTCACAGATGATGCATCACAAATTTTTAATTCATATTCTAAAATAATCTTATTTACTTGGACCACATAATTATTTGTACTTCAATTATTTTTTTTATGATTTTGTAGTTTTTATTCATAATAACCAAGAGCCCTTTAATTAATTTTAATCTTTTCTTGTATTTCTCACATTTTTTATTACCTTATCACAATTACATGGTTTTTATTTTTCTCACTCTTTATTTTTATCTATTTAAAATATTAGGGAAATTCACTATTAATAATATTCATGCACTCTTTAGCATTTTGAACTTCTATCCATTGTCCAATACAAAATTCATACAAGAAACCATAGTTTTTTGTTTGATAAATTTTCTACAGATCCACTCAAAATGTTCTTTTTTCATGAAATCCATTATCACTCTCTCACAAAATATACCCTATATTATTTCCTCTTTCTAGTAAAAATCATATTATTACCTAAAGATTATTGTTTCTGTCCATAACTTCAACCAATCCAACTGATGCATCAAAAATATAATCTTCAATGTTGATTCAAAATATTTCAAGATTAATATTGATATCATTATATTGAATACCAATCCTTATTTTATTTATTTGGGGGGGTTTTAATATTTCTATAATCTATTTACTCTTTTTATTTGGAATAATTATTCTCATTTTAATTTTTCCAAAACTCATCTGATTAATTATTAACCCCTGTAATTTTGGAAATAATATATATATATATATATATATATATTTGAAACTTATTGGGTATGGTATTAACTTATTCCCATATAATTTTACTCTCCCAAAACTATGAAGACCCTTATTATATATATTTATTCATTTAATGTATTATCATCTCATTTTTATCTCTTTTTGAGATACAATAAAGTTAGTTAATCACTTCGATAACACTTCCTCCATTTGAAGTTTCATTTCAACAATATAACACATACTATTTTCTAGTTCAACTATATATTGTTTGTGCATCATTATATCATTAAGATAGGTTCATTACTTCTTGATTACATCATAAATTTATAGATCCGTTTTTCCCATTAGTATCATCATTTTTTTATTTATCTATAATATATTTTCATGAAAATATTCTATACTACCTTTAATAACCCAATATTTTTTTATCATTTATTAGCCATCATTATCATGGATTAATTAATGAAATACTTGGTCAACATAACCAATGTATTTGACTTTACTAACCAAAACATTGGATGAATCTTCATTCAATTTATTTATCAAAAATCATTTTTTATGTTAAATGACTATTCTAATTCTAACACAATATATTGTATTTATTCTTATCATCCTCCTCTTTGAATTAAATACTATAACATTATAATTTGTGAAATAATTTATAATATAAAAAATATAACCACAATTATAGAATCTATTTATTTAACTTCATTTTAAATTCCATATTACCATATATAATCTCTTTGACAAAATATCAACAATTAGGATTATATCTTCATCATCCCTATCATCATCTGTAACACATGGTTCAGGAACCACTTATTAGTTTAATTTTCCATTTACAAATTATATAAAGGTTGTCTAATATTTTTCATTCTTATTAAATGTTGGGGCATTTATCATACCATGTCCATTGTGTATATTATGTGACACTTCAATTTGAAGATATTTTATAACTTCCAGATCTTATAATTTGGAATAATATGTGTTAAAAAAATTTCAATAGCTTATAAAAAATTTTAGAGTCTAATATATTCTATTCAAACACACATATATTTCTGAAACTCTCATTTTAGAAGGAAAATAGCCATTGATATGTTGAAAAAAATCATTTTATGTTCTTATATCCTTATCCATGATATATTTAGTTCATATTTTTGGAGTTTTAAATTACCTTGATAACTAATTGTCAATTTAATTCATATCTAATTTTCTATTTAGATGGCCATTAAATTTATCTAAATATTTTATGATATGACATCATGATGAAATTTTTATCATTTCAATATAACTTCAAATTTATATAACTATCATGAGTCATAAAAATATATGTACCAATGGGTTGAAACCCCCAGATAGGATAATGTCTAACAAATTGTTTGAGATAAATGTTCTAAGGTTAGTATTTTAATCCTTTTAATATACTAATTAATTCCATCAAAGTGAGGAGTACTACATTTAAATTTAGAGAATTTATGTTCTACATTATCATCATCTTCTCTCTAGATTCTATAAAAAACATGGATTATATGATTCTAATTGTATATTCTCTGTAACATTTTGGTATCACTTGGGTGGGGTGGAAGGGGTTAATTATATTAATAGTCTTCTTTTGAAATGAACTTTTTAATTTATCTGATATAACTTGTTATATTTTTGGTCAATATAGTTTAATCTCATAGACCAATATTATGTGTAGAAATAATATGATAGGGGAGAGGTAGAGATATCATTATACACTATTTAAAAAGGTTGGATACAAGGATGACTAATTTACATGTATGTTAAACCCCCATATGGAATTTCCATGAACATGAATAATTTTTGGCAACCAAGAGTTTTTTATTATCCCCATGTATTCTAGAATCTCCATGATGATACAAAAATTATTCAAAAACATTATCCATCAAAGAAAGGCCTCCAGCATCCCCTTGGAGAATTTTATATAACATTATTATAATACCCCTCAATGAGTAGATAGATCAACATATTTACATGTGTAGAGTTATTAAAGTATTCCACAATTTGTTTTTATTAAGAACATGTATATCCAACATTCACATCACTGAAATCCATTTATTTACCATGTTTTAATCATAACATAAAATAATTAGGTAAAATAGCCTTCGTCTACCACAAAAATGACTCAAGACTTTGAGGTACTCATTCATTGATCAAATTGTTCATCAATCCCCAAAAAAATTATAACACTTTTTATTTGAGAGTTTTCAAAATTATCTCACAATATTATTCTCTTTTTGGATTGTATTCAAATTCATGAAAAAATATCATATGAATAATATTTTTAATGTTTAAAATATACAAAAATCATGATCTAAATTTACAGGTGAAAATATTAATGTTTATATTTGTAGGAGATATTAATGATTTTTAATTTCATTTATATGATTCTTAATTTGAGTAAATTTTTTCTCTAAAACTTTTATAAGATATTGTTTATTTCCATGTTCTTATCTAATAAATATGCTTCATTAAACTCTATTGAATTCACAATATTCATTAAATCAATCTTTTTTTCAATGCTGGGATTTTTTTTTACGGATTGCACAATTCTCTAAACTGACATACATAAAATCAATGTGATGTGGTCTATGCCGTATTGAAAATTACTCATTCCCTTATTCATTGAATGGCCAAAATCACCATATTACAACAACAAAATAACAATGTGGTGTGTATGACACTTTTTTGTCATATCTAAACATTAGACTCACCACAAACATTTAAATTTCCACTACTAAGAAACTATGATGAGGTGGTTTAAAAACATCATTGAAATGTGAATCCATAGATCAATTGTGTAAATAAGACAATTGACAGTTAATACTAAGTGACCATGAAAAATGGATATGTAATTATATAGATCTATATAATTGAACGATACAGTCAACCACTAAATTTTTAAAAATTCAGTGGATGACTTTATATTTATTCAAATTGATCGTTATTTTCATAAAATACAAAAATGATCAACAATTATTTATCTATTATGTGGTTCTATAATTAATTTTAGAACCTTTATATAGATTTATTCCATTGTATATGTTTATTATTTAGCACCGAATTATTTTTTACACAAAGCATAATGGTTACACAGTGAATGAATCATGTTTTCACATGAGTGTATAATGCTTAAATAGTGGTTATATAATGTTTACACATCACTAAAAAAATATATATTACCTATAAAGACATTCTTATAAATTACATTCCTTTAAAAAAACATACACACATTTCTAAAACGTATTATAAGACATTCCTTCATAAAAAAATTCTATTTCCATAAACATCAGTGCAATAATCATTACAAAAATACTGAGAATTTATTATTAATAGTCCTCCATCATTAAAAATTTTCTATTAATAAATATATGTTGACATATTCTAAACATATTTATTCAAAATAAATAAAACTCATCAAATTGGAATGATAAATTTTCATAGAATATACATGTGGCTACATGATATTTTCTATATATGTATGAGACCCATTTTTTTTATTCCTAATGAGTTATACACATATGTTATTCGAGTGACCTTAAACATGAGTACACAAGGTAACTTCAATGATCAAGTGTTTAGATCTTCTAAATCAATGTGTTACTTGATCAATTGATATATCTCACATAGAGCATGATGATAGGGATATGGAAAGGATTATGTTTGGTAATAGAGCCTCAATGTACTTTTATTATTTAAATTATTTAATTGTATAATTGACCTGGTGTCTGATAAATTTTTATATACTTCAATGATTATGATGTTTATGAATGTATGATTCCTCAATACATTTTTATTAGAATTGTAATAGTTTATTATAATGTTTTCATTGATTTTTTGTAATTGCGTTGTTTGTTTTATTTTTTATATTATTTCTAATTATGTTTTACATTGATATAATGACATAGGATATCCATAGTAACACCCTAACCTTCACCGCCAGTTGAAAACCATTATCATATGGGGATACATGCATGAGTCATATAGAGTCCTCGGGTCTGGTAACAAATCAATTGGAATCACTATGTGATGTCAACAATTTATATAAGAGCTTTTAGTTTTGTATTAAATTTTTGGGAAGTGCTATAGATATGACATATTAATGTGTTAGAGCCTTTCATAGACTATAAACCAGTGTACATGGAACACATTTTCTATTAGGAAATCATTCTTTCTAGAAATCAGAGATTTCTGATATTTTTTTAAATGTTTTATCATTTCCCCTAGCGTGATGCACTTTATTATGCTATTTATGATAGTGGTTTTCTGCCTCATTTCCCATTTTCAAGAGTCCATGTAGATGAATTATTCATGGGACATACCATTTACATGACATAATAATACCTCTGTTTGTTTGATAAAACTTACAATTGAGGGATTAACAACATAATTTTTTTCATCAAAAATTATTTTAAGATGGCTCTACATATATCATGTTAGTGAAATTCTTCTCTGTTGAACCATAATATTTTTTTCTTATGTTTTTTTAATATTATTCAAAAATGGGATACCCATTCATGAAATTTACTATATATTCACTCTTATAAGGGATGTAAAGTGACCCACAATGGGATGGGATAGTAATTATATACCTTCATGATGAACTTCTGTGGGTAATTAAAGTACTAATTCTGATTGTAAATAGTCTCTTATATAATGAGTCAAAAATAATCTATATTGTTTTTTACCATATTACTTTATGGTGGAATAATACCTATGAAAACCATGTATCAATGATATACTCAAAATAAAATATCCTTGTATATTTCTCATATATATATATATATATATCTTTGTGTGTGTGTGTGTAAGTTTGTGTCTCCCTCTCCCCTCTGCATGTATGTGGGTATATGAGATTGTGGCAAATGAGGGGATATTATTGTGTGAGTATTCCTAATGAGAATTATTTCCCTTTATTGGGTAATGAATTGTAAGGATATTCATGATATATATATATATATGAGTTCTTAGAGTATGTGTTGTGTCCTAAGGGGCATAATGATAATTGAGACAATAATAAGATTGTGTCCCATGAGATATTTCCTATGTGAGATGTAGTTATTTTCTATGTGGGAGAAACTTGTTCATCTATATTTGTTCAATATATTGGCGATTTAGGATATATATGCGAGGGTAATCCAATTGAGGTGTTATTGAATTTTTATGAGTCCTTTAAATCATAGAATGATGGGTAGATGATTCGAGTTCTATGATTTATTCATGGGATGTGATACTGGGTATATGATATATGCACAATGATGGCATAGATATTATGAATGTGAAATAATGGTTGGTGGTACTTGTAATGATGGTCTAACATTCATTGAATGTATTTTTATATGGGTATAGGCTTGTGTAGTGTATTGTTTTATGAAAAAAAACATTATGAAGATTTTGGTCTCAAGGTATTATTTCATGGGGGTGGGAAGGTTTCGTATGATTCCTGACCCTACTAGTTTTAGCCATGTTTTTCTACTATGATATTAGATTATAGTCCAAGATAGTCACATCGTGAATAGATATAGAGTCAGTAAACTCTTAATCTTTTGGGGTGATGAATGTGGTGGCATATTCCAATGTGATAAACCATATAATATGAGATACTTAATAAAAAATTTAGGTGATTATAGTTAGATGATACTAGTATCAATGGAGAGTATGGTATGGGGTTTAGTATCATGATCCTCAGTTTGATAACATGTGATTCATGGAAGTGTTAGTCAAGTTCTCTAATTTGTTTGTATGTTACCATATGAATATTTTTTTCGACGGTATCAAAGTAGTGTATGACAATTATGATAATTAACAATTTCATTTAGATCAAATCATGGTCCGATGTATTCTGATTACTTATGCAAGTAATTTGGGATTCATGACATACATATTTTTATGAAATGAGTGGTTTTTCTTTTCCAAGGATGATAACAATGGATGCAATGGTGTTGGTATTTTGGTAGGTGATCATGGATTATGAGGTATGTCATACATGTGATGTTGATAACTATTTATGGTGGTAAAACAAAGAGTGGTTTAAAAAGAAAATATAATAAGTATTTAACTAATGGATTTGATATTCATGACCCTATTGACATATGTAATTCAATTAGATGTTGATGAAGACAATCCTAATGACATGGGAAAAGGGCAGAATTTGAGTTTTTCATTGGTTCATGGGTACGACAATGTGATCCATGTTCATCCATTATGCATGATAATGGATAGAGCATGGGCCACATAGGTATGACCCATATGGCTATATTCATGTATTTGATGAGACTATCTATTGGATGGACAAGGTGACATTTGGACGATAACATAACGGTAAATACAATCTATCTGGTTCCCTCATGATTGTTAGGTGTAGTATTTGGATTTGATGTTTCTTGGAATACCTACAAGGTTTCATGCTAGGGATGGTTTGGATATGAGCTTAATTTTATTCATATATTATATGTGTATGTTCCCATGTGTATTGTATGATGACTATTTTGGTCATTATATATCTTACCATGGAAATACATTTGTTGTTGGGTATAGACAATGGTGTGGGTATGGAAATGATCTCATGAAGCCTTCAGGAGATAAGGAATAATGATCAGTTTATGGTATAATGAATCGATGAATATATTTGTGTTTTTTCCTAAGGGTCAACTTGATGATGAAAAAACCAAGTTTTGGGTGTAATTGTTTAGAATTTATGGAAACTACTCAGAGTGATTTATTTGTTGGACATAATTGTGTTTCAGTTTGAAATTCCAAAGGTATAGAGTACCATGACATGTAGCCTACCCTTATGTGCTAATATATGTGGTCCGAACCATAATTAACCTGATAATGAATCGATCAGTGAAATCATGATGACATGACTAGATGTGCATATTTCTATTCCGTATTGCTAATTCAAGTATGGTGATGAGTAATAGATTTGGTTTTTATGAATAGTGGGTGTTGGTTTTGGTGTTGTGTAGTGGAATCATTGAATACTTATATGTATATCCTGGTTAGATTGGTATTATTTGATGTATGAGGTTTGGCGAGTTTTAATCTTATGGGATGTTAGGATTTATCAATTATGAAAAATGTTATGTTATAGAGATCTTAAAAAACTACTCCTTTCTAGGATTTAAAGTTTAAATAAATTTTAATTAGTGATTGAAATGTTGGTTCCAATTCCTGAATTTATATCAAAATTGGAATTAAAAAATTTAGCGTATCCTAAGATGATGGTTTTAGATTTTAATCAAGTCTTTGAGGTTTCTTTAATATTTTTGTGAAAGAAGAGTACTTCTTGTTGATAGTTTCTGGCATTTGCGTTGAAAAAATTTATTGTATCATGTGATTGATGGAATGTTATGGTAAATAGTATGGTGAAACCAAAAGAAATTGGTTTTTGATTTGTTGATGACAGATAGGTGGTTGAAATTTGTAATTAATTCATCCAGAATGTTAAATTTACTTATACAATAAATTTTCATAGTCAGGTCACAGATTTGAAATCCTTATGACCAAAACATTTGAGTTGGGTAGACTAAGACAATTAGGGGGTCATGTTTGGAACATGATTTTAAAATACATGTATCAAAAATATACAAAGGTATGTGACTTGACATTAGTGCAATCACATGTTTATTGCATTGTTTTACATAACCATTTGGGAATAAAAAATAAATCTAATTATTTTCATGTTAGTAATTCTAAAACCATGGCCCCTTTCACTTCTCCCCCTAATGTATGCTCTAGAAAGACTTCATCGTTTTACTTATACTTTGATTTCATTCATTTTGGGTTCATTTTATTTTTCATTTATTTATTATTGGAGACTATTTCCTCCATATACATCCCCCATTATTCCATCATTCATTCCTCAAAAATTTTTGTTAACTCGTTTTGGGGGTGGTTGAAGATTTCAACCAAATAATAGTTGTAATTGCCTATCTTGATATGGATTATATATATATATGTGAAACATGGAATTCAATGAGGAAAAACACATTATTTCATATGTTAGTTATGTGAAGGTAAATTTCCTAATAGATTCTAATATGCATTTGTCATTAATTAAATTAAAATAAAAAGTCAAATAGTTATATTTGAAAGTGATTTCTTCTAGTACGACATTGGGAGTATTCCATAGATGTTATAGGAATGATTTTTTATATTTTCCATGTAACATAGTCTCACAATGAGTTAGTATACATTTTTCATGTTTAATTTGGATTTCATTCAATCATAAAAACTATAATTTTTTCTATTTATTTTATTTATCATTTCGTGGATTGATTTAATAGACATGGAGACGATGTGAGGCTTGGAAAAGATAGGGTAATGACTCGGATTTTTCATAAATTGAAATGAAATGAACAAGGAAGGTAGTCCCTTAAGCATACCTCAATGGATTAAACTATTTATATGTAACATGTGATACATGGTGTCACCATTATGAGTGATTTATCATTTAAAAAATATATTAATTTTTTTATTAGAAACAAATTTTTATGTATGTAGAAAATGTGTGTGGTCCATGGTGGATGCATGGAAACTCATTGATTCCATGGTCATCGAATGTTAAGTGAAACAATAATATTAATTTGTTGAGTTACATGGACCATTTAGGGATTTAAATGATTTTGTAAGTATATTATCCTTTAGATTTATTTCTCTTTTGACCACTGAGTATAAAGATTTGAAGGGTTTGGGGTAATTTTCCATAGTATGAAATGACATTCCTATAAGGATCCATATAGTCCTTGTTCCAGTTAAGAATAGTGTGGGATTTATTACCCAAAATCCTTAAAATTGGGATTAATTCCATAAAAAAATATTAATATATTTCTTAAATACAATATTATAATCCTTAAATTACAAAATTAATCACATCCCAAATCCAAACATTTTAGTTTCATTGGTGATTAGTTATGAGATCATTTTTATTTCATATATGTTATAAAAAATTTCCCGAAATATACATCATGCATGATTTAATTTTATAAATTTCATAAATAATATTATCCTTCATTTTATAGGGAATGGAAACATTGAAAAGGGGGTATTCTTATATTAATAGTAATGGTAAATACATAATAGCATTTAATAAAATATGAATGCTAATCATTAGATGAATATGAGTGTATGATTTCATTATAATGTTGTATGGAACAATATATTGGAATTAAAACCAAAAAAATAATTAACCATAAATCGTAATTCATGGAGTATGAATTGAATCATAATAATTGTACATGAGAGACGATTGAACTTGAGGTAAAAATACTTGATCCTAACATAATAACGATGAAAAACAAAAGAGATAAAATTATTATAAACATATAAAATACTTTAAGATTAAATACTGATATAATCATTAAACTATGGGTTATTCTATGAACCATCCAATAATATAGTGTAACTGGGATAATTTTTTTTTTACCCTCTTGAATATGTTCTAATAACTAGGGTACCATCTTGATCTTTGGCTAACTACTCATGTACCCTCTTTTGATCTCATGATATATAAAACCTTACCCAATTCAAGGGAGTGTTATATAAGACCTCCCAATTTCATAATAATTATTATACATATTTACTAAAAATTAATAAATCATTTATCATATTATATATTACACATGGAAATAAAAATGTTCTTCCAACCTATCCAAAATGTTTCATACAAAAATAATTCTTAATTTTTATCGGTGGATACCAAATAAAAAATCACCCATGGAGGAGTTTTTCATATAAGAATTCTTATGTTGATTCTTGAAATATAACTTCCTCAAAAATATAAACTTATGAAATAGAGGTAATAATTGAATAAATCCAATTAAAAATGATTTCAAATCACATCATAATATTATCATAAAATTCCATGATATGATTCTCTGTCAGAAATAATTTTTAAATGTCTTTATTTTACTACATTTTTATAATATTATTAGTAAAAAAATAATAGAACACTTAAGATAATGAATTTTTATTTAAAGAAATGATGGTTGGTATATAAAATTTATTAATGTGAAAGGAAAATTATTGTTAATATTTTAAAATATTCTTGATTAAGTACATATTTTAAGAAGGACACTAACATTTCCATTTGAAAATAAGTAATGATAAAATAGATGTTCACTTAAGATAATATATAGATGGGTTACTAAATAAAAATATATTATGGAATACAATAATATAAACATAGAGGATAAATAATAAGTAATGAGGATGATGATTTTTCATAATATCATTTCATTTTTATTAAGAAAGAACTAAATAAACGATATTTTTTTGTAATAGTCTTATTTAATATAGTTTATGAGACAAAATTAGAATCCCTTGAAATAGGATATGAAGTAAACTATAATTAAATAATAGGGAATATTGTACTCAGATTATAGAAATATAGTTCTAAAAATACCATAACATATTTAAGGAAAAGTAAGTGTAAAATGCTTACCACAATGGATAAATATAAATTTAATTCTCCTTAAAGGGAATACATAATAAATAACATTAAATAAAATGAATATAATGAAAATAAGGATATAATATTTAAAGTAAGTGGTATATATGTTACAATCAGATATTGTTTTTGGATATACCATCAACTGAATATTATTTTAAATTTCATATATCACCCGTAAAAATAAATAAACTATAAAACATTTATTTTACAATGTTACAAAAACATTAATCCATATGAGAGTAAAATGTGAAATATAATAATAAAAATTGCAAACTAATATAAACATATCAATGTAAAAGTAAATTAGAATATTTTAATCTAATTTCATACATATTATTATGATTGTTTTAAATATTAATTTTATGTGTTCTGATGCCCATAAATTAAATAAATTTAACGATTATAAGATAAAAAATTATGTTTATAGAGATGGAAATCAAATAATTTATTATCAAAAGACCTATTTTTGATGATTTTTATATTTACATATATTTTTTAAGTTTATATTAATAAAATTAATTTATTATTTTAAATTGATTTATCTACATTTCACATAATGAAAAATCATATAAACACCCATTTAATATTATCAACTAATTTTTAATCAGATTATATACAATTAATTATTTTTAAATATCATTATAATATATACATTGATAATTTTAAAAATAAATTATCATCTGATTTATAATTTAAACTTCTCATTTCTCAGAGATTACTGTTATACAAATTCCAATTTTTTAATGCATCATATAATAAATATCATTGGTTTTTTTTCAAATTCTCTACATAGGTGGATTTTTATGTGAATAGTGAAATATGTGGTTTTTAAAAATATCATCACTTTTATGAAATTTATTTAATTTAAGAACGACATAAAATTAAGGGATTTATTTTTCTCAACCAAGTATTCAATTATAATGTAAAATATAGCATTTATAAATATTACTTCAAATTTATAAACCTATTTTCAACACTTTGAAATTTAAATTAATATTTTAATTTAAATATAAAATCCATTTCTATCATTTTAAATTAATTATGTCTCAAAAATAGTAAAATATAGTTTTTTCAAAGAATTAAATATAGAACTCATATGGTAAACTATAAAATAATTAATGTAATTCAAATCAATAATATTCACAATTTTACCAAGAACACCTTTTTATGCATAAAAATAATTTTGGATTATATTTAAGGAATTATAAATTTATTAATTTAGAATTCTTTTCTTTTATAATTTTTAAAAAAATAATATATTAGAAATGATTTTACATTTGAATTTATAATTTCTAAATTTCATTAAATGGATGATTTCATTTTTACTTTTAGAATGAAATATATTAAGTAAACATTTTCTCACGTTGATAATGTATAAAATTTGTAGGATTATTAAATCAAGTTTAAAATTATAAAATATCCTAAATAGTTCCCCTAAAATGAGTTTATGGGAGAATTCTAGTCCAACCATGTTGTTTTCTTTATTCTTAGTCACCATTTCATGTAAATTCCTCAAAACATATATTCTTTTTAAATTAGGTTTTAATTTTTTACACAATTGAAGTTACCATAAATTATAAAATGTTCCTTACAGAATCCCCTTAATACCAATCTAAAAAACATAAATATCCTATATCATCTATTTAATTAACATCCCAATTAACCCCCTCCAAAATTCATGAAATTATTGTCTACATATATTACTCAAACCCAATTTAAATTGAGATGGTTCCCAATATAATATTTAACACTTGGTTATAATTATTTTATCATCCCTTATCACTTATTCATCAATTATTAATCTATGTTTATTTTAATATTAACTATCACTATATTATAATATTGTTAAATTTCGATGTTTCTATAAATGTAATTTTTCCATAATTAAATAGAATTATCTTATTCATTTATTCATTATTAAAAGCACTTATTGGGCCTCAATTTTTCATATACATGAGTAGTTTTATTACTAGATGGTTCTGATCATGGATTTTTTATTCCAAATACCAGAACCCATATAAATTTTTAAAAATTTAAAAGAAAAAACACACACTTCATTTAATGAGGTCCAACATTTTATAAAGCCCAATACCCAAAATAATAAGGCCTAAAGGCCCAAAAATTCTTCCTCGATAGTGCCACCACGATGCCTTCAGATGAATTTTAACCATGAAGAACTCACGCACCTGACTACATTGATGAGGGTAAAGAAAAAAGATCCACTCAAGTATTCCACCTTGGATGAATCACTGACTACTATAGACTATAAACAACGAACACCCAATGATTTCACCATTCCATTTACTTTCATCTCACTTACAATCATGCATTCCCAAGATGCTCATCATTAGTGTTTCTGGTCTATATGTCATCATTGATAGTTCTAAATGTTTGTGTCCCATACCACTAACATCCTTTTGTTCCTAAGAACCTTTCACCAATTGGTGTATCACCACTGCTAATTGTGATGTTTCCAAGGCAAAAACATCCCCTCCCTCCAGTCTCCACTCTATCACCACCCATCAAGAGAGTCCCCATATAAAACCCCCTCCCCCTCTTGAGAGTCACCATCCCAATCCATCCAATTTCTAGACTGAAACTGCGGACCAATTTTCAACCCCACATCCCAATACCATCACCTTCTGTGGAACGTAAAGTCGCCTTCGCAGACACACTATCTCATAAGGTCATCTTAAACAGATCCCAAATTCATACCCAACCCATACTCCTAGAAATCGCTAGAAATCATACTGACAGTTGGATCCATCATCAGCATTTATTGGGATCCGAAATGGGATCGCATGTGATCGGCCAAAAATAATCACTACCAAAGTTTAATTGATCTGATAACCAGGTATCCAAATATAATAAAAAATAGCCAGGTCATAGTTCCTTGATAACCAGTCTGATGGCCACATCCATTGTTTTCCTCACCAGATCTCTTGGTTTCCACCCTTCTGAATAGAGGGCCTCCATTGTCACTATTTCAAAGAGATGCATTACCCCGCCAGGACCCTAGATCCTCTGTCGTAGAACCCACACACTTTTTCGTTATAAAAAACCCCACACTTATATATATTGACATCATTATCATTAGAGTCAGAAAACATGGGTGGGGCCACATTTTAAAAGGATTGACTCTTTGAATATTTATCGTTGACCCTTATTCTAACTCCACCACCATGGTAAACTTCAAAGAATCAATGAATTTCGTTTAAGAAGAATGTATCCCAAGTAAAAAAATAGACCCAATTCAATTTTATGACTCAAACCCTGCTCTTAGTGTTGACCAATCATGAGATAAATGATGTCCATAATCTTCATCACTCAATTATTATAGTGATTATAAGGGAAAATTCCTCCACATGAAACCATTTGGAGAGACAGAAATCATTTTCTTCTTATCCAAATGAAAGACCCAACCAGGACTCTGATCACCAGGAATAATTCCATCGATTTCTTTTCAATGAGTAACATCAAAAGATTTCACATAAAACAATTTCCCACACAAGTAGAAAACTTTTCACATTGCCCATCAATTTCTATATTTGAGATGTGAGACACCACATTGAAATAATTTTAAAATGATGATACAATAAATATATCATTCCAAAATCATTCATTATTCAATAAATTCAAGGAATTTTTTTTGGTCTATCTATCCACGTACATGAATGGTTCTATCAACTTTTATAAGGGATGGATATTGAAAATTAATTTTAATTAATTAAATATATTAATAGAGTGAAAATTATTTCCTTTTATATAAGATAAGGGTAATATGAATATATATAATCAATTTCAATAATCAATTTCATTAAAATAAAGGTCACCACAAAACACATTTTAGATTGTTTCTTCCTAACATCATATATCAATGATCAATGGGATGAACATGGAATTATCGAAATCATTATGAGAATTATATTAATAGTACCAAAAAAATTCTAAACATGTTTGACATTAAAACATTATGTGAATAACAAAACAGTTATACCACAAAAACATGGACTGGTTAAAACACTAATTTCTAATAAATAGAATTAAATAAAAACAATTATAAATTATATAAAAAATGATCATCTAGTATGATTAATAATGTAAATAAGATTTATTTCATGTTATATATTGTTAGTGATTCTATATTTCCTATATAGAATGTTTAGAATACCTTCCATAGGAAGAAATAACTGGAAATGGATTTCCTGGACTAAACATCTTTCTTCGATTCATAATTATTCCTCTTTGACTATAATATTATTAATTTTTTTTTCTATTTAAGGATTATAATATTTCTTCCCATCAACTTTCATTTCTATAGAATTGAAATTTTAAAATAAAATACATCTTTTTAAATGAAAATTTTTCTTCTTTAAATTTGACTATTCTAAAACTATTTCATATTCTCTTTAATAAATATTCATTGCTTTCATATAGGAATTTAAAATTACCCCAATATTTATCATTTTATATTTATAACAACAATTTATTTATTTCTAGATATATATATGTTTATTTTTGTACATTTTCATTTTGAATATTTATCTCTCTTATCATGGTGAATTTTTTATTAATGGGAAATTTCATATTTGAGATGATCTATTCCCTTCCTAGTAATATATTTTATCTTAAAATAAAAATTCATTTGGAAAACTATTATATATTATTAAATTAGTCCTTTTTGGAATTAATTTTAAAATATAACCTTAATCATTTCATCATGCTACTTTCATGAAAATAAGTTTTCATGGGGACTCAAAACATTACCATTTATAACGATAAGGAACATGTCTTATAAAAAACCCTTTCATTATTTTTAATATATTTTATTGAATATATAAAAAGTATCAAATTCTTATGTAGATATATATTTTGAATCATCCTTTATAATCCTTTATTAAATACTATTTTTTGAGTGAAATTTTTGTAACTCATTTACTTTTGAAATAATAGTCTCTGATGCTACTGGGAAATGATAAAATATATATTTTATTCCTATGGTTCTCATGAAACGATTAATGATTAATATACCCTAGAAAATACATGAATGAATTTTGAAATATTGGGTCATATATTTCCCTCCAATTAACTAGTTATAAATTTTTATCCCATTTGATAATGTTTTTTCATGAGTGTACATGTGGTCAGATAGGCTCATGAAGGCCATGTAGAAGTGTAATTTTCGGTAATCTATGGTCACAAATACTATGTTGGAGTTCAATTTAAGTTATCAGTTCTTATAATCATTAATAATGTGTGCATGTGTATATATATATGTTCAAAAAGTTTATTTATATTCATAATTGTGAACGTATATGTTTATAATATTATTTGTTTCCTATTCTTATTATTATTTTACTTTACGTTGTTAAATGTTTGTGTTATGCACCATGGATCATGTTTATTTTCTCATGATTATGCACTCTTATTCCAAGGTATATGTTTTATCATTTAATAGGTCATGTCCATCAATTATTATTTATCAATAAATCATATTACTATATCTTTGTTATAATAAGATATTTCTTCCATTCTCATATTTTATAATATCGATATGTGTAAAGACCTAGAAATTTCTAGGGAATTTTTTTTATAAATACTTTAGAATTTTACGAGTATGTTGTTTCTAATGGCACTCGATTCCGAGGTCCGGTGTGCCCAGAATCAATTTCCAAAGATTATCTCGGGTACGTTCAGAAAACGAACGAGCAGGTTTTTCTATATTTTGAACTGCTGCCCAGAATTGAAATCCGAGGGCTCCGATAAACTCACAACACCGGTAATTTATTAAGGAGAACTTTACCATAGTTGCGTTTTCACGGGAGGAGAAGTTAAAAATTTGTGGATTAAATGAGAAGTGAATAAAATTGTGGAATAATTTTATTTTTATATCTAAAGTGGTTATATCCTACATGGGGGAGTTGGGATGGGACCCACAAGCTTCTAACTATCCATTTAAGGATATTTGTGAGGTGGGGACCACACGAGCCCCAACCATTCAAATTCCCATAACTCTCATAAGCTCCCCCTTTAATATTTACAACTCCACTAAATTTAATGAGGACACTTCCTCTCTCTCTCCACTTCATATAAACTTTCCAACCTAACATTTAATTAATTAAACAACCCTTGTTTAAATTTTTATGAGGAATAGATTTTGAATTTTGAAATGCATGGAATGTTAAATTTAAATAAGGGGTGGCCTTATTTTAATGGTTTTTGGCTTGTTGTGTGGGAGATTTTTGTGAGAGAACTCTTGTGAAGAAGAAGAGGATTTATCCTTTGTTGAAGAATGCCAACTCTCCGACGAAGAACATCAACTCAGTGACCTCGGTTTTCCATCCTCTTCTATTTCCATGGAATGGGAGGAGACACCGATGTGGGAACTCACTAGCGACGGCTTGTCTTCTATTCTTCTCTCCCCGAAAAAAGAGGAGACGACACATCCTCAGGTGCACATCGACGACGACGGAAATGACACCATCATCCTATGCTTGTCAACCACGAACCTTATATGAGGTAGGTTAAATTGTTCCAATTTTATTTGAATAAATTTTTCGTTGTGCTTCGTGAAGCCCTGTTCATCTTTGACTGATTGTTACAGCCAAACGCGTAGGGCGCGAGCTGAACAAACAAGGTTCGACGACCCTCAGTATTTTCTTGATCTTTTTGGAATTGGAAACCGGAGGTGGGAAAAGAACCGTGCCATCGTGCCATGCCGCAAACGTGGAAAAGGAAAATGAAACCGTCACGCCGCTTGTGTAGGAGGAACCGCGGTCTGCTACACTGGTAGCTTCGGCAGAAAAACCGGCCAGACCGTCAGCCGATTTGGAAGAGCTGGACAGCAGCACCAGGAGGGCACCGCACTGGTTGACCGACGGCCCACCTATGCGGGCTGCGTGTGCCAGAAGGCCATCCGGCCAAGCCGGCCGGTTCGGGAGAGCGGTGCCATAAGGCGCCGCCGGTTCGGGCAGCCGGGGGTCGCGCCTCTTCGGGCCGGGCCGCGCCTCTTCGGGCAGGGCCACGCCCTTTCGGGATGAGTTGCATTGTCATTTGAACCGGTCTGACACCCCTGCCAGGTCAGACCATCAAACTGGGTTAACCCGACCCATCCGCCCACCGGGCTAAACGGGTCGGGCCCGTTATCCACTTAAACGTGAATAACTTAAAGACTGCATGTCCGATCATCACGTCGTCTGTGTCACTAGGACTCTTTCGACGAAATGATCCTTTTGTGATACTCTAAGTGAGTTTCTAACAGTTTTGGTAAATGGTCGGGTTTGAACAAGCATATTTCCAACCGGGGCCCTAGAACGAAACGACCAATATCTCTCAGACCGAGCGCCCGATTGACGTGTCGTCTATCACGTTGAGTCCCTTTTTACGAGATGGATATTTGGGATACATCAACTCTGCACTTCGTGACAGTTGATGTATCAACCCTTTTACTCGTGGAGCGGAACCTCCTAGAATCAAGTACGCTGTTTGCGGGAACCCTAGAGCTGGCTGCGACTGCGACCATGATGACGACTGTACATGGATCCTACGTGTAACATCACAAGTAATTAATTAATAATAGATATTTTTATCTATGTCTATTAGTGAATTAGATAGTTTTTTAGAGGCTTAAAATGAAAATAAATCCAATCCTAAGCATGGAATACACTAATATTTCTACAAGATTATTTTACTGCCTTTTGATGGAAAACCATTTTTAAATCTATATTTTGAAAATTTTATAAGCTATGTTTGTCAAAATAAAATTATAATTAATGATTGGGACATAAAAATTTACTTTGGGTGAATTTTTGGTATTTTTCCGGTAAAGTCTATTTTTTAATGAATAGTGAAAAATGTTGTATTTTAATTCAAAACCTCTTTTTAATCTAATTTATTTATATGATTATATTATCTTTTGAATTGGTTTTGAAGTGAAATTAGAATATATTTTTACCATCTAATCCAATGCTGATCATTGGAATCGATTTTACTTTGAATTTGGACTTAAACTGGTGTCAATCTTTTGATACTTATTGTTTCATAAAAACACGCTATTTGTCATGACAGCGGGAATTAATTATTAAATTAATTAATGTAACTTATATGTTTTGAATTTTTTAAAATAGACATAATTTTTGAGATCATAATATCAAATATATCTTAGGGTGATGTTTTATTATTTTTCTGAAAAACATCAATTTTTGATGAATAGTGAAACCACTAAGTGGTAGTTAAAGAAACTGATTTTTTATTTAAATGAAACTTTGCCACTTCTGTGATTTGATTTTCAAGATTCCGACATACATGGTTGTCATTAAGAAGTAAAATGTGGTTCAATGTGATTAAAATAATTTTTTTGTGAATAGTAACTTTTAAGTTTTTAATTGCGATTAGAGGTAATTAGTGCAATTTAAGGAAAAAATGATATTATAATAAAATGAAAATACCTAGACACATGTCCTACCCTTATTGGATGTGTCATGGCCGACCACGAAAATCCATGGGTAAACTTGGGGACCCCATGGAACCACATTGGTAGGAAAATGACATTAACATCTTTTTATTTAATGTTAAAATTAAAATGACACAAACCTGAGTTGTTTTACTAAAACAATTTTTAAATTGGGTTATACAAGTCAGATTTTTGACTATAAAAATTCATTAGAAATATAAAACTATTTCCAACATGATGATATTTTTTTATAATTTTTCGACATTAAATAAATTAAATTATTTATGACATCATGATGATGCAGCGATTACCTCATTAATAAATAATTTAAATAAAATGAAAAGATAATGTAAAATATTTGCCCTACACATGACCAAAACCTATTGGATGGGTTGATTTAGAACCATTATCACCTTACCCTATAATTTTATGAATGTGGGGCCTTTTGAATCTGAAACTCATTTTAAAATAAAGTAACATTTCTTTACATTCCAAGAGTGCCCCTCCTCTCCAATTATAAAAGGCCCCCACCTCTACCTCCTTACCCACACTTCCAAAGCCTTTGGCTCGGCCAACCCCTGCCCATTTTGTCTCTCCAATTCCCTCTATTACTCCTTGATGCCTCACATTGGTCATAAGTCTTCCCAAGGAAGCCTTTGAGCTCAAACCAAAGGGAGTTACCTGATTTTAAGGTAATGTCTTCACTTGTGTTCTTTTGTTTTATTTTGCTTCTCCAACCCCCTAAAATATTTTTATTCATTTCTTTTGTAACAACACCAGTTTATTCCATATACTAGGATGTTGTTATAAAATGTATTCGAGCTACAATTTCACACACCTACATCTAATGGTTGAAGAACACATTGTTTCCATGGATGGCGAATTTCTACCTCCCGAAACGATGATTATTCAATATTTTTTTAACACCTTCAAATGTGTCCATTAAGATGAAAATATATTTATATACGATATATAATATGTTTATTTTTTCCTTATGCTTCTTTATTTTTCATTTTGGGCATACCATTATGGTTTCCATTATGGGTAAACATGATATCTTCATTTAAGGAAGTGCGGACTACCGCCCCCTCAAAGTGATTTGATTCGTTAATACCATATGTGGGACGTATAAAGGATAGAGTTATGATATTATATATTATATTACACTGGAATTATAATATCCCTTTATATCATTATGAATCCATTTCATAAAATACGAAATAGAAATGGAAGCAGCATTCATGCGTACGTACGGCTTACCTTCTCCATGAACGGTGCATTTCATTTCTTACCTCCAAATGTAATATAATATTATAAATGCATGAATGTACTAGATATATATGATATATATGATATCTACATCATTAATACCATTCTGGATATAATGGATACATGAATAACTTGTAATTATAAAGGGTTTATTTTTGACTCAAGTACCAATTATTGTAAAAACGACCGTTATTAACTTAAATAATTACATAGTGTTCATAACATGGCAATAAGTGATATAAAAGGAATAATGAACTTTAAAAAGGTTCTTAAACAAGTATAAATTAACTCAAGTTTATTATTCAGGAGATTAAAGAACGACCGAGTCAAGTCGGACCCAAGGTATGGGACTTCATCTCAATCTCCTTTCATTGAGGCATATTTTGTTTTATACACAACCTTCTTTTATACGGTGTATAAAACCCTTTGAATTTTACATTTATTCAAAATTAATCTTTTTTATACGAAGCGTTTACTAAACGAAAAAAGGGAATGTTTTTTTCGTACGTATTCGGCGACAACAACTTCTCCACCGCCGGGACCATTATTTGAGTTTCAGCTTCCTCTACAAGCCATACCTTTTTTTTGAAAGAAAAATAAATACCATGTTTTACCTTACTTTTATTTTGGTATTGAAAATGGTTATCATAATGTTTTTATATCGATGGGTTGTATTGATATCTTGTGATTGAAAGGTGGAAATGTTATGTTTCCTTTATGCATGTTTTATGTTATATGATTAAGTTGAGGTTCTTGGGAATTAGTATGAAGACGGGTGGTTCTGTGATAAACTAAGGGTGGGTGATCCCGATATAGCTCTCCAATGCATTGGGTAACGCGAAGGAGTGAAATGTTAAGGTTTCTCCGAAGAGATTTAGGGAATATACTGTGATGGTAATTCCAAACGCAACCAAGAGTGTTACTCCCTACGTAAGAATGTTAAGAATTCCTCAAGTTACCTTTATTTCTTATGATTTCTATGATTTATTCATTATTTGACGAGGTATGTTAAAGTGCTTATGTTTTATGGGTAAATTATGATTTCATTCTTATGTATATATGTACTCATGTTTCCTTTCTATATATTTATATCCCTTACTGAGCTTTTTATTCTCATCCCATGTTTTTGAAATGTTTTTCACAGGTCAAGGGAAAGGTACATGATATGATGTTAGTGTCGAGGAAGTGTTAAGAAAGAATCCATGTTTTATTATAAATATGTTTCCATTGATGGTAAAAATGAATACTATCTTTTATGTAACCACTTTGTTTATATATGGAATGTAATTCATGATTTATGATCTAATTCTCTAAAACTCTAAACCTGAAAAGATCCTCAAGGTGTAATCTTGTAATAACTCAAGATTAAGTAATGTTTATGGTTGGGGCCTTTTAGTTGGTATTAGAGGTCGGTTTAGATAACTTTAGGAGTTATAATTCTATTAAATGATTATCCAAAAATATATTTTTTTGAAATGATATAGCATTTGAAGATTACCATGTTGCATCATCTAAGACTTGTTTGTTCAGAATGGTTTTCCGTAGAAGAAACAGGGAAGCCATGCTAAGAAGGCATACAGAAGGAAATAACCTTCCGAATCAGCATCCTGAGATGGTCGGAATTGGAACTGAATAGTTTGTTGTAGTAATGGCACAGTTGACTCAAGCGATAAATGGTGGTGGTATCCATGCACGAGATCAGCCAGATCAACCGCAGAGGAACATGTTAGTGGTGGAACATTTCATGAGGAAACACCCCCATCATTCAGAGGATCATCTGACCCTATGATAGCTGAAGGGTGGATTAAAGCACTGGAAAAGATTTTTGATGTCATGGGGTGTTCAGAAAATCAAAAGTTTAGTCATTCTATTTACCGTTTGGAGGGTGAAAAAGATCAGTGGTGGTTGATGGTTAAAAATATCAGGGATACTGATGAGATTGATGCTCTCGACTGGGATGAATTCAAAGGTATGTTTCTTGAGAAGTATTTTCATAAGGATGTTCGACATAGGATGGAAAAACAATTCTTGGAATTGAGGCAAGAGGAAGACTCAGTGGCTGCCTATGAAGAGAGGTTCACTCGATTGGCAATGTATGCTCCAAATTTTATTCGAGACCTTGATAGTAAAATCAATCATTTTTACTCAGGATTAAAACCAAAATATCGAAGGGCATTAGCTTCTCGTGAGATTAAAATTTATGAAAAGCTTGTTCGATGTTATGAGAAGGTGGAAATGGTGTTTTCCGATGATCAAGTGTTCTATAACAACCAACAGAAGAAGGGAATGAGGTGGCAGGAGAAAGGAAAGAATTCTCCAAAAAACTCTGATAGTAAGAAAACTATGTTTCTAGTTTTTGATAAATGTGGTAAAAGTCATGCTGGGGAATGTCTTCTGAATTCTGGAAAGTACTACCGATGTGGTAAGATGGTACATAAGGCTCGTGATTGCACTGAAAATGATCAAGATGATGGTAAGTCCAAATTTGATTTACAGTTAGTGAAATGTTTTAAGTGCAATGAGATGGTTCACTATGAAAATGAGTGTCCGACAAAGAGCTTGAGTGATGGGAAGCAGTTAGACTACAAGCAGAAAGGGGTGGTGAAATCCTTTGAAACTACTTTAGCAGATGTCGGGCCATCATATGAAGTTGTATCAGGTACTTTGTTTTTTTTCAGATAATGCCAGTATATTTTTTGATTAGGGGTCCACACATTCTTTCATCTCTGAAACCTTTTCTAGTAAAATTGGAATACCATCTCAAGAAATGACTCCTCAAATTGTGGTGAAAACACATGGGGGAAATTTTGAGGCAAAAATAATTTATAAGAATCTTCCTATCCTTATATGTGGAAACAACCAACTTGAAACCTTATTATTCTACCTCTAGTGGAGTTTGATGTTATCCTGGGTATGGATTGGATCTCTATTTACCATGATAAGATTGACTGTAGAGCTAAAGAAGTTTCTTTTCAGAAAGACTTTCAGTTTGTGTACAAGAATGAACCCTTACCGTTGATAACTTATTAATAGGCCAAGAATCATTTAAAATATGGAAATGAATGTTACCTTGCACATATTGTTTAAAAAAAGGGAACCGTTCAGATTAATGATGTGACAGTTCTAAATGAGTATCCTTGTGTTTTTCCTGATGAGTTTCCTAGAATAATACCAGACCAGGAAGTTGAATTTACTATTGAATTAGTTCCCGATGCTAAGCCAATTTCGAAACCCCCTTATTGAATGGCTCAAATTGAATTTTAGTGTTGAAGGAGAAATTGGAAGATTTATTAGAGAAAGGTTTCATTCGACCTAGCACATCACCATGGGGTGCTCCTATTTTATTTGTTAAAAAGAAATATGGTTCTATAAGACTTTGCATTGATTATAGAGCCTTGAATAACATCACTATTAAGAAAAAATATCATTTTCCTCATATTGATGATTTGTTTGATCAGCTCTAGGGAGCTCAGTTTTTTTCAAAGATTGACCTAAGATCAGGGTACCATCAGCTGAAGGTAAATAAAGAAGATGTTCTGAAGACTGCGTTTCGTACAAGATATGTCCATTATGAATTTATAGTAATGCCTTTTGGGCTAACCAATGCACCTGCTGTATTCATGGACTTAATGAGTATAATTTTCCATGAGTTCTTGGATAAGTTTGTGGTGGTTTTCATTGATGATATTTTGGTGTTTTCTAAAAGTAAAGAGGAGCATAAAAGACATTTACGGGTTATTTTACAAAACTTAAAAGAAAAGAAATTGTATGGGAAATTCAGCAAGTGTGAGTTTTGGTAGAAACAACTTTCTTTCCTTGGTCACATTGTTTCTAAAGATGGGATAACCGTTGATCCTGCAAAAACAAATGTGGTTAAATAATGGCCAAGACCGACAAATATAACAGAGATTTGTAGTTTCCTTGGTTTGTTAGGCTATTATTGAAGGTTTGTTAGAAATTTTTCACGTTTATCTAGTCCAATGACTAAGCTAACTCGGAAGGGTGTTAAGTTAATCTGGACAAAAGAATGTGATGATTGTTTTCATGAATTGAAAAAAAGATTGGTGAATGCTATAGTTTTGGGACTACCTGCTAGGAATGGGGAGTTTTTTATCTACAATGATGCTTCATTGAAAGGACTTGGTTGTGTCCTAATGCAGAATGATCAGGTAATTGCTTATACTTCACGACAGTTGAAAACTCATGAGGTAAATTACCATACACAAGATTTGGAATTAGCTGCTATTGTTTTCGCTTTAAAAATTTAGAGGTATCATTTTGTATGGAGTAAAGTGTGAAATATATACCGATCACAAAAGTTTAAAGTATATATTCACTCAGAAAGAATTGAACATGAGACAAAGGAGATGGCTAGAATTAATCAAGGATTATGATTGTACAATTCATTACCATCCGGGAAAATCAAATAAAGTGGCTGATGCTTTGAGTCGAAAAAGTAATGCTTCATTAGCAATGTTGTGTTTGGAACGTGATCGTTTGGTTAAGGATTTGATGAAATTTAGCATAGAAGTTGTTGGTGTAGGATGTTCTTTTGTTTTGTTTTAGGTATCAGTGAAATCTTCTCTATCAGACAGAATCAAGCAAGCACAGAAGCAAGAAAGTGGGTTGCAGAAAAATGTAGAGCTGGTTCAGAAAGGTAAGTTTCCTGAATTCAACATTGATAATGATTGTGTTTTGAGATTTGGGAAGAGATTGTGTGTGCCTTGTGATTCACAGTTGAAGGGAGAGTTGTTATGTGAAGCTCATAGATCTCCATTTTCAGTTCATCCTGGTAGTACTAAGATGTACAGAGAGAGGCGGGAGTATTACTGGTGGGATGGAATGAAAAGAGATATTGCTGATTTTACTATGAAGTGTTTGACATGTCAACAGGTTAAAGTAGAGTGGCAGTTACCGAAAGGGATGCTTCAGCCTTTACTAGTGCCAGAGTGGAAATGGGAGAATATATCCATGGACTTCGTTGTGGGATTGTCGAAGACCCGTCGAGGTAATAATGTAATCTGGGTTATTGTTGATCGCTTGACTAAATCCACTCATTTCCTTGCTATATGAGATACTTTTTCCCTAGATCAACTTTCCCGTTTGTATCTTAAAGAGATAGTCAGGTTACATGGAGTTCCCCTCTCCATTGTATCTGACCATGATCCTAGGATCACTTCTAACTTTTGGAAAGGCTTTCAAAAGTCGTTGGGTACTGAATTAAATTTTAGTACAGCTTTTCATCCTCAATCAGATTGGCAGTCAGAACGAACAATTCAGACATTGGAGGATATGCTACGTTCTTGCTCTATGGATTATCAGGGAAGTTGGGACCAACATCTTTCTTTGGTTGAATTTCCATATAATAACAGTTTTCATTCCAGTATACCTATGGAACCATTTGAGGCGTTATATGGGAAGCGGTGTCGAACTAAAACTTTTCGGGATGAAGTGAGTGAAAGAAAGCTGATGGGACCAAAATTGGTAGAAGAGTTGGTAGAAAAAGTTCAGCTGATACAGAAACACATGAGAACAACTCAGAGCAGACAGAAGAGTTATGCAGACAACATGAGGAAGGATCTATCTTTTGAGGTAGGTGATCATGTTTTTATCAAAGTCTCACCATGGAAAAGTGTGATGAGATTTGGTATGAAAGTAAAGCTGGGTCCAAGGTTCATTGGACCATATGAAATTCTGGAGAGAGTTGGATCAGTTGCATACCGGGTGGCTTTACCTCCGAGTTTATCTCAGGTACACAATGTTTTTCATGTTTTGATGCTGAGAAAGTACATACCAGATCCATCTCATGTTTTGAGTCCAGAGGTAGTTCAGATGGAAGAGAACCTATCTTATGAGGAACAATCGGTCCAGATTCTTGACCACATGGAGCAAGTGTTACGGAATAAATTGATTAATCAGGTAAAGGTTTTGTGGAAAAACCACATGATGGAAGAGGCAACATGGGAATCTGAAAATGCAATGAAGGATAAGTACCCCCATTTATTCGATATGTAAAGAAACTGCAGGGATGCAATTTTATAAAGGGGGGAAGGATGTAACATCCCAAGTAAGTAATGAATAATAGATATTTTTATCTATGTCTATTAGTGAATTAGATAGTGTTTTAGAGGCTTAAAATGAGAGTAAATCCAATCTTAAGCATGGAATACACTAATATTTTTAAAAGATTGTTTTACTGCCTTTTGATGGAAAACCATTTTTAAATCTAACTTTTGAAAATTTTATAAGTTATGTTTGTCAAAATAAACTTATTCTTTATGATTGGGACATTAAAATTTACTTTTTGTGAATTTTTGGTATTTTTTCGATAAAGTTCATTTTTAATGAATAGTGAAAATGTTGAATTTTAATTCAAAATCTCTTTTTAATCTAATTTATTTATATGATTAGATGATATTTAGATTTTGTTTTGAAGTGAAATTAGAATATATTTTCACCATTTAATCCAATGTTGGTCATTGGAATCAATTTCACTTTGAAATTGGACTTAAACTGGTGTCAATCTTTTGATACTAATTGTTTCATAAAAACACGCTATTTGTCATGACAACTGGAATTAATTATTAAATTAATTAATGTAACTTATATGATTTGAATTTTTTAAAATAAACATCATTTTTGAATTCAGGATATCAAATATAGCTTAGGGTGAAGTTTTGGTATTTTTCTGAAAAACTTCAATTTTCGATGAATAGTGAAACCACTAAGTGGTAGTTAAAGAAACTGATTTTTTGTTTAAATGAAACTTTGCCACTTCAGTGATTTGATTTTCAAAAATCCAACATACATGGTTGTCATTAAAAAGTAAAATTTGGTTCAATGAGATTAAAATAAATTTTGGTGAATAGTAACTTTTATGTTTTTAATCGCCATTAGAGGTAATTAGTGCAATTTAAGGAAAAAATGATATTATAATAAAATGAAAATACCTAGAAACATGTCCTAACCTTATTGGATGTGTAATGGCCGACCAAGACATGCCATGCGTCAACTTGGGGACCCCATGGAGCCACTTTGGTAGGAAAATGACATTAATATCTTTTTATTTAATGTTAAAATTAAAATGACACAAACCTGAGTTGTTTTACCAAAACAATTTTTATATGGGGTTATACAAGTCATAATTTTTACTATAAATATTCATTAGAAATATAAAACGATTTCCTACATGAAAATATTTTTTTTTTAATTTTTAGACATTAAATAAATTAAATTATTTATGACATCATGATGATGCAGCGATTACCTCATTAATAAAGGATTTAAATAAAATGAAACGATAATGTAAAATCTATGACCTACACATGTCCAAAACCTATTGTATGGGTGGATTTAGAACCCTTATCACCTTAAATTCTAATTATATCAATGTGGGACCTTTTGAATCCGAAACTCATTTTAAAATAAAGTATCATTTCTTTACTTTCCAAGAGGGCCCCTCCTCTCCTCTTATAAAAGGCCCCCACCACCACCTCTTTACCCATACTTCCAAAGCCTTTGACTCGGCCAACCCTTTCCCATTTTGTCTCTCCACTTCCCTCTTTTACTCCTTGTAGCCTCACCTAGGTCAGAAGTCTTCCCAAGGAAGCCTTTGAGCTCAAACCAAAGGGAGTTACCCGATTTTAAGGTAATGTCTTCACTTGTGTTATCTTGTTTTATTTTGCTTCTCCAACCCCATAAAATCTTTTTATTCATTTCTTTTGTAACAACACCAGTATATTACATATACTAGGATGTTGTTATATGATGTATTCGAGCTACACTTACACACACCTACAACTATTGGTAAAAGAACATACTGTTTCCGTGGATGGAGATTTTCTGCCTCCCGAAACAATGATTGTTCAACATTCTTTTAACACCTTCAAAGGTGTCCATTAAGATGACACTATATTTATATATGATATATGATATGTTTATTTTTTTCTTTATGCTTCTTTATTTTTCATTTTGGGCATACCTTTATGGTTTCCATTATGGGTAAACACAATATCTTCATTTAAGGAAGTGCGTACTACCACCCCCTCAAAGTGATTTGATTTGTTAATACCATATGTGGGACGTATAAAGGATGGATTTTTGATATTATATATGATATTAAACTGGAATTATAATATACCTTTATATCATTATGATTCTATTTCATAAAATATGAAATAGAAATGGAAGCAGCGTTCATGCGTACGTACGGCTTAACGTCTCCATGAACGGTTCATTTCATTTCTTACCTCTAAATGTAATATAATATTATAAATGCATGAATTTACTGGATATATATGATATATATGATATCTACATCATTAATACCACTCTGTATATAAAAGATACATGAACAACTTTTAATTATATGGGTTTATTTTTGACTCAAGTACCAATGATCGTTAAAACGACTGTTATTAACTTAAATAATTACATAGTGTTCATGACATGGAAATAAGTGATATAAAAGGAATAATTAACTTGAAAAAGGTTCTTAAAGAAGTATAAATTAACTCAAGTTTATTATTCAGGAGATTAAAGAACGACTAAGTCAAGTCGGACCCGAGGTATGGGACTTCGTCTCAATCTTTTTTCATTGAGGCATATTTTGTTTTATACAGAACCTTCTTTTATACAGTGTATAAACCCCTTTTACTTTAACATTTATTCAAAAGGAATATTTTTTGAACAAAGAATTTACTAAATGACAAAAGGAAATGTTTTTGTCGTACGTATGCGGCGACAATGACTTCTCCGCCACCGTGACCATTATTTGAGTTTCGACTTCATCTACAAGACATACCTTTTTTAAAAGAAAACAAAATACGATGTTTTACTTTTCTTTTATTTTGGTATTGAAAATGGCTTTCATAATGTTTTTATATCAATATTTTGTATTGATATCTTGTGATTGAAAGGTGGAAATATTATGTTTCCTTATTCATGTTGTATGTGATACAATTATGTTGAGGTTCTTGGGCATTATTATGATGACGGGTGGTTCCGTGATAAACTAAGGGCGGGTGATCCTGATATAGCTCTCCAATGCATTGGATAACACGAAGGAGTGAAACATTAATGTTTCTCCAAATAGATTTAGGTAATATACTGTGATGGGTATTCCAAACGTAACCAAGAGGGTTACTTCCTACGTAATAATGCTAAGAATGCCTCATGTTACCTTTATGTCTTATGATTTTAATGATTAATTCATTATTTGACGTGGTATGTAAATGAGATTATGGTTTATGGGTAAATTATGATTTCATTATTATGTATATATGTACTCATTTTTCCATTCTATATTTTTATATCCCTTACTGAGCTTTTTATGCTAATCCCAAGTTTTTGAAATGTTTTTCACAGGTCAAGGGAAAGGTATATGATATGATGATAGTGTCAAGGAAGTGTGAAGAATGAATCCATGTTTTATTTTAAATATGTTTTCATTGATGGGAAAAATGAATATTATCTTTTATGTAACCAATTTTTTTAAATGTTGAATGTAATGCTTGTTTTATGATCTAATTCTCTAAAACTATAAACCTGAGAAGATCCTCAAGGTGTAATCTTGTAATAACTCAAGATTAACTAATGTTTAAGGTTGGGGCCTTATACTACGTGGGTTCGGCAGCAAGGACGACTGTACATGGATTCTCGGTGGGTTCGGCAGTGGTGACGACTGTACTTGGATCCTATGTGGGTTCGACAGGAATGGTTATTGTACTTGATCCTACGTGGGTTCGGCAGCAACGACTTCTGTACTTGGATCCTACGTAGGTTCAGCAGAAGAGATGATTCATAGGCTTCATCTATCATCTCCACACCTCTTCGTGTTAAGTATACCTATGTGAGCTGAGTCTTGAATTTCAATAATTATCATCGATGTGATTGACTTACTTTCCTGTGTGGACTGGGTTGTGATTTCCTGTGTGGACTGGGTTGTACTTGGGCTCATGAGTTTGATCTGAACTGGAATTGATGACTTAGGTACATGTATGGGCATATACCTAAGTAGAGTTGGTTGACACTTCGTGTTTGTGTCTTTCCTTTGTGGTTTATCTTTTGTGTATTTTGGGAGACCTTCAGGGGTCTCGGGGTCCCTACTGAGTATCGTATACTCACCCTTGCACGAGCATTGACCGCACTACGTGTGTGTTGGATGCAGATGATGGAAAACACTGATCGAGGTGGAGGTTTGTGGAGTTTGACTATACCCGGAGGTGGACCACTTGGCAGGACATACACGGAGCAGACGACCGGACCCGAGGAGCTGAGGAGACTATCAGTACCCACCCTTCAGGTAGGATTTCTAGAGGATGACTCAGTGTTGCTGTTTTACTTTACATTTTCTGTAATTTATTTTCAGTTGTACTGTACTTTCAGTTGGGTTTGTATATTGGCCCATTTACTTTCCAGTACTTTCTTTTGTACTCAGTTTACCTTGTATTTACTCCTGCTTGCATACTCTGTTGTGTTTGTTTACTTTTATAAAAGGAATTCCTTTGCTTTTTAACAGGATTTACGCATTTGGTGCTGGACGCTAGCCCCTGGCCTATTGAAGGCGGGCTTTGGGTAGTCACGACACGGGCCCCGAGGACGGGTCATGAAAAATTGATATTAGAGGAGTTGGTTGTACCGCAGAACTCAAAACACTGATCTTTATTCTCTGTGAAGAAATAGTGTTAAGAGTATTGAGTGTGGTCTTCATTCCAGGGAGTCAATTTTTGTTGCGGCGACCGTCGTATCCACACACCAGGACCTTGACTTCTAATTTCCGACTCAGTGCTCGAAAACATTGATTGCATATGTGTTTCAAGAGTTTTCTTTCTGATTACTTTGTGTCATCTCACTAGGTATACAGTATTAACCATGGCACACCTATTTCTTATCATTATGCAGATGTGTAGATAGCCAGATTGGGTTCTTGAAGGAGAGTACACGATGACAGCCCACCGAGCGATGAAGCTCTGGTGCAGGGCCCTTTTTCTATGTTGGAACCTTCGTGTGGTGTACCAGTAGCACCACCACCCATGGGGCAGTAGATGCCACCAACAGCACTGGTGGATGGTGCATGCGGACTAAGAACGTTGCACGAGTTCCAGTGGTATAGGTTTCCGAGATTTTAATGCGAGATAGATTCCCAGGCATCAGAGGACTGGATGTAGGCGATTACTAGATTTTTTCGCTTAGTTGAGACACTAGTGGATAAGATTTTGATCTTAAATACTAATCTTTTCCAGTGAGTGACCATGAGTATGGTCCGCATAGTGATGAAGTTTCAGTACTTGGACATTTTTCCGAGATGGTACCTTCGAGCAGTTTGCCAACTATATCACTTCCTATTGGTTAGAAGACATTACTGGCGGTACTGTTAGAGGACACATGTAGGCTTAGTGCCTTACATGAGTTTTAGAACCAGATATCCCTCAAGTTCTGTGGCGAGCCCAACCCACAGGCGGCTGAGGACTGGCTTGAGGAAGTGGCTGAGAGTTCTCTAGAGCTTATAAAGCTTTGGTAGGATGACGTGTCGATAGTTGAGTAGTCATCAAGGCATTCTGATCCTTCCTGGTACTAGATGAATATGATTCGATTAGTGCTTTAGACATCGAACCTCTGAGCGAGGTGTGATTAAGGATATCTGACCCAACAGTTCCTTTCCTCTATGCATTTATACATATGATATATTTCTAGAGAGAACCATTGTGGTTGAATTTTCATTGGATGAGGGGATACAACTAGTTATTGTTAGTAGTTTTAAATAATGAAACTAGCGCTAGTCCCCGAGACTTGAGCGTGTAGAATTTTTCGATAAGAAGAAGTGTTAAGAACATATGAATCTGTAGGGCAACAGATGTGGAAGTAATGCTTGGAGAGCATCATGATGTGGTGAACATTTTTACATGTTACAACCACCCACCATATAGTCCCCGCTAGGTTCAGGGTTCTAGAGGGTAGGGGAAGATAATAGAAGTATACGGTCAAGGAGTGTCATCCAAGGGCTCTAGGAATGATTCGAGGTAGGGTCTGTGTCTACTACTAGCTGATGTACCAATTGACATAGATACCAATCATTCCTACCTTTCACGAATCTTGTTCAATACCTAGGGTTTCCGGTAAAACCGTTGACTTGACCCTCACTTCTAGAGATACCATTAGGAATAGAATCGATAATCACACTTATGCCGACGGTGTGATATGACCCTTGATATGAGAGTTTCTGTTGGAACCTCTTGGTGGCAGCACCGATTCCTTACGACATTAGTTTGGTTATGGACTGTGCAACCACAGTTCATAAACATATTCATGGTATTAGGAAAAAGGTTTGTGGTTTATCTACAACGTTGGGATTGGGTATTCCTTTTTCGATGAAAAGGAAAACATAGGAAACACATGATGGAATCATGCATAAGAGAGTGCATTCGATCACTCAGGAGTCGGCCAAAATTACCTTTGTGCCAAAATTTTCCATATTTTCATCACCGCTTTCAGCTTTAACGAAGAAGGGGAAAACCTTCTTGTGGTCAGAGAGATGCCAGCAGAGCTTTCAGGAGATGAGGCAGAGATTGACCAGTGCACCCATCTTGAGGATACCAGAGGAGGGAGTAGGGAACGTAGTTTAATAAGATGCATCAGGGACCGGACTCGGGTGTGTACTGATGCAGGAGCGAGCAGTGATCGTCTATGGTTCACGGCAGTTGAGCCAGCACGAGCAGAACTACGCTACCCATGACCTGGAGTTGGAAGAATTAGTCTTCACCTTGAAGATGTGGCGACACTATCTGATGGGCGAGAACTTTACAGTCTACTCTGACCACCAGTGTCTCAAGTACATCTTCTCACAGAAGGACCTAAACATGAGACAATAGTGATGGATCAAGTTCCTCCATGACTATGACTTTGATATAGTCTATACTCCTAGGAAGGGGAACATGGTAGCTTATGCTCTCAGATGGAGGTCGGGCATTCAACTACTTGGAGAAGTAATAGAGCAGCTAGCCGCGTTGCAGATATCCTTCGTGGATAGGGATAGAGCAGCCTTTCTATAGTCACTCTAAGTCACTCCTCCACTTCTCCAGCGGGTCAGGGATGCACAACGTGGGGACGTTGAATGTGAGATGAGATATTCACATATATCCATAGGAAAGGCACCTGATGGATTTTCTGAAGGAAGAGAGGACGTCATCCTCTTCAGGGGATGTACCATGGTACCAGTTTCATTACAGGAGGAGGTGCTGAGGGAGTTTCACACTTCCCCTCTGGCGATAAAACCAAGAGTAGCAAAGATGTACCAGGATATCAGACGACAACACTGGTGGCTGTGTATAATGAAGGCTGTGGCAGAGTTAGTTTAACGATTCCTCACCTCACAGCAGGTGAAGGCGGAGCATTAGGTACTGGCAGGTTTGGTACATCCCTTAGGCATCCCGGAGTTGAAGTGGGACAAGATATCCATGGAATTTATGATGGGGCTTCCACGTACTTCCATAAGACACAACTTTATCTAGGTGATCTTTGACCGACTCATCAATTCGGCCCACTTACTACCTATTAGAGAACATGGGTCAGTGGAGAGATTGGGACACCTCTACATTCAGGAGATCGTACGGCTCCATGGAGTGCCATCTACTATCGTCTCTGATCGAGTTGCATGATTTAATTCCCGGCTTTGGAATGGGTTGCAGGAGGCTTTTGGGATGCATTTATGACTGAGCACTGCCTTTCATCCTCAGACGAATGACTAGATGAAGAGGGAAATTCAGATTCTTGATGACATGCTCTGTTCATGTGTCCTAGACATTGGTTGTGGCTGGGAGGGTCACCTACATTTGGTGGAGTTTTCGTACAACAACAGCTACCACTCCACCATCGTGATGGCACCCTACAAGGCAATGTATGGCCGACCATGCATATCACATCTATGATGGAATGACCCTGGGGAGTAAGCACTGGTAGGACCAGAGATGGTTCAGGCTAGAACAGAGAAGGTGCAGATCATCCAGGAGTGGATGAGGACTACATAGAGTAGACAGAAGTCCAATGCTAATAAGAGGTGGAGACCACTGGAGTTCTAGGATGGTGGCCATATTTCAATATGGGTCTCACCTCGACATGGATTACGAAGATTTGGCTGGGGCGGCACATTATCTACACACTTCATCGAACCAATGTCGGTCCTCAGTAGGGTAGGCGAGGTGGCTTACCGCCTGGCCCTTCCACCTTAGTTACACCGGGTGCACAATCTCTTCCACGTATCACAGCTGAGGAGATACGTGCATGACCCGACCCACATCATTGATCATGGGGAAATGGAAATTGATGACATGGCTACCTTAACAGAGGTCCCAGTGGAGATCAAGGATCGACAAGAGCAGGTCCTACAAGGACAGTTGATCCATCTTGTGTGCATTCTTTGGAAGCACGAGAACCTCTAGAACAACACATGGGAGCGGGAGGCTCAGATGTGTGCACAATAACCTCATTTTATTCCCTAGTTTATGATGTAGCATTAAGAGGATGTAAAGCCCTGAGGTGGGAGTAATTTAAAGACCTGGAAATTTCAAATAATTTTGTTCCTAAATACTTTGGAATTTTACGAGTCGGTGGCTTCTGACGGAACTTGATTCTGATGCCCTATGTGCCCGGAATCAATTTCTGAATTTTAGGTCGGGTACATTCAGTAAACGCACGAGCATGTTTTTCAATCTTTTGAACCAGTGCTCGGAATAAAATATGATGGAAACGATGAAATCACACCCCCAGTAATTTCTTAAGGGGACCTTTAACATAGTTTCGTTTGCACGGGAAGAGAAGTTAAAAATTTGTGGATTAAATGAGAAGTGAATAAAATTGTGGAAAAATTTTATTTTTATATCTAAATTGGTTATAACCTACATGGGGGAGTTAGGATGGGACCCATAATCTTCTAACTACCCATGTAAGGATATTTTTGAGTTGGGGCCCACATGATCCCCAAAATTTCACATTCCCATAACTCTCATAAACTCCCCCTTTTATCTTGACAACTCCCCTAAATTTAATGAAGACCCTTCCTCTCCCCCTCTCACTTCATTTAAACATGGAAAATTAACATTTAATTTATTAAACAACTCTTGTTTTAATAAATTAAGTGGAATGGATTTTAAATTTTGAAATGAATGGAAAGTTAAATTAAAATAATGGGTGAACTTATTTTAATGGTATTTGGCTTGTTTTGTGGGGGATTTTTGAGAGATAAATCTTGTGAAGAAGAGGATTATTTCTACTTTGTTGAAGAATGCCAATTATTCGAATAAGAACATCAACTCAGTGACCTCAGTTCTCCATCCTCTTCTTTCCCCACAGCATGGGAGGAGAAACCTATACGGGAACTCACTAGCGATGACTCGTCTTCTATTCTTCTCTCCATGAAAAAAGAGGAGACAAGACTTCCTCGGGTGCACACCGAGGACAAAGGAACGACACTGTCATTTGACACTTTTCAACCACGAACCTTATATGAGGTAGGGTGAATTGTTCCAATTTTATTTTAATAAAATTGTTCATTGTGCTTCGAGAAGCCCTATACATCTTTGTCCGATTATTACCGCCTAACTCGGAGGGCGTGGGCTGAACAAACATAGCTTGGTGACCCTCCGTCATTTCTTTATCTTTTTGGAATTAGAAATCGGAGGCGGGAAAAGAACGGAATCGTCGCGCCATGCTAGAAACGTGGAAAAGGAAACTGGAACTGTCGTTCCTCATGTGCGGGAGGAAACGCGGTACGCTACATGGGCCTCTTCAGCAGAAAAACCGGCCAGCTCGTCGGCCGGCTGCGCGGAGGAAAACTGCTGTGCCAGGAGGGAGCCAGCCTGGCGGAGCTGGACCACGGTGCCGGGAGGGTGTCGTGCTATAAGACCAGCAGCCCGCTTGTGCGGGCCGCGTGCACCAGAAGGCAGGCCAGCCTAGTAGGCCGGTTTGAGAGGGCGGGTCCATAAGGCGTTGCCAGTTCAGGCAGCCGGGGGTCGTGCCCCAGCCACAGACCGCTCGGCCGGCTGGCCGAGCCAGCCAGGCCATGCCCCCCGCCGGGCCATGCCTAGAAGGGTTGTACTGGGCCGGGCCGCGCCTCGTCGGGTCGGGCCGCTCCTCTTCGGGTCGGGCCGTGCCACTTCTGGCCATGCCGCGCCATTTCGGGCCGAGTTGCATTTTCCTTCGAATCGGTCCAACACCCATGCCAGGTCGGACCCGTCAAACTGGGTTAACCCAACCCGTCGTCCCAACGGGCTAAACGGGTCGGGCCCGTTATCCACTTAAACATGAATAACATAAAGACTGTGCGCCTGATCGACACACTGTCTGCGGCACTGGGTCTCTTTCGACAAAACAGTCCTTTTGAGATACTCTAGGTGAGTTTTGGACAGCTTTGGTGAAGGACTGGGTTTGGAACGAACATATATCCAACCCGACCCCAAGAATGAAAAACCCAATATCTCTCAGACCGAGCGTTCGATTAATGTGCCATCTGTCGCGTTGAGTCACTTTTGACGAGATGAAACTTTGGGATACATTAACTCTAGACATCGTGACAGTTGATGTATCGACCCTTTTACTCGTGGAGCAGACCCTCCCAAAATCGAGTTCGCTGGGTGCTGTTACCCTAGACCTGGTTGCGACTACGACGATGATAACGACTGTACTTGGATCCTACAAGGGTTTGGCAGTGAGGATGACTATACTTGGATCCTCCCAAGGTTCTGCAGTGATGACGATTGTACTTGGATCCTACATGGGTTCGGCAGCGATGTTTACTGTACTTGGATCCTATGTGGGTTCAGCAGCGAAAAATTCTGTACTTGGATCCTACATGGGTTCGATAGAGGAGATGATTCAGAGTCCACATCTATCTTCTCCACCCCTCTTCGTGATATGTATACCTGTGTGAGCTGAGTCTGGACAATCAATCATTATCATCGACGTGATTGACTTACTTTCTTGTGTGGATTGTGTTGTGATTTCCTGTGGGGACTGGGTTGTATTTAGGCTCGTGAGTTGGAGACGAACTGGAATAGGTGACTTAGGTATATGTATGGGAATATACCTAAGTATATTTTGTTGATACATCTTGTTTGTGTCTTTCCATTGTGGTTTATCCTTCGGGTATTTTGTGTGACCTTCGGGGGTCTCGGGGTCCCTATTGAGTATCGTATACTCACCCCTACATGGGCATTTCCCGAACTACGTGTGTGTTGGATGCAGGGGATGAACAACACTAATTGTGGTGGAGTTTTGTAGAGCTGGACCGTACCCGGAGGTGGACGACTTAGTGGGATGTACATGGAGCAGAAGACCGGACCCGAGGAGCTGAGGAGACTATCAGTACCCACCCTTGAGGTGGGATTTCCGGAGGACAACTCGGTGTTTCTGTTTTACATTACTACCTTTGTACTTTATTTATGTTTAAACACTTATCTAATAAATCTTGAACATAGAAAAGTCTTAATATTTTATCAATATAAATATCACACATGAAAATGTATCTCATTTTTTATGATACAATTTTACTATTTAACATTTTTCATTATTTCTATTTATTTGAGAATATTATTTTAAATTTTTAGGTAAAAATTCCGGATTATGATGATACTAGAATGACTAAAATAATACCGAGAAATGAACAACGTAGGTATCCTCCTAGAAACAATGTAAGTACAAATTATGTTTGAATATTATGGTCTTTCATATTATTTATCTTGTTATCATTGGTTTTATTTTATCCTCTATGTTATTTTAGGCTGCATCATCGAGGAGACGCATGGATTATGCCATTGAGGATGATATTGTGGTAGGGGGTACTGATTCTATAGGTCGGCCTACTACTACGCCGGTTGGACACCAGGAGGCCATCCTCCCATTATTTCACTACCATATTATCCATACCCTCATTTTCTGTATCCCTTATTGCCCGAACCCACATCAGATGGTAGTTCTCAGACTCCCATCCCTCATTTTCCATTCCCACTATCCATTGTACAGGGTACTGTGCCCCCATATATCCCACCGCCATATCCATATCCATATCCACCCTCATCTGTACAGGGTTATCCATAAGGTTTTCTGCCTCCATCAGTACACCTTTCATCTACTATAAATATTACTCCTGGAGATATCTGACCTACCATGGATCCTACCCCCCTCAAGACAAAACACTTCAGGGGTCAGCAGATCACCCATCTACTGGTATTTGATTAAACATTACTGTTACTGATTAATGATAAATTCATATATATTATTTTCTTTTTTTTTATGATTAGATCCAGCATATACCAGATGATGTGGCCACACAAAAATGCATGAGGTTTGGAATCGACGCACACAAATCATAGTTGATTACAATGAGGACAGTGCTATACTTTATAAAAATTGCACGGAATGTAAATGTTTTATGGGAACACTTCCTAGACACAACAATATCATTCCGATTCATCTGATAAGTTGGAAGGTAGTTGGACAACAAATAAAGGACAAATCCTGGGCAGAGATTTGGGTAAGTAATGTCAATAACCTTATATATATATATATATATATATAAATTCATAATATTTTCTTAACAAATATTTTTTCCATTGCATCTTCGATATAATTTTCCTGGTGGAAAAAATGTAAAGGCGGAAAGGATAATGGATTTAGGTGAAAAGTGTCGAGACTACATGTATGATATATATCTTGGTTCGAAAAAGAGAGTTGGCACAGATCTTAAAGAAGTACTGGTGATTCCAGATTTGCCAATATCAAAATATAAAGAGATGATCATCTATTAGAAGAGTCCAGCGTTTATCGTGTTTGTTAAATATATATATATATATATTCATTTATTTATTCGAAAATTATTTTTAAATTACTTGTTTTATAGATGTTAATGAATTTATATAATTATTTTTTTATAGGAGAAATCAAACAGAAATAAAACAAACAAGAGTGCAATGAAACACATTTATACTCGTGGACACACTTCATTACCAGATAATGAGCATAAGAAGGTAATTTAACATTTAAAATATTTATCTTTGTTTAGTGTAATTTTTTGAACTTCCAATTTTGATTTATTTCTTTGTTTTTTTCAAAAAAGGAATTGAATACCGTGGGTCGCGTTCCTCACTAAACATTGTTTTGTACAAGACGGAAAAAGAAAAATTGTATTGTGCCAAATACCGACATCGAGAAGTCGATTGTAAGTACATTTTAATTTCTTTGATTTTTACTGAATTTAATTCCTTATATTATTTTATCATTTTAATTTATGATATATATCTATCAACATAATGATTTAAAGTCATTGGCAGAGGAAGAACCTGCCAATTTGGGCCCAAACGATCATCTACATCAGGTATTAGGAGATGAGCATCAGGGTAGAGTGCGTTGTCGACCTGGGGAGAAGATTGTACCATCTTGATACTGGTCTACTAACGTTTCATCAAGTACTGGTTCTCGTTTTTTCATAGTGGAAAAAATGAATGCCACAATCAAAGAAGCAAGTCAAAAATCATAACAGGCGATAACGGCAAATATGATGAAATTTATGTCTTCCCATTATTCTACACTTCCACCAGAATCAGCTACAACTATTGATTCCTTTTTGATATCGATGCGTTCTTCTAATGTGGATTCTTCTATCGGAGCTGGAGCCAGACCTAGTGCTGGACCCGGTGCTGGTGCCAGTTCGGATGCAGATGCCGATGATGATGTTGGTGGTGTGAGAGGTGGTGATGGTGTTTCTGTA
The DNA here is from genome assembly GCA_963277665.1 of Viscum album. Classification (NCBI taxonomy): domain Eukaryota; kingdom Viridiplantae; phylum Streptophyta; class Magnoliopsida; order Santalales; family Viscaceae; genus Viscum; species Viscum album. The sequence continues at coordinate 1,460,627,239 of OY728142.1, forward strand.
GGAGGTGTGGATGAGGGTTATCATGATTCTGATGATAATGATATTGAGACTCACTTTTGATGTAAATTTTATTTTTGGATTGGTAATGTATGACATGTTCCTTAAGACATAGGATGGTGTGTTTCATGGCCATGTTATTGAATGGTTTTCTTTTCCTAGTAAGGGATTCATGCCTGAGAATACAAGTTATCATGTCCTAGATGCCAGAATTCTGATTTACCACTCTTATCCTTGCATGGGCCATGGTTTTCTACATCTCCATTAATTTTATTGGAGTTTATAGACATTTTCAGGATTCTTGGAATATATTCATGGAGCCATTAATGATGAGTAGTTGGACTTTTGGACCTGAGAATATGGTATGCCTGGGTTACACCACGATCTGATTTTTATATGGTTGGCATGATATCATGAAATTCTCATGGGGAGGGGGTGTGTAGTGGGGAGGGGGAAGTGGGGGTGCAAGGGGAGAGGGGGGGTGAAAGGTAGGGGGTGTGTTAGGGATGTGCGAGGGAGGGGGGGGGGAGGGGGAAGGGGGCTTTGGTGCAGGGGTAGGGGGTGAAAGAGCCTATTGATAAAAAACATCTTGAGTTTTTTAGAATAATAGATGATGCTGATTCGATTCTTGGGTTATTCATCACATCTTAAATCATTGTTATTTGAGCTGAATGAGTGATGTTTGAAAAAAAAGAGACTTATTAATGATCATGTCATTATATCACCCACTCACATAGGTTGAGGTCCCATATCTCATCTCATATCACCAATCTATTCTTTAGGTCTGGTCTCTTATCATATCATGTTCCACCACTATCTCATTCAAGACATTTCTTACATGAATATAGTAAGGGAGTATGAAATACATAGAAAACAAAACCATAAACCTCGCACATGGCTATCCAGTAAGCCATACCTAGTTGCCCACTAGAGGATAACCCACTATAAAACTCATAATCAACTATTTTTTCCTTTATTAGACTTGGTACCCAGTGTACCTAGACATGGTAATTGATGGGTCTTATAATTAATTGGAATGGACTAGAAACCCTCTAACTGCTAATTGATTACCCCATGAACCACCTGAACACCTAAATATGCATAAAAACTCCTAAAGAGATATCCCAACACTCAGATTGTTTTTATAAAAACCACTTCCTGAAGCTCTCGCTAATTGGAGACTAAAAATTCAATTTCATTTGAATTATCTGACTCATAACAATATAGGTAATTATAAACTCCCCACGAAATGGATACACATCCTTGGAAAGTATTCTTGATTATCCAAAAAATTAATATTTATTAATCATAATGGAAACAACTTCTCATTCCAAACTCAAGATTGGATTCATGGAAATCATCAATCATCCTGATCTAGGGAAAAAAGGTTTTTTCTGAAAAAACATCACGAATGATCCTTTATACACATATTTCATTAAGTTGTTGAACTCGAATGAAATGTGGAGGGTGGGTAGGGGGTTCATAGGGTGGGCAGGGTGGGTGTGGGGTGGGCAGGGGGGTGGGCAGGGGAGGGGGCAGGGGGCAGGGGGTGTGCTGGGGGCAGGGGGAGGGGGTATTCAGGTGGGGGGTAGGGGGAAGGGGGGTGTGCTGGGGGCTGGGGTATGGGTGTGTGTGGGTGGGGGCATGGGGTATAGGGCATAGGGAGGGGGTGTGTAGGTGGGGGTAGGGGTGTGTGTAGGTGGGGGGCAAGGGTAGGGAGAGGGGGGTTGATGGGGGGAGGGATGTGCAGGTGGGGGGGGGGGGGGGAAGGAGAGGGGGAAGGGGGGGTGTGCATGTGGTTTCTTTATTACAGATCATTAGCCTCCTCTCATTTGAATTTGGTATAACTTATTGGTTTCAATTTATTATCATCTTTATTGTCAGATTTTCCTTGGTTATGGTTTAGTTATTTTGACTTATTGAATATGATATAGTTTTTTTGATTTTTTATTTATTGTAATTTTATACAATATATTTCTAATTTTTCAATTATTATGTTTAGATATTGTTCGATGCATCGGATAAACATCAGTACAAAGGTACAATGTGATTATCATTTATGTTTTCTACAATTTTAGTTGTCTCCATATTTAATCCACTTTTATTGAAATATTTTGTAACACTAATTTATTCACTCAATATATTCAATATAATCAATATTAATGCAATGCTTCGATCCAACATACAAGGGGAAATGGTGGAGTGACACTAGATTTTTGAGAAATACACCATCATGGAAGGTACAAAATGATTATCATTTAATAAACTGCAGCATTTGTAACCACATACACCCTGCTTTTCACAATTAATTTTTTTTCTGTATATATTTTGTTATATTTTATTGGTTTCCAAACTATCTCCATTATTTCGACATTCACAATTACAATGATCCGGTTGCAATGTTCATTACTATTAGTTATTATTTGAACAGTACATTACATCATATATTTGATTTATCAATGGTAGAAATAAATATTTATACTTTTTCATATAAAATTAATGTTTACTAATATTGTGATGATGACTTAGAAACTTCTACAACTATTAGTTATTATTCGAATAGTCTGATCATTTATATTTTAATTGTTTTGATGAAAATTTAAAATTTTCACAAATGATTAGAGCATTACAACTGCTTTAGAATGAGAATGGGTGATGAATCATTAGTAAACATTAACTATGTTGGGATGTTATGGATCCAATATACAATGTCAAAGGGTGGATTCACACTAAAATTTAGAGAAATAAACCATCATGGAAAGGAGAGTAGTGACTCATTTTAGAGTTGTGAATCTTTACAAATTAGTTGCAGCATGGATATTCGGTATGTTTTTATTATTTCAACATGTTTCAAACAGATTATTATTTTAGCATATTTGTTACATCTCCACTACGCACATCTTAGTTTAACCAGTTATTTCCAAAAAAATTGTACATTCAACATGAAAATCTTCAGCAGTGGGGGGGGGGGGCTGCTGTCCAGCAGGGGGGTTGTCTAGGGGGCTCCAGCAGGGGGGTGTTCTATCTGGGGGGGCCTCTGTCCAAGGGGGGTGTCCGGGGGGAGGTGGGGGGGGGGCTTCTGTCCAGGGGGTCTAGCAGGGGGTGGGGGGGGGGGGGCTGGTATCCAGTAGGGGGGCTGTCCAAGGGGTCCAACAGGGGGGGGGCTTCTGTCCAGGGGTGGCTTCTGTCCTGGGGGGCTTTCTAGGGGGCTGCTATCTAGGGGGTCCAGCAGGGGGTGGGGGGGCTATTGTACAGGGGGTCCAGCAGGGGGGATTCTGTCCGGGTGGGAGGGGTTTCTCTATATTATCCTTTTACAATTCATTCATATTTTTATTTTCATTTATTGAGTGCACTTTTGTCTTTTCATAATCTGTTATGTTATAAGGTTCATGTTCAATTGAATATAATTTTATAATGATTTGTTTCACATATAGGGATCTCTCATACAACTCAATGATGGGGAACTTACCTCACAGTTTCGGGTCACTTTCAAGACATGGTACATTGTAATCAACTGACACTTTAGTAATGATAATTATCATTTTTAAGGTATTTATGTATTTATTCATGTATTTATAGATCAATAAATTCAATGGTATCATTGATGCCATTTGTGGAATTCCCCTTGATGATTTGTATGTTGATGGTATGTTTAAACAACACTTACATTAATTGACAACTTTCTAGTTTACATAGTTTTATTACCACGTAATTAATTAGATTTCACTGGTTTAGTTTGTATGAATTCTGTGAATTCTTAGTGCAACGTATTTTATATTTTCTTTCTTTTACTGATTTTATCAGGAATGTTTCAAACAACCAATTTATTGAAGCTTATTTCTGTATCGTTGTGACATTGTTATCACTTAGTGGACCACCCTTTTATCTGTATATAGATTGTTACTATTTTATTTATTTTACTTTATATTCACTAATCGAACATATTTTGGGATATATTAATGTAATTATTTTTAGTGAACAACTTAATTTTATGCTCATTTCCCACACATGTATACATATTTCTACTATTTTATTTATTTTACAGGTCTTGTGTTTAATTTATTTTCAAAAGAATTATTTTTTTTTCTACCTTTTTATTTGAATGTTTTCTTTTTTTCAAGTTTTCTGGTTGTAGGTTTATAGGTTTCATGGTTTGAAGGTTTTTAAGCTAGCAGGTTTGGATGTTATAAGTTGATAGTTTCTACATTACAAATTTACATGTTACTAATTTTATGGTTTTTTGGTTGTTAGGTTTGTGGGTTTTAGTTTCTAGGTTTACAGGATGAAGGTATTCTTGTTTGTAAGCTATGCATGACGGAGATTCAAAGGTTTCCATGTTTATAGATTTCAATGTTTTTAGGTTATAAGATTATATGTTTATAGATCATTTTACAGATTCACTAGTGGAATCTCCACCTATACGAACTCCTCTATACCAACAGTTTGAAAAACTCATTGGATTAAGTAACCAATAGCAACAGTTCAATGAAACCGTTGGTGAAGGGGAAAAATTGTGATTTTTTCTAACAGTTTGAAAAACCCATTGGATATTAGGGGTAATTGTACCAACATTTTAACAAAACTGTTGGTAATATCTGGTTTTCCAATATTTTGCTACGGTTTTTAAGAACCATTTGGAAAAAGCCCCCAAATACCCCCTGACCATGAACATAATCTCACTTCCATTAAACCCATCATCGAATAGGTGACTCTGATATCCCATGAACATATCTCTCCTCCTTCGAACAAAATCTATCCTCTATCGAACCCTGCTTCCCAAGCATGAACCCGTGAGCCCACATCCTCTGTCAAATAGAATCTCTCCTCGTTGAAAAAACATCTCTTCTCTATGAGATCTAATCCTCCAATGAGATCTCTACTCCAACCCTACTTCCCGAGCATGAACCCTACTTAGTGATCTCACATCCTCCGTCACGAGCTCACTTTCTTCAGAATGGATCTATCCAGGATGCCAACCCTAATTCTTGAGCGTACTTCCTTCATAACCCATCTCTAAGACTTTTCCCTAAATGAGATTTCTCCGAGCTGTGAACCCCACGTCCCAGTCGGTGATTGATTCAAGTAATTTTTGTTCTTCCACTTCAAATTGGTACTTTGTAATTGAATTATCTATTCTGCCTCCATTTATTTCAGCTTTTCATTCGATTTTTCTGAAATATTCTTTGTTTTACCCACTCAGTATTAGGATCCCATCACAATCCATATATCATTTTAGGTTTCTATTTTGTTTTGATTTATCTTTATAGAATAATTTTGATTGATATTTAAGACTTCAATAAGATATTGAGTTATTTTATCATTGGTTTATATTAAATTTAAGTTTTATTGAAATTTTTTCATCGTCCAGACATAAATACAAGGGGAGGGTTAGGAATAGAGGCAGAGGATTTTCCATGGGAGGGTTAAGATTAGAGTCATGGAAAAGGGCTAGGGCTGGGGGGTTAGGATGGGTTGGGGGGTGGTTAGGGCCAAGGGGACTGGTAGGGGTTCGGGATAAGGTGTTGGTGTTGGGTTTATGGGGGATAGGGCCTGGGTTATGTTTAGGGGTTTAGGGCTAGGTTAGGTTTAGGTCGGGGTGGGGGTAGGTTTAGGTTGGGGTTTAGGTCGGGTGGGTAGTTTTAGGCTGGTATTTGGGGGTTAGTGGTAAAGGGGCCAGATAGGGCCAAGGGATGAGGTTTAAGGTAGTGGTTATTGGGGGTCATTTTAGTGAAGGGATTGGGGTAGTTTTACTATGTTAAACCATCATTAGAGTAAGTAGGATACCAAAAAGAGGCTACCTCATCAGTAACACAAAATTCTGAATGATGGTCATAATAAAGAGTAGGCTTGGACAATTCATATTTGTATGGATACAATGACCCTCAAAACCTAATGATCTTGTGATGAGCAGTACCATCAAGATTAACCTGCCTTTCATATACCTCATGAAATGGATTCACATGAAATAATTTTGGAACTGCTCATGAAGACTAATTAAATTTTGGGCACGATGATAGAAAAACAAGAGGACGGTCTTAAAGAGAAATAGGATTTTACCAATAACCTATCCCAATCTATTATGAGTTTAGCTTCCCTTGTGAGTAATTTGTGGTTACATTCTGATGTATGGATTGAAAAAGAGGATAAAACGAAGGAGGTTTATGAAGTGAAAGTTTTGGGTGAAAATAAGATTGATGAAGAAGAAAATTGAATCACATTTGATATTTCTAGAAAAGATGATCTTTTTAATCCTAAAGAAGAAAATGAACCCTCCCTTCAGTACTCATCTGAAGAAAAATAAATGGAATCTCTCAAGCGCTAACATGAACAATACGAATGGAACATGACAAAATTAATTAATGAAATGGTGGTTGATAATAGAGAAAAATAAAATGATGAATATTTATGTGTATTTAAATAGGATAAAAAAGATGAATAAGTGGATAGGGAGTTGGAGACCAGTAGATTAACTGAATTCTTCAAGGAATATTATTGTCCAAAAATTGAAGAAGAAATAGTTTCTGAAATACAATAAACCTCCAAAACACTAAAAAAGGAGAAGGGGGTGAAGCAATGGATGATAAATCACTAAAAATAGCGATGCAATCATGAAAATAGATTTTACAAGTTTTTAAAAAGTGGAGAAAAAGGATGTTGCAATTCAAGAAGTCATTACTGAATTTAAATGTAAGGAGATGGAATAAAAAGTAGGGGAGGAGGAGAAATGTATGGGGAATGCTGAAAATTTTAAAGAAGACCTCTAACACTAAGAGATGATGTTATTGTATTATAATTCATAGTTCTATCACAACATTAGAAGTCCATCAGAAACATGAAGATGTGGTGGAAAAATCCTTCAAAAAAATTGTCAAACATTGAATTCTTATTCCCTACATTAAATAAATCTAAAAAACTAGAAGTCACCTCCAATCAGTGTCATAGATATGGAAAGAAGAAGAAAGAGACCATGCAGCCCGATCTAGTAGAATTTAAAATCAGCATCAATACCGAGCCAGTTAAATTTTCTTCATTCTCCAATTATGTGACACAAAAGAAAATGTTCTAGCTTAATAACCTTAATGAAAGAACATCCAGTAGAAAATTAACTTCCGAATTCTGAATTGAATTATATGAGACATTTTTGTGCAGGGTAATTGACTTCTAAATTCTGAATTGAATTCTAAATTCAATTATGTATATATTTAATTTACTTCAGAATTATGTGTTATACTTGAAGGTAATTGCTGAATTCTGCATGTGGGATGGGGGGTGCAGTGGGCTGGGCGGGAATTGCAGAGGGTAGAGGGTGTGTGTAGGGGGGGCATGGGGGTATGCAGTGGGATGGGGGGGGAAGTGCAGTGGGAAGGAGGGTGTGCAGTGGGCTGGGGGGGGAGTGCAGTGGGCAGGAGGGAAGTGCAGGGGGTAGGGGGTGTGCTGGGGAAAGGGGTAGGGGGTGTGCTGGGGAAGGGGGCAGGGGAAGGGGCTGTTTTTTTATGGAATGGGGAGATATATAACCACAGTTATATACCATGGCCATAAAGATATAGCCAAGGTTTAAAGCCATGGCGAAAGGCCTATAGCCACGATTTACAACCATGGCTATATATATTTCCTGACTTTGGATTCTTCCACAGTTTCGAACCGTGGCTATAGGTTTTTCCCTCTAGGCATGCCAATACCAGCCACGGTTTATGAAACTATGGTTATAACCTATAGCCAATGTTTTTGGGCTTATAGCCATAGATCCAAACCGTGGCTATAGCCTTATGTTATTGTAGTGTATATACCCACCCATCAGGTGGGATTTTCGGAGGACGACTAGGTGTTCTTGTTTAACTTTACTGCTGTTGTACTTTCTTTTCAGTTGTACTGTACTTTCAGTTGGGTTTGTATACTGACCCATTTACTTTTCAGCACTTACTTTTGTACTCAATTTACTTTTTATTTACTCTATCTTTCGTAATATATTGTGTTTGTTTACTTTTAAAAAGGCAATGCCTTCCCTTTTTACCGGGATCTACACCATTGGTGCTATCGCCAGCCCTTGGCCTATGGAAGGCGGGCTTGGGGTAGTCACAGCATAGGCCCCGAGAATGGGTCGTGACAATATGAGATTTCCTATAATGATATTTTTACACATTCACCCCTTAATGATATTATGAAATCACACATTTCATATATTTTCTATTCCACATGTTATTAATATATATATATATATCCTTGTATATATGTTTACTGGAATCTAGTATAGTGTGACTATAGTGAAATTTTCACAATATTAATTTTACTTAATTAATCTCCAAATATCACTAAACATTTATGATTCTGGGATTAAGTGAGTAATTTTTGGGATTCCATATTCAAATAATGGAATTTTATGTAAATTTTGAATAAGTATACACACTTGGGATCAAAACATATGACTTGAGAGTCTTTTTTTATAGTAATTCATAGAAGTGTGGTTATAAGGAACCATCATTTGTATAAGAGTAGATTTTATCAAACATCGCAGAACAATTTAGTTTTTTTTGGAAATGTGATTAGAAAACATTATTAAAAACCCATTGGGAAAATTCTATGTATAGGATAACACATTAATTTTTTTATGTATAGATTGTGTAGACTCTTAAAAATCACATCCCCATCCTAATATAAATATGTGGAAGCAGGATTTTGTAAAGATTCACCTTGGGGTAACATCCATGAAATGGTCTATTGGGTATTAACTTGATCATCACCTAGTCCACAATAAAGAGGCATATCTAGACACATGATTATTCCACCACCGAGGGTTATATATGTGTGTGTGTGTGCGTGTGGTTTTTTGAATTAAAATTCACTTTATGATCTATTGTAAATGATTTAAATAGAATTTGAGGATGTGATATTTAACAAACGATGCTAGAGTGAATAATAAGATAATGACCATGAAAAACATAGGTCAAATTTAATGAGCTATTGGTTTTTTCTAATTATATCTTATTTGAAGCAAAATTATTATATGATGTAATGATGATTTTATTGGTGAAGTCATCTTAATTATGATTTTTATATAATTTTATTATTTATTCTATCTTGGATATTATAATAGTTATTTTTCTTTTAGTATTTGGATTAAATGAGGATGATCAAAATTAAAATATGAAAGGTATGTATCATGTAACTCATGAGACTTATAGAATATTATGGAAATTCATTTGAAAAAAATGGTTGAGAATCTCCATATAACCCTATTATAGAATAAAAACTTATTTTCAAAATATTAACCATGATATTGATTTTAAAATTAAATACCAAGTCATAACTATTCTTTATTAGTGAGTTGAAATTAAAATTTCATAGATGTTATTTATTTATGCAATGTAAAGACCTAAGAGATGTCTATTAGTTTTAAATTAATTAAACATCTTTTTAAAAAGAATGAATCAGAAACAATTAAAAAAATCAATCATTTTCTATAATATGACACAATATAAAAATTAATATTTCAAAATAACAAAATGTGAAACATCATAGGGAAAATTTAAAAAGAGTAAAATCTAATGTATATAAACAATTATCGAATTTATATATTTTAATTTCTAATTTATTATTATTAATTTAATAATTATTATTGTATATATTAATTATTCATGTTTTAATACCAATTAATTAAATATATTTTCTTTATATAATAAAAATAATTATCTTCAATGGGATGTTATTAAAATTATTTGATGTTATACTATTTTTTTAATCAATTGTGTTTTCCTCTAAATTTTTTAATTTTATTTTAATAAATTTATTTATAATTTTTAAAAGGATTTTTCTATATTATACAATTGATAATATATATATATAACAACTTGTTTAATATTATTAATTACTCTTAAATAGGATTAAGTAGAAATATAGATATTTAATGATTATATTCCTATAAAGATATTTTATTTCCCATAGAAATTAGGTATTCCATTGAAATTTAAATTATTATATCTAGAAATTTATTTTTACAAAATTGATACTTTTTCATATATTTAAATATAAAATTTATTTTAGGGCCAATTTTTTTGATTAATATATACAGGATTAATTTTAATTAAATTGTTGACAATACAATTTTTACAAATACTATATCTTTAATGGAATTAATATGATACTTGTATGACATAAAAATAGATGAAAACATTTTCCCATGTAAATATGTATAAGAGTTTTAAAATACTCTTTTATTTATATTATAAACAAACATTTAATATTTTGAAATGTATAAACATACTTTAATCTAAAAAAACTATTTTAGTCTCTTAAATTTAATTAATTATCCATAATTTATAATTTATTTGAGGATTACATTGAAGGAAAAAGATCTATATATTTGTTAATAATAAACAGAATAATGTCATGAAATTCATTAAAATTCATAATTATTTCCTAAACTCATTTTTATGCACAATTTTTTTTCTAAATTTTATTAATGCATTATATATTTATTATTAAAGAATTAATTTTTATAGAATTTTTGTAATTCAACATATTCAAAAATATTTAATATTTTTAATATGATTTATTAATATTAAATTATTTTTAAAATTTTTATTCAAAAAAATAGCATTGGTAAAAATATTTATCTGGTAAAGGCATTCATTGGTAATCATAATAAATCATGGTTAAAAAAATATGCTAAAAACTGCATTAAATGACTGTGTATTCTTACTCATATTTGGATCATCATCCCTAAAATTTTGGTATTATTTTTATATTATATTGTAAAAATTAAAAATATTTCTATTTAGTTCACTTATAATATGATTCTCCCACCCACCTATAACAACGATTCAACCAATTGGAATTCTATCTTATAATATTCTTTATTTTTATTAAAAAAAATTTGCAACCACTTTATTGATATTTTGGATGATATTGATTACAAAAATTCCATCAAATTAAATTTGGGTTATGTGAAAAGATATAATTATTCATCATATGTATTTTATCTAATCCTTTCGTTCATTCATTTCTTCTTCATCCACTACTTTTAAAATTTTATTTTTCACCATATGATTAAGTTTTTCCTAATTATTATTCCTATATACAGGTAATTTTACAATTATTGAATACTGAATTCTTATTTATTTAGTCATTATTGAACACATCCATTTGTGTTTGTGTTTTCACATATGAAAATTATATTATATTGATTATATAATTAATGAATAAATATTCTAAAATACAATTAATAATAAATATAAATTAGGAATTTCTTATGGTCTAATTTTTTTTGGAACGATGATACTATAATAAAATAATTTCAATATCATACTTATCCAATTAATTATTACATGTTTTTAATTAGGACAGTTTCATCCCCCACATGAACGATGAAATGGATTTATTACATAGATGGGTATAAAATAATTATTTATAGTGTGATATGATAAATTTTGAAATCTATTTTTATATTTTATATATAATGGTAATATTAGTGTTTTAAATCAATATTAATTATATCCATTATTTTAATGAATAGTTAACCAAAAAAATACATTTTACATTATCCATTTATGTAGTTATACATAAAAGTTCCATCAAATTAATAATTAGCTAGCCAAAATGTTATGGAACATATAATTCTGTGATCTTTATAATTATGTAGATGGAAACCTTATAATCATAGACTGACAAATAGAATTTTTATACCAAAAAACCATTGAATAAATAGATCTACAAACTGCCAATAGTTAATATTAAATAAAATGTACAAATTATGTAATAAAATATCAGAAAATATTATTAAAATTGTTATAATAATGAATACTTTTTTGAAATTGATTCTTAATGAGTCTAGATATTTTATATAGCATTTTTAAAATTTAGTCAAAATCCACAATAAATTTTTTTAGTGTCTCAACCTCTTATATTGAATATTAATTAATCATTTTTAAATGTGATTTTACAAAATCTAATTCATCTATCATATATTGACATTATTAAATCTCTAAATTCTTTTAAGGATAATTATTTTTTACAATATCAAATATATTCTCTTTTATTAATTTGAATCATTTTTTAATTTGGGGATGTTATGATTAAATCAAATCCTACCATAATAAGTTTTCTTTATTCTATATCAATATTTAATTTTATATCCAATTTTGTCCTAACCAATTTTCAAATATAAATATAAATATTGTTTTATTAATATTACTATTTTCCAGTTTTTAAATAATATATTTATCACACTTTTTACAATTTAGGTTTTATTAAATATATTTTTAATATAGAAATGATTTTTATCCTACCAGAAACATATAGTTTATATTACAATTCATATTTACATTGTAAAAACATTATATATGATTAATTAATACATTTTAGGTATTTATATTAATAGGTAATTTTAAAACAGTTTCTATTTTAAACGGCTAAAAGAGAATAAGAAAAACGAGAATAAAATTAAGATAAAAATATTGAGACAAAAATATTAATATTTTATAATAATATTAAAATATTTATAATAGTATTAAAAATATGAAGATAAAAATATTAATATTTATAGGTATTAATATTAATATTTTTTTATATTAATATTTTGTATTTTTAATATTTAATATAAAATTAAGATAAAAATATTTTTTTAATATATTTTTTATCTTCATATTTATATTATTTTGGGAAATATTTTTTGAATATTTCTCATATCATCAACTTTTAAAACGAAAATAAAAATATTTTCTGAAATCTGTTTTCATTTTTATTGCATAATTTTTCTCTAAATCTCTAAAATATAGAGATCTTAAGTGTTTTTTATAAATAAACATCTACATTAAATCATTTAATATTGATTTTTATTTATTAAAATTTTTATATCAGCTAATTTACTTTTGATATCATTTTATGCGATACTAGGTGGAAATGAAATGATACCCATTTTAATTCAATGGGAAATACTACATTGATGAATGATAGATATCATATGGCCCTATATGATTTTGTTTAATAGTTTGGGTCTTATATATACCTATACAGCGTTGGTTATATATTTTTATCTCATGAGACAATGAATTTGTGCATGAGTGTAATTGGAGTTTTCAATGCTCAAAAAGAATGTGTGTGAGTGTAGTTATGGTTATATATTATCAAAAGATTATTAATTAGTTTAATATTATTCATATATAATCAAAAATACTAAATGATAGTTTTATTGAAGATATATATGCTCACAAATGATATTCATTCATGTAATTATGGTAATCTATGGACCCAAAGATTGCGGTCGAGTATAAATATGGATAACTATGAACAAAAGGGTTGCGTATAGTAATAATTTAATTTTTATATTTTCTTAAAGATATATTTACCTATGATTAGTTTTATCCCATGTTAATATTTTATATTAATAGGTTATGATCCATGGCTTATTCTTGTTGTCCCATTATTCCAAAATCATATTCTATCGTATATGTTTCATCAGTTGAGATAACATGTAATTATATTAATCATTATGGAAAACAATTACTATTATATTATAATTTTAATAATATACTTATCTCAGGATATTTTTTATTGTATTATTATTATATAAATATTTAGGACATGTTGATAAGTTTATCCTTTAGAGTGGTTTTGGTCTCACCCCACTATTTTTTTTCTATTTCCTAGGTTTTAAAGATGAGAAATCCCATGTAGATGTATAAAAGTCGATATAGTATGATTTTATTATACAAAAATGATCTCAATATTATTTTTACGTATCTAATATCTAATGACACTAAAACATTATGTTTATAGGTTTGGGAGGGTAATTTGTGAGATGAAATGGGCAATAATATAAATATATGTATGTATGGCTTGATTAATATCACATAAAATGAAATTATATGTGTAAATAATTTATTTTTAGAACAAGACCAATGATATTGGGTTTTGGTATCCAAAAAATAATCCATATAAAATAAAATAGGTGCATAGAAATAAACTTGTTGAAAAAAAGAAAATTTTGAGACAAAGAACACTAACCATTAATCCAAACTTCAGAGAAAGAACATTAACATCCATTACAATAATATTAATAACCATAATAAAATTTTTATGAATATTATTAATATTTATTACTATTACTAATATTTTTTTATAATAATTAAATATACATTTTTTATATAGTTTTTTATAATTGTTATCCTCATATGTTGATAATTTTGATTTTTTATACATATTTCTAAAAAGTGATATGAGAACTGATTTTTTAAAACCAATTGCATCATTCCATGATTATAAATGGTATTTATATTTTAAAATTATTTATTCTCGAAATGTCCATACCATTGAAATCATTAGTATGGACCTAGAGAATGGAACCCATTAGAAGTTTTATTAGATAATTTACTAATATCAATGGACTACATTACAATGATTGTAATGTTTTGTTTCAAAATATCATAACCATATTCATATCACATATTAATCTATAATATCATTTATATATTTAAATCATTTTTGATAAATTGTTTTAATAATTTATTAATTTTTATCACAACTAATCATTTTATATTATAATTTTTTTGTTTTCTAGGAATCAACTATAGTTCATCAGACATAGAGAACAAGATATATGCCCATATGATTCAATTAATCGGCTCCTTCAACATCAGATTTAGATATTTTGATAAAAATAATCAAATGTAGAAATTTTCCTAGAAGTTTGACTTTTCAGTATTCAGATAAAGAAAGAAGTTTCTAAATTAGAAAAAATGAGTTTGCAATTGGAAGATGTCGAAATTTTTCTATCGAGTTTTGACAGAATAATGTGATGTCATGAGTCAAAAAGTTGTCATTCCTTATAAATTTTTTTTGATGATTCATTTATGATCAAAATGTTTTCACAAATCATAAAAAAATATATGATAATGTCTTTTGTATAAATGGTGGAGCATTTTGATGATTTTGAATGTTGCAGTATGATGATTCTATCATAATGAGAATTCAATCATAATGAGGAGATAAGGATACATAATATTGATTTAACAAAAAGGAAGAAAAATTCGAATTCAATAAATACAGAAATCATACTAACTCTTATAACGAAATGAAAATCAAACTAAAACTAAGAAGGAATAAAGAATCAGTATGACTCTACGAAGGAATCAAAAATCAGATTGAACTTGATATGGAAATAGAAATTGGACTGACTCTGATAAGGAAATAGATTCATAATAATATGATGATGAAGAAGACTATAATATAGAATAATAGAAGATTTATTTTGACATATATTGGTTAAACATGAAATTAAATTTTTTGTTAATCTCGGAAAAATTAAAGGAGGTTTGATGAAGTCAAATTTGATGATTAAATAAATGAGTTTTTTTATAGATTATGTTATTTGTGGAAGGAAATATGGTTTTTAAGCTCCCCAATTTTTTTTTCTGAGTTGCCATTAATTACTTTCTTAGATAATTTATTCAAGATGGATATTTCATGTAGGAGTAAGAGTCAAGGAGATGATGAAAACATGTGATATTCGTTGTTGGAAAAAGATTTAGTAAGGATGATCAGATAGTTGAATTTTTTAAAGGGTTGAAAAGACTGTATTTAGTCAATCAGATTGAGATAATTGGACAAAAGAACATTGTATTTATTATCTGAGAAGTGTTTGGGTTTTTTTATTTAGAATGGGTTAATTGTATTGATTCTATTATATTTAGCTATCATATCAAGACACATTCGATTAGAAGAATCTGATAGCGATTGGTTATATTGATTGAATTATATCCAAAAACATTTGATTGAGAAGACCATATCCAACCGAATTAGACTAAGGACTGAGACTGAGGTATTATGGAAATGTTTCAAAAAATAAATTATTAATTCATTTGGATGAATTTTTTAGATGAAAACATTGTAAACTAACAAGAATGGGTATAAAATTCCCTATTATGAGATTTAAGGTATTTAATAGAAGTTGGAACATGTTGTATTCCCCACTTCATAAAAATGTATTTCCATAGACCCAAGAGATTGTATCTAGAAATATGTATGATCAATAAGTAAGGATGAACCTTGTAAATCTATTGTGTTTTACATTAAACATTGTTTGTGAATGAATTATTATTTACTAAAATTTGAAAACAATATAAATCTAAACATGTTGTAATGTTTCTAAATGTTTTGAATCATATAAAAGATTAAAAACTAATTCAAACCCACTTCCCTGTTTTTATTCAATCATCTAGAACATAAATAGGTATCTGAGGGAGGTTCATTTATTCAATCATAATCATGGATAAAATCGTTTCGATCAAAACTATATGAACTCTTACATATGTTGAAAATAATTAGTATGGATAGATTTACAGAATGATTCCTTATCTTCTGTCTTTTATCATAGAAGTTGATGATACTACTACTATAGTGATTTCCCCATTGAGATTGATTCCATCATGACCTTTTATGAGATGAGAAATATAGAAGTTGATTGAAAGGCTATAAATGTTATTTTCATGTCATTATAAAAATAGTTTTAATGAAAGTTAATTGGTTTGAAAATATCAAAAAGTATGTGTAAAAATATAGAATGTGTTTTTGAAGGGAATACCAAAAATAAGGAATGAATATATAAAATGTGGAATAATAAGTATGAAGATATCAGAATGATTGATGAAGTAACAATTGTTGAATAATTCCCTGGAGTAAATTATATTTTTTGCAACATCAATATATTCATAGATTTACTAAAAGATTCTAAAATTGTGAAGAAACTTATGAGAAATATTCTAGACCAATATGATTATTAAATTTATTCCATATAAGATAAATAAAATTTATCTCTTGATTATTTGTATAAAAATCACGTTTCTTATGAAATGAGGAAGTCTCTACTGTTTGAAGATAATATTGAAGATTAAATTGATTTTGAAGGTATGATAATGTTGAAAATTCATTATCTTGAAGATGTTCATCCTTGTGACACTGGCGATTAAGAGGATAATGAGTTGAATGAAAAAAATAATATCTCTTATATCAATGATCAATTGAAAAGTTTGAGGAATGAATAATGGTAAACATAATATAAAATGTTTTGTGTGTGGTGGTATCAATATTTTTGTTATCAATTTCCCCATGAATAATATTAAAGAATATCGAGATGATTAAGATGGAAATCATCTATAGAAGAAGTGAAACAATAATGATAAATAATAAAAATCTCCCAACAGATACATGAAGATTTTTACTGAAACGATAAAATTTTGTGGAGTAATATTATGGAATCCGACTCAACCGAAAACAATTCTTCTGAAATTGAATATTGAGAACAATTCATAACCATCATAGAAATATTTTAGAAGAAAATAGATATCTCATAGAGTAAATAAGGTGGTGAAAATCATATAGAGAGTATTATCTCATAACTGTGCATGTTCCATGTCTTGAGAAAAAAACACGAGAACAAAATTATATTAATGAAAATATAATGTGAATATGTTGTTTTTGGAAGAAATGATGTCATAAAGTAGGATGATGAGTACATAGAAGTGATTTAAATTTAACACCCTAGAATTTCTAAACAAGGAATGTTGGTTGGAGATCTTAGTAAGAATATAGAATCTAAGGAAGAAAAGGTTAAAAAAATCAATCCCAGATTCTTTAGTCAAAAAATACTTTTAGGAAGATAAATGAAATCTTCAAAATTAGCTTTCAAGTAAAATTTGAGACATCTAAAGCTTTGATAAGGATCATTACATTAATCAGGTGGAATATTATTTTATACAGAGTAATGTTTCATATTAATATTTTATGATTTCTAGTTCTAGAAAAATAATTTGGAATTCTTGGGTTGAGAAAGGATATGAGAAACCTATCAAATCAAAAAATTTATAATACTCACTTGAAATAAAAGGTGGTCCACATACATAGTATTATAGAGATGAAATAATTTTCCATCATCAATAATGTTTCAAAACAGAAAAATCATCTTTCAATAGAAAATGATAATTTTATGATAATTTTTTGTGTTTTTGAATCTATGGGAAAATTCAACATAATTTTGGGCTCAAATTATCTATACCTAGATAATTATATGATAAGAATGGAATAAAGTGTGAATTTTTAATGAGAAATATTCCCAACATACAAAAATTTGAAAAAGAGAATTCTCACAATTTTAGAAACATTCCAACAAGAAACAAAAATGACTTTCTTGAAGAAATTTGGGGAAGATTTTATCAATCTGGTCATCATGAAAAACGTTGTATGAAACTCTTTCTAGAACATGTATCTTCTGATATAAAATAGAATAATTCTGAAAAAATAAAGTTTAGGAAAGTTATATTTTTTGTTGGAGCAACATTTAAGGTTAGTAAATGGATGAAACCATTGATACATGATAGTGGGTTTCCTTTATATACGATAGGTGATATATAATTATTGAAACATATTGAATGTCACGATGGAGGAAAAGTTACATTTGGTAAATATACTTCATTTAAAGTCATACCAATTGGAATGTTGGATATTGATGATGAAATGATGAAATCTACGACAATATTATTTATTTATGGGATAAATAATAAAATACATATTGTTTTTCATCACTGAGATGATTTAAAAGAATTTTTTCCCGAAAATATTTTTTGTATAGTCAAAAGTGTGAATTATACAATCTTCATTACAAAATGTGAATGTACTAGTGAGAATATTCTTAAATGGAATAATTCAATAACACTTGTAACCTATGTGCAGAATAAGAAAACAAATTGTGGCCTCGAGGAATTCAAAAAAATAGGAATAAAAACATGAATAATCATTCTAATGTTGATGATGATCATATTTTTCTAGAATTGAAATGAACAGATGAAGATGTTTTTATTACATGACTAGAAGGAAATATGAAAATCAAATGTCATAATAGATTTGAGATTACATCTACTAAAAATGTGATATTATTCATTGCGATTTTTGTAGTCTGAGGAGGCATATATAAAACAATGAGATTTATACTTTATCACTATTATTGATGATTTCACTTGGATGAAAAACATTATGTTTATGATCCAAAAGTAAATTGAAATTGAAATGGACAAATTCCATAGAAAATATATTGAGGAAGATATGGGGTTTCCATAAATATGTTAATAAAAGATAATGTAATTGAATTCAAAAACAATAATTTTAAATCTGATGGCACCCCACTCTCTGGGTGGTGATCTCCCTCCCCTTGGGTTTCCTTGGTTTCCCCTTCGGTGGTTTAACGACATCTCTTTTCTCACTTTATCAGTGAATTTTGTCATAATCAGTGTGTTTTTGAGTTTTTCTCTAACTCTGATCTTGCAGATTCACTGCAGATTTTCCTGTTCCATGTCTCTTCTCGGGATTGCTTCTTCGTCGTCGGCTAGATTTGTCTTCCTCGTTCCGGGTTCTTCTTTGGATCATGCCTCTTTTGATATTTCACTTCTTCTCACACATCAGGTGATCTTGGAATCTCAAACAACCCCCTTATTCGGCTGCGTGACCCCCCTCCACCAGATCCCCTTGGATCTGGTCTTCTCTGCATGTCTGTCGCTCGTTCGAGTGGTGACGAGTGAGGACGGCGACATTGGCAGTCCTAGCTTTTTTGGAGGCCGTTCATGTCAATCTTGCAGGGAGATCATCCCTGATTGTGACCATTTGATTTTGGCCTTTAGGATTATGTGGTGGTGTCCGGTGGGTCGAAGGTGCTGGTGGGATCTCGGGTGGTGGAAGGCGAGATGCCGGATCTCCGACTTTGCGGATTCAACACCTGCTGTGACTTTTTCTGGTGCTGGGTTCGTGGATGTGATTCTACCTATGTTGGTTGAAGTGGAGAAGATTTCAGGGGGTAGATGAATCAAAGAGCTGGTTGAGGACATGTGGGGCTCAAGGATTGAGGCTACCTTGGCTCGACATGTTGAGGGAGTTTCTGGTTCAGCTTCTTTGGCTTTCCTCAATTTCTTATTGTGGACCAGGATATGATTATGAGATTTCAGAAGAGGGGGTTTTTAATTTCTTTGTTCTGAGGATTTTTGTGGGCCGCTCCCTTGGTTGCACTGCTCAGGAGTGATTCTCTTGAATTTCATCTTGTTCTGCATTGGTTGTTGGTTCTGCGAGTTCTTCTGAAACATTTTTCTTCGCGAGTATTTTATTCTCTTGTCGCATTTGGATGGTGTAGCATTTTTCTGGTACCATTGGGTGGGAGACCTCGAATGATGGATGGGTGTGCTGACACCCATCATCAGCCATACGTTATCTTTTGATGGACGGATGGATTCTTTGCTATGACTTTTGCTCATTGTTTTCAGTCTCTACTTGTGTTACATCAGGCTGACACTGCAAAGATTCTTCACATGCATTGTCGGGTGGGCGGCACGAAAGAGCGAAAGGCGTGCTTGCACCTTTCATTCGGCTCTCCTCAACATTTCTATGTTGGTTGTAGAGATGCTCTATAACGTTGTGCTGCTAGCACGGTATAACTTCTTGACAGGGGGGTGATGCATTTTTTTGAATGATCTCACTGGTGCACTGTTCGGTGAAGGGGCGATGAGATTTTTAGGAGCCTGCTTGGTTTTTTTGTTTCTTTTGAACTTGTTTGATCAACATGGCCAACCTTTTAAGGCTTTTTCCCTTCTTGTAATGGGTTCCTCTTTCCCAGTGCCAAAAGAGGTCTCTTCTTTTCATGATCAATACAGGGGGCTTGACCCCCAACCATTTAAAAAAATAATAATTTTAAATATTATTTGATAAAACATGGTATCAAACATCGGTATTGTGCTCCCTATACTCCACAAAAAATTGGAGTAGTAGGAAGAATGAATAGAAGATTTGTGGAAATTTGAAGATGTTTGTTAGCAGAATTTACACATTAAATGATTTATTGGAGATGTGCTATTAGTTCTATTTTACATGTTCAAAATAAATGTTTTTTGAGACTGGAAACCATCATGACTCTTTATGAAATGTCATATTACAAAATACAATCATTGAAATGTTTTAAAGTTTTTAGAAGATCATGTTTACCCAAAATTTAAAATCCAAATTTGGGAGAATTGTTGAGAAAGATGAGGAAGGAAATTATAAGGTATATTGATAAAATGTAAGCAAATACATATGATGGAACAATAATTTACAAATATTGGTGGAATAAATAGATTTATGGTAATTTAAAATCAATATTTTTTTAAAAATTGTTGTTCTGATTGCTGTAGAGGATAAAATGTAGATTTAAAACAATAGTGAATGTAATTCAAAACATTATTATCTAGATTCTTTAGAATCATGTGATGAGGAAGGTTCAATTGTGAATGGATCTTCTAAATTTCATACCAAAAAAATCATTATGAATTCTAAAACAATATTTTCAATTATAATGCTCAGGTTCAGACTAGATGGATGTTGAGATTAGAAAAATATGACTTCTGATATCTAACAAGTCAAACAAGAATCTGTATCAGAGGTTATTCAACATATTAAATAGGTGGATTTTTGAAATGAATATTTGGATTATATTGATATGAATGAAACATGCTAACATGTTACTGGTCCATCAAATAAAAAAATTCAAAACAAAGTGTGTTTATTCATAATAATTAAATTAGGATGCAGATGTTTCATGAAACAAATAAGGAATTGTCTGTAAAGGATATTCACCAGATGAAGGTATGGGTTTTGATTAAACAACTTCCCCCTTTGTGAGGATAGAAACTCTTCAAACGTTCTTTGGAGTGGATACACATCATCATTACAAAGTTAATCATATGGATGTGTATTCGTCCTTCTTAAATGGTGAGATTGAGGAAGAATATTTCATTGAAAAACCTTGTGGGTATCTATATGATGAGGAAGAAAACAAATTTTTATAGTGAATAAGGATTTGTATGTTTTAACTCACTCACTCCATTCATGGTAATCAAAACATGATTTTTTTTCAAAGATGAAATGTTATAATGTAAATGTTGATAGAAACATGTATGCTAATGATGCTTACCTGATTGATGTAATTATAATTGTTTTTGTGGATGATATAATTTTTTCTGGGCATGAATAAGATGTTTTTAATTAATTTTCTTGGGAAATGAAGAAGAATATTTATATTTATATGTTAGGATAATTAACTTTCTTACATGGATTACATGTCCATGAAAAGGAAAAATACATTTTATCATATCAAGGGAAGTATTTGTTGGAATTGTTAACAAATTATGGGATGGAAAAATCTAAAGAAGAATCAACTCTAATTTTCGTGAGAACAATGTGTACAAATGGATAAGCAAAAATATGTTTAAATAAAAAAACATTCAGAAGCTAATAAGTTGTTTTATTTACCGTTCATAGTCAAAAACTATTATTTTTTGTAGTGTGACCTTATGTTCTATGTATCAAAGTAATGAAAAATAATAACATATGTGGGTAGTAAAGATGATTATGATATATTTAAATGGAACAAATCCACATTGGTTTTTCTAAAAAAATTGAAATAATGTTTAATGTATATATTAATGCTGATTGGTCTCGATATTTTAATGATATAATATCAACCTCATGAGGAAAAAATTTTCATTGATGAATTTTGTGTGACTTGGGAAAGTAATAATTTTTTTAGTAACTCTAAGAATAATATAATATGAATATGTTTCTACCACTCCATATTATACTCAATTGTTTTGGATAAATGGTCTATTAGAATACATGAAAGTAAATGTTTCTAAACCACTGAAGATAATTTCTGATAATCAGAGTGCAGTTGATAATTATAAAAATCGTGTTTGAAATTCATGATCAAAACACATTGATATAATGTTAATCTTTATAAAAGTGAAAGTTACTGCATGATATGTTTTTCTTGAATACATTTGGAAAAAGTATATGATTTATGATATCATTTCAAAAGCAATGTCAAATGAAATTTTTGTGTAATTAAGGCCACAACATCATATCCAGCCTCCTCCGATGTCTTACTTAACATCGTAAGGAATACCACCATTGTGCTTTAGATTATATTGACAAAGGGGGAGATAAATTAACAAATATATATTAAATTTTTATACTTATTTTCATTCAATGAATCAAATGTTTTGGTAATCAGATAATGGTAGAGAGAGAAATATTATTTAGAAAAGAATGAATGGTAAAGGGAAAATTAAAATGAGAAATGAAACATGAAAAGAGTTTAACTTTACTTTGCCAGAAAACATACTTACCACTGAGGGATGTAATTCCATCAAAAACATTACACAATCCAGTAGTGTGTATTCAGAACACTATATTTTGATAAAGCTTATGTATTAATAAAATTCCAAAACATGACATGTTTAAAAAATATGAGTAGTGAAAAAATTATGAGTTTTTAAATTTTATTAAGGAGGGATGTCACCAAATAAAATTTTGGAGATTAACCTTTGTGATAAATTGTTTTCACAATGGTTTTTTTTATTTTATGACAACTAATGTTTTTTATAATAATTTTTTTCTTAGAATCAGATAATGTTCATCAAACTCAATGAATCATACAATGGTTCATGCAAAACATTTTATTGGATCTATCTATATTAGATTTAGATAAGAAGATATAAAAGCATTACTGTATAATTTGTTGTTTTCATGATTTCTATCTTTTCCATATCCCGAGATGGAAATAATTTTCTGAGTTAGAATGAACTAAGTTTCTATTTGAAGAATTTGTATTTTTTGAAAGCGTTTTTGAAGGAAAATTATGATGTCAAGAGTTAGAATGTTTTAAAATATTATAAACAAATTAATACGATGATTTACTGATAATTATGATATAAAAATCGTGCTAACATTCAAGATAAATGATTTAGATGAAATGGTGGAGGGGTTTGAAGATATTCAATGTAGCAGTATAGAGATTATATTTCAATGGGAATTCCACCGTAATGATAACTCAATAATAATGAGATGAGAAGGATATAGAATTCAGATTCTATAAAATTGAAAAATAATTCGAATTCACTGAATACAGAAATTAGATTCATTGAAAAGAAAAATGAAATATGACTCCCATAATACAGAAATTGATCTGACACTGAGAAGAAAATTGATATCATACTCACTCAAAGAAGTAAATAGAAATTTGAGAAACCCTGAGTATGAAATAGAGATGTGACTAACTCATAGGAGGACACATAAATTAGATAGACTCTAAGAAGGAAATATATTTTTAATATGATAATTTTGCATCAATCATCAAAAGAAAGTTCTAGATGTTTTATTAACTGTTAAAGTGGTAAATCATGAATTTCAAGTATTCATAAATCTCAGAAAAATTTTATCTAGATTGAAGAAATAAAATATTATATTTAAATTTGAGATATTATAAGTGTTTTTGAGATTTGAGTAATCTAGAATGGTTTCAGGTTTTCTTAATTTTTTTCTGAGTAACCTATAAATACATTCTTATATCATTGGTTCAAGTGGGATTTTCCATGCAGGTAGAAAAGGAGAAGCTCTGTTGAAGTCAAGTGAGAGTAATTGTTGGCCAGAGATCTCATGAGGACTATTAGGCCACATAATCATTTTGTATAGGTTTGAATGATATCATACTAATAAGATCATATTTATTCAATCTGACTAAGTCAATCAGATTATGGTACATCTTATTGAGTATTTGTGAAGAGTTTGAGTATTTCAGATTGAGAATGCGTTCATTTTATTAAGTACATAATATTGAGATAATCTAATCCAAACTCAAAGTATTGATAAAATAAAATCTAGACTTATTGAAATGGGAAAATCAAATCCAGACTCATCAGATTTAGAAAATAAGATCCATCCTAATTGGACTGAGGATTCAGACTGACTAATTGTGCAAAACATTCAACATAGTATGTATTCTTTTGTTTGAATCAATTTTTTATTAGAAAACAATGAAAACTTATGAGAGTTAGTATAATACTTACTATCATGGGATATAATTTTTTTAATTAGATTTTGAACAATTTATATTAACTTCTATATAATAGTTGATTTACATATACCCATAAGAGAGGATATGAATAAGATGAAGGGTATCACACTATGGATGATCCATGTAAATATTGTGTGCTTTACTTTTGATAATATTATTTTATGGATGAGTATATACTAAATGATGATAAGTATATAAATCCTAATAGGTTTCCGGGGTTATGTTTCTAATTGTATTTACCTTATAAATGGAAAATAATTTTTTCAACCCAACTTCTTGGTAGTAATTCGATCCTTTATAACATTAATATTCATATAAATAATTTTAACCATCCATGCATGTTGATGATGCGAAAAAATGTGTTTTCAGTGTAGATAGTAGTATACACATAACTGAAGAAACTTTCTCATTTAACTAATGGATGTGATCATTAATGAAAATTATTGTTATTTAAAAATAGTATTATTTTACTATAATAATAATAATTATATTATTATATTATTATGGGAATATTATATTTGAAGGATATAATTGAGAAAATAAAATATATAAATAAAAAATGAATGGTTAAGAGCTCATAAGTTACTTTTCTAGACTACTCCTAATGCATAAAAAATATTGGCCTTATTCTTATTCAAAAATATGTATAATGTGATAAATAGAATTTATTAGGGGGGTTTGATGGTTTTGGGTTGTGTTAAAAGGCCATAGATGTGATGAGAAGTTGGCCGATGATGTGACGACCAGAATTTTTTTGAATTAAATTCCCCTTTTATATTTAGGAAAATATTTTATGGATATTGTGTTGCATGGTCTTATTTTGTTTTATTAGATCCATTTGGTTTTAAAATACCATTATATATGATTAACATTTTTAATATTGTTATTGAACATTAATCACATTACTATTATAAACATAAGGTTTAAAAAATATTTTTGACACAGATAAAGGAATTTACGGCCTTCTTCTAGTTTGGTTGTACCCAATAAAGCCAATTTATCTTGTATTCCAGGGGATATAGAATTTCTAACAGTTTCCCGAGACCAATCCCAAGATTGTACCCAACAACATAAGCCTAGTTGAATCCATTTATGCGAGATGTTCTAGCTCATCGAGATCATGAACCAAACCATGTTCAATGAACAGCCCCATGAAAGCCCCACCATTGTGTACCTTACTCTTAGGGCATATACTAGTGTAATAAATTTATATGAATCAAGAACCTAGTAATTATATTTTGTATATTATTTTTTTATAGAATAATGAATATGTTTTTTTTCTATTATTATTAAATTGTAAATAATTTGTAAAGAAGAAATAGTTATTTTTGTTAATATTATTATTTGTTTAATAAATATATTTTGTTAAATTAATGGACATTGTAAAAAAATAATATTTTAATAAATTACTATTAATAAGTTACTTTTATTAAATAGAAATGATCATATAATTTTAATGAAGACAAATATATTTTTTATTCGGGTTCGAAAACACTTATTTCAAAAAAACAATAAATTTTCTATAAATGATTGTATTTATTTTAACAGTAAAAATTAATATTTTTTTAAAACTGTTTAAATAAAATTAATATTATTCATGTAATCTATTAGTTGAAATTATACAACAATTAATCATTCTTAATTTTTTATGACAATAGAATTGTTTATTAAAAATAAAAAATTGTATTAATATCCATTTTATTTTATGACATCACAATGGACATATAATGTATTAATAAGTACAATAAAAGGTACCATCCGCCAAATATATGTTATCCCTTTATAATTATGTGGTTATATGTTTATTTTATTTATTTTTTAAATCCATTATGAATCTCCGAGACATATAATATATTTTAGGATTTTCTGATTATTTTTTAAGAGTGCGACTCACCTCCACATTAGAAAGAGATATATTTTAATATTTTTGGCCATTTCACTTATAAAATAATTTAGATAGTTCCCTTATATTATAAACCATTTGAAATCCCCATGGTATGGTTTGGTGGTTTTGAATATTTGATTATAAAGTGTCCAAAACCAAAATAATAATGATGTCCCCCTAATTTCTTATATAAACCCACCCAATCTCCAATTTCACTTCCCATAAACTGATGTAGGTTCATATAAACTAATCTACCTACTCCGTAGAGTCCTTTTAGGGTGCCCCAATCTCCCAAGAACCCTCTCATAATCATTTGTAATCACACATCTGTGTAAGAGATTTCACTCCCCACTAATGAATTCAAGCTCTTTCATGGAGATTAGTTACTTTAATTTCAATTCTATGTATTTCCATTCATTTTTAATAATTTAATTACAGTCTAATTAAATTTATTTTTATGAAGGATCATTTATCCACCCTAATTTGTATCCTTACCTAATCTATTACTATACAGAATTTTCTTAAGTGTTTTCTCTCTGGTTATTTTTATTCAAGAAGTCGTTTTATATTATGCTTCTTAAATTACTTTTTTATATGTTGGGATTTATTCCCCATGATTCCAATATATTTAATTTTAGGTATAAATGATTACATCCTACTTTTAATCTCATTAAACCCCTTATTATCGTTTTTACTCCAATTAGCATGGCGAAATGTCGTAAGGGTTCTTCTATTTTTTCCTCTTACTTCAAGAGTATTTGTTATTTTATTCCATAAATTAATAATTAAATACATAGTGGAATTTAATTTAATTTTCCACATATTATATATTTAATGTCTAAATTATGATATATTATTTTCACCCTCATCAACTCATTTTATGAGTTTCTATATGACATCATTATGCGGCCAATATTTAAAAGCAATTTTCCATGAAAAAATAATTGAGTAGTTAATACCATACCCATTCCTCAATCTAGATTATTCACATTTGTTAAGATATTAATATTTATTCTCAATATATATGTATATATTCCACATTTACTTGATCGCGTAATAAAATATGATGATTGAAGAATCCATGTTTTATGATCTATGTGGTACACTGAAGCATGAAAATGAAATGGTTATGAAATGTGTGCAGTTATGATTCTCAAATCCAACGGGTAATGTTTTGAATCATGATACGTCATGTGAAATGATATTTGAACCATGTTACATCATGTTCAATGTGATTTTACTCGTGTTTCTCCTTGTCTAATGAGACGTAACTCATTCTCCCCCTTATGAAATGACCTTTAACTCGTGCTCCTCCATGTAAAATGAGCATTGACTGATGATAATGTCATATTGTATATAGTTTCCACATTTAATATGTTATTATTATCATACTAAATCATTCTATTATATTCATGTTTCTTTTATGATCCTCTTCTATGTCTATTTTTTAAAATATATTGTCTTCCCCAAGTCATTCCATGTTTATTCCCTTACTCTACTTTGTAACTCACCCCTTTCTTATGAATGTCCTCAATTTATCCCACATAGTATTAAGTACAAAGGAATGTGGTGGTATTGTAAAAGATGTTTTCAATAAATATGCTTCTTTTCATGTCTTAATTTTGTATGTAATGTACATAATTTTCAAATGACACCATACCAATCGATTTTTGATATGTATTAAGTTAAATTTTATGTAAATAACCATGTTTAAATATAAAATAAAGATATTCATTGATATTGTTAGTATCCAATTATAGGGTGGTTATTTTTAGTTTAATATTAGGAATGCATAGTCAAAACCATTAAGGGTAAGAATATGTTTAATAATGTATCCCTAAAATTTTGTGACTAAATAGAATGTTTTTTATAAATAAAATACACACATGTATTGATACTAAAAGTGGAATTAGTTCTTAAAAAGATATACCAATGAGTAAAAAATCTGACAAGGTGTCCTAGGTATTAATCAAGGTGACCTGGTACCTGATAATAAGACTTACTACGTACCTTCTTTGACACTCACTGGTGATATTCTTTGGTAAATTCCTAGCTCATTACAAACCATTAATAAGGGAAGTAGAAAATGATAATAAGAATATATCTTAGGATGTAGATCATGGTTATCAAATATTGAAGCTTATAAACAGAAATGTTAATGAGATAAATGTAATTTATAAGTTATATAATTGATGACATTGGATTCAACTTTATGTTTTTCTCTAACAAATACAATCATCACAAATTTTTCATGTATTATATCCTATGTCTAAAAATTGGATGAATCATGCTAACAACCGATGAGAAGGGGAGTGTGAGTATTGCTCCAATTTTATTCCCAACCTGATGGGAGTGGGAATGGAAAGCAATTTCATGATACTCTCGCAGTTTACCCAAGTAATGAATAGAAACCTGAACTAGGAGGAGAACCCAAGCACCCCTAAGAAGGATCAACCCGCAGTTAAGAGCTTCATGCGACAAAGGACTCCACCATTAAATGGAATATCTAATCCCTTAATCATGTAGTAATAGTTAAAATCTATTGAAATAATCTATGATATCCTTCGATGATCTAAACAAGAGATGTTTCTTCCGGATGTATATCATATGAGGGGAGAATCCGATCTGTGTTGGACATTGATCAAGAATAAAAAGCCTAAGGGATAGATCGATGCAATGGAGTGGAATGAATTATGGAGTTTTTTTGGATAATTGTACGTCTCGCACCACCTATCTTAATATGGAATGAAATTTCATTAGACTAAAGGAAAAGGATTATGATTATATTGGGGAAAATGGGGAAAATGTCACAATATTTTCACAATACCCCTCTAATTATTTTATTACCCCTGAAATCGAGGTCGACCGCTTCTTTAGTGGGATAAATATTGCGTAACAAAAATCCTTGGATATCCATGTGATTGATAACTATGAAGAAATTGTTTTCTGTTATCTCATGTTTGAGTTGAAAATAGGTGAATCTTAGGGGTATCATTGATGTAAGAAGTTGAATGTGAAATTTAAGTCAAATGGATTAATCCAATATAGCAATAAAATTCTATCATCCCACTTGTCTATGGTATGGAATGAATCACCTAGGAAATTTCCTAAGGGGATAAAAGAAATTAAATAGGTGCAGAAGAGAAGGGAATCTTGATAATATGTTTTGGTAGGATAGACCCTCTAATGTGAAATAGGAATGAAATGATATGATAAACCCTCAACCCATTTTTATTGCTTCAAATATTGGAAACCAGTTAACATTGAGAATGAGTGCATTAAGCCAATGGTTTTCAGTGGAAAACAAGAATATCCAAATGAAAAAGGGTGAGACTTTTCCATCTCTACCACTAAATTAAATCCCTAAGATGAGTTGGTGATAGGTATTCATGTTTTTTTCTCTAATAGAGAATATATATTTTCATTATGGTACTACGCATTACATGATATCATGAATGTTTAGAAGAACTATTAAAACACCACTGCAAATTATTAAAGTAGAGATGTCTATGGAAATGGAAAATGGGGAAATTATTACATCCTATTTATATATCTCTACACCTATCACAATTTGTGGATGTAACTTCTTGGAGAACCTTTTAACACATCCTTTGTTGGAATTTAAATTAATTTTGATCATTTATTAGATTTCCCTATATAAATCCAACATAAATTATCACAATTGGAAAATCACTCTCTCCATGGAAAATTGACCACAAATTCTATACCTTTTCATAAAGGAGGATGAATCTTCATTAGCACCATCACCTCATGATTGGATATTATTTGACTATGAGAAATCATATCTAGATTATATAATGGCGTCTATAGAAGGTACCCTTTTAGAAGACATGCCTATTGTGAGGGAATGTGCTGACTTGTTTCCTAATGAATTGCATGGTATTCCCCCTAGCCGAGGATTGAATTTTCATTCCATATTATAGCTAATAATTTTCCAATATCCATGAAAACATATAGGATGGGTGTTTTCAAACATGAGTAGATAAAAAACTATAGGAGAATGTAGATAATTGGTTTCTATACATAATTACATCCACATGGGGTGCACCAGTTATCTTCTTCATGAAGAAGTATGGGTCAATGCACCTTTGTGTAGAATTTCTTGAGCTGAAAAAAATAAAGATAGAGAGTAAATATCCTTTTCCATAAATTTATGACTTGTGTTATCAGTTATGTAGAGAAAAATACTTCTTAAAGGAGGATATACGGCTAGGATATTAACATATAAGGGTGAACAAGGAAGATATCCCCAAGACTACTTTTCATATAAGTTAGAGGCATTATGATATCATAGTGATACCTTTCACACTCACTATTTCTACAGAAATCATCATGGGATCGATGAAAATAGTCCTTCGAGATTAATTTGACAAATTTTTGGTAGTCATTATAGATGATATTCTAATATAATCCAAAACTAAGGGGGAACATTGGGAGCATCAGGGAATTATTAACAAAGAATGTATGAAAAAGGAATATCTATGTGAATTACTAAAGTATTGAGATTAGGTAGAAATAACTCTCATTATTAGTGTATATCATAACAAGATATTTTATATCTAAGGATCCTTCCATGATTAAAGAAATTTATGGATGGTCAAGGCCAACATCAATGAGATATATCCTTATCTTTTTTGGGATAATTGAATATTATCACTAATTTTTGAGAATTTTTTCATGATTATAAAACACTCTTATCATGAAAACATATAATTGACTCAAATATGTTTGGAATAATGAATGTGATGAAATAATAATTGTTTTTTAATATAGGATTGTTACTTCCCCTATTCTCACACTACCTATAAGTGGATATATATTCGTAATTTTCATCGATGAATTAAATAAGGGAAATGGATGTGTGTTGATGAAAATTAATAAATTCATTTCCTATTCTTCAAGGAATTAGAAAAATCCATAGAAAAACTATCTCAAACATGATATAGAGTCTACATGTATGATTCTTGGATTAAAAATATGGTAGCATTTTCTCTTTGTGTAGAAATGAAAAATATATATGGATCACAAGAGTCTCATAAATATATTCACTAAAAATTTTACAAATGTCCCAATGAATATTTTTAGAGATCATCACGGATTATGACTACTTAATAAACTGTTATCATGGGAATGAGAAGAAGGTGGAAGACGCTCTAATATAAAGGACGAAGAAAATTAATCATTGATGAGAATTGAGAAAGATCAAATTTTATTAGACCTGAAGAATTTGTAAAAGTCAATCATAAATAATTGAACATCATCAACCCTTTCAAAAACTTATATGTCAAAAATATATTTTTTAAAGGAAATATGATTCTTATAATGATAATGTGAAATTTTAAAAGAATGTTGAATCTATCAAAAAATGGGAATCTTCAGAGTTAAATGTTAATGAAGAAAGAATTGTGTTATTGGTGTCAAGACTATGAGTTCCATAAAATCATATTCTAATGATATAACTTTTGGGTGATGCACATAGATTTACTTTATCCATTCTCCTAGGAAAAATAAATATTTACTGAGAACTCTAATGTCACTATTGGTGGGATGACATAAAGAAGTAGAAAAAAAAATTTATACCAAATTAACTGGTATGTCATCATGTGAATGATGAATGGAATAAGTATAGGGGGATGATAAAACCATTTCCCATACCAACATAGAAATGGAAAAAATCACCATGGACATTATCACCGGACGTCAAAGGACATCCAATAGAAATAATACTATATGGGTTGTTTTGGATCATATTACAAAAAATAAACCCTTCATTATGATTTAATGGAATTTCTCACTAGATTAGCTAGCATAGATATACATCATATAAGTGGTAAAGTTGAATGGAGTTCCACTATATATAATATCTAATGAATATCCTCAAATCACAAATATGTTTTGGAATTGTCTATATGAGGCTCCAAAGACATAGATAACGTTCAATACAACATATCACCCTCAAACTGATGGCTAATATGAATGGATAATCCAAACACTTGACGACATGATGAGAGGTTTTTCAGTGGAATTAAATGGAGGATGTTACCAACAAATTTAATTTTTGTAGTTATCTTAAAATAATAGTGTCCATTCAAGCATCCAATGGGGCCTTATGGGGTTTTTTTGGGAAGAGGGGCACAAAACTAGCATGTTTGGATAATGTAGGGGGATGAAAACTTCTAGTTCCGATAACAGATGATGAAAATGTGTAGAAGTCTATGATAACCCACCAGTAGACCAAATCTACTCAGAGTTTACAAAATGTCTATAATGAAAATCATCAATGTGACCTATACTTCAATGTTAATGACATGGCATTTCCTTGTATTTCTCCATGGAGGAGGGTGATGAGATTTTGGGAGTATGGCTAACTTATTCCAACGAAATTGAACCCTTTTTAGATCATTGATCGCCTCATACTAGTTTCTTATCGACAAACACTCCCTCCATACCTATCTCAAGTGCTTTTTGTATTCCATATATCCTTATTATGAATGTAAAAACCATATCCAACACATGTACTCAATATGGAGGTGGTACCATTGAAGAATGAATATTTCTATGAGGAGCATCTAGTGAAGACATTATATAATATAGAAAAATTTATAATAAAGGAGGAAGTTCCCCTTGTCAAAGTGTTTTGGACAATAGACATGTTTAAAGATACCACATGTGAACTAGAGATGATGATAAAGCAGAGTTACCCTAATTTATTTTAGTGTGAAAAGGGAAATTTATGGGGATAAATTTATTAATGGTGATGTTTTGTAATGGCCCAAACAGTTGTGAATAAAATTATCATTTTGGATTAATTAAAAGTTTTATGGACATAAAAGACTCGTGACATTATTTTATTTTGTTATATCCATTTATAATTAAATGACCATTAAGTATAATTATCTTTTTTAATATATTCCTTGAAAAATTGATCAGATGACCAGTATAAATATAGAGTTTTAAAAAAATATTTTAAAACAATCAATGGAATTATTTGCCTCAACATATACGATTATACCCTATAAAGACCATTTATTAGAGCTTTCTAGTGAGATAATATATTTAGGAAATTCCCTAGACCAATCCCTTGTTGATGTTCAACAACTTAAGCATGATAAAAATCATAGAATGCAGATGTTCAAGTTCATCAAAATCGTGACCTAAATCATGTTCACTTAACTGCTTGAAGAAAGCCCCATCATCGCGAACATTAATCGTAGGGAATATATTGGTTTAATAATGGTATATTTATGATGAAAATAGAATTATGATTGTGTAAATTATTATTGTATAGAATAATTAATATGTTTTTTCCAATTATTGTTACCTTGTAAATGTGTTTTAAAGAAAAATAGTATTTTGGTTAATATTCAAATTCAATTATCAAAATTATTTTAATGAATTAATTTTGTTTACACAAATAAAATTTTTACGAAATATTATTTAATTTCATTTTTTAAATATAATTTATCAAATAAATTTTATGTACTCTAATTTAATTTGTATTATGGTTGAAACAATCTTATTATCAATACCAATAATTTTTTAGAAAATATCAGTCTATAAATTAAAAGTAAAAATTCCCATATCTTTAAAACTATATAAATTAAATGAATATTATTTTTTGATTTAGGATGTCAAAATTATCCAATGGTGAATTTTTCATAATTTTTTGAGATAGTGTATTTTTTTCCATATCATAAATATCAAATTAATATATGGTCTGTTTTATGGCATCATAATTACTCAATAATGAGGTAATAATTAAAATCAAAGGAAAATTAGGCCAAAAATAATTTTTATATTTAAAATAATGTGGTTTTATGTTTTTTTGTAAATCCATTATGAATTCTATAAGACATGTAATATATTTTGTGATTTTAAATCCATTTAATTAATAGTGTGACTCACCTCCTCATAAGCAAGAGAAATATTTTAATATTTTTGTCCCTTGGACTTATAAAATAATTCAAATCACTGTAAAATAGTAGAAACCCTTGGAAAAAAATGGTTTTGTTTTTTGTTTAGAATGTGTTATTACGAAGTGTCTAAAAACAAAATAAAAAAGAAACCGACCTCCATTCCTATATAAACCCACCATGATACAATTAATCATCACTAAAAATCCATTAATCTCATCTGAACTCTCCCCTTTACTTCCTATAGTCCTTACAAGGATCCCCCAGCTCCCAAGAAGCATATCTTAAGTCTTTGGAGTCACATCCAGGATATAGATTTCTCAACTAACCTATGAATTAAAGAACCTTCATTGAGATTAGTTACTTTAATTTCAAATTAATATATTTATATTATTTTATAATCATAACTATTGTATCCAATTAATTTTAATTTTATTAGGGATAATTTATCTTCCCCCTAATTCAGACCCTTACATATACTGTTATAGTACTAAAATTTTGTAATGGATTTAACTTTTCTCTTTTCTATTCAAGCAGTCATTTTATATTATGTTTCTTAAATTAAATTTTCATATATTTGGATATGGATTTTCATTATTAACTTAAATTATAATTTATTTATAAGATTTTATATATTCATTTCACTACCATTAATCCCCACTTTTATCCTTTACATACACCTGTTACCATGCTAAAATTTTGAAAGGGTTCTTTTGATTTTTCCTCATATTTCAACAATTCTTAATAGGTTATACAATCTATTTCAAATTAAATAACTTGAGGAATGTACTTAAATTTCCACATTACATTACATTTCATATATAAATTATGGTTTACACATTTCTCTCTCAACAAACCATTTTATGAATTTATATATGATGTCATTATGTTGCAAGAATTCCACAAAAATTTTCCATGCCAAAATAATTTTTTAGAGAATACCATATCCATTTCTCTATTAAAGGTATTCAGATTTATGAAAATATAATTATTAGTTTTAGATCTTTATGTATATATTCAATATTTAATTGATTGTTGTATAAACTATGATGTGTGATAAATCTACGTTGTATGATCTACGATTCACACTTAAGAATTAAAACAAAATGATTATAAAGGGTGTGCATTTATAGAGATTCAACGCATTGGGTAATGTTTAGTATCATGATACACAATGTGAAATGTGATTTGACTCATTCTCCTTCGTTTTTAATTTGATTTTACTCATGCTCCTCCATGTTCAATGAGCTTTGACCCATACTCCTCCATGTGTAATGAACAATGACTCATTCACCTCCATGTGCATTGAGTCTTTACTCATGAAAATATCGTGTTGTATAGTGTTTCCACATATCCTATGTTATTATTATCCTACAAAATGATTCCTTTATAATCATTTTTCTTTTATTCTCTTTTGTTATGTTAATTTTCTATGATGTATTTTCTTCAGCTTGATATGCCATGCCTATTCCCTTATCGAGCTTCAAAGCTCACTAATTTCTTATGTATGCCCTCAGGTTATCCCATGTAGTGTTAACTACAAAATATTATTGAGGTCATGTAAAAGAAAATTTCAATAAAGGTATTGATTATCATATTTTATGTATTTATGCAATGTACATAATTTTCCAATGGCACTAGACCTCTCTATCTTTTGAGTTTTATTGTAAATAATTTTATGTAATAAATGATGATTAAATATGAAAAATAGTAGAGTTTTTATAGATTAAGGGAACCTTATATAAGTTATATGGATGTCATTTTTAGAAATACCCAATACATCATATTATGATCATGTTAAAATCATTTAAGTGTAGATAAAATATTGGAAAATGATATATATGTTGATATAATTGTTGGATACACTTCTCATAACCATATAAATATACACATAATGGGATATTTTAGGCCTTTCCACTCAATTTATGTGTTTATCAAAGCATAATTTTACCACAAATTTTTTTATTTTAATATAGTTTCTTATTTTTATGTTTAAAAATTTAGTAAACCATATTACATAATTTGAACATTATGTTTCAAATTTTGATTTTTTTTATAAATTCAAATTCTAGAGGAGGTAAAAATTATGTATAATAAATTTACACAAAAAAATATTTATTAGATAAAATTTATTTTTAAGAATAAAATTTCATTTACCAAAAAATCATGTATAACACGATTTCCCCTTAAATTTAACAATTCATGGTTAAAAAATAATCCTTTTTTACATACAAAGAAAGAAAAACAGGACTGTATCATTATAAATACATAATTAAATAAAAATTAATAGAATTATATTATATTGGAATGAAATATAACATATGTTCTAAAAATACCAAAAAAAATATTTTTAAATGAAAGATAATATTTTTTAATTTAATATAATATTTACTAAATTCATATGTGTTTAGGAAAAATGCTTCATATATTATCATGTCATGTTTATATAATGACTATTCAATTAATGTTAGGTAATTTTTAAAAACTATAAATTTTTTACTAAACAGAAACTATTTAATGAAAATATGAAAAATTGTACAAAATAAAATATTTAAAAGTCAAATCCTAAAATTTAATTTACATTAAAAGAATCCATATTCGAAAAGTTGATAAATTATAATTCTAATATGAAAAATAAAAATGTTGAGAAAAATAATAATATAATTGTATTTCTATGAGTAAAATGTATTTATCTTAATTTTTATCCATGTTAGAATAAAAAAATTAATGTAAATTAATTTCTATATTAAATTAATATTGTTAAATTTCATAAATTAAGTCAAATTTATAATTTAAATAATAACATAAAAAATACAATAAAAAAATTTCTTAAATTAATCATATTTAATAGTCAATGAATAAATAAATTAGTATTCATTATAATTATCATTTCATATATTATATTTATTTAGCTTTAAAATCATTCATATTTATAAATTCATTTTGTTGAAATCATTCTTCAACAATAATAACTATTACAAAAATATGTTACACATAAATATATATATTTATATATATAATGAATTTTTCTAATTAAATTAGTTTTCATTGATGAAATAAATTATTTTAAAACTTTTTCTAAATATTAAATATCTTCAATATACATATTGGATGATTTAATACGCCATGATGAAATATTTAATGGAAAGGTTTGCAATGACCATATTACAAATGACCATATTCCAAATAACCATTTTCTCTATGAAACATCCCTATTACCTCCCATAATCGGGGTAGGTTCATTTAGTAATGCGAAACGGGCAGGGCGGGGCGGGGCGGGCCAAGCCCGCACGGGTTTGAGCCCATGCGGGTTTGTCCGCAAAAGCCCGCATATAATGCGAACAAAAAATTTCAAGCCCGCCCCGCCCCGCATAAACCCACGGGTTGCCCACGGGTTGCTCGCGGGCTTACCCACCATTACAAAAAAATACTATTTATAATCATTTAAACACAATATTTTTTATCATTCTTAAAGGTATTTGTGGGGAGAAGTGTGAATTAACAATAACTAGAGCTTTAAAGAATGTGATGGAACATTTTTGTGTGTGTTAATGGTGGCATGCAGTAATGCCGATATGGTGGTGAACTGTTGCGATATAAAGTAGGTGAGTGATCGGTGATGGACAATGAATGATAATGTTGGTTGTGTGGTGATGTGAACAACTAAACCAGTGAATGAATGAAGTTTCTCCAGGTAACGATTAGTTTCAGAGGAAGCTATTAGTGTTTTCACGAGGTTCTATCCAATTATCTTAATAAAAAAATTAAATTAAATAATAACAAAATTAAATCAACCTAAAAAATATTATGATTATAATAACTCTTATAGAATTGAAATCATGCGCAGGGGCGATGAGTTCCATTTTTTGAGAGATGGGTTGACACACCATGTAAATATGGTTAATAAATACTATATTAATAACATAATATCATATTAAAACAATAAATATATGCCTATTTAAAATTCACATGTGAATAAATGGTGAATTAATATGACCATTACGGTGAGAAATCATATGTCACCGTTTAACCATTATTTTTTTTATTAAAAAAACTAAAATGTTAAAGAAACATATATTGTAAAAATAATATATATTTTTTTAAATCAGGCCCGCGGGCAAGCCCGCACCCGCGCGGGCTCAACCCGCATTAGCCCGCACCCGCGCGGGCTCAACCCGCATTGGCCCGCACTCTAAACGGTCAAAATTTTCAGGCCCGCCCCGCCCCATATCCGCCCCATCCCCGCAAAGCCCGCGGGCCGTGAGTCGGCTTTGCATCGCTAGGTTCATTCCATTATAACTTTCTATATCACACTTTACATTCCTTGATAATAAATTTCTATAATACATTATCTATTGATTTTTTTTTCTTATTGTGAGTTTAAAACCACTAATGACCATTCTTAGGTTTGAAGATTATCAAGAATATCTACATGTTTTAATGATATAATTCATATCTATATATTAACAACTTTTAATTTATTTTATTATATTAGATATAGTCAACCATCGAATGTAATAAATGGTTTTATTTACAATAGTAATAATCTATCATCGTAATAAATGTTTCACAGGTCATTTCAGTTTGTTGTTGTGTGTGAGTCATGCTATCAAATATTATATTTATTTAATGTGATATTTATTCAAAAATATTAGGGTGACACACTCTACCACATAAAATAAATTACATCCACACAATTTTAATTACTACTATGTTATAAAAAATAATTGGGTATGAACAAACATATATTTTTCAACTCTTTGTCATGATATGGACTATGAAAATAATATTTTTGTTTATAAGAGGATTTCATTGAGATTTTAATCCATTTTTTTAAATATAGTCCCCCTTATATATATTTATTTGAGTATCTGGAGACATACCTTTCACCAAATAATTCTCTTGAACCTATTTCCAACCAATTTCTAAAAGTTAAATGATTATGATCATATCCAATTAGATATATATAAATGAACATATGAATATGAAAACACTATCCTAATATTTATTCACCTCTGATACATTAATTTTAGCCTTTGAATCATTGGTTTCAAATATAATATACTTAGATTGAAATATAACTCCTTAAATGTTTCATAGGATGTCTATGTTCATTTTCCTGTTAGGTCCTCTAACCTAACAACTTACATATTACATTTTAAAATTCCAATAAGATACTTTATATTTTTTTAACATGCATTTAAAAAACTGTATCATAACCCCTAAGACTATTAAACCACTTGTTAAAATTGAGTTAACAATAAAATGAATTTTTTTGGAATTATTACTCTTTGGTCAATTTTTTCTAGAGATTGCTTTCACATATTTGTTTGTAGATAGGGATGTAAATTCCATCAATACCTACTCTTTGTAATTTACCAAAATTTATTGATATATTTATATATTTTGTATTATCCCATAGAGGCTTATTTAATCATTTCAATTATATCTCCAAAAGAATAGATCTTACTATGATACAAAAAAAGATATAATAAGACCAAAATTTATAGGCTTGATGCTAAAAATACATACTATATAAATAGGGTTTGATACCGTTATATAAATATTACATATCCTAATTAATAACTAAAAAAACCCAATTATTTTGTGTCTTTAGGGATTTGTTACATGATCATATTATTTTTCAATAATTCAATAACACATATCACAATAGATTCTTTATGTTATATCCATATAGTCTTTTTGTCCATGGTTGTGTCTTTTATTTCCTAGATAATGGAATCCTATAAAATGGGTGATCTTATGTGTGTGGTAGTGGAACAAATTGTAGTCATTAATCAAATATAATAAGGGATAATAATATGGTCTTGTAGAAAAGAGAACATAATTAAGTTCTATGGAATAAAATAAGACACTGATAACCATTAAATAATGGGTCTTAAATAATGAGTCACAATTTAAGGCATTAATTATAATACATTGGTACCCATGATGTAGAAACATGAATCAATAAATTGTGATCATGAAGTAGGAATGATTAATAACATATGACTATGGCATGAATATGTGCATTGAACAAGAATTAATATAATCTACTAAATTAAGCATTACACGATGGGTCAAAATAACCACAATCCAATAATAATGTGATATTTGGATAATAACTGATACAATCCTAAGCCTTATACACTATTCATTTCAATTTTTCTCATACATTACCAATAATAAATTCCAAATATCTAGAGGTGTAGTTTATTTAGAAGATCATATATATACAAAAATCATGTTAAATGTAATAAGATTTTATTTATATAAAACTCCATATAGTTCTTCTACATCCCATTGATCATATAAAACTACATAAGATACCCTGAAAAATTAAAAATAAGAACAGGTGAGATAGAGATACCAATAATTGTATATTTAATGTAAAACATGGATCCATATATGAGTTGGATGGAATAACAAGATATCATAAGAGAGATAATCTTATGCATGAAATCATTATATAAGGTAATGAAACCATAAGATCATGGAGTCATTAGAATGATGGAAAATTATAAACCTTGAAATTAGATGAATATTTCAAGGCTAACATCAATGAAAAAACATTGTATAATCACATATATAATCATAATATGCTCTGGTAAATGGACATCATAACATAGTGTCGTTCGATCAACCACTTATTGTAACACACCAAGTTTCAATAAAATATTTATTTTCATTGATATATTTTTAACATTAAATAAATATTATAATGAAATATTTTAATACAACCATGAGTTTTGGAAGGGTTTTTTACCTTGATTTATATTAATTTTTAATAGAAAGATATGAAATATTTAAATAATTTAATTTAATAATACTATTACAAAATTTAGTATCTTGAAATGATATTTTATAATATTTTTTATTAATAAATAAATGTAAATAATGTCAATTTTATTATAAATTTGTTTAATAAAATTATAATATTTTAATTAAAAATTGAAATTATAAATAAATGAATGTTATTAAAGTAGATTATAATTTTTTTCATAAAATTATGAAAAATTATAAATTATGAAAAATTATATTCTTTCAAAAACCATTAAATAAATATAATTAGTTTTGTTTTATAAAATCTTATTTTTCAAATGTTATGATACATATATATATAAATTAGTTTAGAATGATGATATTATTTTTATATAATTTTTACTTTATAATGTTTTTCATTATAATTAAATATCCATTTAAATAAAAATGTAAAAATGATAATATGTGATGTTTTTTAAATTAATAATTTTTATAAAAAATAAAAAGAAACATGTTTACGGTAAGGGGTGTGGGTCTCCGATGTTACAACTGAGGTGGGTCATGATAAGGGCTTTGGGGTCGTGCAGCAAGACCATGCGCCAAACCAGGTGGAGTCTACAGAATGGATTCCTCAAGGGTCGTGTTCATGGAGGGCCTAAGGAAGCAGGCCGAGCTAAGGCCAGGTCACACTTGTTAGGTTTATCGCACTAGTGGGAGGGAAGGTTAGACATGGTGTCCGAAACAATATCTGAGTGTGATGAAGAAAAACAGAGTGATGTCATTGGATTTCGTCTGGTGTTAGGGTTTCAATCGCTAACAAGGGGATTAAAGGTTCATGGTTAATCTTTTGAGTCTCGATCTGTTCTGATATTTTTGAGGTAGGTGTTATTGTTCATTTTTATTTTTCCATTGATCGATGTCCAATCCCTATGTTTATCTTTGGGAGACTAATCATAGAAATGTTTTTCTATATTATAATTCTTTTTCTATACTATTTCTATATTTGATTTGGTATACATATGTAATTTTAATCACCATTAAATATAATTTCAATAAATTTTGGGCAACTATTTTGTTTAGTTTTACCCATCTCAAAAGACCACAATTCACTGCAAGATGAGTCGTTGCACTCACTATTTGCATAGTAGTTTTGTGGCAATAAATCATTATTCTGTTTTTAAAATGAGTGGTGGATCAAAAATTTCAATACATGGAATTTGATGTCATTGTTGTGTTGTTATCACCATGAATGGTAATTATTCACTAATCTCAATTTAATTTGAAAGGGTGAAAATTATATTTTTAATTATGGTTTTCACATTTCAAATTAATAAAGAGTTGTATTTATCTATGTTGTGTTCTGCCCTATGGATTTATTTTACAAGATATGTTTTATTTATGGATGTGAAAATTAATAATCTTCAAACATTATCTGAAATTTTATTTCTTTAAGAAAATATTTAAATTTATTTTAGGTTTTGATTACTAATTTGTATTAAACTGTGTAACGGGTATTATATGTATTATGGTACAATTTTTTTCCGGTTGTAACAAATTTATCATGTTGTATAATTTGTGGTTTATTTTCAAGGGTGTATATAAATATAAATACACATGTATATATATCCATATATATATTTATATATATCAAATTCGGTTTACTTTTTTTAGAATTAATTATGTAATAATGTATATTTATTTTATTCAAATTTAATTAATTTTAGTATAACATGTTGTTTCATTAAATACCTAATTTTTCTCATTGACTATTAACCTTAATAACATCTTCAAAACCATTATTCCACACACACAAACACAGATATATATATATATATATATCTGTGTTTGTGTGTGTGCATAACCTAGTTTATGTTTTAAATTTATTTCATATTAATTCTACCAATGGGTATTCTCATTTTTAGATATTTTTCTCAAACCTAAATTTTTCTTGGAATGTTGAGAATTATAGATTCAATGTAAATTTTATATATACATATTGATATAATGGTTATAGTCATATTTATAATTCTATTTTCATGTTACAAAAAATACTCATAACATGTTACCACTGTTTATTAAAATTAAGGGTATCATATCAACTTATGTTCATGCACTTGTGTTATGCATAACATAGACATCTTTTTCCTTTTTTACAAATTCATGGTTTCAATTTAAATATATTTTCATTAATTAATTAATTTTTACATGGATTTCATTAAGTGTGTTTTATTTTAAATATTTCCATTATGATTTTATTTGTGGAACATAATTACTTATTAGGGTTATTTAATAATAGTATTTATTTATAAAAATATTAAATGTTTTTCACGAAAGGAAGATTAAATATATAGACAGTTCTTGCAAAAGATTTTGGATGTAGTTTTGGTTGTAACCAAACTAACATGTGATATGCAGTGAAATTTCATACATTTATGTACATACATGTATATAAATATAAGTGTCAATGTGTATTTTAATAGGGTGACTTTTTTTCAAAATTAAAAACTCTAGTGAAAGTATATATATGTATGTATAGCAAGCATAAAATGATTTCATAAAATTTGGCATTTGAAAATTATGAATATGAAAGGTCATTGGGGAGTGATCCCATCCATCTAAAAGTGGGTAGGACTATAAAAACCTTCAATGACTCAGGTGACCTAGGAATAGTGTTTTTTTTCAAATACTTGTGTATTGTTTTCAGAATAACACCAGATTATGTTTAATAAAATGTCTAACGACAGTTTTTTCTAATATTATCTAGTATCATTAAGTTTTATGTAATTTGAAATAATATTTTAAAAACAAACTTTTTGATTTTATTTATAATTTTATATTGAAAATAATATTTTACAAGGATTTATTAATGGTTTTTAAACCCCTTACTTTGCAATTTTATGCTCATCCCATATTGAAAATTATTTTCACATGTCACTTTGAAGTCTAAAGTTTGACGTATTTATTTTGTGAGAATGCAAGTGATGTTGGTATTTATTTGTTTAATTTTATTGGAACATTGATAAATTGTATTTTTGTATCTAACTCTCCAGAACTAGATCTGTAAAAGGTCCTCTGTTGTATAATGTTTAAAGATGGGTCTTTACAGATTTTATTAGAAGAATGGTCTAAACATCATTGGGAGATTAGATATTAATAGGTCTTGGTTTTTAACATTCTTAGTATTTCATAATTCTTAACACATAAATTCCAAATTTTCTAGAGTCTGACAAACGAATTGATAGGGAACAATTCTTTTAATGGGGGGAGGATAATTTAACACCCTGAGTAGCGATGCAAAGCGGGATCA
Source organism: Viscum album (assembly GCA_963277665.1). Classification (NCBI taxonomy): domain Eukaryota; kingdom Viridiplantae; phylum Streptophyta; class Magnoliopsida; order Santalales; family Viscaceae; genus Viscum; species Viscum album. Next base: position 1,460,672,037 of record OY728142.1, read on the forward strand.
CGGCCCGCGGGCTTTGCGGGTATGGGGCGGATATGGGGCGGGGCGGGCCTGAAAATTTTGACCGTTTAGAGTGCGGGCCAATGCGGGTTGAGCCCGCGCGGGTGCGGGCTAATGCGGGTTGAGCCCGCGCAGGTGCGGGCTTGCCCGCGGGCCTGATTTAAAAAAATATATATTATTTTTACAATATATGTTTCTTTAACATTTTAGTTTTTTTAATAAAAAAATAATGGTTAAACGGTGACATATGATTTCTCACCGTAATGGTCATATTAATTCACCATTTATTCACATGTGAATTTTAAATAGGCATATATTTATTGTTTTAATATGATATTATGTTATTAATATAGTATTTATTAACCATATTTACATGGTGTGTCAACCCATCTCTCAAAAAATGGAACTCATCGCCCCTGCGCATGATTTCAATTCTATAAGAGTTATTATAATCATAATATTTTTTAGGTTGATTTAATTTTGTTATTATTTAATTTAATTTTTTTATTAAGATAATGGGATAGAACCTCGTGAAAACACTAATAGCTTCCTCTGAAACTAATCGTTACCTGGAGAAACTTCATTCATTCACTGGTTTAGTTGTTCACATCACCACACAACCAACATTACCATTCATTGTCTATCACCGATCACTCACCTACTTTATATCGCAACAGTTCACCACTATATCGGCATTACCGCATGCCACCATTAACACACACAAAAATGTTCCATCACATTCTTTAAAGCTCTAGTTATTGTTAATTCACACTTCTCCCCACAAATAACTTTAATAATGATAAAAAATAGAGTGTTTAAATGATTATAAGTAGTATTTTGTTGTAATGGTGGGTAAGCCCGCGAGCAACCCGTGGGCAACCCGCGGGTTTATGCGGGGCAGGGCGGGCTTGAAATTTTTTGTTCGCATTATATGCGGGCTTTTGCGGACAAACCCGCATGGGCTCAAACCCGTGCGGGCTTGGCCCGCCCCGCCCCGCCCCGCCCGTTTCGCAATACTAACCCTGAGTATAAAAAAATAATCAATAAATGAATTATAAGATAAATAAGTATTGTTCTAAAATATTTTAATAAACCCATGAGTTTTTTAAAACAATTTACCATGATTTGTGTTATTTTTTTTATAAAAACATGATGACATAATAAATAATTATAAATTAATTATTATTTTAAGAAATGTAGTATCATGAAATGATATTTTTAATATAGATTTTAAAAAAATAAAATTAACTATATTTACATTATTATAAAATAATTTAATAAAATTATAAATATTTTAATTAAATAACGAAATTATAAATATAAGAACTCTATAAATTTACATTATAGTTTGTTTTATAAATCTATTGAAATTTAAAAATTATAATAATTTGAATCCATTAAATAAGATATTACATAAATATAATTTTTTTTGGTTTAAAAAAATTAATTTTCAATTGACATGATATTTATATATTTGTTTTTAATGACTAATTATTTCTATAGAATTATTATGTTATAGTGATTTACTTTATATTTAAATATACATTTAAATATAAAAGTATAAATGATAAAATGATAATTTTTTAATATAATAATTTTTATAAATAAATCAAGAAACACTTTTAGGGTGAGGGGTGCAGGTATCGGGTGTCACGGGCGAGGTGCGCAACGACCAGGGCTTCAGGGCCACACAATGGGGCCAAACGCCAAACAAGGTAGGGGTTGCCGGAATGGCTTCATTGTATGTCATGGTCATGGAGCAATTGAGAATGTATGTCTAGATGATGCCAGGTAGTGTTGGTGAGGGTTAACGTGCTGGTGAGAATGAAAGTCAAATGTGTAGTAAGAAACTAGATCAGATTTCGAGGAAGAAAATATGAGGGTTATAATTGGACATTGTGTGTTGTTTGTTTTTCAACCACCGAAATTGTTTTTTTATTGTTATTCATCATCTTTTGAGTCTCGAATAGTTCAGATCTTTTTTAGGTAGGCATTTTTGTTCATTTTTGTTTCCCCAGTGATTGATTTCATAATCCCTATCATTATATTTTTTGTATGAATAATAGAAATTTCTTTCTGGTAACTGAATAATTTTCTATATTGATTCTATATTTAATATAGTATGAATATTTTTTTATTATAATACTTTTATATAATTTCCATCAATTTTGTGCTTCAATTTTATTTCATTATATTCATCTAAAAATTAAATCATTCCTTACAAGTTGAGTCATTTCACTTACTATATACATAATAGTTTTGTGGAAATAAAAGCATTATTTTGATGTAAAATTGAGAGTGGGAAAACAAAATTTTAGTTCATGGTAGTGGATGTATTTCTAGTGTCCTTCCCACTAAGGGATTTATTCATTAATATCAAATTCATTTTTAAGTGTAAAAATTATATTTTCATTCATTGTTTTTTCTTGTTAAATTAGTAATGAGTTTAATTTATTAATTTTTTATTCTGTCATTTGGATTTATTTTACAAGTCATGTTTTATTTAAAGTTTTAAATATTACTTATTTTCAAACTTTTATATGAAATTTTATTACTTTAAGGTTAGATTTGAAATTTTTATTCCTTATTTTTATTAAATAATTCAAGGGGTATTGTATTTATTGTGGTGTAGATTTTATTAATGTTGTAATCAATTTATCAAGTTATAAAATTTATTCTTTATTTTTAAGGGTGTTTGAAAATATTCATATAAGTGTATAAATATACAAATATATCAATCTATCATATTTTGTTCATTTTTTCAGAACTATTGATGAAATATATGATATTAATTTTGTTGATATTTAATTTTTTTATTCTAATAGGTTGTTCCCTTAAAGACCAAATCATTCTCATGGATTATTCATATTAAGTAAGTCTCTCAAACTATTATTCCACACATATATATTTATATAACCCAATTTATATTTCAAATTGATTTCATATTAATTCTTCCAATGGATATTCACATTTTTCTATGATTTTATCAAACATGAATTTATTCCATTATGATGAGCGTTTTAAATTCAACATCTAATTTATATATATATATATATATATGGAATGGTTATATTAATATTTATAATTCTTTTTTAAAGTGTCAAAAAATTTTCCCATAACATTTCATCATTCTATATTATTTTTAAGGAAATTGCATCATCATATCCTCATTGGAACATGTTATGAATGGCATTTGGTTTGGTATAATTTATAATAAATTCAATGTTTTAATTTAAATTGTATTATTTAATTATCAAATTAATATGTACATGGATTTCATTAAAAATGTTTTTTATGTTTCTTTTATAATATTATGAGTAGATAATAATTAATTATTATGGTTATTTAAGAAGATAATTTATTTATAAAAAACATAAAATGTATTATATGAAATAAAAAATAAATACAAAAATAATTCATGAAAAAGATTACATTATGAGTTTTGGTTGTAACCAAACTTACAACTGATGTGAAGTGAATGATGATATTTTTCTGTACAAATATAAATAAAAATATATATATATATATATATAATTGTAAATGGGTATTTTAATACATTTACATGTTTTTAAAATTATAAACTCAAATGAAAGTATATGTAAAAATAGAAATCATAAAATGATTTCATAAATTAAGTCCATTGAACATTGTATATATGAAAGGTCATTGGGTAGTGAACCCATCCTTTTCAAAGTGGGTTGTCCTAAGATATTCCTCAATGATTCATGTGACCTCCAAATTCTATTTTTTTAGAAGGATGTGTTTCGTTTTTTAAAAACAATGGATTATGGTTAATAAAATTTCTAACATATATATTTTCTAAAATGATTTAATATCATTAATCCATAAATAATTTTAGATAATAATTTAAAAAGTTTATTTCTAAATGTATTTTCAAATGTACAACCAAAAGAATATTTTATAAGGATTTATCAATTGTTTTTAAACCCTTTTACTAGGAAATTTAACACGCATCCTTTTTTAAATTATTTTCACATGTTACTATAAATTCCCAAGATGAGAGTCTTCATTTTTTCTTGCACGGAAACAAAATTTGATTTCATTATTTATTTTTATTTAAACTATGATAAATTGTATTCTTGTATGTAACTCCCCAAAAACTATGCCAGTAAAAGTTCATCTATTATGTAATGTTTAAGGCAGGTTCTTTATAGTTGGTATCAGAGAAAAGTTTAGACTACATTGAGAGATTAGATGTTTCCGATTCTAGATGTTTAGATTTCATAGGGTTTAACAAATCTAAAAATAGATATTGAGAATTTTATAGAGTCTGACAAGCGAATTGTGAGGGCATAATTCTTTTATTGGGGGGGGGGGTAATGTAACACCTCATGTTTCAATAAAAGAATTAATTTTATTAATAAATTATTTACAACTTAAATGAATTTTATTATAAAATATTTTAATAAAACCACGAGTTTAGGAAATGTTTTTACCTTTATTTATATTATTTGTTAGAATAAAATGGTGACATATTAAGATAGAAAAAGTTAAATTTACTTTTAGGAAATATAGTTTCATGAAATGAATTTTTTTTATATTTTATTGATAATTAAAAATATTTAAAGGTAATATTATTAAGAAATGGATTAATAAAATTATATTTATATTAATATAAATATGAAATTACTCATATATGAAAATTAAAAAATTATATTATAATTTGTTTTATAGAAATTTGAAGTTTTAAAAATTATTATAATTTTAATACTTTGAAAAAAAATGTAAATAAATTATATTAGTTTGGTTTTATAAAATTTAGTTTTCAAATGATATGATATGATATATATATATATATATTTGTTTTAATTTATTAAATTATTTAAATATTATTATTATTTTAAATGGTTTTTCATTATAATTAATTATTGATTTTAAAAAAAGTAAAAATGGTAACATGATAATGATTTAAAATAATAATATTTATCAAAATAGAAGATGAAACACATTGAGGGTGTGGTGTGTGGGTCTTTGGTGTTACGAGTGAGGTGAGTTGTGGCCATTGCATTAGGGTCATGCAGTGAGGCTAAATGTCGATCCAAGTGGGGGTTACTATAATGGCTTCATCATGGATCATAGTCTTGGAGCACCTAAGGATGCAGGAGGAGCCAAGGATAGATCGGGATGGTGAGGGATGTCATTCTGGTGATAAGAAAGGCCCAATGTCTAGTCTGAATCTAGGTCTAAGTTCAAGGAATAATATCTGAGCGATGGCATTTGATTTTTTCTAGGGGTAGGGATTTTAAAACCGACAAGGGGTTTAGAGGGTCATGTGTCATTTTTTGAGTCCCAAAATATTCAAGTATTTTTTAGGTAGTGTTTTAGGTCATTTTTGATTCTCCACTGATTGATGTCTTAATCCCAATATTTATCTTTTCTGAACTGGTAATAGAAATGTTTTTATAGTTTCATAATCGTTGTCTATACTAGTTTTATATTTTATTTTGTATGTATAAGTCCCTCTTATCAGAATATTATATAATTTCCATCAATTTTGAGTGCTAGTTTTATTTCGTTGTATTCATAAAAAAATCCCAGATTTCCTTACAAGTTGTGTTTTTGTGCTCATTATTTACACTATATCATTATGACTATAAAAGCATTCCCTGGGTGAGAAAATGCGAGGGGAGAAACCCTATTTCAGTTCATGGTAATGGATTCTTTTCATGTAGTCTTCTCACCAAGGAGGGGATATTTTCATCAATCTAAAATTCATTAGTAAGGGTGCATATTACATTTTCAATTATCATTTTCTCTTTTCCAATTTGTAATGAGTTGAATTTATCAATGTTTTTTCCTACTGTTAGGAGTTAATTTACAAATTATGTTTTTTTATGGTTGTGATATTTACTAATTTTAAAAAAAATAACTGAAATTTTATTTCTTTATGGGTATATTTAAATTTGTTTTTGATTTCGATTCTTTATTTTCTTTAATTATGAAATGGTAATTATATGTATTTTGGTGAAGATTTTATTCTAGTTATAATTAATATATCAAGTTATGCAATTTATTCATTATTTTCAAGGGTGTATATATATATACATATTTATTTATATTTATCTAATTATGATTAATTTTTCTTCATAACTAACAATTTAATTGAGTATATATGTTCTGTTGAAATTTAATTTATTTTTTTATAATCGATTTTTTTATTAAAGTCTTAATTATTCTCGTGGATTATTAATCTTAAGTTAGTATCCAAAACCTTTATTCCCCTTATATATATGTATATAACCAAATTATTGTTTTAAATTTATTTCATATTAATTCTTCCAAGGCAAGTTCTCATTTGTCTATGTATTTCTCAAACACGAATTTAATTCGTGATGATGAGTGTTCTAAGTTAAATATATTATATATATATATATTGATGGAATGGTTATAGTTGTAATTATAATCCTATAGTCATGTTTCAAAAAATGCACAAAATATCTCATCATTATATATTAAAATAAAGGGCGCCACATTAGCATATGATCATGTCCATGGGTTATGCATAACATCATCATCCATTACATTTATAATAAATTCATGGTTCCATTGTTTAATTATAAAATTTATATTTACATTGATTTAATTGACTGTGTATTATTTTAAATTATTCTTTAATAATGTTATGTCTGTAACATAAATAATTATTATTTTTGATTGTGAAAGAAAATTATATATTAAATAATAAATTTATTCCATGAATGAATGATTAAATACAAAAAAGATCGTTCAAAGGCTTATTGTAGGAGTTGGTTTAACCAAAATCTCAAGTGATAGGTAATCAATGTTCATATTTTTATAGACTTATAAATATATAAATATAAGTTTGAAATTTTATTTTATTATAGTGACTTTTTTTCAAAAATAAAATCTTCATTGAAAGTAAATATATTTACAGAATGTTTAAAATGAATTCAGAAAATATGGTATTTGATCTTTGTAAATATGGAAGGTCATTGGGGAGTGAACTCGTCATTCTCTAAGTGGGTAGGCCCACAACAGCCTTCAATGAATCAAGTGACCTTAGAATAGTGTATTGATTTCAGAAGCTGTTGTATTGTTTTTAGAAATACATTGGAATATGTTTATGAAAATTTCAAATGTATGTATTGTCTAAAATGATCCTGTATACTTAATCCATATGCAATTTCAAATAATATATTAAAAATTGTTTTTATAAGTGTATTTTAAATTATTATTATTTTAAATAGAATATATTATATAAATTTATCAATGTTTATTAAACCCCTTATTAATAAATTTAACGTGTATCACTTATTTTAAAATTATTTTCAAAGGTCATTCAAAAATATTGAATTGGTACTTCATCAATTCTATGCCCACAAAAGTGATGTTAGTTTTTTTTAAATTTTTTGAATGTTTGATATATTGTAATCATATTTCTACCTCTCTTGAACCTAGATCAGTAAAATGCCATTTGTTGTGTTATGTTTATGTTTAGGTCTTTAAACTAATAGACTATACATTATATCACATGATACATTAACATTACCACATACATTGTGTGGATATAATTGTGGCAACTAGGTCCCAGTGACTTCACAACCACCCGCCATAATATGGTTGTTGGGTCTTATCCCACCAGGTACCACCAGTTGCCCCGCAGACACGTTTTCCCCACCCTGGGGTCAACACACATGCTTGAATAGGTCATCTGACTAATGATAGTCCCCATAGGCCAACACATGTCCTTTCTAGTGTTTCTTGTCCTCACTCACACACACCCTATGTAACTTCCCAGAAGGTCACCCATACTGATCACTACTCCAGGCCAAGCATGCTTAACTGTGGAGTTCTAATCAGATAGGCTCCTGAAAAGGAAGGTGCATCTTGTTGACATGAGTCATGTCATTTAGTTATATAACCATTTATCAATTGGGGGTGTTACAATCACCCCCCATTAGAGCACAACATCAATGTTGTCGACCCTACATCTCAACCCAGGGAGTGCACTACACTTATGGCTGGGAACCACCCTCTGATACCAAATGTGACAACTGGGTCCCACTGATAACAAAACCACACTACCATAACATGGTCGTTGGGTCTTGGCCCACCAGGTACCACCAGTTTCCCCGCAAACACATTGTCCCCACCATGGGGTCCACCCACATGCCTGAACTGGTCATCTGACTAATGAATGTCTCCCAAGGCCAAAACTTGTCCTTTCTAGTGTGTCTTGTCCTCACTCACACACAGCCATGGTTACTTCCCAGAATATCACCCATCCTGATCACTACTCCAGTCCAAGCATGCTTAACTATGTATTTCAAATCAGATAGTATCCCGAAATGGAAGGTGGACCTTTTTAACATGAGTCATGTAATTTAGTCATTTAACCCTTTTTCAATAGGGGGAGTTACAACAATTTTTCATGACCCATCCTTAGGCCCTGTGCTGTGACTACCCCAAAAATAAAACTTCTACTCTCGACCAAATGCAACTGTGGTAATGGCCCCCTTAAGCGAATACTGGTGCTGCGAGTTCATCGGTGTACTCGAATTTCAATTCTGAGCACTAATTCAATAGACAGAAAAATCCTCACGTACATTTACTGAACATATCGAAAAAAAAGTCAGAATTTGATTCTGGGCACACCGGGCCTCGGAATCTGGCACCATTAGAATATGTGGGCTCGTAAAATTCCAAGGAATTTAAGAAAAAAATTCCCTTGAAATAGTTGGGTCTTTAAATTACCCCCACCTCAGGGATTTACATCCCTGTAAAGATACAAAACATAGTAGGGAAAAAATGGGGGTACTGAGCACACATCTGAGCCTTCCTCTCCCATGTGATCTCTTGGAGGTTCTCGTGCTGCCAGCGAACGCGCACCAGAGGAATCAACCATCCACGTAGGACCTGCTCCTATCAATACCCGATCTCCATTGGGACCTCCGTGAATGTCGCCCCACCATCGATGTCCAGCACCTCGTGGTTGATGATGTGGTACGGGTCGTGCACGTATCTCCTCAGCTGAGATACGTGGAAGACGTCATGCACACAGTGCAACTGAGGTGGAAGGGCCAAGCGGTAAGACACCTCGCCAAACCTGCTGGGGAACCAGAATGGTCCGATGAATCATGGTGATAACTTTCCTCCTCGGCCAAATCTATATAGACCTCGTTGAGGTGAGACTCGTAGAAAGACATGGTTTCCATCCTCGAACTCCAGGGGTCTTCGTCTCATATCAGCATAGGACTTCTGCCTGATCTGTGTAGTCTTCATCTGCTCTTGGATGATCTGCACTTTCTCCATTGTAGCCTGCACCATCTCTGGTCTTACAAGTGTTGAATCCCCTGGGTCAGTCCAGCATAGAGGTGATCTGCAAGGTAGGTTGTACAATGCCTCATAAGGGGTCATCCCGATGGTGGAGTGGTAGCTGTTGTTGTACAGAAACTCTACCAAGGTTAAGTGATCCTCCCAGCTTTGACCAATGTCAAGGAAAAATGTACAGAGCATGTACTTGAGAGTCTGAATGGTCCTCTAAGTCTGGCCATCTGTTTGAGGATGGAAGGCGATGTTGAGACGTAACTATGTCCCAAATGCCTCCTTCAACCCACTCCAAAGCCGGGAAGTAAAGTGTTCATCCTAATCAGAAATGATAATCAATGGCACACCATGAATCTATAAGACCTCATGTATGTAGAGGAATCCAAAGCACTTTACTGAGACATGCTCTCTAATCGGTATGATGTGGTACAAATTGGTGGGTCTGTCGATGATCACCCCGATATAGTCATGTCCTCTAGATGTATGTGGAAGCCCCGTCTTGAAATCCATGGATATTTCATCCCACTTCCACTCGGGGACCTCTAAGGGTTGTACCAAGCCCACTGCTACCTGGTGCTCCACCTTCAACTACTGACAAGTGAGGCATCGTGAGAAAAACAATGCTACTGCTTTCGTCATACCCGGCCACCAATGCTGTCATTTGAGGTCCCCACAGCACCTGATTTCGTGGCCCGATGTGCCCAAAATAATTTTCTGATGTTTTGTTCAGGTACATTCAGTGAATGTACAAGCATGTTTTTCTATATTTTGAACCAGTGCTCAGAATCGAAATTTGAGGGCACCGATGAACACGCAACGCCGATATTCGTCTTAGGGGACCTTTACCGCAGTTGCGTTTGGTCGGGAGTAGAAGTTATATTTTGGGGTTCATAGTAAATTAAATAAATTTTTGTATTACACAATTTATTTTAACTGGTAGTTATTTCCTCCAAAGGGATGTTGAAGGTGGGGCCCACACCCCACATAACTTCCCATGGGAGTATATAACTAACGGTGGGGCCCACACAAGCCCCTAACCCTTCAACTCCCCCTTCAACTCCCTTAAACCCCTCTCTTAACTTTTGAACTTCCACTTAATGGTGGAGCCTCTCCACCTCCCTCTGTTGATTGTGCCAACCCCATAAATTTAATTAATTAAGCTCTTTTAATTAATTAATTTGTGTGTCAAAAATTCATTTTGAATTAATTTGAAATGCCTGGAAATGTTATAATATTGTTGGTCCTTTTTATTTTATTTACCTTGGAAAATATTTGTGAGGATACTTTGGGAGAACTAAGGAGAAGAGGAGGATCGTTCATCCAATGAGGAACATGAAGATCATGAAGAACAAAGTTCACTCAATGAAGAACATCTCCAATGAAGAAGGAGAAGAACTTCTCCAACTATGCTTCTTCTTCGGATGTACCCCAATGTCAACGGAATCGACGTCCGTATTCCACAATGCTCGATATCCGATGTTGAGTCAATAATGTTTTCCTTATGACTTTCCATTCCTTCTTGTTTTGAAAATCACAAACACCTTATCTTTAAGGAAAATCGCTTTTATAATGAAAATTTCTTTTATAAGGAAAATTCCTTTTTTATGAAAAATCGCTTTTATAAGGAAAATCGCTTTTATAAGGAAAATCGCTTTTATAAGGAAATTCTCTTTTATAAGGAAAATCGCTTTTATAAGGAAAATCGCTTTTATAGGAAAAATTTCTTTTATAAGGAAAATCTCATTTGTAACAAAAATTATCCTGATCATATTTTAATTTATATATTTCTTAATTATATGTTTCGGATTCATTTCCATATTCTCGGAATCATTTGAAACCTTAATATGATGCATTCTGTTTTAGGCTCCGAAATATGGATAAGAAATGTAATGAAGTTCTACTCAGAATTCTGGATACGAACTCTCATTACGAATTCTGATGACGAATTCTCATTACAATTTCTGATGATAAATTCTCATTATGAATTCTAATGATTAATTCTCATTACGATTTCTAATGACGATTTCTCATTACGAATTCTGATGAAGAATTCTCATTCCAAATTATCATTCCGAATTCACATATTAAACAAAATCTTATCATCTTTGTTTTATACACACCGAATTTATTTAGACTCCGAAAATTATTTTTGGTTAGACTCCAAACATTCATTTTTCTTACGCTTTTATAATTTGTCTACTCTTTAATATTTTTCTTTCACCCCTAATATTCCCTCCAAATTTTTTTAAGTTACACTTAAAACGATGTTGTACATTCTGTTACACTTGTTTTGTTATAAAACGATGTCATCTATTCTGTTATAAACTAACCATTGGTTAAGTTACACGTGTACAAGTCCCTCCGATTTTTAAGTAAAATATGACCGTTGAAAAGGAGGATGACCTTGCCTATAAATAAGATCTCATTTGAAAGAGATCGATGATGACTGATGACTGATGAATAACTTCTTTGACATTGTGCATACATGCTGTTGAAGTGATTTCAAGAGAGAGAGATCCTCTTATCAACTCTCAAATATTCGTGCGACTCTGAATGTTGGTGATTACATTCAAGGACTTCCAGGGATAGGAAGACAGAGGTTTCCAACACCTTTAAGTTGGGGGCTTCCTTGCTAAGGAAGACAGAGGTTGCCAACTACCTTGAAGTTGATGGCTTGTGGGGATAGCAAGACAGAGACTCCGATCTTTGTATCGATGTCTTACCCTGGTGTGGGTAAGACAGACTTTCTTGAAATTATAAATCAAGGGACATTTATCCATGGTTGTTGGATACCCTTCTCTTTGGTTTAAAAGACTTATATCTTGTTACTTGTAGTTTTACTACTTTTTTATTTCTGCTGCATATTGTATTATAAGGAAATTATAAATTCTTATAATTCCTTACTTGTACTCTGTTTCATTTAGATTCTATATTCTTTAAGGTAGAATTTCATATTGTAATCTTTTGTTAAGTTTCAATTTTTGGAACCATATTTCTGGAACCTGCTTTCGGAATCTCTTTCCAAGTTTTCATTTGGTGTTAGAGGTGTTGTGAATTTTCTTAGTTTAACTTTGTTAAACTTAGCCCTTTCCTTTGTTTAAGGAAAACATAGTTATTCATAACTAACTTTAAAGCTTCCAAAGGAATTTTTAAAGTATACAATTCACCCCCCTCTTGTATATTGAGCATCTACATCATTATTTCGATCCTAAAATTGGTATCAAAGGTTGGAAACCTCATACTCTATACCAATCCTACAATTGGTAGCAGAGTAGGTCTCTAAAATACGTATACTCACGTATAAGATTTTCTTTCTCACTTTCTCATTCCGAACATTCTCATTCCGAACATTGTCATTCAGAACTTTGTTATTACGAACTTTTTCTAATAACAAGTTTGTGTGCCAAAGATATTTAAGTATGGAAGGAATCAATGTTGGCTCCATTGATAATCTAAATCCTACAAGACCACCAATCTTTGATGGTAATGACCATGAGTACTGGAGAGATCGAATGAAGACTTTTGTTATCAATACTGGTTTGGACAACTTTGTTATGTTTACTGGAGATTAAAAAATTCCTGATAATGAAGTTAGAACTTTTACTAAACAGTAAAAGCAAGAGTATCAACTCAACTATAAGGTATGAAATACTTTACTTTTTTCAATGACTAGAAATATATATAGCCAAATTTCTTCTTGTGAAGCAGCTAATTGTATCTGGAAGAAGCTAGAAGTTGCACACTTTGGAACTTCTAAATTGATTGAGACTAGGAGAGCTATTCTTAGAGATGAATACCATGGCTTCAATTTTCCTTATGGTGAACCAATATGTAAAGTTCAACAGAGATTTATGACTATTGTCAATATCCTACAGTCTATGGGAGAGAAAGGGTTAGATGATGAAGCACTTGTGGATAAGATAATTGATATCATGCCCAGTGAGTGGGAATCCAAAAGAACAGATATAGATGAGAACAGGAAGGTCACTCAAATTTCTCTTGATGAGTTATTTGGAACTCTTCTCCAACATGAAACAAGAATGAAGAGAGATGCTGACAACATTAAAAAGAAAAATGGGAGTGGTACTATTGCTTTTACAACAACATCAAATCATATGAAAGATAGGACTCCTGTGATACTAACCAGATCAAAGTCTAGGAAGATGGTTGTTCAATCAGATTCTAGTGAAAGTGAAATCTCAAAAAATTAATTAGAAAATCTTGCTCGAAGGATGAACAAGATAGCTGGACAGAGAAATTTCCAATCCAATTATAAGAAAAAGGAACGAAAAGATAAGAAAGATGGAGAAGTGACTTTTTATGAATGCAAGAGAGCTGGACATATTAGACCATATTTCCCTTTGCTCAAAAAAAAGAAAGGAAAGAAAAGCATTCAGACAGGAACAGAAAGAAGTATTATAAAGCCCAAGATAAGAATGTTCTGAAATCTAGTGATACCTGGAGTGCAAGTGGTGGTGACTCTTTAGATGAATCTTCTGATTATGAATCTTCGGGACAGAAGAATCTTGGTCTTATAGCCAGATTACCTGTTGATAATAATTGCTTTATGGATAAGGTATGAAATGATGAATCATTGACCAATGTTTCTATAAATTCTAATGTTAGTAAGTATTATAACTCTTCTGATGAAGAATCCACTTCGGATAAAGAAAATACTTTACCTACTTATAAAGAAGTTTCTAGGTTTGCTGAACTTCTTGAAATTGAGAATTATAAACACAATAAGAAACTTGATAAGGAAAACTCTAGGAATAATATTATTACAAAATAGATATCAGATCTGTCTAAAGATCTTGATAGGAAAAATGCTTATTTTGAAAGTATTTCAAAAAATCTTGAGGATGTATGTTCTGATAAGAACAGACTTTCTAAACAGTTAGAAAACGTAATTTCTAAGAAAAATGTTTTTGAGCCTAGATCTAGTTATAAAACTAATTATTCTGAGAATAAAAACATGGTTATAAAACACATGTCTGAAATTTTTTCCTAAAAGAAGTGTTTATCAATCTTTACCCATGGTAAGGAAAATTTTGATAAAATGTATTCCTAAATACGACCTTTAAGAAATAAATCCGGATTTGGTTATACCCATGCAAAACCAATTTTAAGTAACAATTATTTTGTTCCTCAAAGTTCACCATTTTGTACTAGGTGTCAATGTGGTGGTCACTGGGAAAAAATTATTCCTTAAACAAAACCCAATCTCTAGGATTTCACAAAGCTTACTTTTTTAAGAAGATGTGGTTTCCTAAAATTTTGTTATCTAGAAATCTCGGATCCAAACAAGTTTGGATTCCTAAAGTCTAATTCTCTTCTTGATTTCAGGAAAATAATGAGAATACCAGCAACAATACATAGTACATGGATAGTGGATGTTCCCGGCACATGACTGGTAACAAAAGCTATTTAGAAAAGATTATCAAAATGAAAGGAGGAAAGGTAAATTTCTGAGATAATGCTAAGGGAGAGATTTTTGGTATTTGTAATATTGTTATTTTAGGTAAAACATTGATTTCAAATGTTCTTTTTGTTAAGGGTCTTAAGAACAACCTCATTAGAATAAGTCAGTTATGTGATGAAGGTTACCTTGTGAATTTTAGGAATTATAAGTGCTTAGATCACAATTCCAAGGAAGAATTTATTCTCTCAGCAAATAGGCATGAGAATGTTTACACCTTAAATTTAGAAGACCTCAAGAGCCAATATTTACCTTGCCTAAGTGCAATGAAAGATCATTCCTGGTTTTGAAATAGAAGACTAGGTCACTGTAACCATAGAAACCATTGTAAACTCACTAAGAAGAAACTAGTTAAGTATCTACCAGAGCTTAGATTTGATTCTTCTAAAGTTTTTGATCCTTGTCAATATGGAAAGCAACATAAATCTAGTTTTAAATAAGTCAGTGAAGTCTCAACAACTGAAGCATTACAGTTAGTGCACATGGATCTTTTTGGTCCAACACAAACTGGAAGCATTGGAGGCAAATACTATGTGTTGGTTCTAGTTGAAGATTACACTAGATTTACTTGGGTTTATTTTTTAGCAAAGAAATCTGAATCTTTTTCTTATTTCAAAAGTTTTAGAGCTCAAGTTAAAAATGAAAAAAACCTTTAATTGAAAACTATTCATAGTGATCATAGAGGAGAATTTCAAAATTATGATTTTGAAACTTTTTGTAGTAAAAAAGGTATTACTCATAATTTTTGAGCACCTAGAACTCCTCAACAAAATAGTGTAGTTGAGAGATGAAATAGAATTATTCAAGAGATAACTAGAACCTTGTTGAGTGAATATTCTATGGCTAGACATTTCTTGGCTGAAGCTGTAAGTACTGCTTGCTATACTATAAATCGAGTTCTAATTAGACCTTTTCTTAATAAAACTCCTTATGAATTATGGAATGGTAGAAAACCAAGACTATCCTACTTCAAGGTTTTTGGTTGAAAAGTAATCATTTTGAAAACTAAATATAACTTACATAAATTCGCACCAAAATCTGATGAAGGAATTTTTTTGGTTATTCCACTACTTCTAAGGATTATAGTGTTTTTAATAAAAATACTTGTACTATTGAAGAAATAGTACATGTAAAATTTGATGAGTCTGATCCTTTTGTTTTTAAACCATCCCAGCCTACATCCTCAGATGCATTTTCAAAAACTGATTGTCAACCTTTGATAGAAGAAATTTCTGATAAAGATAATGTTCATGAAAATATTTCTGAAACATTTACCCCGGAAGACTTTCTACCCTATGTTGACGAACATGCTCTTCAAAACCCAAATCAGGTGTTTCTTAAGAATCATCCTAGTGATAGTGTCATCGGTGATGTAAATCAACCTGTAAAGACTATAATTTCCTTAAGAAATGAAGTAGAACATCTAGCATTTCATTCCCAATTAGAACCTAAAAGCACAGATGAAGCTTTAGGTGATGATGATTGGATCAAAGCCATGCAAGATGAACTAAATGAATTCGAAAGGAATAAAGTCTGGACCTTGGTTGAAAGACCTAACGAAACATATGTTATTGGGGTAAAGTGGGTCTTCAGAAATAAATGCGATGAAAATGGATTCATAGTAAGAAATAAAGCTAGATTTGTTGCTAAAGGGTATAATCAGCAAGAGGGAATAGACTATGAAGAAACCTATGCTCCAGTATCTAAACATGAATCTATTCGTATTCTACTTTCCTTTGCAGCATTATTTTATTTTAAACTTTTTTAGATGGATGTGAAATGTTCTTTTCTTAACGGTTATGTCCAAGATGAAGTTTTTGTTGAACAACCTCCTGGCTTTGAAGATACAAAACATCCTGGTCATGTTTTTAGACTTACCAAAGCTCTGTATTGTTTTAAACAAGCCCCAAAAGCATGGTATGATAGACTCTCTGGTTTTTTGCTTCAAAATAACTATGTTAAGGGAAATGCAGATCCAACCCTTTTTATAAAGAAAGATATTATAAATGTTTTGATTGTTCAAATTTATGTTGATGACATCATATTTTGTTCAACTCAGCAATCTTTGACCGACTCTTTTGAAAGTCTAATGAAATCTGAGTTTTAAATGAGTATGATGGATAAGTTAACTTTTTCCCTTGGTTTTCAAATTTCTCAAAAACCAGAAGGAACCTACATATCTCAACATAAGTATATTAAAGATCTTATTAAAAAGTATGGTTATGACAAAACTAAGAGTATAAGTACTCCCATTGGTACCTAAAACACTTTAGATCTTGATGAAGCTGGTAAACCAGTAGATCAAACATCTTTTAGAGGTATGATAGGAAGTTTACTTTACTTAACAACTAGATGACCAGACTTAATGTTCTCAGTATTCTTATGTTCAAGATATCAATACAATCCTAAGAAATCTCACTTAAAGGCAGTAAAAAGAATTTTTCACTACCTTAAGGGAACCATGGATCTAGGATTATTTTATACTTCTGGAAATGATTTTGTTCTAAAAAGCTTTTATGATGCTGACTTAGGTGGATGTATAATGGATAGAAGGTGTACATCTAGAACTTGTCATTTCTTAGGAGATTCATTAGTTTCTTGGTCCTGCAAGAAGCAACATTCTGTAGCACTCTCCACTGCTGAAGCCGAATATGCAGCAGTTGGTAGTTGCTGTGCTCAAGTGTTGTGGATGCAACACACACTCACAGACTATGGTTTGAGTTTTACTAAAACTAAAATTATGTGTAATAACATGAGTGTCATTTCCCTAAGTAAGAACCCTGCACATCACTCTCGTGCAAAGAACATAGATATTAGGCATCACTTTCTTAGGTATCACACACTAAAAGGAGATATTATTCGTCAGTTTATCGGAACGCAAGATCAACTTGCTGATATTTTCACAAAATCTTTACCTTATGATAGATTTGAATACATTAAACAGAAGTTAGGAATGATAACCGTAAGGTAATCCTTTTTAATTAACTTTCTGTTGAAAATGTCTCCTTACATTAATAAACTCCTTTTCACATGGGGAGTACATTTCCTTTTTAGAGTAACTAAGTTTTTCAATGTTTGTTTTCAAACTTTTTGGAACAAAAATTCCAAAATGGAAATTTCCGAAACTGAAATCTTCAGAATGGATATTTTTGTATAGAAAAATTCTAGAATAGAAATTTTCCTATTGAAAAAGTCCAGAATGGAAAATTTCATACTGGTATTTCCATAACGAGATTTTCGTACTGAGGTTTTCATAATGAGCTTTTCGTGTTTCAATTTTTTTTAATGAAATTTTCATACTGAGTATTCTGTACTGGGTTTTCCGTACTGAGTTTGTTTTTCGTAGTGAGTTTTGCGAACTATGTCTTTTCGTAATAAAGATTTTTCGTAGTTTTTTTATATTACCCATTACAGATAGTCCTCCTAATCCAATCTGATAGGTATGATTTCCTTACTCATGTTTTCGTAGTTACACATTACTTGCTGACATTTTCTTATATTTTGTTTTCATATTATAGTTTTCTTAAATCTTTGTTTTAATAAAAACCTCAAAAGATCAGATTCATGTTTTCTTGAGAATTGGTTTTCAACTGTCAGATCGGATCTCATCTTGTCACAATTGTTCGATCAACTGAGGAAGTTGAACTGTTTTTTCATTGCCTATATAAAGGGGACCCAAATGGTCGTCCCACATCGGTTCTCAAGCTCCAGCATCCCGAAGTTATGCCTCTCTGTTTTAAAGCCGTTTTGAACTTCAGCTTTCTTCATTCTGCACTTCTCAGAGGTCTTCAGATCCGAATGTCTGTAGAAGTATTTTCTCAAGACATGTCTTCCTCTAAGCCAATTTCGAAGTGGTTAGTATATAGGGAAATGTTGGTTCATCCTGATTTCTTCAACAAGTTTGATTCTCTTATATCCATGAATATTATGCTCAACGGATGGGAAGATGTTGTGGTGTCAAAGCACGAGAATCAAGATGAAGTGTTTTCATATTTTCTTGTAGAGTTCTATGAGATAGTATCTTTTATTAAGGAATATGGAAGAGAGAAGTTGTCTTTTAAGTCTTACGGTAAGAATTATAAGCTTTCATATGCCAAGGCAGCTAGCTTGGTACGGCTGAACAATTAGGAGAATCTGAGTATATTTCTCATGATTTTCCGGATTCAATGGGAAGCTTCGATAAGGAAAAGGATTTAGAAACTCTCGGACTGTCAGATGATAAGGCTCCGAAGATTGCTTCTTTGTTTACAAATTTCCGGATTCTAGAATTATGGGTACAAGGCCTTATCGTACCGAGAAAGGGTGTCAAAGATAGTTTGAAGAAGAGTGAGATATACATCTTATATTTTCTGATAAATCTGAGGAAGTTTAATCTAATGAAACACATTCTTATTACCCTTGAGAATGTTAAGAATGGGAATATGAGAGCTCAGATCATAATGTGTCCAGCAATCCTCTCAAAGTTGATAGTTCGGTGCCTTGAGTCTTTCAAGGAGGCTTGAAAGTCTAAGCCAAGAGTTTTCAAGATCATGTTGGTGAGTTATGGTACTCTCAAAAGGATGGATGTAGCCTTCTACAAGTAGACTGGTCAGTTTATTGACTTTACCTGCTCAAGAAGAATCTGTTCCGAATGTTGCTAATCCGGAAACTTCTAAATCAGTGAAGAAGAGGAAGTTAAAGGAATATGTAGTTGAAGTAGAAAATCTCAAATCTAAGGAAGTTCATTCCGCACCTCCAAAACCGAAGAAGAGGAAAGATTACCCAAATAAAGTAGTTGCTAAATAGAGGGAAATCAAAGAGAAGAGAGTGCAAGGGGAGCCTCAGTTTGGCTTGGATCCTGCGGAGGCTAAGGCATTGAAGGAATGAACTGCGGATGAGATAGAAAAACAAGTGAAATAAAAGAATCTTAAGAAGAAGAGGTCTGAAGCTGAGGTAGCACAGGCTTTGTTGAAGTTTAAAGAGATGGTTTCAGCAATCATTCCTATTCCGAGATCTTTTTCTTTGGAATCTCTACCTAATACTCCAGGAAGAAACTTTGTTGCTCTGGAAGAGGCAGTAACTAAGCTTGTTGAGGAAATAGAGTAGATTGAGCAAGTGGAAGAAGAAGAAGCTGTTGCTGAAGGAAGTGGTGAAACTATAGATGTTTTAAAGCAAGTAGATGATTATAAGGGGACACCTTCAGAACATTTGTCGCTCTGAACTTCAGAAGATGATTCATCGAAGTTAGTCACTCCAGGGAAGGATGAGCAGGAAAGAGAAGAAGAGGTAGCTTATCATGTAGAGGAAGAAAAACTTCTACATGATATTGCTCAAATGAAGAATGTAGAGGATGGTCCTCAAAAGGCTTCTGATGATGAAGAAAATGTTGTTCAAGTGTCTGAGTGTGAAAAGAGAACTCTAAAATAGGACTCCATTCCGAAAAAGGACAAGGGAAAGAAAGTTGTTTTTGATACCCCGAGCTCTGTGGTTGTAAAGAGAAGGGAAGTTGTTGATTCTTCTAATAAGAAGGATGAGCATCTTGAAGAAGAAAATTCTCCAAGTAAAGTCTCGGATTCAGAGTCATCTTCGTTGGGGCATGACTTTGTTGTTTAGTCATTAAAGAAGTTGGTAGGTACTATTCCGACTTTCTCAAGTATTGATTCAAGATGCTAGATACTCCAACATGATTTGAATCAGAAAACAGACTCCGTATCTATGGTTATGGACACATGTGTTGAGATAGAGGCTCAGTTAAAAACATTCTTTGTCGGATATGAATCCCACAAAAGATCTTGCAAGAGGATGACTAGTTGGTCAAGGAAAACTATGGAAGAGATGAGGCTCTTTGATGAATTCCATGATAATGTGAAGGATGCCTTTGAGACAGAAGACAGGAAGATAAATGAACTTACTTCATCCTTTGAAGAAAATATGACAGATGAAAAGAATTTCCGGATTCAAGAAGTCAGAGATCTGAATGGGAGGCTGAATTCTGTTTCTCAAAACTGGAAGTATGAAAGGGATCATCGGATTGAGTTTGAAGAAAATTCAAAGGCTCGGGAAGAAAAGATTAAAACTCTGGAAGAAAAGCTTAAAGCCTAGGAAGAAAAGATTGAAGCTCAAAATGCAAGAATTGTTGTGTTAGAGAAGCAAGCCGAGGAAGAACATAAAGAATTGAAGAAGATAAAGACTATTCTTAAGGGTCACATGGCGAAGGAAAAAGATCCAAAATAGATAGATCTGATCTTTTTTTTGTATCTAAATTTCTTTTTTTCCGAGCTTTCAAACATAATAAAATTTGTGCTTGCTCGTTTAATTTGATGTTGCTACTAATTTTTCAGGTACTTTGTTATATTTTCCATTCACTTAAATTATTTTTGAAAATCAAAAAGGGGGATAAGGAAAAGAATCCTAATAAAGGGGAAAAAGAATCTTAAAAAAGGGTGAGAAAGAAAACCAACTCTAATAGAGTTTATCTAAGGGGAATATTTCCATTAATGTAGACTATATTATTCTTAATGAAATGTCATTCCAGAAATCGAGAATAAGATCCATACAGTTTCAAAGCCTAAGGGGGAGTTAGTCGTATTCATCAACATTCATAAGAAAAGGGAGATAAGACTTAATGTTTTCTTTCTTCTTAGACATTCTTTTTCATAAGTATGTTTGTGTTTTCTAAAAAGGGGGAGATTGTTGAGTCAATAAGGTTTTCCTTATGAATTTTCTATTCCTTCTTGTTTTGAAAATCACAGAAACATTATCTTTAATGAAAATCGCTTTTATAAGGAAAATCTCTTTTATAAGCAAAATCACTTTTTTAAGGAAAATCACTTTTATAAGGAAAATCACTTTTATAAGGAAAATCGCTTTTATAAGGAAAATTGCTTTTATAAGGAAATTCGCTTTTATAAGGAAAACCTCTTTTATAAGGAAAATTGCTTTTATAAGGAAAATACATTTTGTAAGAAAAAATTTCTTATCATATTTTCATTCATATATTTCTTAAGTATAAGTTTCGGATTCATTTCCATATTCTTGGAATCGTTTGAAACCTTAATATGAAGCATTCTGTTTTAGGTTCCGAAATCTGGATAAGAACTGTAATGAAGTTCTACTCCTAATTCTGGATACGAACTCTCATTACGAATTCTGATGATGAATTCTCATTACGAATTCTAAAGATGAATTCTCATTACAAATTCTGATGATGAATTCTCATTACGAACTCTGATGACAAATTCTTATGAAGAATTCTCATTCCGAATTCACCTATTAAACAGAATCTGATCATCTTTGTTTTATACACTCCGAATTTATTTAGACTCCGAAAATTATTTTTGGTTAGACTCCGAAATTTCATTTTTCTTACACTTTTATAATTTTTATACCCTATAATATTTTTTCTTTCACTCCGAATCTTCACTCCGAACTTTTTAATGTTAGAATTAAAATGATGTCGTACATTCTGTTACACTTGTTTTGTTATAAAACGATGTCATCTATTCTATTATAAACTAACCATTGGTTAAGTTACACGTGTACAGGTCCCATCGATTTTTAAGGAAAATATGACCGTTGGAAAGGAGGCCGACCTTGCCTATAAATAGGAGATCATTTTAAAGAGCTCGATGATGACTGATGACTGATGAATAACTTCTTCGACATTGTGCATACATTCTGTTGAAGTGATTTCTAGAGATAGAGGCTCTTATCAACTCTCAAGGTTTTGTGTGACTCCGAATGTTGGTGATTACATTCAGGGACTTTCGGGGATAGGAAGATAGAGGTTTCCAACACCTTGAAGTTGAGGGCTTCCTTGCTGAGGAAGACAGAGGTTTCCATCTACCTTAAAGTTGAGGGATTGTGGGGATAGCAAGACAGAGACTTTGATCATCGTATCGAGGTCTTACCCTAGTGTGGGTAAAACAGACTCGCATGAAAGTATAAATCAAGGGACCTTTAACCAAGGTTGTTGGATACCCTTCTCCTTGGGTTAAAAGACTTATATCTTGTTACTTGTAGTTTTACTACTTTTTAGTTTCCGCTGCATATTGTATTATAAGGAAAGTATAACCTTCTTTTACATCCTTACTTGTTCTCTGTTTCATTTAGATTCTATACGCTTTAAGGTAGAATCTCATATTGTAATCTTTTGTTAACTTTCAATTTCCAGAACCATATTTCAGAACCTACTTTCGGAATCTCTTTACAAGTTTTCATTTGGTGTTATAAGTGTTGTGAATTTTCTTAGTTTAACTTTGTTAAACTTAGCCCTTTCCTTTGTTTAAGGAAAACATAGTTATTCATAACATACTTTAAAGGTTCCAAAGGAATTTTTAAAGTATACAATTCATCCACCCTCTTGTATATTGAGCATCTACATCGTTATTTAGATCCTACTTCCGCGACACCATCTTCCACATCTTGTCGATGTGCAACATACCTTGAATCAAGGTAGGGGTTATGATCAATTTTAATTGAATAAAATTGAACCTCGTTGTTCGTTGACAAATCTTGGATTGTCTTTGCCCTATTGTTACTGCCTAACGCGGAGGGTGCGGGCCGAATGAACATGGCTCGATGACCCTCCATTGATCGTTGTTTCTATTCTCAATGGTGACGAAGATGGAAGAGGTGGCAGAAACCGGAGTTGATGATGATCGGGCGAGGCGACGACCGAAGGCGGGTGGCGGCAATAGAGGTCGCGCGTCGACCCATTATAAGGCCGCGACACTGGGTGTCGCGAGGAGAGGGGAAGACCGCGGCCCGCAACTGGGCCGCTTGGACGAAGAAGAACCAACCAGTATCATGACTAACTAGCTTTATCCGGTCAGGCTAGAGAACTATGATTCCCCCTTGGCGCCACGCTATGGAGAACTGCGGCCCGCTTCGGCGGCGAACCGGCTGGCCGCCTGCCGGCTGGGCTGAAGGGAGTTGCGACACCCGCTCGTGCCATGTGCGGAGGAACCGCAGCCCGCAATCTGTGTGTCCGCTCGCACCAAAGAAGACTAGATGGCTTTGGTCGGTAGGGGAAGAAGGGGTGGAGCCACTCGGCCTAGCTATTTCAGAAAATCGGGGGGGGGGGGGCGGGGGGCACGCCCCTCGCTCCACTCGGCCAGCTGGCCGAGCCGCGGCTAGCCGCGGGCGGGTCCACCCTTGCCGCAGGTCAGGCCGCCTACCACCGGGCTAGGCCGGGCCCCTGCCGGGCCGGGACAACCCCCCCCCCCCCCATCCGAGTCGGACCACCGTGCCAGGACGGGCCGACCCTCCAGCCCACTAGGCTTGACAGGCCAGGCCCCTTTCACTTGAAAGTGAATATCTTATAGACCGAGAATTTGTTCAATGCGATGTCTATGGCACTATGATCCTTGTGAAGAGATAGTCGTTTTGCGATACAAAAAATGAGTTTTTAACAAATTTGGAAAACAAACGGGTTTGGAACGAGCGTAATCCAACCGGGACCCTGTAACGGAAAATCCAATAACTCTCAGATCGGGCGTCTGATTGACGCGCAGTCTTTCGCGTTGGGTTTCTCTTAATGATAAGGAACTTATGGATATATAATCTCTAGACTTCGTGATAGTTTATGTATCGACCCCTTTTCTCGATGAGCAGACCCTCCCAGAAGTGACCATGCTATGTGCGGGAACCCCAGTGCTGGTTGCGACTCTGTCGACTACTATACTGATCCTCTGTTGGTTCGACAGCGACGAATGTTGTACTAGAATCTTTTGTGGGTTAGACAACATTGACTAATGTACTGGATCCTTTGTGGGTTCGATAGTGATGACTACTATTCTTGTATCCTATATGGGTCTGGCAGTTTGACTTCTGTACTTGTATCCAGTGTCGGTCTGACAATGTAGCTGATCTTGTATCCTGTGTGGGTCTGACAACTTAGCTGGTCTTCTATCCTATGTTGGTCTGACAACTTAGATGAATCAGTGACTACATCTGATCTTCTTCATCACTAGACAAATGATGTATACCCTTGTGACTTGGGTCTTAACTTTCAATCATTATCATCAATTTTTATTTACTTTACTTCCTGTGTGGAATGGGTTGTGCTTGGGCTCAGGAGATAGAGCCAAACTGAGATTGATAACTTAGGAATATGTATGGGCCTATACCTAAGTATTTTCGGTTGATACCTCGTGATTTTACCTTTCTTCTGTGGTTTATCCTTAGTATATTTTGTGAGACCTTGAGTGTCTCAGGGTCCCTACTGAGTATCATCATATTCACCCCTGCACGGTCTATGTTCGCATCTCATTGTGTTGGATGCAGACGATGGACAGTGCTGACCGAGATGGAGTGTGCGAGGACTGGACGGTACCCGGATGTGGACCCCATGATGAGAAGGTACCCGGAGGAGATGGATAGATTTGGAGGGATGATGAGGCTATCTATACCTACCCATCAGGTTGGATCCGTTGTGGACGATCCAGGAGCTTCCAGACACCTTCCAGCTATTTTTTCTTTTCCTTATACTTCACAGTTGGGCTAGTATTTCTGGCCCCTTTTACTTTTCATCACATATTTTTTTATACAGTTTTTTACTTAATGTATTCTTTCTCTTGTACTATTGTTGTGTTTCTTTATGTTCCGTAAAGGAAATGCCTTCCCAGTTATTTGGATTTACGCCTCTGGTGCTAGTAACCAACCCCTAGCCTATGGAAGACGGGTTTGGGGTAGTTACGACATGGGACTCAGGGGACATGTCATGAAAAATTGGTTTCAGGAAGAAGTTCTACCACAGGACATAGGACTCTGAAAATTATTTTCTGTGAGACAATAGTGTTAAGAGTATTGAGTTTGGTTTTCAGTCTAGGGGAGTGTAGTGTTGGTGCGGCGGCCGACGTATCCATACACTAGGACCCCAACCTCTGATTTTTGACTCTGTGCACGAAACACTAATTCCATGTGTGTTTCAAGAGTTTCCTTTGTGGTCTCATTGATTTAGCACACCATGTATAACTTGTTGACCATGGTGCACTTGTTCCTTATCAGGATGCCACTGCGAAGACAACCTGCTAGGGTTCCCGGGACAGAGTACACGATGACGGCCCACCGAGAGACAAGGCTCCGGTGCTGGGCCCTCATACTATGTTGGCACCTTCGGATGGTGTACCAGCATCACCACCACCTATTGGGAAGCAGATTCCACCAACCTTAACAGCAGATGGTGCACGCCGATAGAGTGCATTGCACGAGTTCCAATGGCAGAGGCCTCTAAGGATTCGAGGTGAGATAGATTCCCATGCAACAGAGGAATAGATGGAGGTGAATACTAGTGTTTTCCATCTTGTTGACACAGTAGTAGATCAGATTTGATCATAGTTACTAATATTTTCAGTGACTGGCCATGAGGATGTTCCACAAAGTGAGGATGTTTTGGTACATGGACCATTTTCTGAGATGGTACCTTTGGGAAGTGTGCCAACTATATCACTGCTCGTTGGTCAGTAGATACTACCAGTGGTACCGGTAGAGGACACTTGTTTTCTTAGTGCCCTTAATATGTTTTAACACAAGATACCCCTCAGGTTATGAGGTGCGCCCAACTCACAGGTGGATGAGGACTGGATTTAGGAGGTTGCTGAGAGTTTTCTAGAGCTTATACAGCTTCGTCAGGACGTCGTGTAGGTAGCTGAGTATTCATCGAGGCATACCGATATTTCCTGGTACTCGATGAATATGATTAGATCAGTGCTTTAGAGATTGGACCTCTAATAAAGGTGAGTTTAAGGATATCCAAGCCATCACTGTTTCTTGTATGCATTCCTACTTATGTTAGGGTGCTAAAGAGAACCTTTGTTGTTGAATGTTCACTGGATGAGCGGATACAGCCAGTGAATGTTAACAGTTGGAAATCATGAAACCAGTGTCAGTCTTAGAGACTTGATCATGTAAAATTTTTCAAGAAGGGGAAATTTTAATGACAGATGAATCTATAGGGTAGCAGACATGGAAGTAGAGCTAGGAGAGAATCATGTGGTGGTGAACATTTCGACCGGTTACAACCACCCGCCTTTGTAGTCTCCTCTAGGCTCATGGAGCTCGAAAGTAGGGGAAGATAGTAGTTGTATGTGGTCAAGGAGTGTGACCCACGAGATCTATGAATTATTTGAGGTACGGTCCATGTCTAATAGTAGTTTCCGTATCAATAGACATATGTACCAATCAATCCTTCCTTCTATGAATCTTGTCCTAGACCTAGAGTTTCCGGTTAAACCGTTGTCATGAACCTCACGTCTAGAGATACCTTTGGGAGGAGACTCGATAATCACACTTACACCGACGGAGTGATCTGACCTTTGAGGTGAGAGTTTCGGTTGGAACCTATTGTTGGTAGCATTGAGGCCCTATGACGTTAGTTTGTGTATGGACTGGGCAGCCACAGTTCAGGCACAAATTGACTGTATTAGGAAAAAGGGTTGTGGTTTATCTACAACGTTATGATGGGGTGTTCCTTGGACATAAAAAAGGAAAACCCAGGCAGCACAGTATGGAATCATGCGTGAGAGGGTGAAGTCGATCACTCAAGAGTCGGCCAAATTTAACTTTGTGCCAGACTTCTCCAGAGTAGCATCACCACAATCAGCTTTGGGGAAGAAGGGGAAACCATTTGTGTAGTCAGAGAGATGCCAAAAGATCTTTCAAGAGCTAAGGAAAAGGTTGACTAGTGCACCCATCTTGTGGGTAGGACAAGGGCATTAGGTGCATAGTTTACTGTGACTCATCAGGGACCGGACTCGGGTGTTTCCTAATTAAGGAGCGAGCAGTGATTACCTATGGTTTACGGCAGTTGAGAAAACACGAGCAGAACTACGCTACCCAAGACCAGGAGTTAGCAATAGTGGTTTTCACCTTGAAGATGTGGTTGCACTATCTTATGGGTGAGGATTTTACAGTCTACTCTGACCACCAGAGTCTCAGGTACATCTACTCATATAGGACTTTAACCTGAGAGAGAGGTTATGGGTTGAGTTCATCTAGTATTATGACGTCGAGATAGTATATACTCCTGGGAAGGAGAATGTTGTAGCAGATTCTCTTAGCAGGAGATCGGGCATTCAACTGCTAGGAGAGGCAATAGATTAGCTTGCCGCGTTGCATATATCCTTTATGGATAGAGGTGGAGCAGCTTTTCTATAGTCTCTCAAGTCACTCCTCCACTTCTTCAGTGATTCAGGGAGGCACAACGTGGAGACGTTGACTGTTAGATGCAACGTGCTAAGATATCATCAAGGCAGGCACCTGATGGATTTTCTGAAGGTGGGGAGCACGTCATTCAATTCATAGGGAATACCATGGTAGCAGTAGCACTGCAGGAGGATGTGTTGAGGGAGTAACAAACTTCCCCTCCTGCGTTACATCCAGGAGTGGAAAATATGTATCATGACCTCAGATGACAACATTGGTGGCTGGGTATGAAGAACGCAGTAGTAGAGTCTGTATCATGGTGCCTCACTTGTTAGCAGGTGAAGGCGGAGCACCCTTTTCCAGTAGGCTTGGTATAGCCCATAGAGGTCCCTGAGTGGAAGTGGGACAGAATATCCACGGATTTCGTGACAAGTCTTCCACATACATCTAGAGGACACGAATATCTCTGGGTGATCTTTGACCGACTCACCATGTCGGCCCACTTCCTACCGATCAGAGAGTAGGGATCAGTAGAGAGCTTGGGACGCCTCTACATTCAAGAGATCATTCGCCTTCATGGTGTTCCATCGACTATCATCTCCTATCGAGATGATCATTTCAATTTCCGGTTATGGAAGGGGTTATAGGAGGCTTTTGGCACGCAACATCTCCGGAGAACAACCATCCACCCTCAGAAGAATGGTCAGACTGAGAGGATCATTTAGACTCTTGAGGACATGCTCTGTGAATGTGTCATTGACATTAGTTGTAGTTGGGAGGATCACTTACCCTTGGTGGAGTTTGCATACAACAAAAGCTACCACTCCACCATCGGGATTACACCTTATGAGGCACTATACGATCGACCTTGCAGATCAACTTTGTGCGGAACTGACCCAGGGGAGTCAGAACATGTAGGACCAGAGATGGTGTAAGCTATGATGGAGAAGGCACAAATCATCTAGGAGGAGATGAAGACTGTGCAGAGTAGACAAAAGTCCTATGATGATTTGAAACAGAGACCACTGGAGATCGAGGATGGTGACCACGTCTTCCTACATGTCTCACCGTGACAAGGTCTACAATGACATGGACGGGGCGGAAAGTTATCTATGAATTTCATCAGACCATCCTAGGTTGACAACAGGGTATGTGAGGTGGATTAACGCTTGACCATTCCACCTCAGTTGCACCGGGTGCACGATGTCTTTCACGTATCTCTGCTGATGAGATACGTGCACGACCCATCACACATCATCAACAACAGTGAGCTAGACATCGATAACGTGGCGACTTTCACGGAGGTCCCGGTGGAGATCAAGGATAGACAAGAGTGGGTCCTATGTGGATGGTTGATTCCTATGGTGTGCATTTTCTTGCATCATGGGAACAACTAGGAGAGAAAATGGGAGTTGGAGGCTCAGATGCGTGCTCAGTACCCGCATTTTTTTCCCTAGTGTGTGTTGTAGCTTTATGGGGATGTAAAGCCCTGAGGTGGGGGTAATTTAAAGACCCGAAAATTTCAAGGAAATTTTTATTAAGTTATTTGAAATTTACGAGTACACAGTTTCTGACGACACCTGATTCTGAGGCACTGTTTACCTGAAATAATTTTTTGACATTTTTTTCGGCTACATTCAATGAACGTACGAGCGGGATTCTCTATCTTTGGAACTGGTGCTCGGAATCTACATCTGAGGGCATAGATGAACTTACAGCGCTGGTATTCGTAAAAGGGGACCTTTACCGTAGTTTCGTTTGGACGTGAGTAGAACTTATATTTTGGGGATACATATTAAATTAAATAAATTGTTGTGTTACACAATTTATTTTAAGAGGTTGTTACTTCCTCCAATGGGAAGTTTTAGGTGGGGCCCACACCCCACATAACTTCCCATGGGAGGATCTAACTAAGGATGGGGCCCACACGAGCACCTAACCCTTCAACTTCCCCTTTAACTCCCTCAAACCCCTCTATTAACTTTTGAAATTCCACTTAATGGTGGAACATCTCCACCTCCCTCCATTGATTGTGCCAACCCCATCAATTTAATTAATTCACCTCCTTTAATTAATTAATTTGTGTGTCAACAATTCATTTTGAATTAATTTGAAATGCTTGGAAATGTTTTAAAATTGGAGGACCTTTTTATTTTATTTTCCTTGGCAAATATTTGTGGGGAGACATTGGGAGAAATAAAGAGAGGAGGAGGATCATTTATCCAATGAGGAAGTTGAAGAACATGAAGAACGACATTCTCTAAAGGAATACCTTCTCCGACGAAGAATACGAATAACTTCTCCAATGACGCTTCCTCTTCGGATGCACCCCAACATCAACAGAATCGACGTCTGCATTCTGCAACGCCCAACATCCATGACACCGTCTTCCATGGATAGTCGACGTGCAACGTACCTTGAATCGAGGTAGGGGGTTATGATCAATTATAATTGAATAAAATTGAACCTCGTTCCTTATTGAAAAATCATGGTTTGTCCACGGCCAATTATTATAGCCTAACGCGGAGGGTGTGGGCCGAACAAACATGACCTGATAACCCTCCATTGATCCTTGTTTTTATTCTCAATGGAGGTGGAGTTGGAGAAGGAAGAGGCGGCGAAAAGCATATTTAATGATGATCGGGGCCGGCGACGACCGAAGGCGGTGACGGAAACAGTGGTTGCACGCCAACTCATTAGAGGAATGCGACACCAGGTACCGTATAGAGAGGGGAAGACCTCGGCCAGCAACCGGGCCGCTTGGAAGAAGAAGAACCAGCCAGCTTTATCTGGCCGGGATGGATAACCACTGCGCCCACTTGGAGCCACGCTACGGAGAACCGAATCCCACGCTGGGTGGGCCACATCGGCGGCGAACCTGTCAGCCGCCGGCCGGCCGGGTGGAAGGGAGCTGCAGCACCCACTGGTGCCGCATGTGGAGGAACTGTGACATGCCATCCATGGGCCGCTCATGCCGAAAAAGACATGCCGGCTTCGTCCGGCTGGGCAGGAGGGGCGGTGTCGTTCGGCACCGCAGTTTTAGAAAATTGAGGGGGGGGGGGGGGGGTCGTGCCCCCGCTCCGCTCGGTCAGCTAGCCAAGCCACGACACGCCATGGGCCGGGCCACCCTTGTGCAGGCCATGCCCTGCCGGGCCGGGCCGACCACTCAGCCGGGTCAGACTCGCCGAGCCAGGACGGGCTGAACCGCCAGCCCACAGGGCTTGACGGGTCGGGCTCGTTTCGCTTAAATGAGAATATCTTTTAGACTACGCACCCGTTCGATGCGCCGTCTACGGCATAGGGATACTCGTGATGAGACAGTCTTTTTGAGATACTCTATGTGAGTTTTGGACAACTTTGGAAAATGGTCGGGTTTGGAATGAGCGTAATTCTACCCAGGTCCCTGGAATGGAAAAGACAATAACTCTCAGACCAGGAATCTGACTGACACACCGTCTATCACGTTGGGTTCCTTTTAATGAGACACAACTTCAGGATACATCAACATTAGAATTCGTGACAGTTTATGTATCGACCCATTTTCTCGAGAAGCGGACCCTCCCGGAATCGAGCGTGTTGTGTGTGAGAACCCTAGAGTTGGATGCGACTGTGTCGACTACTGTACTGGAATTCTCCATGGGTTCGACAGTGACAACTACTGTACATGAATCCTCCATGGGTTAGAGAGCAATAACTACTATACTGCGATCCTTCATGTGTTTGACAACGATGACTACTGTTCTTGTATCTGGTGTGGGTCCAGCAGTTTGACCTCTTTACTTGTATCCTGTGTTGTACCGACAGAGTAGCTGGTCTTGTATCATGTGTGGGTCTGACAGCTTAGCTAGTCTTGTATCATGTGTGGGTCCGATAACTTAGATGAATTAGTGACTACATCTGATCATCTCTATCGCTCTACAAAATATGTATACCTGTGTGAGCTGGGTATTAACTTTTAATCATTATCATCAATGTGATTGACTTTACTTCCTATGTGGACTGGGTTGTGCTTGGGATCGGGAGTTGGAGCCGAACTGAGATTGATAACATAGGTATATGTTTGGGAATATACCTAAGTAGGGTTGGTTGTTAACTCATGATTGTACCTTTCTTCTGTGGTTTATCGTTAGTGGATTTTGTGAGACCTTGAGGGTCTCAGGGTCCCTACTGAGTATCGTCATACTCACCCTTAAACAGGATATGCCTGCACCTCAGTGTGTTTGATGAAGACGACGGACAACACAGACCGAGACCGAGTGTGCTAGGATTGGATGGTACCTGGATGTGGACCCCACGACGAAATGGTACCCCGAGGAGATTTAAGGACGTGGAGCGTTGAGGAGGCTATCTGTACCTACACTTCAGGTAGGATCCGTAGTGGACGATCCAAGAGCTGCCAGACACCTTCTAGTTGTTTTTTCTTTTCCTTTTAATTTAATGTTGGGCTTGTATTTCTGGCCCTTTTTACTGTCAAGGACATATTTTGTTATACAGTTTTTACTTAGTGTATGCTTTTTCTTGTACACTGGTTTTGGATGTTTACGTTTCATAAAGACAATGCCTTCCCAGTTATAGGGATTTATGCCTTTTATGCTACTCTCCAGCCCCTGGCCTATGGAAGGCGGGCTTAGGGTAGTTAGAACACAGGCCCCGAGGTATGAGTCATGACAATAATATACCCACATATTAAACTAATCTATTTACATTGATTTGTGTGCATTATGTGGGAAAAATACCTAAATAAATCATATGTACAATATATCACAAAAATTGATTGTTTGTTTCAAATTCTTGTTTTATGATATAAGAAAATATTATACCATATCAATTATCAGAAAATAATAGAAATAAATCACTTTAAAATTTCATAAATGAAAATGTACATAATTATTGAAGAGGAGTTATTGTTCATAAATTTTACAAAAATGATACATTGATGAAGTAATGAAAGTGAACCACTTGTGTGAAACATTAGGAAACATGGAAAAGATATTATTAAAGAAATAAATATATTAATATTTTCCATTATACAATAATTTAACCAAGATTGATCTTCATAAAATATTAAGGGTTTTTTAAATCAATATTGGTTTTAAAATTATTTTAATAGTGTGATTCTTGACTTATTACATGAAATTGGAATGTTTCCTTAAATCTAGTACACTTTATATTAGTTATCTAGATGGGAACTAAAATTTTTTATAACCACAGAAATGAAAATAATATTTAATTTGGAATATATTTACAGAAAATATTAAAAAATGAAAGGTTTTTAGTGAATAATATTATGAATATTGTTTAAAAAGAATGAGAACATGTAGTTGATATGTAACGATGGAGGTTTTGAAGATACCTTACTGATTTTGGTAAATTTTTATACGAAATTCATTCAAAGAATTATATTAATATGGTTTTATTAATATTAAAAATTAAATTATGGAAAATTCAAAAATAAATTCTTCCATTTTATATACACCAAATAAAAAAATATGGGTAACAATAAAACATGTCTCAATAAAGAGAAATTTAGACTACAACCCTATACAAGAAGAATAATCATTAACGAATGGTCTATTTAATGATGAGGAGAAAAATATTAATTGAAAATTCAAATAAAATAATGGGGAAAATAAAAGTAAAATTATTTATTATGTGTGATAAAAAAATTCAAAAAAAATAATAATAAAAATATTGGAATCATAATGGATTGAAATTTAGTTCGCATAAACACTAACCTCATATGTGAAATATCTCTTAACTAGAAATTAACTTCCATGAAAATATTTTTTTTTATTAATTATATACCTGTAACCATTATTCATTTTTATATAACTGTATATGGTTAATGTATTTTTTTTAATACTTATTATTTACATATTTTTTCTTACTATGGTTAATCGGGGTCTTTTGTTTAATTTAATCATAACAATTTCTTATTTATACCATCATCAATGGTTTTATAAATAACTTATTGAAATTAATAATTTTGGATAAAAAATTAATTTATTATTAATTTTATAATACTTTTACAATTTTTATGTTCATCCAAAAAATACCTATACCCAGAAAGGTTTCTTGATAAGTATGTTTAAGGGATTTAAAACTCCAAAAATAGTTTATGATTTTTATTAATTATAGAGTTTAATATGTTATATTTATAGAATATTAATATTATAAAAAATATCATTTTTAACTAATCAATTTTATTTAATGTTAACCATTTTACGAGGTTCAGGAAAAATGATCATGTTGTCTATGGAGTCCATGAAACATAGACACATGAATGACAATATTTTTTTTCTCAATGATTATCAATGAAAGTATAAAATTGATATTAAATCAGTAAAATAACATTTAATCATAGTATCAAGTCCAATTTAATCAAACCTTAACAGATACAGGGTACATTAGGGATGTTGAAGAATGAAATAAAATAGAATTGTTATCCTGCATATATTATCTTTATATTTGATATTCTTCATTAGGTAACTCATTAAGATTCCAAAAAACTGATCTCCTGGTGAAACCCAAACTAAAATATTGTGGGAATAGTGTTTAGTATATAGTAGGGAAGACATTGTTTTATACAGGGCATTGAAATGGGTGGATAAATGGGAATGTGGTGGCATTAGTTTATTTGTGAAGAATATGGTACTTCAAAAAAATCAACATTAATCAACAATTTAACTATATTTTCAAGAAAAAAAAGTATAAAAATATTCTATAAATGATTTAGGTAAATAAATAATTTTGAAAATCTCTACATCACCCGAAATATAATAATTTTTCTCATAGTGGAACTATTTTTTTACTATGTTAAACTACTTTTAACCTAATTTTCACTTAACATGGTAACCCCACTTTCACCCTTGGAAACTAATAATTAATATAGATAATGAAATTAAATATTATTTGATAAATTGAACGTAAAGATTATAATATTTTAAATAATTGATTCAAATATTATATAAAATAGCTTAATGAAATTAATTTTATTATTTACTTACATAACACTTAAAACATATTTCTTGGAAACAGATCATTTGAAAATGTAAAGTGTGAGATAATATGAGCATTGTTTTATTATTTTCATGAAAAAATTGGTTTTTTATAATTTAGATATAATTTATGTGTCTTACAACTCAATCTGAAACAAAATTTTACCGAAATATTATTTAATTTAATGAAATAACTAAAAAATTATTTAGAATTACATTTTTAATTTTTGTTTCATAAATATTATAGGTTAAAAAATCTATAAAATAAATAGTATAATTAAATAAATAAATATTTTATCACTCAATTGGATTTAAATAATTATATTTTTCTCCTATATAATAGGAATGTAATACAAATCAGTATTTGGGAAAAAATGAATCATCTAATATTCAGCTAAAAATCAATTATTTTAGAAAAATATAAAAAAAACATAGGCATATTTTTCACCCGATGAATAGAAAATTGGCAGAGTTTTATTATAGTTATTAAAAACTTAATTTAAAATATTAATTTATGCTATATTAAAAAACATTATATTTTTTAAAAAGATATCTTTAGTTCATGAATATCAAATATGGTTTTTACAATTAATAAAAACCCTAATAAGACTATAAATTAATTTATAAAATCCATACATGTCCATATAAAAGGGGTTCATGAATTTATAATTCATACTTATAAAATAATAATATCATAGAATACGTATAATTTATAAAATAGTATTTTACTCTATTAACATCAAAATCATTATTTTTTACATGACCAAAAAATCATCTTAAACTAAATTTACTTTATAAACCACAAAAAAATTTGTTTTCAAATTACATTTCTACAATTTTTTATTTTTTATTTCAAAATAATCCTAAAATGCAATAAGAAACTGTTTTTATATGAATAATTTTTTTTTAAAATACATGTTTTTCATTTTTTAAATTTCATTAAAATAGTTGTGTAACTAGATTTTGTCAATAAAAATTATATTCCTAAATTTTCACTTAATTATATAAATAGTTTTATTTAATTAAATGTATAGCGCATAAAATCCCAGTTTCAAAAAAATAATAGTGAATTACTTGAATTTGTATAAAAGAACCTATGAACATAAAACTGTACATATTTATATACTTCATAGTTAATCCCTACTCATTCAATGCCTTTTTTAGCAATATACACATATTTTGGTTTTATTTTAGTTTAATTATTCTTGTTGAGCAAGGAATCATATATATTTCATTTATTTATGAGAAAAATATATATTAATATATCAGAGTGATACATTCTCTCCTCTTTAAGTAAATTTAATCCAAAAAATATTAATTCTTCATAACAATTGAATGTAAGTGATTTTATTTTTAACATAATCCTCATTCTAGATAAAACCTTTTAATAAGAAATACTCATTAGTCTCTTTAGGCTATATTTTGTTAATTATCATTCCTCACACAATATTAATCATTAATAAAATCATATACTAAAGTATGTATATTCACCAATAATATATTCTACATAACATACCGTTAAAATAATATTTTAATTACCTATATTGTAATCTAAAGAAAAATCAAATATTCCTTAAAAAATATACTATATCATTAATCCTCAATTTGTATTAACTAGAAGTTCAAAAAGTCATACACATGTTTATATATCTATCACAGTCCAAAAATTTATGTAATCGACTGTAAAAATAACATTGATCAATTTATAAATTTTTTAGTAATAAATTTGATGGTTATTAACACAATTTAGTTCACTTTTATGAAAACTAATCCATCTATGTAATCCGAGACACGTTTATACAATAATCATGTGTTCTTCAATAGATATACCCAATAAAATTACCTTGAAATAAAATTGGTTTACATGGTTTTTGATACCATTTAATATATATTTCATTACATTTAAAGGAAGATTACAAATAAAAAATCCATAGATATTTTAAATAACTTCAAACGTATTAGAATATATCAAAATATCATAGTTATATATCAGTCACTAATGAAGAGAACTATAATTAATTTCTTTTATGGTATCTACCATATTATGATAGGATGGATACAGAATGTCACATTTTCTATAATTACGTGAATATACTAACATGATCAACCATTTAAGAATTTTTACTTATTTTGATATAATACATAGTATATTTTTAATATATACCTTTCCCATCTTCATCCCCATTATCATGATTTATAAAAATAATGAAACTAAAATGGTTATCAAAATATATAAAAAATAAGAGTATATGATTATAAAAGATCAATATTATGATTTCTTCACTTATTACACCTAATTTCAAACAATGAACCATTTATTTAAATTATTTAAAACTTTCATAAACCTATAACTCTATTTATTCTACTAAGGATACATTATGTTATGTTCTCTCAAAATTCCAAACCAAATATTTTAATCCAAATAGGAAATAATTAATTCAAAAATAATAAAAATGAGAATGGAAAAAACCAAATAATATCCCCTACGAGTTTATACTTAGGTTTACAATTAGGCATCATTGTCGCACATCATTTCATTTTTGATTTAAAACACATCATTCAAACATCTGTATTATCACCCCTATGTTCAATTGTTCCAGAACCGTCATCCACATTCTAGTATCTAGGGATGGTTGTAAATGCATTGAAATACACAAAATATATACTTTATAAAAATATTAATATGTTCTATGATACATTTGATTATCACTTGGAATTATCCCTATGATTTCAACTATGATTTTATCATCAAAATTTCTAAAAATAAATATATATATTCCTATAAAAACTTTTTAAATTCAATCTATAAACACTCTTCATTTCATAGTTTTTCACAATCTTTACCTGTAATATATTCCATACACATAGTGTTATATATTATTTGGAATATTTGATTCAAAAATAAATCATACTAAATGAAAAAATGACATTTTTTTAAAACCCCACTTGGCTCTCCTGGCTCCCAAAAGATATTCTAAAACTATATAGTATATCACAGAAAAATATATAATGAAACGGGTGAGCTAGAATTCTTAGTAAAGTAAAAATCAATGTATATAGTGCATGCGTAAATGTATTGGGGTGCATAACATGATACAACAAGTACGAAAAAATAAGCATGAAAACATAGACTAATGGAATGATGTTAAGATATCATAGAATCTTGAAATTTTGTATACATCATAATAAATGAAAAGAGAAACGTATGTGACTAATAATAACCAATAAAACATAACATAGGCTAACTTTTATTATAATCCTACTATTATCTAGTTAACATTCATTATAACTTAGACTGCCTAGGATGACAACCCACACACCATATAATGTATCTCATGAGACATTAATATTACCCATTTTATTGGGGGATATAACAGACCCACATATCACATCACAATACATTTATGTGTATTTGTTACATATGTGGAATAGAATCTATAAAATAATCATAATCACAACAAAACCCATAATAAGTAAGTGGTTTTCACAATACTTTCATAATACATGACATTGGGAAATATCATATAGATTATTATGAATGGGAAAAAAAATTTAACATATAATTTTTATAATTTTTAAAGGACATAATTAAGGAACCTGATGTTTTAATGTATTAAATTCATAAAAAATATCTAAATAAGAATGAATAAAATTAAACCACTTTGGTGAATCATTTTGAAATTATTATTGGATAATTTTTAATGAATGAGAGAACGTAATTTTTTTAATAAAAAAATTGAACATAGTGGTTTGTTTATAAAATAATCTGGTTTTTAGAATAAATTTATAATTTACAAATAATGTTTTGGGGTAACTCATTACATGAGACAAGAAATAAGGTCATCCATTTAACCTATAATACTTAAGAGTTATAATTTATATCAGAAATAAAAAATGATTTACAAATTATATAAAATGTTATTTTACAAGTTATATATTAATGTTACAAATATATTAAAATATGTGTTTTTATGAGAATAATATTTATAAAATGGGGGAAAACATAGAAAACATGTAATCATCATAGTAAGAGGGTGGTCTGGAAGATCCCTTACATAATTGGTAATTATATTATTAAAATTAACTTAATGGTTGAAAATAATACAGTTCTATAAATCCAAATAATTAAATGATATTATATGAGAAATAAGTTATTTAATGATATACAAAATAAAAATATGAAATTAGTGAATGATATTAAAACTAGTATTAATGGAGTGAAATTGGGATTGAAACCCCATATGAGAAACATTACATTTTAGAAAGAGTCCATTGATGAAATGCTCATAACTAAGTACTTTAAATCACCAAAAAATAAAGAATCATTAAATCATTTTTTGTTAGAATAAATCTATCTCACATTATTATAGTTTTAAATATATAATTGTAACTCAATTTAAGACATTTGAGTTTTCATAAACCTTTAACTTATGTCTAAAAGCGCTCTTTAGTTTCAATTAATTTCTTGAATAAGTAATTTAATTTCATTGTATATATAAAAATATAATTCAATGTATATATATTTTTAAATCTATAATATATATTTATTACATTTTTAGATATTTTTAAAATATGTTTCACAAGAACTAGTTACTCAGGGTCGTTCAATAAATCTTTCTCTAAACATTTCAATTATTTTTTCCATTGTTAATGTTTTTTAAAATGGATTCATGATATATTGAATTATTTACGTAATTTCATTTGTAATTAAACATTAATAATAATTATATTTTTTCAATGGTTTCCCCCAAAATATCCAACTAATTATTGATTCCTTG
Organism: Viscum album; assembly: GCA_963277665.1. Classification (NCBI taxonomy): domain Eukaryota; kingdom Viridiplantae; phylum Streptophyta; class Magnoliopsida; order Santalales; family Viscaceae; genus Viscum; species Viscum album. The sequence goes on from OY728142.1 coordinate 1,460,711,723, forward strand.
ATAAGTACGTTTAAGTCCTTTTACTATGCTATTTTTATTTATTTTTCTATTACAAATAAATTGTCATATATTATCCTAAAAATATTAAAAGTATTAAATATATAAATTTAAAATATCTTATATTTTTTACATTTATCCCTGTTAGGAGGTTATGGGAAAAATGTGTCATGTATGGAGGTGGTAGTCAACCGACACACATGATGATAACATCATTTTACTCAATGATTATTGAGGGAAGCTTAAAATGGATAATGAATTTGTATAATAAAGTTTTATAATATTAACAAATTTTTTTTATGTTACCTTATTTTATAAAGGTGACTTGAGGGGTGTATAAGAAGAATATTACTATAAATATCTAGGATTAGAGTACTATATTTCCCTTCAATGTTATCCCTTGGGGAACTCCTTATAAATCCATATCGTGGTACTTTAGTGGCACCAAGAATTAAATAAAATAAATAGGTCGTTTGGGATATTTTATTTAAGAGTTTTTTTATCCAAGGGTGTGGAATGGGTGGATAAATTAAGAGTATTTGGTGTCCTTTTAGACTTTTTAAAATGTAAACTCTCTAAAACTCATTATTTCAAAAACATATCACTCCATTTTAGAAGGTAAATATCACAATTAATGGACAATAATTATATGGAAAAATAAAAACTTCCATCAATCCATCCAAAATCCATTATAAAATTTAATTCACATGATTTCACCATATTTTATTATTTTAAAACACTATTATACCCCATTACACAATCTATAATGGCACCCCTTTCCCCCATGGGAAGTAGTTTTTTGTTGAAAAAATTGATATTGAACATATATAATATTTTGAACATGATAATTTCATATATTTGAATAATTTTATAAAATAAAATATAGAAGAGTTAGAAATAATAATTTTACCTTTATCTCATATAATGGGTAAAAGTGAGTTCTTAAAAAAAGTGTCATTAAGTATAAAATTTAATCATGGGATCCGAATATCAATTAATTTTTTTATTTCTAATATAATATTTGTTTTATTATAAAAAAATTATTATTTTCATTGAACTCATGTCACAAAGATATTTTATAAACATATTATTTAATAAAATTAAAATACCAAAAAATTTATTTATAATAAATGATTTTTTTCAGATGTATTATAAGTTTATAAAATACATTTAGAATGGATAAATATATTATGTAAACACATATTTGATCACTTAAATGGTTTTATTAAATAATAAGTCTCTATTATATAATTGTAATATAATAAAACTCAATGTTTTTTGATGAAAATTTGATTTTTTATATCTATCTAAAAATCATTTATTTTAGAAAAATATAATAAAATAATCATATGATTATTTTCCAGTTGTAAATCCAAAAAATAATTAATTTTTTAAAGTCTATAAGAAATAATTTTAATATAATTAATTTATAGTATATTTTAAAAAATTGAATAAAAATATAATTTTATTATAGAATATCAAATTTGAGTTTAAAAAATATTATAAAATAAAATTATAAAGTGGCATATAAAATATTTAATTATGTTTCATAAATACGTTTTATAAATTTTAAACTATTTTTTATAAATTAATATTATCATTAATGTCATTCGATTTATAAAAATGGTATTTTCTTTTATTTACCTCCAAACAAATCAATTTATCAATGACCTGAAAATTCATCATAAAATAAAATTGAAATTGAAAATATAAAAAAGGAATTTCATTTGGATAAACTAAATTTATAAAATAATTTATATTAACTCTTAAATAAAATCATTAAATACAATGAGGATCCATTTTTATAGTATATGCCCTTTGTTCTTATTATTTTATTATTAAATATAATAATTAATATAGAATTAATCAATCAATATTATATATTAAAATAATAATGAAAAAATTTAATTAGTTTTTTTAATAAATCTACAATACATAAAAATATAGATTCTTATAAATAATTATAATTTTTGTAAAATTGTAAAAAAAATTCTTTATATAATTAAATTTATTAATATATTTTGTTGCCTAATTAAATCTATACATACCTAATAATTCATTTTGTAGGTTTTAATGGTCTAACCCTATCATTATTTAATTTTTTTTTCTATATTACTTGTTGGCCAGGTCATCAAACATATTTTTCATTATTGAAGGAAAATATATTTTAAAATCATAGGTTTTTACACAAACAGGGTAATATGTTGGGTATCCGATTATAACCTATGCACTATCATGGGATTGTACTATGACAATATACACTCTTGTATTAGAGATAAAAACCCATGTACCCACTTTGTATTTGGATAACAACATGTGTACTATCACTACCGAGCCTAGAAAAATCATCCATCTAGTTTCCAATCCAGAAAATGGAATGTATTGAATTGAATTCTGGATCCCCATGCACTGGCAATTAGAACCCAGAAATTGAACAAAAAAATATGGATTGATTTCTCAAAACATGAATAATTATACATAGCATATACATACACTTATAATATAAATAATTACCATAATGAAATATTCCATAACAATGAATACAAAAGGTATCAATAAAAATAAAATTAAAAAACATAAAAATCAAAAAAATTATCCTAAAATAAAAAAAATAAAGGACACAAACAAAAATAAAATATTAATCAATGTGGTAAATATGTAACACCGCTCCATCTCACCACTATCTACCCATGCCCAACATAAATAATCCTTGTTGTCTCACTATGACTACATTCCCATTTTTGTATTAGATAAAACGAGGTATAAAACCCATAAAAATAGTACAAAGTGTAATCTAAATAGTAACAACATAATCCCACCTAGGTTTTCCATATTTTTGATTTTTACGAAGACCCTAGAATGATAAAATCAATTGAAAATAACTTATTATAGTAGTCAAGTGGTTTTGTAACAAAATAAAGGAAACAAGATTACCCTTTTCCCATAATTCCACATCAATCCATGTAAAACAATTTCAAATAAAATTTAATATGATGTGTTGATTTTATCAAATAATGTCTCACATTACATTAGAAAAAATAGTACAAATATTAGATGCAATGGTTAACACCCCAATGATAAAATTAGGTCAGGATAACAATACCACTCATACCTCAATCTCAATCATTGACTTCTACAAACAACATCTCTATCTTACCCATGCATAATTCCTATATAAAAATGTAATCCGCAAGAAAGTTAATCCTCTACAATTTGAATAATGTCAAAGATCCAATTCATCTACAATTAAGTAATGGAGGAACACCCCATTATGTGAACCCTAATACATGAGTAATATATAAGGAATAATACAAAATCTTCGTTCTAAGTACCCATAGCTCCAATGTATTTCATATTTGAAATCCATTTCCAAGGGAGTTCACATTCAAAAAAATATTGAAAACCCTTAATCTAAAAAAATATTATTTAAATTTTTTTTTTACAATATAGATCATAATTCTTTGAAAATAAAATTTCATTCACCAAGGCAAGGGAACATCAATTGGTTTTTTTAAAAAAATCACATAAATAAATAAATAAATCTGACAAATTAATTTATAAACCCATTTAATAAATATTAAGAATTCATGGTTCTCCTAATATGGGATAGATAAAGAACCACAAACCTCAATATCATGTCTCACACCATCCATGATAGGATAAACACACACCATAAGGAATGGGATTCACATTAAATGAACAGATTCCCCATCAAAGATTAAATCAACATAGAAACTAATTCTATAAGAAATTTTGTTGAAAGATTTTTCAGATCAATATGCACCTCAAGAAACTCATGAACCATTCCTCAATAATAATGAGATTTTTCCTCTAGATGATAGGTACATTAACAATATTGTGGGGATTCAAGTAGAATCATTACGTGATCATAAAATCATATATATATATATATATCTAAGAACTAATACCAATCCCCTATAAATGAAGAATATATAAAGATAACATCGCACATACTAACTGAGGATTAACCAACCAAACTGGAGATGAAAGTGCTAAACGATAATTAGGGAAGAGAATAATCAATCAAAAAACATTTATACCATCCCTTTGGATTGAAATAGAGAGGAGGATGAAAAATTAAAGATGAGTATAGTGTGAAATGAATAAATTAATTGGAACATTATAAATTCATGTCATGATCCACTATTCCATGTCACAAATTTATATATTTACATGTATTATAATGTCGGAATCAACACGGATTAATATCCCAAATAACAATTTCATGATGTAAATATAATTCATATGTTGTATTCTCTTCACACCATGAACTGAAAATTCATGGATTCATGATAGGAATGATTCACTTCATGAATGTACTATCTCTGAGGTAGACCTTCTTCTGTAGCTAGAGATCATCGTCTTTTTAAGAAAAAACTTAATGTCACATCCCACTGAACTAAATCTAAAAATATAATACACTTAAACATTAAAATGATATTTTAATTAATATAGAAGATACCATTCTCAAAAGCATTGTTCTTTATATACCAAAAAATTATGGTTGATTAAATAGTCCTTGAAAAGCATTTAGGCCACTACTCCCTCAAAAAATACTCACACTCCCATACTTGTTAGAATAATATATGTGTTTCAACATCAATTTGACTCCCAGAAAAGATCTGTCACAAAATAATTTCACCTAAGAATCAGTAATATATATAAGTTAATATATAACGGGAATATATGGCTCTATGTCAATATCCTTATAGCTCACAATAAAAAAAATTATTTGGATCATACTTTTTCAATTGATTTGTGTGAAAAAATTCATGAATATCCAAAAAATTAATTATTAATTACAATTGACGTGCAGACCCACCGTCCCACTCAATGGATTAAAATGGACCAATATATATCCGAGTAATTTAACCCAATTTCCCAAGTCGACTATGAGCCAACTCAGGAGAAATATTCTAGAATACCAAATAACTAATGAAAAACTCCAATTGACATCATTGACTATGTGTACATTATTTATTCCAACTCTTATCTGTAACCCATCATTTATTTATATCCTAAATCATTAGTGAAATGGCATGAATGATACATGACCCCCAAAGATATTCCTATGCCATCTCTTCCCAGAAAACAGGTGACTTGACTGGGAAACCATAAAAATACTCAAAGTGTTGCATTATGATTATTGACATTTAAATAATATTATATGAATAATAATTTATTCATATATATATACATCACACAATCTTCTAGAGAATAATCAAGAATATAGAAGTAAACTTAGGATCCCTATTTGTGATAGTAGAAGTTGAGTCCCCAAGAAAACTAAAAATCCCACACACATTTAGCATAATTGGATCCTAAATCATAGTGGATTTCTATGTTCGAATAAAATGATAGAATTTATTCAACTGATCATTCAATATATAGGTTGAATTATTTCCATATTTATTTAATAGAAATAATATAATTAATATCAATGGAAACCACACCCATTTTACCAACTAGATCTGGAAAATGATCAGTAAAACTGGAAGGATTTTAATGATTTTCCATTAATTTATTCATTGTGTAACATCATGCCACAGAGTAATCAATTTCACACATCACACATGACAACCAGAAACGCCATCTCATGTGATAATACATATTAAGAGCTCTATAAAGAATTGTCCATCTAGAAATATGAAAATCATACAACACATAATTCATCAAGAAACATGGGATAAAAATATAAATCATATAGAAGACAATATTATAAAATGGGAGTGAAAAAAACAATTATCACAACTATGTAAGGACTCTATAATTTTTCTGAATTCATCATCCTCCAGTCGACCCTATAGAATGGACTCAAGGATATATGATAATAACTGAACGCCAATCTAATCAAAAAATGAATCATCATCATGTTTGTATAGGAACAACTGAGTGAAAATTATTATCCGAATTTATCCTCCATTGATTACAATATATCATATCGTGGAAAATTCCTACCAACAACATCATCAATGAAATTCTCCTTCCTTGGGGTATAAGCGATGTCAACGTAAAAAGTCTTGAGGTATTATACCCACTTCCATTGTCTAAGATTAATTTCATTATTAGGGATTATATAACTCAGAATCCAATTATCAATAAAGATTATATACCTTTTCCTAAAAATGAGTGTGAATTTATCATTCATGTTCATCCATAACAATGAAAATATACAAATATTTAGTTTAAAAGTTTTTATCATGTGGATTAATCAGATAATATCCATAGGCCACAACATGACTATCCATTATAATTACGCTACCGAGATCTTCATGGGATGTATTTAAAAATACCATATTTCTTGTATGAGGACCATGAAATAACAACATATTTACTGATCCCATAGGTCATACGAATTCTTCAAGAGATGTTTAAATTTTACCATCCCTTTTGAACCTAAATCCATTATTGGGATGATGATTAATTGTACATGAAAAAATACTTGAAACCCCATTGATAATATTTATCAAGATCTTGGAATTATCATTTTTCAATGACATTATATGACTCCACCCAATAAAAATCATCATTCACCTTCTCAAGATTGACTGAAAGGCATCATTTAAAAATAACAATCCCCATAAAATTTCACTTCCTTGATCCCAAGTTGATTTTTGAAATATACCCATAATATCAATGGGTCCTAATGATTTCTAAAAGCAATTTCAAGTTTCACTCATGATCATTCTAAGAAATTGAATAAAATATGATGTCACATTGAAAACACAAGAGGGAAGTGTAAAAATAAATATGGAAAATTTTGATAATTAAATCCATAAAACTAATATTTCATTGGTTTGACTAAAAATTATTATAAAATATTTAAAATGACCATACTCTCTCTTAATAGTGGGAACTATGATGTCAGAATCACAAATCCAAAAATGATGGTAACCTAACCAAAGATCAATATATGAAAACCCATTTTCCGATTTAAATGATCAAATAAGTCATCCACATGAGGGGAAAATATTTATTCATAAAATTAATCTGGTTCAACATGTTTGCAGTCCACATATAGACATAATGAAATGTCATACTTTTTGGAATAAATCATGGTGGTACCCATGAGATAAAATTTGGGAAACTAGTTTCTTCTCATTAGATCATCCAACTAGTTATTGATCTTCATTATATCCATGGATTATATATCATAAAATGTTTTATATATTTTATGTGTACCTATAATTAGATAAGAAAAATTCTCTACATCCCTCTCGAGAGGAATATCAGAAAATTATTCCAGGAAATCATCATAGATAGAAATAACAACAAAGGGAATGTCCTAAAATGAAGATAAATCATTTGGATGAACTAAAATGGTAAAAAAAATACTCATATTTTATATGGGGGATTTTCTTAAAAGAGCGGATCATTGATTGTAGTCTCCCTGAAATAGCTTATAACTCTGATAAATTAAAAATTACATGACAGATTCTAGATAAAAATCAAGTTAAGAATTAAGAGAAACTAGGCAGTCCGTCCTAATTATGAAATTGAATTGATCAGAATCAATAACCAAGATATTATAGACCAATTAGATATAAAATATCGATAGATAACCCATAAGAAAACAAAATCCATGCACGATCCTCTTAACATGGGTTATCACTTCCTCTCTAAAGAGGGAATAATACTAATCCAATGTTTCATCCCATCAATAAATTGGGATGTTCTAAATGAGAATTAGGAACCTACATAAAATATATCATTTTCAATAGAAGATGAAAGAATGATGATGCATATCACTATAGATGGTTCAGGGTTGAACATATCTACTAACTCATCCATTTCATTATGGTTCATTATTCTTGAGTCATATAGTTGGATCCCTATATTCTATGAAGCATCTAACTATGTAGAAGTGGAATTTAAAAATAAAGGCCCCAAAACCTAAGGGGGTAGTGTTAAATCCGGGAAAAACCTATATGGATTCCCTTGATGATCGTAGGATTTAAAAAACTTCATCTCTGTCAGGTTAGAATGTCATATGTTCCTATAAATTCACCAAGAGTAACAGGTCAAGGGCACACTATTCTATACTGATGATTGTGATGTGGAGGCCCATTATTGTGTACCCCCTCTACAACCCTTAATATTATCATTACACTAATTCTCATCTATCTATTTTCACGAAAATTTTCACTAGGAGGAGTGAAAGAATCCTAATATCCAATATTTTCATTCATATCCATCATTTTAATCATATCCCATTAAACAATATTTTAAAAGGTTTAATTTTTATTCGTATATACCAGTTATCAAATGTATCGTCTTAGACATGCATGTATCTATGAGGTTACATATAATCATTCATAATCACCTATAACAAAAAATTAACTATATATATAAACTTATTGGGTTAATCTAATGTTGAGTGCTTTAATTTCTACAGAGAGTTGAACTAATAAGACATTTCCACCATCAAAGACTTTTTACGGGACTAATAGAAAAAATTGTTCATGAAACACCAATAATTAAGTACAACGGTATGTCTCGAAAATACCATAATATACCACCAACAATTTCTAGGACTATAAATCTTTAATGTTACACATTTCACGTTAATAGGATAAGGTGTATCATGGATCTTGAAGACATTATTGATCATGTATATATTATTTTTGGCCTGATAGGATTTCTACATAACCTTATAATATGGGGGATGTAATATAAGATTTAACAAGCCCATTACCTACCTCCATAGATCATAGTTTCTCCTTAGTATCATGGATCTAAATTAATGATATATTTCGGTCCAATACACGAATGAAATTAATGATAATTTATTACATATTCTGATCTAAAAGTAGATTTTATTTAGGATATTGTATTTCATAACCTTTATATGGAAACACATGGATGATATCTTATTTGATTCCAATTATATTGAAAATGTAAAAATAAATTATTATTAAATGATACAATATTAATTCAAAAATGAAAAATAATACAATAAAATTAAATCAATGTCAACATCCTACACAAGATATAAACATTCAAACATTCCATTGTCATTTAAGGAATATCATGATAAGAGATAGATTTAAACTCAAAAAACATACCTCTCAGGAGATAGAAAATAATGAAATATATAAACCATCATTAAACGACTATGAATAATCATTCTATGATGCCCAATTTTCTTAATTGACTAAAAAAATCTCTCTAACTTGGTTTTAAGGTGGGCCATGGTTTGTCCCGATGGGAGTTCTCGATCCCCATGGTCTAGAAAGAAGCACCCAGTTATCAAACAATGTAATGATGTAATTATTTTTCAAAATTGAAAATAATTTAAATGGATTATATATACACTAATTATGTAATTAATGTCTAAATATAAATATTTTATAACAAAGAGTACATATGGTAGTTATATAAACCAAATGTTGGAAGATATAAACGAATTTACATGACCTTAAAACTACAAAAAATTGATTTTCAAATACTAATCCATGTGACATATGAGAACCCCTAAAATGTATCACCACCATCTACCCATAAAAACATACATAAAACAAGACACCTCACTATGGTTCCTTTCCCGTTACTATATTAGATAAATTAATATCTATGTACCAAAAGAGATTATACCAGGTGTGAGCTAAATAGGCTCAGTAGGATCCACATTGGGGTTCCATACGATGCATCCCAAAAATAATATTTAAATGAACAAATATATTGAAAAAAAACCTTATTTAATTTATGTAGTTTCATACCAAATTCATGGTAACCAATTTTAATATTATTAACAGACCAAAAAAATCAAGGTAAAAAAATTTCAAATAATATTTCCATGAACCACCCTTATTTATCGAAGAATGTGTCATCACATATCAAAAGAAGTATTAAATAGCCAATAATAGATACAAAACACTATGGATAACTTAATTTCAAGCTTGAAAACCAGTAACACCTCATTCTCAATTAATGGTTAGTGGACACTGCATGTCCATTGAACTCGTGAATCTTGACTAAGGAACAAATTAACACCCTTGAAAATGAACCCCATTTAATCTAAATATATTCTTATAAAAAATTCATCTATGTTCATGGAATAGTAGAACAACCAATAATGTGATCCTAGTCACATTACCAATGGGTGAGACCCAATGCTTCACAATCCATGTACGTGCCCAAGGATCTCATTTGGTACATATTTTAAATAAATTTCAATGGTATTTTACATTTTATAATAATTTTAATATCCCATTATTCAAAAAAAATTCATGAAATAAATATTTCATTATCCATTCAGAAATGATTTGAAAATTTATTATATTTCAGTAAAATGATGGGATGTAATAAATTTTCTAAAAACACTTTTCATAAAAACAAATCATTCAACCATTAAAAATAATATAGAAATAAATTTAAAATATAAAGACTATTCAATGCACACCCAATATAATCTAGATATTGAACCTCCTACCTTACTCTATGTTCACACAAAAACTATGATGGGATCCACATAAACTAGAAAGAAAGGGATAAAAAATAATAACAGTGGAACAAGAATTGAATCTCACTTCTTATAATGTATGTCCATAAAAAAATTGGTGAAATAGATGTTAAATAAAGGAATACCATGAGATTCTACCGTGATGCACCCTAACAAAAATGAGATAATGTATATAAAATATAGTCACAATATGTATCATGAAGGCATTGAAGAATAATCATCACAACATTAGCATATCCTTGGAACACTGAACAACACCCCATCTAATTGCTATTGAAATGAAAAGAGGTGAAGTGAATGACCACACATAACAAAAGAGGTTCGTTTAGTTATCCTATAGAAAAAATATAAAAGGATTATCTTATAAAAAAATTATCCATGCTAAAATTGATTGACAAAAAATATGGTTTAGTATATAGGGGTGGAAGATAAATTATAGTTGTTTCAGATATAGAATGAATAAAACTAAAATTATAGAAAAAATTAACATCGCGGGTCACTAATTTTTTATGTGAATTTACAGATTTCCATGTACGTAAAAAACGAATCACCATTAATAAAAACTAATAAGGGTAATTTCATGATGAAAATATATTCCCCATACTAAATTATTTTGGCATCATCAATGGAACATTTATGGCTTCTTCGTAGGTGTTACACACCACATTAATAAACTATCCAGAATATGAAAAACATCATTTAGTTAGTGCTCAAACCAATTAATTTAGAAAATCATCTTAGTCATATCCAGAACATCTCAAAAAAAATACATGCCACTTGAAAATCTAAATATAACCTACCTTAATTGATATTTTACATATACCTCCTGAATTTTTATAAAAACCCGTACACACTCTTTTGATCTCATGATATATAAAACATTTCTCGATGCATTAGATGACTGTATAGGACGAAACCATCTTTTAATTATAACCACACATAAATTTTCCATAAGATATCTATCACTTATCATTTCATAAAGAACCCATGGAAATTAAATCTATGCATTAAATTTTTTAAATGGTTTCAAATAACATAACCTAAAAAATTGGATTTTTAATACCCAATTTTCAACCACTAAATTGGATTATTTTATAAAATAATATAGAGTGTGATTCATGAAAAATAAATATATAGGAATTTTATTATTTATGTATCAAATTTAAAAATAAAAGTGAAACCATAAAAATCAATTTCATAATATATATTCTTTGTTTACTAGTGATGTTAGAAGTCACATGGTATAATTATTTTTATAATGGTCAGTATAAATTATTTTAAAAAATATTATTTATTAATTAGTCAGAATAATTTTTCCTTGATAATATATAATTTTTATGTAAAAACATTCAGTGGAAGATAAATTACAATAACACGACTGGAAAATAATGCTTGATATTTTAAAATTCCATTATTGAAACTGACATCAATATAAGGATACTAAAATATCATTTCTAGAAGAGGTTTCAATAATAAGAAGTTTACAAGTTAAAAAATATATTTAGGATTCATGGTATTAAAATGATTTTTTTAGGAAATAATGGAATAACGAAATTGGGGAGAAACAATGATTAAATAAAATGATGATTATTATTCACAAAAGTTCAATTTTTTTTTTTGAAAAATAAGTGTGCTCATGATGATAAATTAGTTAAGAAACCCATAAAAATGTTTTCTAGTAAAATAAATTAAAATCAACAAAATAATGAGTTGATTAAAAACATAATTGAATAATAAGGTATAATATTACCAAATTATAAGAATCAATTCCATGAATATTGATTGTAACTTAATGAATAAAAATTGTGTCATGAAAAAAAATTACATCTCTAAAAACATTTCAATTGAATTCTATTGAAATATTGAGCATAAAATAGAATTATAAATATATTAAATATAAATATAAGCATGATATAATATTTCAAAAATGAACTATATAAACCATATAATAGAAAATGTATGCATAATATTTTACATGTCTCAATAAATGAAATTTTTAGATGAAAATTGTAGTCTTTTACTCTTGAATTCCATGAATGTGCTTTTACATAATCTATAGTAAACATAACCACATAAATAAATTATTGATTAAATTAATCCATATATACTAACATTTCTACTATTTTCTATAAGAATTTATTAGTTAGTTATTTTTAAATTTCATCATCATTTTTTAGTATTTTTTATTTTTTATACATGTTTTGTAATGGCGATGTTACAAACCATTCATTGATAAAAATTACATAATTCATATTTTATAAACAAATATTAAAAATATTTGGATTAATTTATTTATTTATCCCCATATTCATAGGATATAAATTATGTGTATGGCTCATGAGAAGGGAATCCATGCGGATTTTGTGTGTTATATTTACCTATATAAAAATATCATTTTCTAATAATTGTATATTTTTTATCAACAAATTTATTATTGTGTTAATAGAATTAGTTACTCATTAATTATATATATATATTTAAAATATATAATTTTATAATTATCCAAGTAAGTTGGATATGAATAAAATACTCCATTCATGGGGATCATAGTCCACACATAGCACGAGAATTGTTTTAATTATTTGAATGGATGGGAGGAAGTTAAATTATTATTATTATATCAACTTAAGAATATTTATATTTTAAAATTGTAATGATAAAAATTGTTTTTCTTTGGGTATAATAGATATAGTTGACATTAAAGAATAATAAAATGAAGATAAATGAATGGAGGTTTATTTGATGTTTTCACATTACACTGATGGAAAAACTCCCTAAGCCATACTAGACTCATCATTAAATGAGATTAAATCCTATATAAAGTTTTAAATAGATTTAATAAGTTGTTTGAAAATATTGTCTCTATCTAATAGTATTTACACATGATTAGAAGTCAGGAGATGAAGGGTTCCTTTTATAATTGAGTGGGGTGACATTTATGGAAATACTAATGAATTTATATTAAGGCATGTAAATTTCAATGGAAACTGCACATAAATGTTTAATATAATGAATAAGGGATATTTATTTTTAGTTATATCTATCACACATACATAAGGAATATTATTTTACATATTTTAGGCTTTTCCCCACATAATTTAAAATTTTATCGTAATATACATTTATAAAGGAAATGTATTTTTTACTTCTATAACTTATTTTTATTTCAAAAAATTTAATGTACCATATTCTATAATTTGAGGATTATGATTAAATGTTTTAATTTTTATATGGTTAAATTTATAGAGGTGTTAAAAATATTTTTAATAAATGTATTCTAAATATAAAAAACAATATTTTTATGAAAATTCTCTTTTTATATGTAAAAAAATTTCAAAAAAATTATAAACAATAGATTCCAATGATATATATTGAGTTATTATGAAAGAAATATGTGTTTCATTAATGTATAAAATATTGACAAGATCATTTTTAATACATCATTAAAGGATAATGAAGTAAATTATTTCTAGGTGAATAAAATTTCTATAATTTCTAGAGTGAATATCATATATTTTGAAATTAAAATCAAATTTATTAATATCTTTAATTTTACTTATTAAACTCATAATTTTTTAGATAAATGTTTCATTTATATTATTTCCCTTATATATCAATAAAATGAAATAAATGTTAGAGAATTTATTAAAACTCTATTTTTACATTTAATTCAAAAAATAAACCATTTTAAATCCAAACATTCATAATAAACTAATTTCAAAATTGTAAATCCAAAAATAAATTTAATTTTATTAAATTGGCATTATAATACTGAAAAAAATTATTCTATTTTACTATAAAAACTCATAATGTAAAAAAAATAATGTTTCAAAAATTTTATTTTTCTTCCTAAAATAAAATTTTCCATATTTTGTGAAATATTAGAAAATATAGAAGAATGTTAATTAATTTTTGTAATTAATTTATTTTAAAAAAACTATTTAAATAATAAAAATTAATTTTACAAAAAAAATGAAAATATATAATAAAAAATTATTTATAGTAAATATTATAAAAAAATCCATAAAAAATTATATTATATTTCATTACAATCACATTATTATTTAATTTATTAAATATATTTAATTCCAAAATATATATCATCTTTATGAGTCTATTTTATTGAAATTGTTCTTCAATTATAAATAAGCTAAGATTAATTCAAATTTTTATTGCTGAAATGGAAATAATTATAATTGTGTATTGAAGTTACCCTTACATCACTAGAAGGATTGGTGTGTAATGACTCGGGTTTTGGATGGTAATATTTGGAAATATTCTTAAGAATATTTCTAATGTTATGCATTGAGTCAACATAGGAATTCGTGGCCTAGAGGGCCTCGAAGATTTAATTTTAAATATATTAAATATATTATATCATGCACACATATTTTTTATTGAATAAATGAATAAATTTTTAATAGAGTATCAAATTGGATTTCAGATTATGTAGTCGAGTTCAGAACATTATGATTACCCTAGGTGTGACCTATTGTCATATGTGCCATGAGTTTTGGTCTGAGGTGGGTTGGTGGGAATTATGAGGTGGAATTAATTAATTAAATGACATTTAATTACTTTTGAAAAATAATACCCCTCCCCCTCTCATGTTGGGAACATGCACACCAAAGTAGATCCACCCTCTCAACTCCCCTGCTACCATTTCTAATGATGGCCCGATGCCAAATCGACGAAGCATAGTGTTTTCGATCATTGTTTCTGATGTAGATCTTCATCAGATTGAGGAGAATAATGATATGGGCATCATTATTCACTCAATGATTCAACATTTCACCCTCTAGTCAGTTAGTATTTCATTTTAACCTTGAAACTATTTTTTATTATTGGTTTCAAGGTTCTAGAGACATTATACAATTTCTATAAATACTTGGTAGGTAGACCTATATGTTTTGTGGAAAATAATTGTAAATAATGGCATGTTGTAGGTGATTATTGACTATAATTACCATCTACATGGCATCAAGACTAGAGAGACACACCGTGTATCCCCCTCTATTCCGGGGACATGAAATTTGGGATCTGCATGCCGTGTAGTTGGGTTACATGATATGTAGTGACCTAAAAAACGTTGTATTGGGACATGGCATGGGAATTCATGTGAAAACTCTTGTATGTGTACAATAACATTACTAACGTACATAGACACAGGGTCTGGTACAAGTAAATTGTGAAAACTAGTTGGGAATGAGTCTTTTTTGCGTGACCATGAAATTTATTATGGGCTACATGGCATGTAAGGGACAGAGTTAGGACACTCCATTTAGAAGAGGAACACAAACATGGGATGGGTGAATTGGTACATGGATTGTAACATAAATAGACTCTTTTTTACCCCAACATAGGTAAGATAACCGTGTCAATAGAATACATGGACAGGTGCTCGGGTAGCCTCACATTCTGTGTGTACCCAAGTGCATGTCATGTAATCCATGCAGGTCTACATGATATAATAATCCTTACACGACTCTTTATTTTGAAATTAGATTCCAGCTTGTGAGTGGTCTCTCGTAAGATTTTTTTTCTGGTAGAACATAATGGTGTCCCACAAATAGGCCTACCTAATTGAATTTGGAGATATTTTGGCATTAAGTTTGTGAAGTGATTCATTACCGATGTAGTAGATCGGTGTGTATCCTACAATGAGATTCTTGGACTAGTAATCACCTTTATAAATCGGTGTGGGGTTACTATACCTCTCTTATTTGGTATATATGGGACTATACTAAACATTGGTGAGGTGGATTATACCTTTGGGTATTTCTTCTATGGTTAGTACTGCCCTGAGGGTTTAGGGAATAGGTTTTTCATGATGTTCATTTTGTTAGACATAGCTCCCCTATTGTGGAAGAGATTTGGGCCCCCATACCCATTATCCAGATTAAGTATATACATCTATATTATACTAGGGTATATGTCCACTATCCATGTACTTGGTACTCCCCAGCTGTGTTAGGAAACAATTCCTCCACATATGACATAACAATGCTGTTAGTACACCCCTATCATGTTAGGGCGCGAGTCCTCTATCATTGGAGATGGAACTCCCATTTCATTTTATGGGACAGTTACTCCATACATTTTATTCGGACATAGTCGGTACTCCCCAATCATACCATGCAGTGTTCCCTCTTGCCCGGGATTGCTCCCCTATCTAGTTATGGTGAGGATCCCCTATAGTAATCATCATGTTTGAGAAGTACTCCACTATTGAACCAAGGATCAGTTCAACTATCCTCTAATTTTCACTCCACTATCATTATTGGGTGAGATTCCTCGTAGATGGAGTATTAATCACCCATCTCCAAGTTGTAGTAGGGTGCAGGTCCTCCATTGGAGTTGTTCTCCCTCATTCATTGAGTAGAATGTGAGGAGAAACCATCTCAATTAGTTACGTATGATATCTGTGTATGATTGAATTCCCTCCTTGATTGAAAAAGGTGGGGTAACCTTAATACAGGATTGAAAATGGTTTTTTGGGTTCGATAAGATCTACTACTCCCTCTAATATGAGGTTGTAGTGAGGTGTATTTCCCTTCATTATCACAGATTAGAGAGGATACATGTGTTGTAAAGTATTAAGTAGTGGCCCCTCAATAGTGTGTAGTGGTGAGATATGGACCTCTCTACATGGATTTTGTTAGCTTTCTCTAGGTGGAAGGTTGCGATGGAAGGACCTATAGTGATGGGAATGTGATTTGGACTTAGTGAGTTATTCCTGATTGAGTGTATCTCTAGAACATGTGCTACTAGGATGGATAATCCTGCGGAGTGTGTTATACTAGTTTTTCAGTGTCACCTTTAGAGCCTCATGCATCAAAACTTATTACTAGATGTGTAGTCGAAACCTCTTGAGAAATAGAGTATGAGATGAGTATAACTAGTTTTTTCTGGGATTCTATGAAGCTTTTTCTTGTGTCAGGGTTGAAAAACCTTTTAGACGGAAAATAATTTTTATGTATATATGAGGATGCATTGAGATGGATTTTTTCTCTCTACGTTTTCCTTCTATCTCAGTCTAGTAGATTATTACCTTCCATTTGATCCCTTTTTTGGGTTCTTGGAGTGCCTACTATGTATTCTTATACTCACACATGCATAGAATTTTCACAAACATGTTGTGGCTTGTGAAAACCACATTCTTTTCAATGGTTCCCTAATAGGACCCATGGCAGGTAGAGCATAAATGTTTGATTGAATGAGGTGTTTACCCGAGATGGTACAAGGACCATACTAGATGATTCATTTGAATGAGATCACCTACTCCTATACAGGTTGAATTATTTTATAGTTTTATATTGGTCGGTGTTTGTTTTTTTTTCATTATAAATTTAGTATTTCAATTGTACCCTATTACGAGATAGATTATACGTTAATTTTTCATTGTTTTTAATCTATATATATGTACCTTTTCATCGTGGTGTTTGTAGGCTTTGAGATGTGTGCATGTGTAAAGGTAATTAGGTAATCTCGTCCAGGTTAGTGATACGACTACATGGTGAATGTCACAAACATCTCTCATATTAGAGCTGAGGTCAGGGATTAATGACATTTTCCCCACATGGATGGGTCCCGAATGATTGGTATTAGTGGATGTCAGATCCACTTTGGAAACATAGTTTTGTGAGATAGTTTTGGGTTTCATAGTGATAGTGTTCGTGTGATTCAACCTTGGCTCACTAGCTATCGGTGAAATTGATGGTGTTGTAGTCGATATACCCATTCACTAGGACTCGGAATACAAGACTTTCAACTCACTACATTATGGAAATGGTCACATTGTAATAAAGGTACATACATAATATATGAAATTGTTTTGGGTTTTCCTTTTCCTTCTTGAGTCATCTGCCCATATATTCTCTTTTTCTGTAGTGTGTCTTTATTCAATATCATGATTCCTCTACATTGATAACAAAATAGGGTCATATGGTGTGATTATGAGTAAAAACATCCCCATGATGAGACTCTCATGAATGGAATTGTTTATGAGTCATTAAATCTCCGTGGCCTTCAGATTATTCCACTACACATTGAGCTACAATTTGTACCATAACTTTAGGAAAACGATGCCCACATGCATTGTGCACTACACGAGTTCTATATGAAGAATCTACTAATGTAATAGGGTGATCTAGACCCTTGGGTAGTTAATGAGAGGATATAGGGAGTCACATATTTTTTAACCAGTGAGTAAATATCCTAATTAGATGGAGGTCCTATAACTGAACCTTCCTTAGGGTTATGTTAGTCGATGGTGGTGTTTGGTAACACAATCCCATGATAACGCAATATTAACTTATTAGAGTTAGAAGGACTCTTCAGGGAATCTTTTTACCCAGCGACATTGAGATAAGTTCATATCATGGAGCATGTACATCTTTGTTAAGGTAGCCTGAATTTGGAAGAATACTTCACATGTTTTATAGACATATCACACTACTCCATGGATATGGTGTGAAAACCATTCTCTATAAATCAACCATTTAAGCATGGACTATATAGAGATATCATAGTTAGTGTGGTTTCAATGGTCCCTCCCACATATTTGGGAGGGTATAATAAAAATATCTATTAGAATATATATTCCTAGAGGAGGGACATGTGGATGTGGATCACAGTGATGGTTTCGAGGATGATGCATTTTAAATAGTTGGTAGAACAAAGATTATAGGTTTATGTAACATGAGGTATAATCATACCCAGACTCAGGTATGTGCGAATGTATCATAACGGAAACACCACATATCATGTCAGATATAGGATAGGCAGTGTTATTATTTTGATATTCAAAGAAATCATTCAAATTATTGTACAACCTATAATGATTCCATGAGGGATTCATCCGACGAGCTATATTGGCAGAGGCAGTGTCTGAATCAGGGAGTTCCAAAAGAGGGAAAATGAGGTAGAGGAGATGGTAGAGTAGTAGGAGAAGGAAACTAGTTTTAATTATTCCCACCACCAACCTCAAGATGTCCACACCATGTTCAAAAATTTGGAGGATGTGTTGGATGATAACTGTAGGCTATCGAGGCGTTTAATGTTGAAGCTATGATGATTAATAGAGGTGTTCTATATGTAATTTATACTTTTTTTAAATATAAATTGTCAGACGCTATTGTGGGTAATCTTTTCATTCCATTTCATATAAAAGGGTTACATAGGGTAAAGCGGGGTGTTATTAGATCCCCATGTTGATATATGTAGATATAGAGCCATGTAAGACGCAACATGAATTTGGGAATCCCATTGATTGTTATTAGTACCATTAGGTGTTTTTCATCACATTTTTTTTACTTTATTGATTAGGAATATGGATGATTTTATCCTAGATTTGGACTCAATGGGAGGGCGACACTTTCCCCACCCAGTCCCACATTTCAGATGCAAAAGAAACTATACAAGAAAGTTACTAGAACCAAAAGAGAAAAGTATGATGGTGTGGTGGAATGGTCCCTCATACATTTGAGATTAGGTTGAGTTTGTGTGATGAGAATCATATAAGGTATATTCTCTACTGGTGGGGATTTTTCTTCATGACCCTTGTGCTAGGTAGTACTTGTGAAGGGAGGGCCTTTCTTCGTACTAATATTTAATTGAATAGATATACCCTAAAATATTTCCATAAAATGGTTTTGTTCAAACCATTCATTGTTATCTAAGATGCCACTAGCGGAAGTGGAAATACTTCTGTTTTTTTGTGACTTTTCTTGCAGGTAGAGATTCACAGAGAATGGTTCTGGTAAAACCCAATGTTTAAAAATGGGAATCCCTATTTTATTCAATGTTTCCCCCACATTTTATAAATTTATAATGAAATATTCATGAGGTGGTTACAACAATAGTATATCTAGTGGTGGATGTGAAATATGGGGTTATGTTTGATTTTTGGGTTCGGTTAATGAGGTGTTGTACCGCTACCGTCTATAAATGTAGATGGACCATGGTTCATGGAAATTTTCATCTGTAATATCAGAGGAGACATGTTACCATTTTTGGCCTAATGTTTCTGCATTGGATCTATATGTAAGAGTGGTTTATTCATGGTTTCTAACATTAATATGTTCTTGGTAACAATATGGTAATACATTGAGAGTTCTTTTGCCAGGGTGATCAAGTGGATAGATCATTTTCTTACCTTGTTCTTAGGATTTCACTTTTGGGGGGAAAATAACATTTTTATAGAGAATATATTGAGTCAGGTATTGACCTCTATGACATTGGAATAATAAATATAATAATTTTGAAGACTTACACTGAGTCGGCATAGAAATATGGCGCCGAGAGAGCCTCCTAAAAATTATTTTAAATATTTTAAAATATTCTATCACGCATGCATAGTTTCTCTTGAAAATATGAATTACTCCCAAAAAAAGATTCAGAATGGATTCAGAGGTTGTGGTTGAGTTCAATATGTCATGATTACTCAAGGTTCAATAAAGGTTGTATGCACTAGGATGTGTTTTTGGAGGAATGATGGTGGGGCATTATGACATGGAAATTATTAATTAAATGGAATTTAATTAATTTTTAAACCTAATAGCCTAACCCCTCTCCCATTGCGAACATGACAAACCAAAATTATCTCTACTCTCACATCATCTCCTTATATTGGTGGTGAAAATGTGATGGAAATTCAATGAATAATTGTTATTCCAATCTCTGCTTCAGATAATAATTTTCATTTGATCGAGGAGTGGCACGATCTCGACATTATTCTTCACCAAAATCATCGGTGTGATACCCTTAAAGAATGACGTTTTATATTTTAGTCTTGACCATGTTTTTTATTTATTTCTTAATGTTGTTGAACCCACATTCAATTTATAGAAATCCCTTCTTGGTATATTTTCATGTTTTGTGGAGAATTGGTGAGAATTAGGGTGTTTTTCAGATTATTCGTGACTACAATTACCATCTACATAGGGTATAGTATAGGGATACATGTAGTGTATCCATTATTATTCAAGGGAGATGGATTTTGGAATCTTACTTCCTTGTAATCTAGTTACATGTTGTGTAGTTTCCCAAATAATGTGGACATGGAACATAGAATTGGAAGCCTTGTGAAAACACATGTTCGTGTAAAATCACCTGAACAAAGTAGAAAAAAAATTCTAGTACACAGACATGGTAAAACTACCTAAGAACGTGGTTGTTTAGCCAAAACACATTTTGTAGTAGGGGATACATGGAATGTACGAGACATGGATTGATGGTTTGTGTAGAAGTGGAACACATCCTATATTTGGTAGAAATGAAACATGGCATGTACCATATCTACAAGTAGTGTGTACCCCTTCATGGCTTGGAAGACCATTTAGGTAGGATACATGGCCATGTGATCATGTGGGATCACATGCCATGTGTACAAAAATTCATATTGTGAACTCCCTATGGATTTTCTTGAGATCTTCCATCATCCGTACCTCCTTCTATAGAACATGTATTCTAGATTTTGAGTTGTCTATATGGGTATATTTTCGGTATAGAATGAAATGGTTCCCCCTCCCCCTCAGGGAGGCATCTGAGATACTATTTGGTGATATGTGAGCATGATGTTTGGGAAGTGTTGCTTACATGATGTGATAGAATGGTATGGTTCATTCACAAAGAATCATGGACTACTACTTCCCTATGGAATCAGGTCACTTGTTTCACATACCTCTATCATTTAGTAATGATCAGACTTTAGGAATCAAGGGTGAGGGTTCTTGTAACTTTGGATAGTACATTGGGGTTGTTAATCTGGTAATGGTTTTGGTGGCGGATTCCACCTGATATTAATTTAGTTATAAAGTGCTCTCCTACCATACTAGTGTGAATTCACTACATACTTATGGCTGTGATTGAGTGAGTAATCCCATATCAGACTACGGTATGGGTCCTCTATCTGTTGAGTTCATACCCCACAATTAAGTTAGGGTGCATTTACACTATATGTGACATAATGATGGATTTGTTCCTCCATGCTAGTGATATGTAGTGTGTCCTCTATAATTTGAGTAGGAATTCCCCTTTCATTCTAAGGTGTGGGTCCCCTATACAAGTTTTTCTTGCGGAGTTGGTACTCCCATGTCATACTAATGAGTGGTTTCACTAGCATGGGGTCGATACTACCCTATCGAGTTATGGTGTATGCCCAATATATTAATCATGATAGTTGAGTAGTACTCCCATGATGTACCATGGTGTGGGTCCATTATCCTCTTAGTTTCACACAATTTTTGTGATAGGGTGTAAGTAATCGTCTATGGATTACGGATCCCCCATCTCAATTTAGTAGTGGGGAGTTTGTCCTCTATTGGATTTGTGATCCATAGTTCATCGAGTACACCCTGAGGATGGGGCCTCTCCATTAGTTATGTGTGATACCTATGTAGAAGATAGTGATCCCTTGATGTACTGGGGTGTGGGTACTCTATATAACAATTACTAGGGTATCTTAGTTTAGTTTGGAGCATTTGATCCATAAATTTTAAGTAAGTGTAGAGGTGTGGGTCCATCAATTCTCTATAATTATAGAGGATTATTGTGGTGTAAAGTCTGGAGGAGTGGTCCCACAATTTTGTGTTGTGGTGAGTGTAAGGCCTCTCTACATGGTGTTTATTAGCTTGTACAAGGAACAAGGTTGGGGTGGTTGAACATCTAGTCCTAGGAATGAGAGATATACTTGGTGAGTTATTCCCGATAGAGCGTATGTCTCAAAATTTTTCCACTAGAAATAGGTGAGATCATTGATCGTGTTATCTTATTTTTTTGGCTACCTTTAGTGTCGTTTCAATAAAATATTGTTTTTGTATTTGCGGTAAGAAACTCGTGATAATTGGAGTCTGAGATGAGTACGTCATTGTGTTTCTGGAGTCCTTTCGGTGTGGTCATGTTTTGGTGTTGACACCACTTGTGGACAAAAATAACATGTCATGTACAGCTGAGGATGGATCGAGATGGAGTTTATATCATGATTGGGTTCTATCTGGCTAGGTTGAACCCACTGTTTCTATTATATTACTCCATTTTATTTTGTTGCTTTCTGGAACCTACTGAGTATTATAATACTCAGCCCTGCATGGGATTTTCCCACATATGTTGTGTCTTGTGCAGAATACAACCCTTTTTATGGAGTCCACGATGTACACATAGAAGGGGGATCATAGCATGTTTGAAATATTGAGGTGTTTACTAGAGTTGGTTCATGGAACATACATGTAGTTTAATTCGACAACGATCCCCTACTCTTAAGAATGTTTGATTCTTTTACTATTTTCTTTTGATGTGAATTTTATATCCTATACATTTTTTGTACTTATGTTGTACAATATTTTTGGATAGTGGTGCGCATGCGTTATTTATTCCGGCTTTTTAAAATATTACTATGAATTATTGCATTGAGGTGTTTTTCGGATTAGAGATGTGTGTGTGTGTGTAGGTACTTACACAATGCCTCCAATATTAGAGATATCCCTACTCAATGTGATTTACTAGCCCCTTTCCTATTGGAGTTGGGCTTGGGGAGGCATGGCACGAGCCCCACTAGGATGGGTCATGACACATTGGATTATAGGACCATGAATTACATGGATTAAATGACTTATTTTAATTATTATCATGATATCCCTCTGTAGTAAAATTAATTTTTCTTGGACTAAATCCCCCTTATCTGAGTAATTTCCCTATTACACCTACTACCACTATAGTACCATCAATAGTACTCACCACTAATATGATACAAACTATATTACTCAAAATTTCTGGAATTACACCACTACTATAGTAATATTAAATTACCTATAAATTTATCCCTAAATTGGGGGAAATTGTGTGGTGAACCCCATGGCCCCATGTTGCCAAATAGGTTTTGATACCACTTTACCAAAATCTCAGATACATAAAATAATTCTTCAAAAATAATAATAATAATTTAATTCATAAAATATATTTTTATAGTAAAATTTTACAATTAACATATTTATCATTTTGGAATTATATTATTTTCAAAATATTAATAATATTATGACTTCTTGAATAATCAAATTGGGTCTATGTATACCTCATAACTATAAATATAAACATCATACATCCAATTACTATATTCCAACCCAATATTTTCCTAAAGACCATATTACCTTTGTAAAATCTATATTACCCCTCATAATCCCTATAAATTCATTCTATTCACATTTGGTAATTCATAATTCTAATTCTATATTAACTATTTTTAATAATGATTAATCATTTCATTATTTCTTTTTTCATTATACGTTTAGTTATATTAATGTTGATTACCAAGGGTGAAGATGATCCAAGGAATATTATAGTATAAAAGATATTATTTGTTTATATTTATTTTCCACTTTTAATTTAAGCACATTAACTAGATTTAATAAACCTTCATTTGAAATACATTGTTTAATGTACTTTTTTCAATTTTTTTCTCAATAAATAGTATAATTACTTGTTTTAGTTTGGAATATATTATGAAGATATATATTGAACATAATATCTATATATATTGAAATTTATACTAAAATATATGGTTATTATAGTGAAATGTGGTTTCGTTCAGCGTTGTGAAATAATTACAAGGGTAGAAATACTTGGGGAAGCCTATAGATATGTTGCATATATGAGGATAGAAAAAGTATATATTGAATCCAATTTGTACATGACTATATTTCCATTATGTTACACATACTATGGAATTCTTATGACTACAATAAAGTTGGATTTTATGATAAACATTTTTAGGGATTCTATTCACATTGAGTGATGATTTTGGACCCAATAGATGAGATATAAATTAGGGGGCCCATTTATCAGGTCAGTTATATGAAGTTACCTAGTGAACAATAGTTGATTCACTGATGAAATGTTTACATAAAAGAGGGATATTGTGAGATATATAAATTGATTATTTTTATCCACACCCTTAAATTTAAATAAATTTTTTGAACCAGATATGGTCACATATAAAAGATATGTTGTGCAATCGAGTGGTCATTCTAGAAAACATGTAAAATGTTTTGGTATAAGGATAACCAATGTTGTATGTAATTAGAGGTATCGTGATGTGGTTTTTTTCATGGTGATATATATATATTTGTGTGTGTGTGTGTGTTTCTTAAATGAGGTTCTTGGGGAGATACCCTGGTTGAATGCAGTTCCTAGTTTTGGGGTGATTTGTTTCCCTGATATATATATGTGTGTTTTTTGAAATGCTTATTTTACATGAAAGGTAATAGTCTGGAGTATGGGGTGTAATAAAATCTTACAATAATTAGAAAATGATATAAATATTTTGGGTACATGATATAACCCTATATATGTGATATTTCTCAAGGTTTAAGGGTTCGATTTTGTTCCCCTTGGTAGATGGTTTTATGGTCCAATAGGGATCCCCTATGTAGAATAATGGTTTTGGGTGAGCGACGACACTATATACATGATTTTTTGTGATGGAAGATTCAAAGTGTGACATCTATATATTTCAATGATAGAATATTTCCTTTTGGTAGATTCTTTTGTTATGGTTATGGATATACATTCATGAGGTTGTTAACTGTGACTAAAGAAACACTTGCATTACATGAAATATGTATTGTTAATCTTGAGTGTCACTATAGAATTTGATATTGATTGTAGTAATTTATTTATAATTTTTATTTTCATTATTATATGTTTTACTTCTGTGAGTACATTATAGTTAGTGGCTACGTACGGCATCCCATTGGTGGTCTCCAACCATAAAGTACCCTAACCCTTCTCAAGAAACAATTACACATGGGGTACCATGGGATATGTCACTATTTATATTTTCATGTTAAAATTTGATTTGGAATTACTTTAATGTGTTAGATACCATATAGGAGTCAGGTGACCATGTTGAAGAAGACACTAGGGACGAATGTGAAATTTTTATGAAATTTTACTCTTTTTTTTTTGATTTACCCAATGGATAATCCTTTTTTTATTCTCGTATAATCATGAGTATGTATAGTTATATTTATCCACAAAGAATATAATATAGAATTTATACTATATATTATGTTTTAACATAGGATTATTTATTCTGGAATTTATTTCATCATTTTTTCAATTTGTTTTTCTTTGTTTCTCTTTCATGTGAGGGTATACTCTCTTCATGGTAACACCCTAGAAACATGATGGATGTTGGATTCCTCTGAAGTATCTAGTGGAAGTCTTAATGTCATGTATAGATCATTAGTCTGAGCACCCTTTATGTGGAATTATTTATATAATAATGCATTTGGTATTTTTTGAAAAAAGAGATTATAAGTTTCCCACATCATTTCCAAATATCCTAACATAAAAAACTATTTAATTAAGGCATACTGATTTATTTTTTTAAAACTACGATAAAATTTCATACATGTACATTTATTATATTTATGTTCATTGAATGAAACCTATCAAATGTATACCTGAACAATAACCAGAAAAATTCTTAATATATGTTATTCTCTATAAATTATCCTAAATGAAATTAACTCCGGAGTCTTAATATTTAATCCATGTCATATTCTTCTATGTGTATCTACTCATTTATTTCTATGAAATTATCTGTTTTTGTTTTTATTTAATTGCAATATATTATTTTTAAAATCTAATCATAAATATCATACATGTTTAGAATGATATTATTTTTTGATACATGTTTTTTTTCATTGTAAGACATTGAAATATTTATAGACATATTTTCATAGATATTCAATAATATGAAATGTGATTCTGAGGCCTAGACATTTCAAAAATAACTTTACAAAAAAAAATTATATATTTTATATTACATGCACTTAGGAAGTCAAATATTATGGGGTAACTCTTAAAAAAATAAATGGATCAAAAATTTGAGACCATGGTTGAGTCAGGAATGAGGTGATTACCCTAGGTGTGACATTAAATGGGAAGGTGTGGAATGTTCAGACTCTTATCTTGTAAGAGGCACGTTTAATGGATTAATTAACTACTAAATTAATTATTAGATTCATCTTGTAACTAGAATAAATGTTATAAATATATCATTAGAGATATATTTTCAGGATTATCATCATTATCATAGAACATCCAATGATTCTTATCTTCCTCTTCCAATTGACAAATAACCATAGACGATGATGAAATGTTGGATCAGATCAGATCATGATGCCGAAAATGCAATAGACCCTTTTGATCATTGTAGGATGCATTCTTCTTCATCATACGATCTATATAATAGGTAGTGTTCTTTAATTTGTGTTTTTATTCCCTATTGGTTAAATATTTTGAGTCGTTCGAGAGTAGTTCTTAAATCTACTTCCATTTGTGGGCCTTGTATGTGTATGATTATCAAAATATTGAATAATTTCAATTATTTTCTAACCCTCTATTCACAATTCTTGATCAATTGTCCAAGAAATCGTTATATCAATAATATAACCTAGATTTTGATTCTTTTTTCCCTCTCTTCTTCGTGTTCATCATCAGTAGGAATAAAATGTCCCTTATAGTCATTTTTTGGTGGTACCGAGCCTGATCTATTCCTCAAAACTGTGAACTATCAACTGAAGAGTCCAGAATTGGTAAAATAAAATAAATTTTGGGAATATTAAAAGTTAAAAATATTTTTTTTGATTATTTTATATTACGAAATGAAATAATTAATGTCTGGTTGTCTATGGTATGTGTGATAGACATAAAACGATCCTACATAACTGATTTTCAGCAAGCGATGGATGAAATATGCAAACCACGAATGGATCATTTGTTCCCTCAATAGATAACTAAACTATGGGTAGATTCTAGGTGAAAATATTGGATATGAAATTCTAGAGAAATACAAACTATATGCCATGTATTGGTATGAAAAATCTACATGCAGCCCCCTCAGCGATGGAGACTATGGTTTAAGAATATTTAAGGATATCCTGGCATGAAACCCTCATAAATTCAATGTACCCCTTCTCCATTTCAAAAACCATGCGGAGGATCACACATGGGGAAGCCATATGGAAGTACATGGAATGATACATTCCCATGTACTCATGTACACAATCAAATGGTCTGATACATATACAAAATGATAATAGCATGACCCAATCCTCGTTATTTGAGACACACCATGTAATCCACCAACATAGTGTGAAATAATATATGGGATAAATTCTTCTGATGGACGGAGACATAGTTATGTGGTGAAATAGGACCACATGTCGTGTGCCACTACATCCGTTTGGAGGGAACTCCAACCATTCATGTCTAATTTGTTTAAATATGTTATTTTTCTTGAGAGTATCCTATCGTGAGTTTTCATCCATTTATGACATGATTTTTCCATTAGTTGTAGATTTGAAAATGTGATGTGAAATTTTATGGGAATATCTCCAATTGAGGAAACCCTCCATAATGTTAGTGATCATGTTGTAAGAAACCGGATCTTTTTTCAGGTATTTTTTCCCTTTTATAGTGTTTTTGAGATAAAGAGGACTTTCTGGACATTATTTAATTACATGTCGTGTAATTTATAAGTACCCATCATGTACATAGTTAATGCGGGTAGCAGGGTGATGACCATTTAATTGTTGTGCACATGGCCATGTGTGGGGACCTCGAGACCGCCTAATGCAGGGGTCGGTAAGGGAATGTTCACATCATGTACTTATAAACTACACACCGTGTAGATTCCTTTTTTCATTAAATGGATCATGGTCGTGTCTGATGGATATAACACACCTCCTCTAGACCTAGTTCATCCAAAAGTGCCTGTGTGGTTGTGATTCTTCCCCGAGCCCCCAATCGTGCATCTATTCTCCAATTCTACCGTCGTTGATTGCGTTGGAATCACCATGGTAATATATTCTTTATTCTATAGCTTTGTTTCTTGATTACACCCTTTTCAAGAGTTATCCTCACTTGAGGGTATTTAGCATTTTTTTAGATTTACGATTTTCATTGTTGGTTCAAGTCTTCAGGTTCACGTATAGAGATCCTACAACACCGAGGTGGGTGTTTTGGTCCTTTTCATTGAATTTCATTGAGTTATATGTACAAAATTACCCACTAACCATGAATGGG
Source organism: Viscum album (assembly GCA_963277665.1). Classification (NCBI taxonomy): domain Eukaryota; kingdom Viridiplantae; phylum Streptophyta; class Magnoliopsida; order Santalales; family Viscaceae; genus Viscum; species Viscum album. The sequence continues at coordinate 1,460,741,292 of OY728142.1, forward strand.
GTATTGTGTGTTTATGTTTTTATCCTTGTTAATTTCTTTATATGATTGTATGCTTGAATAGAGTTTAATTGAATGTGAATAGGTTTAATTTATATTCTTTGGAAGTGTTTTTTCATTCATGGTTGGTTTATGACCGTTTGGTCCTGCATAGCTTATTATACTACCTTGTTATTTCCCATGCCTATTGTTGTAGGATGGAGTGTTTATCATCTAACATGTTTTTATGCTGTAGACTATATATCCAAGTAGTTCTTGAGGTTTTCCTTCTCTTCTATGCATCTCTATGCTCATATGACTTACATAGGGTTGTGAGAACCTAGTGTCCTAGACCATAGGGAGAACAGACATGAGGTATTCTCTAGAGGGTCGTTGTTTTTGTTACGATGCGAGATCACGGGGGGATTGAAATAAGTGCTTCCTCAGAGTGTCTGCAGTACCTCGAAGCAGGCCACATGGGGAATGAGACATAAGTGCTTCCCAGATCGCCTTTTAGTTACTGATACGAGTCTATAGGGATAATTGACAGTGAGTGCTTCCACAAATAGTCTATGATAAATCTGAAATAGAGGGGATAAACTATGTGTACTTACAAGAGGGTTGCTTTTGTTTTCTAGGTAGGACCAGAGGGGTTAGGCTGTGAGTGAATCCTAGAGGGTCACTTGTTTTTTATTATCTTCTTACATGATATGTGGTGTTTTAATTCTTTCAAACTGTAGGAATGTTTAAAGTTGACTACTTCCTTGTTTGTTGGTTCATTTTCTTATTGACTACCATATATATTAATGGACTATTATGCACAGATATCATGGTGGTTGCCTACAAGGATTTATTCTCACACCCTGTTTGGGTCATGATTTTGGGCTCAAATAGATTATATTTTTGCAGGTATAGATAAGGTCAAGTGACCTTCTACATCGTGTACTTGACTGCTTTGGAGGTGGAGAGCATGCGACCAAGCTGGGGCTTGCGATGCTGAGGAGTTGATTCTTGTTTTTATTTTTGAACATGGTATAGTAATTTATTCCAGCATTGAGACATGTTTGGTAGTTTTTCTAGATATATGTATCAAGAATCATTTTTATATGTGCTCCAGTTGTTCTTACTTTTAGTCTTCTGTCGTTTACTGTTGTATGGAATTATTATTGCTTCTACAATTGTATATCTGTTTTACTTCTACTGTGATCCTCTGATAATGAGGTTATAGTTTCTCCACTATCACAATCAAGGCCCTCGCTACTAGTTGGCGGCCTCTAGCGTTCGGGGAAATGCGCTAGAGGTAATGTGACCAACCGGGTAAGGGGCGAAACAGGGTGCTTCATGAACTGAGATGTTACAAAGTGGAATCAGAGCATTCTTTTCATTTTGACATATAGTATGGAGCATATAGAATGGGATAAAATATAATTGGTACTTATTAATAAGTTATGACCAAGATTAGCTAACCCGTTTACAGAGAAAATCCAATCTACCTCGTTATTGCAATTTTTATACTTTTGCAATTTAAATTTGATTTGATTTTCACCATTGGGTGATTTAAATGTTTTGTGTTGTTATTGTTGATGGTATTGAGGTTTTATTTCTATTTTAACCCTATGATATGAGGTTATGCCATCTCATTCATCATATAAGCACTTTCTTAAAATCACATGTTATGCATTCTTTCCATTCCATTTAGTGTGCATTAGCAATTGCATGTTGTTCGAATAGATGTTATGCTCGATATGCATGCTGTTGTGATAGGTGCCTTGATAGAATACCTGATTTTGATAGGGTATTTCATTTCCTATGTATTGCATTGAATAAATGCAAAAATTAGGTTCTTGAGGGGTTATGGGCCGTCTTGGAAAAGAATATGGTAGATAATTTCCTTGTTATCCTTTTTTATGACATGTGTAAGATTATATGTATTGATTGACATGGATTATAGGCCCTCATGGATTAGAAGTTTGCACGTTAATGTTTTTTAGTGTTTTTCTGGTTTCTAGAATAATCTTTGAGGATTACTATCCGGAAAAACCCAAAATACATGGCGTGTAATGATGAATACATGCCTTGTGTTCTTCTGTTCGGGAAGAAACTGTTTTTCTCATGTACATGTTATTTACTCTATATACAAGTCGTGTAGTTTCTATCCTTGTTACTGATTGTGTGGTTAAAAACATGGGGTCGGAAAATATCTTGTAGGACCCACCATGTACCGGATGTACACGTCGTGTTGTAGAAACATGTAATGAACAACACGGGTTGGAAAAATCTACATAGTACATGTCGTGTCTGTCTGGAAACATTTCGCGTAGTGTGAACCGTGTATCCGGTCATGTAGAAAACAACATGGTTTAGAGAAACATTTTTGTACATGCTGGGTCTCACACAAACATGATGTGTATTCTTCCTCTAGGAGAACCATGTGGCTTATCCATGTAGAAGAACTCAGGAAGTGGAAGAGAACTCAAGTACAGACTGTGTGTTTAATGCACACGCCATGTGTTTGGGGTGTCACACGACCAGTTTTGGAAGGTGTACATGACCATGTGAGTGGCTTAAGGGAACACGCCGTCTGGGAATTTTACACACCGTGTATCCATGTTTTGAAAAAAATTAATTATTTCTTTCCACTTTTCTTTTATTACACTTATAGTTTTCAGTCCTTGATAATACTAATCTAAGTTGTGCACTTGACCATGACGATTCATGCCACTAAGACTTCCTCCGATTGTATTCCAATTAGAATGCAGTGATCATACAGCAGGCATGGTAGATCATGGACTGCTGAAAGATCCACCAGTTGTGCCAGTCTTGGAACCAATCGTCATTCCGGACACAGGTGCTAGTGCACATTTCCAATAGGGTTTTGTAAGGTTTATGCAGACCTTCCGAGGAAACCCAAATCCTACCCCTTCAATGGAAGAGCTGACGTGGGTTTTCAAGTAGAAGAACACTCCCACCTTCATAGGGTAAGGAGGACCTTAGGTTGAAAAGTCATCATTAGAAAACATCCTTTCTATCTTCAATCATCTGTAGATGCCTCCAGAGATGTGGGTGAATCTCACTACATACATGCTTCGAGATTCCGCCAAGATATGGTGGGATTTGATATCATGGGCGGGACGCCTGTAGGGTATGTCTTGGGATGAGTTCTAGTGTTCCTTCTACGACTACTTCTATCCGAATACTATGATTATTGATCGAGCCCTAGAGTTCGTGAGTATGGAGCAGGGTACTCATTCTATTATAGAGTATTCTTCTATCATCACAAAGCAGTAGTGCCTTACGCCTATTCCAAGAGGTGATGAGTTATTCCAGGCGAGGAAGTTTGAGTATGGTCTTAAGCAGGACATCCGATTGCAGGTGAACATCTTTTGGTCGACTTCCATCACTTTTATAGTCAACCAGGTGCTGACCATGGAGTTCAATTTGAGGTATTCTAGAGTTGTGATACAAGGCGGTTCGACATCTAGAGTTAATATCCCACCAAATAATAGTAGGGAGTTCCACAGGTGGTCTTTGCATAGTGACCAAGGAGGTGAGGCACGCCTTACAGTAGCCATGTGGTGTGCTACTAGTATGGGAAGAGCGGGCATACGAGGCCACATTTCTCGAGAGACCCATTGGAGTGTCGATCTTTCAGCCAGAATGGCCATCTTCACCATTTATGTCAGATCTTATATCTAACAGATGGTAAAATGGGTTATTCTATGAGTCCTCATTCAGGAGAAGCACATCCAGTTGTACACTCATCTTGGAACTGGAATTCTTCCGTCCGTTCAGGTTATGGTGGAGGTCGTGGTCATGGTAGTCAGTCTCCAAGCTTTCAGCGACAACAGGGTGGATCATCTCATAGTGGTCAGGTAGGGTCATAGGGCAGTAGTGTAGGTCAGTCATTTTTAGTGGAGCAAACCCAGCAAGAGCAGGTTGACATACCCTCTACAGTTCGAGGTATGATCCTAGTTTCCTTGGTTTTATATTCTTCTGTTTTCGATACCTAGGCTTCCCATTGATTTATATATGTTGTTGTTGTGGAGAGACTTGGGCTCTGTATCTTTTTTTATGCTGATTTCTTGATGTTGGATACTCTGTTGGGGGAAAACGACTAATTTTAAACAGGGAAATGAGTTCCCTCTAGAGGTTGGTGGGTGTGACTTCTACTGGGACCATTATGCCTTTGAGATGACAGGCTTCGACGTCAATCTCAAAATGGACTGGTTAGTTTCCTTCAAGGATGTCGTTGATTTCTATCACCATAGGGTGAGTTTTACATCACCAGAGGGTAGATCATTTCTTCATAAGGGTGAATGGGATATCTTGGCGAGCAAAGTGGGACCCGAGCATCATGGATTGGGAGGAGTTACAACCCATATTTCTAGTATTTGTCTGGATGATCTAGGGACGTCATTGATGGTCTTTCCTCTAGTGGTGGATCGTTTCAGGGAAATATTTCTAGAGGAACTTCTTGGTTTTCCTCCAGAGCGTTTGGTAGAATTTTATATTGAGCATGTGCCAGGAGAGGAACTCTTGTCCATTCATCCTTAGAGGATAGCTACACCAGAGTTACAGTAGCTCAATAAATAGTTATAGGAGTTGCATTCAAATGGTATTATCTGACCCAATGCATCTTTAGGGGGTTCGCCTGTCCTGTTTGCGATGAAGGAATACGGTAACTTCGGACTTTGTGTGGATTATCAGAAGTTGAACCAATTTATAGTCAAGAACTGATATCTCTTGCCAAGGATTGATGATCTCTTTGATCAACTTCGAGGAGCCCGGGTGTTCTCGAATATCAAATTTAGGTCCGTTTACCATCAGTTGCGCATTAGATCATTAGTTGTACCTCTTACAAACTTTCAGAGAAGGTATGGTATATACGAGTTTGTGGTTATGCTTTTTGGTCTCACAAACGCAACTAAGTTTTCATGGCACTGATGAACCGAGTGTTCCATCCATACATGTATTCATTCATGGTAGTCTTCATTTACGATATCTTGGTGTACTCTCACACTCGACACGACCATGCTACCCATCAGAAGATCGTTTCAAGTACACTGAGAGAGCATTAGTTATATGCTATGTTCTCAAAATTTCACTTTTTGATGTAATAGATTTTCTTCTTGGGTCATGTTATCTCAGAGACATGAGCGTCAGTAGACCCATAGAAATAGAGATATATAGTTTCATTGGAGCTTCTGAGGAACATCTTTGAGGTATGATGTTTTATAGGGTTGCCTAGATACTACAGATGTTTATAGAAGACATTTCATGAATAGTAGATCCATTGATAGGCCAGACTATGAAGGGTGAAAAGTACTTGGGGTCAGATTCTTGTGAGTTAGCCATTCAGGATCTGAAAAGGAAAATTATATCATCACCGATTCTTTTTTTTCTTGAGCCGGGAAAGAGCTATATTATTTACTATGATGCATCAGTTTTCGGGCTGGGAGTTGTGCTTATACAGGGATAATGAGTCATTGTGTATAGGTCTCGACAGTTGAGGAAACATGAGAGAAATTACCCAATGCACGATCTTGAGTTTGTTGCAGTTGTTCATGAATTACTCTATTGGCGACATTATCTTCTGGGAAATAATTTGCTGGGTTTCACCGACCACAAAAGTCTAATGTTATCATAGCATGACCTGAATTTGAGACAGAGAAGGTGGGTTGAGTAACATTAGTCCTTGGACATTGAGCATTCCTATACACCAGGGAAAGGAAAAGAAGTGTCTTATGTGGTGAGCAGAAGGAAACATGATACATGATGTTCTAGAGGCCAGTAGTGAGTGATAACTTATGGCTCTGTTCTATGAGAAGCATTTGAAGGTGAATGAAAGATGTAGGTAGACATTACTATCTTCTGTAATTGTTACGTCTACTCTTTTTGATCTAGTGTGAATGAGGCATCTATCAAATTCTGAAGGCCTAGTCCTATGATAGAACATGTTTGGAGATGACCCTATTCCTGGATGGGTAGTAGGCAAGGATGAGATCTTTCATTTTCATGGGCACATATGGGTTCCAGCAATCGTACATGAGGAGCTGATTCGGGACATTCACTTCTCAGTTTGGGCAGTTCATCATCGTGTCACCAAAATTTATCGTGATCTATGTCAGCAATATTGGTGGCACAGTATGAAGAGAGATTTTTCTGGTTTTTTCATGAGTTGTTCCACCTATAAGTAGGTTAAGGCAGAGCATCAGCGAACAGTCAGGCTTTTGTAGTAGTTAACCATTCCTGAGTTTAGGTGGAATAAAGTCGTGATGGATTTCTTGATAGGTTTTCTGGGGTTTCCTCCAGGAAATTATGAAGTTTGGGTTGTCATTGATAGACTCATGGTGGTTGCTCACTTCCTTCCACTCAAGGAGACTTTCAGTGTCGATGAGCTGGGAATAATGTACATATGTGAGATTTTACATTTACATGGTGTTTGACACACCATTGTTTCAGATATGGATGCCCATTTTACTTCTCGGGTATGGCAGAGACATCAGAAGGATTTGGGTACATATGTACTTTGAGTATAGCTTACCATCCTCAAATAGATGGTCAGTCTGAGCATACGAACCAGCTGCTTGGGGCATGCATGAAGCATGAATCCTAAATTTTGGATGTTCTTGGGAGAAGCATATACCTCTTTTGGACTTTTCCTATAATAATAGTTTTCAACAAACTATTCAGATGGAACCTAAGGATGCTTTTTCGGTAGGCTATGCTAACCACATTTATGTTGGCTAGAGGTAGGAGAGGCACCTATGTGGGGACCTTTTCTTGTCTAGTAGACCAAAAATCCGATAGAGTTGATTCAGAAGAGGATGGATTATGCATAGTCATGACAGAAGTCTTATGCTGATCGATGGAGATGACCATTGGAGTTTGAGGCCAGAGATAAGGTTTCCTGCGTGTCACACCGATGATGGGACATAGGTGGATTAGGAGACAGGGTAATCATTTTCCGAGGTATGTCGGACAGTTTGAGGTTTTTGAGAGAGTTGGTCTGGTTTCCTATCGGTTGTAGTTATCTTGGAGGAACCAAAATTTGCACGACATCTTCCACTTTATTCAGCTTCGTCATTACTTCTCAGACTCATCTCATGTTTTTCAGCCCTTGGTGGTTGAGGTAGAGGTGGATGACTCATTCAAGGAGCATCCTATACAGATTGATGATTGAAGTGTGATGGTTCTCCTGGGCAGGTATATTCCTCTGGTATGAGTGCAATTTCATCAGAGACGATTATAAGAAGAGATGTGGGAGAGTGAGGCCAATGTACGATCGTAGTGGCCATAGATGTTCGAGGATTCTTCATCTACACCGCCTTGATTGGGAAATTCGGGGTCAGATTTATTTATGTGGGGAGATTTGTAAATACCTATATCTTCTTTTCAGGTATGTTTTCACTTTTCTAGTGTTTTTTAGAAAAATGGAGTTTCTGAAAATTTTAGAAGTACACGCTGTGTACTCGGTCACCACGGGTAGCCAGGTGGTGGCTGTGTAACGGTCGTGCACACGACTATGTGTGGTGACCTAGAGACCACCTAATGTGGTGGCAAATAAGGGCATGTACACGAAGTGTAATTTTTTTATTAATTGGACTAGGGTCACGTCTGATGGATAGAACACACCTCCTATCGACCTAGTTCATCCTAGAGTGTCCGTACGGTCGTGATTATTCCTCAAGCCCCCTATCGAGAATTTTTTCTAAGATTCGACCACTGTTGATTGTGTTGGGATCGCCACGATATGTTCTTCCTTCTTCAAGAGAATCGTTTCTTGATTCTTTTTCTTTGAAGGGATATCCTCGGTTGAGAATATTAAACATTTTGGTACATCTACAGTTTTCATGTGTGATTCAAGGCTTCAGGTTCATGTATAGTGATCCATCAACACTGTGGTAGGTGGTTTGTGCCTTTCTATGGAATTTCATTGAGTTATAGGTGAAAAATTTCCCAATATCCTTGAATGGGGTATTGTGTGTTTAAATTTTTAGCCATGTTAATTATGATCTATGATATTATTCTTGAATACAGGTTAATTGAATGTGAATATGGTTAATTGAAATGATTTGGAAGTGTTTTCCCCTGCATGTTTTTTATTACCATTTGGTCATGCTTAGACTTTTAGGCTGCCTTGTTGTTTCCCATGCCTATTGTTGTACGATGGAGTGTTTATCACATGGCTTTCTATTATGTTGTAGACTATATAGCCAAGTAGTATTAAAGGTTTACCTTGGCCTCTATGCATTTCTATGCTCGTCAGACTTACACATGGCCGTGAGAACCTTGTGTAGTAGACCGTTGGGAGAATGACAATGAGGGATTCTGTAGAGGGTCTGTCTTTACTTTTACGATACTAGACCATAGGGGGAATTGATATATGTTCTTCCTCAGAGTGCATGTAGTTCCTAGACATGGGTCATAGGGGTAATGAGACATATGTGCATCCCCATAGTTCCTTTTAATTACCGATATGAGACTATAGGGGGAATTGATGGTGAGTTCTTCTTCAGAGAGTCTGTGTTAATGCTAAACTAGCGGGGTTAGACTGTGAGTATTTCCTAGATGGTTTCTTTGTTTTGCAAGGTATGAACAGAGGGGTTACACTGTTAGAGCATACCAGATGGTTACAGGTTTGTGATTATCTTCTTACGTGATATGTGGTGTTTGAATGCTTTGAAACTATAGGAATGATTATTGTTGATTACTTACTTGTTTACTGCTTCTTTTGCATATTTCCTGCCATATATATTCACGGACTATTATGAATATATCTCTTGGTGGTTGCCTTCTGAGATTCAGTCACACACCCTATTTGGGTCATGTTTTTTTACCAAAAATATTATATTGTTCCCTGTATAGATAAGGGAATGTGCCCCTCTACTTCAGGTATGTCACTAATTTGGAGTTGGAGAGAATGGGACCAAGCTGAGGCATGCGATGTTCAAGAGTTGATTCTTTTTTTCTTTTGTACTTGCTTTTGTACTGTATTCTAGCATTGTGACTTGTTTTTCTGCTTTCGTATACATATGTATCAAGCATCATTTATATATGTGCTCCAGTTGTTCTTACTTTGAGTCTTCCGCTATTTACTATTGTATTGTATTATTACTGCTCCTTCTATTGTATATTTGTTTCACTTCTTCTCTGTTACTGTACTAATGAGGGAATAGTTTCCCCACTATTACACCCAAGGCCCTCCCTGCTAGTCTACAACCTCTAGCATTCGGTAAAATGTGCATGAGGCCACGTGACCAATTAGGTACAGTGCACCTCTGGGAGGCTTCCGGAACCGGGACGTTAAACGTGTAATATCAATAGAACCATTTGGAGTTGTACCCTTCTGTAAGGATTAGTAGCAGAGTTCCTTGAGGAATGTCGATATGACCCACCAAAAAGGATGGATAGTGGAATCATTTAAGGATGCCAGGTTGACCCTCCATATGGATGGGAAGTGGTGTCTTTGAATGATATCAATTTGACCCTACAACATAGCTAGGTAGTGATGTCCTCAAAAGATACATAGTTTACCCTCTAGGATAGCTGGGTAGTGGAATCCTTGAAGAATACCAAATTAACCCTCCAACATATCTTGGATGTGATTTCCTTATATATACTAAGATGACCCTCCAGCATATATTGAATGTGGAGACCTTGTAATCATAAATAGTGGAACCCCATTGATATACAAGGGTGTGTTCCCTCTACATCAAGTTTGTGCCCCCTTGAATGTGAGACAATGTTATGAGGCCTAGATGGACATGAGAAGTTAATTTTGGGTAGAAACATGAAATAATAGGTATCATTGATAGATTTTTTGAACTATTGGATACTCATGTCCTTTGGATGAGCTGTGTGGTAGAGATCCCCTTGCTCTCTCATTTGGGATTATTTTCACTATTCATATATATATATATATATATATTATTCTCAATCCAATCCTCAGGTTTGGTTACTAACCCTTGAAAAGAGGGAAATCTGTGTGGGATATTCTATAGGATTTCCAATTTTGGATTCTCATTTTTGGATGATTCTACTCTCCTAATATTGAAGGTGAATACTCGAAGAGTAGTTAATCTAATCGGCATGTTTACTCTCATGTGTTTTGACAAGCATACATCCAGTCACTTTTTTGATTGACTTGTTCTCTTTGATAGTATTCTTTTTGTACATTATATATATTCCTATTATATCACTCACATATCTTTGTTTTGCATATGGGTTGTCAAATTGGATATTTATATACTCTCCCATGCATGTTATTTTCCCAGATGTTTGATTTTTTATGCAGATGATGGAGAGTTCGACTGTGACTTCAAAGAAGCATAGGGATACTGGGTGCATGAACTACATGCGGTGGTCATAGATTTGGATTCATGATAGAGGATATATCATTTGTTTACACTTCTAATCTAATTATGTTTGGACATATTTTTTGTTGGGCACAAATTTTTCCCCATTACATTTCTATATATACTAATGTCTTTTTATATGTAACACTCCAAGCTTCCACGATACGCTTCTCTTTCAATAATGCAGTAGCGTGTGTTGTACACGTCCTCGAGTTCTAACACACCGCAACTATTCAAAGTAGCCGTTATGAATAGTAATAACCAGTTTTTAAATTTTTAGAAATTTTAAATTTCAAAATGGACTTCCATTTTGTATTCGTAATATCGAAATTATCCTAAGTTGAATTTTTTGTAACTTTCTGAGAACTTCTAATTTTTTTATGAATAGTGAAAAATACTTTAAACAACTTTTTTTAATAAAAATAATTTATTGTGATAAATTATACTATTTAGTGGTTTTAAAGTATAATTATAATATATTTTCACCATTTTATCCAATGGTGGTCATTAGAATTAATTTAACATTGAAATTGGACATAAACAATTGCCAATCTTTTGATATAAATTATTTCTTAAAAACACGCTATTTGTTGTGACAACAGGAATTAATTATAAAATTAATTAATGAAACTTATATGTTTGGAATTTCATAAAATAGACATCATTTTTGAATTCGGAATTTCAATTATAGCTTAGGGTGAAATTTTGGCATTGTTCTGAAAAACTTCAATTTTAGATGAATAGTGAAACCACTAAGTGGTAGTTAAATAACTGATTTTTCGTTTAAATGAAATATTACCACTTCTGTGAATTGATTTTCAAAAATCCGACATACATGTTTTTCAATAATAAGTAAAATGTGGTTCAATGAGATTAAAATAATTTTTGGTGAATAGTAACTTTTAAGTTCTTAATCGCAATTAGAGGTAATTAGTGTAGTTTAAGGTAAAAATAATGTTTTAATAATATGAGATGAGCTTGACACATGTCCTACCCTCATTGGATGTGCCATGTCCGACCAAGAAAATCCATGGGTCAACTTGGGGACCCCATGGAGCCACTTTAGTTGGAAAATGACATAAATACCTTTTATTTAATGTTAAAGTAAAAAATGACACAAACATGAAATGTTTTACTAAAAAAAATTTTACATGGGGTTATACAAGTCCTATTTTTGACTATAAATAGTCATTGGAAATCTAAAAGGATTTCCTACATCATAGTAGTTTTTTAATAATGTTTAGACATTAAATAAATTAAATTATTTATGACATCATGATGATGCAGTGATGACCTTATTATTTAACGATTTAAATAAAATGAGACGATAATGCAAAATACAAGGCTTAAACTTGTCCAAAGCCTATTGGATGAGGAGATTTCGAACCCTTATCACCTTAGACTCGAATTATATAAGTTTGGGACCTCTAAAATCCGAATCTCATTTTATAATAAAGTGACTTTTCATTACATTCCAAGAGTGCCCCTCCTCTCCACTTATAAAAGGCCCCCACCTCTACCACCTCATTATCACTTTCAAGCCATTTGGCTCGTCCAACCTCTTCCCAAATACTCTCCCAACTTCCCTCCCTTACACCTAGAAGCCTCACATTGGGCAGAATACTTCCCAAGGAAGCCTTTGGCTCAAATCAAAAGAGTTACCCGATTTAAAGGTAATGTCTTCTCTTATGTTATTTTGTTTTATTTTCTTCTCCAATCCCATAAACTCTTTTTATTCATTTATTTTGTAACAACACCAGTATCCTCAATATACTGGGGTGTTGTTATAAGAAGGATTCGAGCTACACTTACACACACCTACATATAATGGTTAAAGAACATACGGTTTCTGTCGATGGCGAATTTCTGCCTCACGAAACAATGATTGTTCAACACTCATATAACACCTTCAAAGGTGGCCATTAAGATGTCACTATATTTATATATGATATATAATATGTTTATGTTTTACTTATGCTTCTGTATTTCTCATTTATGGCATACTTTATGATTTCCATTATGGGTAAACGCGATAATTTCATTTTAGGAAGTGCGGACTACCGCCCCCTCAAAGTGATTTGAATTGTCAATGCCATATGTGGGATGTTTAAAGGATGGTGTAAATGGTATTATACAATTTATTATACTGAAATTATATTATAAATTTATATCATTATGATTTCTTTCCATTAAATATGAAATAGAAATTAAAGTAGCGTTCATGCGTACGCTCGACTTACCCTCTCCATGAACGGTGCATTTTATTTCTTACCTATAAATGTTACGTAATATTATAAATGAATGTATATACTGTATATATAAGATATATATGACATCTAAATGATGAATATAATTCTGGAGATAATGGATATTCTACCACATAAACAACTTGTAATTATAAGAAGTTTATTGTTGACTCAAGTACCAAAGATCGACAAAACGACCGTTATTAACTTAAATAATTACATAATGTTCATATCATTGTAATAAGTGATATAAAAAGGATAATGAAATTGAAAATGGTTCTTAATAAGGTATATATTAACTCTAGTTTATTATTCAGGAGGTTAAATAATGGTTGAGTCAAGTCAAACACGAGGTAAGGGAACTTCTTAACCCAATTTCTATTCTTTGGGTTAATCTCCTACTTTAAAATTATGTCATGATATTATTATGTCCTATCTTGTATTTTTACATTATTTATGTGTACTTATAGTTAATACACATTATATATGTACTTTATTTAAAAAAAATTATCTTTTTAAGGACTTTGTCTCAATCCCCTTTCATTGAGGCATATTTGGTTTTATACACATCTTTCTTTTATACGGTGTATAAACCCCTTTGACTTTTACGTTTATTCAAAACGAATATTTTTTATACAAAGAGTTTTGCTAAACAACAAAAGGGAATGTATTTCTTTCCGTAATAATGCGGCGACAACGACTTCTCCGCCGCCGTGACCATTATTTGAGTTTCAGCTTCCTCTACAAGCCATCTTTTTTTTAATGAAAAATAAATACAAAGTTTTAACTTTCTTTTATTTTGGTATTGAAAATGGTTTTGAAAGCGTTTTTATTATATCAATGTGTTGTATTGATATATTGGGATTGAAATGTGGAAATTTTATGTTTCCTTTATGCATGTTTTATGTGATACGATTATGTTATGGTTTATGATATGTTTAAACCTATTCATCTGAGGAATGTATTAGACTTAATAAGTGATGGGTGGAGCTCGTTATAGCTCCTCGATGCATCGGTAGGTCTAATGAGACAACTAGATGTGGAATTGGCTGAGGCCCTTTCCCAATTTGATTTATGGTTTTGGTCGAGGCCTTAATCATTTTAAACGTCTTGGCCGAGGCCTTGACAAAATGTTTCAGATTGTCTAGCATTATACACTCCCTCATTATGAAAGTGGTTATTGATATTGCATGTGATTATTCGACCTGTAGAATATCCATGTGAAGAAGTGAATGGAATTATCTCATTTTACTTTTGCCATATTATGTTGAAGTTCAAGTTTAAAAGGCTTTTGTTTTAGATATACATTGCCTTAAATGTTTATGTTTATTGATGAAAGATTCCGCTATATTGTTATCCTTTCTGAGCATCTGAGCTCTCCCCTTTCAATGTTTTAATATTTTTCCAGGATGTGAAGAAGAATTTTATGAATGACCTACAGGGGTAGTCAGAAAGGGATATAAGTGTGGACTATGAAGACCATGTTATTGTAGTTTGTTTACTTTTTGATGTAATGAATGATTTATGAATGTATCTAGGGTTTCCAAGGCTACTAAACTAATAGTTCTTTCAAGACTTGATCTTTTCTGATCATGCCAATGTTACGAAGTAATGCACCGACTCTTGGTAGCTGGGGTTGGGGCGTTACATTATACCGGTGAGAGGTTCATGAATTTTGGTTTACATTGTATTATTGTTTCATCTTTTATTTGTTCCATATGCACTTTTTCATTAAGATATTTTTTATTTCATAAAATTACATATGTAAATGACTCCCTGATTAAGTTATACCTTTGGTGTCATTCACCACCCCATGTACAATAGTGGAGGGTTTTATATTGTTGCGGCTCAAGGCTCTGCTTACGTTTGGTCAAGAAAAATTGGTATTTGAGAAAGTTCCTTCATTTTTATTTTTTTAGACTGCTCCCTTTAGGAGGATTTATTTGGGGTATAGGGTAATGGTATTGAAGTCACTTATGTGTATCTCTCTAGCCAGGGAATCCAATGATGGTTCCACAATGATGTACCCACATTCCATGACCCCAAAAACCATCATGTCGACATAGCATGTTGAGACCATTTTTGTAGAGATCAATGGCACATGCATTATATAGGAATAAAATTTTGATTTTCCTTCTTAATTCAACTCCTCATATATATATATATATATATATATATATGAGTGTGTGTTTCTATGCGCATCTAGCTGTTCAAATTCCTGATATATCACATGGCTGCCTCCACAATGATAGTGAGCCAAGATTACAATTACTATTCATGAATATGGTCTGAAGAACAACAAGGCCATTGTTTAGTGTCCATTTAGTGATAGTCATACTCATGGTGGGTATGTAGAATCTCTTGAACATTTTGAGAAGCAGAACATTCAAATAGATTTGGATGAGAATGTGTGTACTCTTTGAGAACTCTATGATTTCATGCATCAAAGACCATTGAGGTTCCATGGTGAACCAAATTCATAGGCAGTATAGGACTAGTTTGAGTTGGTGGTTTGTATCACAAGTCATGTTCAGAACCTAATATATTATGTGGTTACATTAGAAAATATAAATTTCAATAGAGCATCTACGCACTGATGAATATTTGTTACATAGATTCCTGATGATTCAAATCTCTCACTAATCGACTTCTAGAAACTATACCATGAGGATTATTGTCCCTCCTTCATATGCTCAATTCAGATTTTGGATCTTATGTAGGTGAATAAGGTAATCTGGATAGTTCCTAAGTACAGATTGATGTTCATAGACCTTCCCAGTTCTCCATTGAAATGTTATATGATAGTTAATTATGTGCATGATATTTTGAGCATGGACTCTGCAAAAATATTTGTGTCAGCATAGTTCCCTTTTTTATCACCACCTATGTTGGGTTGGTCAAGACCGAATTGCTGATAGAGTTATTATTATCCGTGGGACCCCAAAAATATCGATAAGGATGTGGGTGTCACAATTGTCAGTAATCTATAATAGCTAGTATAAACCACTCAACGACATCTTAGTGTAGGTAGCCCTTTCACAATTGAGCTTAGTCATGAGGTCGTGTGTTGTAGGGACAATGAAAATCACCATGGAATGGAGGAGAGGGGCGGTTTGTTGCTTTTTATGAGTGAGGTCACATAAAATGAGACTACCCGACCAGACATTTTGAGCAGTATAGATAGATAAATAATGGACTACCATGGAAGAGAAAATCCCATTAACTGTGATATCCTAGAATAGGTTATGGAGGTTCCTATGTTGATTGAGCTAGCCATTAATCTTGAGGAGATATGGGTGGTGGTTTCCACTATGGGATCCTCTATGACTACCCGCTGGTGGCCCATGTTAGGGTAAGGGAGTTGGAGGATAATTCCATAGACAACATCATGATTTATACGTTTATGATCATACAATGCATGAGATTATTAGAGCTATGATATGTAAATATTCAAAACTTTCTCATTTTTCGTTAAAAATGTGTTAGTCATTTTTTTTATATTTACTCTAGGCGCAAGAGTAGGATCTCTCATATGAGGTGCTAGCATATCATCTTCATTTTGAGGTTCCGATAGGAAACACTTATTTTGTATCCTTCATCTTCTGAATGAGTGAGCTATAGTTTTGTAGAGATTGGTTCATGTGGGACCCTTTTTTCATCATGGTGGAACCATATTATGTCATCATGGGTGTGGATTGGTTTTCCATGGCCCAAACCTAGATGTATTGTCACTGTAGACTAGTCCCATACCTATAGACTGATGTAGAATGGTGGTCCTTTTATGGAAAGAGATATCCCAAGGAAGAGAAAGTGGGTTCTACAAGAAGGAGGAAACAACCCATCACCCAGCTGTTGGAGAGTATATAACATCTTGAAGCATTCTCTTTCGGTATATCAGTTATTTCATTTGTATAGATTACAGGTATGTTTTCACTGAGGATGTTTTGTCACTACCACAAAGGTGGTATATTTTTGTTTCTAGTTTCATGGAATCCCAAAATCACTCTGATATATATTGTGGCATATCAAATTCCCCCTACAGAGGTCTCTAAATTACAATTGTAGTTGGAGGACCATTAAATGAAAGGTAAAATTAGACCTAGTGTGTCCCCCTGGGTAGCTGCAATCTTTTTTCTAAAAAAGGTAGTCAAGAGCATGCGACTTTTAATGGATTATAGTCACCAGAATATAGTAATCATAAATAACTAGTACTCCTTTCCGATGACTAAATACATCATTTACCATTTATGATTCATTAAATTTTTCTCGAAGATCGATCTTATGTATGACTACCCCAAGATGACTGCTTACGAGGAAGATATTCAAAATATGTCATTCTGATGTCACTACCGACACTCTTAGTTCATAGTGATTCCCTCTAGTGGATGAATGAAGAAAATGTATTTATGGATTTGATGAACCAATATTTCCAAATATTCATGGAATGAATTTTTGTTAAATCCATCAAAAAAATTCACATATACTCTACATCAGAGGGGGAACATGTAGAGCAGTTGGGGATGTTCCAAAATTTTCATCGAGAGAACCATATATATGAAATGGTCTCAATGGTCTACTTATGTAATCCTAAAGACCAATTTTAGGGGAAATTCATTTATTATCATGGTTTAGATATGGATATAGTAATGATTGATGTATTAATTTATTTGGATTCAACCAAGAGATTGTCTATGGTTGGTAACATTTACTGATTTACTTGGTAATACATGATGTTTGTGGAATAATGCTCTAGAATTATAGCCCCTTTTAACTCCATGACCTGGTATGGGTATCCATTTAACTATTATGAGATGTTCCCATATTCTATTTAGGAGTTGAGGCTTAGGCTAAAGAGTTCTCCAATGTTGAGACAACCAGAGGTTGGTGTGAATTTTTTAGTGTATTCTAATCCCTCAGGAGATGGGATTGGGAGTTTGTCGACATAGTTTCATTAATTTATCTTATATTAGTTAAGGATGATGATACCATAGGAGAAGAACTATGTGACTCATGAAGTAGATCTCGTATTTTCAGTATTTTCCTTGAGGATGTGGAGTAACTACCTACAATTTTAGGGAATTTCTCTTTACTCGGACCAACAATGTATCAGGTATGTCTCTCATATAGAGTGACCTGAACCTGAGAGAGAAAAACTAGTTGGAGTTCATGATGAACTATGACATTGATATAGTATATAAACTAGCTAAGGGGAACATTGTGGCAGATTCACATTGCAAGAAACTCCATGATATGTAAGTGTAAATGGATTCATTGTAGTTATCTTCCATTCAGCTGAACCTAGTGATGCAATAAGGTTTAATTTTTTAATAGTCGATGGTGCTGACAACTTCGCTTCTTGATTGTGTAAGATAGTCATAGCTTAGAAAAATAGAACATATGGTCTTACAAAATCGTATATCTATATGAAATTAACCATATGGTAATTATAAAGGAGTATTTCATGTGATATTTTTTCATGGGAGGATAATGGTTCTAGGAAAGTCTCAAGATGATGTTATGAAAGAGTTCCACACCTCTCCCTAGATGAAAATATTGTTGGGGGACAATGTAGAGAGGGATTCAATAGTTTTTTTCTACGGCCTGACCTGAGACAATGCATAGATGAGTTCATCTCGGATTGCCTCACGTGTTAGTTAGTAATGTCCGATCATGAAGTATCGATAATTTTGTTCCATCCCCTTTAGTTTTCAGGGTGGAAATAGGATGGAAAATCCATGAAATTTTTGATAGGGAATTTTCATGAAGAAAAG
This sequence comes from Viscum album, assembly GCA_963277665.1. Lineage (NCBI taxonomy): Eukaryota > Viridiplantae > Streptophyta > Magnoliopsida > Santalales > Viscaceae > Viscum > Viscum album. The sequence continues at coordinate 1,460,759,643 of OY728142.1, forward strand.
GTCCATTATTTCATATGGGTGATGCTTGAAAAACTAATGAGTTTATAATATTTCTTTACAATTGGGGAGAAATGTTTGATGGTGAGTTTGGGAAGCTATACATATGATTGATTTTCACCTTAATTGGGTTCCCTAAATGATTGTCTCCCATCATGATTCCTGGTTTACATAATAATTATGGAGAGGCCGATATGAGGAATTGAGGTACCATATGAGGGTGAATAAAACATTTCACACCTGAAACATTGGGAATTCTTGGTATACTATCTAGGTGTTGGAGGATATAATGAGATCTTGTGTGATTGTCTTCGACTAAAGTTAAGAGGAACACCTAATTATTTTAGTTCTTATGTACAACAACAAATACCACTCTACCAAAGACGTTAAACTTTTTAAGGACATGTATGGGAGACCCTGTAGGTCCCCCATGGGTTAGAAACTAGTTTTTGAGTCACATTTTTTCTTCCTATATTTGGATTAGGTGTTTATGGAGAAATTATAGGCTATCCATGAGTAGATGAGGATTTCCAAGGGAAGACAAAAATCATACACATATCACTGTCATAGGACCTTGATGTTCAAGTAGGGACACCATGATTTATTGATATGCTTCACAAGTGATGGATTATAGAGGTTTGTCAGTGGTAGAAAGCTATCCCCAAGGTCCATTATATTGCATATGATCATGATGATTATTTTCGAGGTTGTATACCGCATCACCCATACCCTGCAACTAGGGAAGGTGCTTGGCGTCATTCACATGACACAGAAGTGGGGGTGCGTACATGACCTGATGCACTTCATCAAATATGGTGATTTAGATATAAAGGATGGAACCACATTATGGGAGAACCACATAGTGACAACTGATCAGTCAATGACGACCCTATGTGGATGGACCATCCCCTTGGTTCAAGTGTCATGACATCATTCAAATGAGAAAGAAAGTTCATGGATGTGGGATAGGAATATATGGGATTAGTATCCCTGGTTTTTTCTTAGTTATTTATATTCTAAGAAGAAAATATTGGTGTATGTACTAATGTAATTACAATATATTGTAATTTTAAGACTATTATTTATTTCAATAAATATTTTAAATTTTATAAACCAAGACATGTTCGATTTCAAAATATAATGTACCAAGAAATAATATTATAAAATATATTAAATATAGTATATATTTCACCCATGAATATTATTAATGAAAATGCGATAACTATTAGAAATAATTTTAGGGAAAAAAAATATGATACCATGGTTGAGGCCATAGTGGTGTTTTTATAGTTGGAGTGGCATAAAATGGGTCATCATTGTTGAGTCAATAAGGTTTTCCTTATGACTTTTCCATTCCTTCTAGTTTTGAAAATCACAAACACCTTATCTTTAAGGAAAATTGCTTTCTTAAGGAAAATTGCTTTTATAAGGAAAATTGCTTTCTTAAGGAAAATCGCTTTTATAAGAAAAATTATCCTTATCATATTTTCATCCATATTTTTCTTAAGTATAAGTTTCGGATTCATTTTCTCGGAGTCATTAAAACTTTGATATAAAAGCATTCTGTTTTAGGGTTCAGATTCTGGACAAGAACTATAAGGAAGTTTCATTCCGAATTCCGGATATGAACTATGACTAAGTTATATTCCAGATTCAGGATACGAATTCTGAAGAAGAATTCTCATTACAAATTCTAATGAGGAAATCCCATTCTGAATTCTCATTATGAATTCTGAAGAAGAATTTCCATTACGAATTCTAATGAAGAAATCTCATTCCGAATTCCTATTACGAATTCTGATGATGAATTCTCATTACGAATTCTGATGACGAATTCTCATTACGAATTCTGATGACGAATTCTCATTACGATTTCTGATGACGAATTCATATTCCGAATTCTCATTCCGAATTCACCTATTAAACAGAATCTGATTATCATTGTTTTATACACTCTGAATTTATTCACTCCGAACCTTCACTCCGAAATTTCTACTCCGAACTTTTATATTAGAGTTTAAAACGATGTCGTGCATTCTGTTACACTTGTTTTGTTATAAAACGATGTCGTCCATTTTGTTATAAACAAACCGTTGTCTAAGTGACACGTGTACAGGTCCCTCCGAACTTTAAGCAAAATATGACCGTTGGAGAGGAGCCGACCTTACCTATAAATAGGAGCTCATTTGAAAGAGCTCGGTGCCGATTGGTGAAAAAGAGCTTACATGCTGTTGAAGTGATTTCTAGAGAGAGAGTCTCTTATTAACTCTCAAAGCTTCGTGCGACTCTGAATGTCGGTGATTACATTCGAGGGCTTCCGGGGATAGGAAGACAGAGGTGCCGACTACCTTAAAGATCAAGGGCTTTCTTGCTGAGAAAGACAGAGGTGCCGACTACCTTAAAGATCGAGGGCTTTCTTGCTGAGAAAGACAGAGGTTGCCAACTACCTTGATGTTGAGGGCTTGCGGGGATAGCAAGAGAGAGACATCGATCTTCGTATCGAGGGCTTACCCTGGTGTGGGTAAGACAGACTTGCTTGAAAGTATAAATCACGGGACCTTTATCCAAGGTTGTTGGATACCCTTCTCTTTGGGTTAAAAGACTATTATCTTGTAACTATTAGTTTTACTACTTGTTTCTATTCCGCTGCAATTTGTATCTTAAGGAAAGTATAACTTTCTTATATTTCCTTACTTACTCTGATTAGTTTAGATTCTATACGCTTTAAGGTAGAATCTCATATTGTAACTTTTGTTATGTTTCAATTTCCAGAATCATATTTCTGGAACCTACTTTTGGAATTTCTTTCCAATTTAGTTCGGTGTTAGAGGTGTTGTGAATTTACTTAGTTTAACTTTGTTAAACTTTGCCCTTTCCTTTTCTTAAGGAAACTATAGTTTCTTAACTAACTTTAAAGGTTCCAAAGGAATTTTTAAAGTATACAATTCACCCCCCTCTTGTATTTTGAGCATCTCATATTATATTTCGATCCTACAATTGGTATCAAAGGTTGGAAACCTCTTACTCTATACCATTCTTTCTTTTGGTATCAGAGCCAAGGTTACTGAAATACTTGTACTCACATACAAGTTTTTCTTGCTCACTTTTCTATTCCGAACATTGTCATTCCGATATATCCATTCCGAACTTTTCTCATTCCGAACCTTGTTATTACGATTCTAAGCTACTAAAAAGTTTGTGTGCAAAGTTATTTTTAGTATGGCAGGAATTAATGTTGGATCGATTGACAATCTGAATCGTACAAGGCCACCAATCTTCGATGGTAATGATTATGAATACTGGAGAGATCGTATGAAGACATTTGTTATCAATACTGGAGTAGACAACTTTTTCATGCTTACTGGTGATTATAAAATTCTTGACAAGGAAGTCAGAACCTTTACTAACCAGGAGAAGCAAGAATATCAACTCAACTATAAGGTACGCAATACTTTACTATGTTCAATGACTAGAAATATATATAGCCAAATTTCTTCTTGTGAAGCAGCTAACTGTATATGGAAGAAGTTAGAGGTTACACACTTTGGGACTTCTAAGGTGATTGAGACTAGGAGAGCTATGCTTAGAGCTGAAAATCATGGCTTCAATTTTCCTTATGGAGAACCTATCTGTAAAGTTCAACAAAAATTTATGACTATCGTCAACAGTCTACAATCTATGGGAGAGAAAGGTTTAGATGATGAAGCTCTTGTAGACAAGATAATTGACATTATGCCCAATGACTGGGAATCCAAGAGAACAGCTATAGATGAGAACAGGAAGGTCACTGAAATTACTCTTGATGAATTATTTGGAACTCTTCTACAACATGAAACTAGAATGAAGAGAGATGCTGACAACATCAAGAAGAAGAATGGAAATGGTACTGTTGCTTTTACTACAACATCGAATCAGATGAAAGCTAAGACTCCTGAGAGAGTAACCAGATCCAAGTCTAAGAAAGTTATTTTCCAATCCGAATCTAGTGAGAGTGAAGTCTCAGAAAATGAATTAGCCAATCTTGCTCGAAGGATGAACAAGATAGCTGGACAGAGAAACTTTCAATCCAAGTATAAGAAGAAGGATAGGAAAGATAAGAAAGATGGAGAGGTAACTTGTTATGAATGTAAAAGAGCTGGACATATTAGACCAGACTGCCCTATGCTCAGAAAGAAAGAAAGGAAGGAAAGACATTCAGACAGAAACAGGAAGAAGTATTACAAAGCCAAAGCTAAGAAAGTTCTGAAAGCTAATGACACCTGGAGTGCCAGTGGTGGTGACTCTTCAGATGAATCTTCTGATTATGAATCTTCAGGACAGAAGAATCTTGGTCTTATAGCCAGATTACCTATTGACAATCATTGTCTTATGGCTATGTTATGAAATGCTGAATCCTTGACCAATGTTTCTTTAAATTCTAATGATAGTAAATATTATAACTCTTCTGATGAAGAATCATCTTCTGATGAGGAAAATACTTTACCTACATATGAAGAAGTCTCTAGATTTACTGAACTTCTTGAGATTGAGAATTCCAAACTCAACAAGAAACTTGATAAGGCAAATTCTAGGAATTCTATTCTTACTAAAGAGATATCAGATCTTTCTAAAGATCTTGATAAGAAAAATGCTGATTTTGAAAGTATTTCAAAAAATCTTGAGGAAGTAAGTTCTGAGAAGAATAAACTTTCTAAAGAATTAGAAAAAGTAATTTCTAATAAAAATGTTTTCGAGCCTAACTCTAGTTCTAAAACTAATGATTTTGAGAATAAAAACTTGGTTGTAAAACTCAAGTCCCAAATTTTTTCCTTAAAGAAGTGTTTATCAAACTTTACCCATGGTAAAGAAAATTTTGATAAGATGTATTCTCAAATACGTCCTTTAAGAAATAAATCCGGATTTGGTTATACCCATGCAAAACCAGTTTTCAGTAACAATTATTTTGTTCCTCAAAGTGTCCCATTTTGCAGTAAATGTCAGTGTGGTGGTCACTGGGCAAAAAATTGTTCCTTAAACAAAACCCAATCCTTAGGTTTTCATAAAGCTTACTTTTCTAAGAAAATGGGGATACCTAAAATTTTATTGTCTGGAAATCTCGGATCCAAACAAGTTTGGATTCCGAAAGTCTAACTTTGTTCTTAATTTCAGGAAAATAAAGAAAGTTCCAGAAACAATATTTGGTAGATGGATAGTGGATGTTCCCGGCACATGACTGGTAACAAAAGCGTTTTTGAAAAGATTATCAAAACGAAAGGAGGAAAGGTAACTTTCGGAGACAATGCTAAGGGAGAGATTGTTGGTATTGGTAATATAGTTCTTTTGGGTAAAACATTGATTTCAAATGTTCTTTTTGTTAAAGGTCTTAAGCACAACCTCATTAGCATAAGTCAGTTATGTGATGAAGGTTACCTTGTGAATTTTAGGAATGATAAATGCCTAGTTCACAATTCCAAGGAAGAATTTATTCTCTCTGCCAACAGGCAAGAGAATGTCTACACTTTGAACCTAGAAGACCTAAGAATCCAAGATTTACCTTGCCTAAGTGCAATGGAATATCATTCTTGGTTATGGCATAGAAGATTAGGACACTGTAATCTTAGAAACCTATGTAAACTCTCTAAGAAGAAACTTGTTAAGGATCTACCAGAGCTTAGATTTGATTCTTCTAAAGTTTGTGATCCTTGTCAATATGGCAAGCAACATAAATCTAGTTTTAAGTCAATCGGTGAAGTCTCAACAACTGATGCATTACAGTTGGTGCACATGGATCTTTTTGGTCCAACACAAACTGGAAGTATTGGAGGCAAATACTATGTGTTTGTTCTAGTTGATGATTATACTAGATTTACTTGGGTCTATTTTCTAGCAAGGAAATCTGAAGCTTTTTCTTATTTCAAAAGTTTTAGAGCTCAAGTTAAAAATGAGAAAAATCTTCCATTGAAAACTATTCATAGTGATCATGGAGGAGAATTTCAAAATTCAGATTTTGAAACTTTTTGTAGTAAGAAAGGTATTACTCACAACTTTTCAGCACCTAGAACTCCTCAACAGAATGGTGTAGTTGAAAGAAGAAATAGAATTCTTCAAGAAATAACTAGAACCATGTTGAGTGAATATTCTATTGCTAGACATTTCTGGGCTGAAGCTGTAAGTACTGCTTGTTATACTATAAATCGAGTTTTGATTAGACCTTTTCTTAATAAAACTCCTTATGAGTTATGGAATGGTAGAAAACCAAGACTTTACTACTTCAAGGTTTTTGGTTGCAAAGTATTCATTTTGAATACTAAAGATAACTTACATAAATTCGCACCAAAATCAGATGAAGGGATTTTCTTAGGTTATTCCACAACCTCTAAGGCTTATAGAGTTTTTAATAAAAATACTTGTACTGTTGAAGAAACAGTACATGTAAAATTTGATGAATCAGACCCTTTTGTTTTTAAATCCTCCCAACCTACATCTTCGGATGTGTTTTCAAAAACTGATTATCAACCTTTGATAGAAGAACCTTCTGATAAGGAAATTGTTCTAGAAGATACTTCTGAAACATTTACCCCAGAAGACTTTCTACCCTATGTTGATGAACAGGTTTTACAAAATCCAGATCAGGTGTTTCTTAAGAATCATCCCAGTGATAGTATCATTGGTGATGTAAATCAACCTGTAAGGACTAGAAGTTCCTTAAGAAATGAAGTAGAACATCTAGCATTTCTTTCCCAATTAGAACCTAAAAGAACTGATGAAGCTTTAGGTGATGATGATTGGATCAAAGCAATGCAAGATGAACTAAATGAATTCGAAAGGAATAAAGTCTGGACCTTGGTTGAATGACCTAAGGAAACTTCTGTTATTGGAGTAAAATGGTTCTTCAGAAATAAATGTGAAGAAAATGGAATCATTGTTAGAAATAAAGCTAGACTTGTTGCTAAAGGCTATAATCAGCAAGAAGGAATAGGCTATGAAGAAACCTATGCTCCAGTAGCTAGACTTGAATATATCCGTATTCTACTTGCCTTTGCAGCATTCTTTAATTTCAAACTATTTCAAATGGATGTGAAATGTGCTTTTCTTAACGGTTATGTTCAAGAGGAAGTTTTTGTTGAACAGCCTCCTGGCTTTGAAGATTAAAAACATCCAGATCATGTTTTTAGACTTACCAAAGCTCTGTATGGCCTTAAACAAGCCCCACGAGCATGGTATGATAGACTTACTGGATTTTTGCTTCAAAATAACTATGTTAAGGGAAATGCAGATCCAACCCTTTTTATAAAGAAAGATAAGAAAAATGTTTTGATTGTTCAAATTTATGTTGATGACATTATATTTGGTTCAACTCAGCAATCTTTGACTGACTCATTTGATAGTTTAATGAAATCTGAGTTTGAAATGAGTATGATGGGTGAGTTAAAATTTTTCCTTGGTTTTCAAATTTCTCAAAAACCAGAAGGAACCTACATATCTCAACATAAGTATATTAAAGATCTTCTCAAAAAGTATGGTTATGACAACACTAAGAGTATAAGTACTCCCATTGGTACCTCAAACTCTTTAGATCTTGATGAAGCTGGGAAACCAGTAGATCAAACATCTTTTAGAGGTATGATTGGAAGTCTACTTTACTTAACAGCTAGTCGACCAGACTTAATGTTTTCAGTATGCTTATGTGCAAGATATCAATCCAATCCTAAGGAATCTCACTTAAAGGCAGTTAAAATAATTTTTCGCTACCTTAAGGGAACCATGGATCTAGGATTATTTTATACTTCTGGAAATGATTTTTTTCTAAAAAGCTTTTCTGATGCTGACTTTGGTGGATGTAGAATGGATAGAAAAAGTACATCCGGAACTTGTCATTTCTTAGGAGATTCATTAGTTTCTTGGTCATGCAAGAATCAACATTCTGTAGCACTCTCCACTGCTGAATCTGAATATGTAGCAGCTGGAAGTTGTTGTGCACAAGTGTTGTGGATGCAACACACACTCACAGACTATGGCTTGAGTTTTACTAAAACTCAAATTTTGTGTGATAACACAAGTGCCATTGCCCTAAGTAAAAACCCTGCACATCACTCTCGTGAAAAACACATAGATATTAGGCATCACTTTCTTAGGGATCACACACTTAAAGGAGATATTATTCTTCAGTTTATCGGAACGCAAGATCAACTTGCTGACATTTTCACAAAATCATTGCCTTCTGATAGATTTGAATATATTAAACAGAAGTTAGGAATGATAACCGTAAGGTAATCTTCCTCAATTAACTTTCTGTTGAAAAAATCTCCTTACAGTAATAAACTCCTTTTCATAGGGGGAGTACATTTGATTGTTTATTTAACAAAGTTTTTCAAAATTTGTTTTCAAACTTTTCGGAACGAAAATTTCTGGAATTGAACTTCCGGAACTACCATTTTCCATAATGGATATTTTCGTACAGAATACTTCTGGAATGAAAGTATTCGTATTGAAAATTTCCGGAATGGACAACTTTCGTACTGGGACTTTCATAACCAAATTTTCGTACCAAGTTTGACTTTTCGTATTTACTTTTTCGTATTGAGTTTTTCGTATTTAGTTTTTCGTATTGAGTTTTTCGTAGTCATCTTTATATTACCCATTACGAACAACTTTCCTAAGCTAATCCGAAAGGTATGATTTTCTTACCGAAGTTTTCGTAATCATATTTTACTTGCTGGCAATTTCTTAAAGTTTGTTTTCAGTTTTTGAATTTCTTAATTCTTTACATTAATAAAAACCTCAAAAAGATCGGATTCAAGCTCTCAACCGTTAGATTTGATCTCAGATCATTCTAGACCGTTAGATCAACCGAGGAAGATGAACCGTCATCCCATTGCCTATATAAAGGGGACCCTATTTTTGAGTCCCACATCGATTTCATGCGTTTTCATGCTGAAGCTCTGACTCTCTGATTTAAGGCCATTCCGAACTTCAGTCTTCTCGATTCCGAACTTCTCAGAGACTTCAGATCCGAATGTCTGCAGAGTTATCTTCTCAAGAAATGTCTTCAACCAAGCCCATTTCTCAGTGGTTAGTCTACAGAGAGAGGTTAGTTCATCCGAATTTCTTCAGCAATTATGATTCTTTTATTTCAAAGAATATCAAGCTGAATGGCTGGGAAGATGTTGCGGTATGAAAAACCGGCAACTAAGATGAAGTTTACTCTGACTTGCTTGTCGAGTTTTATGAGTCAGTTGCTTTCTTCATGGAAGATAGCAGAGAGAAGTTTTCGTTCAAATCGTATGGCAAGACATATAAACTTTCTTACACCAAGGCTGCAACCTTGGTAGGATTATCCTATGAAGGAGAAGCCGAGTTTATTTCACACATATTGCCAGACTCTTTGGGTAGTTTCAACAAGGAAAAGGCCTTAGAAATTCTCGGATTGGATGATGACAAGGCTCCGAAAATTGCAAGCCTATCTACAAACTTCCAGATTATGGAGTTATGGGTGCAAGGGATTATTGTACCGAGAAAAGGAGATAAGGATAGCCAGAAGAAAAGTGAGATATATATCTTAGATTTCCTGATAAATCTAAGGAAGTTCAACTTGATGAAGCATATTCTTCTTAATATTGAGAATTTGAAGAAGGGGAATCTGAGAGCTCAGATCGTGATGTACCCAGCAATATTATCAAAGCTCATAGTTCGGTGCCTTGAGTCCTTCAAGGTAGCTTGTAGTTCCAAACCAAGGGTGTGCAAGATCATGTTGCTTAGTGATGCCACTCTTAAGAGAATGAATATATCTTTTGACAAGGAGTCAGGGAAGTTTATTGATCTACCTTCACAAGTAGAAGTGACTCCGAAATCTGCTGATCCGGAATCATCTAAACCGGTAAGGAAGATGAAGCTGAAAGAATTGGTAGTCGAAGCTGAGGAACCCAAGTCTAAGGAATTCCACTTCGCACCTCCTAAGTCTAAGAAGAAGAAAACCTATACTGATGAGGTTGCAGCGAAGTGGAGAGCTGACAAAGAGAAGAGGAAAGAAGGGGATCCGCAGTTCGGATTGGATCCTGCAGAGGCTAAAGCTCTGAAAGAGAAGGCTGCTGATGAGCTCGAGAAACAAGCAATGAAGAAGAAGCTGAAGAAGAAAATGTCAGAAGCCGAGGCTGTGCAAGAATTGTTAAAGTTAAACGAAATGGTTTCAGCAACCATTCCCGTTCCAAGATCTTTCTCTATGGAATCTCTACCTGAGACTCCAGGAAGAAATCTTGCTACTCCGGAAGAGGCTGTTGCTACGAATACTGAGGAAGAAGAGCAAGTGGAACAAGTTGAAGAAGCTGCTGAAGGAAGTGGTGAGACAGGAGATGTGCTCAAATAAGTAGATGAATACAAAGGAACTCCTTCGGAACACCTCTCGCTCCGAACATATGAAGCTCAATCTTCAAATCTTGTTACTCCTGAATTAGAAGAAGAGAAAGGGGAAGAAGAAGTTGCCTATCATGGAGACAAGAACAACTTTTACATGATATTGCTCAGATTGGAAACGTAGAAGTTGGTGTTCAAGAAGATGCTGATGAGGAAGATTTGGTTGTTCAAGTTTCTGACAGTGAAAAGAAAACTCCGGAACAGGATTCTATTCCGGAAAAAGATAAGGGAAAGAAAGTTCTTACTGAGACTCCGAGCTCAGTAGTAAGAAAGAAGAAGGAAGCTGGTAGTTCTTCTAAGAGGAAGTTGGATCTTATTGAGGAAGAAAATTATCCTAGCAAGATTTCAGATTTGGAGTCATCCTCGTTGGGGCATGACTTTGTTGTTCAGTCCTTAAAGAAGTTGGTGGGAACCATTCCAACCTTCTCTAGTATAGACTCCAGATGCCAGATGCTTCAACATGCGTTGAATCAGAAAACTGACTCCGTATCAATGGTTATGGATAAGTGTGTTGAGATTGAAGCTCAGTTCAAAATATTCTTTGTTGGTTACGAAGCTCATAAAAGATCTTGTAAGAGGATGACAAGCTGGTCGAAGAAGAATGTGTAAGAGATGAGGTTGCTTGATGAGTTTCAAGATAATGTTAAGGATGCCTTTGAAACCGAATACAAGAAGATTAATGAGCTGACTGCATCATTCGAAAAGAAATTGACAGAGGAAAAGAACTTTCGGATTCAGGAAGTGAGAGATCTGAATGGAAAGCTCAATTCCATCAATCAACGTTGGAAGTATGAAAGGGATTATCGGATCGAGTTTGAAGAAAGGATGAAGGCTCAGGAAGAGAAGATGAAAGCTCAGGAAGAAAAGTTGAAGGCTCAGGAAGAAATAATTGAAGCCCAGTCAGCAAGAATAGTCGTCTTAGAGAAGCAAGCAGAGGAAGATCACAAAGACTTAAAGAAGATAAAGACGATTCTTAAGGGGCTAATGTCGAAGGAGAAAGACCCGAAATGACCAATCCGATCTTTTTGCTGTATTTTTTTGTTTTCGAGATTCCAATTTTAATGAAAGTCGTACTTGTTGTTTCTATTGTTGTCATTACTAATTTTTCAGGTACTTTGTTAAGTTTTTCCATTCCCTCCAATTCTTTTTGAAAATCACAAAGGGGGAGAAGGAAAAGATCCTTAAGAAAAAGAGGAACTCTAATAAGAGTTTATCAAAGGGGGAGAAAGAAAAAATACCCAAGGAAAAAGAACTCTAATAAGAGTTTGTTTAAGGGGGAGTTTTTCTTAAAGAAACATCACTCCGGAAATATGAATACGATCCTTAGAGTTTCAAAGCCTAAGGGGGAGTTAGTCGTATTCATCTATATTCTTAAACCAAGGGAGATAAGCTTTAATGTGTTTCTTTCTTCTTAGAATAGCTTTTTCATAAGGATGTTTGTGCTTTCCAAAAAGGGGGAGATTGTTGAGTCAATATGGTTTTCCTTATGACTTTTCCATTCCTTCTTGTTTTGAAAATCACAAACACCTTATCTTTAAGGAAAATTGCTTTCTTAAGGAAAATTGCTTTTATAAGGAAAATTGCTTTCTTAAGGAAAATTGCTTTTATAAGAAAAATTATCCTTATCATATTTTCATCCATATTTTTCTTAAGTATAAGTTTCGGATTCATTTTCTCAGAGTCATTAAAACTTTGATATAAAAGCATTCTGTTTTAGGGTTCAGATTCTGGACAAGAACTATAAGGAAGTTTCATTCCGAATTCTGGATATGAACTATGACTAAGTTCTATTCCAGATTCAGGATACGAATTCTGAAGAAGAATTCTAATTACGAATTCTAATGAGGAAATCTCATTCCGAATTCTCATTATGAATTCTGAAGAAGAATTTCCATTACGAATTCTAATGAAGAAATCTCATTCTGAATTCCTATTACGAATTCTGATGATGAATTCTCATTACGAATTCTGATGACGAATTCTCATTACGAATTCTGATGACGAATTCTCATTACGATTTCTGATGACGAATTCCTATTCCGAATTCTCATTCCGAATTCACCTATTAAACAGAATCTGATTATCATTGTTTTATACACTCTGAATTTATTCACTCCGAACCTTCACTCCGAACTTTTATATTAGAGTTTAAAACGATGTCGTGCATTCTGTTACACTTGTTTTGTTATAAAACGATGTCGTCCATTTTGTTATAAACTAACCGTTGTCTAAGTGACACGTGTACAGGTCCCTCCGAACTTTAAGGAAAATATGATCGTTGGAGAGGAGCCGACCTTACCTATAAATAGGAGCTCATTTGAAAGAGCTCGGTGCCGATTGGTGAAAAAGAGCTTACATGCTGTTGAAGTGATTTCTAGAGAGAGAGTCTCTTATTAACTCTCAAAGCTTCGTGCGACTCCGAATGTTGGTGATTACATTCGAGGGCTTCCGGGGATAGGAAGACAGAGGTGCCGACTACCTTAAAGATCGAGGGCTTTCTTTCTGAGAAAGACAGAGTTTGCCAACTACCTTGAAGTTGAGGGCTTGCGGGGATAGCAAGACAGAGACATCGATCTTCGTATCGAGGGCTTACCCTGGTGTGGGTAAGACAGACTTGCTTGAAAGTATAAATCAAGGGACCTTTATCCAAGGTTGTTGGATACCCTTCTCGTTGGGTTAAAAGACTATTATTTTGTTACTAGTAGTTTTACTACTTGTTTCTATTCCGCTGTAATTTGTATCTTAAGGAAAGTATAACTTTCTTATACTTCATTACTTACTCTGATTAGTTTAGATTTTATACGCTTTAAGGTAGAATCTCATATTGTAACTTTTGTTAAGTTTCAATTTCCAGAATCATATTTCCGGAACCTACTTTTGGAATTTCTTTCCAAGTTTAGTTCGGTGTTAGAGGTGTTGTGAATTTACTTAGTTTAACTTTGTTAATCTTTGCCCTTTCCTTTTCTTAAAGAAACTATAGTTTCTTAACTAACTTTAAAGGTTCCAAAGGAATTTTTAAAGTATACAATTCACCCCCCCTCTTGTATTTTGAGAATCTCATATTATATTTCGATCCTACAATCATAGGGTGTTGGGACTCCACGCTCGTCGGTGGTATGTTGAGTAGATTTAATAATTATTATATTAATTAATTCCTTCATTTTTAACCTTGGTGAAATTTTATAAATATATGGTCATATATAAATTTATTTCTTAGCATTAGAATACTGAAATCACCAATGATTCTCATATTCAACCTTTTTTTGGAGAATCACTCGGACGAAGAAGAATCATCAGATCATATCAAATCATGATGTATAGAATGAAATGGAACATCTCAATCACTAGTAGATGAATTATTATTCAAAAAAAAATTCCACAAATGAGGTAGGACAAATTAATTAGTATTTTTATTCCTTTTTGTTTAAATTATGTGATTATATTGATCAATGTTCTTTGATCTACACCATTTTTCAGCCCTTAAATATGCTCGAGTAAAGAAATAATGATTAATTTTACCTGTTTTCTAATCACTTTGGCATATATCATATTACACTTTTTGGGAATTTTTTCCACTTTTCATCATGTTTGTCACTAGCAGGACCCCATTGCCCTGGTTCGACAATGTTGTGCACTACCGTACATGATCGGTACCCTTGAACCATGAAAGATCCAACAACGTGGAATAGATTGGTGAACTATGAATAAATATGAGAAAAATTTAATTCATGGATTATAATTTTGATGGTTTGAGATTATGAAATCAAAATTGTAAGCCGTGGTGGCATGAAGGAAAAGCGTCATTTGTCCAACAAACATAAAAAGCCAATTTTCAGAGAGAATCATCTAAAATACATGAACCACAACTAGATACAAATTTTTCAGAATTATATAGGCATAAATTGAATGCATCATGGATAGATTCAGGGATCAAGAATCAGATCTATAATTCTAGCAAAAAATGACTACACACCATGTATTGGGATGAACACATGGCATGTCTCCCACTACGAGGTGAGGACTAGGGTTTCAAAATTGTTAAGGTTACAATAGATGGTATCCATAAAATAATATATTGAACCCTTCTTAGTTGGAAAATCCATGAGGAGAATCACATGGGAGGGAATGTATGTGGATGTAAACAACTAGGTACATGGCAGTGTACTCATGTACGTTGACATCGGATATGATAAATGCACATGGCAAGTAGGACATGACTTGGTCCTCATTTTAAGGGAAACACCATTTAGTACACCTAGATTATGTATACTAATACATGGGATGGAATGGGGTTCCATATAGGTACATGAATAGGTGGTGAATTGTGACCACACACTGTGTGGGTCCCATCGTATATTGTATACACTTATTTCCTTTTTGAAGAAACTCCAACTTTTTGTATCTATTTCGTTTAAACTCATATGTTGGACCATGAGTAACCTGTCCTAAGTGTTTTTTGACATCCAATGTGATGGTTCCATTAGTTATATATTTGGAGATATGATGTGATATAATATATGAATGGTGCCTAAAAATTCAATGCCCAGTGACAGTAGTGATCAGACAAGTTCATCAGGAAAGTACTGACTAGTACACTCTAATAGGGGTGGGATGTTGAGTTCCTCAATATATAGTGGGTTTACGATGCAGTAGGGCATCATAGGGTAATTATATAAAGATCCCAATTTGACCTTATACACATCTATGCTGCTGAAACATCGAGTTATACAGAGTTGACCCTCCATCATTTCTAGTAAGTGGTGTCCTCGATTGATACAGAGTTTCCCCTACACCACTGATGGGTAGTGGAATCATAGACAGATACATAGATAAATGCCGATCATAATTGGGAAGTGGAATCCTTAATAGATAATGAGTGGACCCATCATTATAGATGCTTATTAAAGTCAATGAAGAATTAGAGAGTGAAATTCCCACTTGACGTACAAGGACGAGTGTCCTCTACATTGAGTTTGGGCCTAGTCAAATATGTGACACATTTCAAGGAATATATTATCTAGAGATGTTACTTCTAGGAATACACGTTATATTTTGGGCATCATTGATTGAATTTTTTAATTTTTTATAAATATTCTTCTTGAGATAATCTGTGAGATGGTGATCCCTTCACTCTCTCATTTGGGATTCTTTTGATTGATCATATATATATTCTTATATTTCCTCACGTCGTATTTGGTTACTCTTCTTCTGGGAGTGGTGAAAACCTACAAGGTATTCCACATTCATTCTAATTTTATATTTATATGGTAGGATTAGTCCTCTCTCCCGATATAGTTTTTAAAGACTCAACATGTAGTTCATATACTTATCTTGGTTAGACCCTTGAATTGGGATGATCGTACATTGACTCTCTTTTTGGGTGAGTTGTTTTATTTCACTATTGCATACATCTATTGTATCTCTATTAGTATTTATACTCTTACTCCCCATTCATCTTTACGGGTGTCCTAGTGGATATGTGTATACTCTCCCTTGGATGGTATTTGATCGGACGTGCCTTATTTTATGAAAATAATGGAATGTTCAACTATCATTTTAGAGGATATTCAGTTTACTGGGTACATGGACCACATAGGATGGTTGTAGATTAGTACTTTGGAGGTCTTCTATATCAGCTATCTACATTTCCAATTTTTTCATGTTGGGACGTATTTTATGTTGGGCATGTTTTTTCTGAATTACTCTTTAGTTTAAACTAAAATATGTTTATACTATCTAAAGGTACATGTAAGCTTGTTTTACTTTATAGAAGTGTTGCACAATTTATTCTTTCTCTCCAAACATTTTTATCTAGATTTTTGTGTGTGTTTGTTTATTGGCACTTAGAAAAGGGCCTCCCCAAGTTAAATATTCTTTCAGTATTTCTCGCCACTCCTTGACCAGTGGAGTTGGGCTAGGGGTAGTTCTTTCTTGAGCCATTAATAAAGTTCTTTTGTGATTTATTTATTAAATATTATTCTACAATTATCATGAGTTTAAATTTATTTATATTTATATTTACTACTATGACTTTAGAGATGAATCTTTCTATTTATTATAGTGTAAAAACTTCATACAGATTTGATACATCTTGAGAAGGGGTGATTTAATTTTTTCTAACGTCACACCTAAAATTTTTCATTTATTCAAGAGAAGATAAAATAATTAATTTATTAATTCTTTTACATGAAATTGTTATCAAAATTATATCATCTATTTGCATTATAAGATAAAATATGAAAGGTTCTCTCTATTAATTCATATTCTTCAATGATTATTTTTATCAACTCAATGATTATTAATGATTTTATAACCACAAAAAGAGAGGTAAACATTTTCTATTGGTTTTTATTGTTTTACTGAGAGAGTGTAGAGAAATATAGAAAGTTAAAATTAAAATTATCATAATGTGATAGATATAATATTTTTTATTTGTTGCATAACTCAATATGTGGTAACCAATAGGAACACAGTGGGATATTTTTTATTTGGTTTAATTGACACACTTATTTATAGATACATGTTTCTAAATGATACTTCATTTTAATTATTATTTGTGAAAATTTATAAGAGGGAATATTTTTAAAATTTTATAATGTAGTATATTTTATTCCTTCTATTTGTGATGTGATTTGAGAATTTAGAAAAAAAATTGATAGTATGTATTATATAATATTAATATGTTGGATGATAATTAAAATGGAGAATGTTTATGTTATGGATGGAAATGGGTTCCTAATAATTAGTTTCCCAACCCTACCAATGTTGATAAAATCAGGTTCAGATACCACCAAATTCAGTTATGGAAGGGATTGAATTCTAGATATAAATCCAGATTACTAATTATACATGGTATATTACTCAATGATAAGGTATCCATAACATAAATAATTATATAAATAATAAAATTAATATAATATAAAAAAATAATTAGTGTTTGAGAACTAAAATTATATAAGAATAATATATTTTGATCAAGAGGGAATGATCGCTTTCAATATAGCCAAATGATTTGAGAATCATTGGTGTTATAAAAAAACCTCCAAATTCTTAGTAATTATCATTTATTGTAAGGTTTTATATATGGGTAATGGATTACATGGGTATTTATCTATACACTTTATATATCAATTGATGAAATAATTCATGACATTTATAAAAAATTATAAATTTAATATTTTTAGTATTATTATATAAAAATTATTAATTGTTGAATTATTTTGGACAATTGATGATTAATTGGAAAATCCTTAAATTAATTTTTTGTTATGTCTTACATTGTGTTTCATTGACATTAAAAATATAACTATCATTTTAAATTAATAGTTATATCATTTATTTAATAGTTTTTGGGTTTATACATGGAATACATTTTTTGGGTCATGTTGCTGGTTTGATTTTTAAAATTGGATATCAGTCATGTTTAGGTCACATGGATGTTGACCAACTTCATGTTTGAGTAAATTTTTTTTTCAGGTACTTGATATTTCGCCTTCCCATTCAATAATTAGGGTATTTATTTATAGATTCAAATGTTTTATACTTCTTAAATTAGTGGTTTTGGTCTCATGAATGTTATGTTTAGGTAGAATTGTATTAAAAATGACAACAATTTTTTTAACTTCAATATATCATTATTGTAGTTATGTTTTCTTTCATATATAATTTTTTATAAATAGTGGGAGATTGTTGTGTTAAATGAATAATCTAGTATTTTGTTTTGAAAATAATGATATATTTTAAATTTTTGAGTTGACTAGAGTATTTTTAATATGTTATATTTTTATAGAAATGACATTTGTTTCTCAAAATAACCAACAAAATAAGTAAATCCAAATAATTTCCAAAAACATTTTAAAAGATACACAAAATACTATGGTGATGTAATGGAAATTGCTTTCAAATATAGAGCCACAGTCATTAGTAGATGGAAAATATTTAAAAAATATTTATAATAAACATGAATAAATTAATATCTGAGAATAATGTTTGGTTACAATATTGGATATAAATTGGATTGGTGCATTTTGAAACAGAATCAACCTAGAACCATTAGAATAATTTTATAGTCCCAATCATCTAATTTTCTAAATACATTTTGACTATAATTATTTCTTGTTTTTTATAAGATCTATTTTTTGATGTGGTGTCATTAAAATTTACTATGATTTGATGTTGTAAAAAAAATTTCTAATCATTATAATATATATTATTTCAGAGAGGAACCTACTATTTCCAATCATTATGATTGAATATTCTCTAAGGAATGGAGTCTATATTATCTAAATGTTAGTTCAATGAAGAATAGAGTGCAATGATTTATTGTTAATTGATGATATTCAATGGGAAAATGGGATTATAGATACTTTGTCCCTTTATTTATATTGTGGATGTTCTTACTCTTGATCTTATTTCTACTGGCTAGATTAGTTTTTGATGTTTTTGTATTTGGAACGTTGATACCATGTAATAGGTGTACTAATCAACTTAACGCTTTGGTATAAATGCGAATCTTTTTCATATCGAATGAATTTTGTTAATAATAACATATTACTTGTATTATAATTTTTATTTAATGATCCATGCTTTATTTTCACATTTAGTTTTAATTTTATTATTAAATTATAATTATTGGTCAATAGATTGTCATTCAAAATTCCTACTATTCACTAGGAATACTATTATTAGTTGTTAGGTGTTTTTCCTCCCAGTGATTTAATTTCACTATTATTATACATTGGGAGTATAGTTTTGTTTTGATTATTATGATTTTAAAAGAAAAATTAGTTTTTATCAAAATAATATTTGAACAAAAAGAAAATTTTATATCTTTTTTAACAACAAATGATCCATCTCTTATAGATTTTATTTCATTTATATTTGGTATAACACATTAATTTTCAAAGTATATACTATGAATTCAATCATTTCATTAATAATCAAAAATTATGTTGAAGTGTATCATATTTTTATGTCGATAAACCATAACCTAAATAAAATTGAATTGTTTTACTACAAAAAATTGGAATTTTCTGATGCTTCATCCAAAACGTGGCTAAAATAGTGATGTTACATGAAAACCCAACTAATTTAGCAACATTTCTTTTCAATAATTCATATAATTAGACAGTTTTCTAGAAAAAAATGTGCTTAAATTAGTAAAAATTATAAGAAATATCTCTTATTTGGTAATGTTCTTGAGAAAACATTGCTATGTTTGTCACATTTTAAGGAAACATCCCAAAATTAGTGATGTTTTGTAAAAAATGTGTCAAAATATATATATATATAGTTCATGTTTAGGCATCTATGTGAATTTAAATTTTAATATACATATTTATATAAACAGTTAAAACATCCATCTAAGAATATATATAGATTTATATATATTTTTATATATAAACAAATAAAAAAACAAAGAAACACACAAGTAAATAACTAAATATATATATACACATATACATATTTTAAATTTAATCATGATATTAAATAAACATGGATATTTGAGGAAAAGTTTTACCAGTGTTTTAAAATATTGTTAAATATATATGTACACATACAAACATATATTCAAACATGCACGCATACACATATAAATACACATATATATAAAGATAAATATATGTATATAAACATATATATAATATATACATATATATGAATATTAAATATATTATAAACATTCATATAAACATATATATAATATAAACTTATATGTAAACGTAAAATCAAGAAAATATGAAACCAAAAAATAAAAACATATAATATATATATATATAAACATAAAATATAATCATATATATATTTATATATAGAAATGATTGATATATAAACACATATATATAATATAAACATATATATATATACTATAATATTCAAATGGTTTGGGGATCAACCCCTTTATTAAAAACGAAAAAACAGATATCTCTTTTAATGGGAGTGGGAGAGCCCATTACATGTTTGTAGTTGAGATGCGACCATCCTTTGTGTTGAGTGTAAAAAACCCATTGGTAACAAATACATGTAAAAATCCCTAGATCCTGAATAGCTTGATAGCTGCCACCAATTGGTTTCTTCGTGATGAATCCATATCTAAGCTGTCCTGAGGTCATCAAAGGATGAACCACACAATCGTCGTTACTCCAACACCTAATATGTCATAAACTCATGGATCACTACTATAAGATCCCAGTTTTGGAAAGGTATTTTTTCATTATATTTTGGTTGAATCCCTTCTTTTGGGCTTCATGGGATGTCTTCTAAAAGTATAAGAGGTCTTGGGGGTGTTTTGAGGGCTTGGGGAACGAAAGAAAGGAAAACTGGGCAAGACAGGCCTGGGCGCACAAACTGCGCAAGGCCAGGCCAAATCATGCGGCCTGCCTAGGTAAACCGTGCAACCCTTCTCCTCCAGACAAGAGCATGTTCACGGGTTGTGCATGGTTTGTTAAACTGTGTGGAAAAACCGTGTGGCCTTTTAAAGTTGGAAAAAATTACAACTTTTCCACTCCAGGATTCTAAACCCCAACTCGTGATTTTCCTCCATTCATCCCCTCTCAACCCTAGTGAGTAACTTGGCTGACCCATGCTTCCCAAGGGCGATTCTCCTTTGATTCTTGGTCTTTTATAGCACCGTTGGTTGCAGATCGAAGCTCCGGGAAAGGTTAATCCCATCCTTGCTTCTCTTTTTGGTTTAGGGTTTGTATCTTCTCTCCCTCTTATTCTGAAGCTCTAAAACCCTATCTTTTGTGTGAGTTTTATGTTGAAGCTCCAAAGGTTAGTTAGATCGAGGTCTAAGTACTCGATTGAGAGTGTGTTCAGCCACGTTTTCTAGGTAGGTGGTCTACAAGTGATATCCCATATTTATTTAGCTATTTGTGCATGTTTAGTTGTAATCTTGCTTTCCCTTGGTTATGTTTTGATTAACCATGGCATGTTTAGTAATAATGATGTTTAAAATGGATAATGGGAACCCTCATGATCCCCATGGGATTTGTTGGGATAGACATGACCTAATTTGGGGCCATCCATGGGATGTGCCAGTTTCCTCGGACTTATGGATCATTATTAAACAAGTGACCTTGTAGTAATAAATGGTAGAGCCCTTGATCAATATATTGGCATGATTGGTTGAACTTGGAATAGAAGTTAGGTGATGCACCTAGACTTGAAAATAACCTAAGAGTTAATTGGGATGGGTTGAATGGTTGATTCATGGGAATGATGAACGAGTTAAATGGGTAAATTTGTAAACTGATTTAAAGAGCATATGCAGTGAATTATGGGTCTAGTGTTGAATGCTTAGGGAGATAGGCATAACACATGGGAACTGGGTGAATGGTTAAATGATGTGAAATGGTAATGGGTTAATGGGTTTAGGCATGATGTGAGTTCCCGTGTGTTTTGATGAAAATTGTTTTCCAAAGGGGCAATGGTACTAATGGTTGATGGTTACTTATATATAATCACATGCACCTTGCTTCGTATAGCGGGGTATGACTTGAGGATCTACACCCATGGGTTGACCTAAGACTAAGGTTCTAAACTCCACCCTGAATGCATAGGTTTGGAAAGGGGACTGAGGGTCTATTCTCTTAACGGTTGAATCCACCAAGACTGAGGCTTTGAGGTGAGGATATGGTTGCTATGAAGGGGTTAGTCCTAGTGAGATAGAATAATGATGTGTTCACCCTCTTGCATGTGATTGTTGGCCTCAGACCCATGTAACATAATGTATGTAATTAACCCATGGGAATGTGATGAAATTGTAAGTGTTGATAATTCGTGAAAAATTAATGGTAAGGGAAGTGGAAATGGCTTTGGCTCTAAACTGGTTAATGGAAACCTAAATTAATTAATTGTAAATTATCATTCATTTTCCTTTTTCATGAAATACTTGTTTATATTGGATATTTTCTAGACACTGTTGGTGATGGCCTATGGGGTTGTACTCACACCCTTCTCAGGCTGCCATTGGGTACCCGAGAAGACTTCTTGTTTGCAAGTCAGGAGAATGGCAATGGACACTGTTAGATAGTTGAGTGGACATGGGTAGCACATGGTGTATACTCCAGAATTTTGAGTCGAGACCATTTTGGGGATATTGCCTGTTGTCTTCATTTTGGGATTTTGTTCACATTTAAACTTGTAGTAGAACATGACCTATTGATTATTGGAAATGGTTATTATACATGTTCCTTGTTTATTGGTTATTGTTTCCACTATTTTGTTTATTTCTATTGTGGATTCCTATGATAAAAATAAGGTATAGTCTCCCCACTTGACCCTGTAGACCCCCGCTACTAGTCGGCAGCCTTTCGCGTATAAGGAGGCGCGTTTACGTTCAGGTAACCACCCGGATCGGAGCACCGGTTTAGTGGCATCCGGGTTAGGGATGTTACAAAGTTGTATCAGAGGAGGTATTTATTCTCCTTCTATGAGGTCATGTTATTTGGGATTGGTAGCCAAGGGTTATGACGTGTCGGGCTTGGGTAATGACCTTGTTCTTGGGAGTAGCTAACCCAGGTATGGGGGAAACCTAATTCACCATGGGAGGGAAATGTTGTTCTTGGTTGTTTTTTGTTACAATTGATGATATTTTATTGTTGGGTGATGCACATGTGGTTTTATGTGTCTGTTTTATGATATTTGGCTCGTGGACTTAAGGGCATGAGGATTTACATTCATGCATCATTGTAGGCTCCTAGGGAGATAGGTGACATGCATTGTGTTGGGAACACGCACAGGGTGGGTGTGTGAGGTAGGTAGGTAGGGTGCATTATGCATTCCATGAAATCCTGAAATGATGAGAAGAATGAAATAACACAAGTAGGTAAGGATGAATGAATGGTAAATGATGTTTAACTGAATAAAAGGGTTTGAAACAAATTAGTAATATTGTTGGGTTTGTGTATGAAAATAGGGTTGTTGTGGCTAGTAAAGAGCCTTTTGATATGGTCACGAATGTTTTATGGTATACATGCTAAAGCTCATGCTTTGAATTATAGAGAAATGCCACCACGACATCAGTTACCATTTGGGTAATGGGAGGATGTTTCTGAGAACACTCCTCCAGTAGAAGAGCAATAGAATGTGGCAATCCATGAAGGTAGAGAACACCAGTTCCAGGAGAATGTAACTCGTCTTATGCAGATGATGGATCGGGACCCAGGGTGGGTTGCACCGAGTATGTTTGAGCTGACCAGGGAGTTCTAGGTATAGAACCCTCCAACTTTTACCGGATACGATGGGCCATAGGTAGTGGAGTTCTTATTAGAGTTAGTCTAGATGATACTGGATCATATGGAGACCCCTGTTGAAAAGTGAGTAATGATGGATGCTTATATGTTGCAGGGACATGCTAGGCATTGGTGGGAAATTACGGCTCAGATTGAGCAGGCCGAGGGAATGTCGTGGAAGGTTTTTTAGGAAAACTTTTTGGAGCATTTTTATCCAGAGACTTTGAGGAAGGAGAAGGCTACAGAGTTTATGAGCCTGACTCAGGGATCGCTATCGGTGATGGAATATCCTAGTCGCTTTGCTGATTTGTGACGCTTTGTCACAATGTTATCAGGGGATGAGGCAGCGGTAGAAAGGAATTTATAGGATCGTCCGAGACATGAGATTAGGAATTGATCTCGGAATGAAACCTGAAGGGAGCTTCGGGTAGTGGGCTTGTGGTGCTAGTGGGGCAAACAAGAAGTGTGTCTATTGAGGGTCGGAAGCGATGCCATGAGAGATCACAACATGGAGGAAGTGTGCAAAGTTGCTAGAAGAGAGGGTCAGACACTCTGAGTGGAAATCAGGTGTTATGCAATCAGTGCAGTAGGCCAGGGAATATGCTTAGTCAGTTTCCTCGACCTCTAGTTGAGTGTCGTTCGTGTGGCATAATGGGACATGTGCTGATGTTCGGAAGGAAAACTCCGCAGGTGGGAAAGTATGATAGTGGAAGGCAGGTACCAGATATGGGAAGGGGATTAGTTGCCTCATATCAGGCAGGCAGTTCAAGCTCAATGGGGCATACTAGTAGGGGCGGCGGACATGAGATTCTAGGGCAAGATTGCTCATGCCAGCAGGGTAGTGTGGCGCATGGTACTCAGTTTGGAGCCTAGGGTAGAGGCACAGGTCAGCTTCAAGCAGTTCAGTTTTCACCTGGTGATGGCAAAGACAGACCATCGACTGTTCTAGGTAAGATCCTTATAGCTTCTACGTTTTCTGGTGCATTGTTTGACACAGGTGCCACATGCTCTTTTGTTTCTTCTCAACTTTTGTTAGTGCTGGGTTTACCTATGGAAAGGGTGTGTGGAGTTATGTCAATTTACACCCCATTAGGAGTGCCGGTTGAAGATATCAGGAAATGCAAGGGATGTTCCGTGGAAGTTGGTGGGTATCATTTTCTGTGGGACTTGTTTGTTCTCGAGATGTCAGGGTTTGACCTAATTTTGGAATGGATTGGTTTGTGATGTATTGGGAACACATAGACGATTATATTCGCAGAGTATCGTTCAAGTCACTTGAGGGAGACGCTTATGTCCACCGTGGTGAATGAGATGTTCGAGCAGGGAGTGCAGGGCCATTTTGTCAACAGATGAGTGGACTCACGGCTCAAGTGGCCTGTCTCATGCTTGATGATGATGAGGGAGGGGAGAAATATAACTTCCCAAATGTGGTGGATCGGTTTCAGGATGTGTTTCCTGAGGATTTATTGGGCATACCACCCGAGAGGGACGTTGAGTTCATGATCGAGTTGATGTCGGGAGCAGAGCCAGTTCTTATTCCGCCATACCGAATGACACCGGAAGAACTCCAGGAACTGAAGGTTTAGCTTGAGGAGTTGGAGGGTAAGGGGTTTATCCATCCTAGAATGTCTCCATGGGGATCTCCCATGATTTTTGCAAAGAAGGCCGATGGGTCGTTGAGGATTTGTGTTGACTATCGAAAGTTGAATCAGATGACGGTGAAAATTTGTTACCCTATTCCTAGAATTGATGACCTGTTTGATCAGTTGAGGGGGTGCATCAGTTTGTTCTAAGACTGATCTGAGGTCAGGGTATCACCAGATGATGGTGAGTCCTTCTGACGTACCGCGGATAGCTTTCCGGAGTCAGTATGGGTTGTTAGAGTTTTTGGTAATTCCTTTTGGCTTGACCAATGCACCAGTGGTGTTTATAGATTTGAGGAACCAAATATTTCATCCCTATCTATATCAGTTTGAGGTTGTCTTTGTTGAAGATATCGTAGTGTACTCGAAAACTCATGATGTTCAAGACCAACATCTTGACGTCGTATTGGGTATGCTAAGAGAGCATCATGTATACGCCAAGCTATGAAAATGTCAATTCTGGATAGGTGAGGTGAATTTTTTAGGTCACATCATCTCAGAGGAATGTGTGTTAGTGGATCCAGAGAAGGTGCAGGCAGTTGTATCGTGGTAGCAACCCAAGAGTGTTTCAGATGTTCAGAGTTTTCTGGCTTTGGCTGGGTATTACCAAAGGTTCATTCAGTATTTATCTCGTTTGGTAGAACCAATCGTGGGCTTGACCAAGAAAGGAATCAGGTTCGAGTGGTCTGAGGCCTATGAGAATGACTTTAAAGAGTTGAAGAAGCGGTTGATGACCACACCAATATTGATCTTACCTGTGCCAGTTAATAAGTAATGGATGTTTTGTGATGCATCCAGAATCGGACATGGGACTGTGTTGATGCAGTATGAGCGGGTTGTGGCTTAGGGGTCAAGGCAGTTGATACCCCATGAGAGAAACTATCCCACTCTTGATCTTGAGTGGGTTTTAGTAATGTACGCCTTGAAGTACTGGAGGAACTATCTGTTGGGAGAACGGTTTACCATGTTTACCAAACATAAGAGCCTAAAGTACATCTTCTCGGAACGGGATATGAATCATCGACAATAAAGATTGTTTGAATAACTCTAGTATTTTGAATTTGATTTGGTGTACATTCCAGGATAGGGAAACAATGTTGTTGATGCTCTGAGCAGGAAGATTCCAAATTAGGCGGTTCAGGAGTCCAACACCGAGTGGAAGGTGATGTCTTTGTTTGCAGAGATGCACTTGGAGGTGCATAAGGAGAGTGGTCAGGTCTCTCTTGGTTCCGTAACTATGGATTTGATGCTTTTGAGTCGAGTTAAAGAATTTCATCTTGATGATACTGAGTTCTTGGACATGAAGGAAAAACTTAATGGTTGGGAGCTACATTCTGGTTGGGCCGTCGGCGTGGATGGTGTTGTTCGTTTTCACAGTCGTGTGGTTGTGCCAAAGTGTGTGCAGGAAGAGTTGATTTGTGAGTTTCATGAGTCAAAGTGGTCAGTGCATCCTCATTTATCCATGATGTACCGTGATCTACAAAGGCAGTTTTGGGGGCCTAGAATGAAGAAGGAAGGTGCAGGCTTTGTGGCATGGTGCCTTACCTGCCAGTAGGTGAAGGTCGAGCATCAATGCCCAGATGGTGTGCTGCATCCATTTCCCAATCAGGAATGGAAGTGTAATGATGTAAAAAAAGATTTTTCTTCGTGGGTATTTCAAGGACGCAGTAGAAGAATGAGGCAATTTGGATGGTTGTGGATCAGTTAACGAAAGTTTCTCATTTCTTCCGATTCGGGAGACCTTTACAGTCGACCAGTTGGGTGAGTTGTATGTTCAGGAATAGTGCAGGTGCATGGTGTTGTGCGGACAAAAATTTTAGACCATTATCCACGTTTTATGTCGTGTTTCTATCAAGGGTTACATAAGTCTCTTGGTACGCAGGTGTTTTTGAGTACGGCTTTCCACTCGCAGGCGGATGGGCAGTCACAACATACAATCCAAGTGTTGGAAGACATGTCTAGACCTTGTGTCTTGGACCTTGGTGGTTCTTGGGAGAGGAACCTATCATTAGTTGAGTTTGATTACAACAAAAGTTTTCATGATACGATTTAGATGGAACCATTTGAGGCACTCTACGGGAGGCCATGTAGATCTCCATTGTGTTGGCTAGAGGCCGATGAATCTGAGTTTTTGGAGTCAAGTCTCAGGAAGGAGACTTCAGAGAGAGTTAATTTGATCAGAAAGTGAGTAGATATGGCTCATAGTAGGTATAAGTCATAAGCAGATCAGAGGCATATACCTATTGAGTATGTTATGAGTGATAAAGTGTTCCATCGGGTGTCGCAAAGGTTGGGTCACCGTCGGACTCGAAAGTAGGGTAGGTTGGCACCAAGGTATGTGAGAACTTTTGAGATTTTGGAGAGGATCAGACTAGTGGATTTCCTATTGGCACTACCACAGAGGTATGGTGGGATGCATGATGTGTTTCACGTGTCGCAACTTCGACGGTATCACCATTACCCATCTCACGTGGTTGACGTGGAGGATGTGGAGCTTGAGTCTGATGCGTCCTTTGAGGATCATCTGGTTCGTGTGGTGGAACTTATTGAAAAGGTCTTGAGAAGAACTTTTGTGCCATTAGTGTGAGTACAACAGAATCATGGGAATGTTCAGGAAGAAAATTGGGAGTGGGAATCAGATATGCGGGCTTAGTGGCCCGAACTCTTCTCTTCGGTGGACCAATGAGGCTTGGGAACTCGGCTCGAGGATGAGTTGTCATAAGGTGGGGAGGTTGTAAGATCTCAGTTTTTGGAAAGGTATTTTTTCATTATGTTTTGGTTGAATCCCTTGTTTTAGGATTCAAGGGATGTCTTGTGAAAGTATGAGAGGTCTTGGGGTTGTTTCAAGGGCTCGGGGCACGAAAGAAAGGAAAACTGGGCAAGACAGGCCTGGACGCATGACCTGCGCATGGCCAGGACAAACTGTGTGGCCTGCCCAAATAAACCGTGCAACAATCCTCCTCTAGATAGTAGCATGCACACATGTTGCACATGGTTTGTTAAATCGGTCGGACAAACCATGCGGCCTCATAAAGATGGAAAAAATTACACGTTTTTCGCTCCGGGCTATTAAATTCCAACTCAGGATTTTCCTCCATTCATCCTCTCTCAACCCTAGTTTCAAACCCAAGAATCCCAAGGGTGGTTCTCCTTCGATTATTGGCCGTTTAGAGCACCTTTGGTTGTAGATCGATCCTCAGGGCAAGGCTAATCCCATCCTTTCTTCTCTTTTTGGATTAGGGTTTGTAACTTCTATCCCTATTTTTCCAAAGCTCTAAACCCCTATTTTTTGGGTGAGTTTTAGGTTGAAGCTCCATAGGTTGGTCATATTGATGTCTACGGACTCAATTGAGAGTGCATTCAACCGCGTTTTCTAGGTAGGTGGTCTATAGGTGATATCCCATAGTTATTTGAATATTTGGGAATGTTTAGTTGTATTCTTTCTTTCCATTGGATAATTTATGATTAACATTGGCATGTTTGGCAACAATGATGTTGAAAATGGGTAATGGGAACCCTCACGATCCCCGTGGGATGTGTTGGGATGGACTTGACCTAATTTGGGGCCATCCATGGGATGTGTCGATTTCCCCAGACTTAGGGATCGTTATTAAAAAAGTGACCTTGTTGTAATAAATGGTAGAGCCCTTGATTAATATGTTGGAATGATTAGTTAAACTTATAATAGAAGTTAGGTGATGTACCTAGACATGGAACTAACCTAAGGGTTAATTGGAATGGGTTGAATGGTTGATTCATGGGAATGATGAATGGGTTAAATGGGTTACTGTGTAAACTGATTTAAAGACCATAATGGGGTGAATTATGGGTCTAGTGTTGCATGCTTATTGATATATGCATAACACATGGGAATTGGGTGAATGGTTAAATGATTTTAAATGGTAATCTGTTAATGGGTTATGGCATGATGTGAGTTCTCTTGTGGTTTGTTGAGAATGGTCTTCCCAAGGGGAAATGGTATGAATGGTTTATGGTCACTTATATATAAGAATGTGCACATGTCTTCATAGAGTGGGGTATTACTTGACGATCTATGCCCATGGGTTGAGCTAAGACTGAGATTATAAAATCCACCCTAAATGCATGGGTTAGGAAATGGGACTGGGGGTCTATTCTCTTAATGGTTGCATCCACCCGGAATGAGGCTTCGAGGTGAGGATATGTTTGTTATGAAGGGGTTAGTCCTAGTGAGAAAGGTTAATGATGTTTTCACCCTCTTTCATGTGATTTTTGGCCTTACACCCATGTAACATAATTTATGTAATTAACCCATGGGAATGTGATGAAATGTTAAGTGATGATAATTAGTGGAAAATAAATTGTAAGGGAAGTGGAAATAGCATTGGCTCTGAACTGGTTAATGGAACCATAAATTAATTAATTGGAAATTATCATTCATTTTCCTTTTTCATGCACTACTGGTTTATACTGGATATTTTTTAGACACCATTGGTGGTGGACTACTGAGTTGTACTCACACCCTGCTCGGGCCGCCGTTGGGTACTAGAGCAGACTTCATGTTTGCAGGTCAGGAGAAGGGCAAGGGCCCTTTCTAGATAGTTTAGTGGACATGGGTAGCACATGCTGTAGGATCCATACTTTGGTGTTGGGTCCATTTTGGGGGGTTTTCCCGTTGTCTTATTTTTGGGCGTTTGTTCACTTTTACACTTGTAGTATAATATGACATATTTATTATCAGAAATTGTTTTTATACATGTTCCTTGTTTATTGGTTATTATTTTTGCTATTTGGTTTATTTATATTGTTGCTTACTCTAATAAAAAGGGGGTATAGTCTCCCGAAATGACCCCATAGACCCCCGCTGCTTGTCGGCAGCCTTTGGCATATTGTGAGATGCACTTATGGTCATGTAACCACCCAGTTTGGAGCACCAGTTTAGTGGATTCCGGGTCGAGGATGTTACAACTGCCAGCCATTATCCTGATCCTCCAAACCCCAAAACCAGATATGATGTGGCAGATTTGATAATAGAACTGTAGTGGTTGCCGCCTGAGACTCGTCGGTGCAACCTCTTTCCCTATAGACACTGCTGATCGTAATCGGTAGATACTCCAAAGCACCTCTGTGGGAAACTATCACATGTCTCCACTGTGAGATGAAGGCTACTCGATGAAATAGAAACTCTGGTCCTTACCGAGCGGAGTCGTGGAGAGGATCGACCTCCATCTGGGAACCAACACCGAGGTGCCGCCACCTTCACATGATAAGTAACCACCTTCTCCTGAGAAACAACTGCCACGTGAGGAGGAAATCCTTGGATCCACCTTGTAGGACAGCCGCGGTCAACGCCACGACCACACTTTTATTCATATTCTATAATATAATGTCTTATTCCCATATATATATATATATATATATATAAATTCACTACAAAAAAATATAATTTATCAACATTTCTATCAAAACTTGTTAGTTTTAGTGAAACTTTTGAATGGTCATTAAGACATTGAAAATTATATATATATATATATATCTATGGATATGAATTTATAATTATATTTATAGATATTTAAACATATACATATATACATACACACACACAAAAACATAAAAAACACAGAAACATAGAAAAAATATATTTATATATTAAAATGAAAATAAGCATACAATATATATAATATATACTTTTATAAAGACATAATAACACACACACATATAAATATATATATAATATAACCATATATATATATATATAACATCAAAACACTTACAAATTATATATAAATAATATATATATATATAAGATAAACATTTATCTATATAATGTAACACATAAACACAGATATATACAATATAAACACACATATATATATATATACATTAACTATATATATATATATATTATAAAAATTAACATATATATATATATATATATATTTATACATATATATTAACATATACTAAAACACATACATATATATGTATATATAATATAAATATATAAATATATAAAATATAATATATAAACACAGGCACACATATATATGATATAAACATATATATATATTTCTAATGTAAAATATTAATGTATATGTAAAATATAATCATATATATATTACATAAACACATGCTCACATATATATAAATATCAAATATCAAATATAAACACATTTAAATTTTTGAAAAAGTAGGGATAATACCCCACTATTAAATGAAATAAAAATAGGTAATGAATTGATTAGGTCCATACATAGAAATACTAACCTCATCAAAGGAAAAATATAAAAAACCATGATTATACATGATTCAAGTACCTATCATTTACTCTGTATCATGAAGTACATTAAAATTATTTCTATGATGCCAATGACATCGACCTCTGGAATCTTAGTCTATCCTTTTAATCTTTGCCTAATGTACGAGGCCTTAAATGATATTTATCTTTAAGTACACTCCCACATTATCAGATTATGATTCCACTTTCTATGAAGGGTCAACAATCAAGGATCTTTTAATGGAATTGGCGGTGGTCATCTGTAGTTCACCAAAAAAAACCTGTGATGCTTTATCATTTGGATATAAATATACCAAGATCTTCACCTTATTTCACTTCATTAGAATATTGAAGAAGACCAAATAGGATGTGAGTAGACAACTACAGTTTTCTTGACACTAAATGTGTCCTTGCATATATTTGGATGATGAGCCTCATGAGAATTCAATTTGGATATAACAAACCTAAATTTGTATAGTTGAAAATTGTGTGGGAGTTGAGTCTTGAGGGCATCCACTAAGTACTAGAGAAGAGACCAGGGTGTGTTTTGGGGTTGAGACAGAGTTACTAAAGATGCAAGGGAAGAAACACATGTACTTTCAGGGAGTCCAGGGATGGGAGGTTGAGTTGTGATTGAAATCCAATGAGTATTGGGGAGGAGAATGGAGAATGATGGTGGGTTGAGATAGAGGTATTGTATATGAGGAAATGTGAGAAAATATAGTAGTAAAGAGGATATAAAAAGAGTAGTTTAATAAATGAAATTTTTTAAATGAAAATTATAATACATTAAATAAGGTGGTAATAATTTAAAATTAAAAAAGAAAAAAATTTAAAAAGTGTTTGTAATTGAGATGTGATTTACCAAAATTTGAAATAAAAATTTTACTAAATTACAATTCACTAATTCCTAAATTTTATAAAAATCTATAACTAGGATACATTTATTAATATTTCTAATTAGAAAAAATTATGAATTTCAAATAAAAATATTAATTCTTTTTGAAACATCAGTAAATAAATATTCATTTTCTCATGTTTCTATAAGATGCCTACAATGTGTTGTATCCAATAAGCAATGTTTATATGAATCACTAATTGGTGTAGTTGTTAAACATCACTAATTTAGAGACATCTCATTTATCAACATATTTTATAAACATTGGTAGATGATTTGTTTTTATTTATAAATTTCACTAATTTATTTTTTAAACTAATTTATGCTTTTTTTGGAAGGTCTTAGGGGGAATCAGGAGTCCTTCGAGGAAATCAATTTTGATATTCTACAATTTAAATATGTCCATAAGAAATGGATACAAAATAACTTCATGATTATTAAATTATTCCATAACATAATTGGAGGTCATTAATCAGGATTTTTACTCAATTATATCACATTTCATATTGTATTACTATATATGCTTCAAGAGATATATTTACAATTTTTTTGGTGAATAGAGAATGATGAGAAATGAATGTCTAAAAAAGACCCATCATTAGTTCTAGTATAGACTAATCACCTTTTCATACTCTGAATATTCTTACTCCATCTATATCACGTTTAAAATGAAGAGTATTTTCAATTTTCTTTTATAAGTTAATATCACCGATTTACACCTGCTTGATCTTCAAAGAGATAGAATATTTAATATGTTCTTAAAAAATCCTAGATTTTATCCATTAATATAATATTTTCATTCCCATACATTTATTATCCAGGACGATTGAGCCATCAAAAATCTTAGTTATTAATAAGTCAATAAAATTATATATAATCCAAACATGGAGACCCTTATTTTCCGTCCCATGATGCATATGTTGTGAACAATCATAATAATTAATAAATTCTAATTAGCTACTTAAGAACATTTTCAACTCCTTCATTAGAAATATGTACTTAATCATTAATTGGTCATTATTTATATATATATATGAATTATTTCAATAAAACAATTACATGAACTTATTACTAATAAATGTTATAATTACTAAAACTCAATCATGCAACAAGAAATATTTCTCTCATGTCTTTAATTAATGTGATACATTCTTGATGAGATTGTTATTTTTGATAATAATATATTCAAATCCATACTCAAAATCATGAATTAATGTCATAAAACTTTTCGCTTAAAAATGTTAGTGTGAGTAAAAGTACAATCATAGGATACTTATAAATCCCATTTAATCTTTCTTGATATTAAATTATATAGTGAAAAATAATTCCCTTATAAGTTATTCTAAATGTTGGATTTTATAATGATGAGAAATGATTCAAAGATAATTGATAATTCTCACCTAAAAAAATATATAAATATCTATAAAATATATTATTATAGGAAAAATATTAATCACCTTTATCATAGAAGGATCAATTGATATACCTCTACTTGAGATTATATGTCTAAGAAAAATTATTTTTTTGAAAACATTTACAAATTAAAAAAATTCACTGAGTATCTAATTTGTTAGTTAATTTAGAATAATCATCCACTTATATTATTATTCTTCAATGGAATTGGTATATAATAAAATATCTTCAGTAAACATTCTTATAAGGTTATCTATAAAATAAATAAATAATTTTTCAATCGACGAGATAATAATGACTAATAATTTTGTATTACTGAAGGGTATTCAATGAATATATTGTTATTATACCTTGTATAAAATTTCGGGATAGGTATATATTCACACAATTTTTTTGGTTGATGATATATAGAACAAATATTAAACATTGAAATATATTATTAACCACAATTTTGAAAAAAAATCATTATTTTTCGTTAGAGGATACTTATTAATGATAATTATATTGTTAGACACAATATATTGAATGGAAATATTAATTATAAAATGAATTATTCTAAATAATAGTATTATTAAACCCCTGATAGATTAAATTGTTTATATAAAAGCATTTTAAACAATATATTTTTGTTATTGGATCTTTCATACAAATCTATGAGGCCCATTCTATATAATAATTTTAATGTAGTCACACGACTATGTATTATTTCAATTGGGAAGTAATCCATTTGAACTATGAGAAGATTTAGTAACCATTTTAGGGAATGAATCTATCTTCTACTATATAATTATAATATATATAATATTGAGTTTCAAAATAACCATATAAAGGATATAAACTTTAAAATTTTACATCAATGACCATATTAGATAATTAGTTTTAAAAGGAGGTTCATTTTCATCCATGTACCAGTATGTCATCAGGATATTGTTTGAGATATAAAATGATATTTCCATATCTTGAAAAATTATATTTTCACTATAGAGAGAGATTAAATATATTACAAATAGTTTATTGAATTATTCTAATATAAAAATAATTATATTTATAAGAATAATCTTTCCACAAAAAATAATTAATGAATATTTTTACATATTCAATGAAATAAAAGTTCTAATATGTCATTTTACTAATATATCAATATAAATTTTTTGACATGGTAACCGAATAATCTTTTAAAAAAATAAAACATATAATTTAATTTTAATATATATAATCAACAATAGATGGTTTTAATTATTGAGTGGTTAAGTGGTTTAACATTCACCACTTTATTTTCATGATAAACATTGGATGTGGTGAATTTGTATTGTCTTCCCAACTATTATTATTTACATGGATCATAAAATCATGATTCTTATTTTGGAAATGCGTCGGTTAATTTATTTACATTATATCCAAATATCAAATAATTGAAAAATTAATGTGTTTATGGTTTATTAACAGAATAAATATTTTCAACCATTTTTTTAATTATCCTCTTACTATTTTATTAAATAATATGTACTAAATAATGTAATTTACTATATATATAAAATACATATTTTCATATGAGATGATATTTCGGGTGCTTCCTCCAATATTTTTTTATATTTAAACAATTGGATATTCAATTCTATTTGAGATTTATTGTTTAATCATCCATAAATATCCATTTTACATTACATATACACAAACACTTATTAATATTTAGGTTGTCCAATTAAAATTTTCACTAGAGGAGAATGTTAAATATTTACATCAAAGTTTCAAAAAATTATTATTATTAATTAATTTAAGAGATATGGTTTATTTTCTATAAAAAAAATTATCAATGATAAAATCAATTCAAATATTTTTATGTTAAATTATGTTTTATTTATATGAACCAATACAATCTTCCACATTTTACTCAATCGTAAATAAATCACACTTTTTTTTTGATAAAATGGAATTAGGGATAATATTTGTAAAAAAAATGGTTCATAAAATCCTTGTATTAGTGGGAGTAAAATTCATTATTTTTTATATGTTCTTTATCAATGTCCCACAAAATTATACTTTTCTGGAAGAATACAAAACTAATCAAATTATATTTTCCTACTTATTAATTGATTAATAAAAAACATATTTTCTGTCATGCTAATATGTTTCTCATCAATTAGTGGAATGAGATATCTACTAAATGAAGGTGGTCATTGTCACATAAAGGACATGGTAAAGAGTTATACCTTATTTTTTGAATTAGAGAGCTAAAAAATTTTAGTTCATAATAAAAATAAAAAATAGTGATTCCATAGATATTTACACACCATCTCTCATACCGTTAATTTTTTTTGATGATGTAAACATCCAATTTTTTACCACCGTTATTTTTAAATCTTTTCTTCATAGCTCTATTAATTTACTATAACCAAAACTAATAATTTGATTTATATAAAATAATATTTTTTTGAATATTTGGGTAATACATAATTTGAATTTTTTTAATCAATAGTATGTTATATTATCCTATGGAAATATCATTTCGACCTATGATACTTTTAGATCAACCATTTTTGAATTAACATTGGTTATCTTATACTAATTGGTGTAATCCCGAAAATTATGGACATCATTAATACATATTTTGTATACACAAAAATGACATATATATAAATATATATATATATATCTCAAATAATTATATATATTCATTACAAAAATAGAATACCCCTATATAACTCTATGTATTATAATATTTATAGAATAGAACACATTAAACTTATGTCATGGTAAAAAATATATTTATTCTGAAACATTATTCATAATCTATCCCTTTGAGAGAAATATTATATAATATTATTTGTTCCTATATAGATAAAATGGGGCACATATTAATATGATCTATGTAAAATATTAATTAATAAATTTTTTATAAAAATGGTTTATTATGAACTTATCATTATATCATAATCATGAAAGGAACATTAAAATGGGAGGGATGAAATAAATAATTGGAAAATATCATGGAAATATAATAACAGTTCATGAGATATAAAAAAATAAAAAAGAGAAAGGAATGAGAACATAAAAACATAGAATTGTAATCAAGAAACACTAATATATACCTTGAAATGAGAATGAGGACATAATGATCATGTACTATTGTAACATAACCTAGGAAATTGGAAGAAACATTAGAATATAAAACTATAACATATACCAATGGGTATTTTCATTAATCAACTCAGTCCACCACTACAACCGTTACATCCAATATGAAAAGTGAAACAAATCGTTCATTGAGCTATTCAGTAACAATGCCTCAAGAACACCTCCACATAAGCTATAGGCTACTAAATAGTAATGAGAGTCTAATGATGGTATAATGGGGATACTATATACCCAAAAATGGATTAGCATAGAGATATATGATATAATAATTAAATGAAATGACAATTATAGTAGTAAAAAATAAATGATATAGGAGAGAAAGGGTATATATTACAAGTCATAAAATAATCTGAATGGAAAAAACCAAATATAAAACCATGCATTAAAGTTTAAATGATGATATAATAAAATCTATATAATTAACATAGTTAGGAAATTACGATACATGGAAAAGTAAAAAGAAAAAAATCTCATAGGGAAGTCTCCACATTAATCTTGAGTACTAGCTCAATCCTCTTCTAATATGATCCCAAATACATTGCACAACCCAAGAAATAATCCAAAGACCAACAAACATGATATTACTTAAAGTACCTTAGTGTAATGGATGATCGATAAGGGTGTGGGATATACTCAGTAGTCAAACACCAACAGTGCCTAAACCACAACCTAGTCCATGAATATAATATACCTCATTGTGAAGGGACAATGTAAATGTTTATCAATAAATAAATAAACATATCGGTTTAAGTTCCTCACTATTACCCAAATGACACTACCTTATTCGGACTATGTTGGATACATCTAGACCAAAATAAACATATAAAAACATATATGACATGTGTAATAAATGGGTTATCATAAGATATGTATCAATATAAGAGTGAACCCAATAAGGTGATTTGTCTTGGTAGACAAATCTTTTGAGTATCAGTTATTAATATTAACTATTATTTTGAAATTAAACCTTAAAATTTAATAATAGGAAGCATGAGATTGTCCAAGGATAGTTGAAACAGAATCAAAACCATCACCTCATTACACTATAAATAATTAATATAGTAAGTGTCTATCCAATGAAATCAATAAAATGAATCCCATGTATCACTCTTGACCTGGAGTGTTGAAAAAACCCTTGAATCCAATCAGAGGTATATCACAAAGGGGAATAAGTACCATTGACTGTCTAGTTAAACCATTATCCCACTAAGCCTGTATAAAGACTGATGATTTTCGTTCCTGAATATTGATACTTTTTAAATGAAAAGTCATTACATTACAAAATCACAATATTGAGGGCCATAATGTTTTACTATATTCTAAAACATGGAACCCATTCTTCTATTATAGTTAAAAATCTTCATCATGAACCATAAAGGTCTTCCCATTTAGTACCCCTACTTGAAACCATTCTTCAAAACATAAAATATTGAATTCATATATATATAAATTAACCTCTAGTATAATCAATATAACATTTTAATAAATCTAACACATTAACACATTCTTATATATATCATAAAATAAATTATTTACTAATTATTTTTTGTTACTCTTTTATTATCAATTCTATGTTAATGATTTGTTTTGGGTCGTAACCATTTTATTTTTCATTCATGGTTTGATTTTTATTTTTGGTCCCCTTAAATAGATCATTAATAAGTCATCTAATTATTTATAACCATGATATAAATATCATATATATTCATTTATTATTTATTTATGATGATTCATAAATATTATAGGTGTAAAAAAAATACAATATTCCTGGAGTCAGTAGGCTATATGTACGCATGAATGCTGTTTTCAATTACTTATTAGATTGGAAGAAAAAAAATCATACGATATATTATCATTAAATGAACATTTTTAGATCATAACTATCACATATTATTATTAAAAACATTCTTAATACATTCCATGAAATGTGTGAAAAAATCACACCGCTTAGTGAGGATGTAGTCTATCTTACAAACAAAAGATGTTATCATATTCCCAAAAAATTGATATTGTTGATTCATGTCTGATATAAATAATAAATAATAACAATAAATTCATTATCATAATATATATCATTTATAATCAATAAATAAATCATTATTCCCACCCATTAAAGGGTTAATGGATAAATAAATGACATTCATTTGTTTGACAGTAGTCCACTGTACTTATGAAGGATGATTGCATATCCAATTTGAAAGAAGTGTGTGAATTTTTAGTTATTAAAATTCACATAATATAATATAATTACATTTATGTTACTGATATATTTATGTATACATGATATAAAAAGAGATAATGTTGTTTATGGAAGAATGAAAACAAAAATGTTCAATGCTTAACGTTGCCTCTTCTTAGGGTATCCCCTTTTACATTGTACCAATGGAATTTTATGGTTGGATTTATGACCACAAAAACGATTATTGGATTAGTTTATAGATGTTAAAAAGATATTTGAATGGTTTTTTCAGAAACAAATAGGTTATTATATTCGAATAAAATATAAGAATAAGTTGTCTTTTATAACGGTGGTGAGTTCCAGTTTTGAAATTTCACCAAATATCAATTTATAACAAATTAAATCTCAATCTACATAAATAAAAAATATATTTATTCGAATGTGAAAAAAATATTGTTCTAATATCATCAAACTGTATATTTATTCCTTTATTTTTTATATTATAAACCATATTTTTCAATTAACCCTTAGTTGATATATTTTATTTTTAACTAATGTAACATATTTTTCAACATTAAATGATTGTAATTTTTACTTATTTGATTGAAATTAACTATAAAGAGTCAATTAATTCAATAATATAACTTATAATAACAATTTTATATTTTTTAAATACTTTTATGATTTATAAATAATTTAATGAATTATTATTTTCATTAAAGATCATTAATGTATTTTGTAACACTATTCCTTAAATTTAAAGTAGGAAATAAATACAATAAGATAAAATAAATATTTCATTGAGCCATAACATGACATATTCAAGAAATAAATTCATTGATTCCCTTAACTAATATAATTTATATCTCTTTTAATGTTTCTAATATCATTTAATTTTTTTTCCATTAATGGAATACATAGTGTATCATCAGTGTGTAATTATATATGATAATTATTTCTTCACAAAATAATGAATAATTTTTAATGAGTTATATAAACTTTTTATATTTAATAATAATATTTATAATCAATAATATGTTCTAGTTAACACTATTTTTAAAATATTAAACCTATAAAAATTATGGCTAAGTCATTTTGTCATGCACATAGCTTTTAATAATTTCTAAGTCATTTTCATGGAAAACTGTCCACTAAAGAACTAAATATTTAAACTTATTTGTTTATAGTCGAATTAAATTAATCAAATTTTTTTTTCATGTTTTAAATAATTTTTATAATATTCCAAATATTATATTTACCCGTAAACACAAGATTTACCCTTAGGAGTGGTAATAAAATTATTATGTTTTGTTATTCATATTTCCAAATAATAAAAGGGACATATATACTAAATTTTGAAATTATGAATCAAAATTTTGAATCTATAATTTAAAATTCAAATCATTTATGTTGTTAAAATTAATATAAAATAAATCCCTAAGACTTGTAAGAAGGCATAATTTTAATGTGAAAATGTTCAAATGTTTACTATGTTTATGGATATGAATTAATTTTATCAATGAATCTGATGACCTAAATTAGATTAATATATTTACATTTGAACTAATTTTACTTTAAGACCAATTAAAAAATGTAATTTATCAATATATGTCACTTATATGAAAATCATGTTTTCAATTAAAATCCAGTATTTTAACTATTAATCAAAAAGGAAATCGACTCAAAAAATTAAAAAATCACTATAAGAGAATTTTAATATAACTATTTGAATATATAAGTTCATTTTTTCACATAAAATTATCAACATTTTAAAAATATAGTTTTATACTAATGCGACATTAAATGGTTATAACAATTCTTTTTATGGAAACATCATTTTTATGTATAAAATTTGGTTTATTTTTATATCAGGTCCATAAAACACATAGGGTGAATTTTAAAAATATTCATCAATATATATATA
Source organism: Viscum album (assembly GCA_963277665.1). Taxonomy (NCBI): domain Eukaryota; kingdom Viridiplantae; phylum Streptophyta; class Magnoliopsida; order Santalales; family Viscaceae; genus Viscum; species Viscum album. Next base: position 1,460,800,712 of record OY728142.1, read on the forward strand.
TATATATAATTAATATATTAAAAAATAGTGATAATATTAGTATAGAACAATCATGGATATATTTTAATTGTTTTTTCAAAGAAAATGTTTGCTTTTATTTTAAAAAGGGTTTTACTTGTGTAAGAAAAATTTCATAATTTAGTCAATCTTATTAATAATATCTATTCCTACATCTAGTTTATAATTTTATTTAATGAATTATAATAATAAAAACAATCATAGTGACTACGTTTTTTTGTAATGTAATCCAAGCCGGTGATGCGAATAACAAAAGACATCAAATAAATCAAACTATTTTAAAAAATATATTTTATAAAATTATCAGGGTGTTTTAGACAATACATGGTGTCTCCCCTAGGGAACATGTATATCTCATGATGATATATTTAAAACACAGAGTTTTCCTTTAAAAATATTTCCAATTATCACTCCAAACATATTTACATTTGATAACCAATTCCACAAATAAAGCATGGGGATCCCTTCCAATGATTCCTAGAATCACGACCCTTATATTACAATTAATATAAAATGAATGCAAGGTTTAGAAATCTAGATCACTTACCCTCATTAAAACCCTGTTATATATGGTAGGACATTCCCATTACCATTTCAATCATGGATAAAAATGGTCAGGTTCTTAAGTAATTCATTAATATGTTCCACTTATAAAATAAATGCTAAAATTTTATAAAACGTTCCATAATAGAAATAACGGGATTTTAATAAAGGTCTTTCCAACCAACTATATCAATATAGGCTATTCAATTAATAATTTTTTAAAATCCATCAATATTAATGTAATTAACAGGAAAACATTCCATATCAATTAGCACCATACATGAAAGAAGAATAAAATATACCAAAATAACAACCAATCAACAAAATAATCATAATGTTAATTTAATAAGAAAAGGTGAAACCCCTAATGTGGTGTTTTGGTCCCATTGAGATGATATACTAGAGTGACACATACAACCACATTCTTATTAATCTCTACAATTACATTTTATGGGATATTTACCGCTCTAAATTGATTTTTTAGAAATCATTTAATTAATTATCATCATCCAAGAGACACGCTGCTATGGGTGGTCAAAACGTGTCGTTCATGACCATGAATAGTCCATGTTTAATCTACAAGGTATACTTTTATTAGAGTGTAGTTTTTTTTAAAAAAAAATTCTCATTTTAGATGTGTCACATAGAAATTTTAGTGCCTAGACAAATGTAAATTAAAAATTAGTAGAAATTGAGGAAGATTACATAGGAAACCTACCATTGGTATGTGAATCTATAATCTTCAATCATTGAGGCTTGATTTCTTATGAATTATGGGAAATCGGTGAAATATAAAATATACCTTAAAATAGATTTTATTATCTTTCATGAAAATATCACTTGATATTGGAGAGATTTCTTAATAAAAGAAGAATTCCGACTCATAGAAATAACAAGGTGTATCAAATGCATTTGATTAAACTCAAAACATACATCAATTGGATTATTTCACTCCTTTTTTAAGAGAGGAGATGAGTATCCTCAAGGGAGGATCCTTGACATGGTTAAGAGGAGAAGAAAGGTGAATAAATAAATAAAAAGAATTGGGGGTGGGGGATGGTGATTTCACTGATTTAATGAGGCAGACACTTTTTCTACATGGTTGGATAAAATATGTAATAACCATGCTTCCACCACTTCCACAGAACGAGTCACACATGGTTCATATGCACAAGTTGGGAACCATGCATTTTACCTATGTCATAAACCCACAATAGAACTCATGAACATTCCGATCCTATCATACTGTTAGAAAAAATCATGAGATACCATCAAATGTACTGGATTAGTAGCACAATTTTTCATTTATGTTTGTATGGTTTTAGAAAAACTGTGTGCCCCATTTATCTTCTCTAGATTTTGATGTTTTAGATCTCAATACTCCTGAATCTTTACAAAATTCTATAGATGCCTATCAGGACTTAGACCAAGTCTAAAAACCTAAATTTTTATTGTTTTAACTCTAATAATTATTTTTTAAAATATATATTATAAATATATCCATATATGAAACTAAATGATGAAGTTCCTTCAAAAATATCATGTTGTTCAAAAACATTGGTCATTATAATCTACCAACATTAGAAATTATAATCCATAATAAACATTGTTGAAATTGAATAAAACATTTGAATTACTTGGTTCATGATATTTCATTCTAATGGTCCATGTTTTATTTCAACATTACTGTGTCACCCCAAGAACAAATATAGGCATATGATACTTAAACCATTAAAATCTGATCCAACACATAGATTGAAAACCAAATCATTAAGATAAATCTTATCTGTTACATTTTAACTATAGAAATGATATCTCAATCATATATTTAATAACACATCCTATGGATTTTCCCATAATAGGTTTTATAATTTTATGTCCAATTCTGAATCAGAATATCTCCACTATTGGAATTTTCCAACGAACCATACATTAATGTTCTAAATATGTTTTCTATGTTGACGTCGAATTGAGATAATTGTTGAATATTGATCAAAATTAATTATCATGGTGATGATTTATTTTCATGAAAATAATTATATGACCCAAACCATAATTTCTCCATGTCAATGTTGTTCAATGATTTGGTTCCTTACCTGCTAAATTAGATGAATCTAGAGGGAAAAATAATCAATCCACTTTTTACTAACTACTCTAAAAATTCAAATCATATATTAATGATGTGTCATAACTAAAAATAAGATACCATCTCCAAATGAACATCATGATTTCCTCAAACCCATACATTGATGCCCATAAAAATCTTCTAACGACATATCTGGAAAATGTCCATTTATTTTGTTGTTCATCAACTCAAACATTATTGTTTTACAAATCCAATGCACTAGGGTTTTCAGCCTTAAAACATCACATCCTAGTTTGAATAAAAAATATTAACCTTGAAGCCATAAAATGGAGTCCGAGGATCTCATCTGTGATAGTCTTAGTCTTGATGTTTTCACGTGAGATGTTGGTACATAAGTGTCAAATCCATATATCATGATTATTGACTGATCCTAAAGAGGTATTTTCTTAGTAGTCATGTAAACAAACTAGAAACTGTATGAGACCTCATCTAAGGATTTTCTATTTTGGAAACCATTCATCAATAATGACCTACCATTTCTACATTACAACCATTCTTCTAATGTACAAATATTTTGGGGACCACATATCAAGCCTAATTACTTACATTTAATGCGGTGTATATCTGATTCTCTCTTAGTATTTCGAGGAAGATGTCCATATTGGCAACATGGTGATATCTAAATGATTATTACAATAATAGGATGAAAAATAATCCAATTTATATTCAAGTCACTCCCTCCATAACCACGACTATGTTCTTAGTGAGGTTTCAATCTAACATAGACAACTTTCATGAGATGGAACTGTTGAACCATCTCTGGCCAACCCCTTTTCGAATGAGCTCGGATGATCCTGTTGATGAATCGTAATAACATGATCATGATTCCCTCCCCATTGAGGCATCATGTGATACATTAGTAACAACACCTTGGTTCAATTCATGCTTACTGATGTTTTATAGAGTTATATTCTAAGACAATGGTACCATTGTCGTGGGGCCACAGAAGCATTAACACATTTGAAGTCTCAGATGCATCATGGGAATTCAAAAGGAGAAATAAAAATTTACATATGTTCCATTTTCATTGTGCTCATTATAATAGTATGGAGACATTTTACCACAATATATATAACCCTTCCCACCTTTGGGGATTTCTTAATCAACAGAATTACTAAACAAGATAACTGATGTGTTAACACATTCTTTATAGACTGTTGATTATAGTTTATAGACATAGACAACATGATTGTGAATGAATTATACAAAAAAGATAAAAACATTTCATTTTAATGTGATAGATTATATTAAAATTTATATGTACATGGGACAGTCTTCCTGAGTAACATTCACATGAACCATTACATTAGGTTTAAGATCCAAATCAAATGGACCTACATTTCAACCACTCAGTCCACCTTGAAACGTCACACCATGAATGGGGATGAGTAATACTTCAATTAATATATAGCTCTATCAACCATAGAGACGAATAATGATAAAATCATTATAGATCAACATGTTAACTCTTACCATTGAAAAGAAATAGTTATCAGTAACATTTAATAACATGATAAGTACAACACATACCAACTCATATGACCCCGTGGGTTCACTAGGAAAATTGAACATACATGGTACTATCAATAGGATTAAAAAGCATAATAATATAGTAGAATATAATTCATAAATAGATTTTCCCAATGTAATACTATACCATACGGTGGTAAGGATGAATGATGACTTCTAGAGTATTTCTAAAAGGAAGTGGAAGAAAATGAATGGTCCTATTACGGAATAACCACCCATTATGAAAAATGGTTCAATTTAGAAACTAAGAGTATACATTGTACAAAAGGAACCTAAAACCACCCAGGATATGAAATGGTTCACAAGAATATGGAATGAATTTAATGTTCTATGGGCATTACATAGATCATGAAATCCCATTTCTGAAATATTAAAAATTGACCCTACAAACGGTTCATGCATATATGATCACTCTGATTAAAGGAAAATAATCTAGGTTTAATATACTAATTAATTCGAATAATTTAACTATCACATACCCTTTTCAGGGGTACTACTCAAGGAAGATTGTAAACCACCCTCATATGATTGCTAGACTAAGAACACTTCTTATTTATTCAACTTAAAATCACAACACTAATACCCATTTATCATTTTAAACATTTCATTACTAGTTTTTAATAGTTTTAAGTAAAAAACATTCGGTAAAACTACTTTTACATTTATTTAAATAACACCACAAGATAATATAGGCATGTCATATTAAAACCATTAACAAGATTAATTATTTAATTGAAATCCTATAGTGATTAGATAAATTATATTATAAATATATTATATATGATCATTTATTTATTAATATGGGTTTTAAAATTTGTATTGGTTAAATAAATTTTCAATTTCAATACATTGAGGAATACAACCATTATGTTTTAATTTTAATTTAAATAAACAAATTCCTCATATATGTATATCTCAATAGTTGATAACCAGCCCATTATAATTTAATAAGGTGATTGGTCAAGTAAGATACTAACATACGTCTATATGTGAACAAATATAGGTATCTGTGGACTCCGTAAATAACCACTCACAAATAGCATTCATATACCAACATGTGGTAAAGAAATAAGGTGTAACATTATAACAAACACCTATAAGGGTCCTAATCATGTCATTTTTGGTTCACCAAATTGCAACTAGAATCATATTAAACATTTATATTCAAAACACCCTTAGTGGATAATCACATAAGACAAATGACACAACTTTTTGAATTGGTTCTAGTTTTGCATATACGAATTTTCTGATATGTTTTATCATGACCAACTGATAGATATATAAGCCTTTATAATGGGAAAAATATCATTTATAGTTAAAATTATATAGATTTAATATTTATACAAGGGTCTCACTGTATATCATACTCATAGTTGATGGATTTTTTATATTGGTTACCATTTAACGATTCATAAATTATAAATACTCATTATAGATTGAAAATTATATCCCATTTAATCCAAACCATAAATGTTTTTGGCCATGTAACAAATGGTTCCTAGATTAAAAATGTAACAATTTGTTATTAAAGCGACCACTATAAATTTTTGTTAGAAAACACCTTTTCAGTTGATGATATAAATTTAATGACCCCTTTTATATCATTTTTTAAAATAGTATTTCTATAACTATAAGTAAATATAGGTAAACATTTTCAATTTAAAGAGAAACGTGAAAAATAATCAGTGAATCCCACTACAAAAGCAAGCAACTCCCAATCATGGTACACAATATATATGAAAATAACAATATATGTATGGAAAATGATTATATAATCGTTGTAAATGACTAATAATTCATGTGGATACCTAATAATAAATATAAACAATGAATGGTACAAAAATTAATAACGAGGTATATAAACATCTTGATTGTAAACACACAGGGTACATTAAAAAATTCTCAAATAGCATAGATATAAAATAAAAATGGAGTATAATAAACATTACTAGTGCATCTATATATTACTACAATTATGAAAGTAATTCTTATTCCATTCCATATCTGGCCTAGGTTAAAATACCATAAATCTCATAAATTATTAAAACCATAAAATAAAATAGTTTTTAAAGGTGAAATGCTATTTACCTATAACAATGAACAACACAGACAACCATACCATCCCTAGACACTTAGACTTTTCCCCAAGCATGGATTGATCACCCCTAGAAACTACAATTTACCACATCGTGACACATTCCTAGTATCTTGTATAATTGCCAAAAATATTAAGTAAATTGAAAAAGGTTCTCATTCCCCCTATTCACATCTAAACCTTGAAGCCACTGAAATGGTGGATCAAGACAATCAATCACATATCTTCAAGTTAACCACCAAGTAATCAAGAAGATGGTGACTAGAAGTATGGTATAATGTAGGTAACATGTGGAGACTATATATTAAATAAAGTGTAACACAACCATATAAGAGATAAATAATAAAAGGACCAATAGATTGTGTTGTATATAAAAAATTAAAGTGTAGTAGATAGGTAAATATAATATCTTATAAAGAAAATCTAATGGGATATTCAAAATATATATCAATGAAATTATGCCAGAACAATTATATTATAAAAATTGGAAAATTAAAAAAGGTAGTAAAATCTAATACATGGATAAATAAAAATAACAAATACCCAAAGGGGGAATCCCTATAAGCATCATTAATACTTGGTCAGTAAAAATCTCTTATGTTCCCTTGAACATTTCACATCACACACAACCATCGAAGGACATGAAAACATATGGTATGCTCAGTTACCCCTGTGCAACTACATCTCATCAATGAATTGATATATAATATAGAGGCCATCACAAATGGTGTCTAAATAAAAATAATGTATATGAATAGAAAATATAGTTGTATATTTGAACATGAAAATTGTAAATAAAATAAAAAAAAATCATGTAGGTCTGGTTTCCTCATGGTTACACCACATATATTACTTGCATTAGACTAATTTTGATGCCATTAAACTATGGTGTACCTATAAAGATATGTAATATCATTGTAATTAATGTGTCATCATAAGGTAATGATCAAGATAGTGAAAAACCAGTGCTTGTGATTTAGATTGAGAAAGAATACTTGGGGTTTTAGTTATGCTTCCAGGACTATAATATAAAATTCTTCATCGGAATTTAATAAGAGGCACCTTGAGCCTATCTAAGTGGACCAAAAAATGAATCCTGTTTGTTTCATCTATTACACTCTATGATCACAATACTATATGATTTCATCTATGGGGATCCATAAATATAATCTCAATCAACACTCTCTACATGGAGTAAAGGAAAGAACCATCCTATAACATCCAAGGTATATCACATAGGGGAAAACGTATCACTTGTGGAATGGTATAAAAATCTATCCCCCATGAAAGTCCTTGGTTTTACTCTAGGGGAACTGTTATAAATCTTGCATAGGTAAGAAAAATTCCTAATGATCCCATTAATGGAATTTCATGTATCTCTCATAGTTTATTTACATTTCATATTAAATTCCAATTATAGGTCATAATGATCACATCTATGATGTCTTTAATTTAGGACCTTTGTATCACCCTCACCATAACACATAGTTTAGGATTAAATATAAATATCTCTAACCATTCATTACGACTCAGTTATACAATGGTGGAGATTTCCATTACCACTTCAATAAAGAATAACTTTGTCTATCTACATAAGAATTCCATTATTATTCACAACATATAAACTAAAAGAGATTCCATGTTCATAAAATTATATAACTAAATGATTTAAATTTAAAATGGTCACACCCAAATTCCATTTCAATATAAGACATTCATTTCATTATTTCATTCAATCCATCTACTAATGTATACATGCCAAGTGAACTTTCTATAGAAGTTAGAACTATGAATTCATGATGTATAACGTATAACATGATAATACGAATACCAAAGAAAAGACATCATTTTAATTTAACCATAGGAGGTTACAATCCCTAAGGAGGTGGATAAGTCCCTAAAAGATGATATAATGGGGTTTCACATCTTACAAACTTCCAATTAATCAATTTTTCTTACATTTTTTAATACAATATAACATAATGGGTTGTTTTATTAGAAAAAAATAATATAATTAGTGGCACCCAAGGGAAATAACATTATGGTATGTCCAAACATGATAATTCTGAACATCAATATTTTCATATTAATAGAAATTGGATAATTGGATTTGGGTTTTAGGTTCTAAAATGTAAATTTCACATTTAAGATGCATCACAAAGAAATATAGGTGACCGAAAAACTGATGTACTTTATAAATTAAAGAAACATGAGGAAAAGAATTTTCACCTACCTCATGATTAAGATTATCTACTCAACTAATATTCATTCTTGATTTAATAGTTTTATAAAATTTGAATAAATGGAAAACTGCCCAAAAAATAGGGAAAAATACATCGCATGAAGATAACATAGGAGATGGAGAGATAATCTATGAAGGGAAGAAGGGGGAGTCCTAGACATATAAACGAATATCAAATTCACCTGAATAAACACGAACCATACAACAGATGGATGATATCTTTTTATACATAGAAGGAAATAGTCTAATATATATGGGAAGATGCTACACACATGCAAGAGGAGAAGAAATAAGTAGAAATGAATAAAAACTCTGTTGGAGAAAAATTAGTATTTTATCCCCATTAATGATTTGTATGGGTTGGTTGTATAGTTGGAAAAAACATGTACTGATGGTTCTAGAGACTTGGTAGATAAAGAAGGAACTCTTGGTCCTTAGGTACGTGATAGTAAATTGTTTGTCCACGATGAATTCACCCTATTAGAAAACATGATACAAGATGAAAAACTATGTGAATAAAATCACATAGTTAGGAAAAATCATCTGAAACCGGTATGTCTATTTTATTAGCCACATGGTGTCTACCGGTGGGTCATATAGTTTAATAAAAACCATGTTCCCATTATATATTCTCCCTATTTTGAGGTTTCGGAGCCCTCTGCTCAAAAAATCGAGGGAACACCCAATATAACTATCGATTCTTAAAAATATTCATAAAACAAAATTTGTGAGTGTTACATATCTAAAAATTACATTATGAATAATAGATTAAAATAAATTCAATCAAAAAATAAAAATAAAATTGATGCATCACAAATTTAATCTAGTCCAAAAACATGGGTTGTTAATTAATCAATAACAGAAAAATGTGTTTTGAATGTCTCACAAGGATGTCCCAATACCCATTGGATATAAAATAGTCCTTAGGTATCAATAAAGCCATATTGGGAATGGATTACTAATATATCCATTAGTAAAATCCCGACAATAAACTATGCATGAATTTTCAATAATATTATAAAAACATAAATCCAAATAATAAAGAATAAAAATTATATAAAAATAAAAGAATGCTAAAATGTAAAATAAAAAATAACAGGAATAATAAAAAATAATTAAAAAAATAATCAGTATATTTTAAAAATTTATATGATATAGAGTAATATATGACATATAAAAGTGTCTACTCAACTAACACACATGTATGTGAAAAACTACTACACATCTTCATGTGACATGATGGCTCCATATCACCACATAAACATAGCCACTATTAACTCAATATAAGAAAAATTGAGTACCCTATTTCTCCATGTGATTTTTTTTATATTATCAATCTATATACTTTCTACATACTCCCAATTGATTTATATAGGGTGTGAACATAATTATCCCTTCTATATTATATCATGTTCTTCATGTGTACTATTTTATCATAAAATTTATCTAGATCTTTTGAAAATATTATATTTTAACATAGTATATTATCTTTTTATAGATAGGATAAATATCCTACATATTTATAATAATTTCTCAAAAAATATTATAATTTTTTTAAAAAACAAGATCCAATGGGGAGGCCTACGGTAAATATGGTAATGTTCAACAATGAATTTTTAGACTATATCAACATCTGGAATTCAAAAATAAATTGAATTCATAAGTCTATAAGGATATAAATCCCTATCCTAACGGAATGGTGGATTTCATCTTACATAACCAGAACTAACCAACAACTAAGGAGTATATGTATTCACCTAGAGGTTGGTTGATTCCCATCTAATAGAATAATGAATTCATTTATTATATCTTAGTACAATTTATTTATTATGGATTATCTTAATATATATTCCCATTTCCCAAATTCCCCATTACATATATCATGGTGTCAATAAAAAATTATTAAACTAATAATCCATTTAAATGGATAAATTTATCAATCACATAATTTATAGTTTTTATTATTCATTTATAAATAATTACATTTAAAATATGTACTTATCAAAGCCAGGATAAAAAATTAGAATAATGATAACATATATAATAATATATAAAAACTATATTCACATGGTTTATAATATATTAACATACCATTAGGAATAAAACTAATGACTATTGTTTCATTAAACAGTTGTTCCTCATGAAACAATATACCTAAATAAGAAAAACAAATCTTGTCATTAGTGTGAACTAATAAATATAAAAAGATCCATTATAAGGTTCTTGTAACCCCTATAAAATAGAACCATTCCATAAATATCATGATATCGGAACCCATAACATCCATATCAATTTAGGATAAGTGAAAACTATAAATAAGGGAGGTATAACCTAATGAAGTGGAGGTTAGTCTATAAATTTTTAATTTCGTAATGAATAAAATTGATGTGTGACTTGAAATAAGTATATGGAGAGGGGGTAGATTGATTAATGACTCTAGATCATAGATACATCTAAATAGTGATGAAAGGAATAGTGTGGGTTAGTAAACTCAATGGAGGATAGTAAGGTAATTTTATATTTTTAAAATTATTCGCCATACATATAATTAAAAAACATGGTTTGTAAAAAGGTTCCGGTAACACCCCAAGATTTCATTGTGTGTTATTTCTTCAAAATAATTCAATAACTTGCACTACACGCAACACTGAGTTCAATCACACCATGACTTACCCAAAAAAAGCAATTAAAAAGAGGTTATGAATAGCATTAACTAAATTTTAAACTTTATATAATCCTTATAATTTTAGAATCCATATTATGAATTTCTTAGACATAATGTAAGAACAAATTCATTTTCATTATTTCAATTTTACCAACTTTTAATACTAAAACCATTTTAAATACAATATTTTAAACTTTTTACTAAATGGGGATATCAAAAATTTAAAATGAAAGATCACAAGCTTCCACAGTACGCTTTCCTTTTAATAATACAGTAGCGTGTGTTGTACGCAAATTCGAGTTCTAACACACCACAACCAATCAAACTAGCCGTTATGAATAGTAATACCTACCTTTTAAAATTTTGGAAATTTTATCTCTCAAAATGGACTTCATTTTTGGATTCGTAATATCGAATTTAGACTAAGGTGAAATTTTTTGTACTTTTCGGATAACTTAAATATTTTGATGAATAGTGAAAATTACTAAATTTTAATTAAAAACAACTTTTTTAATCAAAAAAATTAATAGTGATAAATTATGAATTTGAGTGGTTTTAAAGTATATTTAGAATATATTTTTACCATTTAATATAATTTTGGTCATTGGACATAATTTTCAATTAAACCGAACATAAAAAAGTGTCAATCTTTTGATAGTTATTATCTCTTAAAAACACGCTTTTTGTTTTGACAGCGGGAATTAATTTTAAATTAATTTCTGCCACTTCTGTGTTTATAATATGGAAAAATGGATTCCATATTTGGAATCATGATGTTCAAATTGTGTAAATAGGTAACTTCTATTATTAGACATTTGGAATAATTACTGTGGTAAATATTTTATTTACCATGGTTAAGGGTAAATCCGGTAAATAAGGGTTAAAAAATAATATTATAATAATACTAAATTACCCTAAAACGTGTCCTAACCAAAATTGTTGATAAATGTTCGACCATAGGAATCTTTGGGTCGATTTCGTGACCCCATGGTGCCACTTGTAGGTGATAGGGACACTTTATTTTAATTAAGTTAAAATGAATACAAAAATGACACAAGCATATATCTTTTAGAAAAACAATTTTTATATAGGGTTATATATGTTTTATTTTAGATTATAAATATTAATTAGAAAGATTAAAATATTTCCTACATAATTATATTTTATTTATAATTTTTATACATTAAAAAATTTAATTTATTCATGACACAATGATGATGAATTAATTACTATAATAGTTAAAAATTAATATAATTTACATTATAAATACCCAAATAAATATAATATGAAACTTTTAATGAATTAAACTAATTTTCTAGGATATTATGATATATTAGGATTGATTTAATTGACATTTTTTGAAGTAATAAATCTGTTATGAGTTTCACAAAAATCAACTATTGAATAGTGTCAAAATTGACATAAAAGAGTTCTTAAAACAAATATTATATTATTAATTGATATTAAATTCCTAAAAATCTAAGGTTCGGACAAGAGACTTATATCATGATATGTTCATCATTAATTGACTAGTTGGGGGTCTCTTGTATGTATATAGTATGTTTATTAACCATATTATATAAAAATACAAAGAGACATTGTAAAAGTGAAACTAATTAACTTAGAGTTAATACTTAAAGATAAGGTTAATATAAGTACCCAAAACTGTCTAAATTCTATTGTTTGAGTTTTTTTCGACCCATCCCCACCTTAACATTTAAATAATCAACTTTTGAGCCATTAGAAACTGTATATGAATTTATTATAAACTAATATTTCTAGCTTCTCCAAAGGTTCCCCTCACCCCTCTTATAAAAGGGAACTCCTCCTTCTCATTTCTTCACACCTTCAAAACCTTTTGGTTCGGAAAAACACTTCCCAAATACTCTCCCAAATTCCCTCACTACAACCTAGAGGCCTTACTTTGATCAGAAAACCAACTTAAGGAGCCCTTTTGATCAAATCAAAAGGAAGAACCCGAAGAAGAGGTAATGATTTCACCACCTTTTTCCAAGTTCCATTCTTCTTCCACTTCTTCTTCCTTTGTTATTACCATTCTAAAATAATAACTCCAGTATCATATATATACTGTGACGTTATTATAAATATGGTACAACCATATTCAGTATTCTATCCACCCTTTGAATAACATGTCATCATACGTGCGTGCGTACGGCTTACCGTCTCCACGTCGTGGTGTAATTGTTATTCAATATATTATTATTTGGATGGGTATAATAATGATATGTAACTCATGTAAATAATACATATAACATGTTAATTATTCTGTATATATGATATAACAACCATTTATATATTATTTCAAAAGAATGATATTGTCACTCGTGCGTACGTAGTGACTACCGTCTCCACGAACGCGATGAGATTAATTCTCCATCATATCCATTCAAGTATAATTATCATTTGATGATTTAAAAATGATGTTTAAGGACTTGATATCATTATGGATATGAATAATATACAACCTATCCATTACCAACATGGCTTACGTAACAAAGCATATAAAAGAAAACAAGTAAGTTAACACCCGAAACAACGATAATACTAAGATATTATTATGAAATCAATATTAAAAGATCATATATGATATCATATTAATGTATATGATTCTTGTATAAATAAGAATTATTTCACCATTATACAGGAGTTTAACCTACCCCAACAAAGTAAATGTACAAGGTAAGGGGTTTTCATCTCACTCCTTAATCCCGTGAGATTCATGCCATATTTCCACCATTACCTTTTGTGTGGTGTATGTACTGCCCATAATTATATTCTTTGTGTAATACACTCTAATTTATGTGTATTTACATATTCATTGTTTGATACCTCTTTCATAGGTTGTATGTTTCATAAGTTACCAAATTGGTAAAGGTTATTTCACAATCTCTTAATTATCCGAGGTTGTTTGTACGTAATAATCTACTGGGATCTCTTTATCATCCACATCCATGTTTCTTCAAAATGTATTTCAAAACATTTTTACTATTTACAAGGATATGGGTTAAAGTCATTTATACCCTTATTTGACTTTTTATAAGTGCTTTATAAAAGAATCTTTCCGTCGTTTTCCAAACAAGTTGCTTTTTAACCGTTTCGACAGAATTAAGGTAAGAATGTTTTTTTTAACTTATACGTCGGGTGCAGTTATTTTCCGCCGTTATCAAATCGTTGAAGCTTCCCTTACAAGCTTATAAGAATATTATCAAATTGAATGTATTATTTTATAATTATGTTACTTTAAAAATGATTTAAAAAAAGATATATTTCTCTAAAATAGTTTTGATTTCATCTATGTCAATATCCTTTGATGGCTTTTAAGATTATTTGAAGTTGATTTATGATGTTACAAAACATCCCTATTTTATTGAAGGTTTTGTGATATTTTTTACTATGGATAAGTTATTCTTATGTCACTCATGGTTTTTGTTTAATGTATTGACATTTTATAAGTTATTTTTATTCCGAATGTTTATGTTATATTTCAACCTTTCATTCAGATGAATGTGTTAGACAAGTATGTTCTGGGTTGGGGACCAGTAAAAGTAAGCCATCCGGTTTGGTCTCCGGTTATTAGAGGAACTCCGGTTTGGTATCTGGTTATTAGAGGCACTCCGGGTTGGTGTCCGGTTATTAGAGGCACTCCGGGGTGGTGTCCGGTTATTAGAGGCACTCCGGGTTGGTGTCCAGTTATTAGAGGCACTCCGAGTTGGTGTCCGGTTATTAGAGGCACTACAGGTTGGTGTCCAGTTATTAGAGGCACTCCGGGTTGGTGTCTGGTTATTAGAGGCACTCCGGGTTGGGTTCCGGTTACAGTTAGTCCCAAGGTCTTGGGATGAGGCCTTGACAAAGAAATTAAAGTTCAGCATTTTGCATTCCGACATTATGAAAGTGGTTATTGATATTGCATGTGATTATTCCATTAGTATAATATCCATGTGAATAAGTAAATGGCATTATTTCATTTTAATTTTTCCGTACTATGTTGAAGTTCATGTTTAAAAGGGTTTTGTTTTAGTAATGCATTGCCTTAAATGTTTATGCTTATTTTTGAATGTTCCGCTATATTTTTATCCTTACTGGGCATTTGAGCTCACCACTTTTCTATGTTTTATTTTTCCCAGGATGTGAAGAAGTAAGTTATGAATGACCTACAGGGATATTATGAGGGGATAATTGTGTGGACTGTGGAGACATTGTGTTGTCGTAGTAGTTATTCACTTTATGATGTAATGTAAAACTTATGAATATATCTAGTGTTTCCAAGGCTACTAAACCAATCTGTCTTTCGAGATTTGATATTTCTTGTGATCATGAAAATGTTATGAAATAATGCACCGACTCTGGGTAACTAGGGTCGGGGCGTTACAGTTGGTATTAGAGAAAGTTTAGTACAAACCTTGGAAGCTAGATTTAGATAAAATCTGATTATATCACATAGATTTGAGATGAATTTTGAGGATTAGTATAGAAGAACATCCTAGAATTTTGGTATTGTAGAGATTTTGTGAGTTTTCTGAGCAATACATCCCTGTCTGGATACGAGCAGGTAGAGGCGGCTCTAGCACAGATGTACGTAGGGGTAAAACCCGAAAACACCACTTTGAGATAGACTCGAACGGGAACTGGTGCACGACAACGGGCCTTGCTGCACTCTTGGTTACGATACTCCTGGGGGATATGCTTAGGATAACTCTCATTTTCTTTACAAACCATAGTGAAGGGTTTATGAGTATATACATCCTCAAAGGAGACATTTTTATGATTATGGATTATATCCATAAACTTTTTAATTTTTGTTATGTGTTTTACAAGTTTGGGATTAGGTATTTTTATTCATAAACTAATCTAATGTATGCCATTGTTTAGAAATGGCACCCAGTAGAAGGAATGAGAACTCTAGAAATTCACATGATACAAAGAGAAAGAAGGATCATATATTTTATGGTCTTAAGCCAGAATTTACAAGAGAAATAGTTTCACATAAATTATCATCATATGAAGAAATAATATCATGTGTTGATAAGATAAGTAAAGAGTTTACAGAGTCCTATGGCTTTGAAGGGAAGCAAGAGAAGAAAAGGATGGAAGAGAGAAAGATGGATAAAGGGAAGAGGGAAAAGAAGAATTTTCCCATATGTGATAACTGTGGAAAAAAACACCCTGGAACATGCCTGAAAGGAATGGGAGTTTGTTATAAGTGTGGAGGAAAAGGGAACAAATTAAGTGACTGCAAGGGTAAGAAAATGGTTTCAAATGTACAATTCTTCATTTGCAAGGAGTTGGGACACTATGCAAACCTATGTCCCAGTCATCAGACTATGCCGCAAATGATGCTATTGGATAATAATCAAGTTATGATACTACCACAGATGAAGAGGAATGATTTGAGTTCTTATGTTGATTATGTCAATTGAGTGTTGTATCAACAATGTACTTGTAATAATAATTATGGAGTATAAAAGGATTGTACTGCAGTACTGTTTCATTAAGGACTTGAGATTGTGTGGAACAAAGAAAAGTGACTCAATGGCAGGATAAATTTTTGGAAAATATATGGTTGAGAGAATGATAAACCATAATATAGTTCTGATACCGAGGTAGTGATTTTGGAATAATACATGATTGTTTTGGATAAATTATATTGGATATTCTTGACTACCTTGAAACTGATTAATGATTTGTATATTCCATCATTGTTGGGGTTTAAAACATTTTTGGATTGATTCTATATGGAATAAGGGAGCATGAATGTAATCAATAAGGAATATGGAAATTCAGGAGGTTTCGGTGTATTAAAAGAATACATGATGAAGGTATTCATATGCTATTATGGGGTAAAAAGGATCTACATTATGTTTACCTTCCTTATAAAAGTTGGACTGTGAGTTTGGACAGAAGTATTTTGGATAGTTCTAGTTTGGATTATTTTGGATAGTTCTAGTTTGGATTATTTTGGATTGCCATAAAAGGACAACCCGGAGGTCGGGCGGCAACCCGTCGCGTCCGACAAGGCCGCGAGACATGAACCCGCAACCGAAGGGCGACAAGGGTGTATCACCTACCACTGGCCCACGAGATGTCCTGGATTAAATAATGTAGTTTTTTTAAAAGTTCTGGTAGATGAATTATAAATTCATTTATTTTGGAAACCTGTACGAATAGTATAAATAGAATTTTTTTTACGTTCTATTATCTTTTATAGTGAAAGATAAGTTTGTGGTAGAAATTTAATAATGGATAAAACTCTAATTATAAAGTAAGTATATCTCCTTATGATCTTAGCCAATCTCATAAATAAATTCCTCAACATTAAGAAAAAGAACATAGAACAAAATTTTTATCCTAGATGGTACCTTAAATCATCACTAATTTATGGCTTTGGGATTGTTGGCCTTTTCATAGTCATGTTCTCTACCACTCTCCATCAGATAATTGATGGTTAGATTTCTCTTCCACATCCATATTTTCCAATATGGAACCCTAGTATGTGTTTTTTTTCGGTAATCTTTATACTTTCCACTATTTATTTTAAATAGAGGCCTCATTAATTCATTTTTCGATGTGGGATTTCAACTAAGATATTTTTAAACGGCAAAAATGGGTTATCCCAATACCCTATGTTTCGTTGAACCGATGGTATTTCAAATCATCATAGATTAATGAATTTAAGGACCTCAATTTTATACTTGTTTGTGATTGATGACCTCAATCACTACCTATAAATATTTACGTTTTTCCTCCAATTATATGTCTCTAATTGCCACCAATGTTCTCTTAATCGAGATTATAATTTGGTGGTGAGCCTTTCATTTCTCTTTTCCTCATATTAAGACTAAATTTTAGTAACCCAATTTCCGATGTGGGTTTTCCCACAAATATATTTTCTATTTTCAACCTTTTATTTTCCAAGAACAATTTCAAATTGCGAGGATCCAATTTACTGAAGGAGGGGAGAATGTAACACCCCAAGATTTCATAGTCTGTTATTTCTTCAAAATAATTCAATAATTTTCACTACACGCAACACCGAGTTCAATCACACCATGACTTACCCAAAAAAAATCCATTCAAAAGAGGTTATGAATAGAATTAACTAAATTTTAAACTTTATATAATCCTTATAATTTTAGAATCCATATTATGAATTTCTTAGACATAATATAAGAACAAATTCATTTTCAGTATTGCACTTTTACCAAATTTTAATAGTAAACCCTTTTTAAATACAATATTTTAAACTTTTCACTAAATGGGGACATCAAAAATTTAAAATGAAACATCCCAAGCTTCCACGGTACGCTTTCCTTTGAATAATACTATAGCGTGTGTTGTATGCAATTTCGAGTTCTAACACACCACAACCAATCAAACTAGCCGTTATGAATAGTAATACCTACCTTTTAAAATTTTAGAAATTTTTTCTCTCAAAATGGACTTCATTTTTGGATTCGGAATATCGAATTCATCCTAAGGTGAAATTTATTTACTTTTCGAATAACTTTAATATTTGGATGAATAGTGAAAATTGCTAAATTTTAATTAAAAACAACTTTTTTAATCAAAAAAATTAATAGTGATAAATTATGAATTTGAGTGGTTTTAAAGTATATTTAGAATATATTTTTACCATTTAATATAATGTTGGTCATTGGAAATAATTTTACAATTAAACCGAACATAAACAAGTGTCAATCTTTTGATAGTTATTATCTCTTAAAAACACGCTTTTTATTTTGACAGCGGGAATTAATTTTAAATTAATTTCGGCCACTTCTGTGTTTCGAATTTGGAAAAATTGATTCCATATTTGGAATCAAGATCTTCAAATTGTGTAAATAGGTAACTTTTATTCTTAGAAATTTTGAATAATTACTGCGGTAAATATTTTATTTACCATGGTTAAGGGTAAATCCTGTAAATAAGGGTTAAAAAATAATATTATAATAATACTAAACTACCCTAAAACGTGTCCTAACCTTATTGGTTGTTACCTGTTCGACCATATGAATCTTTGGGTCGATTTTGGGACCCCATGGTGCCACTTGTAGGTGATAGGGACACTTTATTTTAATTAAGTTAAAATGAATACAAAAATGACACAAGCATATATCTTCTAGAAAAACAATTTTTACATAGGGTTATATATGTTGGATTTTATATTATAAATATTAATTAGAAATATAAAACGATTTCCTACATAATGATATTTTATTTATAATTTTTAGACATTAAATAATTTAATTTATTCATGACACAATGATGATGAATTAATTACTATAATAGTGAAAAATTAAAATAATTGATATTATAAATACCCAAATAAATATAATATGAAACTTTTAATGAATTAAACTAATTTTATAGTATAATATGATATATTAGAATTTATTTAATTGACTTTGTTAGAAGTAATAAATCTGTTATGAGTTTCAAAAAAATCAACTATTGAATAGTGTCAAAATTGACATAAAATAGTTCTTAAAACAAATATTATATTATTAATTGATATTAAATTCCTAAAAATCTAAGGTTCGGCCAAGAGACTTATATCATGATAGTTTCATCACTAATGTACCACTTGGGGGTCTCTTTGATGTATATAGTAAGTTTATTAACCATATTATATAAAAATACAAAGAGACATTGTAAAAGTGAATCTAATTAACTTAGTGTTAAAACTTAAAGATAAGGTTAATATAAGTACCCAAACCTGTCTAAATTATATTGGTTGAGTTTTTTTCGACCCTTACCCACCTTAACATTTAAATAATAAACTTTTTAGCCATTAGAAACCGAATATGAATTTATTATAAACTAATATTTCTAGCATTTCCAAAGGTGCCCCTCACCCCTCTTATAAAAGGGAACTCCTCCTTATCATTTATTCACACCTTCAAAACCTTTTGGTTCTGCAAAACTCTGCCCAAATACTCTCCCAAATTCCCTCACTACAACCTAGAGGCATTAGTTTGATCAGAATGCCAACCTATGGAGCCCTTTTGATCAAATCAAAATGAAGAACCCGAAGAAGATGTAATGATTTCACCACCCTTTTCCAAGTTCCTTTCTTCTTCCACTTCTTCTTACTTTATTATTACCATTCTAAAATAATAACTACAGTATCATATATATACTGTGATGTTATTATAAATATGGTACAACCATATTCAGTATTCTATCCACCCTTTGAATAACATTTCACCATACGTGCGTACGTACGACTTACCGTCTCCACGTCGTGGTGTAATTGTTATTCAATATATTATTATTTGGATGGGTATAATAATGATATGTTACTCATGTAAATAATAAATATAACATGTTAATTATTTTGTATATATGATATAACAACCATTTATATATTATTTCAAATGAATGATATTGTCGCTCGTGCGTACGTACGGACTACCGTCTCTACGAACGCGATGAGATTCATTCTACATCATATCCATTCAAGTATAATTATCATTTTATGATTTAAAAATTATGTTTAAGGACTTGATATCATTATGGATATGAATTATATACAACCTATCCATTACAAACATGTCTTACGTTACAAAACATATAAAAGAAAACAAGTAAGTTAACACACGAAACAACGATAATACTAAGATATTATTATCAAAGCAATATTAAAAGATCATATATGATATCATATTAATGTATATGATTCTTGTATAAATAACAATTATTTCACCATTATACAGGAGGTTAACCTACCCCAACGAAGGAAAATTACAAGGTAAGGGGTTTCATCTCACTCCTTATTCTCGTGAGATTCATGCCATATTGCCACCATTACCTTTTGTGTGGTGTATGTACTGCCCATAATTGTATTCTTTATGTAATACACTCTAATTTATGTGTATTTACATATTCATTGTATGATACCTCTTTCATAGGTTGTATGTTTCATAAGTTACCAAATTGGTAAGGGTTATTTTACAATCTCTTCATTATCCGAGGTTGTTTATACGTAATAATCTACCGGGATCTCTTTATCATCCACATCCATGTTTCTTCAAAATGTATTTCAAATTTTTTTTACTATTTACAAGGATATGGGTTAAAGTCATTTATACCCTTATTTGACTTTTTATAAGTGGTTTATAAAGGAATCTTTCCATCGTTTTCCAAACAAGTTGCTTTTTGACCTTTTCGACAGAATTAAGGTAAGAATGTTTTTTTAACTTATACGTCGGGTGCGGTTATTTTCCGCCGTTATAAAATCGTCGAAGATTCCCTTAAAAGCTTATAAGAATATTTTCAAATTGAATGTATTATTTTATAATTATGTTACTTTTAAAATGATTTAAAAAAAAAGAGGTATTTCTCTAAAATAGTTTTGATTTCATCTATGTCAACATCCTTTGATGGCTTTTAAGCTTATTTAAAGTTGATTTATTATGTTACAAAACATCGCTATTTTATTGAAGGTTTTGTGATATTTTTGACTGTGGATAAGTTATTCTTATGTCACTCATGGTTTTTGTTTAATGTATTGACATTTTATAAGTTATTTTTAATCCGAATGTTTATGTTATATTTCAACCTTTCATTCAGATGAATGTGTTAGACAAGTATGTTCCGGGTTGGGGACCAGTAAAAGTAATCCCTCGGGTTTGGTCTCCGGTTATTAGAGGAACTCCGGTTTGGTCTCCGGTTATTAGAGGAACTCTGGGTTGGTGTCCGGTTATTAGAGGCACTCCGGGTTGGTGTTCGGTTATTAGAGGCACTCCGGGTTGGTGTTCGGTTATCGGAGGCACTCTAGGTTGGTGATCGGTTATTAGAGGCACTCCGGGTTGGTGTCCGGTTATTAGAGGAACTCCAGGTTGGGTTCCAGTTATAGTTAGCCCCAAGGTCTTGGGACGAGGCCTTGACAAAGAAATTAAAGTTCAGCATTATGCATTCCGACATTTTGAAAGTGGTTATTGATATTGCATGTGATTATTCGATTAGTATAATATCCATGTGAATAAGTAAATGTCATTATTTCATTTTACTTTTGTCGTACTATGTTGAAGTTCAAGTTTAGAAGGATTTTGTTTTAGTAATGCATTGCCTTAAATGTTTATGCTTATTTTTGAATGTTCCGCTATATTGTTATCCTTACTGGGCATTTGAGCTCACCCCTTTTCTATGTTTTATTTTTCCCAGGATGTGAAGATGTAAGTTATGAATGACCTGCAGGGATATTATGAGGGGATAATAGTGTGGACGATGGAGACATTATGTTGTCGTAGTAGTTATTCACTTTATGATGTAATGTAAAACTTATGAATATATCTAGTGTTTCCAAGGCTACTAAACCAATCAGTCTTTCGAGATTTGATCTTTCTTGTGATCATGCCAATGTTATGTAATAATGCACCAACTCTGGATAACTTGGGTCGGGGCGTTAAAGTTCCCCTATCATGAAGATTCCATTATCGCACATGGGAAAGGTATATTATATGTAAGCATTCTTATGAAATATATGTCATAATTTTTCAAATTTTCATATATACAAATAAATATTGTTTTAATATTTTCTACATAGTTAGATCCAATATTACACCAATCACTCAATAGTCACAATCCTTGGTTCTTATAATTTATAAAGGATTAATTTAAAAATAAAAGAAGATGAATAAAAATAAATAGAAAATTTGATATTTCCATGATAATTAATTTATGTGTGTCAAAATTTGATTCACTATATGTCTTCCTATAGATATAAATTCCATAGAAATATTGGTCAGGAAAAAGTTAATTTATTTTCCCTAATGAAATATATCCACCCCCAAGTCTCATTTCAATATCACCATGAATCAATAAAACATGAAAAAAATAAGGCAATACCATTGTAGAACATATTACCAATTTACTTATACTATAGAGGTAACACTTTTAAAATTAAATCATTCATATCCTTTTATTTTGCATGAAGGGTTCCATATATTATAGTGTATTATTCCCCTACATTATTATCCCACCTTACCTAATTGAGGTTATATGTCTACAAATAACATACTATTCATTAAAAATTATGAAGGTCAATAATTATTTATAGAATATGAATTTTGATAACACTAGTTTATATAAAAAATATAGCTGGATATTTTATATTTTAGTTGTCATATACAAAAAATTACATGGCCGCACTAAGTATGTCTTTCCCACCATATTCCAAAACAGACAAGAATGAATAAGAAAACTATATAAAAGAAAAAAAAGAGGAATCATGTTTATACAATGGTAATTATTCATATAAAAAACTGAATTACTTCTAAATGGGTATCCTAATACCATCTAAATTTCATAAGTAAAGCACCAATTCTATCCTCTATAAAGTAGAATATCCACATAGTCAACCAATCAATCAGTTGATAGTAGGTCAAACATATCATTATGATTCCATTTTCTCCTAAATATTTTTCAAAAAATAGGTAAACTGAAAATCTATATAGAAAATATGTTCCTAAGGAACTCCATGAAACATCATGATCATATGAACATATAACCTCTGAGTATCTTCCAAATTAAAGCCTAATTTATTGGAATATGTTGTGTGATATGGTTAGGAAATCTATCAAAAACTACATAAATTTTTTCCCTAACTGATATTGTGTATCCCCCTTATGGTGTCCATTGTTATCTTATTCCAATACAATGTGGGCATTGGAAGAGGTTGTACTAGGATATAAGATTTCATGCATATAAATTCTCTTATGGATTGTATAACAACATTATAGAATCCCCATTTTTATGTATTGTACCTATAAATTGGTCTCAATAGTCCAAATTATAACATTTATTAGTCGATCATGGGTGAACTAAACACTAGAAGTAATTGAAATTATTCATTACCAAATTTATAAAGGATAAAGTAACACATAATGATTTTTATTCTATACAGAATAGTTAATTTATTGAGAACCACTCATTGATAGTCTCCCCACCATATATAGTTATCTAAATGTGCTGACACTCATAATGTCATTATTTCTCTTGGTAGATAAGCACTTTATGAGAAGGTATAAACTATACACCAAGAAGAAACATATCCTCTTCATCCTCTATCCCCAAATACATCAACAAAAAAGGACTTATTAAATTTAATCCATTATTGGACTCTTTCAAAACCCAAGAATTCATTTTCATTCTATGATCAATGATGAAAACATTCTCATTACTTATTATATATTGAGTTTTAAAGTAATCAAATAATTATATTTCACACATAACATTAACCATGTGGTCTAATATTTCTTGGATAAGATATAACTCAGTATTCTATTATCAAGATAATCTTTGAAATCCACCACAAATAGGTAGTTTCATAAGAAAGTAAGATAATTCATAATTTCTATAAGGTAAAGTTAATATTTTATGGAGTTATTATATTGTGGTCGACACTTGTGAGAACCATAAGAAACATTGTGATTACCTAGCATGAGAACTGTAACATCCCAGGTAAATAAAGAATAAATAATTTTCATATTTATGAATATTTACGAATTAAATTTTAATTTTATTTTAAAGGGGTTTCTATGTTCGATAGCGTACCCGATACGCAACAAAGAGTTTCATTGAAATCTTACGTTGCACACTAGTAATATAATAATATTATTTTAAATGGTAGTTAACATGTAGCCGTTGTATTGGCGGGAATGGATAGAAATAACTAAAATATGATTATATATGTTATTTAAATGTTTTTACATTTATCCAATAAAAGATAAAGGCTTAAAATATGGAAAGAATTCAATTTTAGGCTTTTATACCGTAATTTTCACTAAAGGTTCACTTATCGCCTTTTGATGGCGAGATATCATTAAATATAGTTTTGATCACTCTTATACATTCTATTGGACCAAATAAAACTCTTCTTTAGAATCGGTACATCATATTTTACTTTGTGTAAATTTTTGATATTTTTCCGATAAAGTTCAATTTTTAATGAATAGTGTAAAATGTTGTATTTTAATTCAAAAACACTTTTTAATCTAAATTATTTATATGATTAGATTATCTTTTGAATTGGTTTTAAAGTGAAATTTGAATATATTTTTACCATTAAATCCAATAGTGGTCGTTGGAAATAATGTCACTTTGAAATCAAACTTAAACTAGTGTCAATCTTTTGATACTTATTGTTTCATAAAAACACGCTATTTATTATGACAGCGGGAATTAATTATTAAATTAATTAATTTGACTTATATGTTTTGAATTTTGTAAAATATATTTTATTTTTGAATTCAGAATATCAAATATAGCTTAGGGTGAATTTTTGGTATTTTTCTGAAAAACATCAATTTTTGATGAATAGTGAAACCACTAAGTGGTACTTATAAAAACTGATTTTTTGTTTAAATGATATTTTACCACTTATGTGTTTTGAATTTCAAAAATCTGACATACATGGTTGTCATTAAGAAGAAAAATTTGGTTCAATGAGATTAAAATAATTTTTTGGTGAATAGTAACTTATTAAGTTTTTAATCGCGAGTAGAGGTAATTAGTGCAATTTAAGGAAAAAATGATAATATAATAAAATTAAAATACCTTGAAACATGTCCTACCATTATTGGATATGTCATTGCCGACCAATAAAAGCCATGGGTCAACTTGGGGACCCCATGGAGCCACTTTGGTTGGGAAATGACATAAATAACTTTTTATTAAATGTTAAAGTAAAAATGACACACACATGAGATGTTTTACTAAAAAACATTTTACATGTGGTTATACAAGACAGATTTTTGACTATAAATATTCATTATAAAGATAAAACGATTTCATACATCATAGTATTTTTTTATAATTCTTAGACATTAAATAAATTATATTATTTATGACATCATGATGATGCAGCGATGACCTCATTATTTAACGATTTAAATAAAATGGAATGATAATGTAAAATATAAGACCGAAACATGGCCAAAACCTATTGGATGCGTGGATTTCGAACCCTTATCACCTTATCCTTAATACACATCAATGTGGGACCTCTTAAATCCGAATAACATTTTAAAATAATGTGACTTTTCTTTACCTTCCAAGAGTGCCCCTCCTCTCCTCTTATAAAAGTCCCCCACCTCTACCTCCATACCCACACTCCCAAAACCTTTGGCTCGGCCAACCCCTGCCCATTTTGGCTCCCCAAATCCCTCTATTACTCCTTTAAGCCTCAATTTGGGCAGAAGTCTTCCCAAGGAATCCTTGGAGCTCAAATCTAAGAGAGTTACCCGATTTTAAGGTAATGTCTTCTTTTGAGTCCTTTTGTTTGATTTTGCTTCTCCAACCCCATAAACTATTTTTATTCTATTATTTTGTAACAACTAAATTATCCTCAATATAATAGGATGTTTTTATAAGAATTATTAGAGCTACACTTACACACACCTACATCTAATGGTTAAAGAACATACTGTTTCTGTGGATGGCGAATTTCTGCCTCCCGAAACGATGATTGTTCAACATTCTTTTAACACCATCAAAGGTGGCCATTAATATGAAAATATATTTATATATGATATATAATATGTTTATGTTTTCCTTAAACTTCTGTATTTTTTATTTTTGGCATAACTTTATGGTTTCCATTATGGGTAAACGCGATATCTTCATTTAAGGAAGTGAAGACTACCTCCCCCTCAAAGTGATGTGATTCGTTAATGCCATATGTGGGACATATAAAGGATGTTTTTAAAGTTATTATATATGATGTTATACTGTAATTGTAATATACCTCTATATCATTATTATTTCCTTCCATTAAATTATGAGATTGAAATGAAAGTAGTGTTCATGCTTACGTACGGCTTACCGTCTCCATGAACGGTGCATTTCATTTCTTATCCCCAAATGTAATGTACTATTAAAATTACATGTATATAATGGATATATATAATGAATGATACATATAAATGATTAATATAATTCTGGAATTAAAATATACATACCTCTCATTTAATTTTAATTCCATTAATATGACAAAGAAATGAAAGTAACGTTCATGTGTACGTACGGCTTACCGTCTCCATGAACGGTGCATTTAATTTCATACCTCTAAATGATTATGTAATATTATAAATACATTTATATGCTTGATATATATGATATATATTCTATCCAAATCAGGAATGTCATTCTAGATATAAGGAAACTTTGACCACATGAACAACATGTAATTGTAAGAAGTCCACTTTCGACTTAAGAACCAAATATCGACAAAACAGACATTATTAACTTAAATGGTTACATAATGTTTATAACATGGCAATAAGTGATATAAAAGGAATAATGAACTTTAAAAAGGTTCTTAATCAAGTAGAAATTAACCCAAGTTTATTATTCAGGACGTTAAAGATTGATCGAGTCAAGTCAGACCCGAGGTAAGGGACTTCGTCTCATTCTCCTTTCATTGAGGCATATTTCGTTTTATACACAACTTTATTTTATACAGTGTATAAACCCATTTGACTTTTAATTTTATACAAAAGGGACCTTTTTCTATGAAGCGTTTTACAAAATGCCAAAAAGGAATGTTTCTTTTAATGTACGCGGTGACAACGACTTTTTCCGCCGCCGCAAGTATTATTTGGTCTTTGGTTTCCTCAACAAGCCGTAATATTTTTAAAATGAAATAAATACCATATACTCTTTTATGTATTTTGGTATTGAAAATGGTTTTTATAATGGATTTTTTATGTCAATATATTTGATTGACATATTGTGATCAAAGTGTGGAAATGTTTTCATTCCATTATGTTTTTTTTATGTCTTATGATTTTATAATGGTACTTGGACATTTGACGGGTGGTTACGTGATAAACCATATGATGGGTGGTGTTGTGAATACCAGGACGGGTGGTTACGTTATAACCTCCAATGCATTGGGTATGGATGTCGGCCGTATGGCTATTCCATTAAGTATGTATGGAAGTTGGTCGTATGGCTATTCCATTAAGTGATATGTGTGGAAGTCGACCGTATGGTTATTCCACTTAAGTATGGTTATGTCCTAAGTTACCTTTATATAAGTTATGTGTTCTTTATATGGGTTTTATGGTAATCCTTTGGTTACAAAAAGGTACGTAATGATATTTTATTCAGTGAAGAGTTTTTTACTACTTCATGAAGGTGAAGGTATTACTTTGATAAAGTATACATGGTTTACTTGAAGTTTGAAAAACTAACAGTTTTCATTCTTTGTGTATACCTTACTGATCTTTTTATTCTCACCCCATGTTTTTTTGAAATTTTTTCACAGGACTTAATGTAGAATAAGGTAAATGATGGGATCAAGAGAATGTCATGCAATATAAAACATGGAACTAAACATGTTTCGTTTTAAGAGTTTTTTTATTCAATGGAAACTTGGTAGAAGTGTCTATTTTGTAAATCTTTTGAGATGTAATAGTTATGTTCTAATTCTCTAAAACTCTAAACCTAAAAAGATCCTCAATGTGAATTATTCATTTAATTAAATATTAAGTAATGTTTAAGGCTGGGGCCTTATAAAAACATAGAATGAGGCCATATCTGATGTATCACAATAGGCTACATATCATTGACTAGTTGTAGTTATGTTGGTCATATGAGATGAGTATAATAACCAATTAATATTATCAAATGATTCATGAAATTAAAGTCTCTATAAGAATTTCACTCCATACTATGTGGGAGTAGTCAGTGCTGATTCTAATTTGGTGAAATAATTTAGAAATAATAATTATATCTAACTATACATAAGAATATCATCATATGAAAGACATTTTTTCAATTTTCAGAAGACATAATAGCTCTTAAATTATCCTTATTTATTTAAATTAATTATTATACAACCAAATGACCAACTAATTTATCTTTAGGTATTCTGAAGGTGCACTTTTTAACATATCACATAGGTTGTATCACAAATGGTTCTAATAAAAATTATCTAATAATTCTCCTAGTCCACTTCGTTCATTGAATACAAGATATTGTAACCTAAAAATTCAAATAGATTAGAATAATTATACGAGTTAAATTTCTTATTTATTAGTTACATGAAATACCATTAGAGGATCATTCATCCTAAAGAGAATAATGATGTAGATAAAGCATTAAATAATTCTACTCAAGTAGTATTGGGTACAACAAAACAAATTTAACTATATTTATTATATTTTAATCATATATCTATTTTTTAGAACCACATTTTACATTTTAATTTATTAAATATAATGTCAATATAGGTAATCTAATATTTAGTATTAATGTTTACTTGATTTATCTTCCAATAATCAATACAGACGAGGAGAGTTTGATACTCTATCATAAGAAATATTATTGGGGTATCCCCAATATATACATAGGTTATTATATAACCTTTAGCTTCTAATTCACCCATGTAGATCATCAAATCCATAACTTATTTAGGTATGAAACCATCCCGAGAACCCAGTCGATTTAAAACTGAACCTGCCATTCTAGTGGTAAAATTGATAATTAATTAACAATATCTTTAATGTAGTTTCTAATTAATTAGATATTCTCAGTTCCATATGTTCCTTCATCATCCTCCTCAAAGAGCTGATCAATCCAATTTTATAGGCTTCCCGCTTCAAGAAGAGGTGACCCTTTATAACATGATAATGGGTCTGAATCCCTATGAAACACTTGAAAGATCTAATTATATGATGTAATTCTCACCATCCAATGATAGAAATCAACATAGCCATTGATGGAAATCATCCAATATATCCAAATAATGGTAACAATGAGAAGAAACATGAGGATGAATATGACATATTATATCTAATCATATTAAATGATGGTAACACATTATTAAGATGAAAATTCATTCTTCATATAACTCCCAAGGAGAGTTTTTTATCAATATAAAAAATAATAAAATCCAACTAAAAATGAATGAACAATATCATGTAATGAATGAATTACATGACCAAGGAGAAATTATACTAAATAGTGAAACCAAAATAGTTGATTCAATTTCCACAATACCTCTATCTTTCATCAACCTTGTATTAGACACCATAGGATTCGACTCTACCCCATGTACATGTCTAGTATGGGTCTGATTTTTCATTCTACCACTATCCTGATAATATATACTAATACTAAAATTCTTATAAGATGAATCAAACATTCATTTATGCACTAAATACAATGGTATTATTGACTTAGATGAATCACGATGAGATACAAATCCCTTAGTTTGTGTGGAACCCATTCCTCTAATAGAATACACGTAATTTGTGGAAAATTAATACATATAGCCTAGAAAGCCTATTGAAAAAAATTCTTTGATTGACATGGATCATTTTAATCATATGTAATGACAAGCCACACTATTAGTTTATATGATTTCTACCATACTTGGCCACATATGTTGATGGATGATATAAGTTATTAGAAAACAATTACTAACTCTTCTTATTCCATCATATATCATTTTCATTCATTGATATGTCATAATATCATTTATTAAGAATAAATGTTACCCTGATCACCCCCAATTACCATTTCTAATCAACTTACAATATCTTGTCTTGATCAATGACCTCAACAAATGTCAGTGTCTTAAGAAGAATGATCTGATATCAGTTGTAAATTTGAATACCCATTGTAGATCCATATTCCTTCATATAATCATTAGATGCCTTCTCTATTGAAAATGTAAAATTATTAAAAAATATTTTTGAATATTCCATGACATGGCATTCATACTACTAATAGGATGAAAATTAAAGAAACTCAACCAATTCTATCATTTCGAGGTATAAGTATTTGATAACGATTACCTAGAAAAAAAATTGATCCATATTATTGTGATACATTTCATAATCTA
The DNA here is from genome assembly GCA_963277665.1 of Viscum album. NCBI lineage: Eukaryota > Viridiplantae > Streptophyta > Magnoliopsida > Santalales > Viscaceae > Viscum > Viscum album. Next base: position 1,460,831,824 of record OY728142.1, read on the forward strand.
CATACTGAAACAACATCCTTCTAGGAAAATAAATCATATATTAAATTAGATTTTTTATTGAATCTATTGTCTAGATAAAATCAATTATCTTATATACCTTTTTTAGAAAATTCTATACATACCTACTATCATTTTATCCATTAAAATATGTTGCCTTATTATCTAAAAAGTCTAATGATTGTTTATTATCAGTGCCTAAAACATTATTTATCCTTAGTGGAATTAGATTCCACTCATTACATTTTTAAAAGGACTATTTGATCCACTACTTCAATAAAACATTTTTCAACTAGGATATTTTCTCAAAAAATATTTTCAAGTTCTTCTTTAATAAGGTTCATATAAATGATTAGTGGATGAATTGTACTAAAAGAAACCAGTAAAAAAAATTAGTATAGAATAACATATTGAACATTTGATTACTTTGCAAATAAATCAATCAAAATCATTAAAACCCTCAACTTTTCAAAAAACATAGCATGTGTGCAATGCAAGTACGCTATTCAACCCACCCAAAAGAAAGGTCAAATCAACTAAATAAAATATATATTTCATAAAATAACATGGTAAATCATGTACTCGAACTAGAAATTTTGATATAAAAAATCTTCATTCCTCTTACTTGAGATCTAACATTTCGTTATACTATATATCAGAATATATAAATAACATTAATAAAAATTATGTAGTGATATGATTTTATTAGAAAGAATCCAAAGCCGTAACTAAATTAGAAACCAAAACAAGTTTTTTTAAATCATGAAAGGAGTTCCCAATCCCCATGTGCTAGAAATATTTTCCTTTGTATCAATAATCCCATATTAGGAATAGTTTTCCAAATGATCAGTTAGTCAAGCCCCAACTAAGAACTCGACATGAACATTCCATAATTTCAGAATTGATACATACTATTAAATTGGAAAAATATTGAATATCAACAATCAATAAAATGTAGAACACATTTAAAAAGTAATAATAACATGTGTTACAAAAAAAATCATCATAAGTACATAAAAAATGATAAGATGTGAAACCGATTTGGTGATATATTATTCTATATAGAAAATTAAAATATAAATAAAAACACACCATCATTTTTTGATATAGGGGTTCCATCCCACAATATAATTATCCACTCTTTATACCTAGGATCTAATAATATCTATTCCCTAAACATTGTGAAACACCCTTAATTTTTTAATATACATTAAATGAAATTTTACAAATACCTATTGTGTGTTTTCAGTGTGTGGGAAACACTAGTCAAGTTAAATACCACTATGTATTAGATGAGTAAATCTAGTTTTATTAATGCGATCATGATAGTATAAAAATAAATTATAAGAATATATGATTTTACCTTTTAAATGATAAGAATAGAAATTCTTAAAATGATTTCAAAACAATTACGAATTATCATTTAAAACAAATAATTTTACATAAGAAATCTTGGAGATCCCTATGTTAGATAAGGATAAGGTAACCATATATTCTTCATACCATCACATTCATTAGGGATAAGAAATAAACTATGCACATAAGTAACTAATGAGAGAATTACTTATCCTTGAGGATCTGTGATAGATGTTTGACTACATAAAAACCAAAAAAGTGACTAAGTATATTATATTTTTGGCCTATTAGTGTGGCAAGGCCCGTCTAATATCATTGTGACCTCATTTTCCATGTATTTGTAGTGATTATTCAGCATGATTTTTTCAAAAGGTTTAACTTAATTCAAGTCTTCCAACATAGATACAATGGTACCCATATGATATTCTCCCTTCTATGGAGTCATTATTCCATTATTGAAAAACATTCCACTCAATTATACATTTTATAAGGAATATAACATGTATTTATGCTTTTCATATGAAAAAAATCCTTTATAAAAATATTACTTAATAAATTAATCATAAAAAATATAGATATTCTAAAAATATGTAATTATCTCATAATAAATAATAATGTGGTTTATAAATATTGAAACACCGATTAAACTAAAATAAATATTAATTGTTTCGTTGAACATTGGTACCTCATTAAATTATCTAATTTAATCCATTGAATCCACTTTCTATTTTTCAAACATGATAAAATATTGATAAAAGAACATTTATAAGGCTATTAAAGCCCCTAAACATTGAAACAATTTCAATAATTATTTTTATATAAATCAACCTAGGATATCATTACTGTTAGAGATGATATAAAAATTTAAATAAAAGAGGCATGATAAAAATAAATATGATTAATGGTACACATATAGTGTTGTTTGAATAAAAATTATTGAATCCCACTTGAAATTATATTATATAGAATGAGAGGAGTGGTCCGTGCATCAATGAGATGGAGTAGTTTAAATTGGATAGAATGTAAGGGTTATGGTGATCAAAATCATTTAATCCTATGTTTAATTCCTTCGTGTCATCAGTTCATTAGAATGTTCTTCATGGATTGAAATGGAAACATGAAGACTATACTCACTAACACAACAAATAATTAGTGTTGATGCATGGAGTCCAGAGGTAAAATGAACAATGAACCATTTATAGAATACCTCGATGCACTTATCATGATTCATATTTTTTTGGATATAGAAAATGTTTAATGAAGTAAAAAATTTAAAACTCTTTCTAGAGTCAAGGAATAAAAAATAAATATTATTGATTAAGGGTAGCATAAAATTTTATAAAATTATAGATGTTGGATAAGTAATTGGGGATGATTTCTAAATTTAAAAATTAATCATTCTAATGATTAACATGTAATGACTATATACATAAATTCTTGGGGAAAACTATTATCACACACAGTAACACTAGTACTATCTAGATCTATGAATTCATTTTGACATAGTGGTCATATAGAATTGGTTGAATTAAAGAAAATTCAATTTGAAATTTAGAAATAAGGTCCATATTTTATTTCATATTCCCCTATACAATGTCGGGGTTTTACTTTTAATAATTATGAACATCATTAGATTATATAGTGTTAGAAATATTTTAGTGAAAACAACATAGTATTAATCCATTACATTGAATCGTCATTCTATTTTACTGTTCCTTATTAATATTCAATCCACCTTATAACCAGTCCACTATCCATGAATTTTCTAGTCACTAATATTATGTTGTTTTATTTAATGAGATGAACATAGGATTTAATAGACACAAGATATATTAATGCATGATGATATAAATTGATCTTATTAATTAATAAAATTATATCAGCATAAATTTTTTTCTAAATTCATGGATAAAATCAAATTTAATTTTAATTAAAAAAATTATCCCCCTAGAAAAATTCACTGGCCAATCCTCTATGGAATACTTTTTTAATTCATACTATTATATTGTAAAAAAAATATTTTCTACTATGTCAGATAAATATTCATTTAAATACCTTAGGCATCTCATGTCACAACATATTATCTATGATGATAGGGAAAATAAACCCACATTGAAAATTGTGAAATAAACTATTTAATGTTGTGGATAATTAATTTATAATTTATAATTCATATCCTTAAAGATTATATCGTATAAATTCATGATAACATGATGATGGTTGGGCCATATTTAAGTGTGTATCACATTCCATACAACATGGGAATATGACTACGACATGGTCTTTTAATGCTGAAGAAATTTGCATCAGTTTTAGAAAATTACCTACAATGATGTAGGTTCTAGAATATGTTGTGTGAATTCTTGGATCTTAAATTTTAACAATACTCATAATTTTATTGTGTAGAAATAAATTGATATGGGATATTTTTTTCCTTCCCACAAAAAAAATTTCATCACCAGGATTCTCTTATTTGAAATATTTTGTTAATGAAGCATGAAATTATTCCTAAATGGGGTATGAGGTCCCCTAAAACCTTTCTGTTCCACCCAACACCATTAAAATTATCCCTTTCCATATCAACATCCCAACGGTCATATGTCTGTGATTTATTTTACGTACTGAATTGTGTGACCTCTACTATAGGTGATCTTACACTCTCTCTGGATTCTTGATCAGCTACACCATTAGTGGTTTTGATGTGTTTTCTTCACTAGGATGACCCATAGCCTTATATGACCATAAGATTATTCTAATTCAATAAGTTATGGAATATACTAATTTTCTATATATTAGGGCCAATTTCACAATTTCCTCTTACATTGGCCAATATTTATTTTATGGCTTGATGGTCCAAATCAAACTATAAGAAATATATATCCATCTGTCCATGATATATTGTTTTTGATATGGTGGGGTAGATAATATATTTTTTCAAAAATAACAATGAAATTAAAAAATCCTCTAAACACATAAAATTTGATCTAACACAATAAAAATTTAAGATAAAGAGAAATAATTTGTTTTTGGAAACCTGAAAAATTAGGCTCATCAAAATAAATATAAAACCACTTATTAAAACGCCCTAACACTTGAATCATTGATTGTACCAAAGAAAAAACCTCACAATTTAATCATAATGGATCAATACACATTAAAAAAATAATATTAAGGAATAATACCCACAAAAACAAGACAAATATGATGAAAAATTATGAAAGGCACCAGATTAATCGAATACTGAAATGTAAAATCCTGATATATTTATAATTTCACAATTAATGAAAAATTTAACTACTCACGCAGATTATATATCTTGTTATGATTTTCCATATCAATAAATTATATACCATTCCAGATATAAATATTCCACCCATTACCTAAGATCACTTGAATAACATCTATGCTCATCTTATTCCATTGTAACTATATTTAAAAACATGCAGGTTCTCTTATTCTTCATATACATGTTGAACTAAAAAATCATGGAAGACTTTCAATTTTATTCAAATTTTATCTCTTGATTTATTTGGGAGTATTATGGTGTCAAAATAATATCCTAAATTTAATGTGTAGGGTTAAAATCATTAATAATAATATATAATATTAAATCTATTATCAATAAAAAATGATCTGCCATTAAATCCATTCAAAATAAGAAAACTCCCCAAAAATAAGGTATGACTCACAAAACCATGAAATCACAAAATAATCCCATATTAATATGTCATTTATTTTTTTTCCTTGTTTTATATATATTGATTATTTTCCAATACATGTCCTTGATATAACACTCCAATCCAACACCCAACCATAAATTATCATGAGCATTAGACATTTAATGTTGATTTTTCACCCAATGAAGACATAAACCTTTATGTTTTTGAGTGACATAAGGGGATACACTAATGATTATGGTAAAATTAATCGAAATATTTTTCAGTACCTCAAGAGATCCAAACCCCATTACGTATTTCCGAATAATTACATTTATGAAAATACCCATCTCAAATTGTAATATTAAAATTTAAAAATGCATCTATACAAAAGATATTATGTTAAGAATGGTAAAAAGTATTATAAAGTATCTTCCCATTAGGTATTTTCATTTTTTCTATGTGTTACAAAAAGATTTATGTAAGATAGATCTCAAAGAAAAATAAGATAATATTAAATAATTATATTTCAAAAATAACATGATGTAAATTTTAATCGGTATTATTTGTGGACAAATATCTAAAAATTATTAATGATGGGAACACAATGACTTATCTCAAGAAAGGGGCTACCAAAAATAAAAATAAAATAATTTCCCAGAATACTCTAAGGACGGGGAATTAAAAAGTTATACAATCCTTTCATAAAATAGACAATCAATTTTTCTAATAAACACAATTCTCATAGAATAAAATTCAAAAATTTAAAAAACTATATTGAATCATTCACAATGCATCTCAAAATTGGACCAAGATAGGAGTATGGGAATTTTCACCTCAATTTTAATATTATATAAACATGGTGAATTCAAAAGTATCTAATTAAGAATTAGTTCTCATATATGATTATGTATCATTGTTAATTGTATGTAGGATATTACAAATGAGTTTCGAAGAGGATACCATATAATTTAATGATAAAATTTCCCTAATTTCTTCAATAAAATTCAACAAAAATTATAGAAAAAATAATAGAAAAGGATATATATTTTCACAATAAATAATAAAGTTCTACATGAATATTATAAGGGGAACGCAGGTTCTAGAAACAAAATTTTCATACTATTTTGAAAATCGATCATGAAAAAATAATGAAAAAATTAGATGGTATATGAAAGTATGTGGATTCAATCAGTGATTGATAAAATGTAAAATAAGTAAATCCTATAATTTTTTGAATATTAAAACTAGATAAATATAGAAAATTTATAAATAAAGAATACCATTAGACTCTGGTAACTAATCCCAGTACACCCTATAGTGCATCTGTGGTGTCCATGATGGAAATAATAGTTAATATATGATATATGAAACATCTATTAAAATAATTAATTATTTATAATATAATTGTAGAATAATAAGTAATGTGTTTTTAAGGATAATAATTAATAACACTATTGAATGGAAAGTTAGATTGAGTGAATGAACATGGGGGTCGATGAGGTGAAAAAATAAGTTAATTTGTTTTTAGTATAAGAACAATATCAAATGTATTGGGTGGTTCCTATATCTGAAAATCTTGTAAGGTTTCATTTAGATTAATTTAAAAATTGAATCTAAAGGGATTTCTCTTTTATTTTCCCCTTCCACCTACTACATTTCTCAAATGCAGACTCGTCAATAAGGAACATCAATATGAGTAAAGTGATATACTTTTGTGGTGTCTAGTGATATGTTTGATTATATAATATAAGGGGTAATAATTTTTCAGAATCATATGTGGACATCTCAATAGTGTTGTTGATACAAGGAATTATGGGTGCAAATTGTGGAATACCTAGAGATGGATGGGCTATCAATAATAAGTTAATGTAAAAGAAATGGTTTGGTATATAAAATTCCGTAAATATAATATATATTCCAAAAAGTAATGAAAATAAGCCAGAATAATTTTACTATAAAACCAGTCATGTTCCATTTAAAATAGTCAAGGGTTAAGGGGAGGTGATATTTAATTCCATGGGTATGAGGTACTTGTAGTCTAGAAGTGTCTTGGGATTGATTGTTCACACTATCCTCTGAATTTATTATGATATATTAATCACATAAAAAAGAATCTTTATCCTTACAAATAAGTAATTTTTTCATGATGGGAACCCCATATGTCTTAGTAAAGTATAGGGGTAATTGAATTGGACACATTAAGATTATTCATAAAATGGGTTTTGAAAATACCACCCATACACATTCCCATGTTTTCTTCCTCATTCCATCAAATATTTGATTTAATTGATATGGAATAATAGTTTTCAATTTTTCTATAAATTTTAATGAAACGTAGTACATCCAATTGGCTTATAAATACCTAGGAATAACCTTAACATATCCATGAATGTGTGATTTCTTCGTGAATATTTTTATGTGGGATGATATCAGTTGAATACTCTTGGTATCAGTAGAATCACTTTGAATGTTTCCATCAAATATTCTGTTATACAACATCACATGCACGTTATTCCTTCTTGCCTCATTGAAAAATTTATCAATTGATGGGGATGAAATAATATCTTGAAAATAAACACCATGTCAAATGCCAAAAATTTTAAGGACTCTAATCCAATTATAAATGATCAATTAAAGTAGGATTTTTTTGAATTATAGATAACGTATATCATGTAATTCTTATGGAATACAATAATATCTATCATCTAAAATATAAAATATGTAATTTATTGAACAACATATAATTTAGAGATAATATTTTATTCCATATCAATCATCTATATAACAGTATAAACTATATCCTTACTAGTTTTTATTTTCTTCCTCTACAACACCTCATGTAATAGAAAAAATATCAACCTCAACGAAAGGAAGGGTTTTTGTTTGTGTATGGAGAGAATGTATAGGGGAAAACAAGGGGTGATGTTTTTTTGGTGATATTGGTTCAAAAATATTTGGGAGGCTATATTTTTATGCTAATTTCATGGTGGAATCGATATATATTTGTGTAATTTAATGTGGTTTTGGTTTTGTGTGGGATATGGATATGGATTTTTAGAGGTTATGGGGGTCTAGATGTTTAAGGATTAGTGCGAGAATGGGTATTTTTATTTGAACAAAATAATGACATGATTTATGAGGTGAATGCGGGTGTCCAAGGTGAGAAGAATTGGTGGCAATATGAATAGAGAAAATAGAAAGTGTATATTTTTCTGAAAGGGATTTATGATTAAAGGTGAAGAGTTCTTTAAAATTGGGATAATTATAAGAACTACCACCACACATACTATGGTGAATGTATGGAGTGAAATGATAGAGAACAATATGCTTGAAAAAATTTATGAAAATTATATCGACTAAAAAACGTGTTAAAATTAGGGGTTATGATAGTATAAGGGAATAAAAAAATAGAGGACATAAATGATAAAAAAAATTTGGGGTAGTGTTTCGTCGGGAAAAAATATGGTTGTGAAAAATTATTTTAGATGGATGGGGGAATTTCAATTGATACACTAGCTGGGGGAATAGTTTCACACCTAGGTACAAAAGAGGGAGGGATCTATGTTTTTTGAAATGGGGTTCAGAACAAAATTGAAAACTTTTGGGTGTCTTTGATGCACAACATATATAATTTGTAGTTATTAGTTCCACTAACCCTCTAACTACAGTCCCCACTTCTATACCTAATAACCATTTCTTTATTTTGGAGTGATCAAAATTTCTAGTAAGAAAAACCCAATGCTTATAGATTTGATGGTTTGGACAGACCAATGTACGGTGGAGGTTCTACAATTACTAGTGGAAAAAATTTAGAAGCCATATTCATAATGGATTTTGGATTAGTGAAAAATATATTTCGTAGAGAATTTCATTTAACTGGCTGTTGTGGTTGGGATAAGATATCCATTAAATGAAACCAAATTCTTCCTGTTGGAAATTTTGTAGTGGGCTACTGGAATGGATTGGAGGCTTATGGGACGTTTATTCATAACACATAATAGATTCATAGGATTATCAAGACTTATCAATAACTATAAGGAACAAAAGGACATAAAAATGATATAATGATGTTAAAATAGAACACAATCATGGGTTACCAAATATTCAATAATTTATTTAGAATTGAAATCTCAATGTAACAAATTTCTATACAATTCAAATTACAAGGAGATAATGTTTCCTACATAAATTCGATCAAAATAAAATTTAGATTATGTATGATTAATTTTAAAGGATTTTAATCATTAAATATATTTTCGATTGATCCATGTAGAAATGAAAGAACAAGAATGAATGGTAAATACCATATTGACCATAACTATCCTAGAAATAAATGATACCATGATTAAAAAATAACATTATCGATTAATTTTATATTTTATCATCAAAGGAAATTATTATGATATTTATTTACCCCAAGTAAGTTATTAAATTTCCATAATATTGTGTCTTAAAATATTCACGTTCACCTATCTTCAACAATTTTACCCTCTAGAGCATGTTCATTCCAGTTCACAATCTAGATTTCCCAAAAATGTCAATGATTCAGTTCCACCAAATGATGAAAAAGGTTTTTTATATACATTCTAGAAAGGGGACATCCCAATGGTTTCCTAAAATGTATCCAATTTACAAAAAAAAAACAACATAAATCATGATCATCCAATCCATCTTAGTGGAATTTATTATTTATTAAAAGAACCACATTAGTACTTGATTTGAAAGATAAGAATTTTTTCTTTTTGATACTATAATGTAGATTTTTAATAGGTGACATGTTTGATTTGAGATTACCATAAAAAATTGTTATTAATGTGTTTCCCCTACCACTGATCATAATTGTTGGAATATTAAACCATGAAAATATTATATTTTTGAATGTCTCAATGAATACATTTGTAGTATTAAAAAAAATAACTTCACATTCAACCATCTTATAAATTTATTCAACAAAACCAAAAATTTCTGTTCACCCAATCTAATTATGGAGGGTTTTAATAAAATCAATTCCTAAAACATCAAATAATCTTTCTTACATTAATGTGTTTAGGAAAATTTTCTCAAATTTGGTAATATTCCCTATTATCTTGAAATTACATCATGTTGTTATAAATTATCTTGTATAATTTTATAAAATAGTCCACAAAAACTCCTCAATTTAACAAAATAGATATTTTTTGTCTAGACCATGATAACCTTCTATTATAAAGGAGTGACATTAATCCAATAGTATAAAAAAATCATTTTTGTGAAATGTGTGAACTCAATCTCTTGGATTAATTCAACAAAATATTAAAAAAGTCTAAATGAATGAAATTTACATTTTTTGTAGAATAAGAATTTGATAATTTTATTAGGGAAATTGGTCGAGTAGATATATTCTTATACCTAGACCACTTTGTTTTCAATCCCATTAGCAATGTAATTTTCTTTACAAAATGTATGGGTGTTGAAGTTGTTCATAGACGAGTGTATGTTAATAGATTTTTCCAATTTATCTATGAGTTTCAATGATAAGTGAATGTGACCCATTCTTATGGATGGATAATGGTAATGGAGTCTTATTCTAACTAGTTAAAAATCTAATTGTGTCAATGTGAAACTACAATTTCAATGATAAATCGAATCATCTTTGCTTCCAAAGTAGGGATTAGTACACCTTATTAAACTTTTGTCATTACAATACATTAATGTAATTGGTTAATATAAAAAAATATCAAAAACCATATAAAATCTTCATCTATAGTATTAATTTTTTGGATAATTCATTATATTGTATAAATAATTAAAATGTAAATGTAAAAGAGGATTTTTTTTATTTCTACTTTATAGATATTTTTTCTGGACATTCATCATAAATATCATCATCTCACACACACATAAATATTAGGAATGGAAATCCAAGAAGGATAGTAATCACCTGGTTAATATGAACCATTAATTTCTTTTACTTCAATAGAAAATTCATGAAGAAAACTAATAAAAATGATCAGATGAGGTGTGGTATCTTTTTATAAAGAATGTAAATTTACACGAAATGAGATGTGTTATATATCACATAAGAGGGAAATCCACTTTTCATGTGTCATAAATAATTAATTCCACATCTTTTCCTAAAACTGTGTTTGTGGAAAGAAAATATTTGATAAATCGTCAAAAATGGATAAAACTCGACATGACTCTAAAATATCTTGATTTCCCCTAATTTATTATGATATAATAATTCATTATTTACTATCACATTATCTAGGTCAATATTAATTAATTATTTAAATATTCAGGGCCATGGAAAATTGACCTAGGTCTCTAGAAAATTACATTTAGACTTTTTGTGAACGATAAAAGTATCTTCATATTATGTTTTTATTGGGATTCAGTTTTAATGGCCTTGTAAAATGATCTTCAATACATCAAGAAATAGTCAATTCAAATTTCCAATATATCTTTTACCTCACCATGAAATTGATTGGCGGTGCTCCTATTAAATTTTTTGGGGAATTTTCCTTACCAAATAAAATATATTGGTTTACAAAAATATACAGGGACATGTGAACATAGTCTTTTCTTAACCTCTAATGCTATAAAAATAAAATTTCCACTAATGTGACCCTTTAAAAAGTAATAATAATCATTCCCAATAATTATCTCCAAAATATGGTCAGTAAAGGTAAAGGGAAAATGTTCCATCTATCTTAGATCAGTTAATAGCATCTAGTTAATAAATCCCCTCTATCCTATAACTATTGAATGAAAATTATTTCATCACCTATTTTGATAACAATCACCCCTACATTCTTTGGGATAGTGTAAAATGGAATCATCTATTCTCTATATAAATAGGTAAAATAATTCCATCACGTAAAATATTCAAACAAATTTTCTTCTAAACCTTTTTCATTGGTGGAGTAAGACTTCCTTTTTTTTATTAAATTATTAAAATATTCGTAATTTTCATTGTGATTGAAAATATAATTTATTATTCCTTTGATATTTATGACACCCTAACAAATTGTACTCTTCTATTTTTAAAAACCTTGAGTGGCCTCTTCTCTAATTCAATGGTCAGTTTGGTGCTTATAATAAATAGTAATGTATCTTTTTCCCATAGGAAGACATAATAGAGGCTTCTTGGAAGATTATTCAAATCCTACCAAGGTTCTCGGATGAATAAATGGCGAGTTCTATAAAACATTCCATTTTATGTCACTCAAAAAACAGAAAACTATTATAAATGTCCTAGTTTTTACTCTCTTAATCTTTTTACACTACCATTTCCAAATTTAATTTTTCTTATTTGGCTTGTAACATAAGGAATTTTCGACATTCTTCCATAGTACTGATAGAATGGAAATATCCAGGTCCATCATTATGCTTACCATCATTGGAAAATTCAAACTAAACCTTCCCATAACTCACATATAATATCAATTTTCCCTGATTTACATTAAAATGTTTTTTCCCAGTATCCTAAAATGGTCAACCCTGGATGATTAGTTCGTCTCTTTCTGTATATATTTCCAAAATATGATCATCTAAAAAAATAAACTACTTTCATTTAACTGAAAGTTTTTCTATGATGCCACAATGATATATCACTGATCTATCTTTCTATTTTAGTACAATCAATGATTGTTTCAAATATCACAATCCAATAACCTTAATAAAATTCAGTTACATGATGTTTATGATTTCTTATAAGTCAAAATATTCTTTTTTGAAATTGTATGATCAATTTGGAAATGTTTTTAATGATTTATCTACATTATGAAACATAAGAGGTTGTTTTATATTTACCTCTATGCAACATTCCACTCTTAAATATATTATATACAAATCATCAATTTTATTTATTTCAGAGAGACCCTTGCTAAAACTTTTTTTAGGTTGGATTCTATTAAATTTCCTTAGTGAAGGCAATACGAATGTTTTATCATATAAAATTTTAATAGAATTTTATAAATTATTCCTTCTACACCCTATGGTGAATCCACTCTATGAAATAAAGGTTAGACATTATGGAGAGGAATAATATTTCCAATGAGGTTAACAACTATCATTTTTTCGTTATTATTCATACTTACTACCTTCATTCACTTTTCCACTGTTCACAGTGTATTTTTTAGAGAATCCTATTTTTCAATGTCATATATTTTCTTTTGTTTTGATTAATTTTTTTAAAATTTTCATTTAGATCTTGTGCACATAATAACATGATTATCGTTTTTTATTCTCATTATGATTCAATATTCTCTATCAGAAAACTAATTGGTTTCTCAATTTTGATGAAATACATTCAAGATGAATCTCAATTCCCTATAATATAGTTTGGTTTCTCTCAAAATTGATTACATGTTTCTCTATAGGGGTCTATATTGTATAAATATGTTTTAGGGTTTTTCTTAGAATATTGTATCAATTGTTCCTTGAAACATGATTGATTATCTTGTAGTGGATGGTGCTGAAATTTTTACTAGAATTGTGGTCAAGAGTTACAGAATCGTTGTAGAGACCCAAATCTTGACATATATAGGCATTACTTTACTTTTGAGAAAATACTTAATACATAACAAAAAAAACACACAAAGACCATAATAGTTTAGTGTCTTTGAAAACTCGGAACATAATCTTCTAATCGTGGTGAAAGATATTCAACATCTCCCATAAAGATCTTCCCCTTTTGTTTTCTTACCTAAAACCTTTATTTATATCCTGGGGAAAAGAAAACATAAAAAGGGTGAGCTCAAATGCTCAGTAAGGGTAAGCATAGAAAAAATAAAACAGACCAAACACATTTGAACATCAAAACATGAACATAACGTTTAACATCAAATTCATTAGCAAAGACATAAAACATGGAAGTTCATAAGGAATAGATCATAAAGAAACATTAATCATGATAAAATAGCATGGGAATAAAACATGTAATTGTGGCAACCATTAAGCACATGTTATGATTTCCATTGTAGACAAGGCATTGTTTCCAAGACCATCTTAGTGGACAAAGTCCCTTTCTGAATCGAGTTCACTCCTCGTTCCAGTCCTATATTACTGAACCGGTTTAACTTGTCGTTCCTGCCATGTCTATATCATGAGATATAAATCTTTACCCAATACATTGTAGGGAGATATAGGTCCCACCCATCTGATAATGAAATCATTCTTACTTGTGCCACAACATATACATAAATCATTCATCATTACCCAAAGTATAAAATGGGTTTCATAAACATCATCCCATCATTTCATAATCCACACAAAAAAATGATATCATTTCATCATAAGAAAACTGAAACCATGTAAATCATATAGACATTATTCTTGAAACATATACATAGGAAATAACATCACCTTACATGGAAAAATGGTTTTGATAAAACACTTGAAATGAATTCTTGAGGAAAATATCCTTTCTTTCTCAAAATAATTTTCTTTTCACAAAATTCCATGCAATTTTAAAAGAAAAATATTTTGTTGAAAATATTCATGAAATATTTTAGAGTAATCTTCATGAAAATAAGGCATTATAAAACCGTAAAAATCCGTTAATTCCGTATAAATTAAAAAAAAATCCTCCTCGTACTTTTGTTGGAAAAGTCAAAAAGTACCTCGTATGGTGAAAAAAAGAATGATTCCCTACACACCAGGTAGTAAAAGTAAAAAATGGGTAAGAATGAATTTAAACATACATGAAACTATTTTTAGAAAATATGGACATGAATGAAAAATATAACCCCCGTAAATACTTACGAATTAACAATCTCTGATAAAATTGACATTGGAAAAGTTATCCCTTACCTTATGTCTGATATGCTTCGTAAGTATCTGAAACTCTTGTATAATGATTTAAATAATGTCATTGAATTATTAACGAATCATATACTTTTTCATTATATCATATATGGTTCACTTAGGTATTTATATTACCCGTTCATTTGTCAATTACATGTTAAAGTAGTGTTTTGGGTAAAATTGTTTCATTTATCGTATGTGTTTGGACTTGTTGTTCTTGATATTATTATTACTTATATCATGATTTACTTACTTCAAGAATGTAAAACCAGATTTATATATCATATTATTCAGTATATATATATATATATAAAAGATAGATAAATGAAATGAAACACACTGTTCATTGAGACGGTAGGCCGTACGTACTCATGAACACAGTTTTCCTTTCATTATTGACTTAAATGGAAGTATGTAGATGAAATATATATATATATATATATACATATAAACAGTAGCTTAATTATGTCATATATTTCATTATTATTCATTATATATACTATATAATCATTTTTGAATGGTTAACATGGAAAATGAATCTCATCGCGTCGTGGAGACGGTAGTCCGTACGTATGCAAGAGCGATGATATCACTCCCATGATCGTGGAATTGTATTGATGTGTATGTATAATATTTCAGAATCAATGTAAATTTACAATAATCATATATGGTTATTTATTTACACTATTATACCCATCCAAGTAAGTTGGCAGTTGAAAAAAAATTACACCACGGCGTGGAAACGGTATTCCGTACGTACGCATGCGCGGTGATTTTCCTTTTCCGTAGGATGGATAGAAGGCGAAATACGATTGTTTCATATTTATAATAACATATCAGTATATAAGTAAAATTGATGTTATGACTTTATAATGAAAAAACTAAATAAGAAGAAGTAGAAGAAGAAAGAAACTTGAGAGAATCCGAAAAGACATTACCTCTTCCTCGACGCACCTCTTTATGCTTCCTCTTAAGTAAGTAGAGTTTGTATTTTGAGATAAACATAACATCCAGAATGTTTCTAGGGGAAGTGGATAAGTGAAATGGGCCGGGTTTGTCCAAGCTTCAAGGATCAAAAGGGTGTGAAGAGAAGAGGGATTGGGTGCCCTTTTTATAAGGGAGGAGAGGGGCACTTTAGGAAAACTTAAAATATTATTTTATAATAAAGTCATATTCGGTTTTTAATAGCTCTAAATTGATTTATTTCGAAGCTATGGTAGTGATGGGTCGAAATATTCTAAAAATATATATTTTAGACAAGTTTAGGTTACTATTTTATCCTTATCATTTAGATTTAACTCTAAGTTAAATAATTTCATTTTTACCATGTCTTTTTATTTTCTTACATTATATTGTTAATAAAAATACTATAACAAGCCAAACGAACCCCAAGTGGTTCATTATTAAAATATATATCCTTGTATAAGTCATTTGGTCGAACCTTAGATTTTTATGAATAAAATAACAATTACTAATATAATATTTGTTTTATAAACTATTTTATTTCAATTTGGACACTATTTGGTACATGATTTTTTTGAAAATCATAACAGCATGATTGGTTCGAATAAAGTTAATTAAATCAATAATAACATGTAATATTACGCTATAAAGTTAGTGGAATTCATAAAAAGTCTAATATTTCATTTATATGGGTATTTATAACATCAATGATTTTAATATTTCATTAATAAGGTAATTACTGCATCATCATTATGTCATAAATAAATTAAATTATTTAATGTCTAAAAATTATAAATAAAATACAATTATGTAGGAAATATTTTTAGCTTTTTAATGAATATTTATTGTCAAATTTATCTTATGTATAACCCTTTATTAAAAATGATTTAGTTATTAAACTTTGAATTTAACTATTTTATTCTTCTTTAAATAAAATAATAATAAATGTCCTAATCTAATCCAAATACACCTAAAAGGTAATTTTTTATCACTAAGGTTGTTTTTCGTCGAACTAAAGTTATCCAATAAAATTAGGACATTTGTTTGGGTAATAATTATATCATTTTTACCCTTAATTACCCTATTTACTTTTAACCGAGATAAATAAAAGTAAAAATTTACTATTCAAAAAAAATATTTGTATCATATTGAACCAAATTTTACTCCTTGATGTTTACCGTGTCTCTTGTATTTTTGAAATTCCACTCACAGAAGCTATAAAATTTAGTTTTATGTAAATTTTCAAAGTCTCCTAGTAGGTGGGTAAAAGGCGGTGAAAAGTTCAATAAAATTTTTATATGTCTAACATTATTATAAAATGACTCAATTGAGTTGCATTTAACTTATATAGGTATTATGTATCAATTTTTACCTAAAAATATTTAAATAAAATAAACTATTATTTATATAAAAATTCGGTTTTTAAATAGTAACCCACTGTTTTCACTATTCATAAAGAATTGAATGTTTTCAGAAAAATACCAAAATTTTACCCTAGGCTAATTTCGATATTCCGAATCCCAAAATGAAGTCCATTTTGAAAGATAAATTTTATAAAATTTCAAAAAGTGGGTTTTACTATTCATAACGGCTAGTTCATAATAATATTATAATAATATATCATTTAGTGAAACTCGGTATTGCGTACTACACACGCTATCAAGGAAGATCTTAATTTCGTGTAATGTAAGCCAAGTCAGGGTTGCATGTAGTGAATGCTCCGTTTGGTTTTGTGTATATCATAATCAAAACATATTTCATTTATACATTAAACAAAATCTATAATTAATGTTGCATAGAATAAATTCAACAAAACAAACTTGAAAATGTGGGTAATATGAGCCAAGAATAGTGTTGTGTATACGGCAAGCTAATACAGTGTTGTTTATAGTAAAAGCTAATCTTGGTGTAGTGTATAATAGAAGACATCAATGAAGTTAAAAATAATATATCTCATAAAATCTCAGGTCTTTACATTCTACCCCCCTTAAAATAAATTTCGCCCTTGAAATTCGTTGGGGTTATAAATGGTTTATTACATGAGAGTTTCTTTCAAGGAAACCCACATCATAAAAAGCAATACCAAAACATATCTATAAAAACTAAATTATGAAACGTAACAGTTACCCAAATTAACTAATCATTGGGTTTCCACATAGGACAACATAAGTGAAAATATGGATATGGAAGAGAAATCTAACAATCAAGTTCTGATGGAGAGTGGTAGAGAACATGGATAGGAAAAGCCAACATTCACAAATCCATAAATTTGTGATGATCTAAGGTACCATCTGATTCATCGGATATAAGGGCACTAGGACAACATTTTTTGGTTTTCAATATCATTTCCCTAAAGATAAAAAATTTGAATTAGAAGAAATACTTACATAATTTTGGTACAATCTCACATTTGGTCATTCCTTGGACAATTTCCACTTCATCTCTTAATGAAATGAAGTTGAATTTTTCATTCATGAAGTTTTAGTAGATCAGGTGATAGAATGATGGGTCATTCCATTTGTATCAAACAAAAGGTTAGAAAAAGTTCTCAAATATACATAAGTCCTTCTATAGTGATATTAATCATATTTGGTTCCTAAAATAGACTTATACTTCATATATCATACTGCTTAATATAATAAAACTAGTTTCTCTAACCAGGGACTTCCTGTAGGCCTGTGGTAGGCGATAAAGTCTTTACACACTTCGTTTGTGGGTTTGATTCCCACAGCCTTGTCTAGAGTTACAGGTTGTCTCCCGTCCTGAAGGATGTCCTTTTTCTAAAAATACATTATTATAACATTCCATCAATAATACTGAAAAAGTTCAAGACTTAAACAATACTAACTTATATCCAACAAAATCCATTCCAATGTTAAGGCTTATCCAAAGGACTGTTGTCCAATATCATATTATAGTGAAAACGATTACCAGAGAGTTCATATAACAATCATGTTAATACCATCATTGATCCCCATATAACATAAGATATGTCTTTTTGGTCACATTCCAATCATTCGAAGGCCTTAATCATGTATTCTATTGAAAAATGAATACCCATTGAACCTTAGTAAAAACATGAATGCATTTAAAAGTTAACACATTCCACGTAGAAAAATACAAAAAATTCAATATTCTCAAACCATGATATCTCTAAGTCCTTATAACAGTCATGAGCTCATGAATAATATCAAACATATTATTTTCTCCTTATCCATTCATTATGCGCATATCATCTGATTTCAAAAAAATTTGAATCTCTTTTCATGGATACTGGTAACATAAAATTATTAAAAACCACAATAGACTAATACAAAAATATTCGAATATACCATAAAAGTAATTCAACAAAATTATTCTTGAATACCAATACATAAACACTTCAATCCATCCTCTTCAATGATTGTCATGGAGTAAGTCCTTCCTTGATTTAGAAGTAACCTCTTAGGTCAGGACATTGAGTTGGGTAATGCCCATGTACTTAACAAATAAGAAATTAATGTCCAGAACAGTCTATCACTCTATACCCTTTTCTCCACACAGATAACATCTTCCCCACCATTTTAGGAATTTCTCAAGGTTCTTCTTCCCTTCTTTAGAAATCTCAATATTCCATTCTCTATGCTCCTCACAATGTGACCATGAATAAAATTTCATCTTCCTCTTATTTGATGACTTGGGATTACCACCAAAGTTCACCTTGTTAATCATATATCATGATGACTGATTCGGAATGATCACAATATCATTCTATCTAGTCATTATACAATTTTTTTGATCAACGTTAACTAAATTACTTCTCATTCCCTCCATTGACTAAAACCAGAAACTATAGTGTAAGAAATAGTTAAAATAACGAGGAACCACAAAATCATTAAAAGTCACTTATGGGATGTCTAACATATCACACATTATTTAATCCATGACACCTTGGATTCACCCTAGGTTATTCATGATCATCAACATAACTCTAGGACTATAACCTATATTTATACTAAACCTTATAGATATCCATAGACATACCATAGAAATATATCTAGGGATTTCACTAAAGATTTCACATCCTAGTTTCCAATGGTTAACAAATCCTTTCCTTTGATACCAACTATAGTGACACAATGCTTGACATACATAGAAATTACATTACTGTTGTGTAATACTTAATACATAACAAAAACAAACACACAATGATCATAATAGTTTAGTGTCTTTGGAGACTCGGAACATAATTTTCTAATCATGGTGAAAGATCTTCAACATCTCCCATAAAGATCTTCCCCTTTGGTTTTCTTACATAAAACCGTTCTTAATAATCATGGGGAAAAGAAAACATAAACACTATGATCTCAAATGCTCAGTAATGGTAATCATGGAAAAAATAAAACAAACCATACACATTTGAACTTCAAAACATGACTATAATGTTTAAACATAAAATTCTTGAGCAATGACATAAAACATGGCAGTTCATAAGGCATAGATCATAAAATAACATTAATCATGATAAAATAACATGGGAATAAAACATGTAATTGTGGAAACCATTAAGAACATGTTATGTTTTCCATAGAAGACAAGGCATTGCTTCCAAGACCATATTAATGGACAAAGTCACTTTTTGAATCGAGTTCACTCCTTGTTCCAGCCATGTATTACTGAACCAATTTAACATGCACTTCCAGCCATGTTTATCTCATGAGATATAAATCTTTACACAATGAATTGGAGGGAGATATAGTTCCCACCCATCTCATAATGAAATCATTCTTACTTGTTCCACAACATGAACATAAATCATCCATCATTACCCAAAGTATAAAATGGGTTTCATAAACATCATCCCATCATAAAATAATTCATGTCGTATATGTTAAAAAAACATTCTCCTCGTACTTTTGTTGGAAAAGTCAAAAAGTATCCCGTATGGTGAAAAAAAGAATGATTCCTTACACACCAGGTAGTAAAAGTAAAAATGTGTAAGAAGGACATTAAACATAAATGAAACCATTTTTATAGAATAGTGACATGGATGAAAAATATAACTTCGGTAAATACTTATGAATAAATAATCTCAGATAAAAACGAGATTGGAAAACTTATCCCTTACTTTATGTCTAATATGCATCGTATGTATCCAAAACTCCTGTATAATGATTCAAATAATGTCATTGACTTTTTAAAGAATCATATTTCTTTTTATTATATCATATATGGTTCACTTAGGTATTTATATTACCCTTTCATTTGTCAATTCCATGTTAATACAGCGTTTTGGGTAAAATTGTTTCATTTATTGTACATGTTTGGACTTGTTGTTCTTGATATTATTATTACTTATATCAGGATTTACTTACTTCCAGAATGTAAAAAATAATTTATAAATCATATATATTCAGTATATATATATAAATATGTGTATATAATATTTAGATTAATGAAATGAAACACACTGTTCATGGAGACGGTAGGTTGTACGTACGCATGAAAGTTGTTTTCCTTTCGTTATTGACATGAATGGAAGTAAGTAGATGACATATATATATACATATATATATATATATCATGTAGCTTAATTATGTCATATATTTCATTATTATTCATTATATATACTTTATAATCATTCTTGAATGGTTAACATGGAGAATGAATCTCATCGCCTCGTGGAGACAGTAGTCCATATGTACGCACGAGCGATGATATCATTCCCATAATAGTGGAATTGTATTGAAGTGTATGTACAATATATCAGAATCAATATCACTTTACAATAATCATATATGGTTATTTATTTACACCATTATACCCATCCAAGTAAGGTGGTGGTCAAAAACATATTACACCACGGCGTGGAGATGGTATTCCTAACGTACGCACACGTGGTGATTTCGTTTTCCATAGAATGGATAAAAGTTGAAATTGGGTTTTTTTATATTTATAATAACATATCAGTATATAAGTAATACTGATGTTATTACTTTATAATGAAACAACTAAATAAGAATATTTATAAGAAGAAAGAAACATGAGAGAATCGGAAGAAGAGATTACCACTTCCTCGACACACCTCCTTTTAGCTTCGTTTTATGGAAGTAGAGTTTGTCTTTTGAGAAGACCAGAACCTCTATAATGTTTCTAGGGAAGTAGAGAAGAGAAATGGGCAGGTTTTGGCCGAGCTTCATGGCTCAAGAGGGTGTTAAGAGAAGAGGGAAGAGGTTCCCTTTTTATAAAGGAGGAGAGGGGCACCTTAGGAATACATAAAATATTATTTTATAATAATGTCATATTAAGCTTTTAATAGCTCCAAATTGATTTATTTCAAAGATAAGGCGGGGATGGGTCGAAATTCTCTCAACCAAAGGATTTTAGATAAGTTTAGGCTACTATTTTATCCTTATCATTTAGATTTAACTCTATGTTAAATAATTTAACTTTTACCGTGTTTTTTTGTTTTCTTACACCATATGGTTAATAAACATACTGTAACAAGATAGAAGAACCCCAGGTGGTTAATTATTAATATATATATCCCTATATATGTCATTTGTCTGAACATTATATTTTTAGGAATAAAATAACAATTAATAATTTAATATCTGTTTCAAAAACTATTTTATGACAATTTTTACACTATTTGGTGCTTTATTTTTTGAAAATTATAACAGCATGATTAGTTCGAAAAAAGTTAATTAAATCAATAATAACATGTCATATTAAAATATAAAATTAGTTTAATTCATAAAAAGTCAAAAATTTTATTTATTTGGGAATTTATAACATCAATTATGTTAATATTTCATTAATAAGGAAATTATTGCATCATCATTGTGTCATAAATAAATTAAATTATTTAATATCTAAAAATTATAAATAAAATACCATTATGTAGGAAATATTTTTTTCTTTCTAATTAATATTTATAGTCTAATTTATCTTATGTTTAACCCTATATAAAATTTATTTTATTTATTTATTATTGATTTTATCTATTTTACTTCTTCTTTAAATAAAATAATAATAAATGTCCTAATCTAATCCAAATCGATATAAATGGTAATATTTTATCTATAAGGTTGTTTTTGGTCGATCTAAACTTAAACAATAGATTTAGGACACGTTTTAGAGTAATAATAATATCATTTTACCCTGAATTGCCCTATTTACTTTTAATCGTGTTAAATAAATGTTAAAAGTTACTATTCACAAAAAAATTATCTTATTGAACCACATTTTACTCCTTGATGTTAACTGTGTCTCTCGGATTTTTGAAATTCCACTCTCAGAAGCAGTAAAATTTAGTTTTATGTAAATTTTTAAACTCTCCTAGGAGGTGGGTAAAAGACGGTGAAAAGTTCAATAAAATTTGTATATATCTAAAAATTGTAATAAAATGACTCCAATGAATTACATTGAATTTATATAGGTATTATGTATCAATTTTGACCTAAAATAAATTCAAATAAAATAAATAATTACATATATGAAATGTCGGTTTTTAAATAGTAACCCCGTGTTTTCACTATTCATAAAAAATTGAATGTTTTCTAAAAAATACCAAAATTTCACCCTAGGATAATTTCGATATCCCAAATCCAAAAATGAAGTCCATTTTGAATGATAAAATTTATAATATTTCAAAAAGTGGGTATTACTATTCATAATGGATAGTCCATAATAATATTATAATAATATATCGTTTAGTGAAACTCGGTATTGCGTACTACACACGCTATCGAAGAAGGTATTGATTGCGTGTAATGCAAGGCAAGTCAGGGCTGTGTGTATTGAAATATATGTTTTGTGTTGCGTATAACATAATAAAAACTTAAATCATTTATACATTAAACAAAATCTATACATAGTGTTACTTAGAATAATTTCCACAAAACAAACTTGAAAATGTGTGTAACACGAGCCACGAATAGTGTTGTGTATACTGCAAGCTAATACGGTGTTGTGTATATTACAAGCTAATCTTGGTGTATTGTATAATAGAACACATCAAATAAGTTAAAAATAATATATCTCATAAAATCTCTGGTGGTTACAATTGTTATCTATTTAGTATTACTTACATATACTATTTATGAGAACAGAATGTTTCTTTATTTTAATGGGTATTCTACCCCAAAATAATTCCCCATCATTGATTAGGTTTGTTTATCCTATACATTCTTTCTTTGTACTACTTTTGGTTATATGGTAGTATTTTATTATAATTGAGAAACCATTCGGTAGTCTTTGTGGGGTCCTTCTTTGCATCTTGAAAATCATTAAAGAGTTATAGACCACCAAAAATATCACAATAATGTACACGTGGTGACATAGAGGATGATCATAGAATGTGTAGTGTGAGAAATTACATATATGGTTTATACAGTTCATACATCTATGTAGGAAACTTCTAGTCTCTTATACCTAATGAATTACTCTATTAACCATATCACAGTCTCATTTCCATAGTGGAATTTTATCATCTAGATCATAAAAATTATCATAATCATTCATTGGTGTGTTATGAACCAATAATCATCCTGATGCAAAGTAAACAACTAATCATGATTAATTTTTTAAAAAGAAAACAATTTCTTGTATCTTCACCAAAAGAGATATTTTGTATTATGGGTAGTATAAAAACATCTCTTGGAATAATTATGAACCCCCAAAAATAAAAACACCAATTTTTAATATGTTTTGAATATCACTGTGTGGTTTGGCTTTCTTATTTGGGGGAAATCATTCTCTACAATTTTCTAGAGATTCACCTCACATATTGTGAATGATAGCAATGGATGTCATTTCGACTATTCCTTAGAGGTCCATATAATTCTAAATGTGAAGGATCTGAGCTGAATTTTACAATATAATAGACCATAATTTTTTAATATGTTAAATATATAATGGTTTTTATTTGTATTAACATATGTATTTTAATGTTTAAAACCTAAAAAATATCCATCATTTTATATCATATGAATAATACATAGTTTCAAGTGAAAATTATTAGCATTGATATATATCCCCACAATATTCTATGCGACTCTTTTTATGGATAGAATTTAATAATCTAATATTATTCTCTCTATTTTTTTTGTTATCTGGCCCCAATTAAATTTTAGATATCATCAAATTTTCAGTATAGTCTTTTATTATTATTCATTGATACTCAATTTTGATGGGAAATCTTAAATTCAATTGTTTTTAATAGAATTGTAGAGGTTCCTTTAAATATTAAAATTATTACCTCATATAATGAGTCTCAGACAAGTACCTATAACATGTGAGGAGTAAATTCTAATCACATATTCACTAAAATAATTATTAAAATAAATATTGAAAATGGGAAATAATATAATGGAATGAACCGTAAATATTATTTTTCAAATGTAGCTGTAGAAACTAGTTCCTTAGTAATGACAGAAAAACTTGGAAAATTCTAAGGTTTTTTCAATTAACAGGGATATGGGACAATGTTTAAAAATATAAATTTTCATCCCTTAATAAAAACACTACTACAAAAAAGTATAGATAAATTGTGTCATGTGGTTAAAAACAATGGATCCATTGAGAGGCTACACAAACCCACACCTATTTATTTTCATCTCAATGAGAATCACAAAACGTTGATGAAGAAACTATTGTTAATGGAATCACTTGAATAAATAAATAATGTTCAAATAATTTATTTTCAGAGATGATATTTTTTTAGAAAACATAGAGATGATGAATTAGTTATAGGAGATGATTCCTTGAAATAAAAATTTAATATACTGGTGATCAAAAAGTGGATACTAATTGATTAAAATTTCCGAGGAAAATAGTGTTAACTCTTAGTCCAACAAGGACAATATAGATTAATCAATCACTTTTATAAAGGCTATCTGATATAATTAGATTCATTGAATTAAATTATCATTGAAAAGGGGGTAATATGGTTGTCATTCACTCTCATATTTCCCCCCTATAATATTGGAGTTTGTCCCTTGACCATCATATCATCCACTTGATAATCTCATGATAAAAATGGAATGGATAACCCATATTAATATTAATCCCTGAACATTTAATCACTATCGAAATTTTCATTTATTATTTATCATTAAATCCCCTATAGTCTTCTTCCACTATCTATGAAAAGGCTACTCATTCATGTTATATTGATTTTATTTCATATGATTAATATATAATTCCATGGATATAGTATTAATTAAGGAAATAATATACAAAATAATTTGAAGAATTATTAAAAAAATAAATTCAATATCAATTATTTAATTTATATCAGAAGAAAATGGGATTTAATATCTGTTGAAATGATATTATGGAACCTATGGAAAAATATAATTTCCTTCCATCATGGATATCATTCAGATTATTAGCTCATTAACCTTGAAAAAAAAATCTTCTATGATGTTAGAATATTAAACTAAATACCTTAAGTATATCACGACACAACTTCAATTCTACGATGAAAGGTAAATGAAAGCCCATTTGGAGATGGAAAATTACCCTATTAGTAAATGTTGTGAATTAATATTGAATTTAAAATTCATTTCCTTAATAATTATATCATAGATATCCCAGAGAAGATGAGTAGGGTTATAATAAAGTAGTATGAGTCTTTGATTTCTAAGGGCATGTTCATAGAACCAAAATGTGTCATTCTCAAGATATTTAATCATTAACCACTTCTAGAAAGTAACCTTCCATGACATAGGTATCATTCTAAAATTTAAGAAATTAATGACCTACAAAATTTACAATTATTGTAATATTATTTAAATACAATAGGTTTTATGTCGTGATATTAATTTTTATATCCCATATAATAACATTAATTATAAATAATCCACTATTTAAAAATATTATACTACATAGGGGCATCAATATAGAGTAGATTCTAATAACAAATTAAATTTCCATGAATTTCCCGACATCTATGAAATGATCCTTTATCCTCTACATGAAACTAATCTATATAAACTGGTGCATTCCCCTATACTACATAATATGTAAAATATTTCACATGGTTAGAAACTCCCTCTCAATCTTTTTGGGTGAAAACCATACCTAGGTAGCTTCGTGGATTTCTCTTTTAGTTGAGGGTTGGCCATAATGGACTACTTTTTTTTCCTATAGTCTATGAAGAGGGATAATATTAAATAGAACAAGGTAAATTACAAGTTAAAATTTTAAAATTGAACTCATATAGGGTGTATCATGATATTCTCATTTTTCTAAGGAAACCTATATCAATAAAATAATAATATAATGATTTGGATACAACGTTGTTGGAAAATTTTCAATAGAAACTCCAACATTATAAAATCATCCCACAACACACATATCAACCCAAAAAAATATCAATTTGAACAAGGGTTAATGAACTTTTTTCAAAACACTTGAAAAATGTGACTCAAAAGAAGGTAGAAAAAACACTTATCAGGACAGGTACATAATTTCATATTTTTAAATTCTGGCCAGGCCACTAGTCATGAAAAACAATGCAGCAGCATTGATGCTGGAACTCTCTGAGATGAGAAAAAATGAAAAATTGAGTTAATGGTTATTCAAAATATTCACTAACTATTTACATAGCTAATTCAACAACTGTTTTAAAGTCATGGGTTTTTATAGTTAGCACTAAACAAGCAGCAACTGTTTGACAGTCACAATCAAAATATTATAGATCTTTCAAACTAAATTACCAAATAATTAAATGAATGATGATAAAAATAAATATATAATATGATCTAATACTATAAATTATTATTTATTCATGAAACATATTTTACATGTGAATAATAAAATACTTTATTTATCATCTCTATAAATCCCCTATAACATTGTGGATTGATAATCACTACCAACAACCCATAAAATTTTATATTGGACATCACTACCAAAATCCAATGGAATATTCATGAAAATAAATAAGTAAACCATGTATTAGTGGGATATATAATTCAAATTTACACAATTATAAAATAATAAAAACATATTATTTGAAAAAAGATATATATTCATATAACATACTATAATTCAAGATATTAACAATTACATATCCATGAGAATCACACCCCATGGAAAAAAGTTATATTATCATTGATGGACACATACATAAATTTATTATATTACAATATTATCAAAATCTCCCATAATAAGGATTCTCACATGATATTGTATTTAGAAAATGAAAATGAATTCTCCTCTTTATATCGTTTGGAATCGAAGCATTAGAAATGTTGTTCTCAGTTGCTCAACAAGGGTAAATAATAAACAACATAAGCTTGAGTAAGGTAATAATTTTGGTATGAAAACATATTAAAAGTCTAAGAATATAAAATTATTATATTATACACATATAAACATGGATCAGAAGACAAAAAACCAGGATTTGGTCGTAATATAAGACATAAGAGACCATCACATGAGCACGATGAAAAATGTATATATGTAGATAAAATATAACCCAGCAAAATCCAAAAATAGTGGATAATGAATCATTTTACTATGTCCCATCACATAGATGATAAAGATTCAAGTCCCCACATCCCCACACATAGTTCATCATGAATCAAATCTACGTTTCCCATACTTATATAATGAGTTATCCAACATTACACATTTCATTAATGTTATGTATAATTCTTGGGACACCCAACACATCATGAAAAAATATATATGTTTTCAAGGAGGACTATAAAATAATAAAATTTCATCACCACACAATTAAACTATGAAATACAGATGAGTTTCCTGAAATATGGCATCAAAAATTCATTAAGTATATAGACAAAGAATGTGGATGGTAGTATCAAAACATATCTAAAGCTAAACATAAAAATTATCAAAGTATATTGAAATGGATGAAAAAATTAGTATCAAAATAATGAATAAAACACCATGAAAAATAAATATACATAATATTTTTAATTTATAGATAATTTAGAATTAAAACAATTTAAAAACCCATTTTCAAGCATGAAAATGGAACCTCATAATGAATAGTTGTCAATAAAATTTATCTTCTCTAAAAAATAAATCCTTGTGGGAAAAGATAAAAAATATTTTCATGCATATGTAAAATAAAAAAAATTAGCATTACACATCTACTAAAGTGTAGAAAATTACATTCAAGAAATTAACAAATAAATACAAATATATATGACATAGAATTTGGATCAAAGGAAAAGTGGGGTCAATTTCATTAAAAGAGTAACATTGGGTAAAATAACTAATGAGGAGAAATAAAATATATAGAGGAAATGTGAAAACCCCATTAATAAACATAAGAGATTAAAATTTTATGGTTTATTAGGTTATATATCATACAATTATCCCCATATCAAAATTTATTATCAAGAAACTCGATATGAAGAAGAGAAGTAAAATGATCACTACGTCCTTAACAAACATTATTTTAAAACCCCCTAGAAAGAGAGAACATGATATTTATTTGTAAATACATTTAAAATGATGTAATAAATTATAAAAGTATTGCATAGGGTAGTATATATACAAAAAATAAATAGATATGTTATGAATATGTCATATTCCTCAAAGGATGGATGTTGAGATAAGAAAACCCTTACCTAAGTACTCACAACTTCCAAGAAATCTATTTATTCTCATATATAATTATATTAATCATATATATAAGATATTTAAAATACATATTCTTATATATAACCTTTTATTTATATAATTATAATCATTCATTATACATTCACAAGTTAGTTTCCATTTATTTTCACCGTAATGATAGTGATACCGATTGTTTCACACATATTTCTAGTTAGATATGATAAAAAATATTCTTTGATACTATTTTCATCATTGAAATATTATAAAATATATTAAATTTATTTCATTTTATTTATTCATTAATCCTTATTTTCATTTAATGAAAACTATGGACATGTTTTTAGATAACGTGATCTTTGAGGAGTTTGTTCTGGGACAATTTACTAATAAAAGTGGATTATTTTATAATTTTTAATATTAATTTTAGTATTTATTAATAAATTTACTAATGAAATATATTAAACATTAATATCATATATATTCAACAAATATATTTTATACTCAACCTTATGGGGTTGTGATGAGAAATATAATGCTTCAATCAGGGGAGGTGGTAGCATGCACCTACACACAAATGATGTTATTAATTTCCATAGAATGCAATGAAAATATAATTTCAGTTATCTATTGATTATTATAAAAGTTTTATAAATATAAGATTTTATTTTATTAAATAACCACTTTTAAGTATCTATGTATGGATATTATGAAAAAAATAGTTTACCCCTTGTGGTTGTAGTCTGCATGTACGTAAAAATAATGTTATTATTTATTTTAACGGGAAAATGTGTATAATTCGTATTACCTTAAAATAATAAAATTTCAGTATAATGATAATATATGTGTAATTATTTTATAATGGGTAATATATATTTTTTGTTTAACAATGGATCTGGAAAAACTGATAAAAAGGTGTTAGAACTCACATTTAGAATTTAAACATTTTTTGGAAGACCTCTTAGAAGTACTTAGGATATGAGGATTTTTGTTGGATTTAGGGGATTCTAAATGTTTTATATGAATCTAATGGATGTTTTAAGTGTATATATTTGAGAGTAATTATAATAATATATTCAATGTAATGGTTTTTTGGATGTCACCCTTTATAAACGAGGGGAGTAAATGTTTTTGTAATAATACAAAAGAAAAGTCACTATAGGATCGAATTGATTCCAATATTTGAAAATAATGTAGGATTCATGATTCATGGGCTGAAAAAAACCGTACTAATTAATATATAGATATTTTTTGGGTACATTAAGGCTTTTATCTCTATTTTTAACTTTTAACATATTTTACATTTTCTACTTTAACTAATTTTTTGATCCTCAATAATTTATTTGAATAACCAGATATAAATTTGACCGTTTCACATAATTTGAAAATGATAATTTAAGACATAGAAATAATTTCATCAAATAAAATTTCCAAGGGTTAAAATTTATTTTTTAATAATATTTTACATAATTCTTAAACACTATTTTTTGGAAATTAATATTTTCAAGGAAAAAACATATATTGAGGAATAAATTTTCATTATTTCTTATTTACATAAATTTTTATTAATAAAAATATAATAGATATTTAAGTGAAAAAAACAAAATTAAATCTTCCTTCTGGATATTTAATTAATTAAAAAGATTAAAAACGTTTTATTGAGAGAAATAAAATATTACTGGTGTTCTACAATGCCACATGTAGATTTTATAAATTCAAAATATCTTATATAAATGAATAATTTTACTTCCTAAAGATATATTTTATTGATAATTATTTCTATATTTTATTATTTATAATTATTTCACTATGGAATCTTTAACACCATTGTACTAGTGAAAACATTATTTTTATCTTTTCACCAGAATTTGAAACATTTCTAGAAATTATAAGAAAAACATATTTTTGATATTTTTAAATGTTGAATTAAGAAATGAAGTTAATTTTTTTAAATTTAAATTTATTTTTTAAATTTATTTTTAAAATTAAATATACAATATAATCAGTAATTGTTTTATAGAAAATGGGCCATTTAATCTTTGATTGTTCTTTTACTTACTATATATAAATATGTAAATAAATTATTAGTGACATATTATTTCATTCATTGAAATATTAATTATTATTATATATTTAATTTAAAACATACCATAATTAGGTTTTATTATAAAATATTCAACACTTTATAAAATAGATATCTGTAAAAATTAAATCATATTAATTAATATCCTTTAAATATAGAAATTTTTTATTGATTTCTAACATTTATTTATTTGATGATTTCATTTTATTATAATATTCTTAATCATTTAAACCTAATATTCCTAAAATTGTTTTAGTTTGGTGTCCCATTTGAAACATGCTATTAAATATACTTTTAAATAAAATAAAAATATATTATAATATCTTCGTCCGTAATCATTTTTAATCAATTCCAACTGTCTCATTTTGGTCATTTTTAACTCAATATGTGTTAATATAAATTTTAATCTTAATTGATTAGTATATTTATTTATATATATCATAATGTTTACCATAGAGCTATATCGTTCATTAATTAAGGATAATATCATTACCTCTAACTCCAGATTCTGTTTTAGTAATGATTATCATGACTATTTAATAGATGCTATTCAAAAGATATTAAAATGTATGTTTTCATAAGGATACATTATAAACCATTTAATAATTAATTACTATATAATAATAAAACTTCTACACTATAGGGTAATGCATGAATATCTGGAATTACTAAACTTTAAATGAGCTTCTTGAAACAGTCCTCACATTCTTCTGTTTATTGGAATATAATTTCTTTTTATATTAACTTCATTATACAATAATAAATTGTGAGAAATATCTCACAAAAAAAATTATATAATTTTCCTATTAAAATAAAAGACAATGTTTTGTCACATTGGTTTGTCTGATCCATTATTTAATCATATCAGTCATTGATGGATCAAAAAATAAACCCTCACTTTTGATTACCTAACTCATGAAGGATGATTTTTATATCCAATAGTCACACATATTAAAATTTTAAAAAAATTATTGTTTTTTAGGGTCACTAACACAACACTCAAATCCCCATAATGTTTATCATTTTTGTAATAATATATTATATTATTATCAATAATTATTTGCTTAAAATTTTCAAAAACATCGTTGACGATATAATTAAATAAATATTGAAATATAGAAAGGGAATTTCTGATTTGAAATAGAATCACTATGAATTCATATATTATATTTATTTTTTAGCTAGTTGTAATTGGTATATATTAGTTTTTATCTTCAATTTATGATATTTGGATCAAAAGTCAATATTTATGAAATTTTCATTCACTAATATATGACTGAATAGATCATAAATATATGGTAAAATAAAATATATTTTGATCATGATCTTTTGAAGTTCATGATAATATCTGAAGAGATGCATTAATCTATTCTTCTTGTTGAAAAAGTGATGTGGTCTTTCCCTAAAAATCATGTAGGAGTATTATAAACTTATCCAAATTGACATAGAGTTTCTCTTTAAAATTATTTTATTCATTTAGAACTATTTAATATGAATTCCTTGATTTTTTTATCAACACGTATGAGTTTTATTGATATCTAAACCTCATGATATTTTTGATGGACAATAAATTGATTTGTATATACACCTGCATATTCCAATATAGTAATAATTTCTTTAAAGATGCATTATTTTTCCACCATTTGAGCTAAAGATGCATATTGATTGGGTATCATGACCCATATATTAGAAGTAGAATCCATAGGAGGTTTATATCAAAACATATAATTATAGATTATAAAATGATGGTTAGGGATATTGAACGTGACTTATCTATATAAATAATAAATATGGTCCCCAATAAAACATCGAATCCATTCCCAAATTAAAAAAATACTCAAACAAAGGATGAATTATATGATTTACAAGGATCTCCATTCCCCAAACTATTATCTGATAAGATTAGTAGAAATGAGGTGTTATTAATACACAACCATATGTATTCATTGAAATTTCAGAATATAGTCATTGGGGTAGGAATTTTCTATTTCATTTTTTAAATAATTAATGGAGTGAGTAAAAACTAAATCAAATATAATATTTATTGTTTTGGAGTCTATGATAATTGTCCTTTCACACCATAATTTTCATGACCAACTTTAATAGTGGTAATAAAATAGTCATTTTATTATTCTATTAGATTTGAAGGACATGCTATAGATTTTATTCATTATTCCTTGGACTATTAAACAAATTTTTATAATTTCAATGATATTTATAATTGAATTAGTATATGCTGTATTTGGTGTTAGGTTGAAATTTACCATCATCCCTTTAATTATCCACACTCATTACCTTTTTTAGAAAATACATTAATGTTGTCATAATTTTCCACAAATAGAATATATTGTTAACCCATTGAGTTAATTTCATTCCCAATTCATTCATCATTTTCATCATACAATAATATTATCAATCTTCTATTCGTGTGGTTTATTATTCAGTTTTTCCAAAAACTCCATTTTTCATTACCTCTCATAAGAAATTATGTGTCTATTATCAATATCACCTAATAAATAACATCTAGAAATTTATTGACACCTTCCAAATATCTTGTATTTCATTCTTTTTATGTGCTATTTATAAGATGATATTCAAAAAAATTATATTTATTTCATATTTTTTATAAAAAAATTTCATACCATGAATGTATTATAATGTATAGCTCATATATGAAACTGTATTTATCATCCCTTTATTTCAAATTTATTAAAACCTTCCTTATTTTTGTAAAATGAGTTTGAGGAAAATATTAAGTCAATAATATTTTATTAAACACCACCAACCACATTGATACAAAATATTCTCTTGTAGTTTCAATTTATGTAAGAGTCCACCATTGACTATCCTCACCATCCGAGTGACACAAAACGAAGGTAAACATATCATGGTTTGAGTATTAAAAAATGGAAAATGTCTTCTATGTTGCATTAAAATAGTACTATGAAATGGTTGGGTTGGAATACCTAGAAATGGTGGATGTTCATTAATGTATAGAGGACTCAAAAAAAATAGTTCCTTCCATTATTGGAATGTTTGGGGGACAAACATGATTCATGTTATTATTTATAACATGAAAGGGTTGACCAAGAATCAAAATAGTATTTTTCACTCCTTCACCTATTCCATTTTATTTCTCATTGGGATAAACACATTATTTTCCATAACACACATTTTTAACTTTGTTCCCCCTTGATCCATCCATCACTTAATGAAGGGAATTTATATATTACAATACATGTTCTTAAAAATGAAAAATAATAATTCAAAATGAAAAAATAATTCGTGAATAAATCACATAGACATTAAAATCTATTGGATTCAATACAGGCTATTCATTATCATTTCATATTATATTTTCATAAAACACCATAAAGATGTGTTCAGATACCGCATAATGGCTCATAAAAAATTAATATATAATAACTTGTGTCACTAAAGAGTTCCAAACTAGGTGTGATATTATGCCTCTTTGTTGACCACTAGGTGATGTTAGAGTTAGAAATCATTTATGAATTTTAGGGTTATTATCACTAGTAAAATCTATTATAGAGAATGTATCTATATGTTTATATCCAGTTAGGTATTATATTCTTATTAAACCATAGAATATATACATTAACAAAACATCAGGCTGTAAACCTATTATTAAAGTAATCCAAAAGGCATTTTTTATGCCTAACTAGTCCAAATACTAAAAAATTAGAATACAAATATAAAAAAATAATTATCGTTTCCCTGATGCCATCTGAGGTGTCCCTTGATAAATATAAATTTAAAATTAAACTTTTTATGACATTATTAATTAAATTTCAAAATGAATCACACTATTAAACAAAGGCGTTTACTATATATTGATACAAGATATATTAAAAAATATTTTAAAAAATTTCAAATTATTTAACTATACATATTAACCCATGATACCCTATTGAAAAAACCACATAATACTCTACTTCCTCAACTGAAGAATGTAAAATTAACAAAATGTGAGATCAAATTATCATTACGGGTAAATGGTAAAGAATATAAGTAATCATATGATACACTTGTGGGTATGGGAACATAATCAATGTAAAAAACTAACACATTGAGAGACTATAAAAAAATGAACATGGATGAAGTGAAATAAAACAAAGAGATATGAAAAAAATGAAATAATTGATCATAACATGTGAATGATATTAAATTTTTGGATGTGTCTCAAACATATGCATAGAAAATGAAAATTTAGTGGAATCAGAATCACATTCTTGACTACAATCACATAATTGATCTGTAATTTTTTCCATTCCTCATGTCACATAATGGATAATAAATCACATCTATAACAACCATTAAATTATTATTAGATATACTACTTTATATAATGAATGTTTAGATATATAATTTTGGGCCCACCAATCAAAATATATAAACCATACTAATTTGTATCACGAGAACATGAAAATAATAATATTTCAAAATCACATAATTTAACTATAGAATATATATATGTTTCAATAAAACATTTATATATAATTTCATAATCCATGTTGAGATTAAAGGTGTGTGGTAGTATAAGAACATATTCCAAGTGTAAAATATGGAATTTTAGAAGATGTTAACATATATATAAAACACCATTTTATGATTTTTGAATAAATCAATTTGAAAAATACAATTAAGCACTTCTTTTTTGTCTAATACATTAAGAATTATAATGATATGAAATGTATTTTAAACCATGGAAATGAATCTATCAAAATTTTAATATCCACGAATTAATGTTTTCACATCAAAAAATGTTAGTATGATATTTTTTCACACATTGAAAAAAACCATATATAAAAATGTAATATATTACTTTAAAATAGTTATAGAATTTTATAAAATCGCATATCAAAATTATTTGAGGATAGATAAGGAAAGATATAAAATCATCCAATGAATATGGACACAGAGATGGAATATAATAAATGACATTGATTAAAAAAAAATCATTTGACTGTTATTAGAAAAATTATTTTTATTGGATTTAAATTAAATAAAACACTAAAACTCACTATTAGAAAATTTAATAAAAAAATAACAAATGTATTTTTTTTGGAAAATAATAATACTGAGTTCTAAAATTCTAAACACAGGTTTTATAAAATTCAATATTTTCTATTTATATTAATAATTTAACTCCATAAAAAATGTTGTTTTAGATAATATTACTTTATATGTATTACTATCATACATATGACATAATGAAATAAAAAACACCATGGTATTAATGAAATCTATATTTATCAACATTCTCATAAAAATCAACGATTTTAGATAAATGTAAAAAAATTCATATTAAGATAATATAAACATAATGTATATAAAAATTAATTTCATTTCATCAAATTAAAATAATGAAATTTAGATACTTATTTACAATATAAAAATATAAAATGTAATTGAAAATATTTTTATATACGCACATGAGGTTTCAACATTAAATATTCTATGTCTTATTTCATATCAATTACATAGTGAATGAATCGTAATATATTAGTCAATTTTTTAAAATAAAAAATATTATCAAAATCGCCTTTTAAAATGATCAATTTAGTTTTTTACATAGAATAA
This sequence comes from Viscum album, assembly GCA_963277665.1. Lineage (NCBI taxonomy): Eukaryota > Viridiplantae > Streptophyta > Magnoliopsida > Santalales > Viscaceae > Viscum > Viscum album. The sequence goes on from OY728142.1 coordinate 1,460,868,856, forward strand.
AAAACATAAAATATAGTTCTATAAAAAACACCTAAATCATATTAATCAATAATACTCTAAATGAAAGGATTTTTGAAGTTTTCTATCTTATGTTTACATGATAATATATTCTTCTTATGTTTTCCTTATAATATTCAATTACTATTTCATGGTTTGTTTTAATTTTTTTCTTTTTTAAATAGGATAATCAATAGATTAATAATTAATGAAAAAAATATAATATAATGGGCTATTATACTATTCATATGTCTATCACATGAAATCATTCAAACATCACTTATAATCATAGCATGATTAACACATTAAAATTAAACATAATCTATATAAATAGTAATCATTTAAAAATAAAACAAGGAATAATAGAGGATATCTTGGTAAATAGACATAAATAATAATAATGATTTATTTATATTTTCATTATGCATATTAAATGGGTATATAGTCATGAAAATAAAATTATCTAGTCAATTTAATGGTATTACTATCTAAGTGAACACCATTTAATAAGTAGAATGAAATATCTTTTATTCTCAACGGAAATGAATTTGTAGAAATGTTACCATTAATAATCGTTGAGGACTATAAATGTAGAATGAATTGATGGATAAATATAGATAATGAAAGTAAATTAATGGGAACTCATGAAAATAGATTCATTAACAAAACTAGAATTTTAAGCTACACCAATTGACCAATACAAATGGTTTTCAGAAACCATTAATATAGGGATCTTATACCCAATGTTTTTCCATAACCATTAGTATAAGTTGATCAATGATACCATATTCCCACATTTTTTCCTAATTCTTCAGTATAAGAACCTTTTTCAAATTCTATTCCCATAGTTGTTGAAAAACCATAGGTATATTTTCCTCACACAAAACAATATACAAATGGTTTCAGGAAAACATTATGGTTAGGGGCCTAAAAAACCCTTTACCCAGGGTTTTGAAAAAATGGTAGGTTTATATGGCTCACAAAAAACCTATAGCCATAATTTTAGAAAAACCATGGGCATCAAATCATCACAAAAATTCTTATACCCATGGGTTTTCAAAACCCCTTTGTATAGGTGCCCTTTATACAAATAGGTATATAAGAACTACTGGTATAGTTTCTTTATTATAATCCTCTACCTACAGTTTTAGAAAACTGATCATATATGTCCAAAAAATATGAAGACCAATAACCAACAATTCTAAAAAACCATTGGTAGATGTCAATACCAATTTCATTATTGAAAACATCTATCCAACACTTTTAAATAGGTTATTTTACTTTATTGTAACATTTTAGAAATTTTATTAAAAAATAATGGTATAATTAAAATATATAATAATTTAATAATTGTGTAAAATGAAAATTAATAAATTAATTTTATTATGAACATCCAAATAATGGATCAATGAATGTAATTAAAGGTAATACGGAATAAATATTTCGATAAATGTATAGATGGGCTGGATGTTGAAATAAATATTTTTAAGAAACAAAAAATTTATTCAATTGAAGCAAATCGTTGACAAATTATTTAAGAATTTACATTAAAGTTTAATTTAATTGAAATATAATTTGATATGCATGAAATTATTAATTTTTAAACTTTCTCATAAACATTATCTATATATTCTTCATATGCCTCTTATGTAAAAAATAATAAAACTATAGTTTTATTCTTCCACTTATACAACAATTATGCATTATATTAGTGTAAATTTTATATTAAAAAAGTTGAATAAAGGATTGTAGGATTTTCCCTTAGAAACATAAAGGTGTGTTTAATATTTCATATACTCTGTATGGGTAGTTTTATTCTTGGGTAAGATTAAAAAAAATATTCAATAGTCTATGTAATGGTAGTGTTTCCTTTGCTTAATCTATTAAATGGTAGTAAATAATTTTTAAAAGTTGTTTAATGGTACACTATACAATGTATAATGATTATGTATAGTTAATAAAGGCCCTGTTAGGTTATTATTTGTTATTTTTAATGGTAATTAAAGGTTTCTATAGGTAGTGTAAGTGTATTTCCCACACAGTGTATGAGTACCTCATAGTTTTCTAATGTTGTGCAAGGGTTGGATGAGTTGTGTATTAGTAACCCCTACATTTCAATGTGTATGTATAGATAAAATAATATGCATACATAATGTATATGAAGATATTAAGGGTAAAACCATGTTACCCTAAGATAATATTTTTTGTTGGAATATATATATTTAAACATTGTTTTCCCTCTCTTCTTCCCCATATGATTATGTACCTGATATTGATGACTTTTTAAGCCTAATATTATGAGAGTTAATTACATTAACTAATTTATATATTTTCAATCATAATATTGGATGATTTATATACATCAAAGTTAATAATTACATAAAATACATATTAAATAATGAATTTAATTTAAAAGTTTAAATTTTGAAAATTAATACAATGGTTAATAACATAAAAATATCTAAATAATAATGCCCTTAATTTTGAAGTAAACCATTTGGGTATAAGAATATAATAATTTCCTTTATTTATATTTGGTGAATCCTTTTGGAAATAATACTTTATTTCTATTTTCCTATAATGATAAATACTACTATTTTTACACCCTTTCATGTTGTAGTGTTTTCAAGATGGAATAATTCACAAATAGGAATTATTTTTCATTTTTATTTCATTATTTATTCCCTATAAATAATTTTAATATTTATATTGTTGATAAATTTAATAGGAATTTGTAAAACAATAATAATTTTGAAATTATAAAAGAGTGATAATGAATCATTATCTAGGATTATTCTAGTGAGATAAAATTATTATCACATGTAAAATAAATGTTTTTCTATGAAATAAATAGTTAGATCAAGCTATGGATTGAATTTATATCATGGAATTAAATATGAGATATCATATGCAATTTTTTTAATTCTCATGATTTAGTGTTATTTATTTTTAACATTATTTATCATTTATTATTATCTTTCCATTGGTGGTTTGGTGCTTAGTATACATGTTAAGTGTTTGTTGTGTTATGATTTCCCATTAAAGGGGATGGAGAATGTTGAAAAATATTAATGGTAGTGGATAATTATAGCATTTTGGCCATACCAAACAATATTCCTTGAGAATTTAGTTAAATGTTACAATACTCGGTGGCATGTGGAGTCCTATGAGATTTTCATCTCAGTAAATTGTTGATTCTGAGTTGTATTTCCACTCAATGACTTCTGCATTATGTGTGGCATGACAAGAACAACATGGATAGTTTTTATCATTTCTGAAATCTTTGAACATTATTATATTTTAGATATGAAGTAGTTATTTCTACTGTATTTCAGAATCATGGTCCATACATAACAGCCTAGTATTTGATTGTGTGTTCTTGTACTTGATTTTTCAATTTTCTCTGGGAATAAATCTATTATACACTTTCATAATTGGTAGGAATTAATTGGTGGTGTCTTATTGGGTTGTAATACTCAAAATATATATAATAATCCTGATCCATGTAAAGAAATTATGTACATTTATATGAGTAAGGAGAAGGGACCTATGGTAGAAGGACAAGAAGAAGAGATTGGATCTGGTGTATGGATGAGATGAACTTTGTAGGAATCCATAAATTATTGTTATTTAATTTTCCTTTATGAATTGTTATCTAGTTTTATTTCTACATTAGGATCTAATTTATCCAATATATGATCTGTATTCCATCTATATAGTTTCATCATAATTACCCCAATTAATTTTTTTATTTATAATTTTTTTAAATATTATTTTTCATGGATTTATACTTAGGGCATAGAATTTACACTGATGGATGTAAAAACTCACAACTAGTTGGAATCCAATTTCGTATGAGGGTACATGATAAATTCCATGTGGAAATATAGTGTGAACCTAGTTGAATAATTCACAGTGCTACAAAATGGTAACATAGCATAGTATACAACATTTAATTTAGACAAACAAGGTACATTGTAAAAAGGAGATAGTTGTGTGTGACCCAGGTCATGGGTTTCCTTATACATAACCTTCACATGTATAATAGACCAATAAGGGACATGATTTTTGAAACTATATTAATAAATTTTAGGTGTTTAATTTATTCTGATAGGGAAAATAGATTCACATTCCAAATATACATACATATTGTTTTGATGCATATTAGTTATATATTTCAATTCTTTGTTTTGTGATATCTATTCTAGATAGACTTGTAATTTTGATTGATTAATTTATTTTTTTAACATTGTAAAGACATTGAATTTCCATGTAATTTTTTTATATATTGTATTTTTACGAGTCTGTAAAAATTTACGGCAAGTGATTCCAAGGCCCAGAGTACCATGAATGAATTTCTGAACATTATTTCGGGTACGTCCAGTAACCTTGCGAGCATGATTTTATTATATTTTAATCATTTCTCGAAATTGTAATCTAAGGGCACTGTTGAACTCGCAATGTCGATATTCACTTAAGGAGACCTTCACCTCGACCATAGTGGGTCATGGGTGGAAGTTAGCTTTTGACTTATTCGTGAAAGAATAAAATAAAAATAAAATTGTGTAGATTTTTTTTAAACTCATTGTGGATTTTTCATATGTGGGGACCACCTAAACTAAACCTACCATGAGTGGTTTTGGTGGTGGGTCCACCTGAACTAACCTCCAACGAGAGGTTATTGTGGTGGGGTCCACTAAAGGAAAAAACCCCTTGAACTCCGTCTTAAGTGTTGGGAATCATCTTAAACATGCCCAAATTTAATGATGCCACCCCCTTTAATTTATTATGAAAATACTATGTAATTAATTATCCCAATTTGAAATAATGCCAAAAATTATAATTGGGGAAACAAAATAGTTTGCAATTTTGATTTTGGGGGAAAGTATTGGCAAAGGGGAGAGATCATCAAAAATTGCTTTCTCCAACAAAGAACTTCTTCTACTAAGAAATTGTTTCATGATGAACACTCCTCCAATGAATAACGTTGACACATGACTTTGACTTCTCCCACGGGACATTCTCCAACATGGGACGTCTTCAATCGATGATCGTCATTCCCTCCTCGTCGATGAAACAAACAAAAGAGGTAGTTTGGTTGTTTGATTTTCTTACTTTTTTCATTCATAATGACTCTTTGTAATTCGAGAGAGATTATAGCTGCTTGCTACCACTCCAATGTGAATAGTGCGGGCCAAGAAAACATGGCCCATACTCTCCACAATTCTTGTGATGATTAGTGGTGTTTTTTGCAATGGAGGAGGATGGTGACCGACCACGAAGGGGCACGAGAACGGCGGTCGGCACCACCATCGGTCGTGACGAAAGGAACAACGCAACACTACCGCTACACGGCCACCACCACCCCACAGACATTGCATACCATGGTCACTGCCACTCAAAACCTCGTCTCCCCACCCCGTGGCTATCCAAGTTACCACATGACAAATGCGCCCCGCAGCCAAACTGCCCTCGCGGCACCATCCACAGCCGAGTCCCCCCACGACCTCGCACCACCCGTGGCCTAGACACCCCACGCCCTTGCAGCACAACCGTGGTTGAGCTACCCTCGCCGAACCCTCTACAGCTCTCATGACATATCGGATAGCCCAGCGGGCCAGGCCGCCCAGTACGGGCCAGGCCGGACAACGTGGGCCGAGCCACCCAGAGTGCCGAGCTGACCCCATTGAGCCGGGCCACACAGCGAGCTGGGCTAGAACCATTGGGTCAGTCTTGGTCATCCAAAACTGGTTCAGTCTGACCGAGTTAGACCGGACCTGGACCCACTTCGACCCACTATGCACTTTTCACTATATCTTTGGAATCGGGCGTCTGTTTGATGAACCGTCCGCGGCTCTGGAAACCATGGAGTGATATGTTCACTTTAGTATACCCCACATGAGATTTGGATAATGTTTGAGTATGGATGAGTTGGATGAAGCATGAATCCATCCAACCCCTTGGGACTAAAAGGGTAATAACATACATATCGGGCGTCCGATTGACGCGACGTCTATTGTGTTGAGACCCCTGTGATGTGGCGGTCCATTGAGATACTTCTTCTTGAGACTTCGGGGAAGTTATAGTATCGACTAGTGGCTTCTGGATCTGACCCTCTTGGAAACAAGAGAGTGTAGTGCGGGAACCCTGTAGCTAACTATGATGAGAAGAATGAAGAGTGATCTTTTGTGGGTCAGCATCAAGAGATCTTGTGTGGCTCATCACCTAGCGATCATGTGTGCGTCAACACCGAGTGATCATGTGTGGGTATGTACCTAGCGATCCTATATGGGTCAGCACCGAGCGATCCTGTGTGGGTCAGCACCGTGAGATAATGTGTGGGTCTGCCTCTTAACAGATTAAAATTATTCAGTACTTACATCTAATCATCTCTACTACTGTACCTATGTTATACATGGTGTGAGCTGAGTTAGTACCTATGTGTTACTTTCCTTTTTGGTAATACGTCAGTGGTATTATTCTACATGCCATACCTGTGTGGTATTTGCATTTGTGGTTTTCCTTCCTTTGTGGAATATTTGAGCTTTGGGCTTTTAGCATAGAGCCTCTGTATCCCCATGATTGAGATGGGTATACTTGATAACTTAGGTATATGTATTTGCATAAACCTATGTAGGGTTGACAGTTGAATTCATACATTGTGTTTTATCCTTTTTGGATTTATGAGACCTTGAGGTTTTTAGGGTTCCTACTGCGTATCATTATACTCACCCATGCACAGGCTATGACCGCACCTTGTTGTGTTTGTTGAAGAATACAGACAACGTTGATCGAGACTGAGAGTACCACGACTGGACTGTGCCCGGAGGAGGACCATACGACGAGTCCGTGCATGGAGGAGACAAACATATGTGAAGTTTTAAGGAGACGATCTCTACCTACCCTTCGGGTAGAATTCTCAGAGGATGAACAAGCAGTTGTCTTCCTTTTTTCTCCAGTTTACATGTACTTTCAATTTCATGTTCTTTCCAATTGGGCTTGTATTCTGGCTGATTTTACTTACTGTACTCACTCTTTTTACTATTCAGTTTACTTATGTTTGTATCTTGTTGTGTGCTTGGTTGCATGTGATTATAGTTTATAAAAAAAATGCCTTCCCAGTTTTATGGATTACACCTTTCGGTGCTAGTCGCCAGCCCCTAGCCTATGGAAGGTAGGATTGGGGTAATCACGGCACGGGCCTCAGGGAAGGGGTCATTAAAAATTGGTATCAGAGGAGTCGGTTCTACCTTATAACACATGAATCTTATCTTTTTAATGGAAATAGTGCTATGTTTATTGAGTGTGGTTATCATCTTAAGGAATACAATGTTGGGGTTACGGTCGACGTATCCATACACCATGACCCGGACTTCTGATTTATGACTTAGTGTACAAAAACAGTGATTTTGTTTGTGTTTTGACAAGTTTTATTTGTGATCTCTTGAGTCAGCTCACAAGGTATAACTTATTGACCCTGAAAAACCTATTTCTTTTTAGGATGCTTCCCCACAGATAGGCATCTAGGGTTCCAAGAGTTGTACGTTCTGATATCCCACCAAGCGACAAGCCTTCGTTGAGGGACCCTCTTCTAGTTGAGGCATCAGTGGAGGCACCAGTGGTACCATTACCCATTGGGCCACATATTCCACCAGCCCCAGTAGGAGAGGTTGCATGCAACTTGAGCACGTTCCACGAGTTCCAGCACGATAGGCCACCCAGGTTCATGGGAGAGATGGACCCTGTAGAGACCCGGAGCCTGACATACATGGACATTACATTACTTTTGCGGAATACTTAGTACATAACAAAAACACACACACAAGGATCGTAATAGTTTAGTGTCTTTGGAAACTCGGAATATAATCTTCTAATCCTGGTGAAAGATCTTCAACATCTCCCATAAAGATCTTCCTTTTTTACCTAAAACCTTTCTTTATATCCTGGGGAAAAGAAAACATAAAAGGGTGAGCTCAAATGCTCAGTAAGGGTAAACAAAAGAAATATCAATCACATCATATTCATAAGAACATAACATTTTGGAAATCATAACCTGCAAAAGAGAGCATAATTTCATAACATGGGATAAATCATGGAAGTGAAATGTAATCACAATAATCATAACATAAAACATGAAACTTTGTGGCATTCACACATAATCATATAGAATCATTTCTTGTTAGTAAAGACTCATTTCCAAGACTATCTTAGTGGACAAAGTCCCTTTCTGAACCGAGTCACCCTCGTTTCAGTCCTGTTTCACTGAACCGGTATAACCTACCGTTCCAGCCATGTCTATCTCATGATATATAAAATCCTTACCCAATGCATTGGAGGGAGATATAGGTCCCACCCATCTCATAATTATACCATTCTTATGTGTGCCACAAAATCATAAATCATACATCATTTCATAACCCATGTAATAAAAATGGGATTCTTAAACAACATGACATCATAAAACAATTCATATAAGATAAAGGAATTCATAAAAATAATTCCATCACAACATAATAAAATCAATGTAATAATAGGGATAAAAACAAAACCCTATATTATATTAGATGGAAAATAATTTTGATAAAGCACTTGAAATGAATTCTTGAGGAAAATATCCTTTTTTCTTCAAAAACACTTTTCCTTTCTTAACATGTCATACAAATCTAAACTAAAAGCAGTTGATTAAAAATAAAAGTTGAAAACTTGTAAAGGAATATTTTTGGAAATAATGTTTTAAAAATCCATTCCTGTCGTATAAGTTAAAAGAAAACATTCTTCTCGTACTTTTGTTGGAAAAGAAAAAAAGTACCTCGTATGAAAAACGAGAAAAGATTCCATTCATATCCTATTTTTAAAAACTCACCGAAGGGTAAAAAATGTATTTAAACAATTATACGTGGATGGAAATAATATTACATATTTATGAAACATGGATGTGGATGATAAAATACACCCTAGTAAATACTTACGAATAAACAATCTCGGATAAAAATGAGATTGTGATATTTCCCTTACCTTAGGTCCGACTTGCTTTGTAAGTGTCCGAACCTCCTGTATAATGATTTAAATCATGTTATTGAATTATTCCAGAATCATATTCATTGTTATTATATCATATATGGTCCACTTATGACTTTATATTACCCGTTCTTTTGTAAATTCATGTTAAAGTAGCGTTTTGGGTAAAATCGTCTCATTTGTCGTTCGTGTTTTTAACTTGTAATTATTAATATGATTACTTGGATCATGATTACTTATATCCAGAATGTAAAACATGATTTATATATAATATATATTCAGAATATATATATATATATATAATATATCGATAAATGGAATGAAATACACCGTTCATGGAGACGGTAGTCCGTACGTACGCATGAACGTTGGTTTCGTTTCCTTATTGAAGTGAATGGAATTAAGTAGATGACATACATATAAATTTACATAAATCCAGTATCATTATTATGTCATATATTTCATTAGAACTTATTATATATACTTTATAATTATTCATGAATGGTTAATCATTGAGAATGAATCTCATCGCGTCGTGGAGACGGTAGTCCGTACGTACGCACGAGCGATGATATCGTTCCCATGGTTGTGGAATTGTGTTGAAGTGTATGTAGACTATTTCAGTATCAATATCACTTTATAATAATCATATATAGATACTCATTACACCATTATACCCATCCTATTAAGGTGGTGGAGGAAAATAGATTACACCACGGCGTGGAGACGGTATTCCGTACGTACGCACGTGCGGTGATTTCATTTTTCCGTAGGATGGATAGAAGGTGAATTAGGGTTGTTTTATATTTATAATAACATATCAGTATGTAATTAATAATGATGTTATTACTTTGTCATGAAACAACTAAAGAAGAAGAAGTTGAAGAAGAACGAAATTGAAAAGATCGGTAATGGATATTACCTCTTCTTTGAAATGCCTCTTTGAATCCTCCACTTAGGGAACTAAGATTGGTCATTGAAGAATACCAGGACCTCTAGTATTATTATAGGGAAGTGTAGAAGGGATTTTGGCAAGGGTTGTCCGAGCTTGAGTGCTCAAATTGGTCTGAGGAGGAGGGGGAGGAGGTGTCCTTTTATAAGGGAGGAGAGGGGCACCTTAGGAATATCTCAAAATATTATTTTATATTAATGTCAAAATCGGTTTATAATGGTTCCAAAGGGTCTTATTTCGAAGCTAAAGTGGGGATGGGTCGAAATACTATCAACCAATACGATTTAGACAAGTTTAGGTTATTATTTTAACCTTATCAATTAGATTTAACTCTAAGTTAAATAATTTAACTTTTACCGTGTCTTTTTGTTTTCTTATACTATATAGTTAATACACTTACTATAACATTCCAAACGAACCCCAAATTGTTTATTATTAATATATATATCTTTATCTAAGTCATTTGTCCGAACCTTAGATTTTTAGGAATAAAATAACAATTAATAATATTTTATTTTATTTAAAAACTATTTTGTGTCAATTTTGACACAATTTGATATATCATTTTTGTGAAAGTCATAACAGAATTATATGTTCGAATCAAGTTGTTTAAATCAACACTAATGTATCATAGTAACCTAGAAAATTAGTGTAATTCATATAAAGTCTCAAATTACATTTATTTTGGTGTTTATAACATCAATTATGTCAATATTTCATTAATAAGATAATTATGCATCATCATTGTGTCATAAATAAATTAAATTATATAATTTCTAAAAATTACAAATAAAATACCATTATATAGGTAATCTTTTTATCTTTCTAATGAATAATTATAGTCGAATTTATCATATGTATAACCCCATATTAAAAATGATTTACTTATTAAACTTTGATTTTAACTATTTTAACTATTCATTAAATAAAATAATATTAAATGTCATAATCTAATCCAAGTGGACCTAAATGGTCATATTATATTCATAAGGTTGTTTTTGGTCGAATTACACTAATCCAGTAGAATTAGGACATGTGTTAGGGTAATAGTAATATCATTTTTACCCTTAGTTACCCTATTTACTATTAATCGCGGTAAAAAAAGTAAAAAGTTACTATTCACCAAAAAATATATTTTTATCTAATTGAACCACATTTTACATACTGATATCAACCGTGTCTGTCGGATTTTCGAAATTCCATTCACAGAAGCAGTAAAATTATGTTTTAAGCAAAATTCAGTTTTTAACCTACCACTTAGTGGTTTCACTATTCATAAAAAATTGATGTTTTTCAGAAAAATGCCAAAATTTCACCCTAAGATATAATTGATATTCCGAATTCAAAAATGATTTCTATTTTACAAAATTCCCAACATATAAGTTGCATTAATTAATTTTATAATTAATTTCCACTGTCACAACAAATAGCGTGTTTTTAAGAGATAATAACTATCAAAAGATTGACACTTGTTTATAACTGGTTTAAATGTGAAATTACATCCAATGACCAACATTGTATTAAATTGTAAAAATATATTCTAAATATACTTTAAAACCACTCAAATTAATAATTTATCACTATTAATTATTTCGATTAAAAATGTTGTTTTTAATTAAAATTTAGTAATTTTCACTATTCATCAGAATATGAAAGTTATCCGAAAAGTACCAAAATTTCACCTTAGGCTACATTTGATACTATGAATCCATAAATGAAGTCCATTTAGAAAAATAAAATTTACAAAATTTCAAAAAGTGGTTATTAGTATTCATAACGCCTTGTTTTAATAATATCTTAATAGCATATCGTTGTTTAGCGAAACATGGTGTTGCGTACAACACACGCTATCGTGGAAGGTCGCGATTGCGTGTAATTCAATCCAGGTCAGAGAGGTGTGTTGTGAAAACTCCTTTTGGTGAAGCGTATAATACAAGACATTAATGAAATTAAAAAGAATATTTTTTATAAAATCTCGGGGTGTTACATTCTACCCCCCTTAAAATGAATTTCGCCCTCGAAATTCGTCGTGGTTATAAATGGTTTACTATTCGAAAGTTTCTTTAATAGAAACCCACATCATAAAAAGGAAAACCAAAACCAATATTTAAAAACGGAAGTATGAAACGTAACAGTTACCCAAGTAAACTAATCACTGGGTTTCCACATAGGTGAAAATATGGATATGGAAGAAAATTCTAACCATCATGTTCTGATAGAGAGTGGTAGAGAACATGGCTATGGAAAAGCCAACAATCACAAATCCATGAATTTGTGAAGATCTAAGGTACCATCCGATTAATCAGATATAAGAGCACTAGGACAACATTTTTGGTTTTCAAGACCGTTTCCCTAAAGTTGAAGAATTTGAATTAGAATAAATACTTACTTTATTTTGGTACAATCTCACTGTTGTTCGTGCCTTGAACAATTTCCACTTCATCTCTTAAATAAATGAAGTTGAATTTGTTATTCGTTAAGTGTTAGCATATCATGTGATAGAATGACGGGTCATTCCATCTGTCTCAAACAAATGGTTAGAAAAAGTTATTAAATATACATAAGTCATTCTATAGTGAGATTAATCATATATGGTTCCTAAAATAGACTTATACTTCATATATCATACTGCTTAATATAATAAAACTAGTTTCTACTAAACAGGGACTTCCTGTAGGTCAGTGGTAGGCGATAAAGGCCAGTCGCACTTCGGTTGTGGGTTCGATTCCCATGGCCTTATCCGACGCGATGGGCTATCGCCCGTCCTGCAGGTTGTCTTTTTTCTAAAGCTATATTACTATAACATCCCATCAATAATATCAAAAAACATTTTATCCTAACTTATGTCCAACATAATCCATTCTAATCTTTAGGCTTATCTAAAATACTTCAGTCCAAGCTCATAGTATAAAGAAAATGATTACTTGAAATGTCGTCAACCAAGCATGTGAATACCATCATTTATCCCCCCCATATATCTTGTTGGTCACATTCCAGTCATGTGAATACCTTAATGATGTATTCTCTTGAAAAATGAATACCCATTAAACCTTAGTGAAAACATGAATGCTGTCAAAAGTTAACTCTTTCCACATACCAAAATCCATAAATTCTATATACTCAAACCATGATATACCCTTCTCCTTATATCAGTCATGAGCTCATGAATACTATCAAACATTTAATTTTCTCTTTATCCCTTCATTATGCGCATATCATCTACATTCCAAAAATATCTGAATATCCTTTGATGGATACTGGTAACATTAATCATACACTTTAAAAACTCAAGGAAAGACAACAGTGTAACAATCCATAGATGTCTCTTTATTCCATAGTAGCATGAGATTACTTATACAACATTACACATGATAAACATGTAATCATTCCACTACATTCTTAAACCATTGACCGAGCTTCAACAATTCTTTCAAATCACATATTATTTGTAGTTTCTTCATCATCATCCACATAAATACTACCCATACGACCATACTGATTCTCTTCATGAGACTTTCCCTTAGGGCATTGGTTTGCATAATGCCCGTACATTACACATTTAAAACATTTAACCATTGTTGATGTCATAGCAATACCATTATCCTCATCCCTACTGTTAACTAAACCTTTTCCTTTGCACTTACTGGCTTTGTGTCCTTCTTTTCCACACCCAAAGCATCTTCCAGTTCCTTTGAAACATTCTACTTGATGCCTCTTCCCACATGATTTACATTGGGGAAATTGAACATTCTTTCCTCTATGATCATCATGAAACGCCATCTTTCTCTTATTAGCCGAGTCAAGAAACTTACCAAATTTTACTTTATTGAACATATTATGGGATTGCTGATTCGGCATAATAATTATGTTTGGACTTCCAAATCCCATTTCATTTGGTTGCTCATAAAGAATGTCATTCCATTGTCCATAATATCCTCCATTATTGTGAATCATCTTGTTTCCATCCATTTTCTAAAACCCAAAAAGAATAGTGTGAGAGGAAAAAATCATAATAAACTAGGAGTAACTTCAATATATAACATCTTTGGTTTAATCTAATATCATTACCATAGTTCTAGGACTATATCCTATACGTATATTTATCCTTAGGGGCATCCCTAGACAAACCTTAGAAATATCTCTAGGGATCTCACTAACGTTTTCGCATCCTAGTTTCCAAAGGTTGACTAAACCTTTCTCTGATACCAACTGTAGGGACCCGAAGCCTGACGTACATGGACATTACATTACTTTTGCAGAATACTTAGTACATAATAAAAAGACACACACAAGGATAGTAATAGTTTAGTGTCTTTGGAAACTCAGAATATAATATTCTAATCTTGGTGAAAGGTCTTCAACATCTCCCATAAAGATCTTCCTTTTTTTACCTAAAACCTTTCTTTATATCCTGGGGACACAAAAACATAAAAGGTTGAGCTCAAATTCTCAGTAAGGGTAAACAAAAGAAATATCAATCACATCATATTCATAAGAACATAACATTTTGGAAATCTTAACCTGCAAAAGAGAGAAGAATTTCATAACATGGGATAAATCATTGCAGTGAAATGTAATCACAATAATCATAACTTAAAACATGAAACTTTGTGGCATTCACATATAATCATAGAGAATCATTTCTTGTTAGTCAGGACTCATTTCTAAGACTATCTTAGTGGACAAAGTCCCTTTCGGAACCGAGTCACCCTTGTTTCAGTCCCGTTTCACTGAACCGGTATAACCTACCGTTCCAGCCTTGTCTATCTCATGAGATATAAAATCTTTACCCAATGAATTGCAGGGAGATATAGGTCCCACCCATCTCATAATTATACCATTCTTATGTGTGCCACAAAATCATAAATCATACATCATTTCATAACCCATGTAATAAAAATGGGATTCTTAAACAACATGACATCATAAAACAATTCATATAAGATAAAGGAATTCATAAAAATAATTCCATCACAACATAATCAAATAAATGTAATAATAGGGATAAAAATAGAACCCTATATTATCTTATATGGAAAATAATTTTGATAAAACACTTGAAATGAATTTTTGAGGAAAATATCCTTTCTTCTTCAAAAACACTTTTCCTTTCTTAACATGTCATACAATTCTAAACTAAAAGCAGTTGATTAAAAATAAACTTGAAAACTAGTAAAGGAAACTTTTTGGAAATAATGTTTTAAAAATCCATTCATGTCGTATAAGTTAAAAGGAAACATTTTTCTCATACTTTTTTCAGAAAAGTCAAAAATTACCTCGTATGAAAAACGACAAAAGATTCATTCCATATCCTTTTTTTAAAAACTCACCAAAGGGTAAAAAATGGATTTAAACAATTGTAGGTGGATGAAAATAATATTACATATTTATGAAACATGGATGTGGATGATGAAATACACCCCAGTAAATACTTACGAATAAACAATCTCGGATAAAAATGAGATTGTGATATTCCCCTTACCTTAGGTCCGACTTGCTTTGTAAGTGTCTGAACCTCCTGTATAATGATTTAAATCATGTTATTGACTTATTCCAGAATCATATTAATTGTTATTATATCATATATGGTCCACTTATGACTTTATATTACCCGTTCTATTGTAAATTCCTGTTAAAGTATTGTTTTGGGTAAAATCGTCTCATTTGTCGTTCGTGTTTTTAACTTGTAATTATTAATATGATTACTTGGATCATGATTACTTATATCCAGAATGTAAAACATGATTTATATATAATATATATTCAGAATATATATATCTATATATATATAATATATCGATAAATGGAATGAAATACACCGTTCATGGAGACGGCAGTCCGTACGTACGCATGAACACTGTTTCCGTTTCCTTATTGAAGTGAATGGAATTAAGTAGATGACATACATATACATTTACATAAATACAGTATCATTATTATGTCATATATTTCATTAGTACTTATTATATATACTTTATAATCATTCATGAATGGTTAATCATTGATAATGAATCTCATCGCGTCGTGGAGACGGTAGTCCGTACGTACGCACGAGAGATGATATCGTTCCAATGGTCGTGGAATTGTGTTGAAGTGTATGTAGACTATTTCAATATCAATATAACTTTATAATAATCATATATAGTTACTCATTACACCATTATACCCATCCTATTAAGGTGGTGTTGTAAAATAGATTACACCACGGCGTGGAGACGGTATTCCGTACGTACGCACGTGCGGTGGTTTCATTTTTCCGTAGGATGTATTGAAGGTGAATTCGGGTTGTTTCATATTTATAATAACATATCAGTATGTAAGTAATACTGATGTTATTAATTTGTCATGAAACAACTAAAGAAGAAGAATTTGAAGAAGAAAGAAATTGAAAAGATCGGTAATAGATATTACCTCTTCTTTGAAACGCCTCTTTGAATCCTCCACTTAGGGAACTAAGATTGGTCTTTGAAGAATACCAGGACCTATAGGATTATTCTAGGGAAGTGGAGATGGGATTTTGGCAGGGGTTGGCCGAGGTTTAGTGCTCAAATTGGTGTGAGGAGGAGGGGGAGGAGGTGTCCTTTTATAAGGGAAGAGAGGGGCAACCTTAGGAATATCTCAAAATATTATTTTATATTAAAGTCAAAATCGGTTGATAATGGTTCAAAAGGATCTTATTTCGAAGCTAAAGTGGGGATGGGTCGAAAGCCTATCAAAAAATTGGATTTAGACAAGTTTAGGTTATTATTTTAACCTTATCAATTAGATTTAACTCTAAGTTAAATAATTTAACTTTTACCGTGTCTTTTTGTTTTCTTACACTATATGGTTAATACACTTACTATAACAAGCCAAACGAACCCCAAATTGTTTATTATTAATATATATATCCTTATCTAAGTTATTTGGCCGATCATTAGATTTTTAGTAATAGAATAACAATTAATAATATAATATTTTATTTAAAAACTATTTTGTGTCAATTTTGACACTATTTGATATATGATTTTTGTGAAAGTCATAACAGAATTATATGCTCTAACCAAGTTGATTAAATCAACACTAATATATCATAGTAACCTAGAAAATTAGTGGAATTCATAAAAAGTCTCAAATTACATTTATTTTGGTTTTTATAACATCAATTATGCCAATATTTCATTAATAACATAATTAATGCATCATCATTGTGTCATAAATAAATTAAATTATTTAATGTCTAAAAATTACAAATAAAATACCATTATATAGGAAATGTTTTTATATTTCTAATGAATATTTATAGTCTAATTTATCTAATGTATAACCCCATATTAAAAATGATTTACTTATTAAACTTTGATTTTAACTATTTTAACTATTCATTAAATAAAATAATATTAAATGTCATAATCTAATCCAAGTGGACATAAATGGTCATATTATATACATAAGGTTGTTTTTGGTCGAATTACACTTATCCAATAGAATTAGGACATGTGTTAAGTTAATAGTAATATCATATTTACCCTTAGTTACACTATTTACCATTAACCGCGGTAAAAAAAGTAAAAAGTTAATATTCACCAAAAAATTATTTTTATCTCATTGAACCACATTTTACTTACTGATATCAAAGTTGTCTGTCGGATTTTCGAAATTCCATTCACAGAAGCGGTAAAATTATGTTTTATGCAAAATTCAGTTTTTAACCTACCACTTAGTGGTTTCACTATTAATCAAAAATTGAAGTTTTTCAGAAAAATGCCAAAATTTCAACCTAAGCTATAATTGATATTCCGAATTCAAAAATGATTTCTATTTTACAAAATTCCCAACATATAAGTTGCATTAATTAATTTTATAATTAATTTCTGCTGTCACAACAAATAGCGTGTTTTTAAGAGATAATAACTATCAAAAGATTGACACTTGTTTATAACTGGTTTAAATGTGAAATTACATCCAATGACCAACATTGTATTAAACTATAAAAATATATTCTAAATATACTTAAAACCACTCAAATTAATAATTTATCACTATTAATTATTTCTCTTAAAAAAGTTGTTTTTAATTAAAATTTAGTAATTTTCACTATTCATCAGAATATGAAAGTTATCCGAAAAGTACCAAAATTTCACCTTAGGCTAAATTCGATACTCCGAATCCATAAATGAAGTCTATTTTGAAAAATAAAATTTACAAAATTTCAAAAAGTGGTTATTACTATTCATAACGGCTAGTTTTAATAATATCTTAATAGCATATCGTTGTTTAGCGAAACTTGGTGTTGCGTACAACACACGCTATCATGGAAGGTCGTGATTGCGTGTAATTCAAGACAGGTCAGAGATGTGTGTTGTGAAATCTCCTTTTGGTGTATAATATAACACAAGACATTAATGAAATTAAAAAGAATATTTTTCATAAAATCTCGGGATTTCTGGAGGCTGTGGTGAGAGTCATTCGACTGGTTGGGACACCATGAAATCCCATGGTGTTCTTTCCACCAGTATTCGATAGGTAATAACAGGCAGATGGTGGGCTTGATTCTCTATGCTCATGACGTGGTGACACATATCTGGGAGGACTTTGAGAGCTTGTTTCAGGCATAGATTGTCCTAGGAACTCATTGACCAGTGTGCATTCTGGAGCTACATCATCTGTAGCAGGGTAGCAATATTGTGGCTCAGTACTCAGAGAGGTTCATTGACCTCTCACGCTACTCCACATATATGATGCGGGGCCCATTTTCAGGGACCATACCTTCATGTAGGGACTCATGCGGGAGATCATGGCTTCGAAGTTTTCACTATCGATACCAACACAGGTGGGGGTGTTATAGAGATCCCTCCTAGTATAGAGTTTCCTTGTTGAGCAATCAACAGAAGAGCGACCCACTACCTGTCATCACATGGAGAAGAAAATCATGCTAGGAGCAGGCAGTGTGACGCATGGCTTGATTCATGGTCGGTTGTGCGAGGCACCCGAGGGAGAGCATTCCTACTGGTAGATGATCGCATGATTCACGGTCAGTTGTCCGGGGCACACAAGGCAGAGCAAATCATGCTAGGAGCAGGTAGTGTGACGCATGCGGTGGGCAAGGTCATATGGCTTGTGACTGTCCGACCCTCTGTACGGATTATCAACATATTGTCGAAGAACCATCCATGCAGAGAAATAGGTTTGATGAGGAGGTCCACAGGGAGTAGAAAGATTTCATAGAGGATCTTACCATGCATCTGGCGGTGGGCGATGATTCGATATGTTGCAGACACCACCACCAGGAGGTCCACCCCGATCATAGGAAGTAAGTGGACATGAGCGATATCAGCTCCAGGCAGTAGTGGACTACAATCATGGTGCTCTATAGATGATATGAGGTAAGATATGGGTTTAATACACCTTATCTATAGTACTTATAGACCCTGGTGCAAGACATTCTTTAATTTCCACTACCCTTGTTCGGAGCTCGGAGATTCCGATAGAGCCGTTGGATCGATCCTTATGGATAAAGACTCTTATGAGAGCGGATTCGATGATTGTGAACTGGTTCCAGCAGTGCGATCTTACTCAAGAAGGTGAGAGATTCATCTGGGATTTCATAATAGAAGCTTCGAGGCCTTACGACGTTATCTTGGGAATCGTCTGGTTATCTACGGTCCCTGCTTAGATAGACTGTATTAGGTGCAAAGTGTGGTGTTTCTGCACAGGTGATACTAGGTTTACCTTCACCGGCTAGAAGGGGGCCTTTGCAGCACCAGATTGACTTACCCAGAGGAGAATTCAGCTATTCACTAATCATTTGGCTAGACATACTCTCGAAGTAGTTTATTTGGAGAGTCTGAGTTATCCTGTAGTGGTGGGCCAGTACGAAGATGTCTTCCCTGATATGTTCTAGATCTTCCTCCTCACAGAGAGGTGGAATTTTAAATTTACTTTTTCCTCAGGATGGAACCAACATATACACCAGCGTATCGGATCGCTCCCGTGGATCTTCATGAGTAGCAGGTACAACTAGAATACATGCACGAGAAGAGATTCATTTTCCCCAGTTTATCTCCTTAGGAAGCCCCGAATTTGTTCGCCCTAAAGGCGGATGAGATCATGATACTTTTTTTTGATTATCGGATCCTGAACTAGGTGACCGAGAAGAACATATACCCACTTTTGAGGATTGATGACCACTTTGATCAGTTGAAGGGATCATGGTGGTTCTCAAAGATAGATCTCAGATCATGCTATCACCGGCTCAAAGTATGAGATGAGGATGTGCATAAGACGACTTTCAGATGTCGATACGGCTTCTACGAGTTCTTGGATATGCCATTTGGTGTAACCAATGCTCCATTAGTGTTCATGGGAATCATGAACATGATATTTCAGCCATACATTGATTACTTTTTATAGGTCCTTATCAACGAAATTCTAATTTACTCGGCTACTGAGGAGGAGGATGCTTATCATTTGCAGGTAGTACTGGACAGACTCCAAAAGGAATAGCTTTAAGGTAATCTATCGAAGTGCCAGTTCTGGATCCAAGAGGTTCACTTTCTGGGACATGTCATCTTGGAGGCTGGGGTGGCAGTGGATCCAGATAATATTGAGGCAGTACTTGCAAGGGATCTACCTAGGATTGTAATGGAGATATGGAGTTTTCTGGAATTCGGTGGATACTACCAGAGATTTGTTACATATTTATCTAGAGATACAGAACCAATATCTGCCTTAACTAAGAAGGTGAAACCCTTCATGTGGTCGGAGAGATTCCATTATAGTCTTCCGGAGATGTGGCATAGGTTGACTGGATCCCCCATCTTGAGACATCTAGAGGAGGGCGTAGGGTAAGTAGTATACTGCGATGCATCAGGGACTAGGCTCAGATGTGTCCTAATGCAAGAGCAAGAACTGATCACATATGGTATTCAACAGCAAAGAAAACATGAGTAGAACAACGCTACCCATGACCTGGAGTTAGCAGCAGTGGTCTTCTCTTTGATGATATTGCAACATTACATGATGGGAGAGCGTTTTACAGTGTACTCTGATCACAAGAGTCTTAGTTATATCTTCTATAATAAGGACCTGAACCTAATACATTGATGTTGTATAGAGTTACCCCAAAACTATGACTTCGGGATTGTATATACACTTGATAAGGGGAACATTGTAGCATATACACTCAGCAAGAGATCAGGTATACAACTGCTGGGTTAGGCGACAGAGCAGCTGGCTCCTTGGAAGATATCCTTTGTTGATCGAGATGGAGCAGCATTCCTTTAGTATCTTATAGTTACTCCCCCACTTCATTAGTGATTCAGGAAGGTGCAGCTTGGGGACGCTGACAACGAGGCTCGACGTGCTCAGATATCCACATGGTAGGCACCTGATGGATTCTCCGAAGGTGGGGAGAATGTCTTCTCTTCAGAGGACGTGCCATGGTACCTATGTCACATTGGGAGTAAGTGATGAGGTAGTTCCACACATCCCTAATAGAGGTACATCCAGGAGTGGAGAAGATGTACCAGGATCTCTGACAATGAATCTGGTGGTTAGGAATGAAGAAAACTGTTGTAGTGTTTGTCTCTCGGTGCCTCACTTTTCCACATGTGAAGGTGGAGAATCAGGTACCAGTAGGCTTAGTTCATCCTTTAGAGGTTCCAGAGTGGATGTGGGATGATATGTCCATGGAATTCTTGATAGGTCCTCCACTTACATCCAAGGGTCATGACTCGATTTAGGTGATCTTCGACCGACTCACCATGTCGGCCCACTTTCTACCGATTAGAGAGCAGTGTTCAGTATAGATTTTGGGACACTTCTATGTGCATGAGATTATGCGGCTACATGGAGTTCCCTAAATGATTATCTATGATCGTGATGCATGTTTTACTTCTCGGTTGTGTAAGTGGTTATAAGAGTCTTTTATGATGCAACTTCATTTGAGCACCACTTTCCTTCCTCAGACGGATGGCTAGACTGAGCAGACCATTTAGACCCTCAAGGACATGCTGTGAGCTTACATCCTCAACTTTGGTCACATATGGGAGGATAACTAGACTTTTCTGGAGTTTTCATACAATAATAGCTATCACTCCATTATTGGGATGGAACGATTTGAGGCATTGTATGAGCGACCATGCAGATCACCTTTGTGCATGACTGACCTAGGTGAGTCATTACTAGTGGGACCAGAAATGGTACAGACTGCCATAGAGAAGGTGCGGATCATCCAGTACCGGATGAAGACTGCACAATGCAAGAATATGTCTTATGACGATAAGAGACAGATACCTCTGTATTTTGAGGATGGTGGCCACGTCTTTCTATGGGTCTCACCTCAATGAGGTTTGCAGGGATTTGGCCGAGGCTACAAGTTATCTATGAGGTTCGTCGGACCTTTTTTGGTCCTCAACATATTTGGTGATGTGGCATCCCACTTATTTCTTCCACCTCAATTTCACCGGGTGCACAACATCTTCTATGTATCACAACTGAGGAGATACGTGCATGACCATTCCCATTTCATCAACCACGGTGAGCTGGAAATCGATGATGGGTCGAATTTTAGTATGTTTCCAGTAGAGATTGAGGATCAATAGGAGTGGGTCCATCATGGGCGGTCGATTCCTCTGGTGCACGTTCGATGGTAGCACATGAACTTCCAAGAAAGCACACGGGAGTAGGGGGCTCAGATTCATGCTTAGTACCCCACTTGTTTTCCTAGTTTTGAGTTGTAGCTTATATGGACATAAAGCCCTGATGTGGGGACAATGTAAAGACCCTAAAGTTCCATGTAAGTTTTTTATATGTGGTATTTTTACAATTCTATGAAAATAAAAGGTGCATGATTCTGAGGACTGGAGTGCCCAGAATGAATTCCTGAACATTATTTCGGGTACAATTAGTAAACGTCTGAGCATGATTTTCTAACTGTTGAACCGGTGCTCAGAATTAAAATATGAGGGTACTGATGATCTTGTAGCGCCGTTATTCTCTTAAATAGACCATCACCTCGACCACAGTGGTTTGAGGGTGGAAGTTAGTTTTTGACTTATTCAGGAAATAATAATATAAAAATACTTGTGTAGCTTTTTTTTATTTTTATTTTAAACACTTTGTGGATGTTTCATAGGTGGGGACCACCTGAGCGAAACCTCTCATGAGAGGTTATGGTGGTGGGGACCACCTGAACTATCCTCCCATGAGAGGTTATGGTGGTGGGGACCATCTGATGCTAAAACCTCTTAAACAACCTCTTATTTGTGGGGAGGCATCTTAAATATCCCCCACTTAAATGGTGCCGCCCCCTTTAATTTATTATGAAAACAAATATGTAATTAATTAATCAAATTTTAAATTGTGACAACAATTAAAATTAGGGAAACACAAAACTTTCCTATTTTGAATTTGGGGAATGTATTGGAAAAGGGGAGAGCTCTTGGAGGATTTCTTTCTTCAACGAATAACTTCTTCCTCAAAAAACTTCTTTCACGAAGAACACTCATCCAACGAAGAACAGTGACGCATGAATTCGAAATCTTTCTTGTGACGTCCTCTAATGTGGGACATCATCAATCGAAGATCGTCTTTCCCTCCATATAGACGGTAACGAACGAACGAGGTAGTGTGGTTGTTTGAAATTATTATTTTTTTGTTCTTGATGACTCTTCGTATTTCAATAGATATTATAGCGTCTTGCTACAACTCTAATCTGGAGAGTGTGGGACAATAAAACATGTCCCGTCCTCTCCAAAATTCTTGTGATGATTTGTGGTGTTCTTCACGATGGAGGTGGTCGGCGACCAACCACGAAGGGGAAAGAGAACAGCGGCCGACACCCCCGTCAGCCGTGACGTAGGCGGCGACGTAACAGCGCCGCTCCGCGGACACCACCGCCCCACGAACTTTGTCGACCACGGCCACCGCCACCTACGGCCTCGCTACGCCACCCCATCGCCTCACCATGCCACCCCATGTCTCTCCGCACCACCCCCCGGCCAACACGCCCTTGCGGCCGAGCCGCCCTCGCAGCACCCTCTACGGCTGACTCACTCCGCAGCCGAGCGCCACCAGAGGCCGAGCCGCCTCGCGCCCTCACAACATTTCCATGTCCGAGACGCCCTTTTATAACTCTCAGAGGCCAAGCCACCCCATGGCTGAGATTCCCCACACCCTCTCACCATCCACGACTGAATCGCTCTATAGCCCTCGGGGACCTCACGGCCTACCGAACCGCCTAGCGGGTCGGGCCGCCCTACACGGGCCGGGATGAACCCAGTGGGCCAGGCCGCCAATGGGTCGGGCCGAACCCAATGGTATGGGCTGGACCTAGTGGGTCTGGCTAGTTCAACCCAAACCGGGTCGGCCCAGGGCGGTTCGTGCTAGGTCGGACCGGACAGGTCGGACCGGACCCGGACCCTCTTCGACCCCTTACGCACTTTTGGCCATATTTTTTGTACTAGACGTCTGTTTGATTAACCTTCGGCGACACTGGAAACCTTAGAGTGAGATGTACCATTTGTTATACCCTAATTGGGATTTGGATAAGGTTGGATTATGTTCAGGTGAGATTGAGTATGAATCCAACCGGGCCCTTTGGACTAAAAGGCTAATAACTTACTAACAGGGTGTCCGATTGACGCGTCGTCTGTTGCGTTGAGACCCATATGACGTGGAAGTCCTTCTAGATTCTTCTTCGTATGACTTTTCTGAAGTTAGATTATAGACCAATGGATTGGGAAGAAGACCCTCCCGGAGACAAGCGAGCATAGTACGAAAACCTTGTATCTAGTTGTGACTTGAAGAATGAAGAGAGATCTTGTGTGGGTCTGCACCGAGTGATCCTGTGTGGGTCACCACCTAGTGATACTATGTGGGTCACCACTGAGCGATCCTCTCTGGGTCATCACCTAGAGATCATGTGTGGGTCAGCACCGAATGATCTTGGGTGGGTCATCACCGAGCGATCCTATGTGGGTCTTCCTCTTAACAAAGAAAGATGATTTAGTAGTTACATAAAATCAACTATACTACTGTACCTAAGTTATACCTAGTCTGAGATGAATTAAAACTTGTTTAGTACTTTCCTTTGTGGTAATACCTTGGTTGTATTCTTCTGTATGGCGTACCTATGTGGTATTTTCCTTTATGGTTTTCTTTCCATTGTAGAACAGTTGAGATTTGGGATTTTGGGTTGGATCCTGTGTCTTCTAATGATTTAGATGGGTATACTTGATAACATTTGTATATGTACAGGCATATACCTAAGTAGGGTTGACAGTTGACTTCATGCATTGAGGTTTATCCTTTGTGGATTTGTGAGACCTTGAGGTTCTTGGGGTCCCTACTGAGTATCGTTATACTCACCCCTGCATGGGATATTCCAGCTCCTTGTTGTGTTTGGTACAGACGATGGAAAACATGGATCATGACTGAGGATACCAAGACTGGACTGTCCCCAGAGGAGGACCTTACGATGAGTTGGTACACAGAGGAGACATACAGACATGGAGTTCTGAGGAGGCGATCTGTACCTACCCTTCTGGTAGAAACCTCAGAGGATGAACCAACAACTATCTTCCTTTTTCTCCAATTTACTTATAATTTCATTTTCTTGTACTTTCCAGTTGGTCTTGTATTCTGGCCCCTTTTATTTAATGTAAAAAGTTTGTTTACGTTTTAGTTTACTTTTGTTTTATCATGTTCTATTATTGGTTGCATGTGATTATAGGTTATAAAGGCAACGCCTTCCCAGTTTTAAGGATTACGCCTTTCGGTGATAGTCACCTGCCTCTTGCCAATTGAAGGGGAGCTTGGGGTAGTCACGACATGGACACTGGGGGACGGGTCATAACAATCATCCTATTGGGATATATCTCAATTTGTATTCATTTTTTAATCTATGAATTATTTCATTTATATATATATGAATGTAAATTTTCCCCAACTCATCATATCATGTTAAAAAATATTCCACCATATAAATGACTATTGGGCTCAATTACTACACAAAAGGGTGTTCTGTAGTTCATTACAATATCCACATCAGTAGTTTATGTACGAGGACCTCTTCTTGAATTATTGGATTATATTTTTCCCATAAAAGGAAGGGGATTCACTGAAACTATAGTAGACTAATCTGGAGAACTTTATCTCTAGAATCCACCATAATTCAAGGTAATTGGAGTCCATTATGGTTTATGGTTATGTATTTATATTTCTGAGATAATATTCATACTTTTAGATACCCTCTATGTTCAAGAAGGTTAAGCTTGTGACCATTATATTGTGGGAACTGGCGGAAATTTTTGTGACCTTATACTCTTGGATATAAGGAAATATTTTCTCACATGGATGATGATCAAATAAATAATATTATTTTTATTTATTCTAAGCATGATAAATATGGTCCAAGAATAATATTTCATGGAGATTTTTTAGTGAGCGTTGACAATGTCATCTTACTCGACATTCTTTATAGATATTCTATATGTTTCTTCTCTATTTGATAGAGGAAATGAATCGAGATATATAAATTTTTAAATTGGTCTTTGAACAACGTTGAGATTCCAGTTTTTGAATTTCAATTTGAAAAAGAACACTCAGGTGCTTCATAAGTCCATGAAGACTGAGAATGGTATTGAAGAGGATCAAGAAGTGTGTTTCCTCTCACCCATTATTACAAATAATACTTGATATTTGACTATTTAAATGATTTACTCCTACTTAATCAATAGGTGAATAAATGGGGATGTTCAAGAGGATAATGGAACATGGGATGGGTAGAGAAAGAATTCATCATCAACCTATAAATGATTTCCAATGTGATTCAACAATTAAAGAGGAAATCATTATTGAAAGTTCTGTAAACCATATCAGAGAACATGTTAAAAGGTTGGAATGTTATGGATCTCAAATAGTTTTTCGCCAATTAATTGTGGATGCAGTTCCATGGAGTTGGAGGACCTAAATGATCTTAGACTCAGGGATTTGTTTGGGTCCTATGAAAAAAACATAGGTGATGACTCGGAATTTTCATATGTCTCCTGTACATGGTTATTCCATTGTGGCGGGACATGTGAATGTAGTTTTTTAGATTCTTGAATATGGGGGATATAGACTATATAATGTTTGAGGTATGGTTTATATCATATATACATTGTATAATTCCTTGTTTTATATCTATGCTTCCAATTATTTCATATCTGTAAATGTAGTTATAGGGTTTGAATTACTATTCAGAATCAATGGTAGACCCCTAAACTATTCCCCTGTATACAGAACTCTGTAAGGATATCTTTCTAAATGACTTCACATAACATCCTTTAATAGTAGGATTTGACCACGAGATATAGATCATGATTGTTGAATATATCTTTTAGATACCACCACATTATATGCCTCCACTAGAGCTTAAGGAGAACAATGTGTAGCATGGAAACATATATTATATTGAATTTATCATGACATGTACATCAACATGTGGAGAACCTATGTTTTTTTCATAAATTTATTTGTCAGTGTTTGACATTGCACCCATTTCCAAAAGATCTTCCATGTCATAGTGAAGATCATATATCCTTTACAAAGTAACAATGATATTTTTGACCAACTAATGAGAGTTTGGTGGTTCTTTAATATTGATCCTTGATCGATCAATCATTATATGTGGGTTAGAGAGGAGAACACCCTAAATAAAATGTTCTGTAGTATGTATGGGTTATATGAGTTCTTGGTATTTATATTTACATTAAAGAATGTGTCCAATGTTTTTATAAATCACCTAAATATGATCTTCCACACATATATAGAATCATTCAGCAAGGTGTTCATTGATGGAATCCTCACAAACTATAAAAAAGCAACATTCTATAAATCTCAATATATTCCTAAGTATTTTTTGTGAACATTAGAATTAGGCCAATATGTTGATGTGTGACATTAGGATTCAAGAGGCCATGTTTTTGCGCCATGTGTTGTATTTGAAAAATATATTGTTAGTCCCATAGAAATTGAAGGTAGTGAAGTCTTAGACGCATCCTTGGAACGTGTTAATGGCCAAAAAATTCCGATATTAGAAGGGTATTATCGACATTTTATCCCGGAATTTTATTTATTGCAATCCATCATAACTACACTCACAAAGAAGGGAATCATGTCCCAATGTTCAGATTTGTTTAAAAAGGTATGCCTTTAATGAAGAGGCGGTTGAATATATATCATGTACAAATAATACCATGGCCATATATCAGATATGTTTTATATTGTGATATATCAAGAAATGTGTTTGGAGTGGTACTGATGTTGATATTGAAGGCAGATGCTTATTGGATATGATAGATATAACCCCATGTGAATACCAACCAAACTCATGTTGTAACACACCGCCCTTACCTGATTGTGTTTAGGAGGCGGTGAGGGACACTTGGCCCTTTGAGACGTTCCCAAGGCGCCAAAGGCTGGCAATAAATGCCAAGGGCTTCTAGAAAAAAACGGGGAACGTTTTTCCCTTAAGACAAAACCAACCAACAATATAATAACAACCACTATATGATGCATGTCAATACAACATTCAAGCATGTATTCTCAAAACACAACCAAGTTAGTTCATAATACATCCCAAAACACTACAAATAGACATGTCCACTAAACATCAGAGTATTATGTGGAAGACTAAACCCCACCACACCACACCAAGAGCCATGACACCACCACAGCACCACACCAAGAGCCAAGCTCCACGCTCCACCAAGGGATCACAATAAACCACTAAAGGAGGGTGATGCCTTACCTTTTCCCACATCATGGAACTGAACATCTGCAATGTCACCAATGTTCCAAAGCAGGGGGTGAGTACTAAAACTCAGTATGATTTCCCCAAATGACTTCCATACACACGCCACTAGGATAAAACTGTTATCACATTTATATAAAATAATCACAAGTACAACAATTTACATAAGACAAACATGACCTTACCAAGAAATCACACCCAATCCAATCAACCAATGGAAATCCAACCAAACATGCCACAATCCATTTCATCATTCATAGATTACCACCACAATTTCAAACTTGCAAAGCAATGCACAACAAACAGCCAAACAATGGGACTTCCGCCCAACCCATTCACCCATTAACACTAAAACAACCAGAATGGTGGGACTTCTGCCCAACCCGTTCACCCATTCACACTAAAACTACCAAAATGGTGGGACTTCCGCCCAACCCTTTCACCCATTCACAAGTAGCGGTACTTCCCGACCACTACCCACATGGTGGTTCTTCCGACCACTATCCATCACCTTTTGTAGTTAGACTTCCCGCCCACTTCCACACAACATTCCAATAAATCAAAACCATGAATATAACCCATCAAGTCCACAACATGATGCAATCAAACAAATTCCATTGCATATCAATCCACTTCAATAAATCACCCATTTATTGAAAATAATTTTCCATGCCAAACCATATTTCAATAAAACAATCCCTTTATTGAAAACCATTTCGATCATTTATTTTCAAAAATCAACCATAGCATCCCATTTTAAAATCTCCATTTTAAAATGCACAACAAAAGCATTTCACCATAAAACCCCCTTTTCCCAAAAATCCCCAAAACATCACTGAAGGGATTTTCAACCAATTTCTCACAACAAATCACAATTAATTTTTCATCACAAAAAATTAATTGTAAACAAAGAACCAGTAGTTCTAACCAAGTGGAGTCGAGAGATAAGCCACCTACCTTTAGGGTTCCTGAAAAATCGACCCACGAACAACCGCGCCTCATAACGGAAAAATGCACCACCGATACCTCTCTAGATCCCTTTACCTAACATCCACAAGCCTTAATATTAAAATCCAATGAATCCACAACCCTAGATATACACAAAACAAGTGTAGATCTAGGAAACTAGGAAAGAGAGCATTATAGATCTAGAGGAAAACACAAGGAATCCAAGAGGAGAGACTTATATGGGATAAACCACCTTCAAACCGCCTAGAATCTCTTCAAAATCCCTCCAAACCATGTGGGAGAGCCCCTCCAACCCCTAAGAACCAGAAATACTGAGTGAGGCTCGAGTGGGAGGAATATTAGAGCATTTTAGGTCAAGCCTGAGGGAGCCCAGACTTAATAAAACCAATATTAAGTGACTGCACGGTTAGCCATCACGGTTTGGCAAACCGTGCGCAGGCTACTGCCTAGAGAGAAAGGGTCTACACGATTTCCTTCAACGTTTTGGAAAACAGTGAACATGCTATGCGAAGAATACTATCTCCCCCTTTACTGTTTCCTGGAGCATCCACACGGTTTCCCATAACAGTGCTCAAACCGTGCACCCATTTAAAAGCCTCCAAACTCATCAAAAAACCATTCAAAACTCTCACCACCTCTTCCCAACACATACCATGCACTTTAAACACATAAACATGCATAAAAAGGGAAACATACCTCAAAATGGAGGTAATAAATTCTCCCCACCATTGGAATTTCCATCATCGGAAATCAGTGAACCCGCCCTTTGCCGAAAGAGCCCGGGCCACTGCTCGATCATCTCTTTCTCCTGCTCCCAAATCTCCTCTTAAATTTGACCATGTTTCCACAACACAAAAAGAAAACCGATGCTTTTACCATTCCAGACTTTCTCTTTCCTATCCACAACCCTAACTGACACATGCACCAACGAAGCATCTGGTTATAGCTCAAAATGGTCCCATCGAATCACATGTTCACGACCCGACAAATTATTTTTCAACTACGACACATAAAATACATTGTGCACCACACTGAATCTAGGTGGAAAAGCCAAATGATATGCCACATCACCAACCCGCTCAAAAATCTCAAATGGACCAATATACCACGAGGATAACTCTCCCTGCTACCCAAACTAACGATGTCCCAACCTAGGAGAGATCCTCAAGAAAACATGATCACCCACCTCGAATGACAACGACCGTCGACGATGATCTGCATATGATTTATGACGACTCTGAGCCGTCTCCATTCTCTTTCTGATCATCTCGATCTTCACCATAGTCTCCTGAACAAGGCTCGGTCCAACCATCGAGGACTCACCCGTTTACACCCAACATAGTGGAGGATGACACAGCCGCCCATACAACACTTCAAATGGAGCCATATGTATCGAAGCCTGATAAATGTTATTGTATGAGAACTCAACCAAATACAAGTGATCCTTCCATGAGCCACCAAAATCTATAACACAAGCCCACAATATATCCTCCAGAGTTTGTATCATCCTCTCAGATTGACCATCCGCCTGAGGGTGATACACCGTAAACATGGTCAACTTAGTTCCAATGGCTTTCTATAAGTATTTCTAGAAACGAGATGTAAACCTCATATCTCTATCAGATATGATCGAATCTAGAACACCATTCTTCTTTACCACCTCCTAGATATATATTTGGACAGATCCTCCACCGTATGATATTCACGAATCAGGATGAAATCGGCCGTCTTCATTAGTCGATCCACTATCACCCAAATGGCATCGTTCTTCTTGATCATTCTTGGGAGACCTATGACAAAATCCATCTCTATTTTCTCCCACATCCAAATACGTATTGGTAATGACTGCAACATTCTTACTGGCCTCGAATGCTCTGCCTTGACCTGCTAAAAAGGCAAGCATATCGAAACAAACTCAGCCAGACTTCTTTTAATACCAGCCCACCAGAAGGTTGATTTCAATGATTTATACATTTTTTGAATTCTAGGATGAAAAAACCACCGATAATTATGATACACCCTGAGAATATCCTCTTGACAAGAAATTGGTACAACCATCTGATTCCAAAAACAACAAATCCTGAATCTTCATTCAGTTTCCAACCCTCAATGGTCTCCCCACCATTGTGTTTCAACCCCATGGTCACAAACTCAGAATCGAATATTTGTGCCTCTCTAACCAGGCCACCCAAGTCAAGAATCAAAATAACCAGAAACAAGACCGCTCTATCTACATGGTCCACACATTCCATCCAAATATCGGCTATAACCAACATCAACTAACACTGGTCTGATTCATGTTTCACCATTTGGACATATGATTTTATTCTTAATTCACCTACCACCAAATTTTCCTTACCTAGTGTGTACATTAAGTCAAAATCAATCCTCTGGTGATATTCCATCCATTTCCTTTTCCTAAGGTTAAAATTACCTTGTGATAAAATGTGCTTCAAGATCTTATGATCTGTATATGCCGTGAATTTCTCACCGAAGAGATAATGACGCCACACATTCAAAGCATACATCAATGTTGCCAATTACAAATCATGAGTGGGGTAGTTATTCTCATGCACCATCAACTTCCGTGAGACATACACAACCACATGATTTCCTTGCATGAGAATGCACCCCAACCCAGATCCCGATGCATCACAATACACCTCGTACCCTTTTCTTGGTTCTGAAAAAACAATGATTGCGGATGATATAAGGAGACCCTTTATCTCTTCAAAACACTGATGAAACTGTTCATTCCATAGGAATGGAATATTATTTCTTGTCAAAGATATCATCGGTGAGGCCAAAAGTGAAAAATCACGAACAAAATTCCGATAATACCCACCTAGACCTAGAAAACTCCATATCTCAAACACATTATTTGGCGTTTTCCACGAGATAACAACCTCTATCTTTTCCAAATCCACTGATACACCCCTTTCATAAATCACATAGCCAAGAAAATGAACTTCATGTATCCAATAGTCATACTTTGACAATTTGGCATACAACTGATGATCCCTCAACATCCCTAGCATTGTCTCTATGTGAAGCTCATGCTCCACCTTTGTCTTTGAATACACCAGAATATCATCTACAAACACCACCCCAAATGAATCCAGATATCTCTAAAACACCTGATTCATAAATTCGATGAACACCACTAGCACATTCATTAGACCAAAGGGCATTACCACATATTCCTAATGGCCATATCTACTTCTGAAAGTTGGTTTAGGAATATCTTACTTCCTCACCCGTAGTTGATAATATCTCGACCTCATGTCGATCTTGGAGAACCATAGGGCACCCCTCAACGGGTCGAATAAATCATCAATTCTTGGAAGTTGATTTCTATTCTTTATCGTAACATGGTTAAGCCTGTGATAATCAACACAAAGTTTCAAAGTTCTATCTACCTTTTTCACAAAAAAAAACCGGCACTACCCACAAAGAATTCCTAGGCCGGATAAACCCTTTGTTTTATAACTCTTACAACTGGACTTTCATTTCCGACAATTCAGATGGTGCCATTCGATAAGACAAAAGTGAGATAGGACATGTCAACAGAAGGAGATCAATCATAAACTCCACTTATCTTATAGAAGGTTACCGAGATAATTCTTCGGGAAAACGTCCATGAACCGATCCACCACTGCTGGAAGAACACTCTTCTCAACACTGTCTTCAAGATTCCAACGACAACACTGCCAACTGATTTAATAACATGTCCACTGCTCATGACAACAAACCCATTGGAACCTTCCTTTCATGCCTCTATCCTCTAAAGAGATTTCTAACGCCATCGTGGGTCGTAAAAGACATTGTCTGTGCATTACAATCAATGTGGTCCTTAAATTCCAGCAACCAATCCATTCCCAGGATTACATCGTACCCATCCATCTCAAGCATTGAGAAATTCCACACTAGACCCACTTCACCCAAAACAATACAACATGCTATACACAAGACGGATCGACACTCATGTCGACCCAGAAATTTTTGATGTTCCCAAACTGAGGGAATCATTTCTACCCGTATAGCCAGCAAATCAACCACACGTGTAGAAATCAAAGAGTGTGAAGCACCTGTATAAAACAAGATTTACATCATGGTAGAATTTAAAAGAATATTACCTCGCACTGTGGATGGTTCAGAGTGATCATCAACCACAACCTACTCAGATCCAAACACATGTTTTCCTACCACGCTCTACTCTTTATTGCCCTGCTGAGGGATCGTGGTATTCTTAGAATCACCATGACCACTTTACTCTGCTGACGAGGGGTATGCAGCTGCATTCGTACCATCGAAGCATAAGAAGTCTGTGATCCCTCAAAATATTTATGCGCACATGACCTTTGATCATTTCGACAATAACGCTGCAGATGCCCCATCTACTTACAATTATGACATGCTCGAGGTTGTGATCTATAATCTCGCTTGATGTGGCTCGTCGAACCACACTGAAAACATCCAAGATTTCTCTGGGTATTCGTAGGAAGATTCACCGATCCTACCATAAGATTATATGTCATACTACCACCCTAGGAATAAGTGTCCCTCCTCCGCATGAACCCATCATTAGAGTTCCCTCTATTCCCTACGGGTACCACCATGCTTCCTCCGCCCAGAGCACCCAACAGATCCTGCTCATCCACCGAGGCTCTATTCACCATGTAAGTGTAATCATCTATACACAGTACTGCTATCATTGAACGGATTTCGTTCCTTAACCCCGCATCAAAGATCCTCTCCTTCAACAATGTGCTACCCGCCACCTCGGGTGAAAACCTCACTAAGGTTATAAACATAGCTGCATACAACGTCATAGACATAAGAACTTTCTTCAAACTGAATAAATCAGTTGTACGCTGAATTATGAACATATGTGTGTATAATTGTTTACTAAAAAATTCTTCAAATCCATCCCACATCATACCCTAGTCCGTCCCCGCTTGGACTACCAACTCCCACCACTGAAGGGCAAGATCTTCCAACATTTGCGTGGCCAACTTCACTTTTGACTCTACTGGTGTTCCCAAGAACTCGATGATCTTGTTCATTTTATTCAACCATTCTTATGCCCTCTATGGCTCTAAATCACCCCTGAAGATGGGTGGATTCTGCTTCTGAAACCGAACCACATGATCCACATGCCTTGGTTCATCCATTTTATTTCCACATTCCACAGCTTGGAAAGCTTGCACTATGCTTTGCACTAGCTGCTAGTTCACCTGAGGCTCAGGTGCTACCACATTCTCAGTAGCCTCCTCCAGTTGGTCTCTACGATGCCTACCCGGTGCAATTTCTATAAACTGAAAACAAACAACCATGAGTATCACTTCCGTAGACATCATGAAATCCCATTTCAAATCACATTACACAATACTATCGTATATGAATTTCCACAATTTTACATTTTCCACATTGGCCAGGTTTCACCATTTTTTGTAAACCAAGCCATTTTCAAAATACTATATTTATTCACATTACAATTTCACACATTTGAAAAACCGTTTCTCAATTCAGCCCATAAATCATTATACCCCAATGAAATATTCATCCTAGAGGGAAGTCATTTCTACCATATATTCCATGCACATCTCATTGGCTACACCCACAATAAAGACATTTCCAATGCCTATAAGTGTCTCCAAAACACTTATGTTCCCAACTCCCTAGTAACATGAATTTTATCATAAAAGGGTTAGATATGTCCTTTTATGCTATACATTCCCCGTTCCGACAAGCCTACACCTTGCTACCAACCCGAGTCAAAGAATATACCACCGTGAATGTCAACTCCAAATCTGAGAATCAACTCCAAAGGACCGAACAAGCTGATATCATTTGTAACACCCCGCCCATACCTCATTGGCTTGAGGAGGCAATGAGGGCTACTTGGCCTTAAGCGACGTTCCCAAGGCACCACAGGCTGGAAATAATTTCCAAGGGCTTCTACATAAGATTGGGGAACAATTTTCCCTCAAGTCAAAACCAACCAACAATCCTATAAAAACCATTATATACTCCATTTCAATGCAAAATTAAATCATTTATTATCAAAACACAACCAAGTTGTTCCATAACACATCCCAAACCATTACAACTAGACATGTCCACCAAAAACAAGAGTACTATGCGGAAGACTAAACCGCACCACCCCACGAGCCATGACACCACCACAGCTCGACGCCAAGATCTAAGCTCCATGCTTCACCAAGGGATCACAATGCATCACTAAAGTAGGGTGATGCCATAAATTTTTCCAAGTAACGGTACACATCATCTGCAAAGACACCAACGTGCCAAAGTAGGGAGTGAGTACTAAAATTCAGTTGGATTTCCCCAAATGACTTCCCTACACGCGCCACTAGGATAAAACTGTTTGCACATTTATATAAAACAATTTATATAAAATAATCACAAGTACAAACATTTCCATATTCCAAACATACCCTCTCCAAGCCATCACACCCAAACCAAAGCTACCAAGGGAATTCCAACGAAACATGCCACAAGCCATTTCATCATTCACACACTAGAACAACAGTTTACTACTTGAAAAGCAATGCACAAAAAACAACCAAACGATGGGACTGCCACCCAAACCGTTCACCCATTCACACCAAAACAACAAAAATGGTGGGACTCCCACCCAACCCATTCACCCATTCACACCAATAAAACCAAAATGGTGGCACTTACGCTCAACCCGTTCACCAATTCACAACTAGCGGTACATCCAGAACACTAGCCACATGGTGGTTCTTCCGACCACTATCCATCACCTTTTATAGTGAGACTTACCGTACACTTCCAGACATCATTCTAATCAATCAAAACCAAGCATAGAACCCATCAAGGTCACGCCATCATGAAATCAACCAAATTCAAGTGCATATCCATCCACTACAATAAATCAACCATTTATTGAAAATCACTTTCCATGAATAACCATATTTCAATAAAAAAACCTCTTTATTGAAAAAAATTTCCATCAATCATTTTTACAAATCAACCATAGCATCCCATTTTAAAATCTCCATTTTAAATTACAGAAAAAAATCATTTGACCATAAAACCCCCCTTTTCCCAAAAATCCCCAAAGCATCTCCCAAGGGATTTTCAACCAATTTTGCACAAAAAATCACAATTAATTATTCATCACAAAAAATTAATTGTGAACAAATAACCACTAGTTTTATCCAAGTGGAGTTGAGAAATAAGCCACCTACTAATAGGGTTCCTAAGAAATTGACCCACGAACAACAGTGCCTCAAAACCTACGAACGCACCATGAAAACCAATCTAGATTCCTTTCCCTAACATATAAAAGCCTTAATATTAACATCCAAGGCAACCACAACCATAGATATACACAAAATAGTGTAGACCGAGAAAACCAAGAAAGAGAGGGATGTAGATCTAGAGGAAAACACAAGGAAACCAAGAGGAGAGACTTACCAAGAAGAATCCACCTTCAAAGCACCAAGAAACATCTTAAAAATCCTTCCAAACCGAGTGGGAGAGCCACTAAAACCCCTGAGTACCAGAAATCCCTAGTGAGGCTCGAGTGGGAGGAATATTGGAGTGTTTTAGGTCAAGCCCGAGGGATCCCGAACATAAAAACACCAACATTAAGTGGCTGCACTGTTAGCCTGCACGGTTTTCCAAACCGTGCCCTAATATTGTGCACACTACTGCCTAGAGAGAAAGGGATTGCACAGTTGCCTCCAACGGTTTGGAAAACCGTGCGTAGGCAGTGCAAATCCTATTGTCTCCCACTATAGGGTTTCCTATAGCATCTGCATGGTTTCCCTTAACCATGCTCAAAACGTCACCCATTTAAAATCCTCCAAACTCATCCAAAACCATTCCAAACTCTCCCAACCTTTTACCAACTCATCCCATGCACATTAAACACAAAAAAATTCATAAACAAAGGCTACATACCTCAAACCGGGGGTACTACACATGACCTAAATATGTCTTTCACAGTTTACAATATGAATTATTTTCAACACTGTGACTTTATAGAGAGGTTTTTTATATACAATAACTATAAGAGGCATCATTACATATTCATTGAGTAGGGTCCACAACTATAAAATATATTTTTGGTGGACTATCTCTATATGGTTAAAATTGATATAGAATATGATTATAGAAAAGGTAATTACACATTAGTTTCTTTAATTATTATGATATATGTAGTTGAAGATCTTGGTGAGATTCCTACAAAGGAACAACCAC
The DNA here is from genome assembly GCA_963277665.1 of Viscum album. Taxonomy (NCBI): domain Eukaryota; kingdom Viridiplantae; phylum Streptophyta; class Magnoliopsida; order Santalales; family Viscaceae; genus Viscum; species Viscum album. Next base: position 1,460,906,829 of record OY728142.1, read on the forward strand.
ACCAAATGATATTATTGGATAGTTGGATTATTGAAACATATGAAGATCATGGATCAATGATATGTGATCTGATAGTGATCACATAGTCTCCAATAGACCATTGAAAGGTAGTATAAGACCCGGAACTTTAGTTTTAAGTGATACAAGAATAATTACCTTCACGTAACCCAATACTCATGTGGCATTGGGAGATGAGGATGTGATCCCTATGCGGGCAGTGCCATATTAGTTGATTATATCTATATAAAGCATATGAGGGACTTCCATTCCACAATATGGGTGGTACATCATAGTATGAATAATTTATACCATGAATTTAGGTGATAGTTATAATGGATGATAATAAAAAAGTGTAATCACTGTAGTGGTTTAGCAATTAAATACCTACTAGAGGAAAAAGGATGAGCATCAGTTCCATGGTTGGTTTCTATAGCCACATCTAGTGCCTCAATGTAACTGAGAGGAAAAAATGATATAATTTTTGACTGGGTTACCAAGAACCCTAAGGATTCATGACACATTAAAGGTTTTTTAGATTATCTAATGATGTATTCTCACTTCATACTAATCTGATAGACTTGCATAGTAGATGACCATGAAAAAATATAGGTATGTAAAACAATATTCATTCCTGGAATTTACATCTCTAAATTTTATAATATATGTTCATGCATCTTATGGATCTTTTGGTAGGATTTGAAAAAGGATATATGGACTGAATTGAGGTTGATAATAGAATTCCATCCTATGTTTGATACAATATATGAGCTGCTAATTCATGTGATTAATGATATACTCTAAAAAAGATTTCCATAGATCATTGAAGATGAGATGTGAAACATGAAAGGAAGAGACTACATAGAACATAGTTTTAAGAATATATATATATATATATGTATGTAACATTTCAAGGATCTCTATAGTGAGGAGTGATACTCACTACTGTGTTGACATGAGGAGAGTGAGGTGATAGTTTTTCAGAAAAGAATTGTTTTGAATACCTCAAAGAGGGTCATTTCTATCATAATGTTCTTAGTAACTATATATATAAGGCCCTAATATTATATATACTAAAGGACATGACCATAAGAGTTCACAATTGGTGATTAGAATCATTATGTAAGAATCAAATCTAATAGGGAATATTTTTTTAAAGAAGTAGGGAAAACATGAACCACTATTTTTTGGACCCTTTAAGATAAAAACCCATGTTTAGATAATTGAGTACAATATACACCTTCTTCCATGTTATCAAGGAATTCATGATGTGATTTATGATTATTAGATTCATAGCTATACAACCAATCCATTACTTATTATAGACTATAAAGACATTTAGTTAGAAATATATGTCTCAATTAAAGTGTATCCAAATCAATATAGTTCATAGGAGAAATATTGGTCCACTTCTTATTTGCTTATGATAATAAGGAATGATCCCAAAGTATATATGGGAGAGAAATCATAAATTAAATCATCGTTTCTTGAGATTTTCTTGCATGAACATTAATGACACCTCTAAATTATAATAATTCAATAATGTTGGATAATAAAAAAATTCCCCATATTTAAATGTATTCAAACCCCTACTTTTTATGTTTTTATAATCTAATTAGGGGAAAAATAAAAAATAAATAATTTTTATTATTAACCTTACTCAACACATATTCCTGGTTAAATGGTAACTCTATTATTACAATGAAAATATTAAAATAAGGATGAATTTCACTTATTTATGTTAGGGTATCGATATAATTTCATTCAATTCATAAGGGTAGTTCAATACATTTTTGAAAATAAAGTTAATCTTCAGTTTACTATGTAAGCATTCGTCCAATTTTATATATGCCACATAAGGGTATTTTAGGGTTTATAATATCAATATAAGGTTAAAATATGGGATTAATTAGGGTACATAAGAGTTTATAAAAGACGAATAAGGGTATCCCATAATCTAAAAAAGGGTAATCAATATTCTATAATGAATTTTTAGTGTTATCTTCCATATTGAGTAAGGGTATCTCCTAGTTTAATAAAGCCGGATAAGGGTCATTTGTTCTTCGTATGGGTAATACATACTTATCAAATGGTGTGTTAGTGTAAAATACCACCCATATGTGGTGGTTAATTTTATTTAATGGTAACACAATTTTATACAAAAGAAGAACAATTTTATGGAAAATATATTTTTACCCCTATTTTATTAGCTTATTTCCTTGATTGAGAATGTATCATATAAGGATGATTTTAGTAGACTAAAATCCTAGGATTTAATTTCCATCACCTATTTATGAACAATGACTCTTATTATTGAATTATTTAATCACACCACAATTAATAATAACATATAAGAAAAATTAGATGTCGAATTTAATTTATTGATTTTTATATTGGGAATTAATATACAGACTACTATCATAAAAATATAATAACTCTATAAGATTTATTTTGGGTCGGCCCTTTTATAAATGGATTTTTTTTAATTATCCTTTTTATGGTTTATTGAAATATTCTATAAAAAATATGAGTTATTTCAGTTTTCATACATTGAAAAGATAATTGTTTCCTCTCCTCTATTGGGTGAAATATTTTTAATAGGATGAGTATCTATGATAGAATTTAAACTATTTTTTCATCATTTCTTTAGAGATTATAAATCTAGCAATTTATCTAATTTTTGATTGATTAAATAATGATAAATTAAATAATATTAATATAAAAGTTATTAGTGATTGAGGAAGAATTATTATCTATGAATATCCTAGTGAGATAAAATTATTATAATACATAAATTATAAGTTTTTAAAATGATTGAATGATTAGATCATTCAATGTATTAAAATTATAATTTTTAATTACAATGGGGATGGATATATTATGAATTTAAGTTTTATTTAGAAAAAAATTTAATTGGTTCTAGGAATACTTTGTGAAAGGATTGAGACAATAAACTTGTGGAAGTAGTTTAGGGGAAGATTCCTTGACAAAGCTTGATTATTAAATAAACAACGTTGAGGTAAAAAGTTCCTTACCATTTGGGGATCTTGAATAAAATTTATTTCAAGGATGATTCAGATATTATCATGATCTTTGTCAACTATTAATTTTGGTTGATTCTTAGGTTATGTTATTCATTGTTACCTATATATGATCCCCAATACAAGAGTTTTAATAGAGTAGCATGTTTCTATTTTTTATGTTAATTTAAATGATATTTGTGATCTTACATTATTTATCATGATTTTATGTAATCTATTCTTATCATTCATTACATTATTCTGTATTTTATTACCATCAGAGGTTTGGTGATATGTACATGTTATAGGTGAATTTTATGGTATGATTAACCCTTATAGTTATACTGAACATAATGTGAAATGTTAATGATGTTAGAAAATGAAGGCATTGTTTCATTTAAAACCCATATGACCAGAGGTTTCTAAATAACTTGTCAATACTTGAGAGACTGTGGATTCGAGGTAGCTTGTAATATTTATCAATTCTGGATGCCATCAGCATATCCAATTGATTCATACTATATTATAATATTAATGTAGATATCCTTGATAATAGTTATAATAATTTAATATATCCTTGATCATTATTCCATATTGGAGTCAAACCAAGGAAAAAATGGGTTATTTGATGTCAAGGGTAGCTCAAAACTTTTCAGTAATCCATTTTGAGATGTTGTTCATTAATTTTAATGTATTATTATCATTGAATACACCTATTGTACATGTTAATGGATGTTATGGATGCATTAGTGGGGCCCTAATATGTTTTATTATTAACACCCTATATGGTTATCATAATGTCCATGAAAAATTCTATATAGGGTTCCATGTTAGGGAAAGGGACACATGGATGATAACTGAGTAAAGAAGATATGATGTAGTGTTTTATTAGGATGGAATCCCAAACTTTTTATTATTTATTTACATTATTGAATTATACTATGGATTTTATTTCCAATTTATGATCTTGTTTAACAATTTTATGACTGGTATACCATACAAATATTTTTTTTCATGTCTAATGATATTTTTTGTTTTTTATATGTTTTTAAATATTTAATGTACAAGGAATGATACAAATGGTATATTTTCCCCAAATAGGAAATTAGATGCTCACTACTAGTTGGAAACTTCTTGTCTATGTCATGGTATGCATGAGGTCATGTGGAACACTTGTTTTGACATAGTGGTCTCGGTTATGGTGTTACAATAAATATTTATCATTCAAAATATGAAATACCTGCAATTGAAGTAAAAATAAAACTGAAAGCGGAATAGAAATTCACAAAATAAAAATTGTAAGTTATATTTCAGGTAATTTACCCTTTACTGTGTTGTAATAAACAAAAAAGTGGATTGTGGGAACATTATATAAATTTTATAGTAGGAATGTGGAAATATAATGTTTGATTTCCAAGGTGTAGAATTTTATCAAATTAAAAGAACATTGAATAAAATGAACAATTATGACTTTATACATGTATATTTAGTAAAAATAATCAATACAAAATTAATATTATATTTTTCAAAAGATAATAATATAGATAATATAAAAACAATTATATTAAAAATAAGTACATACCTATTATGATTAAATAGATACCAAAGATATTTTAAACATTATATAAAAGTTAATTAGAGGAGAAAATAATCATTATATCAAAACCCCCATGAAAGTGAGAACATGATATATATTAGTAAAAAAACTTAACATGATGAAATTTATTATATGATAAATCCATAGTGTAGTGTATATACTAAACCAAATATGAATATTTGATGAGTATGACATATTCCCCAAATGATAGATGTTGAGACATGAAAACCCATACCTAAGTACTCACGACATTCACGAAATCTATTTATTATCACATATTGTTATAATAATCATATAATTAAAATATTTTAAATAAATATAATTATATATAACATTTTATTCCCATAATTATAATCATTTTATATACATTCACTAGTTATTTTTCATTTATTTTCATTGTTATAATAATATTTCTGATTGTTTCACGCATATTACTTACGGGAAACGATAAAACCAATTTATTGATACTATGTTATGAATTGAAATATTATTAAATATATTATAATTGTTTTATTTAAATTATTTATTCATCCTTATATTCATTTTATAGAAACAATGGACACTTTTCGAGATAACAAGATCTATGATGATGTTGTTCTGTGAAATATCCTTATACCAATGGATTATTATATAATTATTAATATTTATTTTACAATTTATTACATACCTTATCCACGAAAGATATTAAACCACAATATCATATATTAATAAAAAAAATTATACTAAAACTTATGGGGATATGTTGAAAAATATAATGCATCACTCAGGGGAGGTGGTAGCCTGCACCTACACACGAATGATTATTTAAATTTCCATACAATGCCATGAATATAGAATTTCAGTTATCTATTTATACTTATATTAACTTTATAAATATAAGATTTTATATTATTAAATTACCAATTTTCAGTAACTATGTATGGATGTTATAAAAAAAAATTCCTTGGAGGTTGTAGTCTACACGTACGAACAACTAATGTTAATATTTATTCTAATGGGAATATTGGTATAATTTTTATAACCTTAAATTAATAACATTTTAGTATATTTACAATATCTATGTAAAATGTTTATAATGGGTAAAATATATTTTTAGTTTAATGATGTATAAAGAAAAATGATAAGAAGTTGTTAGCACTCACCTTGAGAATTTAATCCTTTTTAGGGATGACATGTTGGAATTATAGAGGATTTGAAGATTTTTGTTGGATTGAGGGGATTCCCAAAGTGATATGGGAATCCAGTGGATATCTAATGTGTATATATTTGAGAGTCATTATAATAATATATTGAATGTAAAGGTTTTATGGATATATCCTTTTATAAATTAGGGGAGTGATTTTTTTGTAATAATACAAAAGGAAAGTCACTATTGGATAAATCGATTCAAATATTTAAAAATAATTTAGGATTCACGATTCATGGTTTATAAAAACCTTAATTATTAATTTAAAGACATTTTTGTGTGCTTATAGTATTTTATCTTCAGTTTTAACTTTTACAATATTTTACATTTACTACGGTAATTTAATTTTTATCCATAGTATTTTATTTGAATCAAGAAAAATAAATTCGGCCTTATCACCTAATTTGAAAATGATAATTTATGACATGGAAATAATTTCATCAAATAAAATTCCCAAGGGTGAAAAAATCAATTCTAATAATATTTTACATTATTCGTAATCACTATTTTTTGGAAAATAATATTTTTAGGAAAAAGACATTTATTTATGAATAAATTAAAATTATTTCTTATTTATATAATTTTTTGAATAATAATATCATATTAATTATTTTAGAAAAAAATTACAAAATAAAATTTTCCATCAAGATATATAATTAAATAAAATGATAAAAACAATTTATTTAGTGAAATAAAATATTAATTGACCTCCAAAATGCTAAACATATGTTTTGTAAACTAAAAATATTATTTATAAATAACTAATTTTACAGTATAAATATATATTTTATTGATAAATTTTTCTATAATTGTTTGTTCAAAATTATTTCATTATGGAATCTCAAACACCATTTTAATGGTGAATACATTATTTTTATCCATTCACCAAAATATGAACCATTCTGGAAAAATCTATGTAAAACATATTTATAAAATGTTGAAAGGTTGAATTAAGAAAGGAAATTCATTTTTTCAAAATAAAAATATATAATATCTTTAATTTATGTTTTAAATTTAAATATAGAATATAATGGTTAATTGTTTTATAAAAAATGGCCATTTCTCATTATTTCTTGTTATATTAGTTTAACATTCATGATCATTTCTTATTATATTTCCATTGAAGGTTTGGTGCTGGTATATATGTTAGGTGTTTGTTTTATTATGATTTCCCATTAAATGGGGATTGGGTATGATGTGTTATGTTGATAGTAGTGGGTAATGATAACCTTTTGGTCCATCCAAACTTTATTCCTTGATGATTCTGTGGAATGTTCTGATACTCGATGGTATATGTAGTCCTAGTAGATTTTCATCTCATTATATTGCTGATTCTAAGTTTTATTTCCACTCAATGGCTTATGCCTTATGTGTGGGAGGACAAGAAAAAAAATGGATAGTTTTTATCATTTTCAAAATCCATGAACATTATTCTTGGTTAGATCTGTGTAGTTATATCCCAGGTTTTGTGCCATCAGGGTGAGTGTATAACTATCTAGTATGTGATTCTTGGTTTTTGTACTTGATTTTTCACATTTTTCATGGGATAAATCTATTATAAAATTTCATACTTGGACATAATGAATTGGTTGTGTCTTATTGGGTTTTATTACTCACATCATATATAGTAATCCAGATTTATATAAAGTCATTATGTACATAAATATGATTAAGTGGATGGGACCCACGGCTAAGGGACACGAAGAGGATATTGGAGCTAGTGTCGAGATGGGATTGACTCAGAAGGAATCCATAGAATATCATTATTTAATTTACCTTCATGAATTAGTCTATAGTTTTTATTTCTATAATAGGATCCAATTTACCCATAATATGGCTGGTATTCCATCTATATAGTTTCATCATAGTTACTGCAATTAAATTTTTTGTTTATATTTTGTCTAAATGTTGTTTATCATGGATTAATACTTAGGGTAAATAATTCCCAATAATGTATGTAGACAATCATTGGTAGTTGGAACCCTATTTTGTATGATATGGCATGATTAATGCCATGTTGAAATCTAGTATGGTCAAACTGGAAGAGTTCATGGTGCTACAAAATGGTGACATAGAATAGTATTAAATATTCCATTTAGAAAAACAAGAGACATGGAAAAAAGGGGATAGTTTCATGTGACTCATGTCCGGGTTTTCCTTATACATAACCTTCACATGGTTATTGGACCAGTAATATACTGTGGATGTGATTATTGAAACTATTTTAAAAAAAATCAGGTCTTCCATTCGTGATGATGTGCAAAATTCATTCACATTCCATATATACAGACATATTGTTTTTATGCATATTAGTTATATATTTCAATTCCTTGTTGTGTGATGTCTATTCTAGATAGATAGGTAATATTTACTGATTAATTTATTTGTTATCATCCAATTATGATATATCTCTACTTTTAATCATTTTTTGTACTGTGAATTATTTCATGAATATATATATATATGTTTTCGAATAGAAACTAGGGATAAAGATAGTTGTTTCGTTCATGGATGGTTTCATGGGGTTATATATAGGCTCTTAAGGAATACATTTATCTATCCATTACACATGGTAGGATAATGAACATTTCCATCAATTCATAATATCAGGTTAATTAGTTTTCCACCATGTATATGACCTGTGGTCTCACTTACTATGCAAGAGGGTATTCTATAGTATGTTACAACATCCAATTCAGTAGTTTATGTAGTAGGACCACTTCATGCATTATTGGATTATATTGTTCCTATAGAAGGCACGGGATTCACTATGACTATGGTAAACTATGATTGAGAATTTTATCACCATAATCCCCCATAATTCAATGGAATTATAGGCCCTTAGGATCTATAGTTATGTATTTTTATTTTTGAGATATTCATAAAACTTTTAGAGACCCTAGTGGTTCATGAAGGTGAATCTTCTGACCCACATGTTTTAGGGAAATACATGAAATTATTGGGATCATATAATATTGGATGGGAGGAAATATTGTCTCACAAGGATGGGGATCCAAGATCTATTAATTATTTATTGTATTCCAAACATGTTAAATAAGGTCCAAAAATATGATTTGTTGGAGATATTTCAGTGAGTTGTGATAATGTCATCTTACTCAATATACATTAAAAATGTTCTATGTGCTTTGTTTACTCTTGGATATAGGCGATGTCTAAAAATATATAATTTTTTTTATTTTGACTTTGAACAATGTTGAGATTCCAGTTTATGATTTTCAATTTGACAATATACACTCTGGTGCTTCATAAGTCCATGACGATTGAGAATGGTCTAGAAGAGGACCAATAAGTGTGTTTCCTCTAACCCATTATTACAAATAATACATGATATTTTAATATTAAAATGATTTACAAATATTTAATAATGAATATGATTAATGGGGATGTTCAAGAGGCTAGTGGCACATGGTTTGGGTTGAAAATGAATTCATCATCAACCTAAATAAGAGTTCCAGAGTAATTCAACAATGAAAATGGAAACCATTATTGAAAGTCTTGTATACCATATCAGAAAACATGATGAAAGGGTGGAATGTTAGGGATCTCAAAAGGTTTTTCCCTGGGTCATAGTGGTTGAGGTTCCATGGATTTGATGGACTAAAATGATCATAGACTCATGGATCTGGGTGGGGTCCTCTGAAAAAAATCAGGCGATGATTCAAACATTTCAAATGTCCTAATTACATTGTTATTATATTTTGGTGGTCCATGTGTTTGTAGTTATCCAGAATCTAAAAGTTGGTGAAGATGGACTATATAATGTTTGAAGTATGGGTTATATCATATCTACATTTTATAATTCCGTGTTCTATATCGTTGATTACAATTATTTCATATATGCAGATGTAATTATAGGGATGAAATTAGTTGTCAGAATCAATCACATACTCCTCAACTATTCATTCATCTATAGAACTCTATCATGACATCTTCATAAAATATATCACATCACATCCTCTAAAAATAGGTGTTTATATTTAGATATATATCATTTTAGGTGAACATCCATATTTGATAACACCCCATCATATAGATCCATTAGTGTTTAAGGACCACAAGGTGTAGCATGAAAAAATATATTAGAAGGCATTTATCAAGACATATACATCACCATGTGGAGAACCTATATGGTTTTCATGAATTTATATATTAGTATTCAACATTTCACTCATTTTATGAATCTCAACAATTTGATGGTGAAGAACATATATCAATTACATTTGATCAATGATGTTTTTGGACAAATAATGAGAGTTTAGTGGTTCCTCGTGATATATCCTCAGTCGATCTATCAACATATGTGGGTTAGAGAGGAGGACACCCGGAAGACAATGTTTTGTAGTTTTTATAGGATATATGTGCTCTTGGTGAGTATGTTTACAGTAAAGAATGTGTCCAATGTTTTCATGGATCACATGATTATGGTCCTCCACACATACCTAGAATCATTCCTCATGGTGTTCATTGATGTAATCCTCAAAAACTATAAAAGAATGAAACATTTTATAAATCTCAAGACTTTCTTGAATATTTTCTATCACATTAGAATTAGGCCAATATGTTGACGTCTGACATTAGTATTAATGATGCCATGTTTTTGGGTCATGTGGTGTATTTTAAAAATATATTGGAGTCCCATATAAAGTGAAGGTAGTGATGTCTTAGACATATCCATGGAATGTGTTCATGACCAAAAGCATTCTTGGATTAGAAGGGTATTACTGACATTTTCTCAATGATTTATATTTTTTGTAATCCCTCATAACTGTAACACCTGAGACTTTTTTGAGAAATATTTTGTTTTTATGTTATATAAATCAGGAAAGGAATCCTTCACTACACACGACACTAGATTGACTTTCTTTACACGCAATTTCGACCTTTATCGATAGCTTGCGTTGTACGCAATACCGAGTTTCACTAAACAACGATATACTATTAAAATATTACTAAAACTAGCCATTATGAATAGTAATAAGCAGTTTTTTAAATTTTTTAAATTTTATTTTTCAAAATGGACTTCATTTTTGGATTCGGAATATCAAAATTAGCATAGGGTGAAATTTTGGTATTTTTCTGAAAACATTCAATTTTTGATTAATAGTGAAAACACTAGGTTACTATTTAAAAACAGAATTTTTATTTAATTAATTACTTATTTTATTAAAATTTATCTTAGGTAAAAATTGATACATAAACCCTATATAAATTCAATTGAATTCATTTGAGTCATTTTATAATAATTTTAGATATATAAAAATTTTATTGAACTTTTCAACGTCTTTTACCCACCTCCTAGGAGAATTTTCAAATTTACATAAAACTTAATTTTACTAATTCTGTGAGTGGAATTTCAAAAATACGAGAGACACAGTTGATGTCAGTAAGTAAAATGTGGTTCAATGAGATGAAAATAATTTTTGGTGAATAGTAACTTTTTACTTTTTTTTACCACGGTTAAAAGTAAATAGGGTAATTATGGGTAAAATGATATTATTATTACCCTAACACATGTCCTAATTCTATTTGATAAGTTTAATTTCACCAAAAACAACCTTAGGAATAATATATGACCATTTAGGCCCACTTGGATTAGATTATGACATTTAATATTAATTTATTTAAAGAAGGGTTAAAATAGGTAAAATCAATGGTTAATAAGTAAATTATTTTTATTATAGGGTTATACATAAGCTAAATTAGGATATAAATATTAATTGGAAATATAAAATTATTTCCTACATAATGGTATTTTATTTGTAATTTTTAGACTTTAAATAATTTAATTTATTTATGACACAATGATGATGCAGTAATTATATTTTTAATGAAATATTGACATAACTGATATTATAAATACCCAAATAAATGTAATTTGATGCTTTTAATGAATTAAATTAATTTTCTAGGTTAATATGACATGTTATTATTGATTTAAGTTACTTTTTGTGAATTAATATTTCTGTTTTTATTTTCATAAAAATCAATTACCAAATAGTGTAAAAAAATTACATAAAATAGTTTTTAAAACAAATATTATATTATTAATTGTTATTTTATTCCTAAAAATCTAGGTTTCGGCCAAATGACTTATATAAGGTTATATATATTAATAATAAACATCTTTGGGTTCGTTTGTCTTGTAATGGTATGTTTATTAACCTTATAGTGTAAGGAAAAATGAAGACACGGTAAAAGTTAAATTATCAAACTTATATTTAAATCGAAATGATAAGGTTAAAATAGAACCCTAAACTTGTCTAAATTCTATTGTATTAGAGGATTTATACCCATGCCCAACTTTGATTATAAATAAATCAATTTGGAGATATTAAAAATTGAATATGACTTTATAATAAAATAATATTTTTAGTTTTTCCAAAGGTGCCCCTCTCCTCCCTTATAAAAGGGCACCTCCTCCCTCTCTTCGTCACACCAATTTGAACCTTCATGCTCAGCCAAACCCTGCCAAATTCTCTTTTCCACTTCTGTAGAAGCATCCTATAGGTCCTGGTATTCTTCAAAGACCAATTTCAGTGCACTAAAAGGAGGTCTCAAAGAGGCGCTTCAAAGAAGAGGTAATGTCTGTTACCGATTCATTCAACATTATTTCTTATTCTTTAGTTGTTTCATTATTAAGTAATAACATCAGTATCTCTCATATACGGATATGTTATTATAAGTTTGAAACTACCCTATTTCACCATCTATCCATCCTATGGAAAACGAAATCACCATGAGTGCGTACGTACGGAATACTGTCTCCATGCCGTGGTGTAATCTATCTTCCACCCCCACCTTACTTGGATGGGTATAATGGTTTAAATAAATAACTATATATCATTATTGTAAAGTGGTATTGATTCTTAAATTCTATACATACACTTCAATACAATTTCACGATAATGGGAACGATATCATCGCTCGTGCGTACATTAGGAATACCGTCTCCACGATGTGATGCAACTCGTTCTACTTGATCTTCATTGTATAATTATTATATAAATGAATTTAATATGATATATATTACAATAATATAATTCTGTAAATGAGGTATCAATAACCTAAAAAGAATAATAAGAATTTATTCGAAAAAACATGCATAAGAACAAAAAAACAATAAACACCTGAATAATATTTAACAATGAAATATTACTAATAAGAAGCTAAGAATATGACCATATATGATATCATAAAAATAAAAATGATTCTGGAATAAGTCAATAACATTAATTAAATCATTATAAAGGAGTTTCGGACACTTACGAAGCAAATCAGACCTAAGGTAAGGGAAAATATCACAATCTCAATTTTTATCCGAGATTGTTTATACTTCAAAATTCACTGGGGAATATTTATCATCCACATCCATGTTTCCTAAAAATGTAATATTATTTATATCCTCCTAAAATTTTTTAATTCCAATTTTACCCTTCAGTGAGTATTTAGATAAAGATATGAAAGGAATCTTTTGTAGTTATTCGTATGAGGTACTTTTTTATTTTTCCGACATAAGTACGAGAAGAATGATTTTTTAACTTATACGACATGAATGGATTTTTAAAAAAATATTTCAAAGAAGATTCCTTTACACGTTTTCAAGTTTATTTTTAATCAACTTCTTTTAGTTTAAAATTTTATGACATGGTAAGAAAGGGAAAATGTTTTTGAAGTAGAAAGGATATTTTCCTCAAGAATGGAGTTCAAGTGTTTTATCAAAATTATTTTCCTTCTAAGATAATATAGGGTTCTATTTATATCCCTATTTTTACATTGTTTTCATTATGTTATGATGGAATTATTTTTATGATGTCCTTTTATATTATATGGATTATGTTATGATGGCATGATGTTTAAGATTCCCATTTTTATTACATGGGTTATGCTATGATGTATGATTTATGATTTTGTGGAACACATAAGAATGGTATCATGTTGAGATGGGTGTGACCTATATCTCCCTCTAATGAATTGGGTAAAGATTTTGTATCTCATGAGATAGACATGGTTGGAACGGCAGGTTAAACTGGTTCGTGAAACAGGACTGAAACAAGGAGTGACCTCAATTCAGAAATGGACTTTGTCCACTAAGATAGTCTTGGCAATGAGTCTTGACTAATAAGAAATGATTTTCTATGATTATGTGTGTATTCCACAAAGCGTCATGTTTTAAGTTATGATTATTGCGATTACATTTCACTACCATGATTTATCCAATGTTATGAAATTATGATCTCTTTTGCAGGGTATGATTTCCAAAATGTTATGTTCTTATGAATATGATGTGATTGATATTTCTTTTTGTTACCCTTAATGAGAATTTGAGCTCATAATTTTGTATGTTTTCTTTACCCAGGTCAGGAACAAGGTTATTAAGTAAGATATTCCAAAAGGGACTATAGATATGATGAAAAAATGGGAGACAGTGTAGATGCTTTATGAACCAGTTGTTTATGTTTCCCAGTTTCTAAAGACACAATACCTTTACGGTCCTTCCATGGTTTTGTTATATGTTGTAATAAGTATGCTTCAATTTTGATGTATTAACCATTTATGTAAAGTATGGGTCGTTATAGTTGGTATCAGAGGGAGGTTATAGTCGACCATTGGAAACTAGGATGTGAAAGCCTTAGTAAGAAACCTAAGGATATGTCTAAGCATAGAACACGATCTTAGTGTTTAAAAAATGGCCATGAAAAACCTATGACATGACCTTAAGTGTGAAATTTTATTCTTAATTATGTGTTTTTCCTATTATAATTAGTTTTTCTTAATCTATTCTTCTTGGTTTTAGTCAATGGTTGGAACCCGAAGGAACCATGTTAATGCGGAATGCGACAGGCAATGCAATGATTGTCCCCCTGAGAAACCAAACGTTATGGGAGCTGGAATGCAAAATCTTGTAGCCATGCTCACACAACTTTCTCATGCTATAAATCATGTAGGGCTTCCAAAAGAGAAAAGGAAGGAGCAACATTCTATTGAATCCTTCACGAGGCAGCTTCCACCTTCATTCAGTGGGTCTACTGATCCATTAGTTGCCGAACAATGGATCAGTACAACTGAAAAGATATTTTCAGTTCTTCAATGTTCTGAACATGATAAAATCATCTTAGCAGTATATCATTTGGAAGGTGATGCTGATCAATGGTGCAATCTTATTAAGAATACGAGGCAAAGGGATGAAAGTGAGTCCATGGAATGGGATGAGTTCAAGAACTTATTTTTCAATAAGTACATCCCTCATATTCTGTGAACAAAGTTGGAGAAGGAGTTTCTTGAACTCAAACAAAAGGATGATGAATCTGTTGATACCTATGAAGAAAATTTTACAAGACTTGCATGGTCTGCTTCTCGTATTATTATCCAACTTGAGAGTAAGATCGATCGATTCATTAGTGGCATAAAACCAATCTTCGAAGGGCATTAGCCATAAGGGACTTCAATAGCTATGAGGATATAGTTTGATGTGCTCTCAATGTTGAGATTGAGATTGGAGTAACCCATCAGTCATATGGGTTTGATACGAAGAGGAAATTGGAATTCAAAGGAAAATATAAAGAGAACACTGAAATGAAGATAAGCTTTCCCTTATTCTCAAAGTGTTGAAAGAAACATGGAGGGAGTGTTCTTAAAGGGACGAGTAAATGTTTAAAATGTGGAAAGGAAGGTCATCGGGAATTTGAATGCCACAATGATGGGAATAAGATGTCTAGTGATGCGAACAATGAAAAATCTACACAGAGTGCACCTCCTACACTTCAATGTTACAAGTGCAAAGAAATGGGGCATTATGACAATCAATGCCCTAATCCAAGGGTTGATGATGAGGATCGACGTCAAAAAACTCTTAAGGATAAAGGCAAAAGAATGTCGCATGAAATTTATATCAGTGATGTGAAGTACGATAACGAAGTGGTGAAAGGTACACTTACCATCCACACTAATGTAGAAAATATTTTATTTGATTCTGGATCCACCCATTCTTTTATTTCTGAAGAATTTTCTAAGGGTATCACTGTATTACCTCAACAATTAGATGTTGAGATAGTTGTGACAACCCCTAATGGAACAACAGTCACATCAAAAGTTTATAATTCTTCTCCGATTGAAGTTTGTGGGAATGTTCTTCCTACAAATCTTGTGATCCTTCCTATAGTGGAATTTGATGTGATTCTTGGAATGGATTGGCTTTATTTATATGGAGCTCATATCAATTTCCAATGAAGGGAAGTCACATTTCATATTCCAGATCAATCATTGATCATCTATCGATGAAAGGATGAATATAACCTTCTAGTGGAAATTTCTTCCATCTTTTGGGTCTTGATTCGACTAAATGAAAGTTATTTATCTCAAATGGTTGGTGAGAAACTCAAAATTAAGAATATGCCCATTTTACGAGAGATTGATGATGTCTTTCTGGAGGAATTGTCGGGTCTTCCACCAAATCGTGTAGTAGTGTTTTCAATAGAACTTGTACCGGGTGCTTTGCCTATTTCAAAGAACCCTTATAGAATATCCATAATTGAGTTGTAGGAATTGAAGAAGAAACTCCAAGAGAATATTGATAAGGGATTCATACACCCTAGTGCATCACCTTGGGGAGCACCTGTTATGTTTGTTGAAAAGAAAGATGGATCCATGAGACTCTACATTGATTATCGAGAACTTAAAAAGATCACTATCAAGAACAAATATCCTCTCCCACGCATTGATGACTTATTTGACCAACTACGTGGAGCTCAATACTTTTCCAAGATAGATCTTCGTTCTGGGTATCATCAATTAAGGGTCAAAAGGGAGGATATACCAAAGACGGCTTTACATACAAGGTATGGACAATATTAATTTATAGTGATTCCATTTGATCTTACTAATTCCCCTGCTATCTTCACGGATCAGAAGAATATAGTCTTTAGATTCTATCTTGATCAGTTTGTGGTAGTCTTTATAAATGATATTCATGTCTATTCAAAGAGCAAGGAAGAACATGAAGATCACTTGAGAATTATATTGAAGACCCTGAGAAAGGAGAAGCCTTATGCCAAATTTACCAAGTGTGAATTTTGGATTCAAAAAGTTTTATTTTTGGGTCACATAATCTCAAAAGAGGGGATATCTGTGGATCCAGCAAAATCAGTGGTTATCAAAAGATGGTCGAGACCAACAACAGTAACCGAGATCCTAATTTTTCTTGGTTTGGCTGGATATTTTGTCGATGTTTTGTGAAAGATTTATCACAATAATCTAATCCACTCACCTGGTTGACTTGGAAAGGAGTTAAGTTTGTTTGGACGAAGGAATGTGAAGAGAATTTCAAGGAGTTGAAAAGAAGGTTATCCAGTGAACCTGTGCTCACTCTGCCTTGTAGTTGAGAAATGTTTGTGATCGACAGTGATGCATCCAATAAGGTATTGGGGTGTGTTCTTATGAAAAATGATATGGTGATTGCTTATGCCTCACAACAGTTGAAAATCCAGGAGCAAAATTACCCAACTCATGATTTGGAGTTAGCTGCGGTAATCTTTGCATTAAAGATTTGGAGGCATTATCTTTATGGAGAGAGGTGTGAAATTTATACTACTCATAAAAGTTTAAAATATATTTTCACACAAAAGGAGCTGAATATGCGCCAAAGAAGATGGTTGGAGCTGATTAAGGATTACGAATACTCAATTCATTACCACCCTGAAAAAGAAAACAAGGTGGAAGATGCATTAAGTTGACAAGACCATGACAGTTTGTCCATGATGAGGATCACAAAAGATCCAATATTTATGGATTTACAAAGGATGGATCTTGAAATTAAAATGAAAGGGGAAAAATCATATCTTTCTCAAATTAATGTTCAACCATCTATACATGTGAAGATTAAAGAGGAAGAGAAAGAAGATGTTGAGTGAAAAAAGAAGGTGAGAAATGTTTTGAATTCAACCTTGATTGTGATGGGATAATAATGTTCAGGAATCGGGTTTGTGTTCCTCCCATTCTCGAATTAAAGAAGGTGCTGCTGGATGAGGCTCATAGTTCTTCATTCTTTATTCATTCTGGATGCACGAAGATGTATACAGACCTGAAAGAGTACTTCTGGTGGGATGGCATGAAAAGAGATGTTGCTGAATATGTCTCTCGATGCTTGGTTTGTCAGCAAGTTATAGCTGAGAGATAGAAGTCTAAGGGGTTGTTACAACCATTACCCATACCCGAATGGAAATGGGAAAACATCACTATGGACTTTGTCACGGGACTTTCTAAAACATCCAAAGGCAATAATTCTATCTGGGTCATAGTTTATCGTCTTACAAAGTTTTCACACTTCTTTGCAATTAGAGAGGATTTATCTCTGGATCAGCTTGCCAGGATATATTTAAAAAAAGTGGTAAGATTGCATGGAGTACCACTTTCCATTATATCTGATCGGGATCTGAGGTTTACCTCAATGTTCTGGCGACATCTTCAGCATACACTTGATACAGAGTTGAGTTTCAGCACTGCCTATCATCCTC
The DNA here is from genome assembly GCA_963277665.1 of Viscum album. Taxonomy (NCBI): domain Eukaryota; kingdom Viridiplantae; phylum Streptophyta; class Magnoliopsida; order Santalales; family Viscaceae; genus Viscum; species Viscum album. The sequence goes on from OY728142.1 coordinate 1,460,925,159, forward strand.
AGATAGACGGTCAGTCTGAGAGGACAATTCAAACTCTAGAAGATATGTTGAGAGCTTGCACTATGGATTTCAAAGGTGGTTGGGATCAACACCTACGTTTGGTGGAATTTTCTTATAATAGTATCTTTCAGTCCAGTATTCATATAGATCCTTTTGAATCTCTCTATGGAAAGAAATGCAGGACTCCAACTTACTGGGATGAAGTTGGGGAAATAAAGCAATTAGGACCTGATCTTGTTGATGAGATGGTAGAAAAGGTCTGATCTATTCAACAACACATAAGTGCATCTCAGAGTCGACAAAAAAGTTATGCCAACAACCAAATAAAGGACTTAGACTTTGAAGTTGGTGATAAAGTGTTCTTATGAATATTTCCGTAGAAGAGAGTAATGAGATTTGGAATGAAGGGAAAGCTGAGCCGCTGGTATATCGGTCCTTTTGAAATACTGGATCATGTTGGGAAGGTAGCGAACCGATTGGTGCTTCCACCAAATCTCTCTCAAGTTCACGATATGTTCAATGTATCTCTCTTGATAAAGTATATACCCGATCCTTCACATGTACTCAGCTCAGAAGTTGTACCGCTGGAGCGAGATCTTTCTTATGAAGAACAGCCGATATAGATTCTGAATTGTAGTGAAAAAGTCCTACGGATCAATACCACCCACTTGGTGAATGTTTTATGGAGGAAACCCCAATTAGAAGAAGCTACATGGGAGCTTGAAGATATGATGAAGGAGATGTATCCTCATCTGTTTGTTACAAAGTGACGAATTTCGAGGGAGAAATTCATTTTAAGGGGGTAGAATGTAACACCCGAGACTTTTATGAGAAATATTTTGTTTTTATGTTATATAAATCATCAAAGGAATATATCACTACACACAACACTATCTTGACTTGCTTTACATGAAATCACGATCTTCTTCGATAGCTTGTGTTGTACGCAATACCGAGTTTCAATAAACAACGATATGCTATTAAAATATTATTAAAACTAGCCATTATGAATAGTAATACCCACTTTTTGAAAATTTGTAAATATTATTTTTAAAAATGGAATTCATTGTTGGATTCAGAATATCAAAATTAGCCTAGGGTAAAATTTTGGTATTTTTCCGAAAACATTCAATTTTTGATGAATAGTGAAAACACTGGGTTACTATTTCAAAACCGAATTTTTATTTAATTAATTAATTATTTTATTTAAATTTAACTTAGGTCAAAATTGATACATAAAACCTATATCTATTCAATGTAATTCATTTGAGTCATATTATAATAATTTTATATATATATAAATTTTATTGAAATTTTCACCATCTTTTACCCACGTCCTTGGAGAATTTGAAAATTAACATAAAACATAATTTTACAGCTTCTGTGAGTGGAATTTCAAAAATACGAGAGACACGGTTGATTTCAGTAAGTAAAATTTGGTTCAATGTGATGAAAATAATTTTTGGTGAATTGTAACTTTTTCATTTTTTTACCACGGTTAAAATTAAATAGGGTAATTATGGGTAAAAATGATATTATTATTACCCAAACACATGTCCTAATTCTATTGGATAAGTGTAATTCAACCAAAAAAAGCCGTAGGAATAATATATGACCATTTATACCCACTTGGATTAGATAAGAACATTTAATATTAATTTATTTAAAGAAGGGTTAAAATAGTTAAAATCAAAGTTTAATAAGTAAATAATTTTTAATATAGGGTTAAACATAAGATAAATTCAACTATAAATATTCATTAGAATGCTAAAACAATTTCCTACATAATGTTATATTATTTTTCATTTTTAGACTTTAAATAATTTAATTTATTTATGACACACTGATGATGCAATAATTATATTATTAATGAAATATTGACATAATTGATGTTATAAATACCCAAATAAATGTAATTTGAAATTTTTTATGAATTCCAATAATTTTCTTGGTCAATATGACATGTTATTATTGATTTAAGTAACTTTTTTCGAACTAATATTATAATGAACCATACATTACACAAATTGATATTACATCAGAATGGGAGCACACTTATTAAAACATATAAAAAAACAGGAAAGGACCGTATAGGTATAGTGTCTTTAGAAACTGGGAAACATAAACAACTGGTTCATAAAGCGTCTACACTGTCTCCCATTTATTTCATCATATCTATAATCCCTTTTGGAATATCTTACTTAATAACCTTCTTCCTGACTTGGGGAAAGAAAACATTCAAAAGGGTGAGCTCAAATGCTCAGTAAGGGTAAACAAAAGAAATATCAATCACATCAAAATAAAAACATAACATTTTGGAAATCTTACACTACAAAAGAGATCATAATTTCATAACATGGGATAAATCATGGTAGTGAAATGTAATCCCAATAATCATAACATAAAACATGAAAGTCTGTGTCATGAACACATAATCATAGAGAATCATTTCTTATTAGTCAAGACTCATGGCCAAGACTATCTTAGTGGACAAAGTCCATTTCTGAACCGAGTTCATTCCTCGTTCCAGTCCTGTTTCACTGAAGCGGTTTAACCTGCCGTTCCAGCCATGTCTATCTCATGAGATAAAAAATCTTTACCCAATGCATTGGATGGAGATATAGGTCCCACCCATCTCATAATTATACCATTCATATGTGTGCCAGAAAATCAAAAATCATACATCATTGCATAAAGCATGTAATAAAAATGGGATTCATAAACAACATGAAATCATAAAACAATTCATATAAGATAAAGGAATTCATAAAAATATTTCCATCACAATATAATCAAATCAATTTGATAATAGGGATAGAAACAGAACCCTATATTATCTTATATGGAAAATAATTTTGATAAAACACTTGAACTCCATTCTTGAGGAAAGTATCCTTTCTACTTCAAAATGTTTTTCCTTTCTTAACATGTCATACAATTTTAAACTAAAAGAATTTGATTAAATACAAACTTCAAAACTTGTAAAGGAAGCTTCTTGGAAATAATGTTTTATAAATCCATTCTTGCCGTATAAGTTAAAAAAACATTCTTCTCGTACTTTTGTCGGAAAAGTCAAAAAGTACTTCGTACGAAAAACGACAAAAGATTCCTCTCATATCCTTTACTAAAAACTCACCGAAGGGTAAAATTGGATTTAAACAATTGTAGTTGGATGGAAAAAATATTACATATTTAGGGAACATGGATGTGGATGATAAAATACACCCCAGTAAATACCAATGTATAAACAATCTCGGATAAAATGAGATTGTGATATTTTCCCTTACCTTAGGTCCAATTTGCTTCATAAGTGTCCGAACCTCCTCTATAATGATTTAAATAATGTTATTGACTTATTCCAAAATCTTACATATTTTTATGATATCATATATGGTCATATTCTTAGCTTCTTATTAGTAATATTTCATTACTACTTGTTATTCGGGTGTTTATTACTTTTTGTTGTTATGAGTGTTTTGTCGAATAAATTCATATTTTTCTTTTTTAGGTTATAGATAACTCATTTCCAGAATGGTATTAGTGTAATATATATCATATTCATTCACTCAATTCATTTATATAATCATTATGCAATGAATATCATGTATAACGAGTCGCATCACATCGTGGAGACGGTATTCCATAAGTACGCACGAACAATGATATCATTTCCATGATCGTGAAATTGTATTGGAGTGTATATATACTATTTCAGAATCCATATAACTTTAAAATAACCATATATAGTCATTATCTACACCATTATACCCATCCAAGTAAGGTGGTGGTGGAAAATAGTTTACACCACGGCGTGGAGGCGGTATTCCGTACGTATGCACACACGGTGATTTCTTTTTCCGTATGATGAATAGATGGTGAAATAGGGTTGTTTAATACTTATAATAACATATCAGTATATGAGTGATACTGATGTTATTGCTTCATAATGAAACAACTAAATAAGAAGAAGTGGGAGAAATATAAAGATGAAAGAATCGGTAACTGACATTTCCTTTTCTTTGAAGCGCTTCTTTGAGACCTCCTTTTAGGGCACTAAAATTGGTCTTTGAAGAAGACCATGACCTCTAGGATGTTTCTAGGGAAGTGGAGAGAAGAAATTGGCAGGGGATGGCCGAGATTGAAGGCTCAAAGTGTTGTGAGGAAGAGAGGGAGGAGGTTCCCTTTTATAAGGGAGGAGAGGGGCACATTTGGAATAACAAAAAATATTATTTTATTATAAGGTCAAATTCGGTGTTTAATAGCTCCAAATTGATATATTTAGAAGGTAAGGTGGGTATGGGTCGAAATACCCTCATCCAATAGAATTTAGACAAGTTTAGGTATCAATTTTAACCTTATCATTTAGATTTAACTTTAAGTTAGATAATTTAACTTTTACCGTGTCTTCTTGTTTTTTTACACTATAAGGTTAATAAACATACTATATCAAGCCAAACGAACCCACGTTGTTTATTATTAATATATATAGCCATATCTAAGACATTTGGCCGAACCTTAGATTTTTAAGAATAAAATAACAATTAATAATATAATATTTTTTTTAAAAACTATTTTATGTCAATTTTGACACTATTTGGTAATTGATTTTTGTGAAAATCATAACAGAATGATTAGTTCTAAAAAATTTCATTAAATAAATACTAACATGTCATATTAACATATAAAATTATTGTAATTTATAAAAAATCTCAAATTACATTTATTCGGGTATTTATAACATCAATTATGTCAATATTTCATTAATAAGATAATTACTGCATCATCGTGGTCTCATAAATAAATTAAATTATTTAATGTATATAAATTACAAATAAAATACCATTATGTAGGAAATCCGTTTATCTTTCTAATGAATATTTATAGTCGAATTTATCTTATATATAACCCCATATTAAAAATGATTTACTTATTAAACATTTATTTTAACAATTTTAACCCTTCTTTAAATAAATTAATAATAAATTTCCTAATCTAATCCAAGTGGTCATAAGTGGTCATATTTTATTCCTAAGGTTCTTTTTGGTCAAATTACATTTATCCAATAGAATTAGTACATGTGTTAGGGTAATAATAATAACACTTTTACCCTTAATTACCCTATTTATTTTTAACCGTGGAAAAAAAAGTAAATAGTTACTATTCACCAAAAATTATTTTCATCTCATTGAACCACATTTTAGTCTTTGATTTTAACCGTGTCTCTCGGATTTTCTAAATTTCACTCACAGAAGCAGTAAAATTATGTTTTATGAAAAATTCCATTTTTTTAACTACAACTTAGTGGTTTCACTATTCATCAAAAATAAAAAGTTTTCAGAAAAATACCAAAATTTCACCCTAGGATAATTTCGATATTCCGAATCCAAAAATGAAGTAAAATTTGAAAGATAAAATTTATAAAATATCAAAATGTGGTTATTACTATTCATAACGGCTAGTTTTAATAATATTTTAATAGCATATTGTTGTTTAGTGAAACTCAGTATTTCGTACGACACAAGCTATTGAGGAAGGCCGCAATTGCGTGTAATGAAAGCCAAGATAGTGTTGTGTGTAGTGAAAGATTCCTTTGATAAAAAAAATATTTCTCATAGAAGTCTCGGGCGTTACATTCTACCCCCCTTAAAATGAATTTCGCCCTCGAAATTCGCCACTTTGTAACAAATAGATGAGGATACCTCTCCCTCATCATATCCTCAAGCACCCATGTAGCTTCTTCTAATTGGGGATTTCTCTATAAAACATTCACCTAGCGGGTGGTATTGTTCAGTAGGACTTTTTCGCTACAATTCAGAATCTCTATCGGTTGTTCTTCATAAGAAAGATCTCGCTCCAGCGGTACAACTTCTGAGTTGAGTACATGTGAAGGATCAGGTATATACTTTATCAGGAGAGATACATGGAACACATCGTGAACTTGAGAGAGATTTGGTGGAAGTGCCAATCGGTACGCTACCTTCCCAACACGATCCAGTATTTCGAAAGGGCCGATATACATGGGGCTCAGCTTTCCCTTCTTTCCAAATATCATTACTCTATTCCATGGAAATATTCATAAGAACACTTTATCACCCACTTCAAACTCTAATTCCTTTCTTTGGTTGTCGACATAACTTTTTTGTCGACTCTGAGCTGCACTTATGTGTTGTTGAATAGATCAGACCTTTTCTGCCATCTCATCAACAAGATCAGGTCCTAATAGCTTTATTTCCCCAACTTCATCCCAGCAAGTTGGAGTCCTGCATTTATTTCCATAGAGAGCTTCAAAAGGATCCATATGAATACTGGAGTGAAAGATATTATTATAAGAAAATTCCTCCAAAGGTAGGTGTTGATCCCAACCACCTTTGAAATCCATAGAGCAAGATCTCAACATATCTTCTAGAGTTTGAATTTTCCTCTCAGACTGACCGTCCGTCTGAGGATGATAAGCAGTGCTGAAACTCAACTCTGTATCCATTGTATGCTGAAGACTTCACTAGAACATTGAGGTATACCTCTGATCCCAATCAGATATAATAGAAAGTGGTACTCCATGAAATATTACCCCTTTCTTTACATATATCCTGGAAAGCTGATCCAGAGATAAATCCTCTCTAATAGCTATGAAGTGTGAAAACTTTGTAAGACAATAAACTATGAGCCATATAGAATTATTGCCTTTGGATGTTTTAGGAAGTCCTGTGACAAAGTCCATAGTGATGTTTTCCCATTTCCATTCGGGTATGGGTAATGGTTGTAACAACCCCTTAGACTTCTGTCTCTCAGCTTTAACTTGCTGACAAACCAAGCATCGAGAGACATATTCAGCAACATCATTTTTCTTGCCATCCCACCAGAAGTACTCTTTCAGGTCCCTATACATCTTCGTGCTTCCAGGATTAATAGAGAATGAAGAACTATGAGCCTCATCCAGCAGCTCCTTCTTTAATTCGGGGATGGGAGGAACACAATCCTGATTCCTGAACTTTATTATCCCATCACAATCAAGGTTGAATTCAAGAATACTTCTCACCTTCTTTTGTATCTCTACATATTATTTATGTGCCTCTTTAATCTTCACATGTATAGATGGTTGAACATTCATTTGAGAAAGATACGATTTTCCCCCTTCCATTATAATTCCAAGATCCATCCTTTGTAAATCCCTAAATATTGGATCTTTTGTGATCCTCATCATGGATAAACTAGCACGGTCTTGTCAACTAAATGCATCTGCCACCTTGTTTTCTTTCCCAGGGTGGTAATGAATTGAGTAGTCATAATCCTTAATCAGCGCCAACTATCTTCTTTTGTGCATATTCAGCTCCTTTTGTGTGAAAATATACTTTATACTTTTATGATCAGTATAAATGTCACACCTTTCTCCATAAAGATAATTCCTCAAAATCATTAATGCAAAGATTACCGCAGCTAACTCCAAATCATGTGTTGGGTAATTTTTCTCATGGATTTTCAACTGTCGTGAGGCATAAGCTATCACCATATCATTTTGCATAAGAACACACCCCATCCCCTTCTTGGATGCATCACTGTAGATCACATACCTCTCTCCACTACAAGTCAGTGTGAGAATAGGTGCAATGGATAACCTTCTTTTCAACTCCTTCAAATTCCATTCACATTCCTCTGTCGAAACAATCTTAACCCCTTTTCGTGTCAACCTGGTGAGTGGATTAGATAATCGGGAAAAATCATTCACAAAACGTCGATAATATCCAGCAAAACCAAGAAAACTTCGGATCTCGGTTACTGTTGTTGGTCTCGGCCATCTTTCGATAAGCTCTGTTTTTGCTGGACCCACAGATATCCCCTCTTTTGTGATTATGTGACCCAAAAATGCAACTTTTTTAAGCCAAAATCCACACTTGGTAATTTTTGGGTAATTCTTCCCCTTTCTCAGGGTCTTCAATATAATTCTCAAGTGATCTTCATGTTCTTCCTTTCTCATTGAATAGAAAAGAATAAAGTCTATAAGGACTACCATAAATTGATCAACATAGTCACTAAAGACCCTTTTCATCAGATCCATGAAGATAACAGGGGTATTAGTAAGACCAAATGGCATCACTATAAATTCAAAGTGTCCATACCTTGTACGGAAAGCAGTCTTTAGTATATCCGCCCTTTTGACCCTTAATTGATGATACCCTGAACGAAGATCAATCTTGTAAAAGTATTGAGCTCTGCGTAGTTGGTCAAATAAGTCATCAATACGTGGGAGAGTATATTTGTTCTTGAAAGTGATCTTGTTAAGTTCTCGATAATCAATGCAGAGTCTCATTGATCCATCTTTCTTCATAACAAATAGAATAGGTGCTCCCCATGGTGACACACTAGGGAATATGAATCCCTTATCAAGATTCTCTTGGAGTTGCTTCTTCAAGTCCTGCAAATCAATTGGGTCCATTCTATATGGTGTCTTCGAAATAGGCAAAGCACCCGATACAAGTTCTATTGAAAACTCAACTTCACGATTTGGTGGAAGACCTGGCAATTCATCCGGAAAGATATCATCAAACACCCGTACAACGGGCATATTATTAATCGTGAGTTTCTCACCAACCATTTGAGATAAATAATCCTCATTTAGTGGAATCAGGACCCATAAGATGGAAGAATTTTTCACTGGAAGGTTATGTTCATCCTTGCATCGATAGACGATCATAGATTGATCTGGAATATGAAATGTGACTTCCCTTCTTTGGAAATTGATATGAGCACCATATAAAGAAAGACAATCCATGCCATGAATCACATAAAATTCTACTATAGGAAGGATTACAAGATTTGTAGGAAGCACTTTCCCACAAACTTCAATTTGGGAAGAATTATAAACTTTTGATGCGACTATTGTGACAATAGGTGTTGTCACAACTACCTCAACATCTAATTGTTGAGGCAATACAGTGATACCCTTAGAAAAATCTTCAAAAATAAAAGAGTGGGTGGATCTAGAATCAAATAAAACATATTATACTTTAGAGTGGATGGTAAGTCTACCTTTCACCACATCGTTATCGTACTCCATATCGCTGATAGAAATTGCATGTGACTTTCCTTTGTCTTTAGCTTTAATATTTTGTTGATGTCGATCATCATCATCAAACCTTGGATTAGGGCATTTATTGGCACAATGCCCCATCTCCTTACACTGGAAACATTGAAGTGTAGTAGGTTCATTCTGTGTGTCTCTTCCTTTGATTGCATCATTAGACATCTTCTTCCCATCATTGCGGCATTCAAATTCTCGATGACCTTCCTTTCAACATTTGAAACATTAACTTGTCCCTTGAAGACGACTCCCTCCATGTTTCATTCCACAAATTGAGAATAAGGAAAATCTCATCTTCTTTTCAGTGTGATCTTTAGATTTTCCTTGGAATTCCATTTTCCTCTTCTTATCAAACCCATATGACTGATGGGTTACTCCAATCTCCATCTCAACTTTTAGAGCACATCGAACGATTTCCTCGTAGCTATTGAAGTCCCTTATGGATAAGGCCCTTTGAATGCTTGGTTTTAAGCCACTAAAGAATCAATCGATCTTAATCTCAAGTTGGACAATAATACCAGAAGCGTACCTTGCATGTCTTGTAAAATTTGCTTCATAGGTACCAACAGATTCATCATCCCTTTGGTTTAGTTCAAGAAAATATTTATCCATCTTTTTTCAGAGAATACGAGGGAAGTACTTATTGAAAAATAAGTTCTTGAACTCGTCCCATTCCATGGACTCAATTTCATCCCTTTTCCTCGTATTCCTAATAAGATTCATCCATTGATCAACATCTACTTCCAAATGATACACTGCTAGAATGACTTTATCATGTTAGGAACATTGAAGAACTGAAAATATCTTTTCAGTAGTATTAATCCATTGTTCAAAAATTAATGGATCAGTAGACCCTTTGAATGAAGGTAGACGCTGCCTCATGAAGGATTCAACAGAATGTTGCTCCTTCCTTTTCTCATTTGGAAGTCCTTCATGATTCATATCTTGAGAATGTTGTGTGAGCATGGTTACAATATTTTTCATTCCAGCTCCCATAATTATTGGTTGCTCTGGGGGACAACCATTGCATTGCCCGTCGCATTCCGCATTAACACGGTTCCTTCGGGTTCCATCCATTGACTAAAACAAAGAAGAATAGTGTGAGAAACACTAATTATAATATTAAAACCACATAATCAAGAATAAAATTTCACACTTAAGGTCTTATCCTATGTTATTCATGTCCATTTCTAAAACACTATGATAGTGTTCTATGCTTAGACTTATCCTTAGGGTTCTTACTAAGGCTTTCACATCCTAGTTTCCAAAGGTTGACTATACCTTTCCTCTGATACCAACTATAACGACCCATACTTTACATACATTGTTATTACATCAGAATTGAATCACACTTATTACAACATATAAAAAAACCAAGAAAGGACCGTATAGGTAAAGTGTCTTTAGAAACTGGGAATCATAAACAATTGGTTCATAAAGCGTCTACACTGTCTCCCATTTATTTCATCATAGTTATATTCCCTTTTGGCATATCTTTCTTAATAACCTTTTTCTTGACCTGGGGAAAGATAAAATTCAAAAGGGTGAGCTCAAATGCTCAATAAGGGTAAACAGAAGAAATATCAATCACATCAAAATAAAAACATAACATTTTGGAAATCTTACCCTGCAAAAGAGATCATAATTTCATAACATGGGATAAATCATGGTAGTGAAATGTAATCCCAATAATCATAACTTAAAACATGAATCTTTGTGGCATGCACACATAATCATAGAGAACCATTTCTTATTAGTCAAGACTCAGGGCCAAGACTATCTTAGTTGAAAAAGTCCATTTCTGAACCAAGTTCATTCCTCGTTCCAGTCCTGTTTCACTGAATCGGTTTAACCTGCCGTTCCAGCCATGTCTATATCATGAGATATAAAATATTTACCAAAATCATTGGAGGGAGATATAGGTCCCACCCATCTCATAATGATACCATTCATATGTGTGCCACAAAATCATAAATCATACATCATTGCATAACCCATGTAATAAAAATGGGATTCTTAAATAACATGACATCATAAAACAATCCATTTAAGATAACAGAATTCATAAAAATAATTCCATCACAACATAATCAAATAAATTTAATAATTGGGATAGAAACAGAACCCTATATTATATTAGATGGAAAATAATTTTGATAAAACACTTGAACTCCATTCTTGAGGAAAATATCCTTTCAACTTCAAAAACATTTTACTTTCTTAACATGTCATACAATTTTAAACTAAAAGAAGTTGATTAAAAATAAACATGAAAACTTGTAAAGGAATCTTCATGGAAATAATGTTTTAAAAATCCATTCATGCCGTATAAGTTAAAAACATTCTTCTTGTACTTTTGTCGGAAAAGTCAAAAAATACTTCGTACGAAAAACGACGAAAGATTCCATTCATATCCTTTAATAAAAACTCACCAAAGGGTAAAATTGGATTTAAATAATTGTAGGTGGATGGAAAAAATATTACATATTGAGGGAACGTGGATGTGGATGATAAACTACACCCTAGTAAATACCAAAGTATAAACAATCTTGGATACAATGAGATTGTGATATTTTCCTTTACCATAGGTCCAATTAGCTTCATAAGTTTCTGAACCTCCTGTATAATGATTTAAATAAGGTTATTAACTTATTCAAGAATAATACTTATTTATATGATATCATATATGGTCATATTCTTAGCTTCTTATTAGTAATATTTCATTACTACTTGTTATTCGGGTGTTCATTACTTTTTGTTCTTATGCGGGTTTTGTCGAATAAATTCTTATTTTTCTTTTTAGGTTATAGATACCTCATTTATAGAATGTTATTAGTGTAATATATATCATATTCATTCACTCAATTCATTTATATAATCATTATGCAATAAAGATCATGTATAACGAGTCGCATCACATCGTGGAGACGGTATTCCTTACGTATGCACGAATGATGATATCATTCCCATGATAGTGAAATTGTATTGGAGTGTATATATACTATTTCATAATCAATATCAATTTACAATAATCATATATAGTCATTATGTACACCATTATACCCATACATGTAAGGTGGTGGTGGAAAATAGATTACACCATGACATGGAGACGATATTTCGTACGTACGCATGCGCGATGATTTCGTTTTCCGTAGGATGTATAATTGGTGAAATAGGTTTGTTTCATACTTATAATAACATATCAGTATATTAGTGATACTTATGTTATTACTTCATAATGAAACAACTAATGAAGAATAAGTGGAAGAATAAATAAACATGAAAGAATCGGTAACGAACATTACCTCTTCTTTGAAGCGCTTCTGTGAGACATCCTTTTAGGGCACTAAAATTGGTCTTTGAAGAAGACCAGGACCTGTAGGATGTCTCTAGGGAAGTGGAGAGAAAAAATTGGCAGGGTTTGGTTGAGATTTAAGGCTCAATGTGGTGTGAGGAAGAGAGGGAGGAGGTGCCCTTTTATAAGGGAGGAGAGGGGCACCTTTGGAATAACAAAAAATATTATTTTATTATAAAGTCAAATTCGATTTTTAATAGCTCAAAATTGATATATTTAGAAGATAAGGTGGGTATGGGTCTCAATCCTCTCATCCAATATAATTTAAACATATTTATGTATCAATTTTAACCTTATCATTTAGATTTAACATTAAGTTAGATAATTTAACTTTTACCGTGTCTTCTTGTATTCTTACACTATATGGTTAATAAACTTACTATATCAAACCAAACTAACCCCAAGTTGTTTATTATTAATATATATAACCTTATCCAAGTCATTTGACCAATACTTAGATTTTTAGGAATAAAATAACAATTAATAATATAATATTTGTTTTAAAAACTATTTTATGTCAATTTTGACACTATTTTGTAATTGACTTTTGTGAAAATCATAACAGAATGAGTAGTTCGAATAAATTTAATTAAATTAATAATAACATGTCATATTAACAAATTAAATTATTTTAATTCATCAAAAGTCTCAAATTACATTTATTTGGGTATTTATAACATCAATTATGTCAATATTTCATTAATAAGATAATTACTGCATCATCGTTGTGTCATAAATAAATTAAATTACTTACTGTCTAAAAATTACAAATAAAATAACACTATGTAAATTTTTTTTATATTTCTAATGAATATTTATAGTCGAATTTATCTTATGTATAACCCCATATTAAAAATTATTTACTTATTAAACCATGATTTTAACTATTTTAACCCTTCTTTAAATAAATTAATAATAAATGTCCTAATCTAATCCAAGTGGGCCTAAATGGTAATATTTTATTCCTAAGGTTGTTTTTGGTCAAATTACACTTATCCAATAGAATTAGAACATGTGTTAGGGTAATAATAATTACACTTTTACCCTTAATTACCCTATTTAATTTTAACCGTGGTAAAAAAAGTAAAAATTTACTATTCATCAAAAATTATTTTCATCTCATTGAACCACATTTTAGTCCTTGATTTTAACCGTGTTTCTCAGATTTTAGAAATTCTACTCACAGAAGCGGTAAAATTATGTTTTATGAAAAATTCAGTTTTTTAACTACCACTTAGTGGTTTCACTATTCATCAAAAATTGAAAGTTTTCATAAAAATACCAAAATTTCACCCTAGGCTAATTTCGATATTCCGAATCCAAAAATGGAGTCAATTTTGAAAAATAAAATTTATAAAATTCCAAAAAGTGGTTATTCCTATTCATAATGGCTAGTTTTAATAATATTGTAATAGAATATCGTTGTTTAGTGAAACTTGGTATTGCGTACAACGCAAGCTATTGAGGAAGGTCGCGGTTGCGTGTAAAGAAAGCCAAGCTAGTGTTGTGTGTAGTGAATGATTTCATTGATAAAAACAAAATATTTCTCATAAAAGTCTCAGGCGTTACAAATATTTCTGTTATGATTTTCACAAAAATCAATTACCAAATAGTGTCAAAATTGACATAGAATAGTTTTTAAAAATAATTATTGTATTATTAATTGTTATTTTATTCCAAAAAATATAAGTTTTGGTCAAATGAATTAGATAAGGATATATATATAAATAATAAACAACTTGGGGTTCGTTTGGCTTGTTATGGTATGTTTATTAACCTTATAGTGTAAGAAAAAAGAAGACACGGTAAAAGTTAAATTATCTATCTTAAAGTTAAATCGAAATGATAATGTTAAAATAGAACCCTAAACTTGTCTAAATTCTATTCATGAGATTATTGCAACCCATACCCAACTTATCTTCAAAATAAAACAATTTTGAGCTATTAAAAACCGAATATGACTTTATAATAAAATAATATTTTCAGTTTTTCCAAAGGTGCCCCTCTCCTCCCTTATAAAAGGGATCCTACTCCCTCTCTTCCTCACACCACTTTGGGCCTTCAAGCTCGGCCAACCCCTGGAAAATTATCTTCTCCACTTCCCTGGAAACATCCTAGAGGTCATGCTCTTCTTCAAAGACCAATTTCAGTTCCCTAAAAGGAGGTCTCAAAGAGGCGATTCAAAGAAGAGGTAATGTCTGTTACCGATTTTTCAACTTTATTTCTTCTTCCACTTCTTCTTCTTTAGTTGTTTCATTATGAAGTAATAACATCAGTATCACTCATATACGGATATGTTATTGTAAGTATTAAACAACCCTATTTCACTATCTATCAATCCTACGGAAAACAAAATCACCGCGCGTGCGTACGTACGGAATACCGTCTCCACGCCGTGGTGTAATCTATTTTCTACAACCACCATACTTGGATGGGTATAATGGTTCATATAAATAACTATATATGATTATTGTAAAGTGGTATTGATTCTGAAATAGTATAGATACACTCCAATACAATTACACGATCATGGGAACGACATCATCGCTCGTGCGTACGTACAAAATACCGTCTCCACGATGTGATGCGACTCGTTCTACATGATCTTCATTGCATAATGATTATATAAATGAATTGAATATGATATATATTACACTAATAAAATTCTGGAAATGAGGTATCTATAAACTAAATATAAGAATAAGAATTTATTCGACAAAACATGCATAAGAACAAAAAAGCAATATACACCCGAATGACAAGTAATAATGAAATATTACTAATAAGAAGCTAAGAATATGACCATATATGATATCATAAAAATAAGTACGATTCTGGAATCAATTAATAACATTATTTAAATCATTATACAGGAGGTTTGGACACTTACGAAGAAAATCAGACCTAAGGTATGGGACAATCTCACAGTCTCAATTTTTATCTAAGATTGATTATACTTCAGAATTTACGGGGGAATATTTATCATCCACATCCATGATTCATCAATATGTAATATTATTTATATCCTCCTACAATTTTTGAAATCCAATTTTACCCTTCTATGAGTTTTTATTAAAATATGTGAAAGGAATCTTTTGTCGTTATTCGTATGAGGTAGTTTTTTATTTTTCTGACATAAGTATGAGATGAATGTATTTTTAAACTTATACGGCATGAATTGGTTCATAAAACATTATTTCCAAGACGATTCCTTTACATGTTTTCATGTTTATTTTTAATCAACTTCTTTTAGTTTAAAATTTTATGACATGTTAGGAATGGAAAAATGTTTTTGTAGTAGAAAGGATATTTTCCTCATGAATAGAGTTCAAGTGTATTATCAAAATTATTTTCTATATATGATAATATTTGGTTATGTTTTTATCGCTATTTTTTCATTGTTTTTTATTATTTTATGATGGAATTATTTTTCTAATTTCCTTTTATCTTATATGGATTATGTTATGATGGCATGATGTTTAAGAATCCCATTTTTATTACATGGGTTATGCTATGATGTATGATTTATGATTTTGTGGCACACATAAGAATGACATCATTGTGAGATTGGTGGGACCTATATCTCCCTCCAATGTATTGGGTAAAGATTTTATATCTCATGAGATTGATATGGCTGGAATGACAGGTTAAACCGGTTCAGTGAAACATGACAGAAACGAGGAGTGAACTCGGTTCATAAATGGACTTTTTCCACTAAGATAGTCTTGGAAATGAGTCTTGACTAATAAGAAAGGATTCTATATGATTATGTGTGTATGCCAAAAAGATTCATGTTTTATGTTATGATTATTGTGATTACATTTCACTACCATGATTTATCCCATGTTATGAAATTATGATCTCTTTTGCAGTGTAAGATTACCAAAATGTTATGTTCTTATGAATATGATGTGATTGATATTTCTTTTGTTTACCCTTACTGAGAATTTGACCTTACCCTTTTGTATTTTTTCTTTCCCCATTTCAGGAAGAATGTTATTTAGTAATATATGCAAAAATGGACTATAGATATGATGAAATAAATGGGAGACAGTGTAGATGCTTTATGAACCAGTTGTTTATGTTTCCCAGTTACTAAAGTCACTATACCTCTACGGTCTTTCCATGGTTTTGTTATATTTTTTAATAATTATGCTTCAATTTTGAAGTATTAACCATGTATGTAAAGTATGGGTTGTTATAATAACTACACTCACAAAGACAGGACTCATTTCCCAGTTTTTAAATAGGTGTGAAAAGGTTCATATTTAGTTGAAGAGGTGGTTGACTATATATCAGGTACTAATAATTCCATTTTCAAATAACAAATATTTCGTATATTGTGATATATCAAGAATTGGTTTTGGAGTGGTAATGATGTAGAAATATTAGTCAGATGCTTATCTGATATGATATCTATGACCCCATTTGAAGACCAACCAAACTCATGACCATAATATGTCCTTCATGGTTCATAATACGAACTATTGGTAATAATATCACTTTATACACAGGTTTTTTATCTACAATAATTTTAACTGCCTTCATTACATTTTCTCACAAAAGGGTATACACCTCAGGAATATGTTCTTGGTGGAATATCTCTTACTCATTATCATTGAGATGGAATATGATCCTATGAAAGGTAATTTCATAGTAGTTTCTCTAATTATTATGATATAGGTAGTTAAAGATTTTGGTGATATGCCTTCAATGGAACAATAACACAAGATGATATTATAGGCTGATTGGATGATTGATACAAATGTAGATTAGGGATCACTGACATCTGATTTGGTAGTGATCACATAGGCTTGTGTAGACTGCTGGAAGGTAGTATAAGACACTCAACAATATTTTTATTTGATACGGGAATAAATACATTCAGGTGACCCAATACTCAGGTGGTTATTGGGAGATGACGATGTGATCCTTGTGAGGGGAGCATCATATTTCTAGATTCTATCTATATAGAAATTATGACGGACATATATTCCACAATATTGGTGGTGCATCCTTGTCTGAATAATTTATAACATGAATTTTGGTTATATTAATAGTGGATGATAATAAAAAAGTGATCTCACAGTAGTTGTTTAGTGATTCAATACCTACCAGAGGTAAGGGGTTGATCATCAGTTCCATAGTGGGTTTTTCTTGCCACATCTAGTTACTATATAGAAGTGAGATGAAATAATGATATAATTTTTGACTAGGTTACCAATAACCCTTAGGATTCATAAAACATTATAGGTTATTTTAGATTATCTAATGATGTTTTCTCACATCATACTAATCTGATAGACACACTCAGTGGACAACCATGGGCAAATAGATATATTGGAAACATTATTCTGGCCTGGAATTTACTTCTCTAATTATTATAATATCGATTCGAACTTATTTTTGATCTTTTGGTAGGATTTAAAAAGGTTTTGTGGGCTCAATTGAGGTCCAGAACAGCATACCATCCTATAATTGATAGAATATATGAGCAGCCGATTCATGTGATGAAGGATATCCTATAAAAACGAGTTATATACATCATATGATATTTATATGAGAAACATGAATTCTAAGAGATTACATAAAACACCGTTTCTAGGATTTTATATATATGTATCCTTTCGTGGATCTCTATAGACATGAGTTCTATTCACCCCTGTGTTGTCATGAGGAGAGTGTAGTGATAGTTTTTCGGATAGGAATTGTTTAGAAGACCCCAAATATGGTGTATTATATCATAACATTCATGGTTAATGCATATATAAGGAACCAATATTATATATACTAATGGATATAACCTTAAGAGATCACTATTAGTGATCATAATATTTATGTAAGCATCACTTCTATTGAGGAATCATCTTTTAAATATATAGGGAAAATAGAAACCGCTATTTTTTAGACCCATTGAGATAAAAACACTTGTTGAGATAACTGAGCACAATCTATAACTTCTTCCGTGTTATCAAGGAATTAATTATTTTTTCTATGATTATTATCTTCATAGGTATACACCCAATCCATAACATGTTATAGACTATTCAGACATTGAGTTAGAGAGAGATGCATCAATTAATGAGGATCCAATGTGGATTAAACACAGAATGAATACAATTCTTTGAATAAATATTCTTCCACATTTTATTTAAATATGGTAAAAATGAATGCTTATGAAGTATATATGGGATAGGAGTCATACATTACAACATCATTTCCTTAGTTCTTCGAGCGTGAACTTTAGAGATACCTATAAAGGATAAGAAGTCATTAATGTTGGGTAATTAAAACATTCTCAGAATTGAATTTTTTTAAACCCTTGTTTTTTACGTTTATATTATCCAAATGTGGGAAAAATTATAAATAAATCGTTTTTATTGTTAAACTTACTCAACAATTATTCCTTGTATAAGTGCTACTCTAGTTTTATAAAGTACGGTTATAAATAAGGAGGAATTTTTTTAGGGTATCTATGTAATTTCATGCACTTCATAAAGTTATCTCTCTACTTGTTTTTTAGTAAATCTAATCTTTAGTTTACTAAGTAAGTGTTCATCAAATATTATATAGTCTACATAAGGGTATGTTAGTGAATATAATTACTATATAAGTGTAAAATATATGATTAATTAGGGTAAATAAGAGTTTATAACGGCCTAATAAGGGTACCCTATCAACTCTAAAAGAGTAATCCATATTCTATAAAGGATATGTAGTGTTATATTCCAAATTTAGTTATGGTATATCCTAGTTTTATAAAGATGTATAAGGGTCCTTTGTGCTTCATATGGGTAATCCTTACTCATCTTATGGTCTTCTAGTGTAAACTACCACCCATCTGTAGTGGATAAAAGTTTTCAAATCGCATCACCATTTTATTCTTAAGAAGAACACTTTTTGGAAAAAAATAATTTAAAACCTATTTTAATTTCTACTTTCCTAGTTCATAAATGTATGCAATAATGATTAATTTAGAAAACTAAAATCCTGGGATTTAATTTCCTTCAACATATTATGAATAATGACTCTTATTATAGAATTATTTAATCACATGACAATTAAGAATAGCCTATAGGAAAAATTGGATGTCGAATTTAATTTATTGGTTATTTATTGGGAATTAGTATGTGAATTTAACTAACAAAAATATTGAAACAGTTCTTGATTTATTTTTGGATGGCCATTTTATCAATGGATTTTTTTTTGAATTCCCTTTTTTATCTTTAGTGGAATCTTACATAAACAATATGAGTTCTTTTGGTTTCTAGATAATAAAGACATAATTGATTCCTCCCCTCAACGTAGTTCAATATTTTGAATAGTGTAGAGTATCAATTATGGAATTTAAAATATATTTTTCTTTATATATTTATATAATGTAATCTAGTACTTTCTCTACTTGGGATAGATTAATTAATAATGAATTAAAAGATATTAATCTAAAAATTACCAATGAGTGATGTATAATTATTATATAGGAATATTGTAGTGAGAGAAAAAAATTAGCATACATAAATTATAAGTATCAATAATGATTAAATTATTAGATCATGATGTGGATTAAAATTATAATTTTGAATTATAAAGTGGAGGGACAAGTTATGAAAGATAATTTTTTTAGAAAAAATTGAAATCATTTGTAGGATCCTTGGTGAATTTTTTGAGACAATAAACTTGTAGATGTTTTTAGGATAATATTCCTTGATGAACTTGAATGATGAAATCGAAAACCATGAGGTAGGAAGTTCGTTAACATTTAGATATATTGAAAAAATTCACTCATGGATGATTCATGTGTTATCATGTTCTGTGTGCTCCATTTATTGTGGTTGAGTCTTAGGGTATGAAATTATTTGTTACAAATACAAGGTACCCAATCTAAGAGATTTATTAGAGTATCATGTTTCCATATTTTATGTTGATTGAAATGATATTTGTTATGTCACTCTATTTGTCATGATTTTATGTTGTGTATGTTTTTCATTCTTTACGTTGTTTTGTAATTTATTACCATCAGTGGTTTAGTGATTTGTACATGTGGTAGAATACTTTTGTTGTATGATTAACCATTAGAGTTGTTGTTAACATGATTTGAAATGTTGATGATGATAGATAATGATGGAATTGGGTCCTTTAAAAAATATTCGATATGAGGTTTCTAATGAACATGTAAATACATGAGAGAATGTGGATCTTAGGTTGCCTATAATATTTATCAATTCTGGATGCCATATAGAATCTCCCCTTGATTCCTTGTATATTCTAATTGACAAGAAAATATCCTTGATAATAGTTCTTATAATTTAATACATACTTGATCATCATTCCATCTTGTGGAAAAAGTAGTTACAACTTATAGTTTGTGATGTAAATTTCAGAACAAAAGTTTTCAGAATTCCATTTTGAGATGTTTTTCATTCATTTTAATTTATTATTATTAGTGGTGTCTTACTAGTTTTTATTATTAGAACCATATATGGTTATCCTGATGAAAATGAAAAATTCTTATTTAGGGATCCATGAAACGGAATGGGAGACATGCATGATGTCAGTGTAGATGATATTGGATCTACTATTGTATTGGGATAGAATACCCAAATTTTTTACAATTTATTTATATTATTGAATTATAATATGGATTGGATTTACAATTTAAGAGAATGTTTAACAAATGAATGAAGAGTATACCATACAGATTGTTTTTTCATGTCTAATCTGGTTTTAGGTTTATTTATATGTTTCTTAAATATTATTTGTACAAGGAATGATACAAGGGGTATATTTTCCTCCAATAGGGAATAGGATGCTAACTAATTGTTGGATTCCTCTTTCTTATGTACAGGATGGATGATGTCATGTGGAACACTTGTTTTGACCCATCAGTGTAGGTCAGGGTGTTACAATAAATATTTAACATTCAAAATATGAAATACATGCATTTTAGGTAATAAAAAACTAGAATTTGAAGAGAAATAAAGAAAATAGACATTGTAAATTATATTTTGGATCATTTCTTCTTTATTATTTTGAATAAAAAAGGGTTTTTTTAAATATATAAATTTTATAGTAGAGAAGTGGAAATATAATGTTGGACTTGCTTGGTGTATAATATTCTAAAATTATAAGAACATATTAAGAAAATAATTATTATGAATTTATAAATGTATATCTTGTCAAGAAAATCAATACGATATTATAATTTTATGGATAAAATGATAATAAAATAGATTTTATATAAATAATTCTATTAAAAATAATTACATAGAAATTTATGATAAAATAGATACCAGGGATAGTTTAAACATTATATAAAAGTATAGGAGAGGAGAAAATAGAATATGTCATAAAGAAAATAATTTAAGATCACAATCCTTTATAAATAAAAAATCATACGAATTGATAGATAAAATTATTTCTAATTAAATTAAAAAAATTTCCTTAATATAAATATTAGGAAATATTTTATAAATAATACATCCAAGTTATTCATATTAATATATGAAATATATGGTCTCAAATAAGAGGTGAGATTAAATTTAAACCCCTTTCCATGGAATCCCTCTAGCTCAAACAAACTCTAAATCCTTATATAACAAAACATAGATTTATATTTAATCTACACAAGAACCTAATTTATTTTAATTTTAATTAATTCAATTCAATTATATTTACTAATTACAAATTTATTAATCCATACATTTTTATATTAATTATCAACTATGAATTGTAAAACTTGTTTTATGCTAGCATAAATATAAAGGATTTAGTCCATACTCAATGATCATATGTTCATCTCTGTAATGTCCTGAACCTAAATGCCACCTAAAATGGTACCACGATCCCAGTTGGTTCTAAGGCCTCAAGCATATCTCCCTAAATGCCAGAGGTGACCGACTAGAAGTGAGGGTCGTTGTGAGTGATTGGGGGGACAATGTCGTCATTACCAGAGTATCACAGTGGAATTCATATACATGAAATAACAAATGTGAAATAAATATTAGTTAACTAGATGTATGTCAAGACCTAAATACATATCATTAAACAAAATTTTCTCATACATAAAATGAGGTAGATGGTACAAGAATCTAGAAATAATCCAGAAGAGTAAATGGAACTTCAATATAGGACATGTATACCTAGAAGAAAAAATACCACAAAGTTATGCGAACATCGCAGGCCTCTTATTATTCTTATTATCCCCTTCTCCAAAGCCACATCCAACAACCTTCACTAGGGTGATTGTCCCTTTCATCACCTACAACATTAGAATTTTTTTGTGACCCCAAGGAGGCCCAAATAGTTTTTGAGATAAACAACCCAATAGTAAAACTCCCAGTTCGATACAGTTCTAATATCAATTATAAAAAACTACTAGAAAGTTTAAACAACCAGTAAGTAATTGTATATTCCCAAAGAATAAGTACATTGTAGTCTGTACAACCAAATATCCCTCAAGTATATCTAAAAAATAGGGTCATCTCCTAACACGGAAGCTATAATGATGTAAAGAAGGTAGTCACACGAACACAACATATATCCATCTCTATCATGAAACCACAACCACACTATATAAATAAGTCATGTATTCCATGGCCATGTCGTATAATGTAGTAAAATATCCCATGTGCATGCCATATAGTGATGTCTAGACTGTAAGGGCCAGATTAAAGGTGTTAGAATACCAAGGCATCCAAGTAATATATCTAGACTATAGAGGGCTGAGTCCAAGGAGAATTTCTAAGGCATCCCATCGAGTCCCATTAGCATCCCTAGTGGAAACTCGTTTAGTAACTATTTGGGGTCCTATGATCATGTAAATAGCCAGTAATTTTCAATCCTAAGAAAGCCGAATCCAAGTGGTAGAAAGGGCTGAGGCATCCCTCAAAAATATAGACCCAAGGGGAAGAATCAACCCAAGGATGCCACTACCGCATTCCATATCCATTCATTCAAACATTCAATTTAAACATTCAATTAAAACAAACACTCCATGTGAGAATACACACTCACATCAACCAAAACAAGCAATGAGTATACCCACCCATTAAAACCATTTACTAATTACATGTATATGGGTCTACCATCCTGTATAAACCACAAAACATGCCATTAATATCATTTCATATAGTTATACCCACGCATATCATTCATATACAAATTCCAGGATATCAACATCGATCCAAAATAACATGATATTCATTAATCAAGGAGGAAGTAAATCTTCTAAACAAGCTAATTAAGATATCATGCAATCTAAGGGATTACTATAACTAAGAAGGCACAACTACGCACTCCATGGGTGATTTTAACAGGATGAAGTAGCATAATTCATTAAGGCGCAACACTTGGGTGACCATGAAAGAGAAACGGGTGTCAACACACCTTAATAGAACATACAAGAAACCTCACTATGTATTACTACAAATTAAACAAGAAAATCGCAAAAAAACAAGGACTCCCAAGAAAGTCTGACGAGCGGTGAAAAGGCCGAACACACAAAAATCACTCGAAAACCCTAAATAATGTATAGACATCCTACCTCACCATGGTAGTAGACAACTCTTCCAGTATCTTATCCTGAATCATTTTGGTTTGGAATAAATCTGAATAACGGATATATAATGTGATATTAGTTCATATGAGCCTAAATCCAAATAGAATAATCGTTCTATCAATCAAAAAATAACGACTAAAAAGGAATCAGGTACATAACGAAATGGTTTAAATGTGATATACATCACATGAATCAGTGTCCGGATGGATTAAATATATGGAGAACTAGAATAGGGTGCTTTTGGATTCATAAATGAGGGAAAAACATCGGGTCCATCAGAATATTAACCTACTGCTAGTTTTATAAAAAACCCAAACTGGGAAAGTTCATAATGTGTACCTCAAGTACACAACGTGTACTATCCTTTTAGTTTTTTCTAAGATATACTTCCTACATGTTGTGGAGGGCTAGTTCAAAGCATGTACAAGTAGTACACGATGTCTAGACCAAGTGCATGATGTGTACCTGGCCTATTTATAGATTTCAACACGTTTCCCCTTTCATTCCCAAAAACAACCGAACCAGCTATCAACCATACCTAGGGTCTAAGACAAAGTAAATGTGAACATATTTAACCAGAAAATATTGATCTATACCTTAAGAAAAACTCAGGATATTACAATCTTACCCCCTTATAGAAATTCATCCCCGAAATGATCTCTGATGTGTGGTCGATGTTCATCTAAAACAACTCTTTCCGTTGAGAAAGTACGTCGGCCTCCCTCTCCCATGTCTCATTCAGTAAATGGTCATGCTTCAATAGAACTCATACTATAGGAACATACTATCATGGAAGAAACATCATTCTATTATCAACTATACTAATCAAATACTCCTGAAAGGATTCATCAACATGAAGCTCAACCTTCCGAAGCTGAAAAACATGAGACAGGTCTGAGTAATAGTCGGGTAGCTAAGATATGTGGAAGACGTCGTGCATGGCTTGGTACCTCTGACATAACATTAACTAATAGGAAACCGAATTGAATTTCTCCAGAATCTCAAATGACTCGACATATCATAATGAATGATTTCCATACCTCTTGATTTGACTATGTCCCAACCTTACTGAAAAATGTTAGAAAAGCGGATCCCTAACCTCATACTCTAGAGGCCTTCTTCACCGATCTGAGTAGGATTTTTTACTATAATATGAAGTATCCATATACTTCTAAATCATTTTGAGCTACACAGATGTTTTCTACATGAGACGGGGTCCCAGTAATGCTGCCTCTCCAGCCTCTAACCAGAACATGGTAGAACTGCCTAACCTACCGAATAAAACCTCAACATGTTCCAACTTTATCATCACCTCATTAAAATTATTATATGAGAACTCAACCCTAAGAATGTTCATTTCCCATGATCCCCTATAATCTAAAATTCATGACCCCTTCATGTTCACTAGAACCAGTATTGTACACTTCGACTAGCCATCACTTTGAGGGTGGTATGATGTGCTCAGAAGCACTAGTCCACCAAGTTACCTTTGAAAACTCTTATAGAAGAAAGATGTAAAGTGGGCGTCCCTATCTAAAATGAAAGTGAAAAAGACCCTATAATGTCATACCACCCCTCATATGTACCACTATTAATGATCATCAACACTGTAGGTAATCTTGATCTGAATAAATTTTTGCATCCTTCGTAATCTTGTCAATGACAACCCCGAAATCATCATTAACTCAAGGCAACCTATGAAAACTGGTGACCAAATCCACCATGAAATCATCCCATTTCCACTCTAGGATGGGTAACTACTTTAAAAGACCATCTGGTCGCTGATGATCAACCTTTAACTATTGATAGATGGAACACCTATTAACAAAACAAGCTACTTCAAGATTCATTCTCGGCCACACATATTATCATCACATGTCACGATACATCATTGTGACTTCGTGGTGAACTACCCTATTTGAAGCATGAAACTCCCACATTAACTCTTCATGTATAACCATTGGAACCAATACACATTCATGGATACACCAGAACTAATCATCTCCTACTGTCCAACTAGGAGTAGGGTCCTCGCATACCACACCATCCCTTATAACTAGGCCTTCAAAATCTGATATATTCCTCTTCCTAACTATATAATGTATAGTATAGGTCATATATATGGATTAAAGGAGCGTCTCCCCTTATATATCATTCACCTGTAGATGCATCTCATAAAAAAATCCATTAGCTACTACTCGGTACTACCGTGATTCACATCATGTATCCAAGTCCTTCTACTCAGTGCATCGACTGCTGCATTAGACTTACCAGACGTGTAGGTATGCTCAAAATCAAAGGACTGGAGTTACTACACCCACCTTCACTTCCTCAAATTTAGATCTCACTGCATAAAGATATACTTGAGGATTTTATTGTCTCTGTACACCACAAAACGCTCTCCAAGAAAATAGTGTCTCAAATAACATAAAGCATGAATAAATATAGATAACTCAAGATCACGCATAGGTAAATTACATTCATGAGGTCACAACTGCCAATAAACATATGCCATGACCAAATATCTCTGCATCAGTAATGCTCTAAACCTAATACCTGATGTTTCAATGTAAAATTTGTAGCTGTTACCCTACTCAAGAATTATCAGGAGTGGTGTTGATGTAAACCATCCATTTATCTCCAGAAAGGCTATCTCACAATATTCTAACCACATAAACATCACACACTTCTTATTAAGGCCTATCAATGGTGCTGATAATCATGATAATTCTGGTATAAAATGCATGAAATAGCCACCTAACCCCAAGAAACATTCTATGTCAAAAACATTCTTTGGATGTTCTGAATAAACTATAGCTCTCTCCTTCTCTTGGTTCACTGAAACTCTTGTCTCCAATATGATGTTACCGTGGAAGGGTATATTATCCATCTTAAATTGGAACATTCCGATCATAGCATATAATTGATACTCTCTTAGTGTATTCAAAATGATCTCAATGTGGTTTTATTGTTCGTGTCAATTTTACAAATACAACAATATATCATCCAAAAAACCACCAAAAAGGTATCTATGTAGGAAGAAACACTCAGTTCCTCAATTCCAGGATAACTAATTGTGAATTCATCAAAACAAATGTTAGGACATGATACTTGTCTAACCCATACCGACTATGAAAGGTTGTATGCGGTATGAATGCTGGTTGATCACACACACGGTGATATCCTGAACTCATGTTAATCACCGAGAACACTCAAGCTTCTTGAATCTGATCAACATGGTAATCTATCCCTACCAAGGGATATCAATTTTTAATCATCAGATGGTGTAATTTTAAATAATCCATTCATAGACTAAGAGTTCCATCAGCCTTTTTCATGGAAAGGACTGGAAATCCCCACAGAGAAGTAATGGGTTCGATAAACCCCTTTGCCTCCAAATAATCCATCTACCACTTGATCTCATGAAACTATGTTGTATCCATCCTACAAGGAGGAATGGATACTGTCACAACTCCTTGCACTATCTCAATGGAGAACTCAACATCTCTCCCCTGAGGTAAACCAAATTTTTTTTAGGAAAGATGTCCCCAATGTGCTCAACCACTGGAGGAATGTCTGCCAGACTCACTCTCTAATCATCCAAAAACAAACTAGAAATATGGCCTATCACCCCGGCCGATCCACAATTCTTGAGTCCATCTATTCATTACTGGACATTCCACTCACTCTTGTGAATAAACACTTCACCCTATGGTGATGTGAAAGTCATCCTCTGACGATAGTAGTTAATGCATTTTTGATAATCCACAAGACATTCCATTACTATAATGACGTCAAAACCTGTCATCTCGTGGACATAAAGATCCAATATGATGTTACACACTCCAAACTCAAGGGCCACCCCATAAACTGGCACAAATCACCTGGTATAACTCCCAAAGGTGACTCTAGCATCAAAATTCCTTTAGAATGAATAACCACAAGCCCAAGGGTTTTTACCACCTGTGTTGAGATAAAACTATCAGAGACCCCTGTATCAAAAAGAGCAGTTTCAATAGTAGAACCTACTATGATCACATCTCTCAGCATAGACAGGTTGGGATCTGAATAATTTTGGGTCTGCTTTACTACATAGGTGTGGCCTGCATCATGGCCCTGTGACACTACCTTGATACCATAAGTTGATATTTCCTACTGTCTCTGAAAACCTGGTGTTATGCTACCACAACCACAAGCAGAACTTCCCTAGAATGAATATCCTAAACTGCTCCAGCTCCCAACCTCACGCAGATCTGAAGAACCTGCTCTGGAAAACGACATTAGAGTTCACCCCCTACCACAAGCAGGTAGAGGGAAGGTCCTGCTAAATCACTACATGTGCCCCATCCTTCCCCAATATCGACACTCAAATAGGTCACAGTTGCACATATTTGTAATGTGGTATCACCAACATTGATGATGGAAATACACCAAGATACCCGCACCGACTACTTGGCTAGAACCCATTTCACGGGAAACCACAAAATGACACTTATTTCCAAATTATGTAGATCCAATGGGGAAAGAAACAACACTACCTTATTCTGTACCCAATGATTCACCCAGGTTACACTCTGCAATAAGTGTCTGATTCACAATATCAGTTATAGAAGGCAAGTTGAACAAGATGACATGAGATCTAAAAGCATGTCTGAGACCTTCCACAAAGCATCTCATCCTCTAGATCACATTAGTATGATATAAAGGTACCAATTGTTTCATCTCTGTAAATCATGTCGAGTATTCTGTAATCGTCATTGCGTCTTTCTCTAGACACACAAATTCACTAGCATGCTCTTCTTGTAATTTCATGGGAAAAATTAGTCAAAGAAGCAGGTTTAGAAATCATCCCAAACTATATTTTGCATGCCATCATCCTATTGCCAAAATCTCACCAGTGCATTGTCACTCCACGTAGCATATAAGTCAAGAGCTAGACCCTCCACTCATGTGGCATCTCAAAATGCTAAAAAATCGTAAATGTGGTCTCTTGACACAAATCTATAGTATTTGGTCTTCCATCCCCTGAAAACGTAAAAGGATTATACTACTTGAACACCCAAGTCATCTCTGCCAATGTTATGGCGGGATGTAGTGCTCCCAATATATTCAACATATATTAAATGAAACCCTTGGGAAACGGTGCCTCAATACCTATGTCTAGAACAGCTTTAGGTACCATAGCTGGTACTATAGGACTATCATCTGGTAGGTTGTGGCCTATTTTATTCAATGTATGGTCTTCGCCTCTATCACAGCGTACCACTGGAGGTTATTGTGGTGGAAGATTTATACAATTCCAAACACATGACTCAAGAAATAACAACATTAACGCATAAAGCTCAAAGAATAGGGATGTTCAAAACCCTTCTAGAAAACAAGTCAAACCCATAAACTGATCCTAAAGATGGGATTGTTTAAAGAACATCCAAAAACCCACTAGAAACTATGCCTTTTTCCACTCAGAAGCTTGGTCTAGGTCAAGTATCTATCCATAACTCAATATTCCATTCCATATTCAGTTATTCAGTAAATTCCACCATGGGTTACCAATCCTAAATCCATGAGGTCCCATAACACCTCACGAAGGTGTCCTTGGATCGTTGTTCGAGCTATACATGTAATAATTTGTTTAAAAATATACATTCCATTGGTGTGTCATTTCCCAATTCATAAGGTACCATAATCTTTATGGATTGAAATATGACATCATCCATTTATCTACTGCACCCAACTAATAGAACAATACACACAACTATCACATCAACTATCTCAACAATATGTAATATCTAATGCATCATAGATGGCATGTAATAATGTATGACATATGATTATAATAAGTTTATATATGGTGAATGAGATGGCACACCATCATCTCATCAGGTTGATACTAAAATACATACCACAATTTCCAAAATATTAGTAGAATACATCATGTAGATCAACCAATGGGGAAATAAAATCAACTATAATAGCCAATATCCATAAAATCAAGTACTCAATTCGAGGCAATTTGGATTTTCTCTATACGTAGGGTTGCTACACTCGAGAACAATTTATTACCAAACACCCTTTCTATCATATCTCTATATAATGGTGGAAAATAGCAAGTCAATCATGAAAAAATAAACTTCACTGAAACCACTTTGTAACATACCAAACCCAGATACCACCTTAAACAGTTCTTCCATCCCGATTGGCCATAAGGCCCCAAGCGCATCTCCCCAAATTCCAGATGCTAAAATCTAGCAGTGGGGGAATCAGTGAGTTAGTGGAGATACTATGCACTCATTAACTGAGTTTCACAATCGAAAAACTATATATTCAATAGCCGAAGTGAAAGAGACAATAGTCAACTGGAAGTATGTCAAGATAAGAATACATATAAATAACCAAAAGTGTCTCATATACAAAAATATATAGATGGTATAAGTATCTAGAAAGAATCTATAATAGTACATAGAAATAAATAAAGTAATAGTTCCCAAAATTAAGAAAAGACAAAAATTGTATTGTAGCATTGCAAGCCATAGGATGGTCCTATTCTCCCCTGCTATGAAGCCACAGTCAACAACTTGTACATGGGAACCTACCCCTATAATCACCTGCAACCATATAAATTATTTGGGTCCTCAAGGCGGCCCAAACAGGTTAAGAGATAAACATCTCAATAGGAAACCATCTAGGTCTATACAGTTATAACAACTATTCTAAAAAATTTCTAGCAAGTGTAAACAACCAGTAAGCATGTGCATATGCCTATGGAATAAGTCTACTATAGTATTTAAAACCAAACACCCCTAAAGTATATCTAAAAAAGAATCTCAGCTCCTAATAAGTCATATATACCAAATTAAACAAGAAAGTCACTCTACAATGTCATACATCCATTTGTATCATGCAGCCACATCCATAATGTATAACGAAGGAATGTAATCCACGTACACAATATATAGTGAAGTAAAATATCAAACAACCCTGCCATATATTGAGGTATAGACCACAAGGTCCAGACCCAAGGGGTCAGTAGACAAAGGAATCCACATAATATATCTAGACCATGGAGGGATGTATCCAAGGAGTTTGTCCAAAGAATCCCATCAAGTCCAATGGCCTTCACTTGTGGATACTCAGTTAGGCTTTGGTTGGGGTCCTAGGAGCATGGAAGAAGAATGTTCTACATGATCCCAAGCAAGCTGGATCCAAGGGGTAACAAGGCCCGAGGCATCCCATAGAATAAAAACCCTTGGAATCCACTATTGCTTTCTATATCTATTCATTCAACCATTCAATTTAAACATTTCATTTAAACAAAAATTACATGTGAGTATAACAACTCACATCAACCTACACAATCAAAGATTATACCAACTCATTTAAATTACTTATCAATTACATACATAATGGCCTACCCTCACTTATAAACCATTAAAACAACATTAATATCATTTTATATAGGTTTACCCACCAATATCATTCATTTTAACATTCCATAATACAAAAACAGTTCAGACATAACATGATATTACTTAATTATGGAGGAATTAAATATCATAAACAATCTACTCAAGATATCAAGGCCTCTAAGGGTTCTTACTAACTAGTAAAGTAGATGCACGTACCCCTTGGGTAGTTTGAACATGAATAAGTAGCATATTTCCTAAATGTGCACAACATAGGTGACCTAGAATTGTGAAACATGTGTCAACTCACCTAAATAGAACCTAAGAAAATCCTTACTAGTTCTGACTACAACTACCAAATAAACTCACTAAAAAAAAGATGCCTCGTCAGAATGTCCCACTGGCGGCAAGAATACTGAATGCCTGAAAAGCTCTCGAAGATCTGAAAGATAATATAGACCACCCACCATGCCTTGGTTGTAGACTTCACATCCAGTATCATGTCCTAATTCATCCGGGTTTGGATAAAATATGAATAACTGACGATAATGGGATATTAGGGCATATTAAGCTAAATCAAAATGTCACATTCACTATTCTGAAGAATCAGGAACAAAAAAAATGTAATCGAGTACATACCTATATAGATCCAACATAATATATGGATCTTGAATCAGTGTACAAAAATATTTTTGAGAGTATTTAGGTAAAAAATTGGGAGAAAAACATTATCTCTATCAAAATATTAAGCTACTACCTATTTTATAAAAAAACCCACTGGGCAAGTACATGGCATGTATTGTCCTTTTATTTTTTTCTGATCCAATCTGGTTACATGTCGTAACGAGCCAGTTCATGGTATGTACTATAAGCACACAACCCATAGACCATGTACATTAGTTTTACCTATCCTACAACAAAATTTCATCCCATTTCCCCTTTCTTTTCCAAAAAACAACCCAATCGGGACATGGTCCCTCCTAGTGTATAATCCAAAAAGGAAGTTAAACACATTTAACACAAAAAGTATGATATGTACCTCAAAAATAACCCATGATATTAAAATATATTATATAATTGTTATTTACGTAGTATAGATAAATTGTGTATTTTTCAATATCACATTGATTAATTCATTAATTAATGAAAATTTTTCCAATATAATAGTGATAAATTTCTAAAATTTATGATTTGTCAAAAAAATTTAATGAAATATTTTAAACAATACATTAATTAAATAAAATAATTTTCATGAATTTAATATAATTAGATATTATAATATCTTACAATACTTTTCGTTTTCATAACCATATAAAATGGTAATATGTTCCCATTATTCATATGGGTGTTTAAACCAATCTAAATAAGAACCCTTAAAAATTTAATGAAATTTTTGGACTATATTTCGTTATTATATCATTATATGAAATATAATAATATTAATGAGATGATATTTTCATGATAAATAATATTTTCTTTGGGTGAGATGATATGAATAAAGAAAAATAGATATACTATATTATATGCAACTATGTAAGAAATCGACCACTTTTGAAATTGTTCTTCAGTTATAAAGGATATGGGGATCCTTATTGACACAAAAAATCATATACTAATGAACATAAATTTTTGTGATATTTTGTGTATATGTTGTAGAATTAACAAATGTCTATGTGTGGTTTAGAGTGGTTGGATGAGGGGTCATTTAATAAATAAAAATTAGAGATATTTCATTACTAATATGAGATAGGTGAAGAGAAAATAAGGATTTACAACAATATTTAGTGAGTTCAGTGTGGAAAAGATTATTATAATAATTAGATTAATTATTCCACTAAAAACAATCTTTGTGAATATGAACATATCAAATTAATTATAGAAAAATTAGATAATTCCATTTCCCCCTTTTTACCTAATTTATGTAATTTAAATCTTTACTAATATAATTATTTGTTACCATGTTTAAAATATGTACCTTATAACAAAATTTTATCATATGATTCCAAATATAAAATTCAATTTAATAAAATAAAACTAAAAATTTTATAAATATATATTTTATATATATATATATAATAATAATTTTATGAAACACGTATTACTAAACATTAAATGTTTTTATTCTCATTCAATACCCAAGAATATTTATTTAATTATTATAAAATTAATTCATATATTTATGAAATATAAATTTTCTTAAAATAAGTAGTTGAGATTTATATATTAAACTTTTCAAAATCATAATACATCAACTATAAAAATACTCATTTTTAATGTATGGAGTTTTGACCGATGAATAATTATATATTTTTTAATGTAGAATCATTTAAAATCTATTAATTACATGTCAAAATATATTAGATTTTAAATATAGTATTAATTTTAATCTAAAGATTATATTTTAATAAAACTATTAAATACATCTACACCTAAAAACCATATATTAAATGACCATATAATTGTTGACCATATTTGACCCATTTTAGCAT
Source organism: Viscum album (assembly GCA_963277665.1). Lineage (NCBI taxonomy): Eukaryota > Viridiplantae > Streptophyta > Magnoliopsida > Santalales > Viscaceae > Viscum > Viscum album. The sequence goes on from OY728142.1 coordinate 1,460,959,042, forward strand.
TTCTATTCTAATATATAACAATAAATAATTATATAAAATTATTAATCATATTACCTCCTACAGAATGTATAAAAATTTTCTCATAATTAATAATCATAAATATACTCTAGAATATTATATTATTTTGATATTTTGAAGACGATGACTTAAAATTCATATTTCATTTATTTACTAGTGGCACTATTCCTATTATAATTTTATATGTTACATTTTTGTTAAATTTCATGAAATCTATATTAGTTAATTTTTTGTTTTTATTCTGTATATTAAAAAATATTGATATTTTTAATTTATTAAATCTTTTTTAGAAGTACTTCCGTACATTATATGATATTTAATATAGGGAAATTTCAACTAAAAACATATGGGTTGTTACATACAACCAAAATAAATAGCCCTTGAAATTTCATCACCCAAATAATATTTAATGAGTAAAAATTTTCTCATTAAAATTTTGGGTTCCAAAATTACATTCTCAAGCATAATATTGATTCAAAATACATTTAATGAATGTTTATTAATTTTTTTACAATAAATTATCTTGTTGATGGGAGACCTCTAATAGTTATTCATCCAAATGAAGATAAATATCCCATTGTGTAGCCTATAATTTCAGTTCACATGATATATTGTGAATTTACTCTATAGTGATCTGTAGAATCTGAAAAAAAGTTATTTTTGGTGCAATTGAATAAAAAATCAATATTTTATTGTCCCAACATGATCAATAATATAAAATTTGGTGATGTATCATGGTTTTAGCTTTCCTATATCCCAAAATTTCATATCCATCTTCTATGGTTATATTTAAAGAAACACCTTGTATCGAACATGAAAATATATTTCTGATTGATGATTATCTTCATAAATGTGGAATAAAATTCTTATGTTTAATATATAATTTATTTTTTAAAATATTTTATAAAATTTATTTCTAAATATTTTCTCCCACTAAACTTCCCTTTAAAACATCATCTAAGATTGTCATAATTCCATATCTATACCGATAAAAAGAATCATATCAAAATTAATTCTTAAGGGAAAAAATAATTATAGGAGAACATGAATATAATAATATATTAATAACCATATCCTTTGAAATCCATATTTTATTATCTTATCCAATCATCCAATATTTTAATTTTGTTCAAAATTTCCATCAGTGTTAGAATGTAATGTTGTGCTAAACAATAGTTCTATTTCCAATGAATATTTAAGTATATTAATAATAGTTATATGATCATTGAATTTTGATTATGTAAAATTAATTATGACATTGTATGATACCACAATACGTAAATAATATGTATAATAACAAACTAACTGAGAGAGAAAAAATATTTAATAGAATTTTTTTGTTGAATTTTTTTGTTGATCGACCATAACTTATATAGAATTGGATTATTTATAGGTCATAAATATACCTACGATTAAATTCATTGTGATGTTATAGAATTTATATATACTTATAGAAAATACATGTATCATCCCTATAAACATTATACATTTTTTCTTGATTTTTTGGTGCACAAACCATAGTGATGACTAAACCATAATCAATCTATTTATGTTTCTCAATTTGAAATGCATGGTGATATCTCTAACCATATATATTTTTCCATGGTAAATAGTAAATTTTGATATATGAATATTATCCATATACTCATTCATATTATATAGGATGGATATCACACATATTCATGTTCAAAATCCTATAATTCTTTCATTTTAGTGGATAATCTTTTGAATATTTACCACTAGCCTCTATAGCTCTATATTAGACTTTTATGCCTCTGTGATCACCATACAAGTGGATACTTAGTCAATTATATAAGAAACATTGGATTTACCTCTTTACATATGATTTCCATGACTACATTTCAAATATCCTTGATTATTTCACCTCTTTAAATCCTCATTGTGGATAATGAGGCGTAATCCATTCTTATCAAAGCATTACAAACATTTAATTCCATCAAATTATATTATTTTAATTAAAAACAATAGACTATTTTTACATTCCATTATTGTGAATGATCATTTCATCCTTCGGTTTATATGTTTTAAATTTTATTTAGTGTAATACATATAAATAATCCTTCTTGAATATAAGTTATATAAATATTTGATATAAAAAATATAGCTACTAACTCCAAATCATACATCATTAATTATTTATCATGAGGTATTAATAGATTTTAAAGAAAATCTATCATCTAAATATTTTAATAAGAAATGATCTGAAGAGCTTAATTTAACATTAATAATATGTCACAAACCCTCCTCTAATGTAGGACATTATGATGATAAGAACAATGATAAACCACTTCATTAAAACCCTGAATCATTAGTATATATTTTATCTAGATAAAACATAATCCCCTTTTAGTTCTCTTCATTATTGATTTTGGTAATTTAGAAAAATTTCTAGAAAATGTTTAAACCGAATATCTTCAAAAAAAGTAAAGTATAAATATCTATTAAATTTATTGGCCTAGTTAGTTTTTTAATTTCATATATCCTCATAGGATGAACCGATATAATTTTTTCCCAAGATTATATAACCCATGAAAAATAAATTTTTCAAAAAATATCCACACATTTTGAATTTGTCACATTGTTTATCTTGTGATAAGGCCACTATAATTACCATAAAAAACTATTATTGTGTATATTTCTCTATGAATATATAAAAATATCATCAACAATGTCTACCAAAAAATAATATTGGTAGTATCAAAATAATACATTTTTTAATTAAATTATCATATATATGGAATTAATTGGGCTAAAAGGAATCACTATGAATTTATTATGTCCATAAAATTTACAATAAGTTGTTTTAGGATTATATTCTCTCCTCACCCTTATTTAATTATATCCATTTCTTTGATCAACATTTGATATGTATTGGTCCACATAATAGTGATCAACCACATCTCTATTACTTCCTAGAGGATACATATTGTTGATAGTTAACTTTTTGAGGACATGATAATCTAAGAGGAGATTGATGGACACATCCATATTATTTATAAAGATGATATGTACACCCCAAATGAAAAGAACATGGTTAAGTAAAACCCATATCCAAATTCATTTGTTGTTTCATTTCTAATTAAATAATTTCATTATGAGATATTCTATGAGGAATCCTTAGGATACAAATAACACCAAGTACGTTTTCACATTAAAACATATCATCATGATTGAGGTGAGGGACATAAAACACATTGAAAAATACATATCAATATATTTTTTTAATTGTTTCTGCATATCCAATATTCATTTATTAAAAAAAATTGTAGAAAATCATTTTAATTATACTTATTGTGAATAAATTTAACAAATTAGTTTAAAAATGTTTTTAATAATCTTCCTTGCATTGTTATATGAATATTATATTATCCGTTATATGAAACGACATTTCAATGTCGTAAAATTTTGTAAGTTCCCTATGTTATTGGAATCAGTCCATACCAAATATTGTATTATATTATAGGATTTGATTACATACTAGAATTATATGGAATATCTAAACATAAAATTCAGTAATAGAATATTAAAACACATGAGATACAATAAGCACACCACAGGGTGCTTTCATGAAGAAGGTCATATATAACCATTTTGAGGGGAAATTAGTAATATATGTAATCATGCAAGAGATTAAATAATACAACAAACTATAACAAAATATGATGGATAATATTATTAATTTGATATAACATTAACATTCAAAAATTAATTGTTATTATACACATCATTCATAGTGATTATGTATGAACTTCTATACACATATCGTTTTGGAGATGAATAATGATGATTTTACACTATATAATATGTATTGGTCTAATTATTTCATATATGACCATAAATTCTTAAATATTAATGATTCAAATATTGGAGGTGAATTTTGTATATATTTCTATATAACCAAATTCATCATTATATACTAATATTTTCAAGAATAATTCTATATTATATTTCCTAAAAAATACGCATCTTCGAGCACAATGGGTCAACAAAAAATTATTATGTAAATTCCACACTTATAATGTAGTGGTTGTATTAGTGTGCATGAATAGGATTAAATAGTTTTTTGAAATATATATAATTCTTATAATAAATAATAATATAATGATTCCTAATAAATCAATTTTTTTAATTATATTATAATCTTTAAAAATAAAATTTCATCAAAAATGATTTTTTATTAGGAAATGTTATACTTATTTTTTGAAAAATTTGGAAAAATTAATATAACAAAATGAATTTTTTTTGAGAAATGTTATCAATTAAAAACAAGACTAAAGATATATTTAGATAATTATATGAATTTCTTTTTCAATGAATAGTGAAAACTATAGATTTTAATTAAATTTTGAATTTTCTATTTAATTATTTAAAAATTATAATTCTATTTTGAATTATTTGTAAATTTTAATAGTTCATTATTATGTAAAATAATAGAATTAATTATTTATATAATATATACATTTTAATTTATTATAATAATGTTTTTTCATAAAATAGAATTTTTTTGAGAAAATATTTTAAAATAATTTTTCATGTATAATATTAACATATATTCACCAACCTCTATGTGACGAATTATGAGAAATTGATTCAATTTTTATAGTCAGTGCTTCCAACTTCTGAACATATACTCTTTTTATTTTTAGTCTATATGAATGGTAACAATAGACATTTTTGATATCACGGTAATGGCTAAACTTGGTAATTACTGGTTACAAATAATATAACAAGGACATCAAATTTAACTGAAATCATGCCTTAGTTTTATTGTATGATTATATTTCAACCATAATTATTAAATTATTGTTTATATTGCCTTTTATTTCCATTTTGGTTTGTTTATGGCCATTATAATATTTTATGTAAAGAATAGTAAAAAATGTCATACACTAGTTTTTTAAAAAATATACTATTTTTAAAATAGAGGTGAATTAGATATATATTAATTTATAAGTGTTAAAAAATATATCAATTAATTTTTACAATGAAAATTTATTTTTACATAGTAGTAAATATATTATTATATTAAATAAAAACACAAAACTAACTTTGTAATTTTACATTAGATAGAAAAATAAAATAAATGATATCTTAACTATTAGAAGGAATATAATTTTATGTAATCGACATTATCTATGAATTTGTATTTTAATATAATATTTTAGAGATGTAAAACTATATTTTATACTAATTTAATTGGTTTTGTTAATGTTATTAAATTATAATGTAGTGAATTGTTATGAAAATTGACATGATTGGTATTTGAAAATATAAAATATTTATTAAGAGACATAAAATTCCAAAAAAAATATCATATTCATTAATGTTATTATTATATTGATTATAATATCATACAAGTTAAATTTATGTTCTATTATCCATTTATTGTAACTATATTGACCAACAATGTGTAAAAATCCTTTTTGTCACGATAAGTATTTAAGGGGTTAATAAGGGGTTAAAACCAATGGATAATGGTAAAAACCTAGAAAAAACTTGCATAAATTCTATTGAATGTTATTAACTATTCCCATTATTATTCTACAATTTATATAATTTATGTTATATCCATTTGAAATTGTGAATTAAATTATTTTAATTTACCATTCTAGAAAATTCCAAGACCTCCCCACCCCTCTCCTATAAAAGGGAAAATCTTATTATCTTTACAAAACACATAAAAACCCATTTTTATCAAAAAATATATAACTTTATACATTAATAAAATAAATACACATGTTGTAAATATCTTATATATTTCAAAATATTAACATTATCCCTCTTGATGTGTTTTGAAAAGGATGTTGTTCGAAGAAGTGTTATCGTTCTTAGCCATGCATTTCTATTTTATTTCATATTCAACAACCTAAAAATATTCCTTAACATGACTAAATTATTAAACTATTATAATAAATATAATTAAATATAATTATTTTATCATTATTACTTATATCCATCTCCACTTCCACTAATTGATAAATGAAACACTCATTTGTGTGTATGACAGACTACATTCTCACGAAATGAAGATATTCATTTTGCATCACTATATATCATCGATGGTTATAATTATTTATCTAATAAATATATATAACATATTATCAAATAATTTTTTATTTTGAAAATGTAATAAATCATTTCCTTTAGAATCATTCCATTAACTAATAAATGCTATCGTCATTCCTGTGTAGGTGTGGACTTGCACCACCATGAAGTGACATGAATTGTTTTTCATCAGCACATCACCGAGATGATATATATAAGAATTAATAATGAAATAATATAGTATTTATGATATTATTCTATTTATATAAATAAGATAATCAACATACCAACATACTATAATGATCATTCAAAAATGGAAATGTAACTCATGTGTATGTTCACCCTTTTATCTCTATGACTCAAATATAGTTTATTTTTCATTAATTCTATCATTAAATATATTGAAATTGAAATTTTATTCATGAACTTTATAATAATTTCATAATTATTATTCCTTATATGATAAATCAATTTCAACATTCTGTAAAGTCCCCAACCTTTAAGCCACTAACTGGTGCCTCGTGTAGTGTATCCACATGACCTAAAGCGCGCCTCCCCATATTATAGAGGTTTCTGATTGCTGATGAGGGACAAATATAACATGTGAGGAGACAATAAAATATTTATCAGAGTATTCCACAAAAGATAACCATAATAAATTTTGAAACCCATGAAAAATAAATACAATTCTGCATTATCAACATAACCACAAACATGGTACAAACCACAAACAAATAATTAAACTTTTCAAGACATGATAATAGTAAATAATTATAAAGGAAGACCAAAAAAAGAAAATACATTACTCCCAAAAATATTTTCTGACTCATATTATGGATCCTCTTCGATGCACGTTCTATACCTAGATCAACTTCCTAACATAGAGCCCTTACTATTTTCCTAATCTGAAACCATGAAATATTTTCAGGAACCCTAAGGTGTCTTGAGTAGGGTGTGAGTACAAATTAGTATGCCATGACAAAAAATGTCTAAAAATTATCATGTATACATTGATTGTTTCTGCATGTATGAAATAAAATGCTTGATAAACTAAGTGGCATCTCTGAGGTGTTAGATATAAATTTCTACTTTAGCTGATTTCATCATTCATTTCACGGATGATCTATTTAGATCATTTACACAATAGAATAATGAAATCAATTACTATGAAAAATGACTACTTTATGTTCCAAATATAACTAGGGGTACCATTCAAAATAATTTACATAAAACATACATTTTCTCATCAGTCCGTGTATCTTCATCGAATTCAACTAATAGGTAATAGATCATCATTCTGACATCCTATCATGTGGATTCTATGGGTGGTATTAGATTATCAGTCCAACCTATCTTATGGGAGGAACCTCCGTCCATTATCTAACTCTGAAATGACATGTTCCGATGGTTATTTATCCATTCACTATATATAACATATCAAAAACCATTCATAACAAGCATATAACATTTACAATTAAAAATTAATTCATCATATAAATCATCATCTAGCTATAACTTGTTAGTAAAATTACCATTTATATTCCATAGTCCATTTAAATCAAATTGTATTTTCTTATATTTCTCATATCAAGAGTCAAAAATTCATTTTCATTATCCATTTAACATAAATTATCAATTTATAAGTATTATCCCTTTTTACCTATCTCTGCTAAAAATCACAAGTCATTTATCACATTATTATTATTATATAAACAATTTTCACATTTTTCCAATAAATCCCTTATTCAAATGACAAAAACTTGACACCAATACAATTATTGCACCATAGAAACCAACAAATCAAGTCAAAACATTTATCGCGTGCTATATTTCCACACAATGAATCTCTATGACTAACATTACCATTTTCCATGCTTGGAAATAATAAAACACTTGATGGGTGGCCCTAAATCGGACTATTGATCCTTAATAAATCCCACATGAATCATGAGGTGTTTAAATCATTACATAACCAACCATTTTTTAATCAATTCATAGACAAGAAAAATAACACATCTCAAGAGGGAATCAATATCATAGCCAGACATGAACAAATTTATTTAAAACTATGTGAGAAAACTTATAGACAACCTACCTAAATTTTGGAGATGAACCCACTATTAAACATAGCCATAGATCCAGATTCAAGCACCCCATGAAGACTTAACCTAGAATCAATCATTAAAAGAGGATTTTAGGGATTCATAAGGAGATATCCAAACCTACAAAACCTAATACGGAACATAGAAGCAAGACAGTGATTAGAATTACCTGAATGTTTGATCATCATCCAACGACAAACAAAATGGCATAGAATCAATGGAGAATGATCAATGGGATGATTTTGAAGGTTTTTATTTTCTCTAGGGCTAAGAAGAGGGTAAATAAAGAATTCATTGAGTATGGACATAAAATTTACAAGCAGTAGTTTCATAATTTAATATTTTTTAATGTGGGTCATGTTTTTTCCACATGGTATTCCAAACCATTATCCAACTGTTAGCCCTCCTCGGTCAAAGAGTTGTTAATCCTCACAGTTTCAAGGTAAGGGATTCATGGATTGAGAAAATATTTTCCACCAATTCAAAAGCATATATCCAATGTTTCATAATTTGGCTTCCCACTCACACATTTTATAATAACTGTGCACAAACAGTGTGACATGCATTAAATGGACTGATTTCCCCTTTCATTAATGTCTTAATCCCCTTAAACACCCTACAACATCTTATTACACCTAGTAAACATTTAATTAACCAACTTCAAGTGATATAAAGAAAAAGTGAAACATGTAAATACCTATAAAAAATTTTAGATCATACAACCTCCCCACCTAATGATGCTTCATCCTTGAGCCACACTCCTGAGCATCATTTACATTCAGATGAAAAGTTATTTGGCCACTAGGCATGCATATCTGAGTCCCCTTCCCATGTTTCTTTCTAAACATTTCTATGATACCACATATCATGAACCAGGGATACATTCTTACCTCATAAGATATTCTCTCTATAGAACACAATATGAACCAGATGCTTTTTGATGGAAAAATATGTCACATGTTCAATATCGTAAATAACAACCACATGATATGGGTCAGAATGATACTATAGAATTTTCAAAACATGAAAATAATTATGGATGACACTATTCAATTATGGAATATCTAATTAGTTTTCCACCAGTCTGATCCTCTCAATAAACTCAAATGTCCCCATATATCTGGGTACAAACACTACTTTTTTCTAAATCATAATGTGATAAAACCTTTTAAAACCCAAAATGACACATGATCACCCACCCAAACTCAGGAGGACAACAACACCAATCTGCACACGACTTCTTCCTACACTGATCCATCATCATATACTTATGAACTGGCTGATATTTTTATAACATCTCTAACATGGGACTGTGTTACCATAACACATATTCTCAATCATATAACCAACATAATAGATAAATACATTGTCTACCATTTAGATACTAAAATAGTACCATATGAAATGTATTCTATTAAATATTTCTGTAGGAAAACTCAAAAAAATCAACTATTTCTCCCACGATACAAAAAATACAGGACACAAGCCGTTAATATGTCCTCTAATACATTAATACTATTCTCAGACATCCCATTTGATTGTGGTAGGAAATATGTACTCAAAAACACATTGGTATCATGAACATTTTAGAAACCCTTCCAGAAGTGCGATGCGAAATTAAGATCATGATCGAAAACTATATTATGTATCATTCCATCTAGTGATATTATTTACCGAACATACATATCACCCAATTGATCCTCAATAAAAGTATCCCTAACCAGAGTGACCCACATTAAAAAACCTATCCACAAATAAAAAAAATCACACCATTCTTCAGATTTATCATCAAATGTACAACGATGTAGTCCATTGTCATGTCATCCCATTTCCACTGCAGAATGGGTAATGGAAATGACAAACAACCCATTCACTAATTCTCATCCTTTTCATACTGAATGGTATGGTATAAAATCACAAAACTAGAAACTTCCTTTTTCATCTCGGGCCCCCAATACTTCTTGTAGATAACATGATACATATTGATAAAATTGGGATGCAACACCGACCTTAAATCTTGAATCACTTGCATAAACTCTTCTCGAATACATGTTGACTTGACTAATAATCCATGAACATAGATGATCCCATCACCACCAATATTCCAACATGAAAGTGACTCCACACCTATTGGACATTACTTTATGGATAATATTTATGGATCCTAAAGCTAATTCACTTTGATACAACATAATAGTAGGGAATAAACTTAAAAATACACTAGGGTTATATTCCCTTTCCCATGCAGAACATCGAGATGCATCTCAATAAAAAACTCCATCATCCACCACATAGTAGCATACTCATTTAAATTTTGTTTTTGATCCTTCTAACTCAATGTACCATAATTATGTTCCCCTATATCCTGGTAAAAAAAATTTATGTAAAAATATTTTATATACTCAACCCATATTAATTTTTGAATATTTAGATAATAAAGAGAGAATGAATTAATCGTTTATTTATGATAATAATACCCCCTAAAAAATTCTCCAAACAAATAGTTCCTCCAGCACATATGTTTGTAAACTACCACGACCAAATCAAGATCATGATAGGAGTAGTTATCTTCATGAGGCCTCAATTTTTGTGAACCATAAGCCACTAATTATTTATCATGCATCAATAACAACTCAATTCGAACACCATATGAATCACACAATAAGGTATACATATTTCCCGGCTCAGGTAAGAATAGAATATACGTTCTCATAAACTACTTCTTCAACTATATGAATGAATGGTCACATTACTTATAGCACTAAAAATGATTCCTTTCTTCATCAAGCTGAAAATTGGAACCACAAAATAGGATACATATTTTATGATCTTTTAGTAATAACAAAGCGGTCTAAGAAAGTTCGAAACATTAGAATCTTTGATGGGCTGATCCCAAGATACCACGGCATACACATTTTCTTTTTCCACTGACACACCTTCCCGCCGAGAAGATATGTCCCAATTAATACAATTTAGTAATCATGAAAAAATCTTGCATATAATGGAGTTTATCTTATGCTATCATAGTATACTCATTCTTATTTACAGAGGTTTGGAATAATCATAATGTTTTATAGATTATAGAAATATATCAACATAAAAAACTAAAAATTAATCCATATAATTGTTATAGAATTAGTTCAATAGATCCACAAACACTATTATGGAATTGGTCAACTGAAATCGGATAAAAATTAGTTCATATAACCCATACCCTCGCCTTAATGATTTATTCAGCATGTTATAAGGTCTAAACCTTATTTGATGATACCTTGATCAGATATCAATTTTCAAAAACACTAAAGTACCTGTCATTTTGAAAAAATTATCATTTATTCGGGGAAGATGGTATCAATTCACGACCTTAATCTGATTCAGATTATTATAATTGACATATAAAAAAATATCTATTATCCTTCTTATGAAATAAAATTTTAGATCCCCACGGTCATGTACTATGACGAATAAACCCTTAATTCTCCAACTCCTCTAACCGAGTATTAATCTCTTGGAGTTTTTCCAGTATCATACTATTTAGTTAAATGAAAACTATATTTACTCATAGTATAAAATCAATCAAAATCTCCACATCTCTCTGAAGCCGAAATGATGAGATGTCCTCTAGAAACATATCTTGAAACAAATCCACCATTAGAGGAAATAGAAGCTAATTTTTTCCCCTCCCTTATAGTATTGAGAATTCCAATTTGTCAATGAGTTTTCCCTTATTCTAACAAACTAGATTAGAATATACTACTTGAGCATCCTATTCACCAAAATAGGCATAGGTGATCTCCTCTAGTGATGTGAATATTACCCTACAATAATAACAATCAATATGGTCATTGTATAAAATTAATAGATTCATGAACAAAATTAGATCTTATGTAAACATCCCACGTATAAAAAATAAAATAAATATGGAATCTATAAATATACAATGAACACCACATACATTGTAAAATGTTTTTTCTTCATACCCCTAACAGTTTAAAAATTGACATAACACCACACATTTACATTTCAACTATACCCTACATGACCAGAATATGAGAACAAATAAATGATTGTGATGAACCTATATTGAATAAAGAATTTTCAAGACTAAAATCCACTAGAATCTTACCTCGAAAAGTGGATGATGTTGCCTCATCACATACTATCATATAATGAATGAAAAGAAGCAGGACAGACCCTATGCCTTAGGATCTGGTCTAATTTCCAGGTGATGTGATACCATACTAATATGAGCTCGGCCACACCAGAGTACCAAAGACACTACCTTGACCAGTATAACTAGAATAGATTCAATTACCTGCTTGATACGGGTAATCGAGCCCCTACCTACACAAGGAATCTTCATTGATCCTTCCTCATTACCATTCTCCTATAAGAAAGTCCATCATAAACTCAACATTCATCTCAAGTGAAAATTTTGAGAATTCCTTAGGAAACACATCCTAAAACTGATCCAACACTAGATGAAATAAAAGCTACACTCCTCCCCTTCCATATAGAATAGAAATCTCTACATGGGATTTGAGTTAACCAATATGATGAAAAACTGTCCATTAATGGACTTCGCAAACATCCTATTTTCCTGAATGGTCATACATTCTCCATTCGAGTGAAATGAATAATACACTTCGATAGTAATAATAAATATGGAATCAGTATAAAATCATGTAATCAATTCACAAAATCAAATAAAAACACATCATCTCAAGCATGAAAACATCTAATAAGAAATGGTATAAACCAATCTCCAAATAATAACCCTTACAATGCCAGATGTTTTTTCATGGTTAAGGAAATACCGACTTGGTTCAGGAAACAATGGAAATAGAGAAGGCCCTGGTTTTTTGGTGTGTCTAGAATATAGAGATTATGAATGTTGGGGCCTGAGAGACATGTGATGGAAGGGATATGAGAACACTGGATCACACTAATCATTGAGTCACTAGGGGTAGTCCAATATTTGATTCTTATGATTTTGTTTTGAATTGAGGGATGACAATGGAGATGAGCCAGTGTCACACAGTGATCTAGTTTGGAGAAGTGACCCATTTGATTTCTATGTGTCCAATTCATGTTCATCTTACTGTTATTTTCTACTTGGGTCATGGTTCACTACCACGTCACCAAGTTGGGCATATACACTAGTTCCTTCTTTATGTAGTATGTTTCATGTTGGGATTTATCTTGATTTCTATGGATGCATGTGGAATTTTTATATTTAATTGGTTTTGAAATGGAATGTCATTCCTTCAATTAGATTTTAATTTAAAATTAGGTTTTATGAAAAATGACTCGGATATTAAATTTGGTGAACTCTTGGGATTTGATAAAGAAATGTCATGAGAAACCCTCAATACTCATTATGGAAGGTCACATGTATGTGGTTGTGTTTGGATGGTGCAGGTGGGACTTATTCATTGATGATATAATAAGATTTTTATTGACAGACATGTGATGTTTCATATGATTCTTTGGAAGAGTGTTTTAAATTTTAGGTTTATTTGGTCATTATATGATGACCTTAAATGAAAAAATGATTTTGAAAATTGACTTCCTTTTAAATAGTGGTTTCTTATTCTGGAAAAATGAATTTCAATATTATAGAAGTATCCTTGGAAGATGGTGGTTTTTGAAATTAAATGATCAAGTGGTATTTGTAAGGTATTTTTTTTGTATTTTCGTGTTTTATTGGATTTTGAGTTTGTTTTTTTGGCACAGGGTGTTTCTTTTGATTGTACTTTGGTTTGATGATGGTTTTGGTTTATTTTATCACATGAATCAGAAACATCTTCCCAAAAACGTCCCCAATGTTCCAATGATTTGTGAATATATTCTGGTTATTTTCGAGTGTTTCCCAACATTCGTGGTGATCAAGGTCCATTAGAGGTAAGGGAGTGTCTTTAAGAGGTCATGTGCATCATTAGGGTGAAGGAAAATCTCGATGGATTTAGAGTTTGTGCGGTTTTGGGTCTGTTTAATGGAGTAGCATTGGATGACTGGGAGTAGTTCTCCCCACCATAATTGTTAGTTATGATGTTGTGGGATGTTTTTAACTTCTCATTCACCTAATCGTTCATACCTGAGGTGGTGAAGATGAAGAAAAGGGAAGAGGTTGTGTGTATTCAACAAGGCCTGTAGCCAGTGAAGGCATATTTTGACCACTTTAAAGAGCATGTTACCTTTTCTTCAAAGGTAACATAACAGGGTTGGATGAGGTCTTCTCCCTTCATTGGTGGTCTTAGACTGGATATCATGGTGTGGTTCATCTCTTCTAAGGTCCACCATTTCGAGAAGTTAGTTGACGATGCATTACTATATGATTTGGTTTCTATAGAACATGCTTTTGGAAGTCTAATGTATCTTATTTTTCAGGATGGTTTCCAATATGGCATGAAGTATATGCCTAATAAACTAGATCAAATGGATTCAACCTTGATTATTCTATGTTCTAGTTTTTCAGACTACTGGATGGTGTGAAATCAGTGTGGGTGGTCCCGTAATTCAATGTCTTCTAGTCAAATCCCTCTGAACACCTTTCCTCATTGTGGTCATTTGGGTCACCTGGCGATGTTATGTATGATGTTTTTCTTAATCAAGGATATGTGACCGAGGAATTCCATTACCTGACTATGAGTCAAGAGATGCTCAAACCAACAAATCTCCAACCATAGGACTCAGGGTGAATCTCATGTACAATCAGGGGTTGATGGGGGTTTGTGGAGAAACAACCCAATTCTTGTTTTCTATGATGGGATAAAAACATCTGAGTTTTTTATCTTCCTATTTTCCTATTAATGTATTTTTATACTATGTTTTAATGATTTGGTGAACTCATCCTACCAAAATCCATATGGTTTCATCAATTCTAAATGTGGTTTTTTGTATCGATCATTTTTGAATGTTGTGTATTTTTTTTGTTTGTGTTGATTTGTTTTTTGAGGTGTTTTGTTGTTGGTGTATGTTGTAGAGTATTTGAGATTAATGGATGGTGTTTTTGGTCTCAGTTTTTCATTCCTTCATGGGTTCCACAGGTGTTGAGCGGTTTCAACAGATGTGGAAAATTCATATTTCTAGAGGTGTTGTTTTTAATCCTTTTGTGGAGGATTGAATGTTCTTATAGGGAGTTCCCATGTCCCAAAATAATGTTATACTAGGTTTCCTCATGGGGGTTTTCTATTTACTAGTTTCAGAGTTGTGTCTCTATTACTATAGATGTTGGTTTACTTGGCGTTGGAAGTTCCTGTGTCAGCCCCCCTGGGGTGGTGTGTATGGATTTTAATGTTTATCTATTAGTGGAAGTCATGTGGTGGGGATAACCCTCTCATGTTCTTCTATGAATCAAGATCTTCAGTTTATTTTTGAATCATATAGGTTTGAACTATTTAGAGAATGATCATCTCAGGGTTTATGGTCTTTCACGATTTTGGTCTGGCATGAACTTATATTTTTTTTTACATTAATCTTCATGACTTTTTGGGGGGAGAAATATAATTTTGTTGGGAGAATTGTCACAGTAATGCCCCAAATAATCCTCTATTTTAGCATTTTATTCATCTTGGGTATTTTGGATAATGATTGAGATTGATTTTGGGTTGAAATATTTAGATTTCAGATGTTTTATGTCTATTCTTGGGTGGTGCATGTGTACCACATGGTTAAAAAAGTCCTACGATAGTATCTAGTAACATCGCGTAAGGTCTAGAATTGGACATTAGATACCCTATGGTTTGATCATGGAATCTCAAACCGTGTGGTTTCTCCATCCAGTAGGTTTATTGTTTAGGTAGTGGTTGCTGCATGGTTGGTGTACGTTTTTCCAATACCATGCGACCAACCCGTACAATCGGCCAAACATTTAACAAATGTTAAAAACCTAATATACACTCCCCCTTATTTTACCGTATCCAAATCCCCTTATTGGTCCACAATGACACACTAAGGGATCCCACTATGCCCCCTCCTTGGTAACTCCCTCTCCATTGGAGCTTCCTCTTGGATTCCAATGTGGGTTTTAGGGGGTCTTCCCATTATTCTCACCCATCCCACTTCACAAACTTCATTCTCCTTTTTATTTGGGGGTTTCTCTGTTGTATTAAACCTAAGGGTTAGTTTTTTTGTGTGTGGCCTTGTGTTTTTTCAATATATGGTGTGTAAAGGGTCAGTGGGGCTTAAATATAACATCTCTAATGGTTCTGTTGCATTTGCATGCCACCAAGGTAGGTATTTCCATGTTCTTCTTTCCTATTGAATTTTCATTGATGATTGGAATTTAAAAAAAATATATTCCTGATTCTCACCACTTTGTATCAATTTCTTAACTTATTGTTTCATTTTGTAATTGTTTTATTAGATAAAAATAGGTTTTCATAGTTATTTGTTTAAATATGTATAGATTCTTGTGAACATATGGTTTTTGATTTAAATTCCATGTATTCATTAAAGTGAAATTGGGTTTTTAGATATTTTTATAATTAAATGTGTTTTGGTATCCTTGTTTATTTACATGTTTTAAATTATATGTGTTATTTTAATAGTATGATTTTTTATATTTAGTTTGAATTCAAATAGTGATTTTTTTTTATGAAAAAGGTTTTTCAATGTTTCTATGAATTTTGAGTGTGTCATTGGATGTTGGCACATCATGAGGTCATGAGCTGCACAAATGGA
The DNA here is from genome assembly GCA_963277665.1 of Viscum album. Taxonomy (NCBI): domain Eukaryota; kingdom Viridiplantae; phylum Streptophyta; class Magnoliopsida; order Santalales; family Viscaceae; genus Viscum; species Viscum album. The sequence goes on from OY728142.1 coordinate 1,460,975,913, forward strand.
TATTCCCTCAAGTGAAGATGTCACATGAAAATTTTTATTTCATAAATCCTTACAATTTTGTGGATTCTATGATATATGGGATCTTTTTTCTTCTTCTTAATGGTGGTTTAAAAACAAAATCTAAAAAGGGTATGGTTGTTGGTAACATGAAGGATATTTGAGTAATGTTTGAGATAACGACCGATATGGCATGTTTTATAAAAATTATATGGACTTATAAGTAAGTCTAGTAAAACCTTGGTTACTATCTATAATTTCATGTTTTCTTTCTGCTTCACTTGGATTCGTTTCTATATTGATTATGTATTTTCATTTTATCCCTATTTTAATTTTGTTTGGATTTTCCATATATAATGGTATCCTTTTTAGAAAATGGAATGTTTCAGGTGTTGGATTTTAAAGTGTCAACGATTTGATTGTCTAATAATACATGAAAAATATATTTTTATAAATATAATTAAAAATATTATTAGAAGAGTGTCTTTGGGAATGGAAACACATGGATTTTGTGTTGACTACCTTTAAAGATACAAAGGACACACACCACTTCTACCATTCTGTGTCTATAGACCCGAGCTATTTTAAAGGTTCTCTCTTTGATTAGTTTCACTGGATTAGGTGATCATTGACGAAGTAGGGTTTTTCTTATGGTAGGAGGTGACCAAGGGGCCACATGAAGATTGTAGTTGTATTGTATAGTTTTTGTTTTAATCTCAATTTTGTTTTTTTTTATTTTAGGGTAATTAGTTGTAACATTTATATGGATTATAAATATAAATATTTATATCTACAATTAGTTGTTGTTTTTCTATTTTTCATTTTATTTATATTTATCTTGGTATTTTTTGGAAAAAATCAGTCACCATGGTTTGTTGTTTTGAGGACTGATACAAGTTTTCATGCTATGAGGATCGAGAATGCCAATCAGGCCTTTTTCTAAACCGGGTCATGTTTTAGGTCGGAGGAATTCTATGGTTGATTCGTGACACAAACATTAAATAATTCAATGTTAATATAGTTATAGGGATAGAAAATCCTGAGAAAGTTTTAAAAAACTATCTATTGTACCCATCAAATCATAGAAAAATAAGGCTTTATGTGACATTATATAGTTTGGACCATTATTCAATTTACTTTTTTAGGGGTCAACATAAATTCTCTCACTATTGATCACATGTCCCATGAATGCAACCTTAAAAATCCAAAAGTAACACTTGATTATCTTTATGTACATATTCTCATTTCTTATGTCTCTAAAACAAGCCACAAATATTCTGCCTGACCCTCCTTGGTCATGGAGATGATGCGAATATAATAAACAAAAAATACAACAAATTTCTCAGGGTAATGTATAATGACTCAATTTATCAAATCCATAATGATTTTAAGGGTATTAGTATGTCTTAAGGGAAACACCAAAAACTCAGAGGGCCCATACCTAGTAAAAAAGTTAGTCTTGTGTTAATTTTTCCTTATTCACCATTAAACAATGATATCTTGAATACAAATCCCCCTTTTAGAAGTACTTAGCTCCTCAAAATAGATTGATCATGTCCTAAATCCATGGTAAATAGGAAACATTTTCATTACGGTGATCATGGTGGGTTACCAGTAATCGATAGACAGTTGAATTTATCCATCATTATTACTCAAAAATACCCCTTGATTACACCAAGGTGATGCACTAGGGATTATAGATCCTTTTTTGAAATTCTCTTAATGTAACTTATTTTACTCAACTAGTTCGATAGATGCCATCCTCTTGGGACACTATTAGATAGGTGTAGCTCTATGTCTGAGTTTTATTGATAACTCATCCCCACGATTCATGGGAGTTTGTGGTAACTATTGATGAAATGCATCACTATAATCTCTTATGATTGGTATTTTCCCTATGATAATAACTTCATTTAACTCATCCATTTGAGGGAGGTATGATTCTTCACAGGGAATCAACATTGAAGCCATTGATGAATTTTCAAATAGATATTCATGAGATTCCATACATTTGTAGAGGATCATGGGAGAGTTCTAAATAATAAAATATATTTCCTTTTCCCAAAAGTGGATCTATGATCTATATAACAAGATATAATCTATCCCCTGTTTAGCATCAAATTCCTTAAAGGAATAATTATGATATTCACTAGAAAAATATTCTAATATATTCCAATATGAGAGGATTCAAACACATTAGATGAAATTATTGGTCAACTATGTGTTTTATATACATCTATACAACATGGTTTTAGGGATTCTATTCAAAAGTTCTTGCAATATTATAAGATATAATGGATTTTTTAGAACCATAATCATAAAATATTTTTTCGGTTATTGAAAGAATAGGATGTGTTCTATATATAACTTCATTTTCTTATTCCAAATCAACAGTTGGTATGGAATAAGTAATTCCTTCCACTTTTGTCTTTTGGTGGCTAGTGACACCGATTACCCTCGAGGACTCATGGTTTAGTGCACTGGAATGAATAGTGTCATAACTTCTTATTGTTGTAGCATTGGCCAATGGGTGGTGATTTCCTTTACTCTACCACTTTTTCCTACATCATATGGTCTTTTATAAATTTTTTAGGTTGGTGGACCTTTCTCCTAGACATTAATAAGATCCCCATCCCATTGAGGAATTTCCCCCTAGGATTCTTCCCATATATTTGATTTGTGTGTGGTTGAGTATTCTTTCTAAATTTGTCATGAGATCATCCATCATGAAAATTAATCAATAATTACTTATTACCATATCCATGGGACCATTCTCCAAACCTATTTTCCACTTTATGAGAACATAAAAAATTTCTTTATGACACCCAGTGAGTCCAATTTAATGTGCCATTTGAAGGGGTGGTTTTAAACTACTAAATAATTTATAAATATTTCTATAATATTTTATAAAAAACAAAGAGTACATTGAAAGAATTGTGAAATTTTATACATAGGAGATGAAAATTTTCCATTCATTCTATTAATGTCTATGAATTCCCTCTCCATCTTTGTTAAAAAATATCAAGAAACATACTTATTAAGAAACAATATCTTGTTGTCTTCCCACACCGTATCATAAATTTCGTACATTGGCATGGTCTTCATAATCATGTACCATCATTGATTGTCCTCTGTATCTAAATAGAAATATCCAGAGTCACATTATCCATCTCCAAATATCAAATAATAGATAATATCTTCTCAATTGAGATTACCCACAATTTTGCAACTAGTGATCAAAAGACCCACTAAACAACGGTGTTCATTTATGCATAAAACCCTATATAGCCAATTGATCACTCTTAGCTTGAGGAATACATTCCACATTATTCAGTTTATTATTCACAACATGATACCGTTGGGTAAGCATCACCATGAAATTAAGAACTCCACCTCCCAATTCATTTGGGATATCATTTTGGAAATCGCTGTGTTGTCCATCACATAGGTTGTTGGCCATGTTTCTCTTGGTTCTGAGCATTTTCTGATATTTAAAATGATATAACAAAATATAAATCAATATGTCATGAATAATGTTTCAATTTGTGATATTTAAATCTAAAGTTATATATTTTCGAATCCCTGTGTTTATAATTTTTGAGAACAATGATTATTGGGTTCTTACATATACATAGTCTCATACTATGGGTTTTCAAAAACATTCTCTTATCCTTATTCACAAATTAACTAAACCATTTTCAGATACAAAAGATAGAGACCCTTCACTTTCATAAATTAATATTACATGATTTCAATGATAAATAACATAAAATGATTAAAATATGAGGATCCAATGGTTTAGTGTCTTGGGAAAACTATTACCATTCATAACATCAAAAAATTAAAACATAAAAATTTATATAATTATTTCCTATATAGCTTATTACTGGGCCTAGTATTCTCCTTTGTACAAAAAGTCACATGAGTATATAAATAAAAGAATGTGCTAGGAAAAAATCATAATAATAGTATAGATAATAATATGAAACAATATATAAATAGTTGAGAAAAAGCATAACGTCATTATCAAACTCATGAGTGGAAGAATGAGACAAAGACATGTAATGTGGAAATGAAGAAAAAAATTAAACATCATTAAATAGTGGTCAACTACCACACATATCTATGCATAAAAATAACATCATATTAATGAATATATCCCTTTTCTCATGAGATAAATTATATTACACAATTAATTATAGATGTTTATAATTTAATTCCCACCTACGTAATTATAACATTTACATTGCTCAATATTATTTTAGGCACACCTGTCAAATCATAAAATTTTCATTATCATTAATTCCACATAGGACGTATATCAATCTTGGAAATAAAATAATGATTGGAAAAAATGGGTTTCATTAAATAAAGACTTATTTCAGAAACATTTTATTCCCAAATAAAGGAGGGAATAATATACCTGATATAAGAATCATCAACATTGAGTGGAGAAGCTATTATCATGAGATGTAAAAGGTGTGTTTTTTTCAAAGAATTGGTCTTTTAGAATAGATTGTGTTTTTTATAAAACCACGTAGAAAAAAATTATATCCAAAAAAATATGATCATTTTGAATAAATGATATATATTTAATATACATATGGAAAATTCGGTGGATGTGGAAAGCCCCAAATAAAGAGAGTTAGGTTCGAGAATTCACCTTACCATATATCAAATTATTTATTCACTGTAATATCCTATATAATCATAATATATTAATTAATTAAAAACTAGAGAAACTTTTGTACTTAAATGTTATTCATTACGGGTATCTTAATTTAATTAATGGGGTTTTCAATGAGTTATTAAGTTTAATTTCATGATTTCAATGCATTTTTTTTATGGTTTTCAAAAATGGGTTTCTTATATACATGAATGGATGTTCAGGTAAATTATTGATAAATATGTAGAATTATTATCAAATGGTATTGATGATATTATATAATTTTAAATGATCTTATAATGAGTTTTTTATACGGTATTGGGATTAATCATTTGTTAAGTGTTAAGGATGATAATTTTATGTTAATTTTTTGGGGTTTTAATCATAATGAACCCGTTTAGTTTTATTAATTAGCATTATGTATATAGTTATTTCTATAGAATAAAGAGTTTTGTAACATACACATTAAAATAAATTTCCAACCATTTAAATTTTTTATTATAACACATTTAAAAATTACTTATGGTCTCATCAAATTATCATTAAATAATAAGATATGAAAATATTATTTATCAACACAATTTATGAAAATATATTTTTTAAAATTAAAAATTTATTACTAAAATTATAATTAAATATTTATGACCTAGAGAAAATTAAAACACTTAATAAATAAAGTTTAAAATATTTATTTACATGGACTATGATATAGTTATATCATACATTCATTTATAGGATTCTATAATTTTGTTTATACTTTAATTGGTGAGGGTATTATTAATTTTTATACTTAACTATTCATATGTGTAATATTACTATTTATAAGGTCAATTTACTATTTAATTGTTATTGGTTTCTTAACATATTGAAATACTCTTTTTTAATTAATTCATCATTTATAAGGCGTTTTTTATGGTTTATATGTGATTTTATGACATGTATAATATATGACATTACTATTGGTAGGAATAAATTTCTATGATAAATGTTTGTTTCATTATAGTAGAATAGTAAAATAATGTGAAAAATATTCCTGAGTTCAACCTGGGTTGTGAAAGAATGTAGTTTTAGAGGAATCATATTTATGGCCCCTCAATACTAGAATTATAGAAGATGGGGTTTTGTAACGCCTCAAATTTTTTGGATATTTTTAATTAATTTTATAATTTTAAAATACTTTGATATCATGAAACACTAAATTTATTTTGGATTTTGTTATATACATCACTATATTAATCTTATGCTACATGCCACACATTGATTTACAATAGGTACATGAAAGACAATGTTTTTGTACCATTTAATGTGGAACCTATTTAAAACTAAATTTTGTAAATATTATTTTTAAAAATAATCATTATTTTTTAAACATTAATTTAGTGATTATATTAGGGTCAATTGATAAGATTTACATGAGAAATATCTTATTTTATGAATAGGGTAAAATACTATATTTTAGCTAAAAACCTCCTCATCTGTTAAATAATAATTTGTTTAAAATTATATTCTAAATTGGCTTCTAATGTCAAAATTGATCTATTATAAATTTATTAATAAACATTAGGCCATTAGAATCATTTTTATGTTGAAAATTGATTTAAGCACTTATTGAAATATTAGAAATTTTAACTTTAAAACCCATCTTTCAAACCACATCTACTTGATTAGCATTAAACTAAATTGTCTAACTTTTCTTATTTGAATTTTCAAAAACAAATGACACACAAATCATTATTAAATATAATATTTATTTTATAATAAGATAAAGTTATTTTTAGACAAAAAAATATTAGTGAAAGTGATTAATATTAACCACGATCATTAAGGTAAAACTAGGCTTAATATGGGAATCAAACATAATATTAGCGACAAATATTATCTAAAAACATGTATATATGAAATTGGATGAAAATAATTAGACTATATCGCATTTTGGTTCTATTTTATTGGTTATTTTTATACTATTAAATGGAAGTTACATATTATAATTTTCTTATAAGGAAAATAGAAAAAAAGTATTTTTCCTTATATATAAAAAATAAAAAACATTTAGATATGTAAAAAATCATATATTTGGTTATACATATCCTTTTTAAAAATAAATGGTATTTATATCATAATAACTTATTAATTATTTTTAAAGATCATTTAGTTACATAAAAATCATAAGAAACACCAATGTTGTGATTATTTAGTTAAGAATTAATTTAATAAATTATACTGCATATATATTCAAAGTTATGTAAATTGACATTATTATATTATATATTATTTTTTTAGATTAATATATAATTTCAAATTTATTTCCTATAAATATATTTTAATTCCAAAATTATATTATATTTTAAAATTTAAATTAATTAAATAATATCAAGTTTGACATTAAATATATTTTACAATAAATCATATTATATTAAATGATTTATAATTAATAAAAAATACCATAACATATCAACTGACTTGAATGAGTGAATGAATATTAAATATATTCTATTGATAGACCAATTAATCTTTTATAATCATCATATTGAACCATGTAGTGTAAAAACATTTCTGACAAGGTCTGGGTTTTAGTAGTGTTTTTGCACATCACATGAGATTATTTTAAATTTCATTTCCATAAAAAAAATTATATTTATTTTTTTGATTAGGATTCATATTTAAATCTAATTTGATATATATTTTTAATGAAATCTCACTTAAAATCAGTCTTAATGGTTAAACATTCAAGGATAAAAAACTCTTTTCTTTAAAAAATATCAAAACGTTTAATTAAAAAACATAGATGTTATAGAACCAAATTATTTAAATTAAAATATTTTAGTGTGGTGGAATTTTTTCATGACCATTATTACCATGAAATCTATTATTTTTCCATTTTATAGGTACATTGGGTTTGGTATACCTCCCATTAATGAACACCATTTTAAATTTACATGAGTTCTACTCCCCTTGATATATAAAAAGATAAGAACACTCCCCCTTCATCAAAATTTTAAAATACCTAGCTTCCAAAATGATCTAGCCAATTAACTTCCCAAAATCCATCAATATATCCTTGATTCATCCCTTTCGTAATAAAAAATCAGGGGATAAATTTTTGTGAAAACAAAAAGTTTCTACCTGAATAAGTGGTAGAATCCTACATCGAGTCAGTTAATTTTTTTTTCATTTTCCATTTCATCCACTCTTTTTTCCAATATTTCTAAAAACCAGCAGAATTTTATATATACATATATTTTTTATCCAATGGGTTTGAACTACACTTAGAAACAAATCAATATAATCGGTAACGAACAAACTGTTTATGTGTATTGTGAACTACCACATCATGAAACGATGATTGCTTGTTATTAATTTACCTCCTGTCATGCTGAAAATTCTGAATACAAACATTTACATATATAATATACCTGATATATATTATTTTTTATTATCTAATTTGAATATTTTACAATACATATCCTTATACATTACATTCTTTGTGAATATTGTAATATCATTTGAGGGAGAGTTATCTACCTCCCCCTCAAACCAATGTGATTCATTAAAAATTAATATGGAATGAGTTATGTATGGGTTTTGTAAAATTTTATGATGTATATGATATAATAATTATACACTAATAATGATATATATAGATATATATAAATAAATATAATTTACACTATTTCAATATGACAATAAATTAGAAACTTCATTCAGGAATACACACGACCTGCCATCCATATGAAAGGTGTATTTCATTTCATACTTCTATATTATATAGATTATTATAAGAAAATTGCACTAAATATATTTTAAATTTATATGATGGTACACATTCGTTAAATAAATATAAAATTATACAGAATAAGGATGCAACAAATTAAGACACATGCAGAAATCTAAGAGATTGTTACCCAATGTTAAACCTTAACATAGAATTTTTAAATATAGGGTTATTTGAAGTCATAGTGAAACCATATATGGTATTAGATATAAAAATATCATTATTTTATTGATTTATAATAATCATATATTAATAATACATGATTATTGAATGAGTACGATTATAACAACCCTGCTCTTTATTATACACTTTTACATGATTAATTACAAAAACATGCACTTACGAAAACAATGAGGATTGAGAGGTCTAGTTTTATGGGAAATTAAAAATATTACATGAAAAATTATGACATAAAATAAAACATTAATATTGAAAACTTCTTTAACAAAGACGCAACATTCGTTCATACTTAGAATTTCATGTGATAATCTGAAGACATACATATGAAAAGGGTAAAATATAATGACAATTATGGGAGTAAAAAAGGAAAAACCTGAATAATAAAATAAAGCTTGGGATATAGGAATATTAAGTGATAATAAGAGTAACAAGAACATAATTTCATGATATTTCATGATTATCACAACATAGAAATGTAGGAAAGATATTTAACATGATGTTAACATGATCCAAGGCACATTGCACAAGAGGAATTAGTAAAATCTCATTGAAAATGAATTAGCATGAGTAAATACTTATTTAAAATGACATATAATGATAATAATCATTACCCAATGCATTGGAGCACTATCGGGGAACAACCGTCTTAATCATTTCATTTAATGCATAAGTGTGCAACATAGATCATAAAACAAGGATTCATCAGACATCATAATTTTTCCATGAATAAGATATATAGAATACATAAATTTAAGTATTAAATAATATTGTACTTATGCATAATGGTGTGTAACCTTGATAGAGAAAATGGGTATTGTATTCACTTACATGATGATATTGGCTTGGGAAATTATGGTGTATCCTCAATAGTATAACAACCTCAAAAATGAAATTTATAAAATTGGTTCATGAGAGAAAAATTGGGTCTCTCATGATTTATACATGAAGTGGTTATTAAGGGGTTAATGTATTTTAGTATACCAACATATTTATTTAAATTTAGGTGCCAAATATAAAATATTTTTTTGAAAGTAAATGAGTAGAGAGATATCACTTATGGAATTTCAACATGGTAATCGTAGAACATGGGAAGAATAAATGAGAGAGAAAGGGGTCTATCATCATTAAATAATAAGATGTGAAATATATGTGAGGTTTGAAATCATACCCAAACTTATTTAATTGAAAATAATATGGAAAAACAATATAAGGAATCATGGGTATAAATATGGAAGAAAGGAATGGGAGAATCCCTTACATGAAAGTGTGTGACTTCAAGAGTTTATGGAGGGACTTATTGAGTGCTTCTGGTGCCTTTGGTGGATTATAAAGTTATTAGGGAAGATTGGGGACGTGAATCAAAGGTTTTGAGTGAATATAAGTGGGATCATATTTTGGTTTATATAGGTAAAGAGAGAATAATTCATTAATATTTCACAAAGTTAGGTTTTGGAATATATATAATTAAATATTTAAAACTAAAAACCAACCAATGGTTTTCCCATAATTTCATCCAAAGGGGAGTATGAATAATTATTTTATAAGACTAATGTTAGAAATTATTAAAATAGTATCCCTAATTATGTGGTGGTTAGTCACACTCTCAAATGAATCATTTTAAAATGTTAAAATATTTTGTATGTTTTGGAGGGTTTACCAAGGCATTGTAAAATTAATCAAAAAAATATAAAATAACAATTTTTTAAGGTAAAATATATATTGGACAAATATACCTTTTATATTATTTTATTGAATCACTACTGGGTCATTATGATGTACAAAAACACATTATATATTTAAATGGTACTTAATTTTTACCCAAAAATACTACTCCCTCAGAAAATTTTGAATAATTCACCGTTATATTATTTCGACATCCTGAATCCAAAAAATCTATTAATTTTATCTAAATACTTTTATATATATGCGAATTATTACTTTTATAACTAAAAATTACAATAATTGAAAATTCAGGGGTTTTGACAAAAACAACTTTTAATCCTTAATAAAAATTACAATTGTTTAAATATTTTATGGTAATTTATATTTAAAAAAATTAATTTAGTAATAATATTTTTTAAAGTATAATTTAATTGAAATATCCCTTAATTCATCAAATAATATTTATTAATTTAATATTGACTAAAAATTCTATTTGTTTTTTAAAAACCATTTACAAACTAACATTAATAAAAATATATGTATATTCATTACACAAAAAATAATGCACATAATCACAGTGCTAAAGAATTTTTACATATCCCATTATAACACCCTCAAAAGACCTAAGGTTATGGTGTCCGATGGTTACAAACTCTTGGGGTGTTTCTGATAACATCGCTTCGGTGGTAGTCTCTATTTACTTCCACTTCTCCTATAGGTAGTTCTATTCAAACTTAACGTGTCGATTCTCATCTTGGGCTAGGTCCAGAGTGAAGAAAAGTGATTATACCTCAATTATGAGCTCCAAAAAATGGGCTTTATATGAAGAAATTATACTACATGATTCCATCACTTCCATTGTCTATGTAAATTGGATTTTTTAAGAAACTATATTTATAAAAATCATGTGATCACTTTCAATGACTATATTAGTAACGATAAAAACGGATAATTGTATTATAAAATCCAAAAATATTAAACTAAAAAACTTAATGTGTTTTATATAACCATTTTACAAAATAATGAATTTAATTATATCAAGTGGAATGTTCATTAATAAATGTTTGGGTCATTACAATCGTCCCCCTTCATGAATTTTTCCCTCAAAATTTCTTTTTCTCACACAAAAATAGATGTGTGTAACTCTGACGCATCACTTCCTATGATTCCTACATTGTTTCATCAAACTTTTGGTTTCTCCAAAACACAGTGACTTGGGTAATTGTATTATTTTAGAGAATATTTTCCCTACAATCTAAGATATACAATGTCTTCTCTTCTTAAGAGAGTACATTCCCCAATGGTACCTCCTTTGGATTGAGTACATGTGAAGGATCAGGTAAGTACATCCTCCATAGTGATACATAGAATACATCATGTACTTGATATTGGTTCGGTGGGTGTGATAGTTGATTAGCCTCTACTCCAATACGGTCAAGGATCTCAAAATGGCTGATGTCCCTTAGACTAAGAATTCCCTTTTTCCAAAATCTTATAAATCCCTTCCATGGTTATACAGGTATAAATACCATGTCTCTAACATAAAACACCCGGTCTCATCAATGATTATCACCATAACTCCATTATTGACTCTGAGAAGATTTTATATGTTGTTGGATGGTCTTAGCCTTTACCATTTCATGAACCATTTTTGGACCTTGGATTTTTCACTCCCCAACATCATCCCAACATTGCGGAACTATGCACCTCTTCCTATAAATGGATTAATAAGAATCCATTTGGATGATTACGTGGAAACTATTATTGTAAGAGAATTACACCATAGGAAGATGTTAATCCCATCCCCATTATAAGTCTATTTAGCATGGTCTCAATATGTCCTCATTTGTTTGGATAGTCCCCCCATATTGGCCATCGGTTTGGGGAAGATATGTTGTATTTAAGTTCAACTAAGTATTCATAGTGTGTTAGAGATGCTTTCAGAACACAGAGGTAAATCTTTGATCTCATTCAGATACAATAGATAGTGTTACTTCACATATCCTTACCACTTTTCTGATTTATATCTGTTCATGTTGATCCAATGATAAATAAAATCTAATTTCATTGAAGTGTGTAATATTTTTATGATGATCCACAACAACCTAGATATCATTGTTCCTTTGGATGTCTTCAGATGTTTTTTTGGAAAAGTCCACGATGATGGTTTACCATTTTCATATTGGTGTTGGTAATGGTTGCATTAACCCCTTATACTTCTTCCTTTCAGTTTTCACATGCTATCATACCCAGATCATTGATATATACACATAGATCTCCTTCTTCATGTTATCACACCAATAATTATATTAGAGATCTCTATATGTATTTGTGTTTCATGGGTGAATGGACAAATTTGAACTATTCTCATCATCCAAATGTTATTTCATTTACTTTGGACTTGATGGAACACGTAGTCTTGACACCAATCTCACAATTCCTTATCAATTTCCATTGATCTCTGAAGATTTCCCTTTTCTGATATTGTCTACTTACTTTTGAATTAAAATATTATCCTTATTATCATCATTTAACATTTCTAAAATATTCAATTGAGCAATATTTTGTGAATGTATTAATGATGTTCCATTCTTTATGATATCCATTTCTATCTTCATCAATTCTATGAAGATTGGAGTATTTTCGATTCTCATCAATGATATAATTGTTGGGTCCTTTCTACGTAAAGAATCTGCCACCTTATTTTCATTCCTAGGGTGGTAATGGATCGAGCAGTCATAGTCTTTGATTAGCTCAAACCATCATTGTTGGATCATTTTGAACTCTTTCTATGTGAATATATCTTGATTATTTTGTGATCCGTATATATTTCACACATCTCCCCAATGTGGTAACGTCACAAATTTTTTTATGTGGAGATTAATAAAGCCAACTCAATATCATGTGTTCGATAGTTTTTCTTGTGAACATTAAATTTCCATGAATCATAGGAAGTTACTTTGTCATTTTTCATCAACCCACAGCCCATGACCTTTGATGAATCACTAAATACAAAAAAGTTCTCTACTTGTGGGTAATGTGAGAAGATGAACAGTGATATGCAACTATTTCAACTCCATGAAGCTATCCTCACATTCATCAATACATGAAAACATAAATCCATTCCAATATATCTTGGTAAGTGGGTTTGGAAGTCGTGAGAAATTTCTCACAAATCAGTGATAATATTCAGTTAACCCAAGGAAGATACTGATATCCTTCAATGATATTGGCCTTGACCATCCCTCAATTGCATTTGTCATGGAGGCATCCATAGACATCCCATTTCTTGAGATCATATGACCCAAGAATGAGAAATCCTTTAACTATATCTCACACTTTCTATACTTTTCACAGAGCTTCTCCGTTCGCAATGTATCTAGTAAAATTCTTAGATCCTCCTCATACACCTCCTTCATTTTGGAGTATACTAGAACATATTATATAAATACTACCAAAAAACTGTCGAGGTAATATATAAAGACTCTATACATAAATTCCATGAACAATTTTGGAAAATTACCGAGTTCTAAAGGAATTACAATGAATTCATAGTGCTCGTACATTGTACTAAAAGCAATTTTGGGGATATCCTACTTATTCACACTTACTTGGAAGTATCCTGACTGCAGATCAACCATGTAGAATTATTGTACTCCCCATAAATGATCGAACAATTCCTCATTTAGTGGAAAAGAATACTAGTTATTTATTTTGATTTTGTTGAGCTCATAATAATCAATCCAAAGGCGCATTGACCCATCATTCTTGTTGATGAAGAGGACTGATGCACACATTGGTGAAGCACATGGGTGTATAAACCATTTATCCAAAATATCTTGTAGTTTTTTCTTTATATCCTAAATCTCAACAGCAACTGTTCTATATGGATACTTGGATATTGGAAATTCCCAAGGTATAAGATCAACTGAGGATTCAACATCTCTTCTAGGAGGAAGACCAAACCAATTCTCAGGAAAAACTTCATTGAATTCCCTCATGGTAGGAATGTCTTCAAGGATGGTTTCATCCTTATTCTCAATCATTTATGAATGATACGTGTGCTCAAAGGGTAGTAATATCCTCTCTTTAGATGAGGGTGTAAATGAAGATTCATCATCCTCCTTTTACTTGTAATGAATCGGGGGTTGATTCTCCATATGGAGGGTCATCTTCCTCTCACAATAATTTATGTTGGCTCTATATTGGGAAATCAAATCCATTCCTATAATTGTATCAAATTCTAAGAGGGTGAGTAATATGAGGTTTAATGAAAATTTCAATCAATAGATTGTGATAGGAGAGGAGTTATATTCATGTGATTCAGTAATTTCTGCATTTTTCATTATCAATGACATCTCTACTTCTATGATTTGTGGTGGTGTTTGTATTGTTCTACTAAACATTCGAGATTTAAAAGAATGTGTGGAACTATAATCAAAATGTACGTTCACAATTTAATAAGGACTAAAAAACGTACTTTAACCACTTTATTTTCGGGTTTGGTAACATGGAAGTTATTTAAAATGCTCACACTAGCTGCCTTAGAGGTATTCAGATGCCTCCCAAAACCATTGGCATAGGGAAATCGTTTCAGGAGTTCTCTAGTTCTTTGTAGTTGATGTAATGAAAAATGATTTGAGGTTCAAACAAATAAATTTGTCGCCATTTCCATAATAGCTGGTTTTTCATGTCAATATATAATGGAATGGTTCCCATATCTTCTAAACCTAAAGCATTTCTTCATCCCCTTTAGGCAATTCCATGGTGCTTTTGTGAGCACCATTAGAAATTGGGGTTCTATAATTTCATAGAAAAGTTGGAGTTACCCATTGGAACACTATAATTAAGGTCCAAATTTCACTTCATCTACCCATTACACCCCTAAAATTCAGTGATCTCCATTTTTTTACATTGAGGGATCATCGTACAATTTCCTCATAGCTATCAAAGTCATGAATCATATGGTTTTTCTGTAAGCTAGGTTTTATCCCACCAAATAAGTTGTGAACATTCTATTTTGGGGTAACTACAAAACTAGATGAATATCATTCATGCATTTTGGGGTTTTCCTCATATGCTCCAATGTATTCTTTGTATTTTTTTTCTTGATGGAATGGAATTACCTTTCTATTTTGAGACATGGGGAGGATGGAAAATATTTATTGAAAATGATTTTATTGAAATCCTACAATTCCAATTCCTCTATCTCTTCCTCATGAATTATATTTTTGATCAATTCCCACCATTCATTAGCTTCACCCTCCATACGATAAGTATCCATAAGGACCTTCTCTTGTTTGGAACGATGAATGATGGAGAAGATATTATAAATGTAGTAAACACATTGTTTGGTGATTGGGGGATCCGATGATCCATGGAATGTAGGAGGCCTTTGTCTCATGATGCTCTCGATTGTGGATTGTTATTTCTAAGGGGGTTGAGAGATCCTATTGACACATTTAATTCTTTCTCAAAGCGGTGTTTTTAGGTTTTACCATTAGATACTTCTATGGAAGAATGACCTATACTTGTCTGTTTCCTAACAGTGATGTAATTTCATGATAATCCCCTTATAATATAATCATCAAAGTTTGGGGATGTTTTAATTATACATATTATTATCCCAAATTCTATGATGAGGGTTTTAAAATCTAGATCCCAATAATATCTAAACCTATCCTCTGATACCATCAATTACAACCCTTCTCTTTATTACACACTTTTGCATGATTTATTAAATAAAAAACATCTTACGAAAACTCTAAGGATCAACAGGTCTACTGTATTAGGAAATAAGGAACATTACCTTACAACCTAAGACATAAAATACCACATATTTATTGAAAATATCTTTTACATGACCATATCATTCCATTGTACTTATCCTTGCAAGGGATAACCTAAAAACTTACATAAGAAGAGTGTGAGATATAAAACCTAGTTAGGGTATAATAAATAATTAACAGGATGAATACAATACATTTTAGGAAATAAGAATATCAGCGTAGAATAAAATAAACATGAATATAAATTCATTATATAACATGATTATCAAAACCTAGATTTTTGGCAACATCAATTAACATGATATTATCATGACCCAAGGATCCTTAGACATAGTGCATGAGTAAAACCTCATTGTACATGAATTAAAACGAGTTAACACTAATTGGAAATGATATATCAAGAATCTAATCTTTACCCAATGCATTGAAGCGCTATTAGGGCACACCCTTCTAAATCATTTCATTTCATCCGCAAGTGTACCACATAGTTAAAAAACAAGCATTCATTAATTTTAATAATTTTTTTTCTGAATAATATATGTGTAATACATAAATATAATTCATGAATAAACATTTAAATGTTCATAAAGTTGAATACCCTTGATTCATAAATGGGTATGGTATTCACTTACTCGATGACTTTGGCATGGGAAATTTTGGAACAACTTTGGTAGCATAATGATATTAAATATAAAATCATAAAAAGGGATGATGAGATATAAAGGGGTATATCGTCATTTATATATGAAATCGTCAATATTGAGGTCATGGAACTTAATATCCCATCTTATTTAATGGAATTTAGATGCATAATATAAAATAATTTCTTGAAAGTAATTGAGGAAAGAGAAATCCTTTACTGAATTTCAGCCTGGTAATAGGTGTACATGGGAGGCATTAATGAGATAGAAAAGGGGAATATCATCATTAAAAAATAATGAGAGAAGTATAGGTGAGGTGAGAAATCCAACACCAACATTTTAAATTGAAAATAAAATTGAAGAACAATATACAGAAACATGGACATAAATAAAGAATGCAGGAATGTAAGGATCCCTTACTTAGAAGTGTGTGATTTCAATTGCTTGAGGAGGGGATTAATGAGATCTTAGAAAGCCTAGAGAGGTTTCTAGAGAGAGTAGGGAAGAGTTTTGATGGGATCCAAGGGTTTCGAGTGAATATAAGTTAGAGCTCTGTTGAGTTTATATTAAAAAATAGAGGGGAAATCATTAATATTTCACAAACATCGAATTTGAAATCTATATAATTAAATATTAAAAACCAACAACCAAACCATAGTTTTTACCTATGGTATTTGATAAAGGGGATTAAAAATCCTTATTTTATAAGGCCAATGGCCGAAATTATAAAAATTTTAGGTTTCCTTATGGGAAAGTGAGTCATAATCTCAAGGGAATCATTTAAAAATTATAAAATATTTTATAAGTCTTGAAGGGTACACTAAGTCATTCTAAAATTAATAAAACAAATATAAAATCAAAATTTTAATGGTAATACATATTTTGGCCGAATATCCATTTTATATTATTCTATTACATCATTATTTGGTCATTATGATGTCATAATACATTTTATATATATAAACGATATTTAATTTTTACCCGAATGATCGATTGTCTTAGAAAATTAAAAAAAATCACCGTTATATAACTTTGACATCCTGAATCCAAAAATTATATATATTTTATTTAAAAATATTCAAAATATTTTAATTTTTACTATTTATATAGAAAATGACATTTATCTAAAATTCATCCTTTTGAGAAAAAAAGCATTCAAACCATAATAAAAATTATAGATGAAAAAACATTGTATGATCATTTATATGTAATAAAAGTATTTTAGTAATAATATATTACTTAAATATCTTTAAATTAAAAAAACATTAATTCATAAAAATATATTTCTTATTTTAATATTAACTACAAATACAATTTCTGCATTAAAACCTATCTATAATGTAACAATAATAAAATGAATTTATATTAAATATAAAATATTAATGCACATGATCATAGTTGTATGGTATTTTTACATAACCCCTTATAATACCTACATAATACATAAGAGTATTGTGTGCAATGGTGACAAAGTCTTGGGGTGGCTTGGTTAACATCAATCGGGTGGTAATCTCTATTAACTTACACTTCTCCCATATTTGGTTCCATTCATGTTTAATATATTGAAGCTTGACTTGGGATTGGTCAAGAGAAAAGCCCAATGAAACTACCTCATTTATAAGCCCTGAAAAATGCACTTCATATGGATAAATTCTACAAGATGAGATCATATTTTTCTTTTTCTATGTAAATTGGATTTTTTAAAACCCTATATTTATACTAACCATGTGATCACTATTGAAAGTCTATATTAGCAATGGTAACAATACATAAAGGTATTTTAAAATCCAAAAACATAAAACCATTATAGTTCATATGTTTTATATAACCATTTTACATAATAAAACATTTAATTATATTATGAGGAATTTTCATTAATAAATTGTTTTGTCATTACAACGATGAGTGTCATGACACATGGTAACAAAATTTCATCTCACTTTCTATTCCCATGAGATACATTCCTTATACAGTAGTGATTTCTATTTTGTGGTATATATATATATCCTAAGAATTTATTATATGAATATAATAATAAAATTTATGGGTATTTAAATATCCATGTTATTATATTCCCCTTATGTGGATTAGTTTTCAAAATATAGCAAATTGATAGATTAATTTTGTATCAATTATCTTTGATTAAGATATATGCCATGTAATGCACCATCATTTTTTATGAGGTTTATATACTACCATAAAAATGTTATATCATGAATCCACTTATTTTAATGAATGTTTATGATTCAGGAATATCCGTTTCCATTCATATAGAGTATGATCCCATGTTACGATGTCATAAATGTTTATTAAAAAAATCTCATTGTTTATCTAGATTGCTTATGATTATGGTCCGTTGATGAAATATTTGGACACATATATTAATAACTATAATTATTTTAATTATATTCTAGTTATTCATTTTATATCTATGTAATGGTAAAATTTTTCCACTTTTGGGAACATAATATGATTAATAATGTGTTTGTACGATTTTTTTACCTCTATCATTGGTCAAAATGCTAGGTTCTTTCAAAACCTTGTTTTCTAAAAAGGTTTCATAAAATAATCGAAAATTTTGTTTTGATTATTCAATGAATTTGTTACCAATGTTTTAACATTTCTAATAAAAAAATTTCTTATAAAATATACATCTTTTAATTTATATGTATATACAATTTTATAAAATTTTTACAGAGATAATGGAATGTTCATCATATACGGATTTACATGTCATCATGAATATTTTTACATTGATGATTCCTTTACAGGATTAAAAAGTAAATTTTTTTAAAATAATATTTTCAAAATACTCATTTAGTTATTTTTTGTGTTTTTATTTTGAATTGAATGATTTTTCTAAAAAAATTATTGTTTTAAAATATTTTTAAAACAACGTTTATATGATTTATAATTATTTTCCACATAACGATTTTCAACGAATTGTCAAGAACATTTTTTATGCTTTTAATGTAATTTAAAATAATAACTACACAAAATATTTTAATGGTTTATTTATATGTTTTCAATGTGTTTTAAAATAATTTTTTTTAAATGATTTGAAAATTATATTATAATTTTTCATGCAAATACTGTTTTTAAAATAATTTCCAGAATTCTTTCTATGTTTTCAAATCATTTTCAATGAAAATGTTTTTCAAAATTTCTTATATTTTAAAATTAATATCTCAATTAATTATGGACATTCAACTTAGAAAATTATTTAAATGTAATGGAAATTATTTATTTAAATGGAATGGATTTTTAAATGGTTTTATGAACATGGTTTTCAATGAAATACTATATTCCTTATAAAATGTTCCATATCACACTTGAAAATCCTTCTCTATAGATGATGGAATACTTTGAGATAATGTTTATTTTGATAGAATATTTCCAAGAACACCATTCATATTCTTTTTTCAATCGTTTTTGTTTTGATATTAGTGACACTCATTCATTATCCATGGGTTATATTCATTATAGAACAATGTATTTTTCATGGGTTATGCTTTGATGTAATAACACCTTTATATTTTCCATATGTAATTATATGTTATAATGTTGTGATACCCATTTAATATAATAGGTTATGATATTATGTTTATGAAACCCATATCTTTTTATGGGTATGGATATGATGCATGTTTTATTATCTTGTGGGACATGTATGCTTGCTTTTATATTGCGGAAGGTGGGACCTATATCTACCCCAAAACAATTTGGAAATTATAATTGTTTTATAAACCAAGAGGGTAAATGGAATGGAATACACAAACCCAAAAAAGAATGTACATGGAGGGTATCATAAGCCTGAAATAAAAGTTCATCTTATGCTCTAAATAAGAGGGTACATGGGTGGACATATGAGTCCTGAAACAAGAGGGTACACAGAAGGGCATACCAAGCATTTAGTAGGTACAAGGGTTATTATCCCAAGCCCATCCTATTATGAATGTATTTTTAGGTAGATTTGACATATTATTTTCTATTTAAATTTGAATCCCAAAATTTTAAGTCATTTTCCAATTATATTTTTATTATCTTATTTATTTTATGATTCATTTCTTCTGAACAATAATATTTTTTCCACGATTCATGTTTCTGATCATATGATTTGTAGGGTATGAAATTTTAGTGTTATAATCATGTTTGCATAAACAATTATCAGGTTTAGGCTTACATGTCTCCCATTTTTACCCTTTCATAGCCTCTGATCTCACCCATTTTTATGTTTTCTTCATCTAATTGTGTTGATTTGTATTATATTTGATGTTTTTTATGATGTTTTCTAATTAATAATAATCATAGTTGAAATGATGTAGATCTCATATGTACTATGTTTTAGGTATCCATTATAGAAAAAGAAATAAGCTAATACCAAAGTTTTAAGTTTTGTGGTATATTATTATGTATTACTCAAAAGTGATATAATGTCGATGTATGTTAAGAGAAGGTAATTATATTTTGTACTTGAATGATGGTTTAGTCAATAGTTGGAAATGGTTACACATCATCGTGTTTGTGGGAAAAATTGGGAATGAAGAATGCATGTCATGCTCCTCCACAATATCAAATTCATCCAACCATTTATCCTCATTGATGCATGTTTGTTCCACCAGTAAATCCTCTTTTCCACTCCCTGATTTGTTGTTTTCACAATAATTGCCTCAACACATTGCATCGGTTTCCTTCTATGATCTATTTCTTCCATAAAAGGCCCAGCTGCCACCAAACAATTTGTAATCTTTGATTTCCTGGCATCACATCACTTTTTTTATAGCATCGTGCACTTCTTTTATTCCAACTCCAGATTCACTTTCTCAAGAATATTCCCTTTCACTTTTGGTATAGGGTTATAACAACCAAATCAGTTTATTTTTTGTCTCTCTTAAATACATTATATTCAATAGATAGCCTATATTTCCTAAATCAAATAGATTCATTAAAACAACACATGGTTATTTAAGAGATATTCATAACCTATTCTGTAAACATAAAATTTCCACATCACTGTTTTATGTTTGAAAAACAGAGATACACAGTTGCGATCATAGTGATATTTGTAGTCTGATAGAATCAAGTTAATTTTTTGTAAATAGTATATTACCCTTTTGAATTGTAACGTTCCCTTATAAATAGTAACCTACACTTATGAATATTAATACTACCATTATGAATTTTATAATTATCCATGAATGTATAAATAATATTTAGGAACCTTAATAATATAGATAAATATTTTGAGTGTTGGTATTTTTGATTAAATATTTTTTTACTTAAAAATTTAATTTATTATATTTAGATAATTATTTATAAAAAATTTAGTATATTTTTGTATTTTACAATTCCATAAATGGTTAGAGGAACTTTTGGATCACATGAATCATGACTATTCATTGTTTTGTGCAAAAATATTAAAATAATAATTAAAATAATGTAAAATACCTCATCTCCTCTACTTTGTATACCACCCTCACCCTCCTCATCCTCTCACACCACTCAAGATTCATGCCTTGCCTAAATTCTCCTCAAAGATTTATTTATACTCCTATACCACATGAATGTCTTTCTGGTCACACCAAAAGGAAAGAAACAAAATCCAATATGAGATTCTCAAGGAGTACTCAATATGTGAACCTCTTTATCTTTTCATTCAAATTCTTTTACAAGTTTCATTATTTAGTTTTTATATACTCACCTCCCCACATCCATGTTCTATAAAAATTCCATTGCCTTAAATGTACTGTAATTTTTTATTCTAATGTAATATTTCATAATCATATCTCCTTTCCCACACCTCTTTCACTTGAAATGAAAATATTGTCCGAGATGTGTTCATTTATCATATTCTGGAAAGACGGGTTTTCAATTTCAATTACTATCTTAAAAAATGGCCATGGAAACTTTTTAATGGATGAAACAAATTATAATATATTTATATTTCCTTATTCAATGTTCTGGTATCATTAAACACGGATAATACAAAATAATAATACAATACAAGTGAATTATGCACTAAACCGCCCAGTTAATACAAGAATTTATTAATAACTTTTAACTAATCTTTAATCCTCAAGTATATAACCCAAAATCAATATAAGGTCATTTTTAATGACACTAATAATATATATTTAAAATTATAGATGTTTATCAGATTTTTAAACGAACTTCCATTCATGAATACAAGTAAATTGGACATGATAACCAAGGAAGAAAATAGTTCCAAAAAAATAAAATTGAATCTCTTAAAACCATCAAAAAGGGAATGAAGGAAAATAATAAGGCTATACCATATAAATTAAATGTTTATGAGGTTCCATAATTATTAATTAATGAATCTAAATTTTATTATTCTGGACATTAAGATCAATCAAGAAAACTGTCGGGCATATGGTAAGGGATCCCCCCTCTCAAATTTTAATCAAGAATTCCTTGTATGTTGTGTCCTTAGAATTTTAATTCCTAATGATTTTATATGTTTTATAAAATTTTATATACTTCCATTGTGATATATAAATTATGGGATACCATTTACCTCTCATCAATTCCTCACAAGAAGACTCATTGCCATGTCAACATTTTTGTAAGAGGTTTCTCATCTCACTATCAATTCCTTGAGATTTACAATATTCACCACTTATTACATGTATGTGTTGTATGTGTACTGCCTATTGATATATAATATCATTATAATCTTTATAATCATGGTATATAATTATTCAATTTATTATTATTAACTTTTGGTCATACAATTTGATTGATAACAATGTAGTAATGAACTCCGTCTCACTTTCTATTTCGTTGTGACTTAAGTTGTATTGTGTACCTAATAATTCTTATGTGGTGTAACTACTTCCCATTTGAGAGAACTTTTCATTTGAAATTAAAATTCTATTAATTGACGATTTTCTAGTTTCATTGATTTGTTAATTGTATTATGATATATAACTTATGACATACGATGTTTATTTGGAATGTTGTTTTAATTATGGAAATCGTGATAAATCTGAATTCTATATCCTATAGGGATATTGAGAAGGTATATTTTAAATGTATTAAATCTAGTTTTAAATAATTATGTGGACAAACAGAGATGAGTGGGGCCCACTACATCCCCTCGATACATCGAAAACTCTCATGAGACAAATAAGTTGGCAACATACCCATCTAGTTTATTTCCAAAAATAAGACATCTTTATATACAAAGAAATAAACAATATCTATGGTATAATGTTTTCATGTTCCTAATACATGATTTCCAAATAATAAGCATTATCTTTAGTCATTTTTAGTTATTACTATACTTGACATTTTCACTATGTAAAAATCTATGGATGCAGTTTCATTCATTGGTTATTAAAGACGTGTGTTTTTCATTTATTCACCATGACATATTAACTACGCCATTTTGGTTATTATTATGTTCTTCATTATAAATTCTTACGATATTGGTTACTCTTACTGATCATTTGAGCTCACCCATTTCATTTGTTTATCTTCCATAAATTATGAAGGGGAGACCATTTATTAAGTTCTTGTGGTTTCAATTTATTAGTTCATTGTTATGTATTGTATTTGGTATAATTATCATTGTAATATGAGTTTCATGTATGTATCTAGTTTTTATAATAAAAATAAACTGATCATTCCTTCAATATTTCATTCTTCTTAATCAGGAAAATTTAAAAATTAATGAATCAGCTCTAGGTTTCTAAGGTTAGGGTGTTACAATTGGTATCAGAGAAGTATATTAGAAACCTTGGGAACTAGATTTAGAAAAAATAGTTTCGGTAACATAACCCTAAGATATACTATGAGGAAGATTATAGAATAATCACCCACATCAATATTTAGTGAAATATATATAAAAAATATCTATGAAAATTTTTTTATTGGAGGGAATGATATAACATAACAAATTTTTAGGGTATGATTATATTAAATACATTCAATTAATTAGATATCCAATATTTTATAATGACTGATTTTCTTTGAAAAAAAACATAGTTATGTAAGATATAGTCACAACCTATATATTAAACTTATATTTTCTGCTTTTTTGTTTTAAATTTTGAAAAACCAACAAACACAATTGCGATTATTGAATCCAGATAATTTTCAATGAATGGTATCCTTATTTTTAGAATATTAACTTACCACTGAGAATATTAAAATTTCCATTATTTATAGTAATATTACTATTATGATTGGTAACCTTATTCATGAATATATAAATTAAATTTATGGACCGTAAAAATTGTGATGAATATTTTAAGTGTTGGTATTTATTGATTAAATAATGTTTATAATTAAAAATTAAATTTATCATATTTAGAAAATTATTTTTTAAACAAGGAATTCATATTTAGAATCCTCAAATTGAAATATGGTAAGGGTTATTATTTGGGATCACATGAATCAAGACTATTCATAGTGTTGAGAAAAATCTTAAAATAATAATTAAAATAATGTAATGTCTCTCCTCCACTCTGCTCTATAGACCACCCATCAACCCCCTCATACTACCACAATAATAATTCTTAATTAACTTCCCAGATTCGGCTTAAATATATCCCAAGGATCCTACCCCACGTCCAAGTCCTTCTGGTTTCACCAAAAGGAAAATTAAAATTATTTAAAGACATTCTTAAGGAAGAGTACTCTAGAGGTGAACCTCTCTTCTATTTTCATTGAAATTTATTTATAACTTCCATTATATTATTAGTATGTCTTCACCTCCCGCCATAAAATTGTACGATAATTCAAATACCATACATGAACTGTAATTTTTTTATGCTAATGAAATATTTCATCATCATCTCTAATTTCCCACATCTCTTACAATAAAAATGAAAAACTGTCTCAGATGTGTTAAATTATCACATTCACGGACCACTAGTTTTCAATTTATATTACTATCATCATGACTAGGGATAAAACCATTTTAATAGTTCAACCGTATCATAATATATGTGTTTTACCTTATGCAATGTATTTTAATCCTTACACAATCATAATAAAAAAACAATAATACAAAACAAATTCATTATGAAACAAACCACCAAGTTAATCCAAGCATTTTCAATAACTTTTAACTAATGAGTCATCATCATGTATATAACCCAAAATAATTATAATAACATTTATAATTTAACTAATAATATATATTTACATGTATGGTTGTTTAACTACATTTCAAATGAACATCCATTTCCGAATACAATTAAACCGGTTCTGAAATCCACGGAAGAAAATGCTTCCAAAACAATAAAATTCGATATCATAAACCCAAAAAATAAGGCATAAATAAAACTAATAATGATATAAAATATAAATTAAATGTTTATGAGGTTATGTAATTATTAATTAGTGAAGCATATTTTGATTATTCTGGCCATTAAAATCAATCAAGAACACCTTCATGCATAAGGTATGGGATCCTCTCTCTCACATTTATTTAATAATTACCTCTATGTTGGGTCCTTATATTTTTATTTTCTAATGATATGGTATGTTTTTTCACCTCCCCCATACTTATAATGGGATATATAAATGAATGGATATCCCTTTACCTCTCATTAATCCCTCATAGTATCACTAATTACGATGTCATAATCTTTGTTAGGGTTTTCTCATCCCACTTTCAATTCCCTGAGATTTCCACTACTCACCGCATATTACATGAATGTGGTGTATGTGTGCAGTCTATTGAAATATAATATCACTATTATCTTTATATTAATGGTATATGTGGATTAAATTTATTATTATTAACTTTTCCTCAATCGATTTGATAGATTACAATGTGGTAAGGAACTTTGTCTCAATTTCCATTTTGTTGTGACTTAAATTTTATTGTGCACCTTATAATTATTATGTGGTGTACCAAGAACCCATTTGATATAACTTTATATTTTAAATTATATTTCTATTAAATATCCATATTATAGTTTTAGGGATATTAATTTTTTCTTAAGCTGTATACCCTTTCACATATGGTGTTTATTTGGCATTTAGTTTTAAATATGGAAATATGGATGAATCCATATTCATCACTCTATATTAATATTAAGAAGGAATATTTTAATTTTATTAAATATATCTCAAAATAATTATTTGGTCATTCTTTTATGGGACGGACCCGCTATATCCCTTAGATGCATCAACATGTCTCATGTGACAAATCAGCTGGCGACAAACCCTTCAAGTTTGTTTCCAAAAATCAGGTGGGTTTCTACCCATATACATAAACTGTTTTGATGGTATAGTTTTATCATTACTATATAAATGAAATATAAATAATAATCATAATCTTTATTTATTTTTATATATTATTATCCATGAGGTTTAAACTAGGACAATATCTATGAATGTAGTTTAATTCATAGTTTACTAATGGCATGTGTTTTTCATTTATTCACCATGCCATATTGTCTATGAATTTTTTTTATCATTCTATTATTTAAGATTCATGAATCCATTATTTTTTACCCTTACTAAGAATTTGATTTCACCCCTTCCATAATTTTCCTTCAACATGTTATGAAGAGAAGACCATTTATTGAGTTCCCGAGGTTATAATTTATTAGATTTTTGTTATGTATTGTATTTTTTACCATTATTATTGTAATATAAGTTTCATATATTTATCTAGTTTCGTCAAACATACTAAAATGATATTTTTATTATTATTTAATTCCACTTAAACATACCAATGTAATAAGCAATCCACTAGCTCCGGGCATCTGGGGGTGGGGTGTTACAAGGGTTCTCTTAATGGCATTATAATACAACTAGATATTTTGATTTATGTGTGGGGTTATCACACTAAGAGGATCATTTTGGTAGTTCTCCTCAATCATTGAATGTTGAATACGTCTCTCTAGAATCTTAATAGGCTTATTTTAAATAGGAGACCCTCCTTCACCAATAGGCCTCAGTTGCACACTTTTTTCAATATCATCCCCACTAACTTTCATGAAATTATATATTTTTTACTGGAAAATTATAGAACCAACACATGTCTCAGTTCATAATTATAAGGATTTTTGTATTATCTTATCTTTGAGAGAGGATTTTATATATGGTCCGTCCTAGAAATATATATTTGTTTGTAATCTCTAGTTGTATTTTTTGAGTTGGTTGGTTGGGTTCCATGCTGGTATGGATTCCCCATGTGTATCTATATGGTGTGATATTCTAGGTATCCCTATTCCATTTCATAACCTCATGTTCATTTGTTATATTGGTAATTTTTGGGGGTTTATTCTATTATGTAGATGAAAAAACTAATGAGTTGATGATTCCTAACATTCCAAGATTGGTGTGGATGTGGACCTTTCATCCAATTTTCTTGATAAAATATTTATAAATGAGGGTAGTGATTTTGAATGGTGGAAGTGTATATTACTCTACTCTCTATCTTTGTACTGATTTAAATGCAATATTCAAGGTAACTTTTTTAATCATGTAGAATATTTTCATTGCAGATCCCCTCCTCTACGCATGATGTCTTATATCCAAGGAATGCATTTCATCAATACCCATCATTCATTCAAGCCCAAAAGTAACTAGTCTCCTCTTATACTATCCACTTCATCTGTCATCCATCCCCCCATCCCTTTGAGTTCCATTAATCTTTATTATTTGTGCTCCACCAATATATTTTACTTTCTCTTTATGTATGGACTTGAGGTATCCCACTAGAATTTCCACTTATGCCTCTTCTTTTTATTCTCCCATGATTTTAATTCCTCCTAACATACCATTACCTATTTATCCAAAATAAATTAATCCCTATTTTATATACAATTTTCTTTCTCCCCTTAGGAAAAAACTAATATTTCAAATACAAATTTTATTTGTTGTCATAATAAGTGAACCCCCTTCCTCTCCTCCTACCACCAAAATTATTACCTTGCAGGTTTCTCAAAATCCTCAATTATTTTGAATTATAGTGGTCTCATATCTTCACTCTACATTAGAGGATACCATTAATAACTCTTCAAATTCCCTTCCTCTTCCGTATTATCCTCCAATCTCTCCTCCTTTAAAATGAGTGCGAACCACATTAAAATATAACGTTTTAGCTTCCATGTATTCTCCCCCTCTTTTTGTTTAAACGTTAGTTTCCAAATCCATGTGTTCCTTCCTTAAATGACGACCTTTACTATTTGTAATGATCGTGGATTAGGCATGTGAGTTTAAGAATGAGTTTCTTGTCTCAAGAGATTAGGAAGTGAAAAGCTTAAGTGGTAGCTATTTTGGAACTGAAAAAACTCCCATTCAAAATTTCACTATTTTATAATCAATTAAATACGTGGTATTGTAATAATTTCTCTTCAGATAATATAAATATTTTTATTTTTTATAAATAACTTATTGTAGTTTATTTCATTAGTTCCTTTGATCAGTATGTTACTTTAAATTTCATGTGGGATCCCATAAAATTATCTCATCTTTCGTATTTTCCATGTATGAAGCATCATCCCAATATGCTTTGTGGCAGGATATTACATGTTTTTATCTAAGACAGTATTTGTTGACAGTGGAAGGTGACATAAATGTTATCTTAGATACATCAGAAAGAAATGGTAGATGACATTATTCTAGTAAGGCCATCCTGAACTTTTCTATGTGTTTATAGCAATTTGGGAATATTGATCTTGGATACTGTTGAGACCACTATATGTGGCGAAATAATAAATTAGGTCATGATAGAACATGGATGCATCTAGATAGTGGATTGGTGAACCATCTAGCCATTTCTAAATTATATTATTTCAAAGACACACATCTAGATAGAGTGTTCTATGACCATTCCCCTCTCTAGTTTGATTTGTGCTTCAAAGATTATTCTAGTGAGTGATTTTCATTCCTTCAATGTTTGGTTACTTATCTATATTACCATTGGGTAGTGCATACTTATTTCAACAAACTAGTGTTAGGTATCATTTGAGTGGCCCTTCCTAAAAAATTCAGACACCTCAAGAAAGTAATTCAAATTGAAAACAAACAGAGAACAATGATATCAGAATATAGATTCCGTGGATAATGAGTTGTACTATTTAGAAGTCTTCCATAAGAATTTGTGGGTTCTCAAACATTATAACCTACTCAAAAAAAGAAAACGAGATCATGATAATGGTCTAATTTCCTAAGATAGATATCTCATGAGTTATCAATAGCTATGTGGATAATATTAAGAGATAAAAACAATTTGTATTTCTATTCATGAATTAAGGAGATGCATAACACCATCATGAATAATATTCTTTTGAAGTATAGCTCCTATAAATCTGTTCTGTGTGAATAAGTGTGTTTGGATCTCTTTTTATACCATTCTTTTATTGTATGGTGTGATCATTGATTGCACAATATATTTCACACTGGTCCAACTAAAAATATTTGAAGTTATAACTAGTGTGGTTTTGGTTATGGATGCCTCTTTTTTAGAATAAATTATAGAAGAATAATAAATTTTATATGCTTTTAAATCACATGATCCTACATGTACTCTTTGTCCGAATATCTTCCCTAGAATCTTCTTCTCCTCTTATTCAGAGACCATAAAATCTCTATGACCGATTCATTGTAGCATGTGTTTTGATGCAACAGTATTCCAAGAGTGGCTATTGAGAACTCCCCGGTTCACATTACCAAGTGGGAGAAACCATTTTTTATCAAACATTATTTTAAAATTATTGTTTTCAACTTCTCATATAAATTATCGGAATGTATTATCAATAGGTAGCTATACTATTTTATTTGTTATTGGGTACCAATGGATCAAAATAGTTTTTTTCAGGGAATGTTCAATTTATGGGGTTATATGGATGGCACAAGAAATTTTATATGACATCAATTAAAAATTGAAATGATTGAATATGGTTGTCAAACTCAACATGGAAAAAAATGGCCATATTGAATTTTAATTTATAATAAGAGTTCTCAGATTCATGGGATTCTCTAACAAAATGGATGGAATTTTGTTTTGATGATTTATAACTCCATAGTTCTATATCATTTTTCTTGGAAATAGTTTGCGATTATTTAAGTTTGTTCTCGATCCTAGGAAAGGAAATACCGTATCTCCGTATATTTTTGTTCTCATGAAAATCACTCTTTGGAATCTCCTTCACAACAGTTTTAATGAGGGTCATGTTGGGAAGTTTCGCTACAGACATCAATCCCCAGGTGTTTCCAACATTATGTTTGTGGATGACACCATTATTTTTATCAATGGAATCAAGTGATCTATTCTATGAATCGTCCACATACATAAAGACCATCGTAATTGGTGTAGTTAACATATTAAAAAGGATAAGAGCATTATTTTATTATCATATCAGTGTGCGAGTAGTATTATTACATCAATTGAATCCTCCCTATGGATTATTAAGAAAAATAAGTCCCATAAAATACTTGGGAGATTTAATCACTTCATAAATAATTAATGTTCACCATTCTAACAGCGTATTTCAAAATAAATCCGACCACATCACTAATTCGAAAAGAGGATTCCTAGATTTTTATAGTAGCATCATGTTGATCAGTCATGTTCTCTCATCTATTCCCATGCATGCACTTTCTTCCATCAAGGTACCTAAGTATAAAATTTATCTTTTAATAAAAATAATGTCTTCTTTTCTATGGTATGCACATGGAGAGGGAAAATATCATTGGGATGTGGAGGAAATGTTGGATAGACCAATGAATGAGTGTGTCATCAATGTGGTGGATATTGTTGGCACTGTGCAGGCCTTACAGGTGAAGGATGCATGGGAAATTCATGAGCACAAATTTCATTGGGGAAATCATTCATGCTCGATGAGTGGGGTTGACGTGGGAAATCAATGAGGGATGCCCTTATCTCCTTAGAGTGAAATTTTATGGCTAATCTCAACATTGGATCTTAATGTTCATTATATAGTGGGTAGAGGCAAAATTTTATATTGGCATGTTAATTAGGTTGGCTCCAGAATTGGTTTCCCTAGTTGCCTGGTTAAAGATTGGTCCTTTTAGAAGGATATCTGGTATCAAAAATTCATTATATACATTATCAACATATATTAATGTGCCAAATTTTGTCTCATTGATATCTCAATATAACAAGATCATTGTGTTTTTTTGTTATGCATCAGAGAATCTCTCAGTTAAAGACACTCATAAGTTCCTCCATTCTACTATGGTCATGGATATCTGGGGGGATTTCTTACGGATCAAGAAGAATCATATGAAGGTGAAACTTCTCATTTGGAATGGTAGACACAATAGTGTAACCACTAATGAAAATATAAATTTCTTGGATATCAAGCTTTCTTTTAAATGCAGTTATAGAGCCAATTTTTATATCGATTCTTCGCAGAATCATTTCACTGAAATCCTACGGGCCAAACGGGTTTGGCTTCACATTGGCGGCTTTGTAGGGTTCCATGTGCTGTACTATAATATAAATGTCTTATTGGATAAATATTTTCACATGATGGAAGGTAGTAAACATGAGAAGAAATCAAGATATCTCATTTTGTTGGAGGTCTTGTGTTGTATTTTGAAATCTAGTAATAAATCTCACTTAAAAAGATCTTATAGCTCCTCTATAGTAGTTATTTTTTTGAAAAAAAATTCCCTATTGTAATTGGACCAGAATTATAAACATGGGAACGATGGTCTGCCTCATTGCTTCATCAATAATTCTGGTCAATCATCAACTAACCCCCATGGTCAAAAAATTGGCAACTACATTAAATGGTCCCCTTCCACCTCAGGTTTCAAGATCAACATTAGCGTCTATTAGAGAATGGGTATGATTAGTGGTGGTGGACTTGTGCTATATCATAGGGCTTTTATTACCCTATCCTACTCATCTCTATATGGGTCGGGAAACTCTAATCAAATAGAGGCCTATGCCATGTCCTCCAGGATTCATCTCTGCAAAAGGAAGATCATATCTCTGGCCTTTATGGTAAAAAACTATCTTATTATTTTTACTGAAATAACATCGATATCCCATTCTAATTGGAATATTGATTATCATTTTTAATGTGATGAATAGTGATCTAATGAAGGAGTATCATTTCTCACACCTACCGTGAGGGGAATAAAGCATTAGACTTCATTGCTCCTTAAGTCCCATTTCTCGACTTTCTCTTCATCTTCTCCTACCTCGACACCATCACATTGGAGGGTATGAGCATTATAATCTGTGAATATATAGGTTTTAATTTTTTAGAACCCCTTAATACCCTTTTCTAGTTCATTTGCTCTTTATTTATTTTTTGTGGTTTGAACTTTTTCTCTTTAATAAAATTCAAAATTTCTGTCTAGTCATCATTTAAAACCTATGGTGGTAATACATTTGTGAGATAACTAGATATATTTATAAAGACATTTCTTGGAATTTCTATAAGAGAAAATCTTAGGATGTGATACTATTTAGGAAAATGTAACTTACATTTAGTAAGGTATAGAGTGAGGCGTTTCATTAAATTATATTCCTATCAGCATAATATATGTTCAGTGGATCTTTCACAAATATAAGTAAAAGTAAAAACTCAAACAACATATTTCAGGCATGACTCAGCATAAGAAGGTATATGAATATGGGGCTTTCTGTACTCATAGTTTGACCCTCCTATGGGTTATGCTTTGAATATTCACTAACTATTTATGAAACATATAGAAATACATGAATATAAGAATAAAATGAATAAACTATGATAAACTTATGTTTTCATTGATTCAGATGTAGGTTTAATTATTTATCCATCCTATATATAATTTTCCATGATTATATGATTTTATTCTACGACGTGTCTTTGTCACCTTGTGATCTCTAGTTTTAGTTAATGGAGTAAACTAGTAGGGACATGATTAAAATTGTATATTTCAAATATAGAATGTATGGGAAATATGAAAATCCATTTCACAAGTTGAAATACGATAATGTAAATCAAGAATTTGTTATGTGAATTAGTTATAATTTTAATGATAAAGAGACCACAAATGACAGGTGAATTTAATGTGACATTCTTTTAGTATTTTCTACATTCAACATAAGAATCATGATAAGATTGAGTTTCAGGATCCTTAATAAATCATTCAAATTTCATATTATATGAAAGAGTTATTAATAAATAGTTTGATGGAGCATCAGTAAAGTATTAAAGAATAATGTTGGATGAATAAATTAATTTTTTTTGGAATTCATTAATAATTTTATATGAATCATAAAATATATATGTATTTTTTGTGTAATTTTTCATTATGAATTTAAATTTATATATTGAATCATGAGGAAAAATTAGAAAAATAATACTTTTGTTAATATTAATTAAAAAATAATGTGATCTGGATATTGATAAAAAAATTAGCTTGGATATTAATTTGATTGAGTTGGATAATGTAATCTACATTGCACCGATTGACTTGGATCTGATTAAATATTTGTTGATAATGTGTTCTATGTCATAATGGATGAATTTTACAACTTATTGGAACTTTGGAATATATCTAGTAACCATTGTAACAAACAAGCATGCATGTTTTCCAAAAATAAATTACGGTAATTTGGGTTCTTAGAATTTTAAAATGAATATATGATGAGTCTATTGGCATGTTTTGAATGTGACAACTAATAGATTATTTTTTATTATGGAGGTTCGATGATATGTTGTTATTATTAATTATATATATAGGTTTGGATTTTTATTTTTTAGATAGGTTATAATTATAACCTTTTATTGGATTTTTTTGTTAAACATTAGATGAAGTTTTTGTGATTAATGTATTATCTAAGAAGTGATGATTTCTGCATATTGGAAAACCACCTCATTTTTTTGTATTTCTGATAATTGATAATAGATGGGATGAATTATCATAGATCTGATGATATTTTAGTTGTTCGGGAATGAAAAATTCACCATTCGTTTTGGAGAAATAGGTGTATTGATATATTAAATGAGATTTCCACGGGGTGGTATTTTACATATAAAAGGGAATGAAATCATTTATGTATAACATCTCCTGAAAATTCTAAAAAAATTGGGAAGTAATATTGAAACCGAAAATGTTAATGTTGAAACATTATTTTTGGATGAATCAAATGGTCCCTTAGATAATCACATATTTATCGATTTGGGATTGTTAACTATCTCCTGACCAATTCTATGATCACTCTCCTCCATAACATGATAGTAATTTTTCTCTTCCATGTCTATGTTTTCACTTTCCATATCTATTCTCCTATATGGAAACCTAGCTATGTGTTACTATGGATAACATTTATTGTTCAAAAATTATTTTTTTAAAAGGAATTTTCTGTTAATTTTTTATGTGAGTTTTTATTAAATTACATTAAAGTATCAACACTTTGATAACATAGGATAATTTGAAGGGTTAAATTCATTTTTAGTGGGGTTAGATTTTACAAACCATGATATTTGACATTTTTTTGAAATAATTTAATAATTTTTATATTTTTATCATGAACAAGTAGATTTTGTATGGATTTAATTATAAATAACACCATGTTAAGCATGTTCTACATCGAACACGTAGATTATCATGTGTTATACAAAAGACTAAGTTTTACGACCTTTTGATGGAACACCTATTTAATACTAAATTTTGAAAATTTTGTTATAGTATTGTAAAAATAAACATAACTTTTGAATTCATAATTTCAATATTAGATTAGGGTGATTTTTTTGTTTTTCAAAGAAACTTCATTTTTTTATTAATAGTAAAAAATTCTAAATTTTTGTTACAAGCAGAATCTTGGATTAAATAATAACTAATGTTAAAAAATATTTTAAATTGGATTTTAACGTCATAATGGTAAATTATAAATATTTTATCCCAATTTATATAAATGGAATCATTTTTATATTAAAATTATATTTAAACACTTATTGATGTTTTGGAATGTTTATAATTTATAATACCCACTTTCTTGCCACGACTACGCGATTAGTGATAAAAATAATGTTCCCAGTTATTTTATTTTATTTTAAAAAAATGTATGGAAATGGTTATAATACAAAAAATATTTCTATTTTAATTAGATTCAAATTATTTTTTGACCAAAAATATTAGTGAATGTGATTAAAACTAATTACGTCGATTTAAGTAATATTATGCTTCATAGAGGAATTAACTATAATCAAAAGGTCCAAATGACCTAAAAACTTGTCCAAAGGACATTGGAATCAAATTATTATATCATATCCCATATTAGATATAATTTTATGTGTTTTTGTTATATTAATAAATAGAATTTCCCTATATTAATTGTTTAGTAAAGAAAAAGGGAATCAAGAATTTTCCTTACCTTTATAATTCATATAAAATTGAGATATGAAAACAACATAATATCTTCGGTTATACATATCCTTTTGAAATATAAATAGGTTATTTTTATCTTAAAATTTAATTTTATATTTTTAGAGATGGTATAGTTACATAAAATTCTTAAGAAACACAAACGCACCAGTTATATAGTTAATAATTAATTAAATAAATGACACTATAAATATTAAAAGTGAGGTAAATTGATTTAATTATTGGCTCTCATTATCTTTGTAGATTAATATATCATTATTCACCTCATTAAACTTAATATCTTCTTATTTCAATATTTCGTGATATTTTTAAATTAAAATTAAATAAATAATGTCATGATTTACGTTGTTGTTATATTAAAATAAATTATATTTTAAAAATGATTTAGAATTAAAAAACACCATATTATGTAAAGTGACTTTTTTATTTTTTATATATATTAAATGTGTTATAGAAATGGGCCAATTTATATTTTTATGAAAGACTGACTATTCCTCACTCTTGGTTAAAAAATATATGTTCATGGAAAACCATGATTTTGAAAAAGGATTCCAAAAATAGTATACTACTATCCTATAATATTAAAAATAAATTCAGACCCATGTTTGAATATTTTAAAACAAAAGCATTCTTATAATGTAATTATCATTTAATTTAATGGTCTGATATTTTCTATTCATTTTATGGTGGCAATATAATGTTCGGCATGTAAAAATTTACAAACAATCATGACCTTACTTCTTTTAATGCTTCCTTTACAATATTAATAGTTATTTTTTAAAAGAAAAAGTTTTCACAATACTCTGCAAATTCATTTTTTAAAATTTATTTTCAATAAGAAATTTTTTCTTAAAATATTGATTATTGTTTTAAAAAATTTCCAAAATGTTTTTTATAATTTTTCAATGATGTTTTGAAGGAATGGGTTTGTATGTCAATAATATATATTATAAAATTTCAATTAATTTATGTTATTAAAATCACACACTTATTCATTAATGATTTTAATATTTCTCTAAGAAAATTAATTTTCTTTAAAATTACCATAATTTTATATGTTATTCTCAATGATCATTATATAATCATAACCTTATTTTTTCTTCAGACCGAATTACCTTAAGAATAATTGGATCATTTTCAAAACATTAGAACCTATCAGTTTCTTAGATACTAGTGGATGTTAAATTTTTTGATCATGATATAATTAATCTTTTCCTCTAGATATTTTCAAAATACATTTCATGTTTATTATTAACTCATAAATAGGTAGAATAACTATTTTAGGATTAACATTTGTTTTATTATATATTTTTAACTATTATGGGTGGACCTATTGATTAAATGAACTATATAGTATCTCATAC
Source organism: Viscum album (assembly GCA_963277665.1). Taxonomy (NCBI): domain Eukaryota; kingdom Viridiplantae; phylum Streptophyta; class Magnoliopsida; order Santalales; family Viscaceae; genus Viscum; species Viscum album. The sequence continues at coordinate 1,461,013,328 of OY728142.1, forward strand.
AGAGTTATGAACCAATGGATTATTAGTTCTCATTTGTTTCATTTTTTGATTATGGTAATGGATAAACACAATGATTACATCACCAGACCTCTTAATATACCATTATAAAAATGTATAAGTACATGGTTCATAAATTTTTTTACTAAGTGTATCTTTATAGAAAAGTGGTGACCATATTTCTCCGTGGATGAGATAAATCTAATTTTAATCTTGAGAAGATATTGAAATAATTTATATATTACATGTCGATATAAGAAGAACCTGAAAAAATAAGATTTTATTACCTGTTTTATATCGTCATGATCAACACTTTATTAGAATATCCTAAGGAAAATCAATCTAATAATATATATTATATAGATTATGTGTTATTTTTTTGTTAGTTACAATTCATATATAAACATTAATAAAAAGAGTAGAGTATATATTTGGATTTAACATAGATTATATATTAATCATACAACATTAGATAATTTTCAATGTGTGTTAGGAGAAGTTGATGAAAAAAATATGTATTTTAGTGATACTAGTAACATATGTCATCATTAGTGATGTTGGTTACTTATTTAAATAGAACATATAATTAATTTGTGGTCATGGACTTAGGTGTGCATTTAGAGAATAATAAAAACAATACCTCACTAGTTGTGTAGTTATTATTATGATGTAAACATTCTATATTATATTTTTGGTTAATATGAATTTGAGTTTCATTGTACCTTATTTTCATAATTTCTCTATGATAAATTAAATATTTAGTATTATTTTAATATATAGATGAGAAATCTTTGATGAGGAATGATTTTTAATAATTTTTTTTATTTAATAGGATATTAGATTGTATATGTTGTGGTGCATGATAAAAAAACATGTAATATTGACCATGGATAGATATGTTAAATATCACGACCCGTCCTCAGAGCCCGTGTTGTGAGTACCGCAAGCCCACCTTCCATAGGCCAAGGGCTAGAGACTAGAACCAAAGGCACAAATCCTGATAAAAGGGAGGGCATTTCCTTTATATATGTAATCAAACACAACAAAGTACACATGATGAAGTAAACACTAAGTAAACTGAGTACAAATGTAAGTGCTGGAAAGTAAATGGGCCAGAATACAAATCCAACTAAATGTACAGTACAATAGCAAAGAAAGAAAAGCTGTAGTAAAGTAAACCCGCAACCATTGAGTCATCTTCCAGATATCCCACCTAAAGGGTGGGTAGAAATGGTCTCCTCAGCTCCTCGGTCCCGGCTGTCCGCTCCGTGTACGTCCCGCCAAGTGGTCCACCTCTAGGTAACATCCCGCTCCACAAGACTACACCTTGATCAGTGTTTTCCATCGTCTACAACCAACACAACATAGTACGAGAAATTCCCATGCAGGGGTGAGTATACGATACTCAGTAGGGTCCCCAAAACCTCCGAAGGTCTCCCAGAATCCAAAAATTATAAACCACAATGGAAAGATAAAAACACAAAGTATCAACCAACTCTACATAGTTATATTCCCATACATATACCTAAGTCAACAATTCCAGTTCGACTCCAACTCAAGAGCCCAAGTACAACCCAGTCCACACAGAAAAGCACAACCCAATCCACACAGGAAAGCACAACCCTGTCCACACAGAAAAGTAAGTCAATCACACCGATGATAATGACATAAAGTCAAGACTTACCTCACACATATATATTTTTCATGAAGAGGGGTGGAGATTATAGATTTATCCTCTGAATCATCTCCCCTACCGAACCCACATAGGATCCAAGTACAGTAACCATCGCTTCCGAACCCACGTAGGATCCAAGTACAGTCGACATCGCTGCTGAACCCACGATGTATCCTACTACAGTCGTCCTTGCTGTCGAACCCACATAGGATCTACATACAGTCGTCATCGTCATCATAGTATCTACGAGCTCTCAGTTTCCCACACACAACATGCTCGATTCTGGGAGGGTACACTCCACAGGTAAAGGGGGGGTCGATACATCAACTGTCATGAAGTCTAGAGTTTATGTATCTCGAAGGTCCGCCATGTCATGGTGGGCTAAACCAAACAAACGTGTCCAAGACACTGAGTACAAGATGACCAATCCATTTTCCAAAAAGTACACGACGCGTTGGTATGGTTACATGCCGTGTCCTTAGACCTTGGGTACTGCCCGTGTACCACAGATCATATCGAAGGGTAGTTCATGTAAAAAGTAAGTACATGATGCGTGGTATAGTTATACGTCGTGTCTTCAGTCCCCGGGTACGGTCCTTGTACCACAGCCTATTTCGAACGGTTGTTCCTGTAAAAAGTATGTACACGACGTGTGTTATGGTTACACGCTGTGTCCAAACTTCTGGTGTCGGCTCCATGTACGCTGGACATGTGCCCGTACATGGCATCAACCCATGTTCTCCAACCCGTGTTATTGGTACACGAGTTAGCCTGCACCATTGGCCATGTCTGTCGGTGTGGTAGAGTACATGCCTGGGTACTCCACATTGTGTCCGTGTATTCCAGGGATACACGCTGAGTCTCGCGTAGCTGCCACCTCCTTACTGTGTGGCGAGTACACGCCGTGTGACAGAGGTCACACGCAATGTGTTAGTAGTTTGTCATCTGAAACCCTAGTCGTAGAATGCCCGCACTATACGGCGTGTTGTAAAGGAGTACACATCGTGTAGTCTGGAATTTTCCAGAAACGATGCCTCTGGCTAGTGCTCCACCCATGATGTCGGTTCTTCATTCCGATTGTTCATTCATCATGAAACCTCAGACTCTAGGTCACCCCATTTCCCCGAAGTCAATTTCGGCATTCTCAGGCTTCCGATCGGATCTAAAAACACTTTTTGAATTCTCGCCCGAAGAACGGTCGAGGAACAGTCCATTCCGTTCTGGTCTGAACTGTCGCACACTATTGTCATCTCACCTCTGATAGGTTTCCATGATGATGAGTCTTCAATTTGGGATCGTTGTGTCGCTTAACGATCTCTTAATTTTCCATTGTTCATCGCCCATGAAGTACACGAAGAACCGCCAACAATCACAAAACTGGCGGAGGATTCAGACCGTGTTAGTTTGGCCTAGTCTCTCCACATTAGTTCGGTAGTAGGATGTTATAGAGAACAAAACAGGAAGGAAAGAAGATTCAATCATTGATCCAATCAAAACATAACCCTACCTCATCAAATGATGTTGAACATCGGGCGTCGTGGAAGACGACGTCGCAGTGTGATGTTCCGTAAGAGACAACGGAGTGCGCCCAAGGAAGAAGTGACATCTCCACTTTTGTCATGAAGGATGAAGAGGATGGGGAATTCGGGGTCACAGAGTCGATGTTCTTCATTGGAGAGTTGTTGTTCTTCAATAAAGGAGATGAAGCGTTCTTCAAAACTCAAGAGCTCTCTCCCCAAAATCTCAACACAACAATCCTACCCAAAAATAAAAGAAGGATTCTCCTTGTTTTAATTAAACAATCCATGCATTCAAATTTAAAAAATTCAAATTCAAATTCACTTAAATAATTAAACCATGTGTTCTCTTAATAATTAAGTGATAGGTAGGCATGTTTTAATAGAGCGAGATAGGGAGAGGAAGAGTCCTCATTAAATAGGAGTTAACAAGTTTAAAGGGGGAGGGGTTTAGGAGTTTAAGGAAATGTGAAGGGTCAGGCCTCATGTGGGCCCCATCTCACAAATATTCTCACATGGGTAGTTAGGGGCCCTCCCCAACCCCCCCATGTAGGATATAACCACTTAGATATAGAATAAAAAATGTCCAAATTCTTATTCACTTCTTATTTAATCAAAAATTTTCAACATCTCCTCCTGCACAAACGCAACTATGGTTAAGGTCCCCATAAGCAATTACCGGCATTGCAAATTCATCGGTGCCCTCATATTTCAATTCTAAGCAAATGTTCAAAATATAGAAAAACCCACTCGCTCATTTACTGAACGTAACCGAGCTAAACATTGAAAATTGATGTCGAGCACACCGGGCCTCAGAATCAAGTGTTGTCAAGAAGCCATAGACTCGTAAAATTCGAACGTTTTTATAAAAAAAATCTTTGAAATTTCCAGGTCTTTAAATTAAATGTTGTGTTATTTTCCACCAAAGAATTTTTTTTGATCTATTTAGTCATCTAAATATTTCTGAAATACCATATAATGGCTTCTATATTTTTTAAAATATATAACATATATTCTATAGAAAATTATATAATCAGTATGTTTTCTACAAGACCAATATACATCCATTTTAATTAATGTAATAATTTTTATTGAAGTAAACCTAGAATAAAATAATTTCATAAATATAATTAATTAACAAAATATATATGGAGAATTAAAAGACCTTGTGGTAAAAATATCAAAATTATAAAGATAAGGTTGGTGATTTATTATCATGATAATACATGGTTTTTTATTTATAGAATCCAAATAAAATATAGGCATTCTTGATAATGGATTGATATTATTATTACACATTGGGATGAATATATATTTTGATTAATATTTTACTGAGTTTTGTTATGTCAATACATTTTTTTGTGATTATAATTGATAACAAAACCAATAATATATTGGTTGACATTATTTTTGTTGAGAAATAAAACTATCACATGGATTCTCTTATCTAGGGATGAGATTATGTGAGTGGTTTATGTATTCATTTAGTAAAAAATTATCAATTCCCTAAGTTAATGATAAATTTAATGGTAGTTATGTACATACTGTAGAAGAAAAGGGATGTGTATGACTTTACATATGGATAATTAATAATAACATATATATATCATCATTGATTAAGGTAGTCTTGAAGAGAGGTAATTTTTTTCAATATCAATAAAAATTAATTGATGATTCTCATATATTTTACAATGTTTTTGTGGATATTATTTTCCTCTTGAAAAAAACTCTAGTGAAAATGAGCTCATAGGGGAGGTTTTAGATGAGTATCACACATTCATATTTTTTATGAATAGTAGGATTAAAGGATCTATTGGAGTTTAAGGGGATTTATTATTTATATTTTATGATAATTAAAGTCAGTTTATTTTTAGATAAATTTATATTATTTCTATGTAGTGTTTTTATTTATGAGAGTTTTAAAATGGCCATTGAGTAGTGTTGGAAATAATTGAATTACATTATTAAGAATCTTCATTATAGATATATACAATTTTATGACGAATTATAGAAACATATGTTATTCATATATTAGAAAATAATGTATTGATAATTATTTCATTTTTTGGATAATTGTTTCATAATGATGATCATTTTAATCATCATAGCTAAGACTTTGTTATTATATAGATAACTACTGAATATTATATTTGAACAATAAAGATATTTATCTTCTCCACTATAGTGGAATTTCATTTATATTTTATTAATTTATTTTTGATAATGCATAACATGCCTTGATAATGTGAATAAATATATTGAGTTATTTATTTAGATGATCATTTTCATATAGCGAGGAAGTAGTAATTATGATTACGATGGTATATTTGAAATCATAGAGAATTCATGTTATTGATATTATAATGGGAATAAAGAAATATATAAAATGTTTTAATGCAGACCATACATAATTATCTATAAACTCATAAATATTGAATCCAGTATTCTACAAGGTCGTTAATTCTATGTATTTATGAGGCTTGGTTAAGAAATATACTCTTTGTAAATGAATTTTATGAAGATTGAAATATTGGAAATGATATTTAAATGAATTAATGATAGGAATTACACTAATTTAGTGAATAAATTTACAATTTATTTCACATCATAAATCATATGATTCTAAAGTGAAAGAACCATAAATAATTTATTGATATGAATTGGACATAGAATAAAATATTATTATCACGTATATATAAGATAAATATGGAAAAGTAATATGATTTCGGTTATCAATAGATAATTTTATTCTCTCATGAGATCCATTTTTATAATTTATAAACATTTAATGAAATGCACTAGTGTAAAATATATATAAACTCAAAATATATTAGGTTTTTGAATTGAGTTTTACTTTTTGAGTAAAGACTATTTCATATTGGTGTAATGGTTTTTCCATATATTTTTCATGAAAATTATCCATCATTTTGTAGAGAATTGACAATGAACTTTATTCTTATACAGGTATTAGTTATTATAGTCACTAATTAAATCTTATAGATGATTTAATTACATTAAATATGAATTCAAGAATTTAATTGTGAATCATCAAAAATTAACAAAGAAGGAATGCCATTATATAATAAAAAAGCATCATAATAGAGGCCATCAATTGAAATTTCTTCAGTGTATTACTGCATGGGGATAATCATACCACATTAGGGGAGGTTATTTATTTTATATCTCTCATTCCACAAATGGTACTATTCTATCATCAAATCTATGAACCCCTAGTGAAAATGATAATAAAAACTTTAACCGTGAATGTGGTAAGAAAAATTTAAATTGAGGGATGATGGTCCCTAAAAGTATGGTTGTGATGGGCCGCCATGGATTAATTTAATGAAACAAAATTATTTCATAGGAATAATTTTACATAATATAAATTAATGATTAAATTAATTTATTGTATTATTAATAAATTTGTAGTTAATATTTTTTGTGGTAAAAAATATAAGATCAAAACATAAACCATTTCTTATTGTTAACACACAATTAATTACCCTTATTAATTTTTTTCGTAGACTATTTATACCACTTTTTGTGAATATAAGGATTTCCCCTTGGGTCATAATGTGTTATAAAATCAAGACATATTATTGTATCCACATAAATACTAATGTTGTGTGGAGAAAAATAGAAATAGTCAATCTAATAAAACTCATCAATCATCTCACGCATGTTGACTCAACTTAAGATGAATGAAGATCTAGTATCATTATAAAGATATAATTTTATGGTCATTAGTTTTATGGATCATGAAAAAAGAATAATATAATTACAATTGACATCAGAGTGATCTATAATCGATAGGAGTTAAATGGTTTTAAGAGAACATGGGGTTTTGTTTGTCCAATCACTCTCTACAAGCCTAGACATCCGATTATGTATTCATCCAATCACATGAATGTATATATTAGATTTTTTATTGCTTATTTATTATAGGATTGGAAAACTGTGACGTACTGAGGGACCCATATGATTCATACAATTAGTATAGTGGTCAAATCTGGATAGACCACATATTATTTACTATTGATCTAACTAATGCTGGTCCAAACTGATTATATGAATCCCAAAATAGGCTATGATGATTGTATTCCCCAAATATTGTTTTTTGGATATGTAATGTCATCAAAAAAGTGTCTAAGGGTGTATCCATACCTATTCCACTTAATGAATGGTGTTGGTAGGATGATCAGTTAATCAATATGAGTGGATAAACCAAGAGTATTACCCATAGGTCAATGTGAAAATGAATATTTTGTCAATAGATTTTCATCTAGTGAACTTGGATGTCACCTAAAACAACCAATGGGTGTCACCTATAAATTTGTATCTACAAATTGGGAAAATATATAATTTTTAATTACTGACAATTTTAATTTGATAATTACGCTATTTATAATATGTTTTGATAATTATTTGAGTTAAATTTACTAAATCCATATTTATTCATTAGAATAGAAATTTTGATGTTAATATGAATTTGGAGGTCATGAATCCGAATATGAAAATTAGTATAGAACCATTATGTCTATAATTTCATGAATAGTAAAATGGGATCATGTTATGAGTACATTAGATATCCAAATAATCAGTTTTATAGAATAGATTATTTTGTATAAGAATGTGTAATAGCTTGTTTCGAAAATAAATTGAGGAGATTATGTAATAAATTTATCTAAAAATGGTACCATTTTTTAGAAATATCTATGAAAATCATTTTATATTAATGGATAATAATCGTACTATGGTGTAAAAAATGATTTTTCCCTATTATTTATCTGTACATTTTATGGAGTATTTATCACGTATGTGGGTTTCATCCCTAAAAATTCATTTTTAATAATGATAAGTATATAGACTATGTATATGCCAATTTGTAATCTTATAGATAGACAACATACCAAAAAATATGACTAGATATATGATTCACTATACTGATGATATTAACATTGATTAATTCTATGAAAACATCAATAACTATTGAATATGTGAATTATGGGTTAAATTAATTGGAATATGACATCATCTATGAGTTATTATTCCATTTTTTGATTTATAAGTTTACCTATCATAATGAAGTTGATATTGAATATAGGTTGAATTTTGATTCCACCAACAATCGCATGTTATTTTAACGATAATACTATTCTGGAAGACCACATTGAGAATAATTTTGAGAACCAATGATTAGAAAACTTTGTCCAATATCCATTCAAGGCCAATTTTCTTATCATTGTGTTAAGAATTACTCAACCACAAATCATTATAGCATTATGAAATACATCATTAACAAAAAAATATATATATTATCAAATACTATGTAACTCCAGACATCGTTATTTGGTATGTATTCAATATGATATTCACAATGGCTCATATATTACAAATTATTTTGAAGATTATGGGTGTTGAAAGGTGCTCCCACATTCATTTTTAGGAAACATTTCTCTTGTCAGGACATAATCCCATTGAAGGATTAAACTATTTTCTTTGTGGATTTATACAACGTATATGATAGATGTACATGGGTATGAAGTAACTCTAAGAGCTCCATTAGTTTCGCGGTGACCATGTAATAGGTACATAGTCATTACTAAATACCCTAAGGTATGTTGTGGTCTATAAAGATCATTTTTACTTATTTATTTTATAATATTTTATTGTTTAATAATAATTTTTAATTATTACGATTGATATTTTTTTGATATTTATATTCACATTATAGTCGCACCACCATGTTCCTTCCCTTAATTCCATTCATATATAAGGGATAAAAATATAATTCGTGGGCTGTATCTAGATCCTACATCACAATAGTGTTAATATGTATTAATACTATGACTCCATTTACTACTATTTTTTGTTTTTTACACTATTATGACATTTTTCATTGATTATGAATAATTATAGTTCTTCTATAAAATTTCAGGATTTTTACCATTTATATAAGAATCAAAAAGTGGTTTTTATCAAGTGGGACTCTTTTCTAACTAGGAAGGTAGTGTAAAAAATTATAAATGACCGATGAATGCCTATATAATGTGTCATATGTAATCATGGATCCCAATTTTGATTGACATGGAATTTGATTTAAATGTTTCCCCTTGTCCTACATGATTTGAATAGTGGTGTTTATGGAAGTGATAATCACATCAAGTGTTATAACATAGTTTTATATCGGACAATGGTCATAATATTGAATTAATGTGAGTTTATTCATTTAATATAGGACATTGTTGGGAAATCCTTGCATTATATAATCACACATTTGACCAGGATTGGTTTCTTTATCCCACAAATACATTTCATTGGCATGTAATTTAAAAGGGTTGACATATATGTTGTTCTATAAAGATAATACAAGTTTACATATATAATGTATGGCTATCATGATTTGTATTTGTGTTAGGATTCCTCCCGCACAAGAATTTTATCTCTAGAAATTTAATCCCCTTATTTGTGCTTTTTTTGTATGATGGATATGAGTAGAAATTATCAATATATAATTAAATTTAATGTTGATATAATTCAAACATTAAATAAACATTTATTTCATTTCTAATGCGAGTATAATTATTCCAATATATTAATTTGATTATTTTTTTGTAATGATCTCCAAATTTACTAATTAATAGGTATTTTTGGGAGGTTATGCCAATTTTTAATGTGTGTTTCATTACGAGGTCTTTTATTCCAATATTTTGATATCATTATAAATATCATTCTAGGTTTTTTATTGGATGGAATGTTAATAGAACTATGGAATGTAATTCCTATATGTGTTTAGAAATGATAGGGGCAGATTATACCCCCTCTTATTATTTATTACACTTGGTAGTGGGATATAATTACATTATATTAATTATTCCCTAGAAGGTGATGTGATAGCCATATTATAATAATTATCATGCTATGATGTGAAATATCTTATGATGTTGCATGATTCTAGGTATTATTTGAACTTATAGTTATGCTCATGGATATGATAGATTATCTCTTTTTGTCGATTGAGTTGGAACATGATTCCCACAATTTTTTGTATTATCCTAGGGTGAGATAAGAAATTATTGATCTTGTTACCCAGGTACAACGATCTCTATTTTAACTAGGTTATTTGGATGTACTACTAATTTAAGAATTTATATGATATAAAAAATTTATATAATTTTTTTTTACATTCTTATCATGAAGAAAAACCCAATGAACCATTTACATCAAATAATGGTAATTTTTTCCCATGATTATAAATTTGGACATGATTCCCAATTCATATTTTTTTTCATTTGCTCAATGATGCACTAAATCTGGGTGATGTAGAAATGTTAACACATTAGAATTTGTGCAGTTTTAATGGTAGTGATGAAATAATAATTTGTAACATTAGTCATTATTTATTTAGAAGAATCAGTAATTTTTCCTGAAATTGTATTTACTTGAATTATTTGTGAAATCATCAGTGGAGGTCTATAAAGATATACCCACACCCATGCATGAGTGTAATAATAATTGAGAAAAATTTGTGGTTCAATATTTAGGTAAGGGAAATTACCCAAATATTGATTGATGCGAATTAGATATTGGTAGAACATTATAAATGATACCAGGAAAATACATTATATATGGTTTTAGTATTTACCATTATTTTTTATCCTACAATATATGATATCTTAAAATAAGGTCGTCTTTATATCAGTATAATTGTGTTGTACTACAACTACACATTTTATTATAGAATATGATTTCAATTTAATTATTGATCAAATGTGTTAATAATGTCAACATTTACATGATTTATATTATAATGGAAGTGGATTATTAATTTTTTAATTGATATTTAAGGGTACCTATAGTAAATAGGATATATATACCATCTATATTGATAGATCATCATTTATGGTTAGTATCATATTTCATATCCTATGGGTTGTGAATCACAATAGAGTAATAGTGGAGGTGAACATAGTTAAGGAATCTAGATAGTGGTATTATAAACTTGTATGTGTTTTTTTTCATTATATTTTTTATATACATGAGTAAAAATAAGATTTTTTTAGAATATAATATTAAATTTATTCCTAATAATAACAATCCCATTAGTTTTAAATGATCAAATTAAATGGTATTGGATGGTTGTTCTTGGTTATTCTTGTTGTTCTTTTACAATTGGGTTACATTTTCTAAATAAGTTTCCTTAGGATATTTTCATATGGTTTATTTTCTTTACTCATATTCTGGGTGATGAGATATAATGTGTTCGTATATAATTTATAGAAAAGGTATTCAATAATCTTGAATATTATTTTTGATGTTTGAGAACCCAGATTACTATATGGTATTTAATTAATACATTATTTTGTAACAACATATATAACATTTTAGTATATAAAAAAAATATGAAATTCTAATTAATCCAACCGTGATAATGTATTTCTATTATTAATTATATAATGTGACACTAATATCTATTTTTAATATACCTAGGTATATTTATCTTAGGATATAAATATTTACTCTTGTTATATGAAACGCTTTGTATGTTATGGTGTGTGTATAGTGTTGTGAGACCCAATTTGTGTTAGTACATAAACAAGATTTTATATTGGGATTGAATATGAATTTTTTTCTTCATATTTTATATATATATTTAGTGATTTGTTAATGTGGTAACCTCTTTTAGTGATCTAGGAGGGCGAGGATGAGAATACACTACCAATTGCTAAGTTGGAGCCCCCAGTTTTTCTAGTACCACATAATGATTAGTATATAATTGAGAGTATTCAGGATTTATAATTATATATTTCATGCATATTTCCATGAATTGATATTTCAATATCAAATTTAAAAATCATATTTTTGTTAAATAGTATTCTCTTTGTTTAGATAATATATAAGTTGTGTTATAATGTTTCAGATTGATTTTATGTAGACCATCATCAACCATATTGAGACCCCACCATAGATGTTGTTGAGTACATGGTCTATATATTTAAGATGATTGAAAACTTCTATTATTATGTGCATTTATAAAATGAAAAACATTTGGGGTTTTCAGGGAAATAATATTCTTTTGGTTTCATCAATCAATTCATTACTATGGTATTCAGAAGAAAAATATATGGGGAGTTTTTATACAGTAATTTGAGGATAATTTCAGTGATGGAATATGAATCCATATTTATTGTGTTTTTCATTTTAATCCATTAATTTCAATTTTTATACTATAATGTATATACATTTTGTAGATAGTTTTATGAATTTTATTATTTTTGGGGTGAATAACATTAGACTTATTTCTTATTAAAATTATTTGAAACAATATATTTATATAAAAAGGAACCAGGTTGGGGATAAAATATTGAGTCACTATGGTTTCTATATCCATATATAGAATGGAACTTCAAGAATCCCAATGTTGGGATTTATGTTGAAGAGGTGATGGAAGAATAATCATGATCATGATTCTACTTGAACCTAGTGTGGAAGGAATCTAATATCATGCTATAGTGTATTATTCAAGTTAAATCATTACAGTTGTACCACTGAATTCAATTATAGTGTGATTGTTTATGGTAGAAGGGGAATTTATATAAACATTTCATATATCTTATTATCTAATGTGTGGGTGTATTGAAGGATATGATCATGAATCAATGGATAGATCAGGTATATTATTGTATTGAAATTGTCATAGTTCATCTAGTAGTCTAGGCCATATGGCAGTTAACATATCATAGGGATATTAGAGGAAGTAAAGTAGTATAATTTAGGGAACATAGTGGGTCAGAAAAATAAAATAGATTTTTTGGGTCAATCAATATTCATATTATCACACTAAAAAATCCTCACCCTGATGAGTCACACACAACTATGCTATTAGGAATCTCAGAAGAATTTTACCTTTCAATTTTATTAATTAATACAGATGATTCAATGATATTTAAAATTTCCTAGTATAACTATGATACATATTTTATCATTAAATATCTATATGTGGTGGTGTTTATCAATAAACATGAAATGGTGATATCTTGGTGTATTCATAGATGTCTTTAGCGTACTACCATGATCATTATATATTTGTATCTTCAATATTTAGAAAATTATGAGATGAAAAACAATGATACGATAATTGATAAGGATTGATCTACAAGGTATCAAGAATATAATAATTTCTATTACGAAAGGGTGTCTTTCATGTTTGTTTAAAAGTGATTAATATTCATTTATCGATGACTATTATTCATAGGTAGTCCATTGAAGACATAAGTATTGGATGTTGGGGATGCTCTCAGCCTCGTTTTCAACTTTTTTCACAGTAGCATACAAATTTAATAAATTTAATTTACTTATACGGTTCAAAATCCAATGGATGTATTTCTACGGGAATTACCTAAGATTTATATAGAATAACATGATTTTTATATAAATGTTGAAGTATTTTTTTATGAATATACAATATATTATATATAATCCTCCCCATAATCATAATGTTTTATTTTCATTAGAGAATGTAATATATATTCATCTAATTTACATACATTCATTATCATATATCATAAATTTCTTCTCATTTTTATCCATTCATGACATTCTAATCTTTAAACCATTATTAATAACATGGGTAATGAAATCATATGAATGGGTGATCATATATGATTATTATGGGTAAACATAAATGATATCAATTAACTATGAGCAAGAATTATTCGATAATCATTATGATGTGAGATCATGAATTATACTTGCAATGTTCACACCCCATATTTAATATGTCATATACTTGAGTTATGTTATAAAAAATTATAATTTCAAAATTCATGAATCATAAGACATATAAATATTCTTAAATAAATCATGATACCATTGTTTAGATCATAATCATTCCATAAAAGTGTAGTATCATCATAGTAATAGAAACCATTTCATATGTCATGGATAAATTCCAAGACAACAAAAATATAGTGGGTCATTCTTCACCACATGTTTCACATATAAAAATGTAAAATCTATATAAAATGCAACACATTTGACACATAAATATAAAATCGTACTAAATTAATATAAAATACATAATATAATGATCCATGTAATATTTGTATAGTTATAGTACCATTACAAACATGTGTACACAAACAACTCATCCATAAGTAAACTACATTATCTCCAACTAAATTATTCATAAATAAAATACCTCTTAGTGATATCATACATAATACATTTCTTTATAACATAAGAAACAAAAACATTAGAAAGGTTGGGTTTAGATAATCAGTAAGGGTTATCATAGAAGATATCAATCAGACATGAGTATAATAGTGTGATATAATGAGAATAATATTTGAAAACCACATATTACAAAAAATAGATTATATAATCGAGTCCTACAATAACTTTTGGCAGTTCATAATACATGAATCACAATGTAATAAATGAATATAAACAATTAGTGTATACCATTAACATTAGACATTGTTTTTTGCATACCCATAAGAATTAGAAAATCATTTCCATAGTAATAATGGTTTATTTCCAACACTATCATATTATATTGGGTTCATTCCCCAAATGATCAATATTTTCAAGGTTCTCAACTAGAACCATCAAAGTTGGAAGAACCCCTTACCAAAATGGGATCACTCTCCGTTCTAGTCTTATTTATATCATGATATATTTATCATTACCTAGTACATTTAGGGATATGTAATTATAGTCCCACCAATAACAATATGATAAAGATATACTTTTCTTCCAACAAATCACAAAAAAATTCCCCATATAAATACTAATAAAAATAAATGTGTTTCATAATCATTTTATAATGGCATAATGCTTAGGAAACCAAAAATTTTAATAATCATCCCATAAACTCATAATATCATAACCCATTAAATAAGAATATGTTTCCGAACTATCATTGCATCATAATAATGAAACATATATAGAAATTAAAATAATAGAATCATTGGATCGTATCCTATGTAATGGTTAATAAGCATCAAAGGATCTCATCTTAGATGAAAAATGATTTTAATTGTCACATAGAAAATTTCATAAGAATGATATATCTTGTTTACATTCATATAACTTATTTAAAATATATTAATTTATAACATATAAATGGAAACATTTTATTTGAATATAAGCATGAAAACTAAAAACTAATCCTACAATTCAATGATATTTAATTACGAAAAGAAATTCCATTCATTATGTATATGTTAAAAACAATTCCTGTATAATATTTCTGAAAAGTGAAATGAAAAAATAGTTATAAAACTACAATAATATTATTTTTAATACTTTTTCGATATTAGAAATTATTTGTACAAATTAATAAAAAAAATTATATGAGAAAATTATAAAAAATATGGAAAAATATTATTTGAAAAAATTATCATAGTAGGAAAAGTGTCTTCGATTGTTGAGATAAATAATATTGGTTTTCCACAAAATTATTATTTTTATATATTTAGTACCTAGAGTGTGTAAATTTAGAGTAAAAAAGATATTCTACAAAAATAATAATATGTTATGAAAATAGTTTTTTTTATAATTAAATATCAAATAATACCCCCAATGGAAACATAAAAAAAATACTCCCAAACAAAGATGAGATAATCAAATATACACTTACATTAGGTCCAAATTCCATTGTACGTGTTCATACCATAAAATTCATAAATATATATTTATTATATATCTATTCTAGAACAATTATCTTATATATAGTACCATTTATTTTTTTATTATAAGATATTATTAAAATTTAATTGGTAATTCTTTTTTAAAATAATTATTTCTAGAGATAAAGGCTATAGTTTATATATATATATATGTTCAGTATTTTTAGTCCTCAAATATTTATCACAGTTCCAAAATATATAATATTTATTTCTCCTAATAAATGTAAAAATTATCATTATATATATATAGTCACTAATAAATTTTATTGATATAAAAATTAATTTAACTGTTCATGATGATAGTAGGTCATACATACACATGAACGTTGTTTTTATTTTTTGAGAAATGGAATAGAAGAAATAATTATAATAATTAACATTTTAATATTAATAATTATATCATATAATCTATATACCATCCCAGATACCATAGTACCATGATACACAATCTAACACTAACATATTGTAAAGGGAGTTCCCAATCCACATAGTTTTGCAACTCGAAACATGAGTCATACCAGATAATGATGGAAGTAATTTCCCAAATAAAAATAGAAGAATAAATATATACATGGGGAGAATTATTAATGAAAAATACCATATGAGGGAGTAGAAAATGATAAATGGGAATTGAAACAAAAATTACAACCACAAGTAAAAAAACTGAATGACAAACATACTGATTCTTAACAAAAACCACATTATACGACCAAAAGATCAACAACCACCAACTCAATGTGGTTATTTCCCATTTTTAGTACATTGAATAAGTAATTCTACAAACTCATGAAGGAAAACATTTGGTGTTAGATAAAACCCTAGGAAGGTCTCTCATAATATTAAATAATAATATACCATGATAAATAACAAAATATTTCTGTCAATTTTAAATAAATTAGTCATGAATGTATATTTAAATATTTAAAACAAACCATGATTATTTTTTAACAAACTTGGACAATTTAACAAAATATCTTAAAAAACATTTTAAATAAATAATAATTTATAATGTTACAACCTTAAGAGATTTTTACAAAATAGTGGCATATATATAAAAGTCAGCACAAAAGAGAAAAAATGTCAATATTTCAAGATCATTGATAGTTACATGTAATGTGATACACACATACTAATATATTGATAATTTTAATGTGCACTCATGTCCCTCAAAAACCGTCTAAAAATGAAAAACCAACATCCCAACTATGATAAGATCCACCAATGGGTTTATGTTATAGTTGTTAAGAGTAAACTCGTTGCTTCGGAAATCAAAAACAAGAATGTATGCCCCAATTTACATAATAAAAAACTATAATTCTATGTGCTAAAAAATCATATAATGATAAAATTATTTCAAAACTGTTCAAAAAAGAATTCCCCATTTTAAATTTTAATATTCCAATTTATTCTCAAAAATGAAAATATGGGTTTCAATCAATTAATGACTTTTTACAAGATAAAACAATATATTTTATAATAAAACAAAATTAATATATTTTCTATAAAACAATTAATTGATTCAATTTTAAAAATACAATCAATTTCTATCAAATACAAATTTCACACCAATTCATCTGATTTTGGGGGTTCCCCCAAAAAAATATATACCAATTGAATTTAAATCCTAATTCAAAAAAACTCGGTTTTCACAATATAAATTGATGAAATTAAAACAATAAAATAATTTAATGTTAAATTTATGAAACAAAATTATATATAACCACCAAACGTAGTTCACGGTATCATGTAACAGAACACATGAAATAAGAAACTCCAATGATGAACACCAGCAACAGAATTCCAAAATCAATCCTAGATTTGAGATATAAATCAAATGATATTATATCCTTTAATAATAGGAAGATATAAAAAACACTAAGGAGAATATAAGTAGGGAGAATTAAATAAATAATTTAGTAAGAACTCATAAAGGGGAGAGATTTATTGATGCTCACCAAGCATTGATTTAATTTATATAGGGTTTGTAGGATCTAAAATGTATACTGTAATTCCCTTTAAAAATAGTAAATTTTAATAAGGAACGTCACAATCAAGACGTGGATCAAATGTGGGGTTTGAAATTTTAAATCATTTTAATAATTAATAATTTCTATATGAATGGATAGTTCGGTAGGGAAAAACTGTCGGTTGAACTTTTTTCCGTAAATGCATGCCCCTATTGTGCGGTGCACATTTTCTCCTACGTTCAGGAAAGGGTTTTCAAACAATGTTCCAACCATGAAATCCCCCCACTACATGGGTTTCCACGATTTACCCTAGGTGGGCGCACAGTTGGGGAAAAGAATGTTCCAATCATGCAAGACCATTAATGTTACAAAATTTTAAAAAAAATCAATTGAAGCATCAATAAAAGAGTCCCAAAAATTATGATTAAAAAGAGGGTAGATGTGTTCCTATATTGAGTAGCATTATTTTTTAACAACCCCACTATAGAAAAATTATATTCCTTGAAATGATATAAAAAGGCACTTGAAAAAAAAGATGAGGCCACTAATATCTCATCAAGGCCTCACTCTTCCAACTCTCTTGATTATAAAAACCAACATTAAATAGCATTATAACTAAAGGAATTTTCCTCCCATAATGTGCAATGGTTTTAGAATCGACAATTCAAGATGGATGCTCAGTCACAGATAAATTAGCCTTAACCTCTTGATTATTCTAACTCAGAACCTGAGATGGATCAGAAAGATATATTTCTAGATATGGTACATGAACCTCGTAATGTATTGAATAATAATATGGAGGATTTGATGACTGAGAAGGAATTTTACCAATATTCACAACAACCTCAAAAGGTCCTGAAAAACGAGTTTCCATATTCCCTTGCCACTCAAGTTGTTCATCTCATAAATGATGTGAAACAATAAAAAAACACGATCACCAAATTAAAATTTCAACTGACAATGGATATGATAAATAAGAGACTTAGACCGGCTCTACAACATCAACATTATTTGAAGAATATATTGAATATATTTTTTTCATCTATTAAACTATTATTGTTTAGACCATGTAAAATTCACTGTTCCTTAAACAATACAAATGATATTTTGAATGCCTACAATATAAGTCCTAGAATGTATAAATTCTTATTCTAGACTAGTAACTATTTTTATAGACAAACTCAATCATTCTGAAATGGTCATCCCAAGATAAATTAAAATTCGTGATGCAAGTATGATGAAAATACTCAAAAATAAGTATTTCCTTCTTGGTCTGGCCCTCCAAACATAGATAATATTCCATACTCAAATGAACTTGAGATCTTAGTGCCTAATGAAGGAATTTTCAAATGATATAAGTACACCGAGAATCTTTATGATGTACTATATTATATGAAACTTGGTAAAAATAATAGTATCTCTAACATAGAAATTTCAAAGACTATCAACATTAGTTTTTCCCTCAATAACTATGATGTGTGGTGATTAGGTTAGCCAATCAATCACAACCCAGATCACATTATTCATTCTCTAGGTACACAAAAATATTTCCACAATGTCTATCGATATCTCATACCAATACAACATGGTCACTTTAAGTGGATGAAGAAAAAATAAAGGTCTCTTGTGATTGGCCTTTCCTTGTTGTCTTGTATAATAGTGAGAGAAGAATCAATCTATACATATTCAATACATGGCTACCAGAATCAATGCCTCATGTTATAAAAACTCTTCATCATTCCAAGATGCATTTCTCATTATAAATAATGGAAATGACATATCATATACTTCTTTATAATAAATGGTACAATGTAATAGTTCCAGATACATAGGATACCCTCCAAGGAGAACAAACACTAATCAATAGAATTCCCACCATAAAAGATAATATAATTATACATAATTTATCTTTAACCTATTTTTCCTCATGAATCATCCCACAAGGTGAAGAGGTCATAATCACAATGGAAAAAATGACATACACCCCAATACATTAATTTCATTATCAAACTTTGAAAAAATAGGCATCAAGTTCCACTCTCTTTATGTATATTTTATGGAATGGGTTGGAAGTTTCATTCTTAATACATCTTCAATGAAATTTACATTCCTTGGGGTATTGGAGATGTCTATGTAAACTTATTTCAAGTACTCAAGCCAATGGCTCTGTTGAATATTCAAATATATATTTGGAGTAGATATATTTGATTATCTTGTTGTAGGAATACAATGTAAAACTTTTTAGAAAATATAATATTTCCAAATATTATATTCATGAATCCCAAGTTCAAGTACATGATCATGTGTTAGTTAATTATTATTGTATACCCTATGATACTGAGATCCATATGAATTGATGTGATCACCCTATATAAGAAAAACACCCAAAACAAATCCTGATGCATCACCAAAGAGCTCATATTCCTATAGGCCTCTGGAATTGTTAACAGCTTCACAGTTATCAAAATTGGTTTCACTAAAGCCAAATAACAATGTCATTTTTCATCTTAATAAAAACTCACTCTCTTTTAAGTGATATCTGTCATTAGTGAATCCCAATTTGTGTGGTTTTTTATGAACAAGAAATAATACCCATCCAAAATAAAGAATCACCAAATATAGAAAATAATTAGTGGATTTTACAATTTCATAACAGCTTTCACCTTCTCTGTATGAACATACATACCATGTTATATCACTATGTGTCTCATCATATTCACATCCAAAATAAAGAATGTAAATTTATATTTCTTGTAATAATTTCACAGAATTCACAAAAATTAATGAACTACCCTCAGATAATGCTCATGGTACTCCTCAAAATTAGAGTAACAATGATATCATCCAAAAAGACCCCAAAGAATCCCAAAGAAGAACATATTAATTAAATAAATATATACAATAGAATCATTGGTTAATACTAATGGGATGGAAAGGTACACATGATTTATATACCACTCTATATTTCTTTTTTTTATGAATTCCAAACTACTTTATTCTCAACTAGTTATAACCAGATTGAATATAAATATTTAAAAACCACCTCTGAATGACATATTGGTCAATAAGATCACCAATAGGTTGAAATAGACACAAATTCATTACCTTGAAATGAGTAAGTATTCGGTAATAAACAAAAAATATTAGGGTCCCCAATTTCTTTCGTAGAAATTAGAATCAGCACCACCCAAGGTGAAAAACAAGGTAATATAAATACATTATCCAAAACATAATCCCACAAAGTTTTTATCTTTTTAAATTTATCTAATTACATGATATAATAAGTAATATACAGTTGTTATATACCAAGAAATAAATAAAAAAAAATTATCTACGTCCCTTATAAGTTTAAAATTAGAGAAGTTGGATGTAAATATTTTGAAAAATCAATAAATTATGGAGGGATATTATCAAAAATATATTTTCTCTCTATGTCAAAATAAAGTATAGATATAATTTTCCCCAATTATGTGTTAGTAGGATTGGTTCTACATGACATCCATTCCCAATATACTTGAAATATAATAAATAAAATATTAGTCAGGGTAATGTAGAATCATCAAAGATAGTAACCATTTTAGGGTTTATTAAGAATTATCTAATCAATCTTGAATATGAAATCATGATTTTTCATTTTATGACCATGAAAATACCAAAAAAAGTTCATTTTTTGAGATAGAGAATAAAAAATAAGTATAATAGGGAACCCTTTCATTCTGAGGGGTGCAGTAATATAAATCATATAAGATAAAATATTTTTATGAAGATTTAAAAATTCACATGATGGGATAAAATGAATGAATGAGATTCAACAATATCGAATAATTTATTCACTAAAGCTGAATATTTAGTGATGGTATCTCTTAGAGACACTAGACCCATGTCTCATTCTTCTAGATATTTATCCAATATGTACTAAATCTTTTTTATGGATGCCTATGTATAGAACATCTTAATATATGAAAAATATAACTTCACCACATTAATTTTTGGAAAATACAATCACATGTCACTACTTGGAGAATAATAGACTTGAAATAATTTCTATAGGTGACATGGAAATCTATAGTAACCACATACCATGGGTGCCTCAGTGAAGACCTATTTAAAATGCCCTAGTTGGACACACTAGTAGAAAATCAAAAGGCGTCTTCCTGACATTTCATGAGTTCCAGAATATTCCTACTATTATAATCAACCAGATTAATAGTCACACTTTACCTTTACTTTTCTAGAACACCCAGAATGAAAACTTGGGGAAAACAATGTCCACATATCTGACATACCTTCAAAATCAATCTCATACATCGATACTCAATCTATCACATTAGCATAAGAATAGAGATTTCACAAGAAATCATGAGAATGAATGTTATTTTGAGAATAAAACTAGAAAAAAATTGAAATTAATCCCATAAAATTGATAAATAATACTTGGATTAAAACATAACTAAATAAAAATATAGGAAAATACTATGGCTAATTCTCAAGAAATCTTTTTCAAACCACCAATGGTGAGTAAATTATCATTACACTAATAGAAGGAAACTCATCCACTCATAAATACCTTCTACATCTTATAAATATCTCAAAAATCACACTTAAATCAAGGAAACAATCTCGGAACATAGCTTTAATAACTCATTCTATTGAACTGACCCAGATACCCCGGTACACTAACACCTGAGCTGGCACTACCATAACCCAATGGTAATTCCCAATACCCATGGTTTGTTTACTAGAACCAGAAATAATTATTCATAAAGTGGGAAAACTTTTCCATGTAAACATAGAATTAGAAATAGATACATGTTATAATGCTCAGGGAAAACACCCAAATGAGACATTATGAGAAACAATATCAATATAAACCCAAAGTACAACAAAATATAACAAATAAAAAATGATAAAAAACCCATTTCACAATGTAATAAACACTCCATGCTGGGAATATCAACAAAAACCACATTTATGTGGTGCATTCCTCTTGATAGAACATGGATGAAGAAAATATAAAAAGAACCAATGGAAAAAGGTAGGGTGTGATCTGAAATTTCAATATTTTATCAATAAGTAATAAATAAAAAATACCAAAATAATTGAAAAATTAATCCATTTATTTTTATTAAAAATTTATTCCAATAAAATAGAATATTAAAAACAAAAAATTATTTTAATTTCATGTGATGGAAACATTTAAAAATAATGTATTCATAAAAATTTTCTATAAAATGGTTATATAAATTCACATGGAATGTGTAATGAATTTATAAAAACAATAGAATATATATAAAAATCATAAAAAATGATAAACATGAACATCATCGAAGAAGGATAATATTTATAGTTTACAGAATCCTTAGGCACTCATATTGTGATAATGATAATTTGTAGACACGTCAATTCAACATTGGTAAAAAAGAACTAACAAACACTCAACTATTGATAAGATATTCTAATAGGGTTATGTTATAGTTTTAAAGACTAAATTAATTTATATGGAAGTCCTAACCTGTGGTGTTTTTTACAAATAGCTATGTAACTACAGAGGATTACATATTAGCAAACTACTATAAAAAAAGTAAACAAAATTCAATATGTATAATAATACAATTCCCCATTTTTCATTTTAATATGACAATTTCATTTTAAAAAACAAAAATTGGTTTTTTATTATATTCATTCAATTTTAAAAGATAAAAAACATTGGTTCTTATCCAAACAATTTACCAAATCTTATAAAAAACAATTACTCAAAAATAGTTTCACAAATTCCATTAATTTCCATCAAATACAAATAACACTCCAATTAATTGGAATGAGGGTTTTCCCCAAAATCCATTCCATTTCAATTTAAATCCATAATAATATATTTTTTTCAAAAAAATATAATTTAAATAAATTATTAAATCATGAAATTCAATGTTATAATAATCCCCCAATCATATACGTAACTGCATACCTTAGATCATAGGATCATGTAACACAACACCCACAATAGGAAACTCCAACGAAGAAAAATTGAAATGGAGACCCAAAAATGAATCCTATATTCAATATCTAACATTAAAGATATTATATAACTAAAAATTATATATAGGAAACCCCAAAAAGTATATAATGGCTGCGTTTATGGGAATAAATGGGGGAAGAAATCTTTTTGAGGAGAGGTCAAACAATGCTCCCTGAAGTTAAATCCTTTTTAAAAAGGGAGTGGAAGAGCCAACATGTGTCTTGAAGGATCTATAAACATAGAATATCAATATATGTAGATTTATTCTTGATCATGAAATAAAATGGTGGGTTTTTTAAATTTTAAGAAAAAATAGAACTAAAACATCATCATGCCTGGAAAGCTGGGCAGGGCCACACGTTGTGCCAAACTATGTTGCCAAATTGTGCTTCCCTAATGATGGGGCACAATTTCTCCTATGTGGGTAATTTATTTAAACCATTCTATATCCATGAACACTAAAAATAACTACGTTTCAATGGTTTAATATGGGTAGGAACACCAATTGGAAACCCGTGAATAACCCAAAAAGTTCCAATAACTTCTATATTTCAACTCAATGAATCCCTAAATATGAAAAATACCAATCATGATTAAAAATATTGTTAAGGTATACTTGGAAATGGAAACATTATTTTAAAATAAAATTCATAAATATTTTTGAAATCCATCCTTATTACAGCCCATGTGGAATAAAATTGAGAAAATAATCACATAACTTCACAGTGATGGTAGACCACACATATGCACGACTGACATTACCAATAGATTGGAATGTAAGATGTTATATGTTTAATTATAATTTCAGAATTCTAATTATTTCATAAATATCATATATGAATAGTATATCTATGATCATATCTATCCATTAGTGGTAGTGAGGAAAAATTAATTACATCAGTTCATGTGGTTGTAGTCCATCATAGACATGATCAACTATTTTTTAGCATTTTATAGAAAAATGGATGGGTGTAGGTATAGAAATCATGGAAATTATATCACTGAATTTGGTATGTAATAATTTTATTTTATGTTAATTATTAATAAACTGTTTATCGTGGTAAATTAATAAGTAAAAGTGCATATACTTGTTAAGGAAATTACATTCTCTTAGAAAAAATCCTTTGTAACTATTATTCACGACCCTAGAGTTGGTATTCGTAGAATATATGAAGCTATAAAACTAGGATATGTTTTTAGAGAGATATTAAAATTTTATATTTTTGTTTTTAATCTATTATGATGTTTGATGATGTGAGTTGAGAAGTTACCCTTTTAAAATTTTGGTTAGTGAAATATATGTCGTTATTCAATGACATAAAATAATATCAAGCCACATTATTAATGAAATGGGTTCAAAATACATTTTGTAAAATTTTTATAACATTAATATCTAAATACTATACGAAAATAGTATTTTTTAAGGTTTTTAGGTTATTTTAACCCTTATCATTATATATTAACCCCCACAAACCTGTTTTAATTTTAACAGTTGTACCAATTTATTTCAATTTTAATATTTATTTAGAAAAAATTATGTTAATAATTTTATATAATATTAATTATTTAGATTCAAAAATTTTTATACGTATTATTTAATTCAATGAAAAAAATTCAAATAATTTAATTTGATATTAAACCAAAAAACAATGATAAAACATGTTTCCAAAGAAAAAAATTTCTTATGTCTAACCAGGTTTTGTATAAACATTCAATATAAATTTAATTTAAATATATTAATTGGATTAATAATAACATAAATTATTTAAATTTAATATTAAATCTATTTTAAAAAAATGAATCTTTTGATATGATTTAATTAATAATATTCTCTCTATGTACTATTATTTTTTATAAATAGTGTAAAGGGACTAGAAAACCAAATCATATGCCTCTCAAGGGGGCCGAAAATTAAGGAGACCAAGGGAATATCCTTGAATGATTACTTTACAATCAGCTGGTATTGAAAATAGATTATTATCAACCATGAAGGTTTCCTCTTGACATCCCCTACACGCCAGAGATTCTGCAGCAAAGATCAACTCCCTCAAACTGTGAAGATGAATTTTCCCTTTCATCGATTCCATAGTGTATATGGGAATGATATAGTGAAGATCCCAAGGCACCACATGATGTCCTTGGATCACCCTCACCAGTATCATTGAATGTGATTCAACCTCAGCTATAGGGATCCAATGACCCATAAATCACATCAACCCTGAGTGGAGAGCTCGTACCTCCTCATGCAAGGAAAATTCAGGACCATAGTAGGCACTAAACTACATTAGCATCGAGCCCCTTGAGTGCAAGATAATGTCACCCCCACTCATCAACTCGTTCATTTTGGATACGCCCATGTTCCGTTTTAGGAAATTGAGTGGGGGATCCCATCTAATCTAAACACCTATAACTCATTATAGTATTCATAGATTTTTGAGAAGATTTCACACCATATCAGACCCTTGGAATCCCTTAAATAATGAAAAAAGTTCTACAAAGAGTGACCATAACTGCATCTACAAAAATAGAAGCAACCCACAACTGCTGAGCATTACTTGATTGCGAGGTTACTAGATAATAAATTAGATAGAGACTAGGATAACAATCCACAGATTCAACTCCCTAAAAGTATACTCAAATCCACCAAACCATGTTGCCGTGAAGCTATGCATGAAATTTTTTTTAGCCTCTAGACATGGGTGAGGCGTGAATAATAACCAAAGAAATATCACTCAGCCACTCTCAAAAAATTAATTGAGAGTGGACGATGACTGGGGATTCACACAAAAAATGTAGTAGGAGGAAAGTGGAACACCCTTACATGGAAGGTTTTCATCAGTTGTGAGGGAATTATTTTGGATGTAACACACTAGGAGGCTCATTTTCATAGGGATCTCATTTCACCAAACCATGGGTTCCCATTCATCTGGAACCATTTAGACATGACGAAATCTCTTGTAGTTCCGAGTATAGAATCTTCCCATGAGTCAACTGATAAAGAAAAATCTAAACAATTATTCAATCATAAAAATATCATGGAACACCTTCATCTGATCAGATGAAAGGTTTCCATGAATGAGACCACAATTCCTCACTACCTCTCTAAAAGAGATATCTGGAGACCAAAAATTATGAAAATATGGCCTTTCTTAGACCAAATTTGCAGTCCATAAGTTGACTTCTTCATCCCGAGTAATCCAATGATTCACATCACGCAGAAGATCCAGGTGTTGAAACATACTGTGTGCATGTCTAGAATGTTTTCCACCACTATAAGAAGGGATATCCCAATGGTCAACATATCACATCCTGAGAATTACATGGACATTTTTTTATAGAAACAATAGAATTGAATTTTTAATTCATACCGTATGTATCATAAATTATAAATATGTATTATGGAATAAACTATAGAAATTATATTTATATTAATCATACAATAATTAATGAACATGAACCATCAGAACATAAATTTTTCATGAGTCATATGTTTATGGGATACACATAAATATATGAAATCATTTTTAATGTATTCATGACTCTCATCAAAGACTACCATAGATGATTAGATTGACTCCATAGACCATATTAGTAGTAATGTTGTACTCCAATGAATATCAAAATATACATCATCCTTTAATGAACTAGGTTCACATCCCATTCCTATCTAATTTATCTCACGAGATGTCAATTTTACCAGATGAATTATGATGAGATTTTAGTCAAACCCATCACATAATAAAAATCATAAATATTTATGCTTTAAGATCATAAATAATTCATTATATCAAAAACAATTAAAAGAAATTGGTCTCCTAATCATTTTACAATGGAATAACCCATAAAATTGAAATTAGTATCATAAACATATAAAATCTCATGGAATAATACAGAACGCATGATTTCATCTCATCAACAGTAAAAAAATATGTGATATAATGGGTTGTTATATGTTATTTTTAAAAATACCATTGAAATGTCATTAAAACATATTGAAGGGAAATATCCTTTCCATTTTGAAATAATATATTGAAAATAATGCTATTATAAATGAAAATATATTAATTTAAGAGAACAACGAACACTAGTAAGGGATTAATAAATGAATAAATTGAGCATGAAATTGGGAAACGTCTTTTGTGATATATAAATCTGAAAACAATTTCTTCAATAGTTTTTTAATATATAAAAATATATCTCATTTTGAAAAAAATAATAAAAGTCATTCATAGATAGTTTTAAAAAAATGTGAAAAACAATCCTTAAATAATTGTAGTGGAATTTTAAAAATATTATTTCAACTGTTTTTTGAAACCTAGAATCTGGAAGAATTTTTTAAACTAAAGTTAGAAAAGGGGGAAATTTTACAAAATAATATTCTTTTAGATTTATATGTATATAAGGAGAGGAGAATTAATGGAAAAAAATATTCAAAAATAAACAAATGAGATAAAAATTAATGAGTACCATTAGAGTATAATAATAATGTTTCATCACCAGAACATAGTAATAAACAGTCCTAATAAATAAAGAGATTGTAACATAAAACCCCTAAACACATTTAAAAAAGTTAAATGATATGTATCATTCAATTAATCTCCTGAATTAGAAATTTTAATTCACATAATTTATATATTTATAATTTTAAAATAAATTAATTAGATTTATATACAAATCACAAAAAATGCGGTGTAAAGTAATGCTTCCCATATAAACAAATGCTGGACCAAAATATATTTACTCAAGTTTTCCATAATTGAAAATAACCTTAATATCATATATAAAAAATTTTGATTTTATATTATATTTTACCTGATCTAATTGCATACTTATAATATCATATATGTTCTCTTTATAAAATTTACACTCCCCTTTTTGTTAATAATTTCATAAAATCATCATTTTTTAGTGTGAACTATTTCATTTATCATTAGTGTTTCAGGTAGGGAGTTCCAATCCATGCACACTGATCCAAATTATATCACATAAAATATATTAATAATTATATAAATATGATATTTGATAATAATATACATATATAGAGTTATCCAATAAGTTTAGAGATAGAAAAATGAATTACATCATTCATGGAGATGTTAGTCAGTACAAACACAAGAATGTTGTCTCCGGGTTTCAACATGTGAAATTGGATAAAGTTAAATAATAATTCCCTATAAAATAATATTTATCATGATATATATATCTTATATATTAATTAAATATATCCTTATCACCATTCAAGAACAGCCGAAATGAAAAATGAATCACATCGCTTCATGGTGGTGGCTGTCCACACATACACACGATAAAAAATTTCATTTACCAATGTATTATAATATAATGTCACATATGTGCCTTTATTTTTATGTAATTTGGATTTTTATTTTTTGGTTTTTCATTTCCCCTTTGGTTTCCTTTTGAAATTTGTATTAAAATGGATGTTTTGGGTGGACACACCAATGCACACTCTTAGTAGTATTCATGCCCCCAACCTAGGTAACCATGAAGAATGAGGCAGAACAAATCGCACGACCATGACACGGTCGTGCTCCCCATCCTAGGTGTTCTTGTAGTCTAGATAGACCTTGGGTACAGTCATCGCATGGTTTATTAAACTATGTGGAAAAACTCTGTTCATAGTCAAGGACTTTAAAAAAATTATTTACCATTTTCTTTTCCAAAATGAATCCTAGGCCACCCCTTTCCGTCCCCATAATGGATTATCAGCCATAGAAGTTCTTCAATCTCACTCAATATCCTATATCACCCATTGTTTGAAAATTTTTTGGTGGGAGAGACTTCAAGAATCATCAATTAAGTGGTTTCTCCCCTTCATTATTCCTTCTCATTAGAGTTTCTTCCCACTATTTTGAGGATATATATTTTTCAACATATAGGGTTTCGTCCCTAGGGTTTAATCTTGGGTTATTATGTTCAATATATTGTATTAAAAGTCATGTATTCTTTCTTTTTGTCTAGTTTAGTTGTGGTTGATGATTCTCACAAATTTTTTGGGATTTTTGACAACAAAAGTAAGTGGTTCTATATGTATTCATTATTTGGTGAATTTTCTTATTGGATTAATTAATTTAGAAAAACATTTTTTTAATATATGTGTTTCAAAAGTAATTTATGAAAGATTTTAACATGTGATTAATTTTTAAGTGGAATGTTTATTTGAAATTGTGTGTGTTTTGGGTGTGATCCAATGTTGTATCATTGTGTAAAGATTTATAAATTGTTCAAAGAGTTTATTAAAATTTTCAAGGGTTTTGAATTGTGTTTTGATATGGTATTGGTGTTCATTTGGTCTAAATATTTTATTTTGGGTGGGTGTTTATGTGTAAAACCATAATACACTTCGGGATATTGTATTTCAAATTTTTTGGAATGATTTATTAAATGGTATATGGGGTGTGATATAGGTTCTTAAAATATTTCTATATGATTATGATCTTCAAAATGAAACATTAAAGTGTATATGTGGTTAAGTGATATGTGAAACTTGTTTCAGTACTAAAGGGAATCTTGGGCATCTAGGTGGGTAGACTAGGATTTTCTTGTTAATGATTCAGAAGTGGCTACGGCCCAGTTTCACGATGTTGGATTGAAGATGTAAACACTAAATATATATTAAAAATGAGTTGATACCAAATGAAATTTGGATATCGTCCTCTATAGTTTCTCATGAACACAAAAGATATTTTTCGTGGTTTATATAACACATTTAATCAAAATACGTTGTACCTAGTGTCCCACTAATAGCTGGGGTCTAGGGGTAGTTCTTGTGATTAGTGATCATTGACAATATTTCACTTCAAGTCGACATATAGTAGTGTTTTCTCATAATTTTTTAGATATGTTGTATTATTTTAAAAAATATTTATTTCATTAAAATTGTTTTTCTTTTAGAGTTCTTTTTCAAGAAATGGTTATTAGAAATTTTTTTGCATAAAATCACGCATTTTATTTACCTTTTGATGTTTAATTCATGGAAACTATTTTTTTGTGGCATCTTACAATGATTACTCTCACACTATACATAAAACATTTGTTGTATATAGACCAGGTAATGTTTGACACATGTAAGGGAAAAGGTTTTAGTGAAGATAGTTCGGGTTGCTAGCAGTTTTCTAGGTGTGGCATTGTAGAGGTGGCTTGAGAGAGATTACACCTTTCATTTTTCTAGTTTCTGAGATAGACTTGTTGAAACTTATTAATTTTTTCCTTTTTAATATTGTAATAGAACCATATAAATATTTTCTATAAAATATTTTAAGTCTTGTTTGATTGAATTTTTTTAGATGCTTTATCAAATGTTTCCCGTTGTTATTCTTTTAAATTAAGCTAAATTGTTCCCAAGAACTGTTTATGATACATGGTAACTTTTACTATCCCCTTAGGATTGGGAATCCCATTTGGGCCATTCCATATATTGTTTCAGGTACTTGTTTGGATGATTACCTAGGATAGTTCATGAAAATATGGTATTGAACCCAGGTTATATAATTAGTTCATTTTATTTCAGAGGTTTCGGGTTAGACAGAAGCTAGTACTATCAAGGATCGGTGTTCTGACTGCGAGTATGGTGTCGGGCTAGCACACCTTGTGAAAGAACTCATGTCACTATGGGATATTGGGTCTTTTGAATGAATTCTCTTCTTGGTTGGATGAGTAGGCTGGAGACTACTCGTGGATATTCGGTGGGGGTGAAGTGGTTTGGTCATTTTATTATGGTGGCATGTTTTATTTTTTCATATTTGATACTATTTATTTAAATTTAATAAGTATTGAACAAATTTTTATCATTTGACTATTTATTTTTGTCGCAATATACCTCCACAAAAAAACTCTCATGTACCCATGGGAAGATGTCGAGGATATTTCTCTGGAACTGCTTGATCAAAGGATGGTGGAAGCTATGGTCCATGCTATTATGGAATTGAGATAGAGAGCAAATTCTGACCCTGCTCTAGTAAGGGAATATTATTCTAATTCTATAATGGATAGGGATCATGTGTTTCTCTAGAACAAACCTTGTTCTTTTCAAATAAATTTTGTGCTGAATGAAGTATAAAAGTGTCTTGAGAAGATCTAGATGGTGTTTGAGTTTTTTAACACCGTTGAAAAATCCATGGTAGAATATTCATTGTTATTTATAGTGGGACCCAATCATAGGTGTTGGGACATATAACTTCTTTAAGGTAAACATTAGAAGATGATAAATAAGTATTTCAAGTCCATTTTTAACGAGTTGTATTGTATCAAGCTCTTGACCTATGCCATATCTCGTATGTTATTGGATCACTCTCAGGTAGACTAGCCAATGATAGAATATAAAAAAAAATTATGATAGTGTGGTATGAACCTTATATTATTTATAATGAATATATGAATGCTTAGAAGAAATATAATGTTCTGTGGCTAGATGTTTAAACATAGGCTTTCTTGTTCATCTAGGGAACCAAATATATGGTAGTTAAATTTCCATGATTGGAAAAGATTGATCAAAATGTAATGTTTGGGTTATTAATAGTGGTGTCAGCTATGGGTAGTGGAATATCAATAGAGAAAAATAGGATGTTGGACAAGTAAGGGAAAATGGGAGGTGGTAGTTTAGTCCATCGTTCGAGAATGTTTTTTATGTAGTTTATAATTTGAGATCATTGGTGTTCCATTAGTGAAAGTGGGTAGGGAACACTCGACCTGGTATCACTTTTCCAAAATTCCATTTCATCAGTGTGGAATTATGGGGGACTTTCAGCGTTTCAGCTGGGCAAAACACCCATACAAGCGCGTGGTAAGATCTATGTTTCCAGGTAGAATTTGTTTAGAAAGAGATGTCCCAGATGGTGGGGTCTCATTTTAGTGGTCACAGTGGTAGGACTAGATCATCTTGTAGACATATCTAGTTCCGGAATGATACATAGGAGAGTAATCATTATTAGTAAAATACCAGTAATATACTTTTTGTGGATCAGGAACTTGTTTGATAAAATGTAAGGCCCTCAAAAGTTCTAGGTACCATTCTAATTGCATCTACTATAGAAGATGTTTTATTTGATACTGGTGCATCTTTTTTTTTATCTACCCATATTTTGGATTTATTGAACATTCCAGTAGTGATGATGTTTTATACAATGGAGTTAGTAACGCCATTGGGTAGGATGACGGAGTGGGGTCCTGTGTGTCCATCTTGTTCCCCTCTCTAACTAGGGTTGGGACATAATAAGATTTCATATCCCTGAAAATGGACGTTTTTAGATGATCCATTTCACAGATTGGTTGTTGGTTTTTCAAGTTCTTATCGTTTATTACAGGTGGCTGGTGACATTCATGACACCTGATGGGAGTCCTTGGGTATTTCATATGGAATGTGATCTTCGATTGGGTCATGTGGGACCTCCACTCCCAGATTTATGAAAAATTATATATCAGTTTTGATAGCATGCAATGGGGGTGGTGGTGTTTCTCCTAAGGGTGGAATAACTCAAATAGTTTATTATTTCCCTTAGTTATTTCTAGACAAATTTTTGGGCATGGCCCTAGAGAGTGAGGTGGTGTTCTCGATTGATTTTTCACTAATAAAAAATATAGATCTCTTCCCTCATATCTTATTGTCCCCACCAAGCACATAGAATTAAAGATATAGCTCAACCATTTAGTATAAAATGTATTCATTCTCTCATGTGTATCTCCACATGTCACTCAGATTTGATTTCATTGAATGCTGGTGGATCCCTTTGGTTGTTAATTTATTATCAGATGTTGAATAAGGTTACCATTAAGAATAAATAAACATTTCCCCATATCGATAATTTTTTTGACCAACGGAATTGGGAAAGTATTTTTTTCATATAGATTTTCATTTTGGATATCACCAAGTCCGGGTGTGAGGGGAGGACATCTCAAAAATGGAATTCTGAAGTAGGTATGACCACTTTCTATATTCATTCATGATTTTTGGGATGACCATTACTACAATAGTTTTTATGTTACTCTTGAATATGGTGTTAAACAAGTATATTGTCTCACTCATTGTTATATTTATGTATGAAATCCTTGTTCATTATATATGTGATGAGAAGCATGATCATCACAAGAGAATTATTTTGGTTACTATACGGTTTCACCCCCAATATTCCCATATTTCATATTGATCCTTGGGGGTTTGGTAGGTGATGTTTCTATATCATTTGAATTTGGTGAAGGGGGTTTCACTAAACCTTGAGAAGACCATCGCATTTATGACATGGGATAAGATGAAGAATGTGTTAGAGATTCAGAATTATCTTTTATTAGAAAGATATTATAGATGGTTTTTTCTATATTTTTGTTGTCTTTCCTCATCCATGACAGCACTCACTCAGAAGGGATAAGTTTTAGTGGATCCTAGAGTGCCATGAATCATTTGAGAAGATTATTTGGTGGTTGAATAATGCACCTATATTATTATTTGTAGAGTATGGGATGGGATACATGGGTCATTGTGATGATTCATTTATGGGACATGGGTGTTTTATTTTGCTGGGTGATCACAAGCTAGCATATGGATCCCTCCAACTCTAACCACATGAACAGATTTACCTAACACATGACTTGGAATTTTAAGTGGTTAATCATGAATTAAATACATAGAACCATTATCCTTTTGGGGGTAATTTTTTGTCTTCATTTAAAGTAATTGACTAGCCTATATTTTCTCCCAAAAATACTTGAACTTGACGCAGTGCCAATGGATAAATAATTTACAGGGATTTGATTTTGACATTGTCTACTCCCTATGATAGGTTAATTTTGTGACCAATATCATGGGAATAAAAGTTTTAGTACAGGGTTTGGGGATGTGCAGTGGTGAGTGCACTCTGATGAGGGACTTTCCGAGATTCATTTGGAAACCAAGAAGCATATTGGTGATGTTTTCGAGTATAACATTCAGCTGACTCCTTCTCTTATAGAGATTAATTAGCAGGAACAAACTAGTGGTGATATGTGTCCTTAGTATATGAAAATTATTCAATGTGGAAAAACATATTATAATAGTTCTTCATTAACTGAGGGAGTTTCGTACTTTATGTACCATTTAGAGGTGTCTTATTCTTTGAGGAAGGTGGTGATGCAGGAAGGCCACCAATCTAAGTGGGACATCCATCCATGTGAGACCACGATGTATTATGATGTCTGTTCGATATTTTGGAAGCCAGGAATGAGGTAGGACATATGAGATTTTGTATCGTGGTGTTATATTTTTTAGCAAGTAAAGGTATAGAATCAAAGGCCCTAAGGATTTCTTCATTCGTTAACCATTCCTACGTGGATGTGGGATAAGGCTTCCCTAGATTAAAATATTGGATAGCCCACCATAAACCATAGGTAAGAAATTCTGTATGGATGGTAATTTTTTGTTTCACCAAATTAGACCATTTTTTCCAATCCAAGATACAACTAAACTGGATGAGCTAAGTCGACTATATAATCAAGAGGTGGTAAGGCTTTATTGGGTTCCATCCGCAATTAATTATGATAGAGTTCCCTTATTGACCTCCCATTTATAAAAATCCATTTAGAAGTCATTGGGGTCATAGATTATGATTACTATGGAATACCATCCTAAAATAGATGGTAATATAGAGAGGGAAAATCATATTTTTAGAACATTATTCATGAATTATTTTTTTAATTTTAGAGGATATTGGGATAGAAATTGGTGTTTGGTTGAATTTTTTAATAATAATTGATACCAAGCATCCATTTGAATTTCTCCATTTGAATATAATTATGGAAGGCCTTGTCAGTCACCCCTATGGTGTGATAATGTTTGTGAGACCTCATATTAGAAGCATGTGATCTGTAGGAGACTCATGATAAAGTCATGTTTACTAGATAATAGTTGATGATAGCTCAATGTTACAAGAAATAATATGCTGACTAGAGGTGTTAAGATCCCATGTTTTTGTGGGTGAGAGAGTAATCATGATGGTGATCCCTCACTTGAGTCCTTGCCATTTGGGGATGCAGGGGGAAAACACTAAGGTATGTGTGGCCTTTTGAAATCCTCAAGCTGTTTGGGAGGGTGGCATATAGGTTAGATTTTTCTTCTCAGTTGGCATATATTCACGATGTTTTTCATGTCTCCTAACTGAATAAATATAACTATGACCCATTTCATGTGCTAAATTGGGGGGATTAGCAAATAGAGCCTTATTTATTAGTTTTTGAACACCCATTACGGATAGTGGATTCCCAAGATTTGGTGAGTTTTGGGATTTTTAATCAATGAGTCTGTGTCCTAAAGTAGAATGGGAATGATGTGCATTAAACATGGGAGTGGAAGATGTGGTTTGATTTATATTATCCATTCATGATTTTATATCCAGCTTCAAGATGAAAATTTGAGGGAGGCTGTTTTTATGTTTGGGATAACTGTCACACTCATGTCATATTTTTCAATTGTTTTATCTTTTTATTTTTGGATTATCATTCCCCCCTTGGGATTATATGGAATTTGGATAATAATGGATGTTTTTTGATATAACAAGGTTCATGGTTGGAATATAGTTAGTAGTAACAAGAACCCAACCTAAAAAAACATGGGTTAGGAGAAAGAACCTACCGCATGGACACCAGATGGTCATCTTCCCTATCCCCAGTGTTTGTGCAGTCTAAAAAAACATTATTCATGATCACAGTATAGTTTATTAGACTATGTGGGAAAACTGTTCACATAGTCCAAGTCATTAAAAAATGTTATTTACCACTGTTCCTTTTAAAATTAATCATAGTTTACCATTTTCACCCCCCTCAAGATTATGATCCATATTAGGCCTCTTACCTCCCTCAATCTCCCAT
Source organism: Viscum album (assembly GCA_963277665.1). Taxonomy (NCBI): domain Eukaryota; kingdom Viridiplantae; phylum Streptophyta; class Magnoliopsida; order Santalales; family Viscaceae; genus Viscum; species Viscum album. The sequence goes on from OY728142.1 coordinate 1,461,050,038, forward strand.
GGCACCCATTTTTAAGGGGTTTTAGTGGGAGAATCGTCAAGACTTGTCATGTTAGTGGTTTTCCCCTTCATTATTATACAATTTATTGATTCTAGCCTATATCTTGAGGTTTTATTTTTTCAAAAACAAAGGATTTATCCCTAGGGTTTAATATTGGGTATCTGGTTAGATATCCTATATTAGGGATCATTTTTTCTTTCTTGAGTTGCTATTGAGTTTTAGTTGAAGATTCAAACCAGTTTTTGTTTTCCTTGACATAAAAGGTAGGGGATCCATATTTAAAAATTTGTTGTTTTGTTTTCATTCATGATTAATTAATTTATTATAACCTTTTATTAATATATTTTCTGAACATGTTTTTTTGAATGAGTTTAACATTTGTTTGATTTTGAAGTGGTATGTTTATGTAAAATAGTGTTTTTTATAGTAACTGATGTTGAATCACTTGTAATTTATTTGTTAATTATTTTATGAGTTTATTAAATAATATAAGGGCTTTTAATTGTGTTTTGAAATGGTATTTTTGTGAAATACTTCTTAAAAGTATATTTTTGGTGGATGTCTATGTGTAATTAATGTAATGCTTCGTGAAATTATTGTTCAATTTTTTTGAATGATTTATGAAATTGTATAAGGTATGAAAAACATGTTTTAGAATTGTTTCACTGTTATTATGATCTTATAAATGGAATTTGGATATTCATGTGATGTTATTTGATATGTGAAACTAGTTTGAGAATAATAGGGAAGCCCATGTATCTTCGTGGGTGGGCTAGGAGTAGTTTTCTAGTGATTTAGAAGTGGTGCGGCCTAGTTTCACCTAGAGGGATTGATGATGACAATACTAACAATATATGGAAATTATTTGAGACCATTAGAACATTGTATATTTCTCCCATATGGTGGATCATGCATGATAAAATTGTTAGTCCTAGTTCTTATACCACATTTCATAAGATACAAGTCACCTAGGGTCCCAATAATATCTTGTGCCTAAAGGTAGTTACCATGATTAGTGATCATTGAATATATAGCACTTAAAATCTTCATATAGTAGTGTTTGGTAATAAATTTTGAGAACAGGGGAGTTCTCTTTTAAAAAATTTATTTTTTTGAAATTGTTTTTTATTTAGATGTGTTTTTATTAAAATTGATACTATAATTTATTTTGCATGATATATTGGAATTTATTTTCAATGTGATGTTATACGCATGGAATACATTCTTGGTTGGAATCCAAACTGGGCTTAGGCTTACACCCTACTTACACTATTGGGTGTAAGTAAACGTAGTAATGTTTGGAACATTTAAGGGAAATGATTTTTGTGATGCCAATTTGATGTTCTTGTTGTTTTAATGGTTTAGTGTTGTGGAGGTGGTTTCAAGGAGATGAACTCTTATATTGTGGTGTTTATTGGGTTATAATTAATGTCATATTTGTTATGTCACTTTTGAATGTTGTTTTAAAACCTTATAATTCAATTATGATAATTATTTAAGGCTTACTTTGTTGTATATTCATATTTATTTTATCAAATATTTATTGTTGTTTTATGCTTATAAATTTGGGTAAATTGTTCGTAAATTTTGATTATGATACAGATGCACTAGTTCCAAACTGTGGTGTTTAGGAATGCCCTTCAGTCCATTCCAGGGTTCGGGTTGAGCCCCTCTTTAGATGAAGATCTGGCTTGGCTTGTGACAGGTGTGTAGGTAGATGTGATATTATAATATCATAATTATAATTATTTTAAAAATATAATATATTAACATTAAAACCATGTTAATATACATTTATTAATGTTGTTGATGAAAAAATGAATGGTCTCTCTATGTGGATATAATAAATCATACATATTCCTAAGTAAAAATTTCACTTCACATTTTATACGAAACAGGGTTTATTATGGTGTTTTTCATTTAAATAACAACATTTAAAAATAATGAGGATACTAAAGATATTATTTAATGAAAATGGAATCAATTTTGAGCTTAGATATAAGATTATAAACCAATTTTATAGGGTATGTTGATTGCTAAATTAATGAAATTTATCCTTCTGTTCTCCTCTAAAGGGCTCTAGGGGTTGTATTTTGAAATGCCAATAACTTCTAGAATGTTGATAGTAATGTTTAGAATATAATTTATTATATTTTAGAATATATAATATGCTCATATTTGTGTAAATAAGTGAGGGATGTGGTTCCCTTTTATAATTGAGGTGAGGGTTACTTATTGAATTTTTCAAAATATTAAATTATAATAAATAAATTCTCAATAAAAATTATTCCGAATGAAAAATAATTAACTATAAGGTAGGATAGGGTTATAATCTCCTTAAAAAATATAATAAATACATTTTTTGGTTTGATTTGAATGATTAAAATTTTTATAAACACTTATTTAATCAATTATAATTTTCAATAGAGTAAAAATAAATTAAATATTAGTCGTATATAATTATATATTAAAATTTGAAAATTTCACCATAATGGCCAATTAATGAAATTTTCTCTGATGACATATCCAATTGGTATTAATTCAATATTTTAATTATTTTTATGTTGTTTAATAAATTATTATGTTCACAAAACCTAATTATTGTCGATTTTGACACAATTCACTTAATTTGACCAAAAATTGATAAATAAAATGATTGAATTTTGTTAAAATCGACTTACAAAACAATAAAATGTCAAATCCAACAATAAAATTCCTAGAACACAAAATATTACTCCAATTATATGACTTTTTAATATTATTAAAACAATTTATATTATTTTTCAAATAATTAAATAAGTATGGTTTTGGTATTGTGTAAGAATTTTACATAATTATATATTAACTAGTAATTATAAATATACTAAAATCAAGTATAAAATGTCCTTATAATTAAAAGGACTATTAATATTCCATCTTAACTAAAATTTTTTTACCATGTAAATGCATAAGGATATTTAAAACTAAGAGAATTAAATTATCCAACATTCATTGATATAAATATTATATAAGTCATTTTCATGGAAAATATTCAACTAAAAACACAATATATATAATACGGTGTTAATGGTATAATTATATTAATCCAATGTAAATTATTATGAAATGTTATGGCATTTTCACTTAGTTTTAACATGGATAATTAGATTCACTTCTTACCAAGGTGATAAAGTTTACCATTCTTCCTATTCAAATTGGTCATAAATAAAAGGGGTCTATTTTCAAAATAATTTCATCAGTATTATATATTGAAAAACATATTAATGGATTTCAATACATATATATGGAAAATAAATTTTCAAATATGAGTTCTAAATGTGACAAAAACTGCATTTTAGGAAAATGTTTTTTTATTCATTAATAATGATTTATTCTTATCATATGAATAAATAAATTATAAAATGAATGAAATTTTTTTAATGAAATATATAATATATTAAATTCATAATAAATTTCAAAAATATTGATAAATGAAATTTACTTACTAAAAAATACAATGCATGCATAATTTTTATTCTATATAAAATTATCTTTTTATGTATACAATGTTTTTAACCAAAAATAAAATATAAAATTAATGCGAAGAAAATTCTTTTTAATAAATAATGTATAAGATATATAATATTAATTTGATACAATTTTATAAAATTATCTTTAAAACATACTAAAAGGAAAATATATTTTTCAATAAAAACCAGTATTCTTCACTTTTCACTGGACAATAAATATTCATAGAAAAAATTCTAAAAATTCCATATAGGGAAATACTGATATGATATTTTAAAAAGGTTGTTATTTAGATTAAATAATTTTTATATGCTTCATAAATTGAATATAATATTTTATTATAAAATATCAATTTAAAGGATGTCAATTTTTTCAAAGTATATTATAACTTTTCTAAAAAATGAATGAATATTTTTTATAGAAATAGTCTATAAATTTTGTTGACAATGATATTTTTATATATCGAATATATATTTTAATCATACTCATAAATATAAGTTTTATTTCTTTTTAATATAATTATATTTTAATTTTATATCTCTATATTTTTAAACTCAATGTTTCATGTCACATAAACTATCAATGAAATAAAATTAATTGAAGAGAAATATTATGTAAAATCATTGGGTTTTACATTATACCCCATTAATTGTATCCTCAAATTTTGAACTATTTCTTGTTAATCAATGATTTTATAGCTGAAACATCCTTTATTAAACACCCACATCGTAAAAATGGTTAGTAAAAATTCAATAATAAAGAGGGAAATTGATGTATGAAGGACAAAACAAAAACAGTGATTCCAAACTAGAAAATGTCATTGAGAGGTAAAAACATGGGCATGGAATAAAAAAATATCACCCATGGACTAAAGTGAATGATATAGAACATGATCTAAAAATACCTAAAAACCACATAACCATGAATCTGGGATGTGTTAAAATAACTACAGTTTTTCTGTATTGGACATTATTGGAAAAATAATTTTTGCCTTTAGATCCTTTCCTTATATATCATTCATTAATATACCCTCTATACTAAGAACATAAAAAATATACTTATTTTCTATGTATAATTTTATCCTTCAATCAATATCCAACACATTGTAATATATATCTCAAAACAAAGAGTATTTTAGATGAATTTGTTTATTCTTGAAGTCATAAAATCAATATTTAACAGATCAAAAAATCATATAACATTATTACTCCTATATTTGGGTAATAACCAAAATCGAAAGTGGTTAAGAAAAGATAATTTTAAAATTTAATAATCCTGCATATGAATAAATAAAACAATAAAATAGGGAACGATAATAACCTCAATAATATTACCAATTAATCCTTTATGAAAAATCCTTTGTTAAGAATTAGGATTATATATATGATAGAAAAGTGAAATATCTCCAAAACAATTATTAATGATATAGATAAATTAGTGCATAATTTTATAATGTAGTTAAATTCACCAAAATATCATGAATCCTATTAAAATAACAAGTAAAATGCTAGTTCTTAATATGATAAAAAATATCTCTGAGAATATCAAATTTTCAATGAATCTATTTTCAACCAATAGGATTATCCATATTCAAATATCCATTAGTCCATAAAATAATAATAATAAACCATTTATAATTCCCAAAGAGTATTTAAACATGAATAGAGTATCAAAATCCATTCACTTAAAACAATAGACTGTTGTTGATGCCTTTTAACTTATGATCCACAATATAATTATAATCCCATGATGGTATCCATAACATTTATGTCCTCTACACATGAAAACATATGTGATTATAAATATTAACACAATCCGTATTCCATGAATTTATTTACATAGTACTGTACATTTTCAAAAATAAAAAAAGGAATAAAAATTGCCTAATTATGTCCTAAATTAATTTTTATCGAATTACAATCCAATTTCATGGATACAAATACTATCAGTTCCAATCCCCAGTTTAACCCGAATATACTTCATTAACTCACCATCAGACACATATTATGGTTTATCATTCCCTTAATCACGTGTTTTCTATATATATCACCTTGCATGTATAAAAATTATAGTTTATTTATACGACTTTAAAAATTCATATCCATAAAGATTAAATATTGTAGAAAACTAATTTGAAGTTTCATGAATTTATAAAAAGAATATATTTTTATAGACCTTATATAATATAATTCATGATTCCAATATAATTAAAATAGCAATCATACAAAATCATTAATAAACCATTAAATATTAGTCATTATCTTACTCCAAAATAACACTTTACAAAAATATTAAATATGAATAATGTTATATTATTCATCAATATAAATTTAATAAAACATTTAAATTTTGAAATAATAAATACTATTAAAAATTCCCATACCATTCACACCTAATACTTGGACACTATATCATAATTTAAAAAACCATTACTCTTACAACATTGATAATTATTTTTGATAGATTCCCCCACAGAAATTAATTTTCATAACTCCCAGACATTCAAGATTGAAAATATTCAATAATCTGGATACCTTATGGAGAACATTAACCTCATAAATTTATTTTACTGAGCATTTTTTTAACTAAAAATTTATTATTCTTTTTCCATTTCAACTCTCATACATTCTCCCCATTCAAATATGAAATTAATTTGACTGCATAGTTTTACATTCTAGACATGTTTAAAGATGATTATTCTTTTATATAGTTATAAATTAAAATAGGTTCATGTATTAATTGTTATATTAGGAAACTCCACAATGTTTATATTATTTTTCATAATCTATGGTAGTAAAATTTTGATAATTACATGGTTCCATATTCTATCACAAATTTTAATTGGTTGATCATGGGGAATGTCATTCCACTTACTGGAACATTAAAAATTAACTCAATTCCTTTGGGTTTTAGTTATTGACTATAACCAAAAATAAATGTCTAAGATTTAATATATAATACTATGATTGAGCTATAATAATGAAATATAATTCATATGATGTCTAAATCATGACACTCTCTTCTTAATAAATGGGAACTATTGTTTAACCATGGTTATTCATGGTCATAATAAAAACATTAATATTTTATCATATAAAAAAACTCATACATGGGGTTAATATTAATGTTTAATCATAATAATTGGAAATTATTAACTAAAAAATTCTCTAATACCAACTATATCAACCCTTATTTTTCATTCGTATATATCTCATATCTTAACTGATAAATATTCATTTCATAACATTATAATCCATTATAGATTAATATATATCTAGTTCTCTTAGAGTTATGGAATCATACGTTACTAATTCATCAATGACCAAAGTCATTTCCCACTATTTTCTTCATGAATATCTCCCTTCATAGAAATATCATAAATATTACATTTCATCCTAACATAGATAAATGATACGTAATAGATGTTCAGCTATGATGCTCAGTAAGGGTAAAAATGTTGGTATCAATGATACAATTAGAATAATATGAATATATGTGTACAAAAACATGATCATAATAATTGAAAAACATAAAGTTTATATCATAAAAAAATCATCGGTCATGGAATAAATATGAATGTTCATAAAACATGAATCAAAAGTAATTAATGACCATGATCCATGAGAGTATAAAATTGGTATTATACATATGTTTGTGTCATAGAAATAGTACCATAAAGAAATTTCCTTAGAAGTATTGAAACTTTTATAAGAATATAAGAATTTAGTTGGATCACTTATCAATCCATTATTTCAGTGAAGGTTTTCCCCAAAGGATAGAATAAGGGAGAATGTCTCATACTGAACTGGTTTCAATCTGCATTTCAATCCAATTTATCCCATGACATATAAATAATTAACTACTGATTTTTATGGATATATACTCCCCAGCGATCACATAAATAAAATCATACATATGTTCTCTACAATACCATAGACTATTTATCATATTTTAATTCCTGAATTAAAATGGGATACATAATCATTTCAATATAACATAACATTAGGAAAATAAATGTGATTCATAAACATCGCTCCATCCTTAAAATAAACCATCTAGTAAAAGAACAAGGATGATACACATGGATCATGTACCAAGATAATAATAATTTATGTGAATGATCATGTTGTTGATGAATATAAATTCAAGGAAAATATAATTAAAACAATATTTTTTAAAAATCCTATACGCTTTAAGTCACTTATTAAAAAACTATAAAATTATAAAGAATAAAAATTTATTTCAAAATAAGAATGTATACATGTAACATGATATTAAAATGAAAAATTATTCATTGTGGAGAGATAATCTACTCATTCCATATAAGATTAAAAAATTCCTTCAAATATTTGGGCAGAAAATTCACCAAACACAACATTTAGAATACTATGAAATTATTCATTTAAATATATAATTTTTAATGTTAAAAAAAGAATTATAATTGAATTAAATAATCATAATAAAAAATTAATGACCTGAATTAAAAACATTTTTCGAAGACATGAATATTGAATATAATGTTTTCCTTCCAAAGAGAGAAAATATGTAGATTTTCATCAAAAATATTCTTCAATCTCATGAGTACATAATGAGAGTAAAGTGAATGAAAAAAAATGAATTTTCAAAAAATTAAAATAGTATTAAAAATTTCTAGAGAATATTTAGATATGGATCATATGATATCATCATCATAAAATAATCACGAGCAATCAGGATAATCAATTAGATTGTAACATATTACCCCTTAAAATTTTGGAATCATTTGAGTCAAAAGTCCCATGAATGACATTGAAATATATAGATATTAAAATAAAATTAACTTTTGTAATAATTACTATGAAATAAATTGATGATATGTATGTACATAATAGACAAGAAATAAGTGTTTTACAGAGAATGTGTCCACACATACATAAACCTTAAACAAAAATCATTGTCATCTTAGTTCTCCTAATATAGAAACTGATTTAAATTCATTTTTAACAAATTTATATTTATTATATTACTATAATAAAGAAATTTTTACTATTTATAATATCACGTATGATCTATTTATAACATTTCAACACCCTTTTTATCAATAATTTCCTAAAAACATCATTTTGGTTGTTAAATATTTCATTTACATTAGTATTTCAGTTCAGTAGTTCTAGTACATGTACATTGATCATAGTTCCATAATATTCACAATATTATTCCAGATATAAATATGATATATATTAATCTCACACATATATATTCATGTAAAAAACATGAGAGAAAAAAATTAATTACACATGTATACACATGAAGTGTTATCATTTTCCAATGGATTGGAAGGTATGTCAAAAGATGTGATATTATAATTATAGAAGTATAGTTTTATCATTATAATCTTATATAAAATGAATCCCATAATAATAACAATCTTAAAATGATGGTGATGAAATACATGAATTGTATCACTACCAGAAGATGGTATGTTGTAAATCTGCACGATCTATAATTTCACTTCTGATTTATTGGGATTGGGGGTTTCTGATGGTTGTTTCTCATAAAAATAATTATATTTACGAATATTCTTGATACTAAATTTATAATTTTATGATAAATAGTATATATCTAGATGATATTAATAAGATTATAAAAGAAATTTATTGATTAATGTTATTACCTTTTCAGTGAAATAACACATTTAGATGTCCTTTAAACGGATATAAGGATGGAATTTTTGGAATAGTAGATCCTATATAATCTCTCTAGGTTTGTTTAAAGGATATATTTGAATATTTTTGTTCATATATATGTCTCAAAGTTGTGTAATGTATTGAGGGAGGAGGTTTAATCTTATAATTGACGTGAGGGGATCATTTTTTATTTCTCAAAAGAAAAAATTATAAGAAATTCATTGTTAGGAAAATAATCCAAAACAATATGTATAAAATATATAGTAGTATAGGGTATTAATACCTCCAAAAAAATATAACATAGACACCTTTGGTGTCATTTTAAACCATTTCATTCTGATTAAGTCTCTTTTAATCAATTTTTATTTTAACTATAGTAATAATATTTTCAATAATAATAGATTTATATTATAAATTAGTAGATGTGAATTGGACCAAATATGGACAAATAGTCACATTGGATACTATGTAATTTCCTTTTTTCTTATTTAAATATAATGATGATTTGTAATAAAAAAATTGTTATTTTATTTTGTTAAAATATCATTATTCTCAATTGTGGTTCAATACATTAAATTTGACTAAAATTAAATAACTAAATATAATTAATTATAATATAATCTTATTATAAAACAATAATATGTAATATACACAAAAAAACTCCATTAAAACTCCAATTTACTCAAATTATATCACTTTTAATATTTTCAAAATTAGTTATTTTATTATCCGATTTGTTTAATGTGTATTTATTATATTTAGTATGAATTTAAGGTAATTATATAGTGGGTAAAAATTATAAATTAATTGAAATCATAAATATAACTTAATTATAATCAAAATTACTATTAATATTCATTCATAACTATTCATTATCTTTATTATAATACATTATGATATTTAAAATTGGGGGAGGGATATTCTAAAACATTCATTGATTTAAATAATGTATAAGTCATTTAAATGGTAATGTTTCTAGTAAATCAACAAAATTATACCCTAAGGTATCAATGGCCTAATTAAATTCACCTAATAAAAACAATTATGAAATTTTAGGGGCTTGTCACTTAATTTTAAAATAGATTCACCCAATTTACCAAATATCGAGATTATAATGTATACCATAGTTACTAATCATATCAGTGAAAACAATTTGGTGCATATTTTGAAATTTTTAACACATGAATACAAATATTGATTCCAATTAATGAAATTTAAAAAAATATATGTTTAATAAAATAATTTACCATATTGTTGGAAATGGAACAAATCTTACTTTATATAGATTGTTTTTAAAAACAACGCATGGTTTATTCCCATCCCTTGATTATAAAAATTTTACATGAATGTTAAAATCTTTTACTAAGTATATAATATATTCATTTAAATAATTTCATTAAAAAATTGTGATTAATTTATTTTATTGATGGAAACCTATATTTCACCCCTAAAAATAGTTTTTAGCTGAAATTATTTTTAACATATAAAAATGTTATTACACAAAATATGAATATAAAATTAAATCCAATGAAAATTATTAGAGTATTTATAAAAATCCTTAAATAATTATAAATAAAAACAAATTTTTTTAAGAAAAATGATATTTTTACATGTTCAAAACAAAATATATAGTTTTTATTAAAAAAAATCAGAACTATTTACAATTCATTAGAAACTAATTAGTTTCATAGAAATCATTGAAATATAACATAATATAATTTTAAAATTAATATTTCCAAAAATAATATAGTTTTATGATATTTTTTACTCAAATATAAAATTTAATATTTTCTTAGAACAAGAAATGATAATAATTCTCCAGAAAACAGTTATTAAGAATAATAAAACATTTCAAAAAAATTTAATTCATGTTTAATAATATTAAATCAATAAAAATATTTTGTGTAGGATATTTTTTTATATCTCATAATGTATTTAATCTAATTCATAACCAATAATTTAATGGACCGGTTATTTAAAAATACTAAATTAATATATCATAGCTCGTGTCAACATAGTGTTTCATGGATCACAAGATGTTAAACAAATAACATTCATTAAAGATTAATATTTTCTTAAATATTTGGGGAGTATCATATTTCATTTATTGAGATAAAAACACACTGTAAAAAAATTGTTTTCTAAGAATTTTTTTTACAATTAATTTTATTTTATTCAATTATAATTTATTGTTTAAAAAATGGTTTTATAGAATTTTCTTAATTTTTTTAGTCATATTAATAACTAAAATTTAATAGTAATGACATTATGATATATTATATTATGATTCAATTATAATCGGAAATTCATGTACTGAAATCCATGTAAGATATTAAATTTATTGTAAAATGAAATATATCAAAATATCATGAGGTGGTAATTTTTATTCCCATTAAAAATTATATTTCCATTGAAAATAATTTACTATAATAAATGAAAATGTGGACATATCTGCCTCATCAGATCCTCAGGTTCCGCCATGGAATCATCAAAAATTTAATTACAGTAGAAAACATTAACTAGGTAGTAGACTTCTTCTATAGAACATTATCACTATGATCCATGATTCAAATAGGTTTCTTTTCCTAAAAAATATAGTTTTTTATTTGTGTGACCTATATTTTTATTACTTGTGAGGGATCAAGTATACACTACCGGAAGATATATATATGGAACACATTGTGTAATTTTGATTTGTTTGGTTGAATCACCAAAATCTATTATCCCTACTCGTTTAAGAATATCAAAAAGTACAATATTAATAGAGATCAAAATTCTTTTATTTCTATATCTCATAAACATATTCAATGGTGAAATACATGTGAATAAATTCTCACTACCATTAAATTTATTATCACACTTATGATTTCATCATAAATTTTCTATTGACTATGACAAACCTTGATGTTTTGTTGAATAGAGTTAACATTCTAATCCATTTCCATATCTTAATTAGAGCTAGAAAGCTATATATCATACTATTTATCCTAGAACATTGATTTTATACCACTATTTCTTTATATATCTTCCTAAGGATCTATTTTATTGCTCGAGCGAATGATATTGTTGTTGGAAAACTCAACTTGATATTGGTGTTAATCATAGATATCATTAAAATATATAAAAAATCATATCAGCATTTTCATTCTGGTTTAAATCGTCCTCTTTGATAGACTATATGTCTGAGTATGATACACTATACTAAAACTCAAATATCTATCCATATCATAAGGAATAATTCACCAAAATGTCGAGATAATCCTTGGATACCAATAACGTATAATAGAATATATTACTCCATGCACCCATAACAATTCTTTAACACACATACTAGTCAACCAATCTGTAGATAGGTATTATATAATATCTAATATGTGAACTAAAGTTATAAGGTGATCGACTAGAACACATATAATATTTTGGCCTAGTGTAGTGGGTTAGTTATGGATTTTCATAGAAGATGGAATGGATTGTAAATTTTATATTTCACACGGATCTCTATTGAATTCCCTAATTTCCAAGATCTTGGGGGTTTATAGGATGAAACTAGTGACATTTTTTTAATGTGAATCACATATTATAATTAATTCCTTATATCAAAATGGGTTTTATCCTAATTGTGTTGACACCCTTAATGGTAAAATGTTATTAAATTATTTTGTTAAGTTTTCAGGAACAAGAAGTGTTGTTCATATGAATTTTCAAATTAGAAAGTCTCTTAGTGATGAAATGAAATAGCTAAGTCGATGGGTGCTTATGTGGTAAGTTGAAATTTTTCAAGGACTAGGTAATTAAAATTTATTAAGTTTTTAAGGATTAAAATTTATATGTAAGACCAACCAAATAGTTCGTGATGTGACCATCCTGCCATTGTAATGATATAAAACTTGAGAACTCATCAACTTTGGTAGTGGTCATGGATGAAAACATGAATACCAGATAATACTTATTTCAGCTATCACATTTCATAAATTCCGAGTACAACAAGAGTTTTAAATTAAATTTAATGAGCATTATTGATTAAAATTTGGGCTATTAGGGCAGTATGTAATTCTACATGTGGTTCTTATTGGGTTAGAAAGTGGGGAAAGTCTTTAATAGAGTTTCAAAGTGAAAGTTTATATATTATGATAGTTTTAATGATAGGGTTGTGGAATAATTACCAAAAAATTTCACGATTGTGAGGAAAAATAGTCGTGTATTTTTGAAATCTACATGTATGGGTTTTATCATGTTTATATTTACATGGTCATTCTTTTCCATTATGATAATAATTGATTTATGATATATTAAATAGTTTCATTTTTCCAATTTTTGGGATCACTTTCAAAAAGGGGTTCTGGTAATTTTACACGACTGATTAGAGTTATAATTATAAATTTATGTAATTTTTCTTTTTTACGTGAATGATCATTTCATGGTTAAAATTTCATGTGTACATTTATGAAATCGGATAGTTCTTGTTACACTCCTGAAAAATTTGAGTTTTGAGATGTCACATAGTTCAAGATATTTTCCCATGTATAAAAAATCATGTTTATTAGTGAAGGTGTTTATTCAATGAGATGATATTCCCTTTTATGTATAATTATTACAAGGACACAGTCTTGTTAGAGGGGAATCATGTCCTCCTTGATAAGATTATCCAGCAAGGTATAATGTATGAGATTGAAAGGGACCATTTGGGAAATATTCTGAATAGATTATGGAAAATCTTGATCTAATGTTTTTTAATATATGTTATCTTTGAGGTTTTTATGGTTGTAAAACATAGGTTTAGGTATTTACCCATTCTGTTTAACAAATTTACGTATAGGGTTCAAAGGTGATCTAGGTGATGCAGATGAAAAATAATGAATTTTTTCATGAATGGAAGAACAATAGAAAAATGGTTAGATGTGGTGTGATAACAATCATTGATAACATCCATGTTTAATTTATTTTATTAATAATAATGAACTATTTCATGACACAGTCATGTGTACAGTGAGAGAGAATTGATTATATCATGAGTTAATAAATTTAAATGATTTTCTAGAAAGTATATTACTTATGTATGTTTTAATTATATTGAATATTCATCATAATAATGGAATTGAATTTACAATGTTATATGTGGATTCCTAAGTAGGATATCATTGGATAGACTCATGGACTCCCACCATTTCATTTACTCAACCACCTAGAGGGATACCACATTTGGGATCATTCATTGTTTTGATTTGTATACATCCATGATATTTACTGATCAATCACTGGAAAAATAAAGTGTTTGTTCTAAAAAAGATGTGATATTTGGAAACAAATAATTTTATTCAAATATTAGAAAAAACATCAGGATCTAGCATGAGCCGGTCCTCAAAATTAATATATAAAAAAGGAAGGAGTCAGGAATACAAGGGGTTTTACATAATTGAGTGTGCAATACACCACATCTATCAGCATCCACCATTGGAGCACAATAATCAGGGGTCGTGAAAGACCACATCATATCAAGATCATGTATGGAATTTTTTGGCAGTGTATCAGTGACCTGATTGGCCTCCTGATACACATGAGAAACAAACAAATGTATTTGATTGGTTTTGCTAAGGCATTCAACCCACTGAGGAAGAACACGCCAAGGAACATTACGCATTATTTCAAATATTACTCTACCTTACATTTAGGATCGTATAATAGGGATAGTGTTTGATAAACCATGTTTTCTATATTAGTAATTTGTTGATGTTTGTGTTGCAGAAAAATAATAGAAATTATTTTGGTTGGTCAAGATAATTCATTTATCGTATTTTATGAAAATATGTGAATTATTTTTATGTTATTGGGAATAGTTATTTAAGAATATCGTTTCAACAATGCCTCAAATATTAGAGTTTCAATATTTGGAAAATAGTAAACCGGAGGTTGTTTGAATTGGGTTCTCTAAAGAATTAGTGTGTTTCTATGTATAATGACTTCAACAGTCCTTTTTATATGATATTAATTTGTTTTAATTGATTATAATTCATTTTAGAGGATTTTTTGACATGAATTTTTTAACCATGGTCAATTGTAGTTAATCCATTATTTTGTAATAAATAATTAAGTGATGTGTCATCATGTGTAACAAGATGTAACGAGATAAGAATAATACTGGGGGAATCAATAAAATACTAATGATGGGAAAGAGTAAAAAAATTCATTAGTGGGAGTAGTGTGACTAAAAATTAGAAAATGTAGTATAGATCCTTTAATGAAGAATTCTATAGACTGGTTGTTAGAGAAGATGACGATGCGATCATTTCTCTTGTTAGAGAGTTTCAAATATGAACTATATTAGTGCATTGATGAAGGATATGCATTTTAGATATATTTTTTGTGATTTAATTGTTTTATGAATAATTTCGTTATTAGTGGTGCATGTAGAATCTATAATGATAATGTGGCCATTTGAGAAGGATTTCGTGATCATGGTCGGTCAAGTTATTCATTTTTTATATCCACTAGGGATTCTCAAGGATGTGAATTGATATTGTGGGGACATTGTACGATCCCTTTGTTTTTGGATGAAGAACAGTTACATTTAATTTTTATTTAATCTTATTTTATGATCTTCTTAATATATTCTATAGGGATAAGGAATGGTTTATTGGATTATGAGTATTTTTTAGAGGCCGATGATCTAATTTTTGGAGAATAGTAGTGGGGTGCATGGTTTATCCATGGTTAGGGATAACCATTTAGTGAAATGTTGTACACCAAAGAGTAGATGCACAAATATATTAACAATGAATGGGAGGCCATATTGAAATGAGAAACCTACAAAATAATGTACTTTGAGCAAGAGATGTACATAGTTTGTCTAACAATGTGACAAGATATATGAGTGAGATATCTCCATTAATAGTGTGAACACATGGGATTTTCATGGTCAGTATAACGATACACCGAACCTCTATGTGATGTGCACCATGGGTAGAGAGAGTTCACTTTTCGTGAATGGTATGTTAAATTAGGATGAAAAAATACACCCTCTAAAAATGGGTAAAATGACTATTCTCCTCGTGTTACCTTAAATAAAAAATATCATTACACTTCTTAGTTTATAGATTATCTTCCTATTATAAATATATCATTACATATCCCACACTCTTTGTTATATAGCCACACAATCCTATGTCAATTTCAATAATTGTTTAACACATTGAATAACCATTGATCACACTACACTTCCTCTTGACTGTTTTATTTATTTCTCCTTAAATCTTGAAAATGATATCATTGTTATATATTTTTCCTTATTTTCAAGGAGTATATATTTTTACTTAATTTTAATTAATTTTAATTGTAAATAACGGATTATATTAGTTCAAGAGTCATTAACTCAACTTAAGTATATGGTCTATAAATTTCCTCTAATAGTTTAGTTGTTTATATTTTTTCGTCATTGAGATTCACAAAATACCATCGAGGTGTTTCTCATAAATTATATAATAACTTTTTTTTATCCAATAATAAAATATTCTATGAAACACATATTCATCGCCAGATGTTGAGGATCTATACTTGAACCATCACTTAGGTTTATTCGATTATGTGGATTAATGAATTAGATTTCCCATATGACCAAAACACAAGTAAGGTGTTATTGGATAGAATTAGAATACTAAAATGTGATGAAATGAGTTAATGAATTTATTAGTGGATTATTTATCAACATTAAATATTTAATACTTGTTATTAGTTTAATCTAATGAAAGGAAAAATTGGTGCAAGTAAAACTGAAAACACAATACAACTGAAGAAAGAAAAAGACAACTATGGGGTCTTCCACTGAGGTTCCAACCTGAAGGGTAGGTACAGATCGCCTCATCGGCACTCCATGTCCACTTGTCTCCTCTGCTTACTGACACGCTATATGGTCCACCTCCGGGCTCCATCCTGTCCTGGTACCCTCAGCCTCGATCAATTTTGTCCTTTGTCTACACCCAAAACAACAGGGTGTAGGCATAACCTATATAGGGGTGAGTATAATGATACTAAGTAGGGACCCCGAGACACTAAAGGTCTCACAAAATCCACAAAGGATAAACCACACAACAAGAATAAAACTAACAATCCTACTTAGGTATATTCCCATACATATACCTAAGTCATGAAGTATACCCATCTCAATCATGAGGAAACATCGGGTCTAACCCAAAAGCCCAAATCTCATCTATTTCACAATGTAAGGTTTACCTCAATGGTATGTACTGCAGAACTATAGTACATAGAAGAATACCACAAAGTTATTACCATGAAGGAAAATACCTTATAGGTACAAACTCAACTAACACCAGGTATAACATAGGAATAGTAGTATAGATGATTAGATGTAACTACTGAATAATCTTACTCTGTTAAGATGCAGACCTACGAAGGATCCCATATTGCAGACCCACATAAGATCCTAGTACATTGTAAGTACATCGTCAGACACACGCGAGATCCTAGTACATTGCCAGTACATCATCAGACCCACACATTATCCTAATACATCATCAGTACATTGTCAGACCCACACAAGATCCTTGTACATCGTTAGTATATCATCATATACACACATGATCTTAGTACATCTTCAAGACATCGTCAGATCCACAGAGGATCCTAGTACCTAGTCATACCCACACAAGATCCTAGTACATCGTTAGTACATCGTAATACCCACACATGATCTTAGTACATCATTAGTACATTGTTATACCCACACTAGATCTTAGTATATCTTCAGTACATCTTTAGACTGACATAATATCCTAGTACATCATTATACCCACACAGGATCCTATTACATTGTCAGTACAACGTCAGACCCACAGAGGATACTACTACATCGTCAGACCCACATAGGATCCCAGTTTTGGAGACCCGCGAATGATCCTAGAGTATTCCCACATGGATTCATAGAGTGTATCCATGTGTGTCATGACCCCCTTCCATCAAAGATTCCCCTCCTGAGCTGGCAATGGTGAAAGGGAGATAATGACCCCCCGAGTCCCGCCTCCAGTAGGCCCCGGGGTGGCGACTAGCACCAAGGGTATGAGTTTATACAAATATGGGAGGCATTACCATTTTTATTATTTTAGATCGGGAAATAGGACAAGTCAACCACCAAAAGAGAAAAGAACAAGGTGCTGAAAAGAAACCCAACGCAGTCCCATATGCATGTATAAATAAACTGAAACAGGTACAAGTACAAAAAAAAGCTGAAAGTACAAGTGAGTACATTACCAAAAGAAAAACAAGAAAACAACAACTGCACAGCTCCCACTGCCTGACTAGTAGGGTCCCGCACAGCCCTGGTAGTCCTCCTGAAAACCTGAAACAACGTAGGGTGAGCATACAAGTATACTCAGTAGAGAACCTAAAGCTCTCGTGCACAAGTGGGGGAACGTACTAAAGTCCCGTGAGAAAGAGTAAACCACACACCTAACAAGGAAAACTATCCATCCCAGGCCTCGCCAAGGCTCACTCCCCAAATAACGCAAGTCAAGTAATATATATATATATAAGAGCACATCGATGTTTGGTTACCCCGCGCCACTTTCCCACTGGTTATTGAGACATCCTACGCATCGGACCAATCCCGCCATTCTCACCGCAGTCCCACTGCCACACCCGCCCGCACACACCTGGGCCACAACCACACGCAGTCCCACTGCCGAATCCAGCCCGCACACACCTGGGCCTCAACTGTCATATGTAACCATGCCTGCAAACACCTAGGCTAGAGCAACCACCGCCACGCGCAAAGACACCTGGGCCTCATCCCGAAGACACTTGGGAAACCACCTGCCGCACACACCTGGCCAACCACCACAACACCCCGCCCGGAGGTTCTTGGGCTAATAATAGACTTCAGGCCATCACAGCCTGCCCGAAGATACTTGGGCTATCCGGGAAAGGGAGCAGAAAAAGAGCTAATAACCAGCCACTAAGGATAGTGTTGGGAAAAACACCCTTCCCCCATAAATGGGGGTGTTCGGCACTGAGTGCTCAACTTGGGTGGGGCGCGAATAAGAAACACAAAGCTACAAGTATAGATATAGGTAACAAACACTCACCCAAAGCTTAGGTTTTCCTAGCCAACCTACAGAACACAACACCACTGCACCCAAGTCACATTTCACGACCCTTGCCCACAAAACCATTTGTCCCATTCTTGTTCCACGTTCAGTCAAAATGTTCAATTAATTTTAAGCACTACTGGGCAACTACCATAAGCATAACCAAGGAAAGCGTCAAAAAGCAAGGATCAACCAAAACACTCACACCCAGTTCTGTTAACAGAGGATCTCTCCCCAATTTGTGATATTTTAAGTAACCACCCGGATTTAAAACTCACAACCACCGAATCCATACCAACAGGAGATCCCATCCCCAAATTCACACTTCCACCGAGAGTATAAACAGAACAGGGGATCCCATCCCCTCCCACATTTCCAGCAATCGGCCCGAAGGGAAAACAACCAACCAACACTACCAACACAAGTCAGGGATTTTCAGATTTAAAAGACTTAACACACTCCATGATTTCAAATTCCGTGTGTTCTAACCGGGAGTTATCACAGAAGGGTTGATCACAAGATAAAGCATAACAACGATCACAACCCCTTCCCCTTATTTCTTTAGAACTTCGTTTATTATCATCATTAAGGTTTGGTTCAACCAATTCCACAAGAACAAGAATAACGCCCACCCCGCATGATACACAAAAGTGAGAGACGAAAGAAATTCCCTACTTGTTGATAGATGATCGACGTTTAGGTCGGGGGCGCGGAACTTTACGGATAACGACGCGGCGGTCCCGATGCACTAGAAGAGCCACGATCGAAGAAGGGGGAAGCCACGGCCTAACCCTTAATTTATAAGAGCCGGGGACGGTTGAGATGAAAATGAAAAACCGTGTAAGACGTGGGAGTCGTGGGTTGACCATGCGGCTTGACTCATCATTAAAGGTGTTGGGTGGTTTAAACCGACTCATGAATTAATGAAGCATTTAATTAAAACTTTTGTTCGCGTTTCAGGTTTTCAAGACATTTTTACGAGGCAGAATAGGGTTTAAAACCCTATTTGCGAAAAAGGAGCATTACTGGAACAACTTGGCAAGGTCGGGTGACGACGGCCGGTTCCGCCGATCGGTCGCACCGATCGGTCTCACCGATCAGTCGTACCGATCGCTCTCACCGATCGGTCGCACCGATCGGTCGCACCGATCTGTCTCACCGATTGGTCTCACCGATCGGTCTCACCGATCCGTCACACCGATCGGTCTGACCGATCGGTCTCACCGATCAGTCTCATTGATCCGTCTCACCAATCGGTCTCACCGATCGGTCTCACCGATCCGTACCCCTTCGGGGTCCGGATTTTGGAAAAGGAAGGGACCAAGGGGGATCTGGGTCACCACATCAGATACCTCTTAAACGATTCTCGTCCCCGAGAATCAAAACAAACCAGAAGGAAAGAGAGGGTCCGAACAACCATCTTCGAAAGATACCTCTTAGGAGTGAACCTATGCTAACCAAAAACACTCCCCTGTCAAGTACTAAGCAACATACCACGCCAAACCGCCCGGTCATGTGGGTTTGGGGAGTTTCCCTCCCCCATGTCAAGATATTATCCGCTTTGGGTGGCACTGACTCGCCCGCACGGGTTCAATCGCATCCACCTTAATGCGTCTTGATTAGGGGTCGGGTTCCCTCTTCCCTTTAGCCTGGGCTTTTCACACACAACAGAGGAAATGGACTAGTACATTTCATAGCCAAAAGTCAAACATTCTACCACAACAGGAACAAAAGGTACAAAGCTCAAAACAACTCGGGGTATTGGGCACGCATCTGTGCTTCCCTCTCCCACGTACTCTCTTCGAGGCCGCCATGTCTCCACAACACACAAACCAAGCCAATGGTTCGTCCGCGGAGCACTTTCTCCTTGTGATCCTCGATCCTGACTGGCCGTTCCTCGAAAGTCGTGTCTTCTCCCACATCTAGCTCTCCCCAGTTGATGACATGAGAGTCATCATGCAAGTACTGACGAAGCTATGAGACATGGAAGACGTCATGGACCCTCTCCAACTGAGGTGGTAGGGCCAGCTGATATGCCACCCCGCCAACTCGCCTCAGCACCTCGAAAGATCCGATGAACCTAGGGGAGAGCTTACTCCCCTTTACAAACCTTCGCTGCCCCCGTCAAGGGGAAACCTTCAAGAACACATTATCTCCCACCTCGAACTTCAAGGGCCTCCTCTGACGATCAACATAAGATTTCTGCCGATCCTGAGCTGCTTTCATCCTCTCCCGCACTAGCTGGACTTTCTCCGTGGTGCTCTGCACTACTTCTGGTCCAAGAGTACTAGTCTCAACAACCTCTGCCCAGCATAAGGGTGAACGACATGGTATTCCATTCAAAGCCTCAAAAGGAGCCATGCCGATAGTAGAGTGGAAGCTGTTGTTGTAGGCAAACTCTACTAAAGGCAAGTGTCGTACCCATGATCCTCCGAAATCCAGAACACATGCTCGCAGCATGTCCTCCAATGTCTGGATAGTCTGCTCTGTCTGTCCATCAGTCTGAGGGTGAAAAGCAGTGCTAAGGCGTAGCTGGGTGCCAAAAGCATGCTGTAACCCCTTCCAGACTCGTGAGGTGAACCGAGTGTCCCGATCTGAGACGATAGTCTTCGTAACTCCATGCAAATGCACCACCTCATCCACTTACCTTTGTGCTAAGTTACTCACAGGTCCGGACTCCTTGATAGCCAAGAAGTGAGCAGATTTTGTCAATCGATCCACCACTACCCAGATAGCATCATGCTAGCCCTGAGCTCTGGGTAGTCCTGTGACGAAGTCCATCAAGACGTCGTCCCACTTCCACTCGGGAACAACTAAAGGCTGCAACAAACCACCCGGAACACGGTGTTCAGCCTCCACCTACTGAAACACCAGGCATTTAGCCACAAACTCTGCCACTGCCCGTTTCACCCCGGTCCACCAAAACTATCCCCTTAGGCCTTGGTACATTTTCGAAACACCTGGATGTACTGCCAAGGCTGAGCTACGGAACTCACGAAGGACTTCATCACGCATCACCTCTAGAACAAACAACCTCCCATGAAAGAGCATCCGATGTCGGCTGTCCTCCGACCATCCTTTCGGAGCGTTCCCCTGATCGACACGATCCCGCAACACTTCCACCTCAGGATCTCCCCACTGAGACTCTTCCACTTGCTGCAACAAAGAGGATTGTACCGTCATCTGAAACAAGCAGCCTCTAGCACCTTCCACCCTTGCGTCCAAGTGCAAGGTAGCCAACTCCCCCATCGCCTTCCAAGCATCAGCAGATTCCCGAACCACTTCCTGATGCGGCTTCCTGCTCAGGGCATCAGACAAAAAGTTTCCCTTACCTTCAGTGTACGAGATCTCAAAGTCGTAGTCTTGGAGAAACTCGACCCACCTCCGCTGTCGCAAGTTCAAGTCACACTAGGAGAAGATATAGTGCAAGCTATTGTGATCGGTGAAGACCACAAAGCGCTCCCCAAAGAGGTAATGTCGCCACTGCTTCAACGTGAACACTACTGCTGCAAGCTCCAAGTCATGGGTGGCATAGTTCCGCTCATGGGGGCGTAGCTTCCTGGACCCGTAAGAGATCACCCCTTGTTGCTGCATCAATATGCAGCCTAGGCCCTGTCCTGAAGCATCACTGAATACCTCATAGGCCATCCCTTCTTCTGGTAATCTCAACACTGGGGCACTAACCATCTTTTCTTTTAGGTAGCTGAAGGACGACTCACATTGCTCGCTCCACACAAAAACCTGGTCCTTCTTGGTCAAAGCCGTCAAAGGGGCTGCTACTCAGGAGAAGTTGGGTACGAATCTTCGGTAGTAGCCTTCCAGTCCGAGGAAACTCTGAACTTCCACCACATTCTTGGGTGCTGCCCAAGAAACAACTTCCTCAACCTTTGATGGGTTGACTGCTACCCCCTGCTCAGACACTACATGCCTGAGGAAGTGCACTTCTCGTGTCCAGAACTTGCACTTTGACAACTTCCCGTAGAGCTGGTGCTATCGGAGGACTTCCAAAACTGTCCTCAGGTGCTCTGCATGGTCCTCTCCTGACCTTGAATAGATCAGGATATCGTCGATGAATACCACCACAAACCGATCCAGGTACTCCCGAAAGATGGAGTTCATAAGCCCCATAAACATGGCCGGGGCGTTCGTAACACCAAAGGGCATGACCACGAAATCGAAGTGCCCATACCTGCACCTGAACGCCGTCTTCGGGACGTCGCTATCCTTCACCCTCAGCTGGTGGTACCCGGATCATAGGTCGATCATCGAGAACCATCCTGCCCCCTTCAGCTGGTCGAAAATATCATCTATCCTCGGAAGAGGGTAGCGATTCTTGATCGTTACCTGATTCAGCCTCCTGTAATCGATACACAACCTGAGGCCACCATCCGCCTTCCTTGCGAACAAGACTGGAGCGCCCCATGGTGACGCACTCAGACGGATATAACCCCTCTTCATAATATCATCAATCTGTATCCGCAACTCTCGTAGCTCCGAAGGTGCCATCCGATAAGGAGCCATCGAGATCGGACGAGCGTCTGGTTGTAGGTCTATCCCGAACTCGATATCGTGTCGAGGGGGTAGAGTCGTCACCTCCTCAGGAAAGACGTCCATAAACTCGTGGACGATCTCTGGCACTTCCACCATCTCAGCATCTACAGATTCCACTGTCATCTCGGCCAACAAGGAGAGGAGAGGTTCCTCCCTACTGTTTCCCTTTGGACTGATCTGCTCGCCGGTGAAGGTAACACGTTGGCCGTCCAAACCTGAGAACTCCACCCTCCTTCGGAAACAGTCAATGACGGCGCACACAGAAAATAGCCAGTCGATGCCTAGGATGACATCGTACGGCTGAGTCTGTAGTAGAAGGAGATCCCTAACCGACTGATGTGGCCCTAACATCAGTCTACATCCCCGACAAATGAACAGCAAGTCGGTCTGACCTCCAACTGGTGTGCTCAACACCAGGGGAACTGGAAGTCTCTCGGCATCTAGACCCAAGGCACGGGCTAGACTGGGTGCAACAAAGGAGTGCGAAGCTCTGGTATCGAACAAACCATAAGCAAGAGTGCTAAACACATTGATCGTACCTCGAACAACCTCTGGCCCTGCTGGAACTGTTGCCTCAGCGGCGTGTAACTGTCCACACCCAGCTCCCCTGCCCCTCGGCTGTCGGCCACCTCCCCGACCACGCCCTGGTCGAGGTCCCTGGGGAGCACCCTGAGGTCAGCCTCCTCCTCCAATGTCTATCTGCGGAGGAGCGGGAGCTCGCTGTCCCTGCTGCTGCTGCTGGAAGGGTCTGGCTGGAAACTGCTGCTGCGGCGGATGCTGGGGATGACTGCCACTACTGTACTGCACCCGATCGGGGCACTGACTTCAGAGATGTCCAGGGCTCCCGCAGATGAAGCACCGTGGTCCCGAGCCTGAAGGAAAAGAACGTGGTCCAGGGGATCGAAACTGAAACTTCTGCGGTCTGCTCCCTGTAGGTCGGAACCTGGAGGGCCCCGATGCTGGAGGCCTGATGCTGACGGCCTTCCCCTTCGATGGTCCCAGCTGGATCCCTTCTCGTGACACTCCACCTAGAGCATGCATCCTTTCCACCACTTCGGCCTTCTTCTGGACCTCTAAGTATGTCAGAAGGGTAAAGGGGGTAACAGCATACTGGAGGGAGGGTCGGAGCACCTCCTCCAAACGTCTTGCCCGAGACTCCTCATCGGGAAAGAGGTCCGGAGCAAAACGCAGGAGGTCCTTGAACTTGATTCCAAGTTCCCTCACGGACATGCTCCCCTACTGGAGGGAGAGTAGCTCCTGCCTCTTCTCCGCCTTCATTGTCGAGGAGAGGAACTCCGCCCGAATCTCCTTCTCGAAGTCCGCCCAAGCAACCTCAGACTCTTTCCTACTCCCCAGGTGAAGCATCCACCACTGACGTGCCGCTCCTCGCATCTGGCTAACAGCCAGAGGAACCCAGTACTCGGTCGGGGCCCGAATCAGGCCGAAGGCTATGACTAACTCCTCTAGCCAGCCTTCTGTCTTTATATCGGAGGTGCTGCCCTCATACTTCTCGAGGGCCTGTCACTGGAAGGCTCGAAGAGTCTTTTGCCACTGGTCGTCCTCTTCCTCTCGATCAGCTCTCTGCCGATTGGCCAAGGCAGTCTCGGGGGTCTCGATCGCCTGTACCACACGTGGTCGCCTTCCAGGTGCCATAGCTGCAAGGTAACAAGGAATGCCTAAGCCCATGTAGTGCAAAGAAAATCGTTATTAAAACTTATTAAGATTTAATTTATTCTTAATTCCCAAGACATCCCAGAAACACAAGAACACAAGTCATTTATGATGCATGTACCTTTCCTAGGGTCTCTACCCTGCAATCAGTGTGGCCTCACATGGTCGTTCGGTAGGTCCAGAGTCCTTGCATCGGATCACGGGGGGCCCTAAAATCCCGGGTCCTAGCCGGTCTTCCCTGGCCTAATTCACGCACCAAGGTCATCCAACGTTGTTGCCTTACCATCCCATGCAATCCTTACTGTTCCTAACTCCAGACTCCGTCCTATCTCTCAACCTCCCTCTGATACCATTCTGTCACGACCCCCTTCCATCAAAGATGCCCCTCCTGAGCTGGCAATGGTGAAAGGGAGATAATGACCCCTGAGTCCCGCCTCCAGTAGGCCCCGGGGTGGCGACTAGCACCAAGGGTATGAGTTTACACAAATATGGGAGGCATTACCCTTTTTATTATTTTAGATCGGGAAATAGGACAAGTCAACCACCAAAAGAGAAAAGAACAAGGTGCTGAAAAGAAACCCAACCCAGTCCCATATGCATGTATAAATAAACTGAAACAGGTACAAGTACAAAAAAAGCTGAAAGTACAAGTGAGTATAGTACCAAAAGAAAAACAAGAAAACAACAACTGCACAGCTCCCACTGCCTGACTAGTAGGGTCCTGCACAGCCCTAGTAGTCCTCCTGAAAACCTGAAACAACGTAGGGTGAGCATACAAGTATACTCAGTAGAGAACCTAAAGCTCTCGTGCACAAGTTGGGGAACGTACTAAAGTCCCGTGAGAAAGAGTAAACCAAACACCTAACAAGGGAAACTATCCATCCCAGGCCTCGCCAAGGCTCGCTCCCCAAATAACGCAAGTCAAGTAATATATATATATATAAGATCACATCGATGATTGGGTACCCCGCGCCACTTTCGCACTGGTTATTGAGACATCCTACGCATCGGACCAATCCCACCATTCTCACCGCAGTCCCACTGCCACACCCGCCCGCACACACCTGGGCCATAACCACACACAGTCCCACTGCCGAATCCCGCCCACACACACCTGGGCCTCAACTGTCATATGTAACCATGCCTGCAAGCACCTAGGCCAGAGCAACCACCGCCACACCCTAAGACACCTGGGCCTCATCCCGAAGACACTTGGGAAACCACCTGCCGCACACACCTGTCCAACTACCACAACACCCCGCCCGGAGGTTCTTGGGCTAATAATGGACTTCAGGCCATCACAGCCTGCCCGAAGATACTTGGGCTATCCGGGAAAGGGAGCAGAAAAGGAGCTAATAACCAGCCACTAAGGATAGTGTTGGGAAAAACACCCTTCCCCCATAAATGGGGGTGTTCGGCACTGAGTGCTCAACTTGGGTGACGCGCGAATAAGAAACACAAAGCTACAAGTATAGATATAGGTAACAAACACTCACCCAAAGCTTAGGTTTTCCTATCCAACTTACAGAACACAACACAACTGCACCCAAGTCACAGTTCACGACCCTTGCCCACAAAACCATTTGTCCCATTCTTGTTCCACGTTCAGTCAAAATGTTCAATTAATTTTAAGCACTACTGGGAAAATACCATAAGCATAACCAAGGAAAGCGTCAAAAAGAAAGGATCAACCAAAACACTCACACCCGGTTCTGTTAACAGAGGATCTCTCCCCAATTTGTGATATTTTAAGTAACCACCCAGATTTAAAACTCACAACCACCGAATCCATACCAACATGAGATCCCATCCCCAAATTCACACAGCCACCGAGAGTATAAACAGAACAGGGGATCCCATCCCCTCCCACATTTCCAGCAATCGGCCCGAAGGGAAAACAACCAACCA
Source organism: Viscum album (assembly GCA_963277665.1). Classification (NCBI taxonomy): domain Eukaryota; kingdom Viridiplantae; phylum Streptophyta; class Magnoliopsida; order Santalales; family Viscaceae; genus Viscum; species Viscum album. The sequence goes on from OY728142.1 coordinate 1,461,077,435, forward strand.
CCACTACCAACACAAGTCAGGGATTTTCAGATTTAAAAGACGTAACACACTCCATGATTTCAAATTCCGTGTGTTCTAACCGGGAGTTATCACAGAAGGGTTGATCACAAGATAATGCATAACAACGATCACAACCCCTTCCCCTTCTTTCATTAGAACTTCGTTTATTATCTTTATTAAGGTTTGGTTCAACCAATTCCACAAGAAAAAGAATAACGCCCACCCCGCTTGATACACAAAAGTGAGAGACGAAGGAAATTCCCTACATGTTTATAGATGATCGACGTTTAGGTCGGGGGCGCGGAACTTTACGGATAACGACGCGGCGGTCCCGATGCACCAGAAGAGCCACGATCGAAGAAGGGGGAAGCCACGACCTAACCCTTAATTTATAAGAGCCAGGGACGGTTGAGATGAAAACGCAAAACCACGTAAGGCGTGGGAGTCATGGGTTGACCACGCGGCTTGACTCATCATTAAAGGTGCTGGGTGGTTTAAACCGACTCATGAATTAATGAAGCATTTAATTAAAACTTTTGTTCACGTTTCATGTTTTCAAGACATGTTTACGAGGCAGAATAGGGTTTAAAACCCTATTTGCGAAAAAGGAGCGTTACTGGATCAACTTGGCAAGGTCGGGTGACGTCGGCCGGTTCTGCCGATCGATCGCACCGATCGGTCTCACCGATTGGTCGCACTGATCGGTCTCACCGATCGGTCGCACTGATCGCTCTCACCGATCGGTCGCACCGATCGGTCGCACCGATCCGTCTCACCGATCGGTCTCACCGATCGGTCTCACCGATCCGTCGCACGGATCGGTCTCACCGATCGGTCTCACCGATCCGTCTCACCGATCCGTCTCACCGATCCGTCTCACCGATCGGTCTCACCGATCCCTCTCACCGATCGGTCTCACCGATCCGTCTCACCGATCGGTCTCACTGATCGGTATCACCAATCGGTCTCACCGATCGGTCTCACTGATCGGTCTCACTGATCCGTCTCACCGATCGGTCTCACCGACCGGTCTCACCGATCGGTCTCACCGATCCGTCTAACCGATCCGTACCCCTTAAGGATCCAGATTTTGGCAAAGGAAGGGACCAAGGGGGGTCTGGGTCACCACAATGTGGGACGCTCAATCACAGGCCCACACAGGATCCTGAAGCACAGACCCACATAGGATCCCTTTCTCTTGTTACAGCCAGCTAAAGGGATCCCGCATTAAGCTTGTTTGATTTCGGTAAGATCCTCTACTCAAGAAACATGTTGGTACTCCAGCTTCCAGAAAGACCACGAAGATGTATCCCAATGCACCACCACATAAAAGGGGTCTCAACACAACAAGCAATGCGTCAATAGAACACCCGGTCTGTGATTTATAAGTGTTTTAGTGCCGACGACCCGATTTGATTCGAGTACGATCCTACCCAGCCAAAGTCCAACATTCTCCAAAATACAAATGAAGTATCTCAAAATAACCGCTTCATCTTAATGATTTCAGTGTCACAGAGGTTCGTTATTCGACACCGTATAAGGTAGATAAGTCGAAAAAAAGATCCCGCAATAATAATAATAATATTATTATTATTGGGTGTTTCTTGGACCTGATCCATGAACCAGAATATAATATTCATCATTAGAGTTAAATCGACTGTCTTAATGTCATGTTCACATTGCCAATTATGGTATGTCAATCAGACATCACACAGATGAGTTATAAAGGGTCGAAGATTTAAAAGTAATAATAATATATTATTATTAGATCCTTTTGGGTACCTGATCCAAAAACCTAAAAAAGGAATCCAATATTGGACTCATAATTTTGGTATCGAATACAGGGTTGTACTGCCTCTGACAGTTCGTAAAACTGAGGTTTCATGTATAGGATTCAATTAAAAATGTAAATTGCCATAAAATGTAATAATAATAATAATATTTTATTATTATTGTTAATTACTTATTTCCCTAACTCCAAATTCAATCATGCATGGGGAATTAATTTGCTGAACGTGGCATCCACATGGTGCCTCCTCCACTATTCAATGATTTCTTTATTATTATTTCATATCTTTAATTTTCTCTCTCCAATCAACCATTCCTTATTCCACAGTTTCTCATGCTCCAATCAACTCCTTCCTCAAACTATTGGGTTCCTTTTCACTTCCAGAACTGAAGTTACCACCTCCAGCTAGACGCACCACCTAGATGCTGCCTTCCAGCTATCCTTCACCGCTGCACGTCGCACACTCTACCTCACCCAGAGTTGTTCCTTGAACACATGCAGAAAATCACACCGCCATATCACCCCTTCTATGGGCCTCCACATCATCATTCGAATACCAAAAAAATTTGCGACCGCATATTCTTGATCCTCATGTCGAGGGCTCCACGTCCATATATTGCGCTCAACACAATATTTGTGTTTCCAGCATGCTTAATTATTTGGCGTTGATGAACACACGAAGAAAGCCTGAAGAACAAAAGAAAAATGGGAAAGGTATATGTGCGGGACGATGACCATGTTAGTTTGGACATCGTACTTGTGAATATATAATATGAGTAATTAACAAATAAATTCAATCATATTTCAAATTATAACCCCTTCATCGATTGCATGTTGGTGACTTCACGAGGAAAGAGATGATGTTGATGACATTGGCCTTCATCGCTCCCACACTATACTCCCAAAGTTGGTTCCATGTTCCTTGATTTAGAGAATGCTTCTTCGTTGGAGAGGTTCTTTGTTTGGAGGATGTTCTTCCTAGTTCTCCAAGGCTCTCCCAAATATCCTTTGCCAACGATCTCCACCAAAAGGATGAGGAGCCCAATTTTAATTGAGTTATGTATATTAACTCAATTAATTGTTGGAACATTAATTAAAATAAATATGGAACATTTAATTTGGGGTAAAAACCAATAGTTAACTCACATTAAAGAGGGAGTTAAAGGGGGTCAGGTGGTCCCTACCACTGCACATACAAATTGGGTGGTTTTAAAAATAAAATAAAATTTGTTCTATATTTTCTTTTTATTCTTTTAACTCTCCAACAAAATTCATGAAAACTATCGTTCACCCTTGTCCTACAACGGCCAAGGTGAAAGTCTCCTTAGGAGAATATATGTGCTATGAGTTCAATGGTTCCCTCATATTTGAATTTTTAGCACCGTTTCAAATGGTCAAAAATGCTTCTTGTGCATTTATTGAATATAACCAAAAAAGTTCAGGAAAATATTTACAGTCACAATCGATTGGTGCTAGTCATGGATAGGATATTCCTATGTAAAACATGTCCCAACGAACCCAACGATAATCTCAGATTTTCAATCCGATTTACCGTTTAAAAGTTATGTATTTTACAAAAAAATAATTACCAGTTAATTATTTTATTTACAGCATAAAACTAACATTCATTAGTGGCCCACGCCAACCAATGTTAGTATTTTAAAAAAGTGAAAATTCCCTCACAAGTTTAGTGGTGGTCTCAGATTTTCAATCCTTGTTATCATTTGTGAGTTATATGAATTTGAAAAATAAAATAATTTATTTTATTATTTTACTTACGATTGTTCCATTTTTGGTTTTTCTCAAATGAGGAATGCACTGACTAAACATATATCGCGCCTATGTAAACCCACAATCTTGAACTCAAAGGTGCCCTCATATTTCTGATACGTGTTACCTTTAAAGAGTGGTTCCATATTTTCAGGAAATATTCTTACACACGCTAATTAAAATATATCCCAACATTGACGGATCATTTCGGGCACTTCGAGCCTGAGAATCATGCGCTGTTAGATTTTGCAGTCTATAAATAGTTCCATATGATTAAAAAAAATATAGAATTTCTAGAACATTACAGTATATTTAGATTCTATTTAAAATATTTCTATAATGAATATATCTAATGATGATTATTAAAGATATTCAATGAAGAATAATGTAAAACATGATATAGAAAGTAGTTAATATTGGAAAATTTATAAGGAGATCAGTTATCGTACTATGATAATGAACATGATTTTTGGAAATAATGATTTCATATAAAATTAGATAAAAAAATACAATGGATATTAGTAATAACAGAGAAGATTCTGAGTTGATTTGTTTTCATTGAAAGAATAATGGCCAAATTACACCTAATTATCCAATACTAAAGAAAAGTGGTAAGAAAGATTCAAATTCCATGATGTTATACATTTAAAAAGTAAATATAATGACAAAAAATATATAAAAAATTGTTCTGGAGGTGATGATAGTTTGTTTAAAAAATTAGATGCTTTGTGTGATTTACATAAGAGTATGGGATTATATGATATAATTCCAATGGCTAATTAATGCTTCAGGGCTACGGTGTCTCCGGAATCATTAAAAAAATTTACAAAAAATCTAAATTAGAATTATTCTAATAATGAAAATATTTCTAAATATTTGGATGATGAAATATATTCATTGTCTGATTAAGCTAATAATTTACCATGATACAAGGATGTATCAATATTTTTATCATTACAATAAATAAAAAATAGAAAATACCCTAAAAAATAAATAGTATAACATTCCATGTAATATATTTTTTTTTTGAAAAAAATGGAGATTTAAAATTTTAATTAATAACTAGAGAAGAATTAATTTTCAACGTCATATATTGATTATAACAATTTAGTTCTAAAGAAAATTCTGAAATTTTGATAATTAAAAAAATAATATTAAAAAATATATGTGAAGGAGATCCTTGATAAATTACTAATATTATCTTTATATTTAATTGGTAGGTATAAAACATTGGAATATCTAATGATCTAGATACATAAAATATTAATTATAATAATGATGGAACAATGCTGCATTGGGTAACAAGAACCGAACATTAAATTTTCAGTAAAATAAGAAGAGGATCAACACCAATAATATTTCCAACATTGATTGAGGGACTTTTATGAACATGACTAGAAAAAAATTATTTTATAATACTATAAAAATTAATTTTTGATAATTCACTTTTAGATATTTTTTCTCAAATAGAGATATATGGTATATGTAATATTATTATTATTGGAAAAAATGATATTTGTGTTTTTGTAGATGAGTTTAATATAAGAATCGTTAGAATTATAAAATTATATGATAAAGGATACCATGTGAACACATGTAAGGATAAGTTCATTTTTCAATATCTATAAGTTAAGCATATTTTTTCTTCTGATATTCATTAAAAGGTATACACACAAGAAAGTTATAGGCATTAGAACATGAGATCTACAACTTTTTTGTGAAATAGAAGCTCATCCTTGGTTGTTGAATAGATGGATATGAAAATGAAAGTATATAAAGGTATCAAATATTTATAATAATGGAGTCGTTTTATAATTAATGGATCATCATATTATTTAATCTGGATTCTCTAACCCATTGTACATGACTAAACATTATATTCATGATACATTTTTAGCAATAATTTTGAATGACTATTTCTATAAAAAATTATTACTTGAATGTTAAAAATGATAAAAGAATACATTTGGTAACTATTAATATTGAACATTTTAGAGATTTTGTAATTTTTTATTTTCAATATTATTTTAATAAATAACCTATAATAGATAATTTTCTACACCAATAAAATCCTAACAAAATGGTGTTTTTAATGAAGAAATATAGCTTTTAATGGATTTCTAAAACCATGTTGAGTGAATTCTCAATAACTAAATATTTTTGGGCTGATGTAGTTAGTACTTCAAGATATACTATAACATATTTTTTCATAGATATTTTATTAACAAAAAAAATTATGTTGTGTGGACATAAAAAAGGAAAAACAGTATTACTTTAGAGTTTTTGGATGTATTGAATTCATTCAAAATACTAAAGATAATTTTCATAAATTTTATGTAAAATTTACTCAATTAATATTTCTATAAAATTTATCGACTAATATAGTGTATAGATTAATAAATAAATGAATTTTTTTTTTGAAGAAACTGCTAATGTGATTTTTTTAAAATAATACTTTTCATTTCAAACCCTTGTTGGAAAATTCTTTATATTAGAGATTAAACTATGAAAACAATTCTAATGTAATATTTCTAGAATAAATTCAATATTTTGTTTAAGAAAAGTTTTTTACAAATCCATGATATTATAAAAAATTTTAGAATCACACTTCTGATAATATCATTGATCATGTAGATCAACAATTCAATACTATATGTTTAATTGCAAACAAACATTAACGTTCTCCATAATTATAAAAATTTGAACCAAAGACTCTTCATGACGATATATGTGAAAAATGTTGTATAAGATTAATGAAAGGTGAGATAAATTAGTTAGAGAGGAATCATATGTGGATTTTTACTAAATATCCCATTAATTTAACTAAAATTGGGCTAAACCAGTATTTTTATAATAGATGTGATGAAAATAGAATTATTGTGAGAAATAAATATAATTTTATAGTAAGGGTTATATTAAATAACAATGAATATACTATGAAATAACATATACACTACTAGATAGAAAGTCTTATATTAATCATCCAGTATCATATTCAATATTAATAAATTCCCATTTTATCAAATGGATATGATGTGTGATTTTCATAACCCACATGTTCATGATGATTTTCACATAGAAAAAACACCAACTTTTGAAATCATAAAAACTAAAAATAATGTGTTTAGATTTACTGAGGACCTTTTTGGATTTAAGGAGGCCCAATTATTAGGGTATACTAGACTTATCATGTATTTTATTCAAAATTAATTTTTTAATGGTGAATGGGATCAAAATATTATTACATATGATTTTTTTTAGAATATGTCATTTTTTTCAAATTTATGTTGACGAAATTATATTTTTTTGAAACTCAAAATTATCTTATAAATTCTTTTCTCTATCTTATGAAATATGAGTTTTAAATGGGAATGATGGATGAATTAAAATTTTCATTGGTTTTTAAATTTCTCAAAAACAAGATGGAACTTTTATATTTTCACAAAGTATATAAAAATGTTATTAAAATATTTGGGGATTAATATTATAAAAATATTTGTGTTTATATCAGGTCCAAAAAACATTAGTTCTTGAGGAATATTCAAATATTTTTTCCTAAAATAATTTAAGACGAATATTTTTTTTTGTTTTTTATAACTTATAGATAGTTATCCATATTCTTTGTGTAATGTATAATTTTTTTTGAGATTTTATGAAAATACAAAATTGTCCTAGAATAATAATTTAAAAATAGTATTTTCATACTGTTAGGCAAATATGTATATTTCCTAATTTAATTCATCTATAATTTATTTTGAATAAAATAATTTTACAGATGTTGAAATTAGTAAATTATAATTACAATCAATTATTGTGAAGAAAATTATATTTTATTATGAGAGGAAATTATTTCTTGGTCATGTAGTTATCAACACTCAGTAGCGCATTCCACTAATAAAGATTACGATGTGGTTGTTCGATGTTTCTTTTCTCAAGTGTTGTGGATAAAATAAATAAATATTATCATTAGAAAAAGTCTTTTAATTTTTTTTCTATAATAAAAGAAGTTCTATATATCTATATAAAACCCCAAAATAAAACTAAAGAGTTAATTTTATAGATATATGAATTACTTTATTTCTTGACCACACACCAAAAGTAGATATTATTCAACTATTCATCACAATGAACGAAAATCATGATAATATTTTATATAAATCCTGAATTATAAATTACATGAATATATTAAAAGGAATCGTGGTATAGTAAACATAAAATGACAATTTACATATACTTTATATTAAAAAATTCTCATTACATGAATAACTCTTTGAAGTGGTTAGATAACAATTTTCATTTTTTTTTTAATATTTATTTTTTCAAAAAATGTAAAAACATTTCTAAATTTTTTTTCGCATAACATAATATTATAATTTTCAAATAATGTTTCCATAATAAATATGGTTGAATTTTTAAAAAATATATATATATTATTCAATAAAACCACCTTTTTTTGAAGAAAATATCATAGATAAATACATATTTCATATATAATCAATTTTATCAGTATGTACAATTTCCTTTATTGGAATGAATTGTTTAAAAAACATTCAATTATTGTGGAGGGGTTTCTTAATGCATACACAAACATTTATAAACTAATTTTTATAATTATTTTTTCCAATATGTATATAATATTCCATAATTTTTAAATTATTCATTATATTTAATTTGTTTTCTTTTTTTCTATAAATCTTATTAATTTCATTAAAAAATAATATTTCAATATATTGTTGTAGCCCCTGGTTTAAAATATTGTTTAAATATTTGCCTTTGAATCTATGCAATTTACACCAACTATTTTATTATTACTATATAATGATCTATGGTCAATATCTAATTATTCAAAATTTGAAGCTATGAAGATCTATCTACTCTCTGATTCTCCAAATACATATATTTTCTAGTACGTCTAAATTTTATCCGTTCACTCGATCAATTAGAGAGCTTCTTTTAGCAACACATCCCTCAAAATTACTATTATGTACATACAAATTGAGATAACATTGTTTGAAATGTAAAACAAGTCTTAGTTTATCATGGATTGTAATTTTAATGTCTAGGAAAGGAAAAGTTTAATTTTCACTAAATTAATTTAGATAGATATTTTTATACATATTTTAGTTTTTCTAAAGTTATGGGGATAAAAGTAAAAAAAATTTCCTTGTTTGGAAATTATTAATAATTAGATATCATAGAATTTTGTAAATTAGTTAAAATTCATTCAAAAAGATATGTAAATATTTTCATATATAAATTCTTAGTTATTTTTAGTTTTTTGAGAAATATAAAGCTGAAATATCTTAGTTTTCTTTATATGAGAAATTAAAAAAAGTACTTTCTGTATATCCAGATGAAATTATTTATTAAATATGGGTTCAAAATTTCCATTTTTTGATAAAATTTGGTAAGAATTATATTATATTGATTGATGTATCAATTTTAGACTTCTTATTTGTTTAATGGAAAATTAAAAATTTTCATGTTTATGTTTAATAAAATTGTTGTTATAAATGATGGGATGATAGAGTTAATATTTTTTTCATATGAGATTTATTATTTGGTTGATGGTGAAATTCAATAAATTAAATATTATTTTACATGTGGAAATAATGAAAATTATTTTCATTCCTATATCAGTGAGGAAAAAATAAATAGATGAGGTTAATAGATGTCTAAATTTAAGAGATGTTTTCATAAAAATAGAACAGAGAAGTGTCTATGGTTGATAAAAAAAATTTTATACAGAAATTTTTTTAAAGGAATGATATTGAAATACTTTATACTATGTCAAATAAAAATAAAATTACAACATATACTACACATTTTAATTCATTTATAAAAATAAATATGGGAAAATTACTGAGGAACCTTATTTTAGTCAATATAAATTTGTAGTTTTGTCTCCTAGGGAGACAATATATCAATCACATTAAGAAAAATAAAATAAGAAGAAAAATTATGTTAAATATATATAAGTAATTATTGAAATAATATATCATAGTGGGATAAAAAATAATTTTAATGATAAAATTATTACAATGAAATATTTTCTTTGATAAGTTGGATGTGTATTTTTCATATCCACAAAGAAACTCTTTAAGAACATATATAAAAAACTAAATTTTTTGGGAAAAATGAAATGAATCAATTGTTGAAAATTATATATAAAATAATGTACAAGAATATGTAAAAAAGTATTTTGAAAAAAGAATGGGTTAATAATTCTAAACGTCAAAATAATTATGTAATATTTTAGAGAAAAAAATATTGTAAAATAAGTCTGAAATAGTTTATTAATATTTAAAGTTTTTAGAAATTAAGGAATATCCAAATGAATATTCATATTCTCTATCTATAAAATAAATGAATGATGATTCATTAGAAGAAACATATTTTGAAAAATTCACAAAAGAAAATGAAGAAAAATAAAATGTTCAAACATTGGATAACCATTTTTTTGATAATTTGTTGGATTTTTACTGATCCAAAATATAATGATAATGTTCATGTGGAACACTGAAGAACCTCAATACCTTTAGTACTGATTACATCATTATATTCCAATTATAAATCTCTTTGTAATTGATTAAAGTGAATTGAAATGAAAATGAATATATCAAGGAACATATTCATTGATTGGTTTGAATTGTGATAATTTTCAATTAAATATAGGTAGTATTCATGTATATGTGAGGGAAACTTGATCTATTGAATAATTTATGTCCTTGGAAACTACATTGTTGATTTTTTTTTCATTATATGGATGAATTCTAAAAGTGAAAAGGAAGATCATCAAAAAATTATACTGTTTAAAAATATAATCAGATGGATATATAATACAGTGGGAAATTTCATGTTTTTTCATGAACTTGTAAATAGAAAAGAAATTAAAAAACATTGTCCGTTTTTGAAGAATAATTAATGTCAATCTATTAAAACCATAACGAAATTTTAAAATATTAAATTTATTCTTAAAAAAAATATTAGGAAGTCTAAAAATAGATTATAAAGACACACATGTGGGAAAATGATGTTTTTATTTTGAATAAAAAGGTAACTATATTGGAATTAAATGAAATAGATAGAATAATGATTAATATTTTAGGAGAATATGTGTCGAAGATAAAGGATGAAGGTAATAATATTCAGGATTGAATGATGATTTTTCACGGAATAAATATATTTTATTCTTGTTACAAAATAATCAAGAAGATATAAAGATAATGAAGGTGATAATAAAAAATATAAACATTAATCATAATTTTTTTTTTCAGTTCTCTTTTTTGAAATTTTTTAAAAAATAAAATAAAATTTTGATTTATTTTTTGTGAACGTTTTTAAATTTTTTATTCGATAGTTACTTTAATGTTTAATTTTTATTTATATAGTTATTTAAATCATTTTAGGAAATTGTTTTACATAATATAACATTATTTTAAAATAAAAAATAATTGCATATAGTTTATCTTTTGAGAAGAAAATATAAACCATTACTTTTTAAAATAAGGGGAGAATGAATTATAAGGGAGGAATGATAAAAATATTGACAATATACAACATGTGTGCTAATTACATTTCAATGTATTAAATTTTATATTATCTCCTTCAGTGATCGGTTTTATTGTTTTCAAAATGTGGGTTATTTTGAGTTGAATATATTATTTCAATTATTTTTCACATTGTTATAAACAATAAAAACCCACATATTTAAAAATTAATAATATAATAACTATTATGCTTCCCAAATTATATGTATGTTTTTTATGAAACATATATAAAAGATGTTGAAAACCATTTTTTCATATGTAGTGATTTAATAATTGTTCATACAAGTGTTTTACATTTGATGAATGGCTAAAAACATCATCCGAAATAGATTTACGAAAATTTAATAGTCGATGTATAAAAAATTTCATTGGAAAAAAAATTTATAAACACCTTAAAGTGAACTTATAAGGATCTAGGTAGATGTGTTTTCTGAATGAACCTCATGAAATTAAATCAGATGAATAATAAGATTTCTCCCAATAAAAAAAGTTCATTCCATCAATAAATAATGTTCATTATACAAGATTAAATTCTGAAGAATTTTAATGTGGCATCCAAGGTAAAATTCATATAAAGATAATCTATTCCTTTCAAGAGAATAATGAGTTCATTTGAATCCATTACAGCCAACTATAGTGAATTTAGAATATGACCAATTGAGATATCTATATTAATATAATTTTCTTTCAAGGATGAAAAAGTTTCCATTATTTTCTAATACTAACTACCTTAGTTTAATATGAATTTTAATGCATTATTATTATTTAAAACATCATTATAAACATTATAGAGAGTATATATTATAGCATTCATTTAGAAATATTTTTTTGAAAATTCCTCTATAAATTTGTTGTATATATTTTTTCTTGTCTATTTATGTTTGATTGAGATATTTTGATCATTCTAATTATGTTTTTTCATTAAAGGGAAATAAGTTTTTTTCCAATATGAGTATCGAGGGATTTCATTATAAAAGAAGACATATATTTAATTTTTTTTAAATTAATGATTATTATGTTTGATTAAAACTACCCTAATAATCAATGTAATATAGTATATCTTTTTTTAAATGTTTTTTATTTAACTAATTTTTTTAGTCTTGTGTTCCTTTTATATTTTATTAAACTACATGTTTGTACAATTGTTACATTATTCATTTTTTTAAATGAATCATACTCCATGTTATAAATGTTTGGTAACACAATGTTTTTAATTTTTCAAAAATATGTTTTTCTTATTATATTATTATAAATAAGATAATGGTTTTTTAGAACTACAATTATAATGAGGTTTTGGAAATATTATTTTTTAGTTCATAAAATAAAATGTACCCCCTGTATACTTTTATTAACTATTACAATAATACATCATGATCATACATATTCTTGTGATTAGTGTTCTCTTTCACTGCCCATAATTGTTTGTACATTATTCATTTCCACATGTCTATAATTTCATATCTCACTAATTTTCACTTTTTTGGAATCCTAGTATGTTTTATTTAATATGATTGTCTAGAATCTCATTTCACCCATCACAAAACAAAATCATCATCCTTTTTTATATAGGCTTTTCAAAAATAGTAATTTTAAAATCCAACTGCAATATTATGAATATCATGTTTACATTACATAGATGTAATATATTAAATTTGATAGAATCTAATTTCATGAAATTTTAAATGTATATTATGCTCGATAGTGAATACATCATCCTACCCCAATCATAAATGAACAATGTAATCTTAATATTTAAATTTCATACTTCTAACATGGATATTGCATTTTTGTGTATGAATTGGGTTAATTTAAATATGAAATATATAAAACTCTCCTGTTAAAATAATATTGAATAATATTTATGAAATAAGAACACCATTTTTTAGTTCAATATTTTTACGCTTAAATTATTGGCTTTCATAAAAGTGAAATTTATACCTATTTGTTTATTAATTTTATAAATAATATAATGAATGAGTTACAATTATATATAAAATTTTTACCATTATGGAATTAATATTTTCATAATTATATTTAGATGAATTTATGATAATATTTGGAAATGGTTCACTTTTCAATGAATAATGGAAAATAATAATATTTATTGGAAAAAGTATTTTCCATTAATGTACTTACAATCTCGCAATCAATTTTGGATTAGTATTGATTTTTTATTAATTCATATTTATTAAATTTATTAAAATAGATATTATTGTAATTAACATTATACATGATCCTAAAATAAAATCATTATTATAATAAAAAAAGAATTTTATGGAAAATTGTATTTCATTGTATTTTGTGAGTCAAATGTTAACTTATATTCTACTACATACTTTAATTGAATTTGATAAAATAGATTCCATGTATATAATTTGAATAATTAATGTTATTTAATAAGGCTAACATATTTATTTGGTAAATATTTATTGTAAGAATAGTGAATTTATATTTCAAGTATAATGGTAAAATTGGTAGGAAATGGGTAAAAATAATGTCATAATGGTTAAAAATCATTAAATATATTCCATAATTTCATTGTATGTTTATATTTCTTACATCATAATAAAAAAATTAAAAATATTACATTATATCAACTGGATATAATTTTCATATATATAATATTTTATGAAAAAAATAATTTCAAAAATTCCACTCTCTTAGTTTGAATATTTTTAATATTTTTTAAAAACGAATAAAAAATTGCATTACATTAAAAAATGTTATATGAAATATAATATGATTTTTTATTTTGGTTTTCTATTTTATATTTTAATATTGAAGTAATTACCTTAAATATTACACTGTGCATACATACTATATGAGTAGGCATTCATAAAATGATGTAATTAATTTTAAAAACTGTAAATTGAATAATTCAGTAGTGATTTATAGTTTTTTATGAATTATTTATATCAATTTAATATATTAAATATGTTTGGAAGGTTTATTTTTTAAATTATTTTCTATATTCTTGTATTTAAGGTCAGTCTAAGAGAATATAGTCAAAAATTAAAATATTGATATATTAAGATAAATCATATTTTATTAAATTATTTTTAAATCATTAAAATATTGAAATAGAATTATTCAGATGATAAATAGAATAAAATTTAATCCCTTAAGCATTTATGAGAAAATTTCATCTAATGATTATAATTATAACCCATTAAGTTTTAAAACCTTATTACCGTTGTTAAGGTTAAAATATATTAAAAAGGTATTAAAGTAGAATATATGGTTTATAATGATATCTATTTTTTAAATTTTCATATATGTTTATATTAAAACCAAAATGTCAATATCTTCTATTGAAATTTATTTTAGAACCACTAGAATTAAGTTGGAGTCATATTATATAATATTATATAATAAAATTTTATGAATACCGCACCCCAACAATAAAAAGGGACCCATGTAATTTCAATTCCATTCAACACTTTCATATATATTTCATGAAAAAATTATAGTGAAATCTCTCATGAAATGCTTTGTCCAGGAAGTATAGGTGATGTCCCACTTAAAGGCCACAACACGTGCCCTTAGGATGTTATGTACATACGATATTTAGATGAAAAGGATATTATTCAACAAGAAGAATTTAAATATTCATAACCCTTTATTATAATAAAATATTAGAGTATCTAAAATAGTGATGTTAAATTTACTATGGTACAACTACTTTTCATCTCATTTTCCATCTAATGGGTAATAAATAAATTGTTCGTGAATATGTTTTGACAACTACGTCCAAGAATAGATGTGATTTATTTTCCACCAATGCCTATCATAGATGATTGTAAATATGGATTTAACGTATATATGATATACAATAAAAAATTATATATCTATAAATATAATATATATTTGAATTTCTATCTTTACCATAAATTCAATACAGATTATTACATTTGTGCGTATGTGGGGATTACATTTCAATGAAGAGATGTGATTCATTTTTTTCACCCCATAGCATGTTATCTATATACAATATATGTATATTTAATAATAATTATCATATAATAATTATTATGGAATGATAAAATAACAAATACTCTTTTTATCTTTTTTTTTTTTGAAAAATAAAAACATTAGTTATTCATACATACATTTTATCATATCCATGACTGTACTACTATTCATTTTTCATATATTTTCTAAATTATTTTCAAAATAATAAATCATGTATTAAATTGATAATTTTTCAAGGATTATTATTCTCTATATGATCAAATTATTACCATATTTTCCACAGATAACCCATTGAAGCTTTTTTTGAATCTTTGAAACGAAAAACCTGAAAATACCGAAGGTGAACTTATCAGATTATGTAAATTAATATTGTATTGAAATAAATGAAAAAATGGTAAAATTATAAATTAAAAACCTTTAAATGGTTGTAATAAAATTAAACAATTGATATAATTTTATTAAACACGAGTTAATAGAAATACATGGAATATTTTGACATGAACTAAAGTATTTCATCTCAATTTTTCCAAGTTGAGGAATATTAAAATATTATCAACATAAATTAATTAATATGGTGTATATGTTTCTCCCTTTGATATGTATGTTCCTAAATATTTTTTATAATTAAATATATATTTATTTACATACATTATTTTTTCATTTAAGGGGATTTGACATGAATGTTACCATGTGTTGTGAGGATTCTTAACCGAATTTATAATCACTATGTTATACATATATATCATTAAAATTATTATAAAATGGATATATATGAATTGAATATATTATTTCTTTTCAAAATTTCCACTTTTTGTATGTGTATTTACATAAATACTCATAATGACATTATGTAATAATTGTTAACTCAAATCATAGGATCTCTATCAGGGTTTCATTAAATCAATGTAATTATCCTAATACATGATTAAATATTATAATAAATTACTTACATATATTATTTACTCATCTCCACATGAATCAATTTTATAGATTACATCATATTAATCATCATATAAAAAGTGAAATGCCTTTTTTTCATTTAATTAATTTTTTATTTCTACTAATACAAAAAATTGAATGTTTTATGTTACAATCTCGTTTCATTTCTTGATTACTTATCCTTAAGAATTATTTGGGGGAAATCATTTTACCTAATTTTCATGAACCATATATCATTTAATCAGTTTTTTATGAATGTGGTTTACATTTCTTCCCATTTCTTCCCAGTTTTACATAATTAAAATCAATTATGTAATTAGTAAGCGACATTTATGTTGTATTTTTATTTTAATATAGAATATTTTGATTCCATAATATTTTATCTATGTATTTAAAACAATGGTATTACATAAAATGTATGTTCAAAAAATTATTTTACATTATATTTTTATTGTTATTAATTCTTTAATAATGAAATTTATTAATTTTTTTTGTGTTGGCCACTTATAAATTTGAAAAAAAATTGTATGAAAATAATATCTACTTTTTAACATAATATCCCCTAATGAATTTTCCAACCTTAATGTACATTTTTTTCATAAAAAATTCATTTGTAATGTCCTGTTTTTTCAAAGTAAATATTTATCACAATATAGTTTGAATATTTAGTGTTTAATGGTTCTAAAAGAAATATTTGTTTTCCCCATTATTCACAGATATTTTTTAAAATATTTTGTATTGGTATTTTCCTATGTGATCATCTATTATTATGTCATATAAAATAAAAATTGATATAATATTTCTATTACAAACATTTACTTTCACTAGATGATATACAATGATTATTTCAAAGAGAGTTACATGAAACCAACTTATATTCCTAGTGTTAACAAATATATAATAGACGTATGGATGTTTTTTAGTGAGTTTCATAGAATATTGAAATCGACTAAATATTTTATTCTTTAATGGTATATGAAAATTATTTATGATTCTAGTTAATAAATATATTGAATATATGAATGGGTAATCCAGATTTAGCATATATGATCGATAAAATGAATATAGCTTATACGAAGGGTGAAATCGATACATCTGATATGATGGGTGAGCCAAATATAACTATAAATTACATTGGGTAATTCCCCATATCGATAAATGATATAAGGATGCAGTTAACAAGGGAAGTTTACCCGAATGATTTTCTAAGGATCCAAATATATCTGACACATGTAAAAATATGTCAGGAAGAAAATTTTCCATGAAACCAATGTATTTTATTTAATTTTTCAATGAGTTTTTACTTTTTAATTTTATGAACAATGACATCACATAGATTAGGGTTATTGATTCAAGTGTCTCCATAATTTTTTAAATTTTGATTCTATATATTAGGTTTTATGATATAAATTTTTAGGGGAATGACTTCTATTATGTTATTGTCTTGCACATAAAATATTCCCTCTTACCTTAATGAATAAAATGACATTGAATTGTTAATTTATATGAAAACCATTACTAAAAAATTTATTTCACACTAATTTTTTCCTAGGTTATAAATAAAAAATACAATTATTCTATTACTAAAAAGGTTTATTGATGTGAGGAACTTAATGGAGGGTAATTAAAATATCTATTAACCTATTTATTATTTATAAAAGTTATTATTATTATTTGTTTTTATTTTTTTCATAAAATGTAGTCCTAAAAGACCCTTTTTTCATAGAAGTGAAACAATATTTTCATATTGATGATATTTTTTATATGGATAAAATTGAGTAGTATTAACCAATATCAAATCTAGAAATGTAAATATCATGTTTTTAGATGAAAACATAGATGTATGTGTGTGATGATATTAGAGACGTTATTTTTCTTAATCCAAGAAAATAATGATAATAATTTCAATAATATAATTATGTTTAATTATCCTATATATACTATTTGAAATTATGTGACAATTTGTAATAATATTTATCTATAATTTTATTTTTTTAGTTTTGATAATTATATATCATTTTATATAGAATTTATTATTCTGTTTGGCACTAGTTATCCAACAATATATTTAATTTAATGTAAATTACATAGAAAAATCTTATGGTGTCACATTATACGTCTAATAATTATTTCAACCTTAAAATATAATTAATATTATGAATAAATGATGGAACACTCACTCATTATATCTCCAGGCTCTCACATTTCTTGATTAGACATACTATTTAACTCTTGAACTATTAGTATGTGATTTTTCTTGTTCTACAATTCCATATCACATAAATCCACGATATCAAATGGTTATTCATAAAAATGAATTCAGTTTTCAACTACATATTTTTAGAGTTTAGGACATGTGATGGATCTCGTATTTAGTTTTAAAAAAGTAATTTTTTGGATCAAATCATATACCCAAGAGATATTTGGTGGAATATGTAATTTAAAATCTACAACTCATAAAATAAATATTATTTTGAAGACCAGTTTGTAGATATAAAATATATACCTTCTAAAAATTTCCCCTTATAATATTCCATGGAGATCCTCAATGAAATTCATTTTCACTAAAATTTTATTCTAAACTGTCTCATATTTTGGAACTATACGAGATGGAGTTGGATTTATTGAAAATATACCTCAACGATGAAATATGTTTATTTATTGATAAGACATGAATGGTAGAAAAAAATGTTTTTTTGATTATATGTTAGTTGAAAACATGTTTGATAAATATCTTTTGTAATCATTGTAATCATAGTGATTCATGGGATAGTGTTATAGATCATTTAATTAGTTATATTTCTTAATGTAATGGGTACATTCAAGAACACTTGAATAAGTGATTGAATGTGGTTAATGAATATATATATATATATATATATATATATATGATCATGATGGTGTTTTGATAAATTGGATATGTTCTGAATGATTAAATTTTATTTAATAATGGCCCAACCCTCTTATGTATAACACATGATTAACCAGTAAGGTAATCCTATCATCAAGATCAACTATATCCCCCATGGAGGGTGGTACTATACATGTCAGGGATACAAACATTGTCTATAAGTTGTGTAATTGGAACTAGGATTATGATTTTTTGCATAGGAGGAGAGGAGTAATTTAAGGTTGTATTGGTTGTCCAGTTATGAAAGGCTAGTTGATGGTATATTTAATATATCCCCCAAAACAAATTGATTTTTATATGAAATAACCCTCATAATGATTATTTTCATGTGGGATTACTTACATATATTATCTTCTCCTCTATAAATGAAAACACATATATCAATGTATCAATGTGAGTGGAAGAATTTATTTTATTATTTCCATAGTGACAATAATTTCAATAATTCATCCATCTAGACCATGTTGAAATAATATTCAGGTTTAAAACCATGATTGTATTAAAGATGTAATCATTGTGAAATGAGCAGTCACAGTGAATATAAAATACCCAAACTGATCTCAACATTCCAATGTAATGTATTTTATTGAAAGAAGTTTGTATAAGAGAGGCCATGTATTTTCAAAATAGATGGTAAGGGAGAACCATTTCATTCCAATGGTTTGGAGGTTATGGAGATTCCATATGTGAAATAGGGTTTCCATCATGTTTGTTTTATAGGAAATATTATCGGCGATGATATGTGGTCCGGGGCATGAATTATGTATATGATAAAAGGGATAATTGGCGGTAATAATGTGATAGATATCATCCCGGTGCTATGAAATAATTACGACATTAAAAAAATTCACCCAATATTAGTGTCTATTCAATTTAATAGTCATGTGAGAAGAAGAAATCATCTTTTCAGTGTGGAAGTTACATTACAACAAGAAATGAATTCAGGAATATAATATCGGTTTTCATTATACCAATTTAAATCTACTCAAAACTGTGTATATTATAAATTGATCGTGTATGCATGATGAATTAAATATATTATTATTACTTTATTTTTTTAAATTATTCATTTAAAAATTAATAAAAATATATATAAAGAAGAAAAATTCATGAAGATGTTACATGAATTTATATTTGGAATAATTTTAGAGATAATATATTTTAGAGGAAATTTATAGTGACTACATATTTCCAATATTTTCTTTTTTGGATTCCATATAATATTTTATACAATTCTAAACAATATAATTGTAATATTGTTGGAATGTGAATGATGGAAAAAAGTGAATGAATGATATTTATTTAAACCATTTTCATCATTGAATCTATTATTTAATGATAGGTATGGTTTTCTCACACATGTGTTTCTAATTATATAAAATATTATTATAATAAAGAAAATAAATGGGGATATTCTCTATAGTACTCATTACACATGTAACATAAGAATGATTTTATATTTATGTTTCTTTTATTTCAAAAATATAAAAATGCATAGATTTTGGGATATATATTACCATATATTATATCATATGTTTGATTTTTTGATGAAATATATGAGGATTGATGAACATCAACCAGTATAAATTGGTTTAAAATAATTAAACATATAGGGGAATTGACCACCAAAACTTGAGGTAGAATGTGTGTTCCTAGTTATATCCCTATGTAGTATTATCATCAATAAATTATTATGAACAATTTAATTTGACTGTGTATTCTAATTATAACACTTAAAATATAATATGATAGGAAAAAAAATTCTACATTGATTAAAAGGTGAAAAAATATTTTTATGTGATTTTTATGAAGGAGTTAATATGACCATAAACTATTGAAGTAATTCTACCATATTTCTATTTAAGAAGAATGAGGGGTAGTGAACCTTGGGTTAGAAATACCCATGATATTAAATATTGTCGTAAAGAAACATGCCAATCATTATATTGATTGTAACCTTTTGATTATCTAAATTATTGATGTAGTTCACTCTAGTATGAAAATTCCATCATTGATATATTCCTTATTAATTTGACCAATGCAGATGAACTAAGTAAAATCCACATATCCCTTGAATAATTTCATTACAGGTTCCACTTGGTTTGATTTAGTGAGGAAAAATTATGGGATTTTTATTGATCACATGTTCCTAAAAAATTGGGGGAACAATTGAATTTTTTATATCTATTTATAGGGTAAAATATTTTAAACTAGTCACTCCCTGATTCACCAATCACCATGTCATGGTGTATTACAAATGAATCAGTTATATTCCCTGATTAAAGTATTTATATATGTATGTAACTTCAGTAGGGTGATTGATTTCTTCAAAAAATGGATTCAATGATCGAGCATCAATTCATTAATAATAAAAAAATCAATTGAATTTTTTTCTTACAGAATAGATTGAATATATTTGTGGTGGCTCTCAATAAGTTATACAATAATGAGTTTTTCTATTAAGATTTCATGGATTAATTTTTAAAATAGATAAAAATGATAAAAATTGATGCTTGTATAATGAAATAATTATATGGGTTCTTGAAAGAGATTTCCATTAGATGAGAACTCACAAGAAATTGAAATATATATATATATATATATATATATCATTTGATAATTCATTTGGAAATGTTTTTTTAATGAAAATATTTTTAAAATACTTACATATTGAAAATAATGATAAAAACTGTCATATTTTCATAGCTAATAATAACCCAAGGAAGATGATGTCCACTAATAGGATGATCTGTCAAGTTACGGTAATTAATTCTAATACTCCAATTATTTCTGATTCTAAAATAGATTTAGGGGTAAAATATATAATTAAAAACTAATCATCTATTAAGGATTGGAAAAGGAGATATGAAACATGATGAATGTGGAAGAATCATTAGGAATCAAAACTATGGATTTTCCATCAAACCACTAATATGAGATATAGTACTTATTAATATATTTACTGTAATGGTTAGTTTTTCATAATGTGATTGTCACAAGTGTAATGAATTTAGACGTTGAAAGAATGTGGTTAAAAAATGGGGAGGTATTTCAAATGATATACAGAAATAAAAAGTGAACAAATATAAAAGAATAAATTAATAGGCTCGGTGATATTTTCAAAGATATTATAAAATATAATTCAATAGTGAATGAAATTAAGGAATGAAAAATTTCGTATGGACCATAGCTTTGTTAATGAAGAGAATTTTAAATGGTTTCAGATTCTTGAATTAAATAAATAAATATTAAACATTTGGAGAAATATTATGAGATCATTGGGATATACTAGATTATGAAAATTTTAGTAGATTTAACAATAAAACATATATTAATGCATTAATAAGGATAACAATATTTAATTCCGATATACAATCAATAATAAAATAAAATTTACCTGTAAATTTTATAAGAAATGAACCAAAAAAGATGGTTGAAAACAAATCTATTGTGGAAGTACAAAAAAAATTATGATTATGTATTTTGTATCCCAATGTACAAAATGTGTAATAAAACATGTTATTGTTACTTCTCAACTATGGAAATACCAAATGATATATGATTACTATGGTAAACGTATTTTATATAATAATCCGGGACATTTTTAATGTCATTATCATCAATAGAAATGGAAAAAAATTTCATGGAGAATACTATAATATATATTATACAAAGAATGTGTTGATACATAAAACAATCATATTTAAAAAAAATATGTTTATAATTTTGTAGAGAACTATCATGATTATTAGAGATAATCAATAACCAAAATTTGGTTATTCACAATAGATATCTCGAACAAATGTGGTATAATTTTGATGAATAAATAATGAGATTCTCTAACTGCGATATGGTATAAGTGGAGAAGATCCAACCATATAATAAGGAATCCTAGGTGTCCATATTTTTTATAATGGAAGGATAACGCCTATATAGTGTAACATCCCATGTAAATAAAGAATCATACATTTTCATTTTAATTAATATTTTGTGAATTAAATAGTAATTTTACGTTAACAGGGTTTCTATGTTCGATGGCATACCCGATACGCCACAATGTCTTTCTTTGAAATATTACATTGCACAATAATAATATAATAATATTATTTTAAATGGTAGTTAATGTCTAGCTATTGTAGTGGAGGTAATGAATAGAACTAACTACAAAATGATTATACATGTTTGTTAAATATTTTTTCATTTATCCAAAAAAATGTTAGAGGATTAAAATGTAAATGAATCTAATATTAATAATAATTTACTTTAAAATGTTAATATACCACAATTTGATGGATAACCCTCATTAAATCTAGATTTTGTCACTTTTATATGTCTTATTTGACAAAATAAAATTCTTTTTTAGAATCGGGACATCAAAATTCACATTGGGTAACATTTTGGTATTTTTTCTGATAAAATTCAATTTTTGATCAATAATGAAATATACTGTATTTTTATTCCAAACTACCTTTTACTCTAATTTATTTATATATTTAGATTATCTTTTTAATTGGTTTTTAATTTTAATTAGATTAAATTTTTACCATTAAATCCAATGTTGGTTATTGGAATAAATTTCACATTGAAATTGAACATAAGCATGTGCCAATCTTTTGACAATTATTATTTCTTCAAAACGTGCCTTTTTTGACAGTGTCAATTAATTTTAAATTAATTTATACAACTTATGTGTTTTGAATTTGGAAAAAATGATTCCATATTTTGAATCAGGATGCCTATATTGTGTAAATAGATAACTTTTATTTTTATAAGTTTTGAATATTTACTTCAGTAAATATTTTATTTACCATGGTTAAAAGGTAAATCTGGTAAATAAGGGTGAAAAAAATATTACTATAATAATATAAAATTACCATAACATGTGTTCTAATCCTATTGTTTGATAAATTTCTGACCATGAACATCCTTGGTCAATTTTGGGACCCCATGGGGCCTCTTGGGTTTGATAATGAAACTTTATTTTTATTAACATCATGTAAAGTCAAAAATGACTTAAACAAATATCTTTTATTAATTAATTTTATATAGAGTTATATAAGTTATCTTTTAGACTATAAATATTCTTTTATAATTTCTATACATTAAGTACATTAAATTATTTATGAGACAATAATGATGTAGTGTTTACCTCATTAAAAAATAATTTAAATACATAATTTCATAAAGATTAAAATATTATCCAAAAACTATCCCATTATTATTTTATAATTTTAATTCAACCATAAGTCATCTTATATTAAACTTTAATTAGTTTTGGACATTCAGAAACCAAAAATCATTATAAAATAAAATAATATTTTCACACATTCCTAAAGAGCCCAGCCTCCCCTTATAAAAAGTCATAACCTCTAACACATTCCTTACAACTATCAAGACCCTTGACTCAACCAACATCTACCCAATTAATCTCTCTACATCCATATCCTCGTCTTATAATCCTTAACATAGGCAGAAGTCACATCAACAAACCCTCTGGGTTTGAACCAATGGGAGTTTCCCGATTTAAAGGTATCGTCTTCTCTTAAATTATTTTGTTTTATTTTAATTTTACAACCCATTAACTATTTTCATTAATTTCATTTAAAACAACACTATTATCCTCAATATACTAGGATGTTTTTATGACGAGGATTCATAATACACTTATACACATCCATCAAATGGGTAAAGAACATACTGTTTCTGTGGATGGAAAACAAATATCTCACGGAACGAGGATTGTTCAATTATTTCTTATTGCCTCTCATGGTGTCCATTATGATGGAACTATATTTATTTATGATATATATTATGTTTATTTATTATTTATTCTTCTGTATCATTAATTTATAACTTACCTTTTTGGTTTCCATTATGGGTAAACATGATAATTTCATTTGAGGAAGTACGGACTTCTGCCCCCTTAAAGTGATATGACTCATTAATGCCATATGTGGGACATATAAAGGATGGATTTAATGTTATTATATATATGATATTATAATTTAATAATAATATAACTATGTACCATTATGTTTTAATTCTCTTAAAAAAATAAATATAAATGAAATTAGCGTTTATGCGTACGTACAACTTACCATCTCCATGAATGGTGCATTTAATATCATATGTCAAATGTTATGTACAATTATAAATACATATATATACATGATATATATGATATATATGATATCTACATCATGAATATAATTCTATAGATATTGGATATTTGTCCACATGAACAACTTGTAATTATAAAAAGTTGATTTTTGACTCATGTAACAAATATAGACAAAACTACCATTATTAACTTAAATAATTAAATAATGATCATAACATGCTAATAAGTGATATAACAAGAATAATAAATCTGAAAAGGGATCTTAATCATATTGAAATTAACTTTAGTTTATTATTCAGGTTATTAAAGAACGAATGGGTCAAATCGGACATGAGGTAAAGGACATCGTCTCAATCTCATTCATTAAGGCATATTTTATTTTTTACGTGACATTATTTTATATTTTGTATAATGAAATTTTACTTCACATTTCATTTCAAAAAAAATCTTTTTCTATGAGGCATTATTCTAAATGAAAAAAAATATTATTTGTTTTTATCATATGCGGTGACAATGACCTTTCTACCACCGTGAGTATTATTGGATCTATCGCTTATTAACAAGATGTAATTTTTTTAAAAGGAAAATAAATACCATATGATCTTTCTAATTATTTTGGAATTGAAATTTTTTTTGATAATCGATTTTTATGTCAATATATTTAAATGATATATTGTGAATGAAATGTTGAAATGTTATTTTTCCTTTTTGTATTTTATGTGTTATGAATATGTTTTGGTTCTTGGGAATTGTTTACGTATACGGGTGGTTATTTGATAAACCTAGGGAGGGTGAGCCTTAGATAGCCCTCCAATGAATTGGGTAATGTGATGGAGGTAAACATGAATTTTTCTCCAAAGAGATTTAGGGAATATAATGTGATGGGTATTCCAACTGTAACTCCCTATGTAGCTATGATAACTATAATGTAAGTATGATATTAATGGCACAATTTACCTTTATGATTTATATTTTCTATATGTGATTCATAAATATTATGATTTCACGAGGTATGTTAAAGAGTTTATATTATGTAAGAAATGATGAACTAATGTTTTCTTTCCTTGTTTTATAATGCCTACTGTGATTTTGATGCTCATCCCATGTTTGGAAATGTAATCACCACACATAAAGATGAATAGGGTCAAGGATGGGATCAAGGAAAAGTCATGTTGTCTAAAAAATGAGAGTAGACATGACTATTTTCTTCAAGAGTTTTTATTTTATGATGAAAATAAAAACTGAGTAGAAGTGTCCTCCTTGTGATTTTTGAGATGTAATATAATATTTATGGACTAATTATCTAAAACTCTAAACCTAAAAAGATCCTCAATGTGAATTATTCATTTAATTCAATATTTTGAAATGTTTATGGCCATGTCTTTATAGTTGGCATCAGAGGTTGGTTTAGACAAATTTAAAAGATAGGATATTGTTAAATTAATGTCCAAAAATTAATTTATGGTAAGATTGATGTGATATAGCATTTACAGATTACCATGTTTCTTCACCTAAGATATTTCTATGTTATGAATGGATTTCCGTAGATGAAACATGGTAGATATATTAGGATGAAGTCATGAGGAAGGAAACCTTCCAAATCAGCAACCTGAGAAAGTCAGAATCTGAACTAAATAGTTTGTTTTAGTGATTGAATTGTTGAATCAGGCTACAAATGATGATTTTATCCATGCAATTGATTATACAGATCAACCATAGAGGAACATGTCAGTAGTTGATCATTTAATTAGGCAACATCCCCCATCATTTAGTGGATCATCTGACCCTGTGATAGCAGAAGTGTTGATTAAAGCGCTGGAGAATATTTTTGATGTCATGGGATGTTCAGAACATCAAAAGGTTAGTCTCAATATTTACTGTATTTAAGGTGAAGTTGATCAGTGGATGTTGATGGTGAAAAATATCTGGGATAGTGTGGATATTTATTCTCTATATTAGGATGATTTAAATGGTATGTATCATGATAAAATATTTTCTTAAGGAGGTTCATCTTAGGATAGAAACAAAATTCCCAGAATTGAGGCTGGAGGATGACTCATTGGCTGCATATGAATTAAAATTCACTTGACTGGAAAGGTATGTTCAAATTTCATAAGAGATCTTGATAGTAAAATAAACCATTTTAATACAAAATTAAATCCAATGTATCAAATGGATTTAGCTTTTTGTGTGTCCAAATGTTTTGAAAACTTGTTCGATGTACAAAGAATGTGGAAATGGAGTTTGTCGATGATCATGTCTTCTTTGATAAACAAATGAATAAGAGGTCTAAGTGGAAGATGAAAGGGAATAAATATTCCAAAAAGTCTGATGGTAATAAACATATGTTTACTGTTTGTGAAAATTGTGGTAAAACGTATGTTGTGGAATGTATTTTTAATTTTAGTGAGTGCAACTAATGTGGTAAAATCAGAAATAGGGCTCCTAAATGCACTGAAAAAGTTCAGGGTAATGGTAAGACAAAATATTATTTACAATCAGTAAAATTATTTAAGGGAAATGAAATGGGTCATTATGAAAACGAGTGTCCAATGTTGAACTCAAATGAGGGAAAACATACTGACTACAAGTAGATAGGGGTGGTGAAGTCCTTTGCAACTACATCAGCAGATGTTGGGCCATTAAATGAAGTAGTATCAACTCCAGGGAGCTCAATATTTTTCGATGATAGATTTGAGGTCGGTGTACCATTAGTGGAAAATAAAGGAAGTGGACATTTAAAGACCGCATTTCGTACTAGATATGGACATTATAAATTTTTATTTATGCATTTTGGTTTATCCAATGCATCTGCTATATTCATGGATCTTATGAATAGAATTTTATGCCAGTTTTTGGATAAGTTTGTGGTTTTTTTCATTGATGATATTTTTGTTTTTTCTAATTTAAATAGGAGCATTAAATTCATTTAAGGGTTGTCTTGAAAACCTTAAAACAAAAGATACTATTTTCTAAATTCAGAAAGTATGAGTTTTGTTGTAGAAAATTTCATTCTTTGGTCACATTGTTTCAAAAAATGGCATAACTATTGATCTTGCTAAAACATATGTTCTTGAAGAATGTCCAAAACCAACAAATATAACCGAGATTCATAGTTTTCTTTCTTTGGGAAGATATTATTGGAGGATTGTTGAAAATTTTGCACAGTTAACTAGACCACATACTATGTTAATTGTAAAAGGTTTTAAGTACGTTTGGACAAAAGAGTGTGATGATAGTTTTTAGGAATTGAAAAAAATATTGGTGAATGATCCAGTTTTGGAACTACCATATTGAAATGGTGAGTTTTTTATTTTTAGTGATTCCTCATTGAAAGGACATGGATGTGTCCTTATACAGAATGATCAAATAATTTCTTATGTTTCATATCAGTTGAATCCTCGTGAGTTAAATTACACCACACATTATTTGGAATTATCTTCTGATGTTTTTGATTTAAAAATTTGGGGGCATCATTTATATGGTGTAAAATATGAAATATATACTGACCCTAAAAGTTAGTTGTATATATTCACTCATAAGGAATTGAACATGAGATAGAGGAGATGGCAGGAATTAATCAAGGATTAGGATAGCACGAACTTTTACCATACGAGTAAAGAAAATAAAGTTTTTGGTGCTTTGAGTAAAAAATTAATGCCTCATTGCCCATGCTATATTTGGAATGAGATTCAATTTTTTTTGATTTTATGAACTTTGGCATAGAAGTTGTTGGTGTTGGAAATTATTTTTTTTCATTTCAGGTGTTAGAGAAATCATCTCTATTATAGAGATTAAATCAAGTGCAGAAGGAAGAAAGTGAGTTGTAGAAAATGGTAGATTTGGTTTAGAAGAGTACGTTTCTGGAATTTAACATAGATAATGATTGTGTTTTGAGGTTTGAGAAAATATCATGAATGCATCGTGATTCACAGTTGAAGAATGAGTTGTTATGTGAAGATCATCATTCTCTCTTTTCAGTTCATCTTGGTAGTACTAAGATGTACAGAGATCTTCAAGAGTATTACTGGTTGGATGGAATAAAAAGAGATATTTCTGATTTTACTATGAAGTGTTTGACTTGACAGTAGGTTATAGAAAAGTGGTATTTATCGAAAGGGATACTTCAGTCTTTATCGGTTCCAAGTGGAAATGAAAAAATATATCCATGCACTTCGTTGTGGTATTACCAAAGACATCTCGTGGTATAATGAAATCTGGATTATTGTTGATCAATTTACTGAATCTCCTGTTTCTTTTCTATTCGATATAATTTATTTTTAGATAGACATTCTTAGTTGTATATTGAATAGATAGGTAGGTTTCATGGATTTCCCCTCTCCATTTTATCTGATCGTGATCCGAGGTGAACTTTAACTTTTGGAAAGGCTTTGAGAAGTCATGAGGTACTGAATTTAATTTTAGTACAACTTTTCATCTGCATTTAGATGAGCAGTCAAAATGAACAATTCATACCATGGAGGATATGATACATGATTTTTCACTAGATTTGCATAGATGTTGGGATAAATATATGTTTTTGGTTGAATTTTCATATAATGACACTTTTCATTCCAGTATACTAATGCTTCATTTGAATCATTATATGGAAAGCATTTTCGAACTCTATCTTTTTTGGATGAAGTAGGTGAAAGGAAGTTTATGGGACAAGAATTGGTAGAAGAGATGTTAGAAAAAGTTTAGTTGATTCAAAATCACATGAAGACAGCTTAGTGCAGGATGAAAAGTTCTGCAGATAATTGGAGGAAGGATCTCTCTTTTGAGGTAGGTGATCGTGTCTTTCTCAGAGTTTCTCCATGGAAATTTGTGATGCATTTTGGTAAGAAGGGAATGTTGTGTCCGAGGATCATTGGACCTTATGAAATCCTAGAGAATGTTGGATCGGTTTCATATTGAGTGGATTTACCTCCATGTTTCTCCTAGGTACACAATGTTTTTCATTGTTCAATGTTGAGAAATTATATGCCAAATCCATCACATGATTTAAGTCCAGAGGTAGTTCAGTTTGAAAAGATTCTCTCTTATGAGGAACAACGAGTCATGATTCTTGACCATAGAGGGCTCATGTTACTGAATAAGGTAATTCACTAGGTAAAGGATTTCTGGAAATGTTATATAGTTGAATACGCAATGTGGGAATCTCAAAAATGCAATGAATGATAAATACTCTCATTTATTTGATATGTGAAAAAAATTGTGAGGATGCAATTCAAAAAAGGGGGTAAGGATGTAATATCCCAAGTAAATAAAGAATAATACATTTTAATTTTAATTAATATTTTATGATTTAACTATTAATTGTACATTAAATGTATTTCCATGTTCGATGGAGTACCCGATACACAACAATGGGTTTCTTTGAAATCTTACGTTGCACAATAATAATATAATTATATTATTTTAAATGGTATTTAACACCTAGTAATAGTATTGGATCTAATGAATTGAACTAACTACAATATGATTATACATGTTTGTTAAATGATTTTACATTTATCCATTAAAAGTTAGAGGCTTAAAATGTTAATGAATATAATTCTATGCATAATTTACTTTAGATGGTTGATTTACCACCATTTGATGGTGAACCCTCTTTAAATCTAGTTTTGGTCACTTTTATATGTTGTATTTAACAAAATATAATTCTTCTTTAGAATCAGGACATTTAAATTTACTTTGGCTAAAATTTTGGTATTTTATCTGTTAAAATTCCATTTCTGTTGAATAGTGAAAAATACTGTATTTTAATTCAAAACATCTTTTAATATAATTTATTTAAATGGATATATTATTAATTTAATTTGTTTTAAAGTGTAGCTAGATTATATTTTTACCATCTTATCCAATGTTTGTTATTTGAATTAATTTCACTTGAAAATTGGACATAAACAAGTGTCAATATTTTGACAGTTATTGTTTCCTAAAAACACGTCTTTTGTTTTGACAGCGGGAATAAATATTAAATAAATTTCTGATACTTATATATTTTTAATTTGGACAAATGAATTAAATATTTTGAATTAGCATGCCCAAATTTTGTACATATGTAACTTCTATTTTTATACATTAGTAATATTTACTTTAGTAAATATTTTATTTACCATGGTTAAAGGGTAAATCTGGTAAATAAGGGAAAAAAATATTACTATAATAATATAAAATTATCCTAACATGTTTCCTAATCGAGATGAGTTATAATACTATTGGTTGATACACTTCGGACCATGATCATCCTTGTGTCTATTACGGGACATCAGGTGGCCACTTTGGAGTGATAATGACACTTTATTTTAATTAACTTAAAGTAAAGACACAATCGCATAAAAAAATATCTTTTAGTAAATTAATTTTAACATAAGTATATATAAGTTATCATTTTTACTAAAAATATTAATTAGAGATATAAATAAATATTTCATACATCATGATATTTTTTATAATTTTTAGACATTAATTAAATTAAATTTTTTATGACACAATAATCATGTAGTTTTTACAACATTAATATATGACTTAAATAAATAACACTATAAAGATTATAATAATATCCAGTTTTTTCCTATTCTTATTAAATAATTTTATTTTGACCATGATTCATCTTAACTTCAACTTTATTTAGTATTGGACCTTTAGAATCCAAAAATCATTATATAATAAAATATATTTTTCACACTTTTCTAAAGAGCCCCTCCTCCCCATTATAAAAATCCCTAACCTCTAACCCATTCCACACACCTCTCATGCCCCTTTCCATGTCCAAACTCTACCCAATTATGCTCCCTATATCCCTATCCTCCTCCTAGTCCCCTTAACATATGTATAAGGCACTTCAACAAAACCTTGTCGTTCAAACCAATGGGACTTACCTTATTTAAAGGTAACATCTTTTCTTATGTTCTTTTGTTTTATTTTAGTCATCCAACACCATAAAATCTTTTTTATTCCTTTAATTTATAAAAACATTAGTATCATAAATAAACCAGGATTTTTTAATGAAAATTATTTGAACTACACTTACACAAACATCCATCTAATTAGTAAAAAACATATTGTTTCAGTGGATGGTAATCTAACACCTCAAGAAATGATGATTTTTAAATTATCTTCTACAACCTCTCATGGTGGCCATTATTATGGAACTATATTAATATATGATAAATATTATGTTTATGATTTCTTTATTCTTATATTTTTCCCATTTTTAGCATACCATTATGGTTTCCATTATGGGTAAATGGGATAATTACATTTTTGGAAGTGCGGGCTACTGTCCCCTAAAAGTTATATGACTCCTTAATTCCATATGTGAGACATATAAAGGATGGAGTTAAGTATATTATATATGATATCATATAGAAATTATAACATACCAATGTATCATTATGTTTTAATTCCATTAATATAAGAAATAGAAAATAAAGTCGCGTTCATGGGTACGTACGGCTTACTATCTACATGAACGGTATATTTCATTTCTTATATCCAAATTTTATGTAATATTATAAATACATAAATATACTAGAAATATATGATATCTACATCATGAAAATCATTCTGTAGATAATGCATATTTGACTAAATGATCAATTCGTAATTATAAGAAGTTCATTTTTTACTCAAGTACCAAATATCTACAAACAGACTATTATCAACTAAAATGATTACATAATGTTTATTACATGGTAATAAGTGATATAAAAGTAATAGTAAACATGAAAAAGTATATTAAGAAAGTATAAATTAACATTAGTTATTTATTCATGAGATTAAAAAACAAATGGCTCAAATTGGACATGAGGTAAGGGAATTCGTCTCAATCTCCTTTAATTGAGGAATATTTTCTTTGATACGTGATATTCATTTATAAGGTGAAAAATGAAATTTTACTACTAATTTCATTTCAAATACAATCTTTTTCAATGAGTCATTTTACTAAATGACAAATAGTTTTTTTTATTTTAACATACTTAGTGACAACGACCTTTAGGTTGGTGTGAGTATTATTTTGTCTATGGATTCCTTAACAAGCCTAAAAATATTTAAAAGGAAAATAAATACCATATACACTTTTTATGTATTTTTTAATTGAAAATGGTTTTGATATTGGATTTGTTATGTTAATATATTTAAATGATATATTGTGATTCCAATGTAGAAATTTTATTTTTCCTTTATTTTGTTTTATATTTTATGAATATGTTATGGTTCTTGAAAATTGTTTATGTATATGAGTGGTTATAGGATAAATCTATAGTGGGTAAGCCTGAGATATCTCTCTAATGAATTGGGTAATGCGATGGAAGTAAACATGGATTTTTTCTCCATAGTGATTTAGGGAATATACTGTGATGGGTATTCGAAATGTAACTCCCTATGTAGCTGTGATAGCTACAATGAAATTATGATATGGTTTCCACAAGATACCTTTAAGATTACTATTTTCTAAATGTGATTAAAAAATATTATGATTTAATGAGTTATGTTAAAGAGATTATGTTAAGTAAGTAATGACGAACTAATGTTTTCTTTCCTTGTTTTATAACCCTTTATTAGCTTTTTATGCTCATCCCATGTTTTGAAATGTTTTTGACAAGACTTAAAGGTGAATTGAGTCAAGGATGGGATCGCGGAAAGGTCATGATGTCTAAAACATGGGACTAGAAATTACTCTTTTTATTCATGTGTTTTTATTTTATTAAAAAATGGAAACTGAGTAGAAGTGTCTACCTTGTGATTTTTGTGATTTAATATAATATTTATGGTCTAACTCACTAAAACTCTAAACTAGAAAATGATCCTCAATGTGAATTATTCATTTAATCCAAGATTAAGTAATGTTTAAGGCTGAGTCCTTATATATAGTATCCTAAAACCTCATTATAGAATGATATAATGACTTAATGTTATTTCCATCAATGGATAAGTGAGATAGATGTAATATTCACTAATGTGTTAACAACTGAGGATACTTTCACTTGTGAAATATACTTCACACCTATAAATATACCAATCCAAAAAATAAAAACAATTCTCTTAGTGATGAATGAAATTGTGTTAGTGGTTATATAAGGAGATGATTTATTTGTTTTGAGGTGATGATGTTTTATGTGAAATATTCTCCAGAAGAATATGTGATTTAATATTTTATTTCATTACTTCCAATTAATTTAAAATAAGGTAAAAAAAATTTGGAATTCAAGGGTTGGTATATTATTTCATGTCTTATCCACAAATTGTTGACAGAATGAGGTAACCCCTCTTCCCATGAAATTATTATAATTATAACTATTTTTTATGTACTATATATTTTAGCGTGATCCATTTTAAATATAAAATATGTTCCTATTAACAAAATTCGTATTTTTAAGAATAATAATGTTAATAATCAATGATGTGATTGAAGTATTTCTAATTATTATTAATATAAATTATAATGAGGGTTTACATATTAAGGATTTCGTAATAAAAACTATATGTAATTGGGTTTATTTGTAAAGTGAATGGTTTTAATAATATTAATTAGATAATAAGTGGTATATTGATTAGTCGAGTGTAAGAAATTAGTATTAGGAAATAGTTGTTGTAATTTTTTTTAGTTGGAAGTATGTTAGAATATTAGAAATTCAGGAAACTAAATGAATACATATCCTGTTTTATTTTTTTTATGATGTTGCCTAAAAAACATCATAAGACCATATTTAGTAGTTATATTAAATTACTGGTAAAAATTACAAGACTTAATTAAGGATTAAATAGTTTATCATTCATCAAATACAAGATGCATACCTACATGGGACCTAAAAACATGAAGTGTTCAATTAACATTCTGTTATAACTCAAATAACCCAGCAATAACATCCCTTTAAAATTAAAAATACCCTCATATAGTTTTATTATAGGAAGGAAAAATATGGGTATGATCATATGGTTAGGAAGTCATAATGTAACATAATATCTTAAGCAATATAAACATTAAAAAATTCATATAGTAAGAACACAAGAACAATATGAATTCATAACACACTATATCCAATGGCTTGTTGTATCAAGGAAAGAAATGAAATAAATAGATAATATTGACAATTTATCTCATACCGATCGAAAAAAATTGATGCACATAAAAAATTTCTGTATAATTTTTAATGACTTTTTTTGGGAAAAAATAAATACATTGGCCTTTTATGAGACGAGGAATACACCAAAACCCAAAATAATTTTTAAATGAAACTATTGGGGAATCAATGAACTATATAATATCTAGCCCCACTGATTAGATTTTTAGGTCTCATTATTTCACTATAAGAGTCGTCAAGACCTTTCATAGCATTCTTTGAGTTTCCTCCTACAAAATAATGCATTGATAACCCTATATTGAAAACACATATATCATAAACATTCACATTCAATCGAATACTATGGATGTTTAGTGGAACACACATTAAAAGATAATAAGGCAATATGGTATCATCATTGTTTAATATAGTACTCTTATAAAGGTAGTATGGTGGAGATGGTAGTTAAAATGTTAAATGTAATCCATTAATGATTTTAATTAGTTTTAATTTAATTTATTCAATGGAGACCAATGAAATGGTGGAAAAATCATTCATTCTGATTTATTACGAGCGTGTGAATATTCTGAAGCATATCCCTTGAGAATCTCTATATATGTGTGATTTTTAGGGCCCACAAATTATGAATCAAGGATATAATTAAATATATCCTAAATGAATAATTTTATATTTTATTACAACTATTTCATATATGACTCAACCACATCCTCTTTCCAATATGAAGACAACGATGTATTTGATAGGGACTTACACAGAATTTTACTTTACAAAAACAGATGATGATTTTTACAATAATGAAAAGGTTATTCATGAATTAGAGTAATATGATAGGTGGAAAATATAATTTTATATAATTTAAATTTCTTAAATATCAATGAAAAATTATTCCATCCAAATGATTACACAAAACAAAATAAAATATGTGATATTAACAACATGAGTCCCAAAGAATGAAAATTGAGATAGAAAACCCCACATATCGCTTAGATTGATATTTACGAATAATTTTAGGAAATAGAGCACATGAAAATGCTAATAAAATAGAACAAATAATGTAATTTCAATGAATAAAATTTTACATAGTATGTAAATATACAGTACATAATGTTAATTTGGTGAATAATACAAAACATGCCTCAAAGAGAAGAGTTTTAGATGAATATACCTATAGCTATAGTCCCAAAATCCATGTAGATACATTAATCTCAACATTCATAAACATAAATATATTAGAAAAATAATTCATAAAATCAATCACATTTATTTTTATTCATAAACATTATAAATAGTAATTTGTTATATGAATTCTTCTAATATTCATTATCACTGTTTACAGTTTTTATCATTTGTATTAGCTTCTCAATAATGGTGTTAATATTTATTATTAGTATATTAAAAAATATTAATACATAATTGATGTTATTTTATGGATTATTTATAGTATTAATATTGTTTAAAATTAATTTCATGAGGTTTTTGTACGACATCCTTGATGATGATATCGATTATAAGCATGTTATGTTGATTTGAAACTATCAAAGTGTGTTTTATTTAATAAATAATTAAATATTGAAATAAAATATATAGAAACAATATTAATCCAACCTTTACATACTTATTTCATATAATTCATTTAACTTATTTTCTATATTCATTCATGATATTAGTTTATAGTAATGTTCAATTAAGTTATTAATTTCACAGATACACGAACATAACTTGGTTAAATGATTGAATATGAGGTAGTTTTGTTTTAATATCATTATACCAATAAAATACTGATTTAAAATAGTTTTATTAGTGATATATATTATAATATTAATTAATTATATGTATAAGTAATTGTTATGAGATTATTACAATATTTTAATAATTTATTGTCTTCTTAATATGATTAGCTAAAATGATGAACCAAATGATGAATTTTTTTATAGAAATATCATTAATAGGTTCATATTTTTCTCCCACAAGAACATAAATAATACTAATAAAATAATTTTTATCCTTTTTTTAGAGTCCTGATATAAATCCATGTTCTCGTGATGGAAAATATACCTCATTGGGTTGGGGTTGTAGTAGTTCACACCAAGCATGAAAAATAGTTTAATTTTTATTAATTGATGGTGAATATGAATTAAAAAATTACAATACCGTTATTATATAATATTATTGTATATAAATAATTATTATTTTATTTAATTATTGTATCTAGAATAATTCTAAAATGGGATAATTAAGAAGAAAAAGAACATTTTCTAATAATAACATCTGAGACTTGAATTTTACCTACAAGACTCCATGTATTGGGAGGGATTAAGATTACTATGATAAACCAATGTATTATTTATATGAGGTGTCACATGAATTGGTGAAGATTTTATCAATAAATAATTGAAGGGAATTGTTGTTTTTGGAACACTATTATATTTTTCAATCCTAACATGGATCTACTAATTGATAAATGACAAAACAGTATACTAATGTGTTGGGTAAAAATGTGATTACAGTTCTAAATCTCAAATATTCAATTTTATTCATGTTTTTTAATTATTTTTGAATTTTAAACTAGGTTATACTTAATTTTATACTTTTACTTTTTCTATAGTCATTAATGTATAATCATAAAAATTTATCTTAACAAAGAATATTTGGGTTGAAATGTTGTCCAAAAATAGTCAAAATAAATTTATTTTATTAACTATTTTTTGAATTTAAATTTTAAATGTTGGGGAATTTCATTTTTTAAATAAATAAGCTTAATCACATTATCATTGTTTATAGAGAAACAGTAGTTTTAAACATCAAATTTATATGTAATTTAAATTTAAATATGGTTAATATAATTCTTTTATATAAATTTATTAATGATAAAGAATTATATATTATTACATGAAATACATAACCAAATCTCCCTCGAAAATGATTAATTACTGGAAAATAGCCAAAAACATTTTTTATGTTAATATAATAATTTAATTAGTTATAAAAATTATTTCCATAGTTTTTCTATGTTAAACTAATTTCATAAGATACATAATTTTTCCCTTAATTTCATATCTTATTACTAGATATAGATTGAATAGTTTTTTGTGTTTTTTATATAATAAAAAAGATATACCAAATACATGATTCATTAAAATTTTCATTTTTTTTAAAAAAAAGATAACCATTTTGAAAAATATTATAAAATAATTATATATTACATTCAATATGATGAAATTTTAAATTGAAAAAATTGTAAAATTTAAAATTCTTATATTATTCTTTTAAATTGATTCTTGAATAATCTCTCTTTAAACAGAACATTTGTGAATTATCTTTGGATATGATACATACCTACTAATATAATGTCCCAAGTTTAATATTACTCTATATTTAATTATGTCACCATTTCTATTTTATATATATATCAAATATTGATAAAATAAGGATCTCATGTTTTTTATATTCTTCAATATCTTAATTTCTTTTTATAGTTAGTGATATTTCTATGATAATTTCATCAATCATGTCATTTGATTCTATTTAAATTTTTCTCTTTTTTCAATAATTTAGTCATTCTCCTTAATATAAGGTATTTTAGGATAAAAATATATTCCCTTAAATGCGATAAGATGCATTTGATATGGAATTTATTTCTATAGTAATGAAACATAGAATACATCATGTGCTTTAGAGAGGTTTGACATCATATTCAATCTATAAGATAAAACAAAAATTATATATAATATTTGGAAGGGACTGTTGTAACTAGGGAATAAATTTCCCTTTATAAATTTTCACACAACTCCCTTCCTTGTTGAAGAATTCACGAATACATGAAACCTAAATTGAAATTCATATTCAGGATTTCAATTATAAGAATGGCTCTTTTCCCACTTAAGGATGATTTAATAAGATTATGAATAGTGTTTAGTTTAATATTAATCTCTATCACTAAATATAAGCCAACTAAATATATTTTTCTACAGTTTTAAAATAGGTTTGAGTATAGAGCAGGTTCTTCTGAAATTATCTATATGGTTCCATATATATACTTGAATAGAAAATATTACTATTTAATAATTACACCAAACATTGAAACTAATATTATATTTCGTGTATGTCAAGATAAAATTATTTTATCATGAATTATAATGTCTAGATATTCCCTTAAAACTACCTATTAGGTATTGTATGAATGTTTGAGTATATATGTATCTTGATTTTGAGACACATTTCATGATTCTTCTATAATTTTAATACATACAAAGGGTCATGAAATGTTATAATTTATATATGTATGTATTCGCCATGAATCCTTACGAATTCATTAGTATAGAGTCGGGAATGTTTCTAAAGGGGTTAATAATTTCTTATCACAATGAAATGATCAAAAATTGTATGTTGTTAAACGATGAAACTTATAGAATAATTTTTAATTGAAATATTTTGGAGTCTAATAAAATTATATATCATGAAATTTTCAAAAATAAATATATGTATATGAGTTGGTTGAATGAATGTGATATGATGTTTTCTATTTGCCATTACTAGCCGATATACTATGAATCTAGACACATACTAAATAGTTTCACACTTCATGCCATCCAACCCGAAATGTTCTCGTAAGTTCCATTGAATCATTATTATACCATTATCCCCGTTATCTATTGTAATTAAAAAAATACATCACTTATTTCAAAAAATAAACACTCTATATATATATAAATTCTAAAAATTTTCAATCATTTATGATTTATTGTCCCTTTGGGAATTCTCACCATCCTACCAAGGATTCCTAATCCTTTTATTTTGGTAAGGTTTAAAAATATCATGTAAAAGTAATTATGGATCTCCTTTCCTATAAATGTCTATATCTAAATATTATAAATCACTATTTATGGGATCCTTCATAATCCATATCATGATCATAAATCTGTGTTACCTCAATTCAATGCATCACCCTACATTTTTTTCTTCGCTAGGTGGTAGAGTATTTTGTAGTCATAGTCCATGAGTCATTATAACTATCTTATTTTTCATTTGTATATATCCTTCTGAGAAACTTTATTCCTCAAACTCTTATAGTCTATATATATCTATAGTATTTACCCATATATGTATTTTCACCATATGTACAAAAAAGAATAATATTTATAGCTCAAAGTAATAGGTTATAGTTTGCAATACATGGATTATTAATATACATGATATATATAAAATCACACTATAATTCTTCATAAAGGAAAAAAATCCATTTATTGATGAATCGTTAGAAATTAAAAACCATTAAATACTATATTTTTGATTTAATATTGGTGAATTAATCATTATATTTTTTATATCATCGAAAAATTTCTTATATACCCTTTACAATGTGATATTAACCTTGTTATGTGATTACATGGTTAACAGGTTTTCGAACTAGGTGGAATCCTGAAAAAATACTAATAGAAACCTATTATTCAAATGTAATATCATATATTGGTTATGTTTGTGATGTATCCATTATTTTTATACCTTTTTATTTGAGGTTCAATAAATATTGCATTGATAGATAAAACAATACAAAAAAATCAAACTTCATTGAATAAATATTTGCAATTACAATTCTTCTCATATAACTTTTTTTTAAGGTGTCCTTAATTATTTTCATATAACTCCCATGATCATCATGACTCATAGATTATGTAATGTTATCACCAATTAATTTGACACAAAAATTATTATTATACATTTTGAATAATCTATTCCTCATACCCATAATTAAAGAATGTCATGTATTCAATTATAAATGATTTACTATAATCTCATAATGTTCATATGTTTTTTGAAATGTCTTCTTTATATCATCCTGATGTAACTCTAATTGATTATATCCATAGATAAGATAAATATTTTAATAGTATATGTATTTTTAATGTTTAGATAGTATATCATCATTTCATGGTGGGGATATATATTCCTTAAAATAATGGAAAATATTTACCTATAATTAGTGCTATTTTGTATTTATCCATCCCTCATTTTCAATTAAAAAATGGGCATCCCCATGGAGAAATGGTAGGTTGTAAAAATACAACATTACTCGACTCCTAATGTGTATTCTTTAATTGCACTAAATATATTAGATTCCTTATACATTGATTATATGATAAGGTTTAGGAATGATGATTTTTCAATAGAGAACTCAATATCAGGATCTAAGGGACGACAAAAAAATTATTTTAGGAAAAATCATTAAAATTATGTACAATGGGTATATATTATCTTTTTAGGATACCTAACTCACACATATATCACAATTGATCTTCTATTATATCAAAAATATCATTATTTATAGCTAATATGGGGTGGATCAATAAGATACTCTGAAAGTGATGTATCTCCCATAAGATGATATAACAATAGAATGAATGTTTCATTTTTGACTACATCTCAAAGTGATAAATATATACTATTGGGTTATATGATCCATAGCTCAGCTACTAATGGATTTTTAGTTCAACTGAATTCTTGGGGATGTTTCACATGAATTGATCCAATATAGTTAAACAATAAATAATATTTGTAAGCCTCTTTATGTGAGTGACATTATATTTCATACATTGATTCAAATACCCTAATATGTACATAAAATAAGTAACCATAGATCTTGTATTATTAACATCATTTGTGTGATCAACATTAAATCGACTATGAGTTCTAGAATGACTTATATTTCACCAATTAATAATCATTTCTCTATTGAATTATCTTATGGTATTTAATTGAAAAATTTAATTCATATAATATATTCATTATGTATCCCTATAAATTATGATATATTTTTATATTATTCTTTCCCTATTTTTATTTTTTATCTATTTCTAATCCCTATTGTTTCTATTATACCTCTATATAGCACCAATTGAATAGAATCCCATGATTATTATACATATATATAACATCTTAATAAATGAATACTTACTGAATAATATAGTATGTTCACATCATAATAATTTAGGTCTAGTTACTTTAAAAAAAAGACATATAGAAAACGTGTTTATAAAATATATAAATTGTCAACCAATATATCCTTCATAAATAAAACCCTTTATAATCATATCATTTACAATAATATTTTCATAACCTAGAAAAAAACTATAAAATTATGGTGACATAAAACACTTGTTACGGGAAAACATCGGTATATTAATATATGACCATATAATGAATATAAAAAATATAAAAAAACACTCTGAGAACATATCTTACACATTTAATACCAAATATACATGAAAATTATAATCATGACCTATGAAAGTAAACATTAGCATTTCAAAATACATAAATCATAAGAATGACAAATCATCAAAACATAATCATGAATCATAAGTTTGTGTCATAAATTTTTCAATCACCATGATATGTACATAAATAATTTCATATTCCATGGTTAAATCACAAGACAATCATATCAGTAAGAAATACATATTTCTCATATTCTATCAAGCACTTTGACTTGATGCCTATAATAGATCGCAAACTTTGAATAGTCTCCCATAACAGATCAACCACATTGAAATTTTCCAATCACCACCTCTTGATATATAATTCATTTACCAATTAATATGAGGTACATATAGGTCACATCCATTGAATAATGAATTTCATACATATTTTTTCCACATTATAATAAAACATTAATCATATATGATCATATAAAAGGAAATAGTTTTTATAAAATTCTCATCGTAGCATAAAAAATGGAAGTGGGATTCATAATACTTTTTCATCACAATCTTAATACATCAATAGAAATAATAATGAAGATATCCATGGATTAATACCGCATAAAATCAAAATTTGAATCAAGGGCTACTGTCTTCAAGGGATATATAAACATTAAAATAATATTAAAACCATCTTGATGAAAATACCCTTTTAAATTTAAAAAACAAATTTCAAAATATAAAAATTAAAAACATAATAATGTGACTATTTTATTTTCGAAGAACCATTTAAATGTTAAATGGAATCTTCAAAACTTTTTTTGACATGAAATAAATAAAATCCATTCATGAACTATAATATTAAAAACATTTTTTGAATGTCAAAAAGTATCCCATTCAGAAAAATGAAATAAGATTATAGGTAAAAAAAATTCTAAAAATTAAAACAAGTGTAATTTTTTTTATGATTTCATATAACAATATTTAAATATTTAATAAGAACTATTTTACAAAACATTCTAATGGATGTATAATAATTTTTGACTGAATAATGAAATAATGTAAGAGTTTTTTTAGAAAACAATTTTAAGCAGTAAAATAATCAATGTGAAAAAAATGGACCGAAAAAATGTAATCTCAAGAAATAAATAGTGGAAAAAATTAATTTTAATAAATAAATAAGGATTTTATATTTTCAACATTTTAATTTATAAAACAAACAATATTCATTAAAATAGGATTGGGACCTTTACCTTGTAGAATATATGACACATTTTTTATTTTGTGTTCAAAAATCAATTATCATAAATATTGAATTATTATAAATATATTAAATAAAAATATTCATATATATGATAAAACATATTATTTATTTTTGAAAATTTTTCACTAATTTATTAATTATTTT
Organism: Viscum album; assembly: GCA_963277665.1. Lineage (NCBI taxonomy): Eukaryota > Viridiplantae > Streptophyta > Magnoliopsida > Santalales > Viscaceae > Viscum > Viscum album. The sequence continues at coordinate 1,461,121,185 of OY728142.1, forward strand.
TTTATCGATTTAACTGTCCAAGATGATAACTGCTTCATTTTCCAAAAATGATTCTGTTTAGTCTTCCCAAACCTTATTCATTGATCATGGATACAACCATTATTGAATTTTAAAAATTGTTAAAAATTATTCAATATTTACTATTTAGATATATGTTATCCTCCATAAAAATTTGAGATTGAAAATTAAATTATTCAATTCATTGAGATAATTAGTTGTATTCTTACATGGACACTATTTTCATTTTTCTAATAATTGATTGAATAAAAATTACATAATAATTCATCATTAAATAATAATTTTATATCATATATTTCATATATATTCATAAAATTATTCAACATCACAATCAATGTAAAATATAAATGAAAAATGATTCACGTCTTTTTCTGGAGTTGGTAGTATATATGTATGCATCAGGGAAATTTTCATATTCCAAATGATTGAACGGTTGTAATTTTGATATGATATTACTACTAAATAGTTATTAATATTTAAATATATATATATATAATAATAAAACACTTCAAAATATTAATTCATAAATGATGGGGGTGAATGACGAATTTTATCGCTTCATTGAGATGGTATGTTGTAAGTATGCATGAGGTATAATTTTTCTTATTTTTTCATTGAATTGAGTGTGAATAATGGTGTTTTTGTTATAATATTAAAATTTTGGAATTTTTAAGATAATTAATTTATAAATTTATAATAAATACCATATATTTGTAGAATTTAATAAATAGTATGATAGAATGTGATTGATTAAAGAAATTACCCATTCTGGACCGAAGTACTTTAGATCGCTTCAAAAGGTCCCTATAATTTGAGTTTTAAGGAATTAAATATCCTTTATAAAGATAATATGGTCGTGTATAAGAGAATTTTGTAGATTATTCTCAATCTATTTGGCTAGATGTTATGTTAATAAGGGGAACGATATGCTCCTTTTTTATATGATATGGGAGGATAATTCTTAGAATTTTATAAAATATTAATATATAATCAAGTTAATATCATTCCAAATGTTTCTTATAACAACCTGAGATTTTATAAGATACATTCTTTTTAATTTCACTCATATCTTCTGTTGTATGATACACCAATATTATCTTGCGCTATACGCAACACTGTATTAGCTTGCAGTATACGCAACACTAATCCTAGATCGTGTTACAAACAAATTTCATGTTTGTATGATAGTAGATATTCTACGAAACATTGAGTATATATATATATATAATTATTCAATGTATTTTGTTATACGCAGCAAAAAAGGAGTTATGCACTACACGCAACCCTGATTTGGCTTGAATTACATGCAATCGCGACCTTCCTCAATAGCGTGTGTTGTACGCAATACCGAGTTTTACTAAACAACAATATATTATTATAATATTATTATGAACTAGCCGTTATGAATATTATTAACTAAACTTTAAATTTTATAACATTATTATTCATCTTACACATTTTCTAAAACATGTTATAAGAACAAAATAACTTTTTCGGGTAAAATAATTATTTTTAAAAAAATGTAGTTTTGCCGCCTTTTGATGGAGCACCCACTTTAAATCTAGTTTTTGACAATTTTATCAGTTCAGTTTCACAATATAAAATTATTCTTTGGAATCAGGATATAAAATTTTACCTTGTATAAATTTTTCATATTATTCTGATAACTTTCATATTTTAATGAATAGTAAAAACACGATATATTTTAATTAAAAACAACTTTTTTCATCATAATAACTTATGTGGTTAAATTATAATATTTAATAGTTCTAAAGTATAAATAGAATATATTTTTACCATTTAATATAATGTATTTCATTAGCATTATTTTATATTGAATTCGTAGGGTAAATCAATTCAATCTTTTGCAATGTTTTAAGAAAAAACCCGTTTTCATTCGACAACGGGATTAATTTTAATTTAATTTCTGAAAATTTTGTGTATTGAATTTGAAAAAAACGGATTCCATATTTGGAATCTGTGGGTCCAAATTATGTTAATACGCTACTTTTTATTTTTGGGAATTATGAATAGAAACTACGGTAAATTTTATTTACCATAGTTAAAGGTAAATCTGGTAATTAAGGGTAAATATAATATTACAAAATTACCCTAGCACATGCAAAAATTCTATTGGATGGGTAAAAGTCAACCCATATCACCTAATGGTCGGATTAGATTCATTTTATGGACTTTTGACCATGAAAATAATTTAATTATTATTAAAACCAAAGAAAGTGACAACATTTCACTCTCTTAAATCTTATAAGTATAATAATTTTAATTTAGTGATAAACATCATAAAACATCAAACATTAATAGTCTCCAGAACGATAATAAAATTATCTACATCATGATAATTTATTTTGAATTTTTATGGATTAAACAATTGTCATTAATGGTGATACATTAATGATGCAGAAATTATTTATTAAGTGAAAAATCAGTAATATAGTTTTTATTTAAATAATAATACCCATTAAAAGGCCCCCACACCTGAAAAAAACTTATTAGTAGTGTATATCTACACCTTAATCATCCAATAACCTAATATATAACTGTTTGGAGTCTTATTAGAGTGATAATGACACTTATATTATTTTATTTTAAATGATGCCAAAGTTGTCACCTTCATAATTTAATAAATATAACAATTTAAATATTGTGATTTTAAGATGATATATTCGAGTAAAAGTATTATTGTGAAAGGTAATAAATTTATCTTCATCATATGATTTTATTTTTAATTTTTATGCAACACATAAGTATATTAAATAATTATAAAAAATGTGTAGTAATTATTTTATTAAGAGATTAACCAAATAAATGGTTTTAAAAATAATAAAATAAATATTATATGAACTATTTAATGTTCTCCACTATTTTTCTAGATACATATAACCTTTTATGAATCTGTTAAATCTTTTAGTTCTAACATATCTTCTGTATATATTTTATTTAAATTCAAATAAATGAATAGTGTCAAAATTGACACAATTGTTATTTTATAAAAATAACATATTATAAAATTGTTTAAAAATCACAAAAATCTATAAAAAATATTAATTTAAATTTATATTGTCAAAAGGTTATAAAGTATCCAATTATAGACAATTCATAACAAATAATTAATTATTTTTTATAATTTAAAATCTATAATGTTATTACCAAAAATAAAATTAAATTGATTAAATAAGGATAAATCGTGTTGATAATGTTTAAAATAAATTTCTAACATGTCTAAATTTTATTGGTTGATTATATTACAACCCTATATCATATTATATTCTAATATGTGTCTTTATTGGAAGTTTTTAAGTGGGGATAGGTTTATTATAAATTAATATTTTTATGATTTCCAAAGCTGCCCCTCTCTTCCCTTATAAAAGGAAACCTCCTCCATCTCTTCCTCACACCAATTTGAGCATTTAAGCTCGGCCAAACCATACCCATTTTCCTTCTCAACTTCCCTAGAAACATCCTATAGGTCCTGGTCTTCTTCAAAGTCCAATTTTAGAACCCTAAGTGGAGGATTCAAAGTGGCGTGTCAAAGAAGAGGTAATATCTGTTACCGATTCTTTCAATTTCCCTTCTTCTTAAACTTCTTCTTATTTAGTTGTTTCATTATGAAGTAATAACATCAGTATCCCTAATATAATTATATGTTATTTTAAATATGAAAAAAAACCTATTTCACCTTCTATCCATCATACGGAAAACAAAATCACCTCGCGTGCGTACGTACGGAATACCGTCTCCACGCTGTGGTGTAATCTATTTTTCCACCAACACCTTACATGGATGGGTATAATGGTGTAAATAATAACTATATATGGTTATTATAACATCATACGGATTCTGATATATTATACCATCCACTCCAATTCTATAATTATGGGAACAATATCATCGCTCGTGCGTACATACGGACTACCGTCTCCACGACACGATGAGATTCATTCTCCATGATTAACCATACAAGAATGATAATAAAGTTTATATAATGAATAATAATTAAATATATGAAATAATAATTCTACTGGATTTATGTATGTCATCTATTTAGTTTCATTCAATACAATAAGGAAACAAAAATAGTGTTCATGCGTACGTACGGTCTACCGTCTCCATGAACGGTGTATTTCATTCCATTTATCGATCTATAATATATATGTATATGAAAAATATATATTATATATAAATCATTTTTTACATTCTGTAATTATGTAAATCATGATATAAGTAATAATATCAAGAAAAGACAAGTCGAAACACATACGATAAATGAAATGATTTTACCCAAAACGATACATTAACATGGAATTTACAAAAGAACGGGTAATATAAAGTCTTAAGTAAAACATATATGATATCATAAACAATGAATATGATTATGTAATAAGTCAATTACATTATTTAAATCATTATACATGATTTTTGGAACCATAAGAAGCATATCGGTCCTAAGGTAAGGGATAATTTTGCAAATCTCATTTTTATCCAAGATTGCTTATTCGTTAGTATTTACTGGTGTTATTTATATCATCCATGTCCAGGTTTTATAAAAGTGATTTCATGTATGTTTAAAGTCCTTTTTACCCATTTATTACTTTTAATACATGGTATGTAAGGAATATTTCTTTTGTTTACGTTACGAGGTACTTTTTTGACTTTTCTGACAAAAGTACGAGATTAATGTTTTCTTAACGTATACGGCATGAAAGGATTTTTACAGTTTTATAAAGCCTTATTTTCATGAAGCATCCTCCATATGATTTCAGGACTATTTTAAACAAAATCCTATTCTTTTAAAATTTCATGACATTTTTTGAAAAGAAAATGATTTTGAAGAATAAAGGATATTTTCCTCAATAATTCATTTCAAGTGTTTTATCAAAACTATTTTTCATCTAAGATTACATTATTTCATATGTTAATGTTTCAAATATCATGTCTCTAAGATTTTGATGGTTTCACTTTTCTTATTATGAAATGATATCCATTTCTTTTATATGGATTATGTGATAATGGGATGATGTTTATGAAACCCTTTTTATTTATTAGGTTATTATGAATGATGTGTGTTTATTTTGTGGAACAAGTAAGAATGGTTTCATTATGAGATTGGTTGGACCTATATATCCCTCCAATGAATTGGGTAAATATTTATATCTCATGATAAAGACATGGCTGGAATGGAAAGTTAAATCGGTTCAGTAATACAGGACTGGAACGAGGAGTGAACTCAATTCAGAAAGGGACTTCGTCCACTAAGATGGTCTTGGCATCAATGCGTTGACTAATATGGAAATAATATCATGTGCTTAATGGTTTCCACAATGACATGGTTTATTCCCATGCTATTTTATCATGATTGATTTTACCTTATTATATATGCCTTACGTACTTCCAGGATTCATGTCTTTGCTCAAGATTTTGATGTTTAGATTTTATGTTCAAGTTTTTTCATGAAAATGTTTATGGATTGTTTTATGTTCTCTTTATTTACCCTTACTGGGAATTTGAGCTCACCCCTTTTATGTTTTCTTTTCCCCAGGATACAAATAAAGGTTTTATGTAAGAAAAAAAGGGGAAGATCTTTATGGGAGATGCTGAAGCTCTTTCACCACGATTAGAAGATTATATTACGAGTTTCCAAAGACACTAAACTATTACGGTCCTTGTGTGTCTATTTTTGTTATGTACTAAGTATTCCACAAAAGTAATGTAATGTCCATGTACGTCATGCTTCGGGTCTCTACAGTTGGTATCAGTGGAAAGGTTTAGTCAACCATTGGAAACAAGGATACGAAAACGTTAGTGAGATCCCTAGAGATATTTCTAAGGTATGTCTAGGGATATCCCTAAGGATAAGTATACGTATAGGATATAGTCCTAGATCTATGGTAACGATCATAGAATTTATCCAATGATTTTAGATATTGAGGGTACTCTCCCTTTACTATGTTGTTTTCCCTAGCATGATTTTGGCCTCTCACACTATTCATTTTTGGTTTTAGAAAATGGCTGGAAAGAGGAAAATTCACGATAATGGAGGATATGACAGACAATGGAATGATATTCTTCATGAGAAACCAAATGAAATGGGATTTGGAAGTCCAAACATAATTATTATGACTAATCATCAATCTCATAATATGTTCAATAATCTCAACTTTGGTAAGTTTCCTGACTCAGATAATAAGAGAAAGATGGAGTTTCATGATGATCATAGAGGAAAGAAAGTTCAATTTCCCTCATGAAAATCAAGTGGGAAGAGGCATTGGGGAGATTGTTTCAAAGGAAATAGAAGATGCTTTGGGTGTGGAAAAGAAGGACACAAATCCATTAAGTGCAAAGGAAAAGGTTCAGTTAACACCATGGACAAGGATAATGGTATTGCTACGACATCAACAATGATTAGATGTTTCAAATGTGGAATGTATGGGCTTTATGAAAACCAATGCCCTAAGGGAAAATCTCATGAAGAGAATCAGCATGGTCATATGGGTAGTATTTATGTGGATGATGATGAAGAGACTACAAATGAAATATGAGATGAAATAAATGATGATGCTCAACTAGTAGTTTAAGAAGTTAGTGGAATGATTGTATGTTTATAAAGAATAATGTATGGTACTATGAAAAAAGAATAATCTAAGGATTGTTACACTATTTTTTTTCATAAAGTATATGAATGTATATGTTGAATGGTACCGGTAACCATGGAAGGTTATTCATATATTTTTGTAAAGTATATGATATGCGCATAATGAAGGGATAAGAATATAATGAGATGTTTGATTTTATTAATGGGCTCATGACTGATATAAGGATGAAGTGATATTATGGTTTGATTATATCGAAATTTTGGGATTTTGTTATGTGGAAAGAGTTAACTTTTGACAGCATTCATGTTTTCACTAAGGTTAAATGGGTATTCATTTTTCAGGAGAATACATGATTAAGGTATTCACATGTTTGTAATTTGACCAACAAGATATATCTTATGATATATGGAGGATAAATGATGGCATTCACATGATTGTTTTGTGACATTTCAAGTAATCATGTTCTTTATACTATGAGCTTGGACCGAATTATTTTAGATAAGCCTAAACATTGGAATGGATTATGTTCGACATAAGTTAGTATTGTTTAAGGATAGAACATTCTTCGATATTATTGATGGGATGTTATAGTAATGTAGTTTTAGAAAAAGGACAACCTGCAGGACTGGTGATAGCACATCACGTCGGACAAGGCTGTGGGAATAAAACCCACAACTGAAGTGCGACTGGCATTTATCGCCTACCACTAGCCTACAGGAAGTCCCTGGTTAGTAGAAACATGTTTTATTTTATTAAGCGGTATGATATATGAAGTATAATTTCATTTTTGGAACCATATATGATTAATCTAACAATGTGATGGTCTTATAACTTTTTCTATCCTTTTGTTTGAAACAGATGGAATAGACCATCATTCTATCACATGATCTGCTAACACATCACGAATAACAAATTCAACTTTATTTCATTAAGGGATGAAGTGGAAATTGTTAAATTCAGGAACAATAGTGAGATTATACCAAAATCATGTAAGTATTTCTTTTAATTCATCAACTTTAGGGAAACGATATTGAAAACCAAAAATATTGTCTTAGTGACCTTATATCCGATGAATTAGATGGAACTTTATATCACCACAAATCTATGGGTTTGTGATTGTTGGCTTTTTCATAGCCATGTTCTCTACCACTTTCTATCAGAACATGATGGTTAGATTTCTCTTCCATATCCATATTTTCACCTATGTTATCCTATGTGGAAACCCAGTGATTAGTTTATTTGGGTAGCTGTTATGTTTCATACTATAGTTTATAAAGATAAGTTTTGGTATTCCTTTTTAAGATGTGGGTTTCAATTAAAGAAACTTTCAAGTAAAAAAACCATTTATAACCCCGACAAATTTCGAGGGAAAAAATCATTTTAAGGGGGGTAGAATGTAACAACCAGAGATTTTATAAGATAAATTATTTTTAATTTCATTCATATCTTATGTTGTACGATACACCAAGATTATCTTGCGCTATACGCAACACCGTATTATCTTGTAGTATACGCAACACTAATCCTGGATCGTGTTACAAACAAATTTCATGTTTGTTTGATAGTAATTATTCTATGAAAAATTGAGCATATATATATATATTTTCAATGTATTTTGTTATACACAGAAACAAAGGAGTTGTGCACTACACACAACCCTGACTTGGCATGAATTACACGCAATCGTGACCTTCCTTAATAGAGTGTGTTGTACGTAATACCGAGTTTTACTAAACAACGATATATTATTATAATATTATTAGGAACTAGCAGTTATGAATATTATTAACTAAATTTTAAATTTTATAACATTATTATTTATCTTACACATTTAATAAAACATGGTATAAGAACAAAATAAATTTTTTGGGTAAAATAAGTATTTTAAAAAAAAAAATCAGTTTTGTCGCCTTTTGATGGCGCACAAACATTAAATCTAGTTTTTGAAATTATTATAAGTTCAATTTCACAAATAAAAATATTCTTTTGAATCAGGATATAAAATTTTACCTTGGATAAATTTTTCATATTATTCTGATAACTTTCATATTTTAATGAATAGTAAAAACACGCTATATTTTAATTAAAAACAACTTATTTCATCGTAATAACTTATGTGGTTAAATTATAATATTGAATGGTTTTAAAGTATAAATAGAATATATTTTTACCATTTAATAAAATGTATGTCATTATCATTGATTTTACATTGAATTTGTAGGTTAAATCAATTCAATCTTTTGCAATGTTTTAAACAAAAACCTGTTTTCATTCGACAACGAGATTAATTTTAATTTAATATCTACAACTTCTGGGTATTGAATTTGGAAAAAAAGGATTCCATATTTGGAATCAGTGGGTCCAAAGTATGTTAATAGGCTAATTTTTATTTCTGAGAATTATGAATAGTAACTTGGTAAATTTTATTTACCATAGTTAAAGGTAAATCGATTAATTGCGGGTAAATATAATATTATAAAATTACCCTAACTCATGACAAAATTCTATTGGATGGATCAAAGTCGACCAATATCACTTAATGGTCGGATTAGATTCATTTTATGGACTTTTGACTATGAAAATAATTTAATTATTATTAAAACTAAAGAAAGTGACAACATGTCACTCTCTTAAATCTTATAAGTATAATAATTTTAATTTAGTGATAAACATCATAAAACATCGAATATGAATAGTCTCCATAACGATAATAAAATTATCTACATCATGATAATTTATTTTGAATTTTTATGGATTAAATATTTGTCATTAATGATGATACATTAATGATGCAGAAATTATTTATTAAGTGAAAAACCAGTAATATAGTTTTTATTGAAATAATAATACCCATTAAAAGGGCCACAAACCTGAACAAAACATATTGGTAGTGTATATATACAACTTAATAATCCAATTACCTAATATATAACCGTTTGGAGTCTTATAAGAGTGATCATGACACTTATATTATTTTATTTTAAATGATGCCAAAGTTGTCACCTTCGTAATTTAATAAATATAACAATTTAAATATTATGATTTTAAGATGATAAATTCCAGTAAAAGTTTTATTGTGAAAGTTAATAGATTTATCGTCATCATATTATTTTATTTTTAATTTTTATGCAACACATATGTATATTAAATAATTATACAAAAATTTTGTAGTAATTATTTTATTAAGAGATAAACCAAATAAATGGTTTTAAAAATAATAAAATAAATATTATATTAACTATTTAATGTTCTACACTATTTTAATAGATAAATATGGCCTTTTATGAATCTATTAAATCTTTTACTTCGAACATATCCTATGTATATATTTTATATAAATTCAAATAAATGAATAGTGTCAAAATTGACACTATTGTTATTTTATAAAAATAACATATTATAAAATTGATTAAAAATCACAAAAATGTATAAAAATTATAAATTTAAATTTTTATGGTCAAAAACGTTATAAAGTATCCAATTATGGACAATTCACATCAAATAAGTAATTATTTGTTATAATTTAAAATTTAGAATGTTATTACCTCAAATAAAATTAAATTGATTAAATAAGTATAAATCAAGTTGATAATGTTTAAAATGAATTTTTAACATGTATAAATTTTATTGGATGATGAGATTACAACCCTATATTCTCTAATATTTGAATATGAGTCATTTTTGGATGTTTTTAAGTGGGGTTAGATTTAGTATAAATTAATATTTTTAAGATTTCCAAAGGTGCCCCTCTTTTCCCTTATAAAAGGGAACCTCCTCCCTCTCTTCCTCACACCAATTTGAGCGTTTAAGCTCGGACAAACCCTACCCATTTCCCTTCTCACCTTCCCTAGAAACATACTAGATGTCCTGGTCTTCTTCAAAGACCAATTTTAGAACCCTAAGAGGAGGATTCAAAGTGGCGTGTCAAAGAAGAGGTAATATCCCATACCGATTCTTTCAATTATCTTTCTTCTTCAACATCTTCTTATTTAGTTGTTTCATTATGAAGTAATGACATCAGTATCCCTAATATACTTATTTGTTATTATAAATATGAAACAACCTTATTTCACATTCTATCCATCCTACAGAAAACAAAATCATCGCCCGTGCGTACGTAATGAATACAATCTCTACGTCGTGGTGTAATCTACTTTTCAACCAACACCTTACATGGTTGGGTATAATGGTGTAAATAATAACTATATATTGTTATTATAAAATAATACTAATTCTTATATATTATACCATCCACTCCAATTCTATAATTATGGGAACGATATCATCGCTCGTGCGTACGTACGGACTACCGTCTCCACAACGCGATGAGATTCATTCTCCATGATTAATCATACATGAATGATAATAAAGTGTATATAATGAATAATAATGAAATATATGAAATAATAATTCTACTGGATTTATGTATGTCATCTATTTAGTTTAATTCAATTCAATAAGGAAACGAAAATAGTGTTCATGCGTACGTACGGTTTACCGTCTCCATTAACGGTGTATTTCATTCCTTTTATCGATCTATAATATATATGTATATGATGAATATATATTATATATAAATCATTTTTTACATTCTGGAATTATGTAAATCGGGATATAAGTAATAATATCAAGAAGAGAAAAGTCAAAACACATACGATAAATGAAATGACTTTACCCAAAACGCTACTTTAACATGGAATTTACAAAAGAACAGATAATATAAAGTCATAACTAAAACATATATGATATCATAAACAATGAATATGATTATGTAATAAGTCAATTACATTATTTAAATCATTATACAGGAGTTTCAGAACCAAACGAAGCATATCGGACCTAAGGTTAGGGATCGTTTTGCAGATCTCATTTTTATCCGAGATTGCTTATTCGTAAGTATTTATTGGGGTTATTTCTATCATCCATGTCCATGTTTTATAAAAGTGTTATCATGTATGTTTAAATTCCTTTTTACCCATTTTTGACTTTTACTACATGGTATGTAATGAATATTTATTTTGTTTACGTTACGAGATACTTATTTGACTTTTCCGACAAAAGTCCGAGAAGAATGTTTTTTAACGTATACGGCATGAAAGGATTTTTATGATTTTATAAAGCCTTATTGTTATGAAGCATACTCCAAAATATTTCATGACTATTTTAAAAAAATACTATTCTTTTAAAATTTCATGAAAATTTGTTAAAAGAGAATGATTTTGAAGAAGAAAGGATATTTTCCTCAAGAATTCATTTCAAGTGGTTTATCAAAACTATTTTTCATCTAAGATGACATTATTTCATATGTGTATGTTTCAAGTATCATGTCTCTACGATTTACATGGTTTAACTTTTATTATTATGAAATGATATCCATTTCTTTTATATGGATTATGTGATAATGGGATGATGTTTATGAAACACTTTTTATTTATTGGGTTATTATGAATGATGTATGTTTATTTTGTGGCACAAGTATGAATGATTTCATTTTGAGATGTTTGGGACCTAAATCTCCCTCCAATGCATTGGGTAAATATTTATATCTCATGAGATAGACATGGATGGAACGTCCTGTTAAATCGGTTCAGTAATACATGAATGGAATGAGGATTGAACTCAATTCAGAAAGGGAATTTGTCCACTAAGATGGTCTTGGCATCAATGCCTTGGATAATATGGAAATCATATCATGTGCTTAATGGTTTCCACAATTACATGTTTTATTCCCATTATATTTTATCATGATTGATGTTCCCTTATGATATATGCGTTACATACTTCCAAGATTCATGTCTTTACTCAAGATTTTGATGTTTAGATTTTATGTTCAAGTTTTTTCATGCAAACGTTTATGGATTGTTTTATGTTCTCTATATTTACCCTTACTGGGCATTTGAGCTCACCCCTTTTATGTTTTATTTTCCCCAGGATATATAGAAAGGTTTTAGTTAAGAAAAAAAGGGTAAGATCTTTATGGGTGATGTTGAAGATCTTTCACCACGATTAGAAGATTATATCCCGAGTTTTGAAAGACACTAAACTATTACGGTCCTTGTGTTTCTGTTTTTGTTATGTACTAAGTATTCCGCAAAAGTAATCTAATGTCCATATACGTCAAGCTTCGGGTCTCTACAGTTCTAGACATACTATAAAATAGAATTTGATACATGATTAATACATATATTATTCCCTCTATCTAATTTAAATATGTTATGATTTTTTTGATTTAATAATATATTATTTTCATAAATTATCATTATTATAAATTTCAAGACTATCAATTTATGTTGAAATAAAAGAAATAAATAAACAGTTATAATTCAAATGTAATCATAAAATATTCGAATAATTAGTTATATTCATCTATGAAATTCTTAGAAATGATTAAATCACTAAAATTATAATTCATTTTATATTTTCGATATCATTTATTATAATTTCTCATTAATTACAGAAATACTACATATGTGATACATAAGTAATTAGGGTCATTATATAATTACCATAATATGAAAATAAATTCATATCCTATAAATAAACATACTATGATAAAAAAAGTTTACATTTTCCCAATAGTTTCCCAAATGTTGAAACACTAGAGATGTTAAAAACAAAGAGGGTCACATTTTTACCTCTCTTTGAACTAAATAAAATTATAATTTTATTAATGGAAAAGAATCCATAAATATAATCAAAATACATTTTGAGGTTATATGTGAGAATTTTAATTTACAAATTATTAGTTTGGGAGAAAATTTATGGACTTATCTATTATTTTAAATCAACATTCACCCAATTTTTCCTTTACCAAGGAAAAACATTTTACCATTGATTCTATTAATATTGAGAAAAAATAAAAGGAATTATTTAGATAATTTAACAACATGATTATAAATATATAATTAATTTTACATAATATAATACATATAAATTGTATAAATTAACTTTCAAGTATGTCAAAATAGTGAGACAACAACCATTTTTTAGAAAAAATATATTTTAACCAAAAAATGAATCTTTTTCCAGTAACACGTATAGTGAAATATATTTTAAATTAATATAATATTTGATATAGTAAATAATATGTACACATAAATAAAATTATTCAACAATAGTGATTAATTTAATTAATTATTATTTAATAATTTGCCCATTTAAAAAATATTTTTTTCATACAAATAATTTTTTACGTAATGAAATTATTTTTTCACCAATATAAAATGTAAAATTGATCCAATTTACATAATTGGATTTATTCAGATATATGATATCTAATTATGATGTTATAACATAAAATTTATGATTTTATATGCATGGAATGTTTTTCATTAAGAAAACCATTATTCAATCACTCTTTAAGGGAAGATCAATCATTCTAGAAAAATTAAATAAATTACACCATAATCTAATTATGATATGATGATACCAAAATTTTGTTGTTGTTACGATTTTTTTAACATTTTATAAATAATAAATATAATATTTTTTATATGAATCAATAAAAATAATTTTGAATGAAATTTATTTTTTATGTGTAATAGAACATTCTTAAATTTTTTAATATTTATTTCCTATGAATGAATGATTAAATTTAAATTGAATATAATAATTTTATAGATCTCATAATGTATCTAATATTATGAATCCCCAAAAATTTAAATACAATTATTTTAAACTCCCAAAATAATATATTTATAATATATTTTCTATCATCTAATATTTTTATTTCATGTATTATAAGCTATCAAAGGAATCAAAATATTAAAAAAGAAATATTTTATTAATTACCATGGTGTTCAATTATACAACCATCAATTAATTTATTCCCTTTATTTTTTAATCAGTAATCATTTGTTTGATATTTGAAAAGTCCTTTCTTGAAAACTAACATTATATGAAGGTTTAATAAAAATTACCATTAAAATATGAAAATAGAAGTAAAAAGGTCACCACAAAACTAGGTTTCTTGAATAATATGACATCAGTGGAACGTGAAAATATGGATATTAAATATAAAATTAATTTCAATGTATTAATTTATATTTATAGTGAATATGTATAGTATAAATATAACAACCACAAAAACTTGAATTAGTGAGGGGTCAAAAGACCATCAATTCATCAAAATTAAAGGTAATAAGACTACATTTTTTTAAAAGATCATTTTCATATTGTTTAGGAATTAAAGTATAATATATAAAAAAATATAGAAATAATATTAGTTTAAAATTTTAATTTCACCTTTTAATTAATTTGGACCATAATATAATTATTTCTTTAAATAATGAGGATTAAATATTAATTTTTTATGTCTGAAAAACTAAAATAATTTGCTAACTTACTCTATAAATGTTAAATATTAATTTTTTTCATATCAAATAACTTGTTAATCCTAATGGTAACATATACATCTACCAGATAAAATATCACCCAAATATAATTAATCTACATTATAAATTACTCTATAATATTATAATATAGTGTGAATCACTAAAATATAGTAAATTAAATTTAGATACTAATCGATAATAAATTTCCTATATTGAATATAAATATATATCAAAATATTAACTTCTTAATTAATTACGTTCCTACCATCAATATTATCTTTAAATCACTATCTTATAGTCCATGATTAATATTTCATAAAATCATATATGAAAATTAATTTTCATTTTAACAACAGTATAATATCAAAATCCTAAAACGATTATCATTAAAAGGGGTTTTTTATTCCTCTGAAATTATGATCAAACATAAAATTATAATTTCATTATGATATCCCTCAAATTTTAGTTAATCTCACATGAAAATAATTAGTATTCCCAATTTCTCATAGTAAATATTCTTTAAATATGCTAACAACATGTGAATATTATCCATATATTGAGGAATTTAATAAACAACATCATGTCTGACCTAAATCAGTTTTTATCAGATCACATTGAAATTTCAAGGATAAGAAGACAATAATTATCTATCATCTATTTATCTAATCTAAAAACAATTTATTCAACATGAGAATGATAATAATTTTTATTATTCCCTGAATGAGGCCTTCTCTTTTAATATCCCATTGTTCCCAAATCACATTTCATGGTTATTAGTAAAATTACTAATATGTCTTTAAATAATTAAATATAATATACTATAGAACAATCCAATGATGTTTCATCATTTTTAGTAACTATAATATCATTATTATATCACCTATAAAATATTATTGTTAAATCCATATACATAAACACTTCAATCAGGACATTTCTGTGATAAACTAATAACAAATGTTAATCATCTTATTCTATAATAATTATTTCAAATAATATTAAATATGAATGGATTATTAATATATGTAACCCCAATTCATGAATTATTAATATATGTTATGAATATTCCATAACATTCATATGAAATTTTTAGTCTCATTTCCATCTTCAATTAAATCATTAATCATAAAACCATGATGGTATGTTGTTCAATATTTACCCCTAAGACATTAATATTCATAATGGCCATACATTAAAATTTTAAAACATTAAATCATTTAGGTTACCATAGGAACACCATTTTTACATCTAATATGATTACCAATAATTTCAATATTTCTTGAAAATTATATTATTTGTGTCTTTCATTGACAAACTCGAATCATCTTATCATTCCTCTAAACACCCACCAGATTGTTTTGTCAAAATTTATGAGATATTCAATGATAAATATTAATTCTTCATTGGTTTTAATAAAATTCCAACTCAATAGTTTAGGGAGTTTAATGTGACTCAATAATTATAATATTATTAGTCATGCAAAGAGATATAAAATTAGGAATAATCCTAAATATTCACATTCGATATCATATTCTTTTGGTTTCTATTGGTAATAATAATTCTAATTTATTCCACTATTAACATGAATACTAAGTGTTCCAACAATTTTATAAAACCAATATTAATATTATGGTAAAAAATCATCCTATTGTGGAAACATAAAAATCATTTAATGGATGTATAAATCATGGAACATCCTCTAAAATCTAATCCACCTTTGGTTCAACACAAGCCATCCATGATCACTACAAAAAAATTTGGATATTTTCTTATATATCGACTTACCACTAATATCTTCTCATTCTTGATTCATTACATTAACTAATAATTTAACTGACACAGACCATTGTGAAATTATATTTCATTATATATATATATATATATCAGATACTAATAAATGAATATTCATTTTGTAATATAAAAAACCATGACAAGAATTATATAGAAATAGTGTCATTAAAAACATTTCAATAAATCAACTAGTTGTAAATTATATCTACATAATCTTCTATTACATTTTTCAGAAATATATCCCTATAAAGACATATAATATAAGTAAATTTCCTCAAAAACTGTGGAAAAAATACATAGTAAAAGGACGAGATATAATGCACAGTTGGGGTGTACATGGGACATATCAATTAATGATCATATGAAAACATAATATTTGAATAAGGAAACGATATCTTGAACATATAATATGAAGTTTATAATCAATCTATCAAAAATGGAAAACACTAGTTAGGTAATAAATTTTAACTATTTCATAATACGTGAATCATAAAAAAATTAAATCATCATCAATCAATCATGAAATATATGTTCATATTGTAAATGTGTATGGATCCATCATAAGTGTGGAATCCATTTCAAATATCAATGTTAAATACCAAGACCATCATTTCAACCATACACACATGTTTCCCATAGCGTATCAATAACATTGACTTGTTTACAGTAACAAATCAAGAGCATAGACTTGTTTCACATCATAGATCGAGGGCATCAAATTATTTCCTATAACAATTTCATGATATATAATTATTTACCCAATTATATATCTATAATTTTAGAACCCTTTACATAATTAAAACCATAAATATGTGAATTTAAGATCATAATACATTCACCAGACCACAACCCATGAAAATATCATGGATTTAAAAACACTTCAATAGGTGATAACACATTGAAGAAGGTTTAAAAAATGTTTTTCATCAAAATAATAATTAATATATGGAATAAATCAGGATTGTATCCTTAGATAATACACCAGGGAAATCATAAATAGATTTATGGTTTTTTGTTTTTTAGGAATATAGATACCATTAAAATAAACAATTCATAACCATTAATGTAATTAAGAAACTAGATAAATTAAAATGAAAAATATAAAATTGTAATGTATACTTTAATGAATTGATTTTTCATGATGTCTGAAAATTCAATACTTAATATATATATATATTTAAAAAAACATTCCAACGAGTTTTTTTAAATCATTCAAACAGTACCTCATTCAGAGATTAACAAAGAAGACTAATTTGATTTTTTCCCTAAAATTACACCTATTGAAAAAATTATTTAAAAAAATAATATTATTATCATAAAATAATATTTTATAAACATCATAGAAAATATGGATATTGATTAAAAATGGATTTAGACAACAGAGAGAAATAAAATTTACATTCATTAAATCATTATTCTTATCACATAAATAAATAATACGAAGGAGGAAAAGAACGAAATGTAATATCATGTAATAAATAGAATTGAATAAAATATAATGGGTTTATAAGGTATGGATAATAACTTATCATCAATATAAACTCTTGTATTAACAATCTTTCATAAATAGGATTGAAATATAAATTCCTTAGCTCAATTCTCAATCATCCTTATTCATGTTCATATCAAATTTATAATAGACATATATTTGTTATATATTATTTTGATAACCATATTAATATGTATATATTTAAATTTATAATTTATTTATGACATATTATATCCAATTTATTGATTATCTTGTTGTTTAAATCACGTTTCTAGGTAAAAACCGCTTCATTTTTTAGCGTGTTTCAATTTGACAGTCCCAACCCATATAATTTGGTCATGGATCAAGAATTTAAAAACTAAATTCATGTTTTATATATCATTTATATTCAATTTTATTTATATTTATACTCAATCAATAAAAATATATATTTTAAAATGAATTACACCATTCGTGGGGATGGTATAACGTACATACGTATGAACGATGACTCCATTTTTTTATTGATTGAATGAGAGAACTATACAATATAATTGTTAATTAAAGAATAAATATTATATAATATATATCCATCCATGTAATTCCACATTTATATCTATTAAAATATAAATGAAAATTTAATCACATTGGTTAATAGAGGTGGTACTCCACACATACAAAAGATCCGCATTATCATTTTACAGAGAACTATATGGTGATATGGTAGGGATGATATTATCGTTAAATAACTATTATTATGTCAAAAATATAATTTATAATAAATAATCCAGTCAGAATACCCATCCATAATATATTTTTCTGAAAAATGAATTGTATCGCTACAGGGAGATTCTATGTCATGTATATGAATGAGCAATTGCTTCACTTCACAGATGATGTGAAAGATGCTATTTAAAGCATTTTAATATTATTAATATATTGCTTACATATTTAAGAAACTGAATTTATGTTTTTTATGATAAAAGAAATAGGTATATTGGTAGTAATTAAGAGTATAAATTAAACAGAACAGTTATGGTGATTACCAATTCTTGCAATGAACTCATTTATATCTCATCACAAGGACCCTAGATTTGATCATTTAGAAATTTTGTCACCTATATAATGTGTATCACTAATAGAATAATATAATTGTTTTTTGTATAGTGTATCTAGAACGATCATTGTGATTTGAAAAAGAGAAAGAACATAATCTTTTTATAACAAAGTGAGGGATCACTCTTGAATTTTTTTAAAATATTTAAAAAAATTAGACAATATGATTCCCAATTGTTTTAAATGGCCTATAATTGTAATTTGTTTTAATTTTGATACATCATATTATCCATTTAATATAATTTTGGATTTTTTATTATTTTTTAACAATTTTAAAAAATATTATTCTCATAAAATATTGTTATTGTCAATTTAGACAATATTCACATAATTTGATCATGAATACGTAAATAACATGTTTTAATTAAAATATAATATTATAATATAGTATTAATATGTTATATTTCCAAATTTAATTCTTGTAACATAATATCTCAAGAGGATAATAATCTTTTAATATTTTTAACACCATTTATTATAATTTTTTGTTAATTGGAATATTGCCACATCATATTTTCATAATAAACTATTCTTATTATTTAATTGCTAACTTTTAAAGAAATATATAACTTGAAATTTATTTTATTAATACCAAAATACATACATATATTATTTAATAAATACCTCTTCCCTTAATATAGGCACATAAGAGTTATTAAAAACAAACAGAGTGAAATTTTGTAACTTTCTATGATTCATGAAAAATATTGGACTTTTTTCAATTAAAAGTGTCCATTATAAAATATTATGCATTTAAGGATAGAAGTGTTCAATGAATTATTTATTTCAAAATATATAATGATATATCACGTTCGTAGACATTTTTTTAATTTAGATTATCCTTATTTACCCATTAATGGGGGTATAATTTTTTCAATAGATACTAATGGATTTGAATAAAATAAAAGAGGCATATTTAAAAAATTTTCACCTCCTCATTAATAATATTTAATCATATTTATGTAATTTAGTGCATATAAAATTCAAAAATTAATTTTTATATAAGTTCAAAAAATGTTAAAAAAAATTTGGTCATAGAAAAAATAAAATTGTAAATATAGAAGATAAATTATTTAAATCTTATGCATAGAAAAATAATTTTATTATTCTAAAAAAAAATTAATTAAATATAATAAAATTTTAATTAAAATAATTACCAAATATGTATTAATTTAATTTTTTTATAAAAATACATTTCAGGCATAAGAATATTAAAAAAAATCATTTTTACATATATGTTTTTTTCACCAAACTAAAAAAAATTGGTTGAAATATATTTTATCAATTTTTTTAAAATAAAATATTTAAAATTTAACTTTTAAATCATTTTTTATTAAAATGTATCTTTGTAAGTTCATGAAAATAAATAGTTTTTAATAAATATTTTTATTTTTTCACTATTTATAGTTAAATCAATATTCTAAAAAAATCATAGAAATTCTTCCTAACATAATTTTGGTATGTTAATATAGAAAATTTATTAAGTCTTAAGAAATAAAATATTTAAATGAATCAAAAACTGAATATAAATTTAATTCAAAAAATGTTACTTTGAATGGATTCTATTTTTTAAGTATAATTTTACATTGCTAAAATCATGAATGTTTATGTCTCATTAATTAATAAATAAACCTATATTTGTTAGTATATTTTTATAAATATCTTAAAGTACATAATATTATTAATATGTTCTGATTTAATTTAGAGTATTTAATAAGTTGTTTTTAAAAAAGTAGATTGTTTAAAAATATTTTTTAAAAAACACCCCAAAATCAGTATTAACGATGTTGTCTTTCCCCAAAAACGCATCAAAATTATCTTTTATTATGTTTATATTTTTATTTTTAATTTTTTTGTAATATATATATTTATAACCAAAATTAAAAAGAAAATTAAAATTTGCAGCATAATTTATTCCCTATTTATAATATAGTATTACTTCTATTACAATAGAATAGATTCTGATAGAAGTTGTCACCCATGGAACCCTTTTATATGAGAGCTTACCCTACAAATCATATTTTATTTCTGATGAGGGTTTATGGTTCTCTCTTTCCCACGCAGAACTTTCTATATTTCTTATGTGGGATTCTGTTTCTGGTATATGACTTTGAAAGACTATAAAATATAAACTATAATAACAATATAAATTAAACATAAAATATTTATTAAAAATATAATAAGTAGTTAAAAACAAAAAAATAACAAAAAATGTTGATTGAAAATAATTTATATTGTTTCAAAGACACCTACATGAGACATAAAAATTATTCAAGTACATGAATTTGAATACATATAAAATATAAAATATAATACCAAAATAAATGAAAAATAAAACATGTATGAAACATATAATATAATAGTTGCAAATAAATATATTTTTGTAAAAAAATTTGATGGAAAATAATTTATAAGTTTTCAGAGACACCTACATGAAACTTAAAAAAGTATTAATTACATGAATTTGAAAACTTATAAAATATAAACTATAATACAAAAAATACTAAAACATAAACATGGATTAAACATATGAAAAATAGTTTAAAATAAATATAATTTCCTGAAAAATGTTGATGAAAAATAATTTATAAGATTTGAAAGTCAGTTACATAAATCATAAAAATGATTCAAGTATGTACATTTGGATGCCTATAATATATAAACTATAAGAAAAATATAAATTAATCAAAAAACATGGATTAAATATATAATAAATTATTTAATTATTCAATTAATATTATTAGTAATTAATTATTTAATATCTAATCAGCTAATTATTAATTATTAAAAATTAATTATATAATAATTTACTAACAAATTATTATATATTTATTTTTAATAATTACAATTTAATAATTATAATGAAAAATTTAAATTTATAATTATATCACTAGTTAACTAATTAATTTTAATGTATCAATTTATAATAAAAACTATTTATTAATTATAATTTATAATTATATTACTCATTAGCTAATTTTAAAAAGGGCCTTGGATTAATCATTCTCAAAAATTAACTAATTAACTATTATATAATTAATAATTATATTACTAATTAATTAATTAATTATTATATAATTAATTATTACTAATTACTAATTATATAATAATTAATCATATTATTAATTTACTAATTAATTATTATATAATTAATAATTATATTAATAATTAAAAAATTAATTATCATTTTATTACTAATTATATTACTAATTATTATATACTTATTTATTAATAATTACTAATTAAATAACTAATTATTATACAATTACTATTTAAATAATTAATTATTAGAGGGTTTCAAAGGATCATACTTGAATCATTTTTCTCTTTCAAGTAGGTGTAAATAAAATCTTATAAATTTTTTTTGATCAACATTTTTTATGAAATTATTTTTTTCAAATATTTTTCATATGTGTACTCTGTGTGTTAGTTTCATTTATATCGGTCAAATTGTTTAACTTTTATAGACATTCAATGTCACGTACTTGAAACATATTTAACTTTGAAGTAGGTGTCTTTGAAAACTTATAAAATATTTTCCATCAACATTTTTTACGAAATTATTTTTATTTTAAACTATTTTTTTATAATTTAATCCATGTTTTATGTTTTATTTCAGTTTTTCTTATAGTTTATATTTTATATTCATTGAAATTCACATACATGAAACATTTTTATGTTTCAAGTAGGTGTCTTTGAAAAGTTATAAATTATTTTCCATCAAAAAAATTTTGTGATTTTTTTCAACTTTTTATTTCATGTTTAATCATAGTTTTATGTTTCATTTTTATTTCCCTTATATTTTATATTTTATATTCATTCAATTCCATATACTTAAAATAGTATCCCACATCAAAAATGCATAATTTTTTACACAGGAAAGGAATAACCAGATTCCCACATCAGAAATGCCGAATGATTTTCTTGGATAAGCCCTCTTATAAAAGAATGCCTTGGGTAAGAGGTTCTGTTAGAATACAGACAACTAGATTGACACTACTGCTGAATTTTAAATAGAAGATAAATTCCACTGAAAATTTTAAATTTAAATTTATTTTTAATTTATATATATATATATATACAAGAAAATAAAAATAAACTAAAATAATTTTTTTTTCTTTATGTTTTAGTGGAATTCAGGATTGACTATTCCTCCCTTTGTGCATATTTTTTAAAATAAAAGTTACCTACCTGTTAATTTTTTTTTAAAATTATTAAAAAATCATAATTTATTTTTCTTGTGATAACGGTAGCATAATTATATTTAAATAATATATTTTTATTCTAATGAATTCAATTTTTCATGTAATACAAGATATCATTGGACTCAATATAGTTAAAGTGAAATATTTTATAAATTCATCCAGTTTAATAAATAATCACATCATCAACTCTAGAAAACTAAATATGGTATTTCTATTTAGAAATTGGTGTAAATTAGAACATATTCATAAATATTGAATTTTTAGCAGTATTTGAAAAATATATACATATTTACATAACATTTGATAGCCTAATGTACAAAATGAAAATATTTTTAAGACCCAAATAGACCTTCCAGCAAATCCCTAAATAATACACATATCCCTCAGCAAGGATTCCTATTGTAAAAAATAACAGCGAGATCAGATGATCTGTAGGTCAATTATATTGTGTAAACATTCATAATATAAACATGGAATAAGTTTTACAGAAAGAACATATGAATAACCTAAATACATAAGAAACTGAAATTTATTCTAAACTATATTCATGAAAAAAAACATGGATAACCGTAATAATTGATGTCATAATGATGAAATATGTAATTATAGACATAATAAAATTAAATCAAGGCCTTTTGAAAAGAAACATTTCATTTTATCAGGAACATTACATTAAACTATTGAGTTTGGGAATGTGGAATACACAAAAATAAAAAATTTATTTTTTACATAAGACATGTTGATGCATCAAAGGTTTGTTTAATTTTGGTCCCCAATAATATCATTTTTAAGTATAATTCATTAACCATAATTGAAATATTACTATTCATTTCAGTCCCCAAGGACCTACTAACTAAAAAAAATTATAACAATATAAGGACAAAGAATGATATCAAATAGTTAACCATTGGATAGAATAATGTGGATATCTTGGACAATAGCCCTCAATGAAATTTGATGTTGTAGGGTATTTAAAGTAACATGAATTTCCCCTATGAATTTATTTTAGAGAATAAGTTGCATTAAATTGTATAGATTATCTATAGAAAATAACAATTTGAGTCAAAGTATTATTTTAATAAGAGATAAAGAAAAAGGGTATCAAATTTTCTTTATAATGATTTATTAATAGAATATGTATGTTCCAAAGCATATCCCATGATATTTTATCCGTAGTTATGGAATCTAAGGACCACATATCATAAATTATTGTGATTATTGGTCAAATGATCAAACAGTATTATTTTGTGTGATTAAACATGGTTGAACCTATGTGATATCTATATCAACTTATGAATCAAAATATTAATTTATTGTAAGGGAAATTACACACACATTTACTATACCAAAATATTCGATGATATATCATCTATGGAAAATAGATCTATTAAATTAATTTAATATGATATTTGGATAAAAATATACTCATATAAATTCTTTAAATTTTATGAATAACTGGTAAAAATCATTCCATGGAAATGTTTACACTAAAAAATATTAAATACATGGTGATTACATCATGAGTCCCATTGAATGAAAATTTAGGTGGAAAACCACACATATGGCATGGGTAGAAATTATATTATACCCTCATGAATGAAATGAATTAAAAATAACCTCAAATAACATGTATAAAGTAATTTTAGGATATTAAATATTACCTAAGACCTATATATACCCAATGTAACAGAAATTTGATGCACAATACAAAACAGGTCCCAAAAAGTGGAATTCTATATGAAAAACCCTTACATATGGTCAGGAATTTGTTTATAATTTTTTAAACACAAATATATTTAAGATATATATCATAATATCAAAATTAATAATTTTAATAATATCTATTTTCAATCATACTATTCATAAATAGTCAATATCTACAAAATTTCTTCATGATTTCTTTATCAATGATTATAGTTTTGATTATATGTACATATTTTATAATATTGATGTCTAAATTCATTATTAATCAATAAATAATTATTAATTATCCATTATAGTTAATATTAGGAATGATTTTTATCAATTAATAAATATCTTTATTTAGTCTTTCCTACTACATCCTTGAAGATAAAATCCATAATAAACATGATTTGGTTATTCATAATGACCACAGTTGGTTTTATTAATTAATGAATTAGGTATTAAAAAATCTATATAGAAAAAAATATCCTCTATTTAAAAATTTATATCATGTTATAACTTTAATAATATTCCCCTATTAATTTATGATATAAATTCATAGTATTATTCAATTAAGTGGTTAAGCAGACCCATACATGAACCTAGAAAAATTCAATGAATGCTTATAAAGTGGTTTTTAATATCATTATACTAGATGAACAACTATGATACATAGTTCTTAAATTCATCATATAAGAAAAATTACAAACAACGATAAGAAGACATATTGGATATGAAATCATTACATGATTTGATGAAAAAGTATCCACTTAGTATGCTTATTAAAAACTATTATATTAATGATGATCATTTTTTGGTCATATCATTAATAGGATAATAAATATGCCACAATAAAACCATAATGATATTATAAAAATAATATTTATATCTTAAAAACATATATTTATCTATTATTGTAAAGGGTTTAAGGAGAACATTACATGTTATGTCGTGGAGGTGGTTGTCTGCACAATCAATGAATAATGGTTTCTTTTTTCTTTATGGATGGGGAATATGAATAAAAAAGATAATACCATTATTTTTTAATATTAAAATATATTTATTATAATAATATCATTATATTAGTGTGTATAGAATAAATTTTATTCATTATAACTAAAATAAATAATTTAACAATACTCACATTGGGGACCTGAATATTTAATTGATGTCGCATAGAATTCGATGGGAATAAGATAAATATAAATGATAAAGGGATTATTCTATTGATATATGGATATATTAATTTTAAAATGGGATATTTTAAAGAATATATTTGGAAGTGAAAATTTTCAAATTATTTTGTTCTATATGTAATGAGATTGGTAGTTTTGGGAAGCCCTTCATTTCTGTCAATATTTCATTGGAACTCTTCCATGATAAATCATTAAAAAATTAAACAATTTATGAAAAAAAGTTATTTTTCAATGGATATTCTCATAATTACAATTATATTAACATTTTTAAAATAATTTATGACTTCTACGATAGGATAATCTAAAATTAACACTGTTAGTTTTACATTAGTAATTAATTTTATATTTAGTAATTAAGTTGAATGAAAAATTATATGATTGAAAATTTTAATTAATTATACAATTTAATTATCTTTTTTTAATACCTATTTATCGATGAAAATTGTTAATGGTGTGGAATTTTTTTTTAAACATGCTTAACTATGTAAATCCCATTTCTAGAGAAATAATTTTTTTAATAAATAAATTAACCAATAATGTAAAAATATACCGAATACAAATTCTATTAACCTAAACTGAGTTATTATAAAATAATTGTCATTTTACAATTACTTCAGGTAACTAAAAAATTGAATCTCCCTTGAAAATATATAATTCAAAAAAATGACTGATTGTTTTTATTTATTAAATTAACATTTTAAATAGTTGTAGAATTTTTTTGTAGGTTTTATAAGTTCAAAGAATATTTTAATTTATATAAACTTATTCTTCAAATTAAAATTTTATTAATAAAAATTGTTTTTTAAAATTTTGATTCTTTTTATATAATAGGAATATTATTCAATTTATATATATTGCGAGAAGTGAAATTTTTACAAAAAACAAAACATTTCCAATAAAAGGAAAAATTCATAGTAATCATATTTGGATACAATGAATTCAATAAAATAAATAGTTTGACTAATTTATTGTCATAAAATTTATCTTATTAAAAAATGTTTGTATAAACACAATTTAAAGGGAATATTTTTTTAGAAATTCATGATATTGTATTTAACTAATACTATAGAATCTCGAGTGCCACATAAAATAGAACGTTTTTCTATGAAATATAAATTTATTTGAGATTTTAGATTCAATTTTTAATGAATTTTTTTTCACAAAAGGATGTTCAACAAAATTTATAAATAATAATTGGAATCATGAGAAGAATACATAGGGTGATCCTGTTATGAAATTTCAAAGGATTCTAATCTAAATCTATGAACTAAGAACCCTATAATGTTTTAGAGGATACAATACACAAGAATAAATAATTTTGATTTCTTAAAATTTAGCTGAATGAGATCCATTACATGGTCTATCTATGAAACATTTTAATTTCATTCTTTTATATCATTTCATTGTTTAAATATGTGATGAGATCATATATAACAAAATAAATCATCGATATATTTGAATTCAATAACTAATTTGGATCTTTCAATCTAGGGGATGGCTCATTTGTAGAATCGTGTATTGAGTTGGAATTATTCTTGTTTTTATACCTATAAGAGGTGATTGTGGACATTAATATAAGTACATATGGTAAATCACTGTATAGCGTTTCATTATATGAGGCATCACATGTTCAAGTTATAATAGTAGCAATGGGTAGCAGGTAGAACCCATATCCCAGTTAGTGGGGGTGTAAAATGGTCTTACATTAGATCATGTCACACTAGTCATATAGTGGAGCATGCATGAATCAAATTGATAAGGGAATATTTACTACATTTACTATATAATAAACCATAGGATGAAAAGGTGTGGATACATTTTTTGAGGGACATAGAGACATGGGCATCCCATATCCACTCTTTATGAGTTTCATTTGTTTATGATGGATATAAATGAATATAATTAGTGAATCTAGGTGAAATTATTACTTTATCTTCGATCAACCCATCTTAATTCAACACACAATAGTGGATCATTATATTAATCATCATATATGAATCATTAATGTAATCCTTTTCACTTATAAACCATCGAAACCTTATTCCCCTTGGATCTTCTATCCTTTGAACATCTTGGTCACTAATTGATCATTGGTATGATCATTCTTATTGAATATATAAAAAATTCCATTGGATTATGATGGAATGTTCAAAGAACAAATGAACAATGGATGATCTTGTCTAGTGGATTTCATATTTTGATGCAAAATATACCATTTACAATCATTTTAATGAAGGTAAATCTCATGATGTTCAAATCTATGGTTTTTGGAAAATTTTTGTTAAGAATTCCTTCTGACAGGGAATTAATAATGGTATTTTTCATGCATTTAAAAAATGCATGTGATGGTCCTTGATCGAGATCTGATGGATGATATTGAAACTAAGGTACTTCACTTGGTTGGTTTTATTGAAAAGGTTTTAACATAATAATATTAAATTTGAAATTATATTGTTACGAATGAATAGTTATTTTGATGAAAGTTGTGTATGAATCATGTTACATGCCATTCATGGATGATTGTTCAAGGTTCTGGCTAGGCGATGATATTTGGGAACTCTATTGTAAATTAAACCTTTCACCTGGATAAATGGTTTCCATGTAATAATTTAATTAATTATAAATAATTTATAATTAATTAACTGTAATTAATGGAATGTGATAGATAATCAGCTATATTGAAGGATGTATAATGGTATTGTATGGATTCGAGAAAGCAAATACACATTTTTTGAGTGAGATTAAAATTCATTTGAGGTTAGTGGCCTCAAGAACATTATGTTGTGTTATTATGTACTATTTATTATTATGAAATAATTGATTCACTACCATTGGTGAATGATCCATAATTCATGATTGTGAGATAAATAAAATGGTATAAAATTTAATATATTTTATGTTGCAATTAAATTGAGTGACTCAGTTCCAAGATTAATTATTTAATGAATAACCAATCATAACTAATTTTATGAATATGTAAAATTAAATGAAATGATACCATGTTCTATGTTAGATATTGTTTTCTTGATTTATTCCTGGGCACTAATGATTAAGGAATGATTGGTACTGTAACATTTATAATATGTTTGATGTATGACCACATATGATTACATGTCTACCCTAGAGAGACATATTCCAGATGTCTGGTTACAATTGTATTTTTTTATATGACTATTTATTTTTATGAAATTACATTTGATCAATAATCCTATATATATACACACACCTTATGTTATATTCATTAGTTTTCTATAGTACATCACGTAGGTCGATCCATATTGGACATTCCCTAGGTCGAATGGGTTTTACATTGGTCTGCATATACATAAGATATACCAATTGTTGAGATGTTTTCAACCTGATTTGTAATATTCCATCGATGGTTTATATGCCAGGCTACCAGTTTTTGTTTGAACCATATTGGTTGTCCCTCCTGAAATTGAAAGTTCATATGTTCTTCTAGTATGTATTTATACTATTCAATCAAGATAGATATGTCAATTTTTTTTGATTATCCTATCAAGGGTCGGATGGTTCAAACAAGGATAGTTCACTCTCATTGCACTATAAAACCTAATTAGTTATTTATAGGGTTTGTGTTATTTTTTTATGTGCATGTTTTCTTTCCATATGGGTGTTTATTAATTATATGTGCATATGGTATTGTATGATATTTCTATTATTTTTTTTATTCTTAAACATTTTTTAAAAATATTATAACTTGACTATACACTATATTTTACTATTTAGATATTTGAACCTAATTTTTTCTTCCCTAATAATTTATTCTCACACCCTACCTAGGTTGTAATGGAATATTAGTACACAAAAACCGACACTTCTTATAGATATTGATTGGGTTGAGGCTTCGATTTGATCATCTAGTACGATTTCTTGATAAACATATATAGAATGGGATGAGATGCATCTTGTGATAGGATTAGTTCTTATTGTACTATTTTTATATTCTCTCATGTATGTTACTATCCTGATAAGATATTAATGAATTTTCTCCAATATAATAATAATATTTTTTGTTTAAATATTCAATCATACTGATACTTCATTATTGTCATTCCTAAACTTTTTATGTTGTACTATTTAAACATTCTGTTAAATATTATTTATTATGTAGTAGGATTGAGGTAATAGTCTCCCCATGAATACAAATTAAAAAATAACATTGATTTGGATTCATCTAGAATATAGCCAGATGCACAGGGGGTCATGTTTCATTTCAAATCATATTAGATGAGTTCGGTCCTGATTTTACATAATTGTATAAGTGGATGGGATGTTGTTTTCCTATTATAAATATTTGGATGAATGAAGACAACATGTATTTTTTAAATCTCATGATAATGAACAATATAGTTATTTTAAAACACCATTCTATAGGTAATCCCTTTTTAACAAGGTATGGGACATATGTAATAGATTTTCACTATATGGTTTATATGTGATTAACTCCTCTAACACACTGGGTTTTTAGTTTATGATTTCCAATGGATTTGTATCATGAAATATCTATAGTTGACATCACATGGATCATATTATTCATGTAGTATTCTTGTGATTTATATTTTTTTGTATGTGATTTTTCTAATGATGTAGAACTCAATGACATACTGTTATATCTTGCACTTTGATGTCACATTTGTCTTATTGGTGAAATTCTATTAAGATGATCTCTTATCAATTTATAATTATGATATTAGTTAATGCTATGATATTGTGTGGTGAACCTAAGTGAAAAAATATGAAAATGACTATTATGATTATTATGATAGAGACTGTGAGGTATTCCCCCTATGATTATGGTAGTGTGGTGGGCATGTTCTGTAATTCGTAGGAGTCAATGCGAACAATAAGGTACATTATTTGAGGATCCATTATATATGATGACTAAATTATTCAAAAAGATATACCTTATGGTGAGTGATTCATGTATTCCATCGATATTTTGTGAAAAAAAACATGGAATATATAGACTCTAAATGTGTTATGTCAAAAGGAGAATCGGTTATGGAATGTACGTATATATTTTCATAGATGGAATTCAATGAGTTATATAATAGAGTGCACCTTTTCTGGGTATTTGTAAGAGATTATGGCCATAATTGTTTAAAATAGATTACTTATGAGATAATTAATAATGATTCATAAAAGTAATTGAGTATATATTTTCCTAGAGAAGTAATATTCAAGGTTTGTGGTTTAGGGGTAATTGTTTACAAAAATGCCATATGAACGTGACTAACCATTCTATGGTTAATGTATGTTCTTACATGTTTCCATGAAACCATGGAATATAGAGTAATAAATATGATAAATCTTATAATATATTATTTTTTTAGAATGTATGGATTCAAGGTGATGTGAGTGTAGAACAAGTCATTCCATACCACTTTTTTATATAATGAAACCTTAATGAATTTTGAGTGATGATCCTAGGTGGTTAGACCTATTAGGGAAGGAGATTTACTAGATGATCATTTTCTTGAGATAAAATCCATATGTTAACACTAGTGGAAATAATGTTTAACACATTGGAATTTTTCACGTCGGTTCTATATAACCGATGTGAAAAGTAGTAAAAATCAATTTATCACATCGTTTATTTTATAACCGACATGATAAATGGATAAGAATCCATTTTTTCCATTAGTTATAAAATAAAATATATAAAAAATGCCGAGATTAGCTTTATCATATTGGTTATTTTATATCCATTGTGAAATTAAAATCTGGTCTCTTTTTCATGTCGGTTATAAAATAACCGAAGTGATAAAGGAAATATCGTCAATTTATCACATCAGTTATCAAAATAACTGACATGATAATGCACCATTTATTACATCAGTTATAAAATAATCAATGTGATAAATTATTTTCTACATTAGTAATTAAATAACTGTCATTATTAACATAATAAAATAGTTTATCACGTCGGTTATAAAATAACCGACTTGATAATCTTTTAATTGATTTATCATGCCCCATTTCAGTCATTTTGTTTTCATCGATATGCTGACCTGCGACTCGTCTATCTCATGTAGAAAACATATAATGGATTATTCATAGTCATGACCTCTAGCATCGTTTTTCCAACATCATTCATCGTCTTTATTATCACCAGATTTATCAGGTCGACTCGCAACACTCAAGTAAGCTTCACACGGCTCAGTTTCAATTTTTATTTGTCACGATTCCCTAAACTAATTTTATGAGATTTTATTTTTCTATATTTATTCATTCTATCATGGTAAGCTTCATAGTGTTCACTTATTTTGTGCTAAATTTTTTTCTAGGAAAAGAATCCATGGAAGTGATATCATGAAACTTTATGCTTTCTGTGTGTTCCATCATGTGTCTGTGTACAGGGGGTGTTGAAGGGGGTGGGGGCTTTACAGGGGTGTGGGAGGGCTATCCATGGGGTGTCAAAAGAGGTGGGGGTGGTGTCCCGGGGGGTGCGGGGGTTGTCCATGGGAGTTGGGTTGTCTAAGGGGGTGGGGTTGTCCATGGGGTGAGGGGGCTATCCAAGGGGGTAAGGGGGTCCAGGGGATGAGTGGGTCGTCCAAGGGGGTGGGGGGTTTCCAGTGGTGGGGGCTTTTGAGAGGGGTGGGGGCTATCCCGGAGGGGGGGGGGCTGTCCAGAGGGGTGGGGGAGTCTAGTGGGTGTCAAGGGGGTGGGGGTTTTGTCCAGGGGGTTCAGAGGATGTCCAAGGGGGTGGGGTGTCCAAGGGGTGGGGGTGGTGTCCAGGGGGTGAGGGGTATTTCCCAAGGGGTAGGGGTGTCTAGGGTGTGGGGGTCGTGTCCATGGGGTGAGTGGGATGTCCAAGGGGGTAGAGGGTGTCCAGGGGGTGGGGGTGTCCAGGTGGTGGGGGTTAAATAGAGGGGTGGAGAGATTTCCATGGGGTAGGGGGTGGTGTCCAGGGTGGTGAGTGGGTTGTCCAAGGGGGTAGGGGTGTCTATGGGGTGGGGGTGTCTAGGGGTGTGGGGTGTCTAGAGGGGTGGGGGCTGTCCAGGGGGTGGGGCTGTCAATAGGGGTGGAGGTGTCTAGGGGGTGTCAAAGGGGGTGGGGTGGTGTACAATGGGGGTGTGGGGCTGTCCAAGGGGGTTGGGGTGTCTAAGAGTTTGGGGGTGGTGTGTAGGGGTTGAGGGGGATGTCAATGGGGGTTGGGGTGTCCAGGGGGTGGTGTCCATGGGGTGAGTGGGATGTCCAAGGGTGTGGGGGTGTCCAGGGGGTGGGTGTGTCCAGGGGGGATATCTAGAGGGGTGGGGGTTATACATGGGGGGGGGGGTGTCCAGAGGGGTGGGGGTGTCTATGGTGTGTCAAAGGGGGTGGGGGTGGTGCCTAGGGGGTAGGGTGTGGGGGCTTTCCAAGGGAGGTGGGGTGTCTAGGGGGTGGGGGCTGTCTAAAGTGGTGGGGGCTATCCAGAGGGGTGGGGGTGTCTAGGGGGGTCAAAGAGGGTGGGGGTGGTGTCCAGGGGTGAGGGGCTGTCCAAGGGGGTAGGGCTATCCAGGGGGTGGGGGTGGGGTATAGGAAGGTGAGTGGGTTGTCACAGGGGGTCGGGGGGCCGTCCAGAGTGTGGGGGTTGTCTAGAGGGGTGGGAGTGTTGTTTAGGGGGTGGGGGATGTCCATGGGGTGGTGTTCAATGGGTTAGGGTGTTGAATAACCCCCTCACCCCTAGACACCACCCCCTAGACATATCCCATCCCTCAGGATATCCCCCCTTACCCCTAGATAGGCACCCACCCACTAGACACACCCCCACCCCCCTGGACACCCTGGACAACCCCCTACCCCTATAGAAAACACCCATGGACATCCCCCCATCCCCTTGAACACCCTCATGGTATATATATCCCAATGGTTTCATTGAAACAATAGGAATATTTTAGCTTCAAGTAGTCTATACCAATGGTTCATATAGAATAGTTCACATTGGTCTATTTCAATGACCATCATGCCAATGTTGTGTGATACCATTAGGTACCCCAATTGTTTTAGGGGTTATCCCAATGGATTCAAATCATTGGGATCTGTATAATTTTTAGTAGTGAATGTAAACATATTTTAATATTTATACTTCTTATTTATTTTTTACGGAAGGGTTAATTTGGTATCCAGTTGCTCCAAGATGTAATATTTATGTACCTTATGAAAAAGGATCCAAAATGAATTTAAAACTATTATATCTAACATTATTTTCTTTTTAAAATTATTTTCATGTACATTTTTTTCAAATAAGCCCAGATTTGTTTTATATTTTCAAAAAAAAATTACACTATAATTATGATATTTTTCATATAAATATATATATTTTTATCATAAAAATGTGATTACTTTTGATATTTTTTATAGGTTAATAATGTGTCTACGTTGGATTACATCACATCCAACGATTAATGAGTATGAGGATGCTGTTGATGCCTTTTTTGAATTTTCTAAAAGAAATGTTCCAAGCGGTGACATTATTTTCTGTCCATGCATGAAATGTTTGAATATGAAGATGTTTAAAAGTATAGAGATCAAAGATCATCTGATTTGTCATGGTTTTAATCTGAGTTACAACCCTTGGAATTGGCATTGTGAAACTGGACAGAAAGTCATATCTACTAATAATGATGATTCTCATTATGGTAACTCCGATGTAATTAGTGAAATTATTCATGATATTATAGCAGAATAAATTTAGAATGAACCGAATGTGGTGCCTCTATATGGGGATTCTAAAAAACCATTGTGTCATGTTTGTATGGATTTAATGGTTTTTTTGGCGGTGTTAAGATTGATTAACCTGAAGGCAAAACATGGACGGACTGACAGAAGTTTAACAGAACTACTACAATTGTTGAAAGTCATTATTCCAAATGATAATGATCTTCTAGATTCTATTTATATTGCCAAAAAAATATTATTCTATATGTGATTGGGGTACAAGAATATTTATGGACCTGCATTTTATTTCCCCTGAAGCACGTGCATTGGATGAGGAATAAAGAATGCTTTATATTGATAAATGATTTGAACAGAATATAATCACCTAGTGTTGGATGATGCCTTTTTGTGAGAGGTATGAAACATATCAATGTCAAATAGTTCATTATCTTTTAACACAAAAACCAGTAACCTTAAATTTTATTTTATCAGCGATCATTGGATGTTAGGTGTTTTTTTCCCAAGGTAGAAAAAACATTATTAGATATGCTTTGTCCATGGTGATGTGCGAGAAATTTTTAAGAATAAGTTGGAAAAGAAAGTTTCAACTTATGAATAGTTGTATATATTATAAAGAATTGTAAATTTATTTTATTTGTATTATTTTTTAACAGGGGATGGGTCTACTTTCAAAAAAACCCAAATAATAAGAGTGCCAAGATAAAATATATAGATGTTAAGGTAAATATACATTAATGATTTGTAATTTTTGATGTATTACATAAAAATATAATTTTTAATTTACACTCATTCAAATAGAATTTTCATGAACAACCAGGCATCTTCGAATGAGGATATTATATGTTAAGATTTAGGTAAGAAACAATTACAATTTGAACACTTCTGAACATTGACATGGTAAGATTTCCTTTTAAAAATTGACATTGTATGTTTTCATTTAAAACATTTCCATAATAATTAATTTTATTAAATCATTATACATGTTAACTACTATCCTTTTAATTTGTAGCTATTCGATGACCCTCAACCTTATAGTGCTCAAAAGTTCCTACACTTAAAAGTGGAATGGTCAAATTTTTTTATTGGTTTGAGGGGATTTTAGTATGTTTGTATTGTAAATTTTAATTTTGAATATTTTCATTATAATTGTGTATTTGGTTGTCGTTTTGGTTTGATTTATGGGTTTTGTGGGGTGAGGGGTCTTTCCAGGTGTGTTGGAGGGCTGTCTAGGGGGTGGTGGAGGCAGTCTAGTGGGGTAGTGGTGACCAGGAGGGTGGGAGGGCTGTCCAGGGGGTGTTGATGGGTGTGGGGATGTTTTTTAGGGGTGTGGGGAGGGATTCCAAGTGGGGTGGGGGTGTCTAGGGTGTCCATCATGGTGGGGGTAGTCCAGGGGACGTCCAGGGGTGTGGGGGTGTCAAGGGTGTCCATGGGGGTGGGGGTGTATAGGAGTATGGAAGGGATGTCCAGGGGTGGGGGCAGTCCAGGATGGTTGGGGTGTCTAGAGTTGTGGGAAGACTATTTAGTGGGTTGGGGGGTTTCTGGGGGTGTCAGAGGGTTGTCTAGGGGGTGGAGGAGGGTTGTCTACTAGTGCGGTGGGTGGGGGGTCTCTAGTAGGGTGGGAGGTCTATCCAAGGGGTTTCAAAGGGATGGGGGTTCTAGGGGTGTGGGATGATTGTCCATTGGTGTGGGAAGGGTTTTCCAGTGGTGTGGGGGATTTCTAAGGGTGTGGGAGGGATGTTCAGTGGGGTGGTGGGTGTCCAGGGTGACCATGAGGGTGGGGGGATGTACAGGGGTGTCAAGGGGTGTGTGGGGTTTTTAGGGGTGTTGTAGGTGTGTCTAGGGGTATGGGGGATTCCACAGTGTCCATGGGGGTGGGGGTGTCCAAGAGGGTGGGAGGGATGTCAAGGGGTGGGGGTTATTCAAGAGGGTGGGGGTGTCCAGGGTTGTGGGAAGGCTGTTTATTGGGGGGGGTCTAGGGGTGTCCATGATGGTGGGGGCAGTCCATGGGGTGTCCAGATTTGTGGGGGTTTTCAAGGGGTTTGGGAGGGGTGTCCAGGGGAGTGGGGGTGTCTAGGGTTGTGGGTTGGCTATTTAGTGGGGTGGGGGGGGGGGGGGGTTCAAGCATGGGGGAGGGCTATCCAGGGGATGGGGGAGGGATTTCCAGTGGGTTTGGGGGTGGGGTGTGTCCCGGAGGGTGGAATGCTGTCCAGGGGCTGTCCCGAAGTGTGGGGGTTTCTATGGGTGTGGGAGGGATGTGTATGGTAGTGGGGCGGGTTTCCCCTTGGGGTGGAGGATTTCTAGGGGTGTGGGATAGATGTCCAGTTTTGTAGGGGTGTTCAGGGGTGTCTATGAGGGTGGGGCGGCAGTCCTAGGGGTGTCCTGGGGGTGGGGGGGTATAGGGTGTCAATGGGGTTTGGGTGTTTCCAGGAGGGTGCGATGGCTGTCCAGGGTGGTGTGAATTGTCCAGGAGGGTGGGGGCGTCTAGGGTTGTGGGAAGGCTATTTATTGGGGTGGAGGGTTTCTAGGGGTGTGGGAGTGCAGACCTGGGGGTGGGGGTGGGCTGTCCTGTGGGGTGGTCGTGTCCAAGAGGATGGGAGGTCTGTCCAGGAAGTGTTAAGGGATGTGGGAGGGATTTTATGGGTGTGGGAGGTCAGTCCAGTGGTGTGGGAAGGGTTGTCCCGAGGGCTGGGGGATTTCTAGGGGGTTGTCTAGTGGGGTGGGGGTGTCCAGTGTGTCTATGAGGGTGGGGGTCAGTCTAGGGGAGTCCACGGGTGTCGGGGGATACTAGGGTTGTGGGAGGGGTGTAATGGGGTGTAGGGGTATCCATAGGGGTGGGGGTGTCCAGGAGGGTGGGAAGTATTTCCAGGGGTGGGGGTTGTCCAGGAGGGTGGGGGTGTCCAGGGTTGTGGGAAGGTTGTTTAGTGGGGTGGGGGTGGGAATTTCCAGAGGTGTCCCTGAGGTTGGGGGTAGTCAAGGGGGTTTCCAAGGTTGTGACGTGTTTTTAGGGGCGTGAGAGTGGTGTCCAGGGGTGTGGGGGTGTCTAGGGTGCCGATAGGGGTGAGCTGTTCATAAGGGTGGAGGGATGTCTAGGGGGTGGGGGATGCCGAGGAGGGTGAGGTGTACAAGGTTGTGGGAAGGCTCCTTAGTGGGGTGGGGGGGTTTCCAGGGGTGTGAGAGGTATATCTATGGGGTGGAGGAGGGCTATCCAGTGGGGTGGTGGTCTCCAAGAGGGTGGGAGGGTTGTCCAGAGGTGGGGGGTTCTAGGGGTGTGGGAGGGCTGTCACGGGGTGGGGGTGTGGGATTTCCAGGGGTGTGAGAGGGATTTCCAATGGGGTGAGGGTTTCTAGGGGTGTCCATGAGGGTGGGGGTAGTCCAGGGTGTGTCCCGGGGTATGGGGTGATTTATAGGGGTGTGGGATGGGTGTCCTGGGGTTTGGGGGTGTATAGGGTGTCAATGTGGGTGGGGTGTCCAAGAGGGTGGGAGGGTTGTCCAAGGGGTGAGGGTTGTCTTGGAGGGTGGTGGTGTCCATGAGGGTGGGAGGGTTGTCCATGAGGGTGGGGACAGTCCAGGGGGTGTCCAGGGGTGTTTTCCATGGAGGGGGGGGGGGGGGGGGGTTCGAGTGGTGTGGGAGGGGTATCCACGAGTGGGTGGGGTGTTTAGGGTGTCCATGGGGGTGGGGTGTCTTGGTGGGTGGGAGGGATGTATAGGGTTGGGGGTGTCAAGGGTTGTGGGAAGGTTGTTTAGTGGGGTGGGGTTTTTCTAGGGGTGTGGTAGGGTTGTCCAGGGGGTGGGGGAGTTCTGTCAAGTGGAGTGTGGGTGGAGGGGGGTGGTGTCCAGGAGTGTGGGATGGTTTTCCAGTGCGTATACATGGGTCGTGGGGGTTTCTAGGGGTGGGGAGGGTTTTCCAAGGGGTGTGGGGAGGGATTATCAGTGGGGTGGGGACTTTCCAGGGGTGTGGGAGGGCTATCCAGTAGGGTGGGGGTGTCCATGAGGGTGGGTCAAGTCCTGGGCGTTTCTAGGGTTGTGTGTGTTGGTGGGGGGGGGGGTTCTAGAAGTGTGGTAGGGGTGGGTGTCTAGGGGTGTGGGGGTGTCCAGGGTTTCCATGGGGTGTGGGGGTGTCCCAGAAGTGTGGGAGGGATGTCCAGGGGGTTGGGGCTATCCAAGAGGGTGGGGGGTGTCCATGGTTGTGGGTAGGCTTTTTAGTGGGGTGGGGGTTTCCAGGGTTGTGGGTGGGTTGTCTAGGGACGTGGAGTGTGGTCTAGTGGTGTGGGGTGGGGGTGTCCAGGAGGGAGGGAGGGATTTCCAGGGGTGTCTGGTGGTGTGAAGGATTTCTAGTGGTGTGGGAGGGAAGTCCAATAGGGTGGGGAGGGATGTCTAGTGGGGTGGGGGCTTTATAGGGGTGTGGGAGGGCTGTCCATTATGGGGGTGGTGGGGGGTGTCTAGGGTTCCAATGTGGGTGGGGAAGTCTATGGGGTGTCAATGGGTGTGAGGAGGTTTCTATGGGTGTGGGAGGGGTGTCCAGGGGTGTGAGTGGTGTCCATAGGGGTGGGGGTGTCCAAAAGGGTGAGAGGGATGTTTGGGGGGTGGGGGTTGTCCAAAAGGATGAGGGTGTATAGGGTTGTGGGCAGGCATTTAGTAGGGTGGGGGGCTTCCAGTAGTGTTTATGAAGTTGGGGGAAGTTTAGGGGGTGTCTAGGGCTATTGGGGGGGGGGTGTCCAGGTTGTGCATGGGTGTGGGGGTGTCCAAGATGGTGGAATGGATGTATAGGGGTGGGGTTGTCCAGGAGGGTGGGGGTGTTCGGGTGTTGTGGCCATTTTGTTTATTGAGGTGGGTTTTCCAGTGGTGTGGGATGGTTGTCCAGGGGGTGGGAAGGGCTATCGGGTGGGTGGGGTGTCCAAGAGGGTGGGAGGGATATCCATGTTTTGTCAATGGCTGTGTGGGGGGGGTTCTAGGGGTGTGGGAGGGATATCCAGGTGTACGAGGAGTGTTATCCAGTGAGGTGGGTGCTTTCTAGGGGCGTGGGATGGCTGTCTAGTGGGGTGGGGGTGTCTAGGGGGTATCCATGAGGGTGGGGGTAGTCTAGTGGGTCTCTAGGGGTGTGGGGGGCAGGGGTGTCCAGCGGGTGGGGGTGTCTAGGAGGGTGGGAGGGATGTCTAGGGGTGGGGGATGTCCAAGAGGATGGGAGTGTCAGGGTCATGTAAAGGCTGTTTAGTAGGGTTGGAGGGTTTCAGGGGTGTGAGAGGGCTCTTTAGGGGGTGGGGGAGGGCTGTCCAGTGGGGGGATGGGGTATCCAGGAGGGTTGGAGGGCTGTCCAGGGGGTGTCCAGGGGTGTGTGTGTGTGGGGGGGGGGGGTTATAGGGGTGTGGGCGGTCTGTCCAAGGGTGGGTTGTCCAGTAGGGTGGGGGATTTCGAGGGGTGTGGGATAGCTTTCCTGTGGGGTGGGGTGTCCAGGGGTTCCCATGAAGTTGGGAGGAAATCCAGGGGGTGTCCATTGGTGTGGGCGGGGGAGGAGGTGGTGTTTATAAGGGCGTGGGAGCGGTGTCCAGGGCTGTGGGGGTATCGAGGGTGTCAAGGAGGGTGGGATGGCTTCCAGGGGTGGGGGTGTCCAAGGTTGTGGGAAGTATGTTTAGGTGGGGTGGGAGGTTTCCATGGGTGTCCAAGGGTGTCCATGTGGGTGGGGGCTGTCCAGGTGGGTGTCTATGGGTTTTGGGGGTTTCTAGGGATGTGGGAGGGGTGTCAAGTGGTGTCGGGGAGTCTAGGGTGTCCATGGGGGTGGGGGTGTCTAGCAGGGTGGGAGGGATGTATAGGGGTTAGGGGTTATCTAGGAGGTTGGGGTGTCCAGGGTTGTGGGAAGGCTGTTTTGCAGGGTGAGGGGGTTTCTAACGGTGTGGGAGGGCTGTCTAGGGGGTGAGGGAGGGATGTCCATTAGGGTGGGGGTGTGAAAGGGGTGGGGGGTTTGTCCAGGGGTGTGGGGTAGTTTCTAGGGGTGAGGGAGGGCTATCTAGGGGTGTGGGGAGGGCTTTCCATTGGGGTGGGGGCCTTTCAGGGGAGTGGGAGGGTTTTCCAGTGGGGGTGGGGGTGTCCAGGGGGGTCCACTAGGGTGGGGGCAGTCGATGGGCAGTTCTAGAGGTGTGGGAGGGGTGTCCAGGGGTATGGGGGTGTCTAGGGTGTCCATGGGGGTGGGGGTGTCTAGGAGGGTGGGAGGGATGTCCAAGGGGTGGGGGATGTCCTGGAGGGGTGGGGGTGTCCAGGGATGTGGGATGGATACTTAGTGGGGTGGGGGGGGTTCCATGGGTGTGGGAGTGATGTCCAGGGGTGGGGGAGGGTTGTCCAGTGGGGTGGGGTGGGGGTGCCTAGGATGGTGGGATGTTTGTCCAGGGGTGGGGGGGGGGGTTCTAGGTGTGTGGGAGGGCTTTCCAGGGGTGTGGTGAGTGCTGTTCAGTGGAGTGGGGGCTTTCCAATGGTGTGAGAGGGTTTTCCAGTGGGATGAGGGTGTCAAGGGGTGTTCATGAGGGTGGAGGAAGTCTAGGGGGTGACCAATGATGTGTGTGTGGGGGGGGGGTGTCCATAGTGTCCATGAGGGTGGGGCTATCTAGGAGGGTGGGGGTGTCTAGGGTTGTGGGAAGGCTATTTAGTGGGGGGGGGGGTTCCAGGGGTGTTGGAGGGTTGTCTAAGGGATCAGAGATGGTTGTCTAGTGGGGGGGGGGGGTGACCAGGAGGGTGGGAGGGTTGTCCATGGGGTTTCAATGGGCGTGGGAGGTTTTTTAGGGGTGTGGGAGGGTTATCCAAGGGTGTGAGGAGGGATGTCCAGTGGGGTGGGGGCTTTCCAGTGGTGTGGGAGGGATTTCTAGTGGAGAGGGGGGTGTCCAGGGTGTCCATGCGGGTGGGGGGTAGTCCAGGGGGTGTCCAGGGGTGGGGGGGGGGGGGTCCAGGGTGTCCATGGGGGTAGGGGTGCCTAGGAGTGTGAGAGGGATGTTCAGGGGGGTTGTCCCGGAGGGTGGGGTGTCCAGCATTTTGGGCATGCTTTTTAGAGGGGTGGGGGTTCCAAGGGTGTCCAGGGGTGTCCAAGAAGGTGGGGCTACTGTAGGTGGGGTCCAGGGGTCTGTGGGGGGGGGGGGGGGGGTGGGGGGTTCTAGTGTTGTGGGAGTGGGGTCTAAGGGTCGGGGTGTCTAGGGTGTCCATGGGGGTGCGGGTGTCCTGGAAGGTGGGAGGGATCTCTAGGGGTGGGGGATGTCCTATAGTGTGGGGGTGTCCAAGGGTGTGGGGGGGGGGGGTGTCCATGGTTTCCATTTGGGTGGGGGTGTCCAGGAGGGTAGTAGGGCTATCCATGGGTGTGGGTTATCCATGAGGGAGGGGGTGTCACGGGTTGTGGGCAGGATTTTTAGTGGGGGATGGGGGGGGGGTTCCAGGGGTGTGGTATGGATGTCTAGGGGTGAGGGAGGGCTGTCTAGTGGGGGGTGGGGGGGACCAGGAGGGTGGGAGGGCTGTCCATGGGGTTTCAATTGGCGTTGGAAGTTTTCTAGGGGTGTGGGTGGGTTTTCCAAGGGTGTGTGGAGGGTTGTCCAGTGGGGTGGGGGATTTATAGGGGTGTGGGAGGGATATACTGTGGGGAGGGGTGTCCAAGGTATCCATGAGAGTGGGGGAAGTCCAGAGGGTGTCCAGGGTGGGTGGGTGGGGGGGGGTTCCAGGGAGTTCATGGGGGTGGGGGTGTCTAGGATGCTGAGAGGGATGCCCATGGGTGGGGGTTTTCTAGGCGGGTGGGGGTGTCCAGCGTTGTGGGAAATCTGTTTAGTTGGCTGGGGGGTTCAAATGGTGTCCAGTGGTGTCCATGAAGGATGGGGGGGGTCTAGTGGTGTGGGAGCGGTGTCCATGGGTGTGCTAGGCTGTCCATGGGGGTGGGGGTGTTCAGGAGGGTGGGAGGGATGTCTAGGGGGTGGGGGATTTTTAGTAGGGTGGGAGGTCCAGGGTTGTGGGAAATCTATTTAGTGGGGGTGGGGGTTTCCGGGGGTGTGGGAGGGCTTTCCAGTGGGGTGGGGGAGGGCTTTCAAGTGGGGTGGGGGTGTCTATGTGGGTGGGAGAGTTGTCTAGGTGGGTGGGTGTGTGTGGGTGGGTGGGGGGGGGGTTATAGGGGCGTAGGAGGGCAATCAAGGGGTGTGGGGAGGGATTTCTAGTGGGGTGGGGGATTTTTATGGGTGTGGGATGGCTTTCCATGAGGGTGGTGGCATTCCAGGGGTGTCTCAGGGTGTGGGGCAGTTTCTAAGGGCGTGGGAGGGGGTGTATAGGGGTCGGGGGTGTCTAGGGTGTCCATGGGTGTGGGGGTGTCCATGAGGGTGGGAGGGCATTCCAGGGGTGGATACTATCTAGGTGGGTGGTGGTGTCCAGGATTGTGGGAAGGCTATTTTGTGGGGTAGTGGGTTTCCAGGGGTGTCCATGATGGTGCAGGCAGTCCAGGGGGTGTACATGAGTGTGTGTGTGTGAGGCGGGGGGGGGGGGGGGGGTGGGGGTTCTAGTGGTTTAGTAGGGGTGTCTACAGGTGTGGGGGTGTCCAGGGTGTCCATGGGGGTGCGGGTGTCCAGGAGGGTCGGAGGGATGTCAAGGGGTGGGGGCTGTTCAGGAGGGTGGGGTGTCCAGGGTTGTGGGCAGGCTGTTTAGTGGGGTGCGGTTTTTCCAGGGGTGTGAGAGGGTTTTCCAGGGGGTGTGGGAGGGTTGTCCAGTGGAGTGGGGGGGGGGGGGGTTCCATGAGTGTGGGAGGGTTGTTTAGGGGGTGTAAAGGGGTGTGTGAGGGGGGGGGGGTTACAAGGGATGTGGGAGGGTTGTCCAGGGGTGTGGGGAGGGCTTTCCTGTGGCATGGGGACTTTCTAGGGGCATGGGAGGGATGTCCAGTGGGGTGGGACTGTCCATGAGGGTGGGGGAAGTCCAGGGGGTGTCCATGGGTGTTGGGGGGGGGGGTGTCCAGGGGTGTGGGGGTGTCCAGGGTGTCCATAGAGGTGGGGGTGTCCAGGTGTTTGGGAGGGATGTCCAGGGGTGGGGGATGTCCAAGATTGTGGGGGTGTCCAGGGCTATGGGCGAGCTGTTTAGTGGGGTGGGAGGTTTCTAGGGTTGTGGGAGGGTTGTCCAAGGGGTGGGGAGAGTTTTCTAGTGGGGTGGGTGGGGGTGTCTAGGAGGGAGGGAGGGATGTCCATGAGGTGTCATGTGGTGTGAAGGGTTTCTAGGGATGTGAGAGGGATGCCCAGTGGGGTGGGGAGGGTTGTCCAGTGGTGTGGGGGATTTCTAGTGGTGTGGGAGGGCTGTCTAATGTTGTATGCGGGTCCAGGGTTTTCATGAGGGTGGGGGAAGTGCATGGGGTGTCTAGGGGTGTGGGGAGATTTCTAGGGTTGTGGGAGGTGTGTCCAGGGGTGTGTCGGGTGTCCATGGTGTCCATGGGGGTGGGGGTGTCCAGAATGGTGAGAGGGGTGTATAGGGGTTTGAGGTTGTCTAAAAGGGTGGGGGTGTATAGGGCCGTGGGATGGCTAATTAGGTGGGTGTGGGGTTTCCAGGGTTGTCTATGAAGGTGGGGGAAGTCCAGGGGGTGTCTAGGGTTGTGTGTGTGAGGGGGGGGGGGTGTCCGGGGTGTGCATGGGGGTGGGGGTGTCGAGGAAGGTGGGTGGGATGTCCAGGGGTGTGGATTTCTTGGAGGGT
The DNA here is from genome assembly GCA_963277665.1 of Viscum album. Classification (NCBI taxonomy): domain Eukaryota; kingdom Viridiplantae; phylum Streptophyta; class Magnoliopsida; order Santalales; family Viscaceae; genus Viscum; species Viscum album. The sequence goes on from OY728142.1 coordinate 1,461,165,966, forward strand.
GGGGGTGTCCAGGGTTGTGGGCATGCTGTTTATTGGGGTAGGGGTTTCCAGGGGTGTGGGAGGGCTATCCGGGGTGTGGGGGAGGGCTGTCCAATGGGGTGGGAGGGGTGTCCCGGAGGGTGCGAGTGTTATCCATGGGGTGTCTAGGGGCGGGGGGGGGGGGGTTCTATGGGTGTGGGATGGATATCCAGGTGTTTAGGGAGGGTTGTCTAGTGGGGTGTGGCCTTTCTAGGGGTGTGGGAGGGTTTTCTACTGGTGTGAGGGTATCCAGGGGTGACCATGAGGGTGGGGGTAGTCCAAGGGGTGTCCAGGGCTATGGGGGCGGGGGTGTTCAGGGTTTCCATGGGGGCGGTGGTGTCCAGGAGGGTGAGAGGGATGTCCAGGGGTGGGGGCTGTCCAAGAGGGTGGGAGTTTCAGGGTTGTGTGAAGGCTGTTTAGTGGGCGGGGGGCTTCAGGTGTGTGGGAGGGCTGTCCATGGGGTGGGGAGGGCGATCCAGTGGGGGGGGTGTCCAAGAGGGTGGTAGGGCTGTGCAGGGGGTGTCTAGGGGTGGGGAGGTTATAGGGGTGTGGGAGGGCTATCCAAGGGTGGGCTATCCAGTGGGGTGGGGACTTTCCAGGTGTGTGGGACGGCTGCCCAGTGGGGTAGGGGTGTCCAGGGGTGTCCATCAAGGTGGGGGAGATCTAGGGGGTGTCCAGGGGTGTGTTTGTGTGTGGGGGGGGGGGTGTTTATAGGGGGTGGGAGGGATGACCCTGGTTGTGGGGGTGTATAGGGTGTGCAGGGGGGTAGGGGTGTCCAGGAGGGTGGGATTGTTGTCCTAGGGGTGGGGGGATATCCAAGAGGGTGGGTTTGTCCAAGGTTGTGGGCATGCTTTTTAGGGTGGTTGGGGGCTTCCATGGGTGTCCAGGGGTGTCCATGTTGGTGGGGTAGTCCAGGTGGGTGTCTAGGGGTGTTGGGGGTTTCTACCGATGAGGGAGGGGTGTCTAGAGGTGTGGGGTTTTCGGATGTGTCCATGGTGGTGGGGGTGTCCATCAGGGTGGGAGGGATGTCCAGGAGGTGGGGACTATCTAGGAGGGTGGGGATGTCCAGGGTTATGGGCAGTCTGTTTAGTGGGGTGAGGGGGTTTCTAAGGGTGTGGGAGGGCTATCCATTGGGGCGAGGGAGGGATGTCTAGTGGGGTGGAGTGTGTAAGGTGTGTGAGGGCTTTCCATAGGTGTGGGGCGGTTTTTAGGGGTGTGGGAGGGATATCCAAGGGTGTTGGGAGGGCAGTCCATTGGGCTGGGGGCTTTGCAGGGGTGTGGTAGGGTTTTCCTGTGGGGGTGGGGGTGTCGAGGGGGGGTCCATGAGGGTAGGGGAAATCTAGGGGGTGTCCAGGGGTGGAGTGGTGGGGAAGGGGGGGTTCTAGGGGTGTGGGAGGTGTTTCTAGAGGTGTGGGGGTGTCCAGGTGTCCATGGCGGTGGGGGTGTCCAGGATAGTGGGAGGGATGTCCTGGGGGTGGGGGTGTCCAGGGTTGTGGATGGGTATTTAGTGGGTTGGGGGGCATGGGTGTGGCAGGGATGTCTGGGGGGTGGGGAGGGCCTTCCAGTGGGTTGGGGTTGTCCAGAAGGGTGAGAGGGTTGTCCAGGGGTGTGGGTGTGGGCGAGGGGGGTTCTATGTGTGTTGGATAGATGTCCAAGGGTGTGGCAAGGGCTGTCCAGTGGGGTAGGGGATTTCCAAGGGTGTGAGAGGGCTTTCCAGTGGCGTGGGGGTGTCATGGTGTGTCCATGAGGGTGGGGGAAGTCTAGGGTGTGTCTATGGGTGTGGGGGGTGTCTGGGGTGGCCATGGGGGTGGGGGTGTCCAGGAGGGTGGGAGGGCTTTCCAGGGGGATGGGGGCTGTCAAGGAGGGTGGGATTTCCAGGGTTGTGGGAAGGAAGTTTAGTGGGCTGGAGTGGGGGGGGGGGTCAGGGGTGTGGGAGGGCTGTCTAAGGGGTGGGGGAGGCCTGTCTAGTGGGGTGGGGGTGACCAGGAGGCTGGGACAGTTCTCCATGTAGTTTCAATGGGTGTGGGTGGTTTTCTAGGGGCGTGGGAGGGTTGTCCAGGGGTGTTAGGAGGGCTATCCAGTGGGGTGGGGGCTTTCCAGGGGTGTGAGAGGGTTGTCCATTGGGGATGGGGTGTCTATGTTTTCCATGAGGGTGGGGGTAGTCCAGGGGTGGGGGAGGGTTTCTAGGGGTGTGGGATTGGTATCTAGTGGTGGTGGGGGGGGGGGGGGGGGTTCATGGTCTCCATGGGGTGGGGGTGTCTCGGAGGGTGAGAGGGATGTCTTGGGGTAGGGGTTTTCTAGGAGGGTAGGGGTGTCCAACGTTGTGGTTAGGTTGTTTAGTGGGAGGGGGGTTCCATGGGTGTCCATGGGTGTCCATGAAGGTGGGGGTAGTCTGGGGGGGGGGGGGTTCTAGTGGTGAGAGGGGTGTCCAAGGGTCGTGGTGTCTATGGTGTCCATGGGGGTGGGGTGTCCAGGAAGGTGGGAGGGATGTCTAGGCGGTGGGGGCTGCCCAGAAGGTAGGGGGTGTCTAGGGTTGTGTGAAAGATTTTTAGTGGGGTGGGGGTTTCCAAGGGTGTGGGAGGGCTATCTAAGGGGTGGGGGAGGGAATTTCAGTGGGGTTGGGGTGTCTAGGAGGGTGGGAGGCGTGTCCATGTGGTGTCCAAGTGTGTTGGGGTATGTAGGTGTGTGGGAGGGTTGTCTAGGTGTGTGAGGAGGGTTTTCCAGTGTGGTGGGGGATTTCTAGGAGTGTGGGAGGGCTTTCCAGTGGGGTGGGGGTGTTTCAAGGGTGTCTATGAGGGTGGGGGCAGTCTAGGGGCTATCCAGGCGTGTGGGGTGTTTCTAGGGGTGTGGGGGTGTCTAGGGGTGTGGTGGTGTTCAGGGTGTCCGTGGTGGTGGTGGTGGGGGGTCAAGGAGGATGGGAGGGTTATCCAGGGGTGGGGGCTGTCCAGGAGGGTGGGGGTGTCCAGGGTTGGGGGTAGGCTATTTAGTGGGGTGGGGGTGCTTCCAGGGGTGTCCAGGGGTGTCCATGAGGGTGGGGGCAGTCCAGGGCGTGTTCATGGGTCTGGGGGGTTTATAGGTGTCTAGGACGGGTGTCTAGGGGTGTGGGGGAGTTTAGGGTGTCCATGGGGGTGGGGAGTCCAGGAGGGTGGGAGGGATGTATAGGGGTGGGGGCAGTCTTGAGGGTGGAGGGTGTCCAAGGTTGTGGGGAGTCTTTTTAGTGGGCTGGGGGTTTCCATGGTTGTGGGAGGGCTGTCTAGTGGGTAGGGGAGTGCTTTCAAGTGGGGTGGGGGTGTCCAGGAGGATGGGAGGGCTTTCCTGGGGGTGTGTGGGGGTGTGGGAGGGGTGATTTCTTGGGGGAGTGGGAGGGCTATCCTGGGGTGAGGGGAGGGATGTCCAGTGCGGTGGGGATTTCCATGGGTGTGGGATGTTTTTCCAGTAGGGTGGGGGTGTCCAGGGGTGTCTATGTGGGTGGGGGAAGTCATGGGGTTTCTGTGGGGGGGGGGGGGTTCTAGGGGTGTCTCGGGGTTGGGGGTGTCTATGGTGTCCATGGGGGTGGGGTTATCCCAAAGGGTGGGAGGTATTTCTAGGGGGTAGGGCTGTCCAAGAGGGTGGGGGTGTCTAGGGATGTGGGTAGGCTATTTAGTGAGGTGGGGGGGTTTCCAATGGTGTCCATGGGTATCCATGAGGGTGGGGGCACTCCAAGGGGTGTCCAGGGGTGTAGGGGAGGGTTTCTAGGTGTGTGGGAGGGGTGTCTAGGGGTGTGGGGGTTGTCCAGGGTGTCCATGGGGGTAGGCTTGTCCAGGAGGGTGAGAGGGATGTGCATGGGGTGGGGGGCTATCCAGGAGGGTGGGGGTGTCTAGGGATGTGGGCAGGCTGTTTAGTGGGGGCGGGGTTCCAGGGGGGTGGGGGGGCTGTCTAGGGGGTGGGTGAGGGCTGTTCAGTGGGGTGGGGGCTGTCCAGGAGGGCGGGAGGGCTGCCCAGCGGGTTTTTATGGGTGTGGGGGATATCTAGGGGTGTGGGAGGGATGTCCAGGGTTGGGGGAAGGCTTTTTAGTGGGGTGGGGTCTTTCTAGGGGTGTGGGAGGGCTGTATAGTGGGGTCGGGGGATGGGGTGTCCGGGGGAGTCCGTGAGGGTGGGGGGAAGTCCAAGGGGGGTCCATGGGTGTGGGGGGTTTCTAGGGTGGTGGGAGTGGGGTCTAGGAGTGTTGGGGGTTTTCTAGGAGGGTGGGGGTGTCCAGGGTTGTGGGCAGGCTATTTAGTGGGGTGGGGGGTTTCCAGGGGTGTGGGAGGGTTTTCCAGGGGTTGGTGGATGGCTATCCAGTGGGGGGGGAGGGGGTTTATTTTTTATTTTCTTTAGGTATTCTCATGTATGGGCATAGTTGTGGGGTGTAGGGGGTGTACAGGGGTGTTGGGGGATGTCTAGGAGGGTGGGGGTAGTCCAGGGGTGTGGGGGTGTCCAGTGGGGGGGGGGTCTATTTTTTGTTCTATTTCTGGTATTCTTTTGGTTGGTCATAGTTTTGGTGTTATCCCGAAGTGTGGTGGGGCTATCTTTGAGGGTGGGGGAAGTCCAGGGGTGTGGGTGTATCCAGTGGGGGGGGGTTCTAGGGGTGTGGGGGGGGGGGGGGGGCAGTCCAAGTGGGTGGGGGGGTGGGATTTTGGTCAATTTTTATTTTGTTTCTGGTATTCATTTGGCTATGCATAATTGGGGTTGAACTGTTTGATTAAAAAAATCGTCTTTAAGTTGGTTATTTTATAAACGATGTAAAAACTACACCGGGATTAATTTTAACGTCGGTTGTTTTAGAATAGATGTAATAAATGGAGATGAATATTTTTTTCCATCGATTCTTTTATAACCAACATAGTAGATATGTTATCACATCGGTAATAATTTAACGGACATGGAAATCCTCTTGCCAAACTCCTTTATCATGTCAATTATATTTATAACCAAAGTGATAAATGATTCGAAGGCATGTTTTAAGAATTCGTTCATTATATAACCGATGTGATAAAGAATATATAACATTAGTTTTTAAATAACCAACATAATAGATCACGACTCCAAATCATTTTCCCCACTTTTTTAGTTACCAACCTGAAAAAAGCTTCGGTTTTTTGCTTTTTACATTAGTTTTAAAATAACTGAGGTAAAAAAAATATTTATAATGCTTCTTTAATAACATCGACCAAAAACTGAAGTAAAAACTATAAAATAAGCTCTGTAAAAAAAGGTTTTCTACACTACTGTAAGTGGTGCACTATAAAACTATAAACCACTAAAATTGTATTTTTGAAAGATGTAAACTATGAGCGATCATTTTGGTGGAGCCGGTACCTTTTGAAGTATATATGATAAAAGATAAATGTGATTATGGCTTATAGGACCTTGATATATAGGGGTAATAACTCTTTGTTATCAAAATATTAATATTATTATACTATCATTAGAAGACATAGAGTGTGAGGTATCATGAATTGGTTTTTTATAGAGTCAGTATAACTAACTGAATTAGGGTGGTGAGTTGACTGTTGAGACTTTTCATGTTCTATTAATGTTTATTGAATAGTTAGTGGTGGTAGGTGACTAACATTTCTTGATCATGGTCACCCATGAAGATATAAATTAGTATTTTCTATGGTACTCATATATGTATTGATATCATATTGTTTTCTATGAGAGGAAATTTATATATGAAATAACATAATATTATTAGTGATCACAACACCATTGTTATATAAAACATTGGTTTTCATCTAAGGAAATGTTCACTTTTATTTTAGTTTATTTTGAGATTGGAAGATATATATATGGGGAAAATGTTGTAAACCACTCCAATGATGATAATGTATATTATCAATGTCATTGAAGGTGGTTAGATGAAGTTAATAATATTCATATAATATATGTTTTCACAATTATTGGTGCTTTCATGGAAATTAGTTGATTTGATGTTCACACATTGTCATGATGTTCAGTAGTGACTATTAATTATAAGGGTAGACTAATGTGTGAGACTCAAGATACAATAAGTATACTAATATAGTGGTGAGTATCAACCAAGATAATATTGAATGATCATCCAAGTGGTATGGGTCACGGTTGTGTGAAAGACTGATCGTTGAAAGATCTTGAAGACTCAAAAACATCATTGTGTAGTGGAACTAAGAGAATTTGGTTTCCAGGTGAATCAAATGTATTTGGATCTGATTTATATCTATATAGAGTATAGATTTTTTTAACATACGAAAAAAATAAATATAAACAATGTGGGAGCCATATCATTGAGGTCATAACACACAGTTAAGTGAATTGTGGTTGGTTCATGCGGTTGTCGAATCAATAAAAAAATTCCAACATTGTCAATTTTGACTATTGCAATGATATTGTATTGATCTTATAATTTTTCCATGGAATTAATATTCATGAAAGATATTTTATTCCAGATTAGGATTATTAGTCCATGTACCATTGATGGTATTATATTGGAATTATTAATACTGGTTTATTTAGATAAATTTGAATATTGTGGGTTGGATGTACTTAGTGCTCATCATATTGAGTGAAAAAAGGTTTTTAATAGTCAACTATTCTCTTTAATTAATGGTCAGTGTTCTTGTGTAGTGTTACTTGTTGGAGACTCCTTATATCACCTCAAAACTCAGAATTATGGGATGGTATTTAGATTAGAATGTATGTTGTGTAAGATTGATGATGATGGAACTGAACCACATTGAATTTTCAATGGATTATAGAAACTTTCTGATATAAAATAATTCCATGGTGTGTAGAACGATGATTTTTTGATGTGATTTTTTGAAGATGTTGGAACCATGGTTATTATTTGCATGAATAGGAGTATGGTTTGTGTTTTTTGTCAATCCTCATTGGATGTTCAGAATGTGTGCCTGCAAAGTGATAATACAGAATAAGCAGACAATAGTATTAAAGGTGTCACCGTTTTCTAGTGTTTCCCAAGATTTTGGGCCTAAAAATTGAGAAATGGAGAAAAGTGGTTTTGGAAAAGAGACTTGTGCATAGTTTTCATGATGGAGAAGAAACATTCACTCCATATGTTTTTCAAGATCAGAACATGAAAATATGGAAATGGGAGAAGGGTGCCCATGTTTTATGTCTGGTCGCGCAAGTTACTTACATAGCAGAGACATGTATGCCAAAATGTGCGTGCCAAGGGAAGACTTGTGCACCATCGCGCAGGGTATCCAAATTCCTATAAATAGAGGTCGACCCCTCCTCATTCGCATCGAAGTTCAGAATTAGAGAAAATTAGAGCTCTCGTCATGCAGGTGTTGTGGTCTCTCAAGTGGTGGTGGGTCACGCGAGTTGATGTTGCGTGACAATTGTTTGCTGCACGTCCAAGGATTTTTGGATGAGAATGGGGTTGAGTCTCCCAAGTTTAGAGTTGGTGAAATAGGTGTCGCGCAGGTGGTTTGGTGACACTTTCACACTAGGATTTGAAGAAATGTGATTCTTCATAGTTGAATTCCAAAATCGGTTTGGGCGTAAATGGATGTGAGTCACGCAAGTTTGAAGTTGAAGAAGTGAGTGTCGTGAAAGTGAGAGAGGTGACCATGTGTGCCATCTTAAAACCTGCATTTCGGGATTTTAAAAACATTCCAGGTGTGGTTGAAGTACACTAGTCTTTCTAGGGATGCATGAAAGCAGAATGTTTTCCTGGTATTGTTGGTGCAAAGTGATATTAGTCTATGGGATAATGTAGGACATCAACAGAGCATCTATATATATCATAGGATGTATTCATTAGCGTTGATTAAGAGACCTTCACATCAATAAACTGAGTGGGACTTCACCAAAGGCAGTGAGCCAGGGGGAGTCAATGGGAGTGACCTGAGGGACGCATTAGACTATTCTTGAATAGTTGTAATGATAGTGAGCCTAGGAAAGAGTTACTATTCCCAAACCTTTGTAATCCACAATGATTGATGAATAGTGTAAATTGGTATGACCAAAAACCTATTGGTGTATACTGCTTGGACGTATCCCTTAGTGGTGAACCAAGTTAAAAAAGGGTTGTTTCATCTCTTGGCATGTGAATGTTTTATTTGTTCTCATATCCATCATATAGGTTACAGTAGTTTCTACCAACATGGGAATAAGATCTATCAGTTTAAAAGAAATAGTTGACACCAAGATTCACCTCACCCCTCTCAGGGTGTCCTGTGGTCCTTCAAGTGGTATCAGAGGGAGGATGCTGGTGTTTGATTTGTTTTTTTACCACCATGGAAAATTCAGCCAGTGTTAGGGGAGTTCCCCTATTTGATGGATTTAATTTTCATATTTGTAAGAATATAATGAGATATCATCTAAGATCCCTTGGAATGGATTTTCTATTTTCCACTATGCAAGGTATTCATGTTACTGATCCAACTGGGCTAGCTATGACTGATGTAGATAGGAAATTTTTTTGATGCAGATGCTAAAGCACAGAATGCTCTCACCATAGTACTTTCTGATCAGATCTATCTAAAAGAGATGAGTTGCACCTCATCAAAGTCTATGTGGTATAAACATGAAAATATTAATGAAGGATATATAAAAGTGAAGGAGGAGAAACTAGAAGTCCTACACACTAGGATTGATGATAGGAAGATGCATCCTGATGAGAATGCAGACTCTTTCTTCAATCAAATTTGTGAAGTGGTTGGAGCAATTCAGGGTCTAGGTGAAGAAATCAAAGACATTGACATTTTAATGAAAATATTAAGAATACTTCCACCCCGGTACAATGAAAATGTGTCAGTCCTTGAAGAAAGAGTTCTTTCCAAACATTATTTCGATGATCTGTTGAGAAGCCTAGTGGCATATGAAATGAGAGTCAAACAAGAAGATACTACTACACGAGTAATCATGGAAATAGCGTTCAAATCCACGGAAAAACTAAAAATTTCAAAAGAAATTAGTGGTGCAGACGATGAGGAAAAATAAATTCTTTCTCTCATTTCCCATAAGTTCTAGATGGGGAAGGGGAAATTCAATGGGATGTTACCACTAAATTTCTTTCATCGTGGAAAATTTGGGCACATTTCTTCTTAGTACTTAAGAATCATCGATGATGCGGATAGAAATGCTGAAAACATTAAGACGCCTCAGAAAAGGTTATTCAAGAAAAGAGACTTCAAATCTAGAAATAATGTTATGTAGAAGAGTTTTTTCAATGATGAGGAAGATGATAATAATTAATTCTGTCAGTAAGAAGAACCGAAGATTAAAACTGGAAACCATGCTTCCATGATGGAAACTATTGATAAATCAGAAGATAATAGTGGAGACAATCAGTTAAAAACCATTGGAAATACCGATTTGCAACTTTAGGATGTTGTTAGGAATCATAAGATGAAATGTAATAGTTGCAATAAGTGGAAATCAATTATAGAGGAATCAACTGAATATTTTTATCATCTTAAATCTGAAATTGAACGACTGGAAGAATTTGTGAAAGTACAGTCTGAAATAATTGAAAGCAATGATGATGTAGTGGATCAGAAGATGAGAATTGTAGAGAAGGTAAAGGTCATCAATGAACTCACATCCAGAATAGTAGAAAAGAACAAGGCGGGTGAGGGTATTGGGGAAGAATATGTTACTCTTAGGACTAATCCTGAGACTGAATCAATTTCAAATGAATCAAGAATGAAAATACGGTTTGGAAGGTTCTCAGACGCTGAGCTACTAGAGAGAGAAAAACGTGGCTCTAATAGAGTTGAAATTTTTTTAAATTATCATAGACATGCTTGTATGGGAATTAAGAGAATATTTTTAGAGGTAGAATCGTCAAATGATGCAAATATAGGTGACCAAAATAAAGGCATGCTGAAAGTGGGTGATGTGGGAAAGACTTATGAAGTGATGAAAAAGAAACCCTCAATTCAATCTAAAAGAAGAAAATAAGATTATCCTCGAGCCTCATGGAAAAAGGATCCCTCATAATATTATCCCACAGAATATGAAATGAGGATAAATAGTAGTGAGAAGAAAATTATTCTCATGATGTGTCAGTTTTGTGGATATTTGGATTACACCTTGTCTTATTGCGAAGAGGTAAGAATATATCTGAATGGAGAAGATATATGAGTTCAATAGACGAGAATAAATTCATATATGAACTCTTATTAAAGAAAAAATTTCTTTGGATATTGATTTTGTGGTTCTATCTTTGGTCATAAGGCTATTAATTGCAGGTAGAGAAGGGACATGGACACCTCATATCGAAGTTCGAGACAAGTAAAGTCTCATCAGCAAGATAGTGTTGCTCTTTCAAATAGGTTTTCTCCTATCAAAGAATATTTTGACTATGAAGTACCTAGGAAAACATAAGGGATAATTAAAAGGCCATTAGTGCTCTTTACTCAATCCAATGTATCATGGAAAGAAAGGAAGAATATTGAGAAATCCAACCCTATAGAGGTGGACCTCAAAGCAACAAAAAGCAATAGAACTTGGATTCTGGATAGCAGTTTTTCATCTCATATGACATGTAATGCTGGCCTACTAACAAATATCATAAGTAAGGTTGATGGCAGAGTATGATTTGGTAATGATGGAGCTCTGAAAGTCAAAGGCAGTGGATATACAGAATTAGCTAATAGAGAGCTAAATAATACTGAATTCTTTTATGTAGATGGCCTACATCATAATATAATCAGAGTGAGTCAACTCATTGACTCGGGACATATAATTACTTTTAATCAGAAAGGCTACACTATGAATGGAATGATAGGAAGCTCACTTATGAAGGGATGTAGAATACAAAGAAAATTGTATCAGGTTAATAGTAATGAAAATGTTTGTTACATGACTGTTGAAGAAGAAAAAAATTTGTGGCATTAGAGACTGGGACACATAAATCAACAAGACAGGGAGAAAATATCAAAATTGAGGATTGTCATGGACATTCCCAACCTGAAGCGTGAAAGAAAAAGGTCTTGTCATTCTAGAATTTGTGAGAAGTTGTTCTATAGTTCATATCGGCCAAAGAATAAAATGACATCCCATCTTCATGACCTAATTCATACAGATGTATGCGAGGTGGTAAATGTTTCCGGAACTTGTGGAGAAAGGTACATTGTCCTTTTCATAGATGATTACAGTTGAATTGCATGGGTAATGGTCATTGAAAAGAAACGATAAGTTCTTGACTGCATGAAAACATATCGGTGAATCACCAAGAATGATATTGGATGAACAATCAATGTGTTGCGATCTGAAAATGGAAGGGAATACATTCCCATTGAATTTGAAAATTACCTAGAGAAGCATGGGATACAACATGAGGTATCTGCTGCGAGAATTCCACAAAATAATGGATTTGTTGAATGTAGGAATCGACAGGTGAACAACATGGCACGAACTATGCTGATTGAGTGTCATATTCCACGACATTACTGGAAAGAGGATGTTCAAGATGCAGTTTATATTCAAAATCGAACATGACTTTATATGGGTGAGATAATGACACCATATGAATTGTGGCATGGAAGGAAACCCTCTTTGGAATAATTTCGTGTTTTTGGAAGTAGATTCCTCATTATGAACAAAGAATTAAATGAAGATATGTATGGTGACAATGCAGATGAGAGAAATTTTCCTTGGATACTCAATGAACAGAATAGCCTTCAAGTGTTTCAATAAGCAATTATGAAGGATCGTGGAAAGCAGTGATGTTATGATATTTGAAGAGAACCCCATAAATGCTTCAAGGAAATCATTTTCTGATGTGATAAAAGGTGAGGAAGTATGTTAATGTGGAGAAAATACAAATACATAAATAGAGGAAGCTGTACAAAACACTCAGTAGTAACATCATGATGTTGACTCAGAAGAAGAATCTGATGAAGAAACTATGGCTGGAGAGAATGAAACTAAACAACATAGGAGAAATCATAGAGCTGAGATTGATCCATCAAACATAATTTGGGACATGATTGCACCAACTCAAACATGTAGGATGAGGAATAACATGCAATGTGTATTTTTGTCAGTTGTGGAGCCATCCTCATTTGATGAAGTTGTAAAGGATGAGTCATGTGTGAAATCCACGATTAAAGAGTTAGATCAAATTGACATGAATCAGACATGGGATCTTGTCCAGAGACCTGAAGGTCACAATGTTTTTGGTACAAAATGAATCTTCAAGAACATGTTTGATGAGAATGGAAGTGTTATTAGAAACGAGGCATGATTGGTATATAAATGATACTCCCAGATTGAAGGAGTTGATGTTGAAGAAACCATTGCTCCAGTTGCTAGACTAGAGTCAATCAGGAAATTCCTTTGAATGGAACTCCGAAGAAGATATAAAGTATATCAAATGGATGTCAAGACAACATTCATGAATGGTTTACTCGAAGAAGAAGTCTACATTGAACAACTAGTGGGTTTTGTTCTTGGTACAGATGAAACAAATGTCTCCAAACTGAAGAACGCTCTATATGGTTTGAAGTAGGCACCACGAGAAAGGTATTCCCTACTGGACTCATATCTCAAGAAGCTAGAATGCAAAATAGGAGGAGTAGAACAAAATCTATATGTGAAGAATTCTCCAAAAGATCGGTTCATGATTTAATTCTACGTTGATGAAATTATATTTGGTGGAAGCAGTCATAAATCAATGGATGAATTTTCCAATCACATTAAATAAGAATTTTAAATGTCTATGATTGGGGAGCTCACATATTTCTTGGGGCTACAGGTGATTGAAAGGCAGGATTACACTTTCATTTATCAAGAAAATTATACAAGAGAGCTACTGAATAAGTTTAATATGCAAGACACCAAACCAATATCAACTCCGATTGTAGTTGGAACCAAACATGGAAAGCATGAGGATGGGGCATCTGTAGACCCCACTATGTATAGGAGGACAATTGGGATCCTACTGTAACTAAAAGTGACACGACCAAATATTGTCTTTAAAACCTGTCTAGTATCCTGCTTTTAGAGAAATCCAAAGGAGGGACATATGATAGTAGTAAAAAGAATCATGAGGTACATTCAAGGTACTCACTGTTGGGTATTAAATTTTGCTTCAAGAGGAGACAATGAATTATCATCATTTTCTGATGCTGACTGGGCTGGCGATGTAGTGGACAGAAAGTCCACCAGTGTTGGAGCATTATATTTAAGGAATAAATGTGTTGGTTGGTTTAGCATGAAACAATAAAGTACTTCTATTAGTACTACTGAAGCTTTGTATATCTTTGCCAGAAAGGCATGCACTCAACTTCTAGGGATGAAGCAACAACTAACAGATATTGGTGATGTGGTGAAGCAACCAATGGTAATTTACTGTGATAACAAGAGTGAGATTGATCTTATGAAGAATCGTGTTCAGAATTCTCGTACAAAAAATATTGAAATCAGGTATCACTTTATCAAAGAAATAGTTGAGCAAGGCGTGATTAGAATGGATAATGTGGGAACTGATGAGTAAGTGGCCGATATATTGACCAAGCCACTGTCAACGGATGTGTTTGAGAAGCATTGGTTGAACCTTGGTGTTCAACCACTTCCTAGTGCATAATGAGGTTACACAATACCCCTCTCCCCAGTTATGTTAATTGTTTTTAATCTTTTTATGGATGTGATGATGGTTTGTAGGGGAGAAACTATCCAGGGGGAGTGTGGTTTGAGCTGAACAATGAACAATTACTAGTCATTGGGTTTATTGTCAATGGGGGAGAAATGAATAAATTCAGGTATGTAATGCTTATATGACACATTTTCTTCTATGGAACATTGAGAATTTAGTGTTGGTGAGAAGGATGAGAAGGAATAAATTGGACATTGTATGGTTCTGTGACATATTAATAGAATTTCCTGGGCTTCTTTGAGAATTCAAAAACACAAGAACCCAATTCATGCTTCCCCTCTTGTTTTTTACATAGAGAATTTCTCACCTAAACATAGAGTGTTGCATGAGTTAATTCTTTCATTTTTTGGTTTTCCTATGGATGGTTCTCTATTGAATTTATTTATTGATTGCCAAAAAACCCAAAGGGGGAGATTGTTGGAACCATGGTCATTCTTTGCATGAATTGGAGTATACATTGTGTTTTTTTCAATCCTCGGTGGATGTTGAGATTGTTTTCCAAAAAAGTGATCATATAGAATAATCAGATAACAGTATTGAAAGTGGCACCGTTTTCCAGTGTTTGCCAAATTTTTGGGCCTAAAAATCGACAAATGTAGAAAAGTGGTTTTGGAAAAGAGACTTGAACGCTGTATTATTAAAGGAGAAGAAACACGCATGACATGTGTTTTCAATATCAGAACATGAAAATATGGAAAAGGGAGAAGGGAACCCATGTTTTATATCTTATCGCGCAAGTGACTTACGCGGCATAGACTTGCTCGCCGAAACATGCACTCCAAGGGAAGACTTGTGTGACATCGTGCAGGTTATCCAAATGCCTATAAATAGAGGTTGACCCCTCCTCATTCGCATTGAAGTTCGGACTTAGAGAAAATCAGAACTCCCATCGCGCAGGTGTAGTGTTCGCGTAATTGGTTGTGGGTCACGCAAGTTGAAGTTGCACGACAATTGTTCTCTCCATGTCGAAGGTGTTTTGGGAGAGAAAGTGGTTGAGTGTCCCCTATATGGAGTTGGTGAAGGAGGTGTCACACAGGTGGTTTGGTGACACATGTGCACCAGGATTTGAAGAAGCGTGACAATTCACAGTTGCACACCAAAATCAGTTCTGTCGTAAAATGATATGAGTCACTCAAGTGTGATGTTGAAGAAGTTAGTGTCGTCCATGTGAGAGAGTTGAACTTGTGCGCAGTCTTGTATCATGCACACGGGGCGTGGATAAGTGGGCCGTGTTTGGATGAAGAACACTAGTCTTTCTGTGGATGCACGAAAGCTAAATGGTTTCATGATATCATTGGTGAAATGTGAGATTAGTCTATGGGTGGAAGTTGTAATTAAACAGATCACTTACTTATAACAGAGGATGTATTCATTAGCGATGACGAAGACACCTTCAAGTATATAAACAATGAGGGACTTCACTAATGTATGTGATCCGAGGGGAGTCAATGGGAGTGGCCCGAGGGATGTAGTAGGCTATCCCTGAATAGTTGTAAAGATAGTGAGTCTGGGATAGAGTGACTGTTCCCAAACCATTTTAATCCATAATGAGTGAATAATAGTAGAATTTGGAATGACCGACAACCTGTCGGCGTATGCACCTTGCATGTATCCCTTAGTGGTGAAAAAAATAAAAAGGGATGTGGCTTCTCTTTGCATGTGAATGATTTATTTGTTCTCATGTCCATCATACAGGTTAAACTAGTTTCTACCAACGTGGGAACAAGAGCCGTCAGTTTCAAAGAAAGAGTTGACACTGTGATTCACCCCTCCCCTCTCAGGGAGTCCCTGGGTCCTTTTGAAGACACAAATAAATGATTTATTAGAAGGATTTGGATATCATGGTGTCAATGGCGTTCGAGAGTTAATTTTGGGACCAACATATAATGATTGTGCTTGATGTCACAAATCTAAAGTGTTATTGATGTTCATAAATGAAAAAATCCTTATAAAAGTGATTATAATTTGATTATGAGGAATATATTACTCCATGGTGATGATTATTTAGGTACTTTTGCGTGGATTGATTTGTGTGATTCTATAACTTATCAAGGACGAGAATCGATATTGTGGGGAGATTCTAACGTACCTCATCCTCATGTGCATTGAACTTTTTAATTATATTTTCAATGTCCAATAGGTGGAATGATATTTTTCAAAAATGACTATTTAAATGTTTTTCTTATTGTTCAATAACCTATAATATATGATTATGGGATTGAATAAAAAAATTATTACTAGAATTTCCATTTTTCAATGAAGAAGATCCATATTAGCCTTGCTAGTTTAACAATATTGTCTAGTTGATGGGGCTCTCTCTGGATGGATTATGTAAAGGAATATTTAGTAATTTATTCAATAAAATCCCTCTCAATATTAATATGTTTGTATAAAATGTATTAAGAAGATTTTTCTATCTTCTACCCTTTCCCGATCTCTATGATTTTTAGTTGATCCATGGTGGATCTATATAACATTGTATCATGAATCCAGGTGAGATTATCCTTTATTGTTAAATATAATCCTTCTTAAACCTCACACTATTGTATATCACAATATTTTTACATTGTGGATGAATATTCATGTTAAAATGTTACCCATACAGTCCATATAAATTTGGAACATCATTGGATCATCTATACATTTATCATCATGGTCATTGATTAATCATTATTTTTATCATTATTGATAAAAAACCAAAATTTCTAAAAGATGTTGAAATAATGGTATGAGAAGAAAATAAATTTTTTCAAAAATTTCCAGAAGATATATCATTATTATTAATGAGTTCAGTTTATTGGTGTAATTATGATTTTATATTCCTTGATGTCCTTTTCAATGGATTGTGGTCAATTTGATTGAATCACCTATCATGAAATGAAATTTATTTAGGGATTTTTCTCACAATATAATTAGAAATTTTCAAATAGTGGATGAAAGTCTATTGGAAACTTTTGAAGCTATGGTACATCACATGGTTGGTTTTTTTCAAAATATTCTAATTTAATTATATTAATTTGGGAATTTTTTACATGAAAGGAATTTTTCATGGAATGATATTGACATCATGTTATAATGCATTCCCATATGGTTGGTGGAGATTCTATCTTGGTATTGATATTTTTTTTCTTTTAGAATGAACACTTTTATCCATTAAATGTAAGTATTCTTCTGGTCATATAATTATTTTATCTAATTTAATAATAATTATTTTTCATACTTATGAAAAATATATAAACTCATCATGATGATTGGATACCTGATGTGCATTGAAGTCATCGATGACGTATCATGAAATTTCATTGATGAATGTCAACAAAAATTTTGGTACGGCTACCGTGGTTTCTACTATATAGATTTATACATTTTTTTATAATAATGATATTTGTTTGACCATAACAAAAATATACATAATTCTTGAGTGAAAGATAAATAAAATGTGCCACAAATTAATTTATTAACCTAACCAATTAATGTGATAGGCAATATGAAATGGTAAATTATGGATTTATTTTCTCATCCTAATTAATTAAATGAAAATTACAAGTAAAATATATTTTTTCCAAGGTCCAAATTTTAATTAATTTTCAAACCTGTTTTCTTGACACTTATAGTAATTTATTTACTGGTAATTTACCATTGAATCCATGTTCATTTAGAATGTATATTATTCTATATAACCTCGTGAGATGTGATAGAAATGTATTAGACTATTTCTTTGAGTGAGGTCATGTTAAATGGATGGTTATCGGTTGAAACATGTATAATATCCCTCATTATAGAGATGTTTGCGATATCAATATGAAAAATATATTTACTATCCCTTCTAGTGATATGTTTCTATTTTGTTTACATACTACACCATCCTAGGATTGATGAATTATATCATTATAGTTCTCTCTCCTTCTAGGATTTAGTCAAAGAAGGTATGGATAAAGATGAAGGATTATTTGGAAGTGAACATCCACTTGAATATGTATTTGTAGTATTTATATATACATTGGTGATTATAATTAATATATATACATTTGATATATTTATTGTTTATTTTCTACTGATCTTGTTTTTTATATATACTGAACATTTTATTAGAGGTATATATGACCTTATTGGTTGCTTCATATATAGTTATACAGAAACCCTACTCAAGAATCCATGGAACATTAATAACCAATAAAACCTCAATTCATGTACTTACAAGTTGGGTTAAGGCCATACATTGATCATATATTGGACTAGGATTCTACGAGTCTATTGACTCAGATGAGATGTGGTCTGGATTTGGATCAAATATACTTATATATTGATTATTTTTATAATATATGTGATCACTCTAGGGATAATTTATCCCTTGTATTGATTTTTTTACTTTAAACCTGTTTTTCAAGATTTCATTCATACTGAGGGAATGTTATTTATTATTTACATACTCTAAATATATACAAATAACATTTTATTTAGTTATTTATTATTTTTTAATGGGACTGACGGTATAATATCTCCATAAATCCTCCATAAACCCCTATTATTATTTAGATGCCTATAAAATATAAGGAGGCATGCCTAAGTTCATGTGGAATTCTGACTAGGACTAAATGACATGGGTTGGGATTTTACATTATAGGTTGTGTTATTGTGGTGAAATTATATTCAATATGAATCAAGGGAATTACTAGTTTCAATGGGTATTATAGAAATATTTTTTGAGTATATCATATACACTTGATTCTTAAACTGATACTGAGATTAATAAACTTAGAGGATCTATTGACAACCCCAAATCTATATATGTTTGAAACTATCTTCCTTACATGAAACAATATATGTGAAATGAACGTTATATAATGATCATGGGAAAAATTTGTTGTAGAATTATCATTTTAAAATAGAGGTTTATGATAGGAATTACCATTTAAGTCATATATGTGATTCAATCAATGCATTCAGCCATGAAATAAAATTGTTCGTTTAGTGGGAGAACATATAGAAGCCATTTTTCTCTATAATAAAATGGGAAATTGGATCCCATGAAGAATCTCTCTTACTTATTAATTAAGAAAATATTGGAAATTAATGAAAATGGGGTAGAATAAATGGGAAGTGTGAACCATGTGAATATTTAAATTTTTTCTAATGACACACAAACACATTACGGGGGTGACAAGTTGTAGATAAACGAGGGTGAATTCCACTGATATGATTTTATTCCCAAAAGGAATTGGAGGATGACATATCATTTTTTGGAAATTTTATTTTGATGGATTTTTAGATCTATGGGATATAGTTTTTGATTCTTTAAAAGTATATATAAAATATGTCTCAAGGAGTATTATTGAAAATAAATTTCCATATTTTTTGATATGGTTATTGATGTTTTATATGTTACAGGGAATTATAAATGATATAAAGGATTGGTAATCACTAAATTAAATTTTGTTTTTATTGGATTATTATGAATCCATCATGTCGTTTAGGTTTATAAATGAATGGTTATATTTATGAATCCTATAATAGGTGGTTGAATGTGGATAAATATTATATATAAATATACACGATTATGAGTAAGATGCTTTTTGTTTAGAAAAAAATAAAAATGGATTTTTTTATAAAAACACATATTAAATATAATTCAGATGGAACATGATAAGCCTTCTTGTAGTTTTGGTGGTCGATATCAATGGGACACCACAATGATTAGGTATTGTAAATGCGAGTATTACCATTGGACATCAAAAATAAATTCAAGGAAATATCGTTTCCTAGTCATTGAAAAAAGATGAATAGAAACTCATTTGCACTAGTTTGTGTGACCTAAAACCATTGACCAGTGGGAAAAAATATTTATTATAGGACCCATAACAAATCATGTATAATATTCATGAACCATCCCATTTATGTATCTAATTTTTTATTAAGACTATAGTGCTGATGTTCATTTCTAGTGAATGTAATGTTTGTGAATGTATGAATAGACGAATCATGTCCATAATCATCCCTCTCTATATGACTGTGAGTTGTTATCAGCATATATATGCACCAAATATTAACCAAATGTTGATCAAAAAAATTTGAGATTTAAAGAATTAATCCATTCAATTTGATTGGTCACTATGATTTTAAAACTCTCAAAAGGTTTTCACCACTATATAATTATATATGTGGTTGATGGTGTGTATTATATGGGGAAACTGATATATTCTAAATCTATTTATATGGGAAAACTATGAACTTTTAATTAATATGCGTGTTTAGTATATAGCTTGTGAAAAATGTGTTTCCCATATGCAAGGGGTTTTAAAGGATTCTGTTATAGTTAAGGCTTTAGTCAAATGAATAAATTAAATACATTCCAAAACTATCAAATTTAGGTAACCTTGATTTGAAGCTCAGTTTGGGGAAATGTATATCTACATGAATGAAGCTAGAGTCCCATTTTCAGAATTTTGGTTATTTTAGTGGAAAAGTGTAAATTAAATATTGAATTATCTAGGTGGGTTCCAAACTAGGTAGATATGCATGGCATTATTTTTTTGAAGGATAATTTTCATTGGAATATGGCTAAAGAAATCTAGAAGGTCATGGTCGATGGTGCCTCATATATAATGATTCCCAAAAATTATTGATTTATGAGAGTAGAATTCAGCCCCCCATTTTATACAAAGCATGAATTAACTCCAATGACTAAAACACAGGATGAATTGAATTTTATCTAAGATTATAATAAACTAAATGGTATAATTTTATAGTAATATTTCACCATTTTAAATGGAAAAACAATATCATTATATAAAGTGAGTAAAATGAGTCATGATTCAATTACATGCACAAAAATATCTATGAATTGGTGTGATTTTATATTCTATAGTATTTTTATGGAGTATTTATGAGTAGTAGTTAGTATTTGGTTGTTTATATATAATATTTTGGAAAATATTCTATAATTTCATCTTAATATATGAGGATCATGTGATGAATTGACCCCATAAATCTCAGAGCTAGTGTATATTGTAAATTACATTGACATTATATATAATTCAATCAGGTCCTATAGGAAAAAATTGTAGAGTAGTCTTGATAAACTAGATATATAAATTAAAAAAGAATAAACAAATTACATCACAATTTTATGATATATTATTGTGTGGATAATAAGATTATTCCATCTAGAATATCTATCCATTAAATTCTCATTATAATTATTGAGTTCTAGGGAAATGGAAAAAATAAATGATAGATCAAATTATTAATAAGTGTAATGTATAAAATAAGTAATAATGAATAAATTATAATAATCATGTTTTAAGGAAAATAAATTGAAAAACATTCCATTTAAATAACTATGTATTGAAAAATAAATATGTAAATGTTATAAACTAAAAAACATACCATCTAATATGTGAACTAAAAATGAAATATATCAATAGATATGTCAAAGAATTATCACATAGATTAAAAATAACTAACAATAACTGAATATAATTCTTAATTTTTGGACATCATATCTAAAGAACATGTAATACTATACCATGGAGAGTTTTCACAAGATGATTTAAAACATCAGATTGAAACCCTTTTAATTTATGAAAATTATTTGTCTCTTAAGAACCAATCGATGCATCAAGGGAATATATAATGCTCGGGCCCAACCATAATTACCAGGACAAGTTATCACTCATATCAAATGATTATAACAAATAATATTCCTTATCAAATATATACATTGATATAGATTTATCAATATTTCCCCAAATAATCAACTAACATTCAAAGTAAAAAACAATGAAAAATGGTATATGGTTTAAGATATAATCATATCCATGAAAATTGATATTGATAGTTATAAGAAATTTAATTTTAAATGGTTATAAAATGTTAAATATTTCTAAAGGGTAAAAAAATAAAAGAATCAAGGTATTTAATTTGATTACTAATCTTGGAAATATCATTTAGAACCAATTTATTTAAATATATATATATATTTTGGGTCATTATATTCCAGAATAAAAAAGTTATGTTAAATTTTTACATTATTTAGAAATTTTTTCAAGTTAATAATAACTTTTAGATCACCTATTATAATGTTAAATATGAAACTTAATCAATTATTTTTATGTTGGTTGTTCTAACCAAAATTAGTTTATGTTTAAAAATAATGATTCATAGATCATGTATGGTAAAATGGGGTCATCATATAACATCCCTAGAATAATATTAAATAAATAATTATTATATTAATACATAAATTATAATTTTTAGAAAAATCATTAAATATGATGATGAAAAATGAAAAACAATTGATGGCAGGTTGTATGTACGCCTTACTATTGTTCATATTTTTCAATGATCACTATAGAAATAATATAAGTAACACTATATAATTCAATATTTTTATATATATTACATATAATATTTTATATAATTATATATGTATATATATAAAATAGTTTTTATGTCAAAGGAATCACATCGTGTCAAGGAGGCGGTAGTCTACCCATCCATGACTGACGTTATCACATTTTAGATTGTGAAAGGGTAATACTTAAATGATATATATTAAGTTAAATAAATAAAAATTTCTAATTAATATCAAATATATATTCTTTATTTAACATATTTTTTCTTAAATCAATCCTTTAGGAATTCTGTGAAGCATTTGATCAAATCACATCGCTTTTTAATAAGAGGTAGTCCACAATCCATAAACAATGTTATCATATTCACACAAAATGGAAGGAATAATGTTATGCATTATAAATAACAAAATTGGTATAAAGAAATTATAAATATCCTATATAAAATATATCATCAGATTTTCCATCCCAATTCTCATCAATGAGAGGTGGTCATGGAAAAACGAACAACTTTGTTCCCTGAGGTAGTAGTTCACTTTTAAAATAAATAATTTTTTCATCACCCATTAGGTGGATGCATGTGAAAGTTTACATATAAATATAACATAAAAACATTGTAATATATTTATTTTTATACTCATTTTATATATTCATTTAATAAAATTAGTTGGGGAAGAAATTAATATAATGATCTCGATGAAATATGTTACCTCTTCTTATGTAACTTCTTTTTGGTTTGAACCAACGAGATTCAATGGATAGATTAATGAGAAATGGAAAAACTCTAGGATGGGGTTGGATATTTTTATGAGATATTTGGGTTGATATGTTTTAAAAAAAATTATTGAGATTCTTGAGGAAGTGAGAGGATATGAGGTATTTTTATGGTTGTGTAGGAGTGGGAATCTATTAAATTATGGAAAAGATAATTCCACAATCGTTTTTTATTGAAAAGTACTCAAATAATTGTACAAATAATTTAATATGTAAAAGAGGGTCAAAATATGGCCATTAAATAGAAATTTTACATGTTTATAGGTAATTTTGGTTCATATGATTATGGCTTGTCACTTATTTAGAATAAAATTCATCTTAATCAATGTAAATAATTTTAACTACATTCACTATTCATTTTTCTTAATTTTCTAAAATATTATACATTAAAAATTATTCTAATTCCTAATATGTATTCTATTTTTCCAAATTCTAATCATGGAAGTTGAAATTACTAATTTAAATTTAATTCCATCGATGAGGCTATAATGCATGTTTCTAAAGTAAATACGTTGAAAAGATTGCATAGTTTTTAAAACCAATTTCAATGTGAAATTGATTCTAATGACGTTAATTGGATTAATATATATATAATATATAAAATAAGAGTTTAAAAATATTTAAAAATAATACTTCTCTGTATAATTTTATTATATGAAAAATTATTTTTGAATTAAAAATCAGTATTATTCACTGTTCTTTTAAAAATAAATCATCATAGAAAATACCAAAAATCACCAAAAAATAATTATTAGGTTTTTATTTGAAATTATTCTTTAATTTGAAACCTATGATTTTTAAAATATCAATAAATTGTATTCAATATATGTTCTCTATTAAAGGTTTGAAAACTGCAAATAAAAAATATAGTATTTTATGCATAAAATTTGGTTTTCCCTTATCTTATGTTTATAGACTCTATTGGATGAATATAAAAATATTATAATGAATAAAATATATATATATATATATTACATTAATATTAAACACTAGTTGTAATTAATTAAATTTAATAGGATAAACATCATTGAGAGAATAAATGTAGTTATATTCTCCTTATATTCAATTGGTTCTGATATTCAGAACTAAATAATTGTTCCCCAATGAATAAATTTTATATTTTGATGAACCATATACATTCATAAGTTAATAATATTTATAACCTATCATTTAATTTCTGGTTTATATCATACAATATGAAAATATAATAATTCGATAATATATTATTTCTCGATAAAACTAGGTCTTCTGTGTAACGTAATAAATTAAAGAAACTACTTGTTGTGTGGGATATAAGCTAACTCATTGTAATATGAAATGAAAGACGTAAATTATGTTTAGATTAATTATTATAGTGACTATATTTTTAATTTTTTAGATATTATATTCCCTTTCACACATTATGTTTCATTGAATATGACCTATCACATATTATTTACTTATATTACATTTTTGGGGTGCCACATTCTCCATAAAATAATTAAATTAAGTCCTTGAAATTAAAAAATGGTCACATTGATAAATTTATTGATATAACCTATTTTTGAATTCCCACATAATTGAAATGGTTTTAAATACATCATCTACAAAAGAGATAGTGGGAAGTATAAAATTCTTATGAAATAACATAAAATGAGGAATCTAAGTTGGAGAAAAAGAGTGGAATGAAGAGATACATACTAGGAGGAAAAGCATAAATATTTATCAGAAGTGATTGAGGTGACCAATGATTACCATGTTAATGATCAATGGAACATTCCATTCCAAAAATCAATAAATCTATGATGTATTAGAAAACTGTCGGTTAAAAAATTATGATATTTCGAAAAAAATCATTTACAATTATTTTCTTAATTTCAAGAAATTACATTACTAACTATGAATATAAAGATATATTCTTATATATTATGTAATAATTCCATATTAAAAAAATTCATGTTTGGGTTGTTCATCAATAAAATTCATACTTCAAGAAGTGGATTTCCAAAAATTATGTTTCATTCATGGAGTAATAAAATAATGAATTAATGTATTTTATTTCCTATAATAGATTAAAAATTATAAATATTTTCCTCAGTATATTCTCTAGAGCCAATATTGTTATGAAATAATTCCCTAAACCCTAAAAATTATACTATTGTCTCATCATTAATATTTATGGTTTAGATATTTAAACAAAAAATTACATAATAACTAGGACATTGAATATGTCAGTGTCTGGCATAAAGTCCTTAAAATTCTTCAATCATGTGATCAATATCCACATGATTTCTAGAAATGATTATTTTTCACTTGAAATACATCTTATCATCTTATAAAATACTATACATATAAATTTAGAAATATATATTATAGTCAAATAGAAATAAGGTTAATCACCAAATAGACTTTTAACAAACCATTTTAATACAACCCAAATATAGAAATGTTTTATCCACTTATTTCCACACATATCCTTCCATGCTATAAATATTATCCTCTGAAAGTGGTAATTAAATCAGTTATTTTATAGGTTCCCCAAATTTATGATAATGAACTCTAAGGGATTCCTTTGGAAGTGTTTTATTCCTTAAATATTACTCTTTATTTCTCCTTGTACCTTCAATTCATGTGGTAATTCATTCCAACACATATAGAATTTCTAGTTCTATTGAGGCACATTTGAATATGTGTGATTCCTAATATCATGCATGTGGGAATTTAATTCTGCTTCTCTCCATGGTTTCCACCACTTAACTTCATAGAAAACTCCATGTTTCTCTAATTTTTTTAATTTGGGATTTGGTTCCGGTCTACAATATTAATAATGTTTTGGGAATAAAAATTAGTAATAAACATGATATTTTTCACTCATACCAAAACATAGTTGCAATTATCAATGTCACCTAATTTTCATTCATTTTCAATGTAAACATCAATCCTTCAGATACCATCCATTGAATAAAAAATCCAGAGATCCTAGTGTAAGTATAAATAGTCATAGTAAAACATATACATATATACATATATACATGATATCATTATCATGACATGTTATCATCAATATGATACACCATAGTCATAATCATTTTTATTCATTATTATTAGGTATTCAAATAGGTCATAATAGTTTGAATAAAAATGTGATTTATCCAATGTTTATCCTTTAAGTAGAATATATTAAGTCCTTAGTATGGCCCGTTTATAACACCACATTATTCATCATATAAATTTAATAATTAATTCATGAAACACTATGTATCTAAAAAACCACTTTGTTATAACCAATCAAGTAAATATAATTATTCCACCTATGTGATTTGAATTTTAAAAAACTGACATACACAGCTGCGTTCAGTATGATATTTAGTGTCCGATAAGAGAAACAAAATTTTGATGAATAATAAAATACCCTTATGAATTGTAATATGACCCTTATGAATATTAAATAATATAATTATTTTATTGTCATATGGTTATAAGATAATGGGATCTTGATTATTTATTCAACGTGATATAAAACGAAATGTAGATTTAAAATTTTTATTTTTTGAATAAATGATTATTTTATTTAAAAATTAAAATAAAATTATTTACAAAAATATTTTTGAAAAAATAAAGTTTTTTTGAATTATAAACATCTACAAATTTTTATGGTGAATTTTTGGTATTTTTCTAAAATACTAGAATTTTCCTGAATAGTAAAATTCTATAATATAACGTATATATACATTTTGAGTTTAATTAACAATTAACAGAATCATAGAAGATGTAAGAACACTTGGTTGGAACTCACATTCATATATTATTATTCATGGTCAAAAAAATCAATACTATATGTTGTCTTTGGAAAAATAATAAAATAATGAGTAAAATAAGGGGAAAAACATCTTCTCTTCTACTATAACCCCTACTACCTCTTCTCTTCACACTTATAAGACATTAATATACACAGTGTTTTGACAAATTACATTACCTAGTCACTCTCCACATCCACGACCTCTTCTAATTTCCAAAATACCAACACCCCTTGCATTAAAGAAAATCCCAATGAGGTGGGTTCATGAAGTAAATTTACAATCTATTTCATTCTATTACATTTCATGTTCCATTATATTGTTATACTCTCCTCAACTTATGTTTCCATATGAAAATGATATATTCAGTATCATATATACAATTAAATTGTATAATGTTAATGGAAGAACCATTATCATTATCCTTAATCTCCCTCTTTTATTTTTTACATGAAATCATCATTCACGAGGTGCCTGTTTATATCATTTATTAATGATGAAGTTTCATTATTCAATTTCCCATTCAAAACTAGTCATGACACCATTAATATGATTGAAATGGTATATAATATATGTATTACAACATATTTATCATTTATAATCTAGTATATGTACATAATAATATATTATATGACTAAAATAGTTCGTAATAATCAAAATATCTCAAAAATGATCTATGTGATTGTAATTAATATTTAATCTAATGATTCATCCTTATTTCATGTAACCAAATGGTGTAAATGAAAATTAACACCGATGAATTTTCATCAATTATATATAAATTCAATTATGCAGATTTACATCCATTCCACATGAAATACATTACTTAAAAACAAGTGTATCAAATTAAGATAATTAGGAAAATGAACACTCTATGACGACATGATTCAATATTATAATTCATCAATAATGAAAAAATAAACTAAAAAAATATTATAACAAAATATATGTCTAATATTTATTTAATTAAATATTATTGTGCCAAATTTTATAATCCAGAACCATATGGTCAAGAGAGGAACATTTGGACTTATGGTAAGGGTTTTCTAAGAGAACCTCCAAATTCTTTTAGGTTTCTCTTATTCTGTACATACATCAATTAAATTATTATTTATTCACATTTACTACACATAAATTCTGTAATAATGTTATATAGGTGTGTACAAACCTAAATTCTACTTTCATTTATTGGGTGTTATATGATTGAAAATGATCTTTTAAAATTTTTTCTTGTAATTCATTTTGGATTCAATGGAATTTCTCAAATGTTTAACTATTTTTAAGAGTACTCTATAATCTATTTTTAGAAAACATTATCTTTATAAAAGATCACATATTATTACAAAAATACTATCTTACTTCAATTATAGTTTTTAAAAAATACTTTTCCAAAATAAATATTCTTTTCAAAGTAAAATAATATTTATCTCAATATTTACTTGATGATTTTATAAGAGTTTTTCTTCTATTTCAAAAAACATGATGATTATTATGTATTACTGGGATTAATTTTTTATGATATAATATAACATATTTAATTGAATTGTTAAGGATTATTTTGACTGTAGATGTGATATGTTAAAATAATTCACAAATTTATGTTGAATGGTTAGTGTTTAAATTAATGTTTAAGTAATGATATTTCCATTATATATATTGGATTAAATATAAATTTATATGTTTTCTAATTTATCCCCATTAATATGAAAAATATATTGGACTTATTAAGGGTCCGGTGGGGGTTGCTATAACCCCTTCGTGTATCAGTAGGTCTCATGAGAAAAACTATTGTCTTGGCATGAGGCCTTGAAAAAATGGATATTTATGGGATTGAGACGAGGACATAGTGGTACGGTTATGATGTCCTACATAATGAATTCCCTAATTGTGAAAATAGTATTCATATTTCATGTGGTAATTTGACAAGTAGAGTACCCATGATGTTATTTTTTGTGGAATTTTTATTCACCTCTTATTCTTTCTATAATGTGTTCAATATTATTTTTAATGGAATGTATTTATAGTTATTCACCATGACTATTTTTTATGTTTATTATATCTTATGCTATATTAAATTCAATTACTAAGAATTTAAAACCACCCCAATATTATTTTTCATGTTCTTAAGAAATAAATAAGTTTATTGGGATTGACTAGCAGAGATAAACTCATAGTTTTAGATGTTTCCAATAAAACTTATATATTGTATTTAATTTCATGTTATAACATCGATCTTATGTATTTATCTTGTTTCTAATGATAAAAAACTACTCTGTCCGTTGGGATGCATATACATTGTTTATATTCCAATGTCATAAAAATAAGGCACTAACATCGGGAAACTACGGTCATGTACATACAATTGGTATTAGAGGAAGATTAGTAGAAAAAATGGACTCTATATTTGGAGAACCTAGATTTGAGAACAAACACCTAAGATAGTATATGAGGATATAACATACAAAAACATCCTAGGATTTTTATTAAGGGATATATTATATGGATTTTTATATCAAATAAATCATTTTATGGAAAATACAAGTTAATGAATTTCAAGAAATGATGATCCTTGGAAAAAAATTTCTAGACAAGGAGTTTCGAGCATCACCCAGGGTATCCTGGAACACAACAATGAGCCTTACCACACACCTGGTTTGACACTCCCAAGGGATATTCTTAGCATAATTAACTTTTTCAATACAATCCACTATGAAAGATTTAAATGTTAATATTTCCTCAAATTAAACCTCATTTATGATTATGAGATTAGGTATGTATAAAATTTCAATTTATGTAACATATTTTTTGTACATTGAGATTATACATTATTATTCATAATCTACACTAGTGTATGAAATTATTGAAAAATGAAGCCTATTAGAAGGATTGAAAACCCCATTAACATGCGTATCTCACGAGGGATTTCCCTCTAATGCAATATAATGATGTTAGCTCTGGAGTTACGATTGGTGATCAGCAACTTATAACACTATTGGGACAACTAACTCAGGTTATGAACAATAACATTACCCATATGGACCATCATGATCCACAACATGGAGAACCAATGTTAGATTAAATTATGTGATAACAACCTCTATCACTCAATGGGACTACAAATCGATTTATAGCGTAGTTGTAGATAAGTTCCCTATAGAATATATTTCACTCTTTGTGAGATAATGAAAGAGAGATGATTCTCCTAGATGTTTATCGTCTATCAAGAGTTGAGGATCAGTGATTGTTCTTAATCAATGAAAAAGGGAAAAATAATAGAGAATTAATAGAGGGATTTTATAGAAATATTCTTGAGAAAAATATTTTCCCCATGAATAATGAGTGGATATGGAAAGAAAATTCTTCAATCTGAGGTAGAAAAAAGACGGAAATCATTCAAAGAATGAATCTTAATTCATGAGGATAACAAGAAGTGACACAGACTACATACGTAATCCAAGGAGAATGATTGATCAATTATTAGATGGGTTAAAACCATTCTTATAAAGGGAACTAGTCTCCCAATGTTTCCTATCATGTGAAGATATATTCTCAAGTGCTACCAAAATAATAAATGAATTTTCTAAGTCTTATGAATTTTAAGGAAAACCAGATATGAAGAGGGCTGCATAAAGCTCTTGAAATGGAAATAAGGAAATGGGGAAGAAGGGAATAGTCAACCTTCTATGCTGTAGTAATTGTAGGATGAAAAACCATTGAACATGCCTGAAGAGAATGGGAGTCTGAGGAGCTCATGATTGAGAACTACCCAATTCTTTTTTTGAGGTATCATTCTAGAAATTTCAATGATTAAATGTTTGTAGGAGGGGATAATGTAACACCCCAATATTTATCACATAAATTTAATACTGAATGCATGAAAAACTATGTCTAATAGAAACACACCATTGTCATAACGTAGCCAGTAAACATAATTTTTCCACCACTATGATTTCAATTTCAAAAAACTGACATACACAGTTGCGTTTAGTAAGATATTTAGAGTCTGGTAAGACAAACATAATTTTTAGCGAATAGTAACATAAACATATGAATAGTAATATGAATAGTAATATGACCCTTTTGAATAGAAAATCATTTTATTATATGATTTTGTTAATTTTATAAATTAATGAGATCTTGATTAAGTATTCAAGGTGATATAAAATGAAATGTTGATTTAAAATTTTTAACTTTCAAATAAATTATGATTTAATTAAAAAATTAAATTAATAATATATAGAATTTTTTTTAAAAAAATATATTTCATTTTTAATTCTACACATTGAAATATTCTTAGGGTAATTGTTTTGGGTATTTTTATAAAATACTCTAATTTTTTATGAATAGAAAAATATAGTAATTTAGCATATATATAAATTATCAGTTATATTCATTATTCCTAGAATCATGGATAATATAAGCACACATGGATTGAATTAACATGCATATATTACAATTAATAGTCTCAATAACTAATACTATTGGGTTTCTTTGGTAAAATAAGAAAATAATGAGTAAAATAATGGGAAATCCCTCCTCCACCCTCTATACTCCCACTCCATATTCTCTTCACTCATATAAGCCTTGATGCTCCTCAATGTTCTACTAAAATACCCCTAACTAGTCAACAACTATGTCTAGGAGATCATTGTATTGGCGAAAGGCAATAACCCCTTCTCATACAGAGATTCTCAAGGAGGTGGATTCTAGAGGTAAAATCACATTATATTTCTTTTAATTTCATTTCATTTTCCTTTATATTGTCAGATTCTCCTCAAATCCACAAGGAAAATGGAAAGGATAAATATAAAATAATCTATATACTATAATTATATGATGCAAAAGGAACAACCATTATCAATTTCATTACTCTCTCTCTTAATTTTTAAACGAAATCTTCGTCCGTGAGGTGCAAATTTACAACCATCATGGAAAATGATGTTCTTTTTTTAAATTTCCACTTTAATACTGGTCATGAAACCATTTTTATGGTTTAACTAATATATAACATATTTATTATAAAAAATTAAATATTTCAAAACTTGTATATGAACATAATATTAAATCATACGCCCAAAATAGTTCTTAATAATAAAAATACTGCTAAAATAATCTAACTGATTATCATTAATATTTCATCTATTTATTTATCCAAATTACTTGAAACCAAATTATATAAATGAACATTAACTCATATTTGTGTTCATAAATAATATATAAAGTAAAATAATAAGATTTACATCCATTCCACATGAACATGATTACTTAAAAACAAGTGAACTGATTATGAAAATCCAAAAAACAAATGCTCTAGAATGACGAAATTAAATATTATAATTTATTAATAAGGACATAAATTAACTATAAAATTAAGATAAACTCAAAAAATTTCTAATAAGTTCTTAATTAAGATATTAGTGTGTTTAATTTCGTAATCTAGGACCATAAGGTCAACTGATGAACATTCAGACTCATAGTAATGTTTTTCTACCCGAACCTCCACATTCATTCAGGTTACTATTATTCCCTACATAAATTAACTAAAATATTATTTATTTATATAAACACTTCCTATATTCTGTGATAATTATATATTTATTTTTTAAATATATAATTCTTCTTTCATTTATGTGGAGTTATATGTTTTAAAAGTATCATAGAAAATTCGTCTAGTAATGCATGTCTGATTCAATGGAATTTCTCAAAATTTTAGCTATTTTCAAGGGTATAATAAAATATTTTTTTTGAAACCATTATCTTTATAAAATATCTCATTTTATTATTAAAATGCATTCTTACTTATCTTCTAGTTTTATTCAATGATCTTTCCAAAAGAACTGTTCTTTTCAAAGTAGAGGAGTATTTATTTGAAAATTAGTCGATGATTTTATAAGTGTATATTCATCAATTTGAATTTTTTTTTACTTTTATGTATTATTGTGGTTAATATATTATGAAATAATATTATATATTAAATATAATGGATTATGTTTGTTTTGTGGATGTGCGATCTGAAACCCATTAACCAATTTACTCTAAATGGTGTGTATTTATGCTTAATGTTCAGGGAAAGTAATTTACATTTCATGTATTAGTTTAAATATGAATGAATATGTTGTTTATGATTATCCCCATTCATATTAGGAATGTATTATAATTAGTTATATTTGAGTGGGGCCCACTATTACCCCTTGGTGCATTGGTAGGTCTATTGAGACAATCTATGGTCTTGACACGAGGCCTTGGAAAATTGGATATTTATGGTCTTTCCATGATTCCTTAACAGTATTGATTTTATGTTCCCCATTATGAATTCCAAAAATATGAGAATAATATTAATAGTTCATGTGATTATTTTACTAGTATAATACACAAGATAATGTTTTATTATGGATTATTTATTCAGCTCTTATTTTGTCCAAAATGTGTTCAAGATTATTTTTAACAGCATGTGTTTGTTGTTATTCACAATGTATAACGAATCAGTTTATTTTATCTACCACTGTATCACTTACCCTTTCTAATCATTTGATATCACCCATTTCATTTTTATCATTTTCTCAAGACATGAAGAAGTTTATTAAGGTCAACCTATAAGGATAAACTCATAGTTGTGGATTCTCTAATAAAAGAAATATGTTGTATTATATTTCATGTTATAATGTTGAATTTATCTATGTATCTTATTTCCAATGATATTAAACAAGTTGTTCCTTTGGGATTCATATTCATGGGTTATATTATAATTTAACAAAATAAGGCATCGACTCTAGCGACTGCGGTCAGGTCATTACAGTTGTGATCAAAAGAATAGTGGAAAACATGGAAACAATGTTTATAGAACATAGTTTGGAGAAACCCAATAAAGATAGTATATGAGGATAAAACATAAAACAAATTCCTGGAATTTTTGATAAGGAATATACCATGTATATATTTCTATAAAATACATCCTGATCTGGATACTACAAGTGGATATGGTTCTGGCACATATGTACCTCGGATTGAAAAATCTGACAAGGCATTTTGGGATTGATCGGGGGTAACCTAGTACACGATAACAGGCCTCACTAGACACCAAGTTTGGCACTCCTTGGGGATATTCTTATGATAATTCAAATTTTCATTACAAGCCATTATGAAGAATTTAAAAGTAAATATTTCTCAATGAAACCATTTTTATCACTATTATTTTGGAAATGTATAGAATCTAAATTTATGTTAATTATTTTTCTACATTAATATTATAAATTATAATTCATAACCTAATATAGTGTATGCAATTTTTTTAAAATTTCACCTTGTGGAAGTAATGGAAACAGCATGAACATGTATATATAATTTATGGATTTCCCTCTCATGCAATATAATGATGTTGGCTCTGGAGTTTTGACTGGTTCTAAGAAACATATAGCCATAATAGGAAAACAGACTTATGAAATGAACAATAACCTTATCTGTATGAAGAATCCAGAACCACAATGTAGATGAGATTCTTTGGATCACTTTTTTCGATAATAGACTCCATCATTCAATGGGACTACAAACCCATTTGTAACTGAGTTGTGTATTAGTTCTCTTGAGAAGATATTTTTCTCTTTGTGATGTAATGAAAATGAGAAGGTTTTCATGGTATTTTATCGTATATCATGAGATGTAGATCAACGGTGGTTGTTAATCCGAACCACAAAGGGGGAGGAAGAAATATAAATGATATAATGGAGGGATTTTAAAGAAATATTCATAGAAAAATATATTACCCTCGAATAGAGTGTGAATATGGAAATCTAACTCCTGAATCTGAGGAAGAATGAGGATTAAAATGTTTTAATGTATGAATACATCGTCATAAGGTTAGAAAGTCATGTTGCGTACTATATACACAATCCAAGGAGCAAGATTGATCTATTATTTCATGGTTCAAAAACCTTTCCTCCCTAGGCCACTAGTCTCACAATGATTTTCATCATATGAAGCTATAGTATCATGTGCTATCAAGATGAAAATGTAATTTTATAAGTCTTATGACTTTATAAAAAAATCTAAAAGCAAGGGATTTCGAAAACACTAGAAAAGAAAATAAGGAAATATGAAAAATTGGAAGAGACGACCTTCAATCCTAGAGTAATTCTAGGAAGAACGACCAAGGAAAATGCCTGATGGAAATGGGAGATGGAAGAGCTTATGATGAAGAACTACCCAAATCATTTTTTGAGGTAACATTCAAGTAATTTCAAGGAAAATAATTCTATAAGGAGGGGATAATATAATACCCAAATATTCAATAAATAAATAAAATATTGAATGCAAGAAACACTAGGTTTCTACAAAACCACATTTTGTTATAACCTATCCAGTAAACATTATTTTTCCACCTCTATGATTTTATTTTTGAAAAGATGACATACACGTTTGTGTTTAGTAAGATATTTAGAGTCTGATACAAAAAAATTAACTTCTTGTGAATAGTATCATACGATTATCAAAAGTATTATGAATAATGATATGACACTTATGAATAGAAAATCATGTTATTATTTTATTATGTTTACGTTTTATGGTAATGAGATCTTGATTAAATTTTTAAGGTGATATAATATAAAATGTAGACTTAAAATTATTATTATTTTAATAAATTATGATTTTATTTAAAAATTAAATTAATAATATTTCAAAAATATTTCAAAAATGGATTTTATTTTTGAAATATATATGTTGAAAACTTTTAATCATGAAGTGTTATGATTTTTTGTAAACACTCAAGTTTTTTATGAATAGTAAATACCGTTATTTACTTTATATATACATTATCAATTAAATTCATTGTTCTTAACATGATATATGATGTAATATGATTTGGTTTGAACTCACATGAATATATTACTATTATTTGTTAGATTAATCAATATTATTAGTTGTCTTTAGGAAAATAAAAAAATAATGATAAATAATGGGAAAACCATCATATCCTCCACTATAACTCCCCGACCACTCCCTCTTATATTCCATCATGTAATCCTTGATGCTCTTCAGTGATCTTATAAAATACCCTTCCCTAGTCACTATTCACATTAAAGAGATATTAGTATTTAAAAATGACTAAAACCCCTTCCCTTAATGAGATTATATATGATGTCTATTGAAGAGGTAAATTTACATTCTATTTCCGTCAATTTCTTGCCAACTACCTTTATATTGTTATCGTATCATAACCTCTTCTATCAAAATGACCATGATAACTCAATAATAATCTATATAATGAGATTATATCATTTTAATGGAAGAACCATAATAAATATCCTTACTCTCTCTCCCGTATATTTGATAAACAAAATCATCATCTGTGAGGAGACATTTTAAAACCTTCGTGAATGAAAAGGTTTCATTCTTTACTTTCCTCTTCAATACTGGTCATGAAAAAACATTATGGTTTAACTAGGATATAATATATGTATTATAACCTATTTAACATTCAAAAACCTTTATATGTACATAATATTAAATTATTTGACCAAACTTTTTCTTAATAATCAAAATGAAGCTAAAATAATCTATGTGATTGTCATTTATATTTCTTCTAATGATTCAACCTCATTACATGTATCAAAATGATAAAAATATCCTATAAAACATATGTATGTTCATAAATAATATGTAAATACAATTCTTTCTATTTATATTCATTCCATATGAACTCTATTACTTAGAAACATGTGAACCGATTATAAAAGTCAAGAAAACGAACACTCCAGAATGAATGAATTCATTACAATAATTTATCAATAAAGAAAAAAATTAACAATGAAAATTATGGTAAACTAAAAAAATTTCTAATAGGTTATTAATTATGTTATTAATGATCCAAATTTCAAATTCCATTACCATAAGGTCACGATCGGAACATTAATACTTAAGGTAAGGGGTTTTTACCTTAACGTTCACATTTATTCGGCCAACTATTATTCACTAAATTATTCTATTAAGTAAAAATATTATTCATAAGTATTCCTCTTATATTCTGTGATATTCTTATATATATGTGTACAAAACATAATCCTAATTTGATTTATGGTTAGTAATATGTTTTAAAAGGATCATTCAAAAATCTGTCCCGTAGTACATGGTTGATTCAAGGGAATTTCTATAATTCTTAACTATTATCAAGGGAACTCTATAATTTGTTTTCAGAAACCATAATAATTTAAAAAATCTCCCCTTTTATTATGAATATACTATCTTACTTCACTACTAGTATTATATAATTATTTTTTCTAAAATACCCTTCTTTATAATTTTAAAGTGTCTTTGTCTCAAGAATAACTCGAGGTTTTTATAGGAGTATCTTCATCTATTTCAATAATATTGGATATTATTATGTACTATTGGGGTTAATATTTTATTTTATCATCTACCATATTTAATTTAATGGTTTACAATAATTTCTTTGCATTTATTAAATCTTAAAACCATTCACTAATTTCCTATGAGTTTCTAGTGTTTATACTTAATGTTCAGGGAATGTTATTTACATTTCTTATATAATATTTAATATGAAGGTATATTTTATTTATATTCTCCCCATTTATACAAGGAATTCATTGGACATAGTATGTGTCAGTTGGGGCCCGCTATATCCCCTTGGTGCATCAATATGTCTCGTGAGACAAACTATGGTCATGGCACGTGGCCTTGAAAAAATGTACATTTATTGTCTTATAATAAGGCCTTAACTATATGGATTTTATGTCATGAATTATGAATTCCCTCATTATGAAAATAGTACTGATAGTACATTTGGTTATTTTACTTGTAGAATACCTGTGATTTTTTTTTGTTATGGATTTATTTATTCACCTCTTATTCATGCCATCGTGTGTTCCAAAGTATTTTTGAAGGCATGTGTTTTTATTTATTCACCATGTCTAATGTTTATGTTTATGATATTTTAGGATGTACTTACTACTATTAATGAGATTTTATGCACACCTATCTCTTATGATTCATTTTATCAGACATGAAGAAGGTCATTCTAATTGTCCTGTAAGGATAAAGTCATAGTTGTGTATATTCCCAATAAAACATATATGTCGTATAAAATTTCAAGTGGTAATGTTGAACTTATGTATGTATCTTGATTGAAAATATACTAAACTACTCTGTACTTCAAGATATATATTTCTTTTTTTCATTCCAATGTAATAAAATAAGGCACCAGCTCCCGGTAACTGGGGTCGGGTCCTTACCCATTTTTGTCTATCAGGTTATGTTTAGTCAGGCCCAAAGAACCATATAGGAGTTGTTACTCCTGGCTACATTTTTGTTATAACCATATCCACTTGTAGTATCCAAAACGGTTATATTCCTAGGAATACCCATGTATTCTATACTTTACAAAAATTATAGGGTGTTATTCAATACATATACTCAAATTATACCTTGTGGCTATGTACTCAAATATATTATTTTTATTTATAGTTCACAGGGTTTCTTCAAAACATTATATAGTAGAATCTATTGTGGATATTCCTCATAAACACGAGATCTATCATGTAATATCAATTACATTGGCAAAAGATACCTATAAATCATGACCCAAAAGACTAAATAATTTAATTCTTCTGGTAAACAAGATACATACTTGAGAAAAGAACACAATAACTAAAAAATATTTTTTTAAATATCAGTGTGGATAATAACATAATTCTATCTATATTATCATTGAATAAAATAATCAATATACTAATTTAGTTGTTTGGTCAAATGAAAAAAATAATGGTGAGATTAAATTATCAGTATGTTTAAAGTAATGTGAAATCAATATTGATTCAATTTGAATAATTAATTTTCAATGTAAATAAATGGAAATAGATTCCATTAAAATAACAAAATAAGGGAAAATAAATAAAAAACAATGAAACTGAAACACATGGAATTTAATAAAATGACTTAAAAATTTATTAATATATATTTCATCACAATATATCATTAATGAATAATTAAACAAAATCAACTAGGGAAATGTTTTATCATTGGATGTCAATTTTGAGTCACATGAAAAACTATAGAATGAAAACAAAATTCATAAGATGGTGTAAACCTATAAAAAAATATTCATTAATTTCGGAAAAATATATTTTTCATGATTATCTAACAATACAGTGTGTGGATATATAATGTTCGGGCCCCACCCTTCTTTACTAGTACAAAGAATTCAACATATTGAATAATCAAATTAAATAATATATATCATCAAATATTTGTATTTAATAAAGGATATGCATTTGTAAATATTTCCAAAAAATAAAAAAATAAAAATTAATCATCATATGAGATGTTTTATATGATTCAAGTAGAATTATTATCCCTAAAAAATGGTGTGGATATTTATAGAAGATCAATGTAAAATGATCATAGAATATTTAAATTACAATAGGTGACTAACAAATGAATTAAGGAAGTGAATTTTATTACTATCCATGGAAAATCAATCATTAAAAATTTCATTAATAATATAATGGTTTGAAAATTAAAACTAATCCTCAAAGAAATGTTGACATGAAATTATATTTATGTCGTACAAGTTGAAAAGAACATTTTTTACTGTTATAATGATTGAAAAATGCATTTTTTGGAAAATGAAAAGATGATTCCATTGAAAACTTTGGTATAAGACATAAAGGTAAATTTAATTCCAAAATTAATTGAGGATTGTTTAAAGAAAACTTTTTTTATTCATTGATAGAAATTATCTTATTTATAAGAAAAATGTTTCTTTCACTAAAGGGTGAATGAAGTTAGGTTTTTATAAAATCATTTTAATATACAAATTTAGTACTAAAGAGTTTTAAATTGTATCAAATACATGAGAAATGTAATGAATAACTATATCAGAGTTAAACTAAAATGACTATTTAAAAATGGTCATATAACTTCGTCAATTGATAAAAAATCATTAAAATTATTCTTGTATAATATAATCTTTAAACATTCTAAAATATCCTATTCAACTTTTAATGTTTTTAATTCATTATCCACTTAAAAAAATACATTAATTTAATTTGTTAAATAAAATTAATTTAAAAATATTAATTATATAATATATAAATTATGTAGTGGATACAGGACACGGAAGATGTATGTTTTGAATAAGAAATTCATCTAATAGATATAAAAAGTGAGATGAAAATCTCATACCTTGTGTATAATTTTTTTCATACGTATTTCTAATCATGAAATAAAAATTATGTTATTTATTTAATTAATTATATTTATGATATGTTTCATTTAAATTATTACCAAGTTTTAAAAATCTATATAATCAATTACGCTTACATCAGGTGTTTTGAACACATTCGATTTATGGGTCGAAAACATCTTTTGTAGCTATACTATTAAAAAAGGGACATCATATAACATATTATGAATATTATTCGAGAAATAATTGTTATATTCATACATATATTTCAATTTTAAAACAATTAATTAAATATGGTTTTGAAAAATCAACCAACGTTACAATTATTGAGATAGTTGGTCGTATGTATGCATGAGTAATTTCCCATTTTTAAGATCATTATTGTAAGAAGAAAAGTAACACTATATCATTAAGAATATGTTAATTATAACGAAATTTTATTTATTTATGAATATATAGTTATATATATAATTCTTATAGTGTTAAAAATCACATCGTGTCGAGGAGGCAGTAGTCCACACGTCTAAGTCAGATGTTATGACTTCTTAGTGTGAGAAAGGGTAACAATGAATATGATATATATTAAATTTCCCTAAATTTAATTATTTCATTAATTTCATATATATATTGTATATGAACCATATATTTAATTAAAATCATCTTTTATACATAAAATTTATCATGTGATTAAATACATCACTTTTAGGAGGTGGTATCCCACACTTCTGCAAACGATGTTATAATATTCACAGAAAATGGAAAGCCTAATGGTATATATAATAAATTAATTTAATAGGTAATAAAACATTATATATATCATATACAATATATATAAAGATAATTTTATCATAATTCCCAACCATGTGATGTGGCAATGGAAACGTTAATAACTTTGTTACTAAATGTGATAGTTCACAGTACATAAAAATTATGTGTTTGTTACACATTAAATGGAACTCTGTGTAAGTGTGGGTGTGAACCACGATATAAAAACATAATAGTATATCTATGATACTATTTCTATTATATTATCCTATAATTTAAAGAGTTTAGTGGGTGAAGAATGAGAATAATAATGGGGATCATGAGGAAAGATGTTACATATTCTATGAGGAAATCATTTTGGTTTGAAACAAACGACATCCATGGTTTGACTACACAACAAGGGTACACTTAGGGGAAATAATAGATAATTTTAGGATCTACACGGTTTTATTTTGATCAAGCCAATGTGACTTGAGATGTGTGAAGAAGTGGGGGGAGAGGGTGCATTTTTATAGTGGTGAAGGAGTGGGAATCATATATATTCGAGAAAAGGGAATGCCACCCATGTTTTCCTAATTTTAAGAGGCTCCAATATAGTTCAAAATTAATTAAAATTGGGTTAGGGTCACAATATGACAATGAAATGGACTTTGGACATTTTAATATCTCATTTGGACACCTAAATTTAATGTTTAGTCTCTTTTAAAGCATAATTATCCCCTCAATTATTGTTAATAATTTTAATATCATTCACTAATATTTTTAACCAAAACAAATTTTAACTTATTTGAAATTATAAATAATTTATATTATATTTATGGAATCCATTTTTCAAAATTCGAATCAAATAAGTGGCAGATCACAATTTATATTTATGATCACATAGGGGACAACAATGAAGGTTTTTAATGTAAAAACATTAAAAACTATCACGGTTTTATTCACAGCTTCAAATAAAAATTTATTAAAATGGAATAAATTATATTAATTGTGAATGAATTGATATAATTTTACTAGAAAAGAAACTAATTATATAATTAATCGCTAGAAATATATTAGATGGAAATGATGTTTTAAATTAAAATTTAGTATTATTCTCTACTCATTAAAACATTAAACTTCAAAAAAAATATAAAAATTCACCATATTTATATTTTTATTAATAAATTTGAAGACTAATTTTTTTATTGAGATATTAAATTTTTAAATGTTTTAAAAAATGCAATTAAAATCGGTTCTCTATTAAATGGCCTTAATATTGCCATTATAAAAATATTTTATTTTAAGTATAAAATTATGTTTGTTCTTATCTCATGTATATCAATTCCACTAGATAAATACAAAAAATATTTCATTGAATATATAATATAAATATATTACATTAATATTACTCATGAATTGAATTTAAATTAATTTATTATTAAAAAATATCTCTATGAGAATAAAAATATCAATACACTCGTTATATTAAA
Organism: Viscum album; assembly: GCA_963277665.1. Lineage (NCBI taxonomy): Eukaryota > Viridiplantae > Streptophyta > Magnoliopsida > Santalales > Viscaceae > Viscum > Viscum album. Next base: position 1,461,207,947 of record OY728142.1, read on the forward strand.
TCGGTTCTTATATTCATTCTTAATAGTCTGATAACTAGTGAATTCATTTAATATTTTTATTAACAATATATTTCCATATGTTATTAAATATTATTATTATTCTCTAATTTAATGGCTAGGTTTTATATTATAATATCAAATATTACTATTTTAATTACATTTTTTCTCTCGGTAAAACTCAATTTTGCAAGTAACTCACGCCATTGAAGAAACCAGTTATTGTGTACAATGTATGAAAACTCTGTGTCATGAAAATTAATGTCTATAAATTATTTTGAATTTATATAAAATACTAAATATATTATAAATGTTCTCCCTAAACCCTCTTTCTTATTTGAATGCCTATGAAATATAAGGGAACATGACTGAGGTCATGTATAATTCTAACTAGGACCGGATGATTTGGGTTGGGATGTTACATCATTGGATATATTATTATTGTGAAATTATAATCACCTAGGTTATATGGAGTTACTTATTTCAATGATTATTATAGAAATTATTTTCAAGAATATCATATACACAATCATTCTACACTGATACTAGGATTAATATGCATAGAGGATTTATTGATAGCCGTAAATCTATATATGACTCTTAACTAGATTCCTTCCATGAAATAATATACTTGAAATGAATATTAACTTATGATCATGGGGATATAATTTTCTATTATTAATATTTCAAACCAGATGTTTGTGATAATAATTACTCTTAGATTATATATTTGATTTAATAAATTCATTCAGTAATAAAATAAAATTGATTATTTAGTGGGAGAACACATGGAAGAACTTTTTCTCTATCATCAAAGGGGGAATATAAACCCATCAAGAAACTGTCTTATATATAAATGGAGTAAATTTTGTACATTAATAAAAAAGTGGTAGAATAATTGGGAACTATTCTCCGTGATATGATTTTAATTTTTTAAATGATACAAACACATTATGGCTGAGAAGAGTTGATTCTAAATGGGGATGAGTTCTTACAATAGGGCACCATTCCCAAAACAACAATGAGGAAGAGATTCCATTTTATTCAAAATATAATGAGATGGATTTTTAGAATAGTATGATATATTTTTATATTCATTAACAATATAACTAGAAGAATAAATAATGATAATTATAGAAAATACTTTTCTAATGTTTTTGAAATGATGTTTGATGTTTGATATGTTAGAAATAATTATAAACAATTTAAATGGTTGGTAATCACTAGATTTAATTTTTTATAGAGGATTTTTATGAATCTATCATGTAATTTGGATTCATTAATGAATGGTTATATGGATTAATCATGTAATAGGTTGTTGAAAGTGGATAAGTAATATATATATGATTATGTGCAAGATTTTTTTTTTAGAAAAAATTTAAAAATATGTTTCTTATAAATTATCATGTAAAACATCCTTCTGACGGAACCTGAGATCGCCTCTTGTAGTGATAGTTGTCATTATCAATATCACCAACAATAGATAGGGTTTTGTAAATATGAGTACTACCATAGGACACTAGTAGAATATTTCATGGAAATATGGTGAGCTAGTTAATGCATATATGATGAAGAGGAACTCATGTTCTCTAGTTCGAGTAACCTAACCGTATAGACTAGTTGGAAAAGGATTTATCATAGGCCTTATAAAATATCATTTATAATATTCAATAACCCTACCATTGATGTTTCTAATATGATATTAAGACTATCGTGTCAATGATAATTACTAGTTAAAATAAATTTTTTGAATTTATTAATGGATGAACCAGGTCTATCTTCATCCCTCCATGTATGAATATAAATTATTTACTATGTATTTGTACACCAATGTTTAATGAAATTTGGATAACTTTTTTAGGTTTTTTAAGTAATTCATACCATATGTTTGGTCATGTTGATTTTAAAACTCTCATAATGTTCTCAACACTATAAAATTATATATGTTATTGATGGTGTGTACAATATGGGGAAACTGATAGACATTAGATCTATCTATATGGGAGATATATGGAATTTCAATTACTTTTGGGGTTATGTATGTCCCTTGTGTAAAATTTGTTTCCCATACATGGGGTTTTTTTAATGGATGCTGGTATGGTGAAGGATTTATTTAAATGAATAAATTATGTAGATTCCAAAACTATTAATTATAGGTAACCATTATTTGTATCTATGTGTGGTGCAATGGATATCTACATGAATGAAATTAGAATCTAATTATAAAAATAATGGTTGTTTAGTGGAAATGCATAAATTCAATATTGAGTTTTCTAGGTGGAAACTGAAATGGTCATAGAGACATGGAATTAGATTTTTGAAAGTAAATTTTCCTCAGAATATAGCTAAACCAATATAGGATTTCAAGGACGATGGTTCCTCACATGGAATATTTCTCAAATATTATCTATGAATGATAGATTAATTTAGTCCACTATTTCATACATTGCATGAAACAACTAAAATGATTAAAAATATTTTTCGTTTTAATTTTATCATAGAATCTAATAAACTAAATTGTATAGGTTTATAGTGGCATTCACAATTTTAAATAAAACAACATTATCAATATATAAATTGAGTAAAATGATCCACGATGTAAATAATTTCCAAAAAATCTTGGTGAATTAGAGTAATTTTGTATTCTGTAATATTTTTATGGAGACTTTATGAGTAACAATTAGTCATGTGATGTTTATATATAAAATTTTGGAAAATATTCCATATTTTTATCTTAATATAAGTGGATAGTTTAGAAACCTAACCCCATAAATCATGGATTTGTTGTCTAATATTAATTACGTTGACTTAATATATAATTTAATAATGTCTTAAAGTAGCATATAGTTTTATGGTCTTGATAAACTACATACATACATGATAAAATAATACACTAATTACAACATAATTTTACAATATAATAGTTTGAGGATAAAAACATTATTCCCTCTAGAATATCTATCAATAACATTCTTAGTATACATCTTGTGTTCCAGGGAGATGGAAAAAAAAGGAGATCTTACATTCTTAGTAAGTTCAATGTACAAAGTATTCAATAATGAATAATTTATAATAATCATGTGTCAAGGTAAATAAATGGAAATATATTCCATTTAAATAATAATATAAGGAAAAATAAATATGGAACTATTATAATATAAAAGATATTTCATATGTTCTATGAAATAAAAATGAAATATATCAATAGATATGATGATTAAATATATCAGGGATGAATATTAACTAAAACAGAATGAGTAAAATGCATAATTGTTGGATATAATGTATGAGGGACATTAAAAACTATACAATGGAGAGTTTCCACATAATCATTTAAAACATCATATATAATCCCACATAACATATGAAACTAATTTGTATTCTGAGAACCTATTGATGCAATGAGGAACTATATAATTATTGGGCCCCACCATTTATTACCAGTCCAAATCATTACTAACATCGAATGATTGTAATAAATATTATTCCTTATCAAACATATGTATTGAATAAATTATGTATATATATCAATATTGTCCTGAGTAATCATATAATATTCAAAGTATCGACCAAAGATAAATTGTTAATCATGTGGTAAATAATCATATCCATAAAAATTATATGTATATTTAGAGGAAATTTAATGTAAATTGTTGATAGAAAGATAAATATTTAATAATAAAAAAAAGAATCATGGAATTGAATTTTAATATTAATCATGGAAAAATCATTCATAACCATTGTATTTAAAACAATTATCCTTTTTATCAAGAAAATGAAGCTTGATAGAAATAATGATGTGAAAATACTTATATGTTGAATGAGGTAAAACGAACATTACTTTTTAGGATAAAAAGTTAAAAAATGTATTATTTGGAAAATGATAGGAAGATTAATTTTAAAAAATTAATAAAAGAAAAAAGGATACAAATTTATTCAATATATATTTCTCAAAATGTTATAATTTTTTTTTAAATCCTTTCTAGAAAACAAATTCGTTATATGAAAACAATTTTTCTAAATAAAGTGGGAATAATGTTAGGTTTTCTTGAAAAAATCATCATCGTTGTATTTACCAAATTGTGAAAATTGATCATAATACGTCAAAATTCTAATGAATAATAATAAGAGAGGAAAAATATTGGTTTTATTTAACAATTTTAAAATAATTAAATTTAATGGCACTGAATTATGATTAAAATTAATCTTGAAGAAAATAATATTTAATCATTCTATAGTTTAAAATACCTCTTTGAAATATTTTAATTCATTAGCCCCATGAAAGAGAAACATTAATCTAATTATTTTAATTCCATTAATATAAAATTATTTATTATATAATAAATCAATGGGGTATTAGATACACTACACAATATTAGTAATTTGTGAATATGACAATTATATCATATATGTAGAAAGAGAGATAAAAGTCCCAACCCATGCATTAGATATATCTTATCTATCTTAATATTCCTAATTAATAAAGATATGTTACTTATTTAATTTATTTAGAACATTATTTATGTTTATCATAATTTTTGGATCACTTATTTTTATGTTCAACAAAACTAGTTATTCAATAATGATTGCATTGGTTATTCTGACTGAATTTGGTTCATATATCCAAAGAAACGTTTATAGGTCAACTATGGTTAAAGGGGGTCATTAGATAACATCACATCATTAATAATAATGAAATAATTGTTATATTAGTACATAAATTATACCTTTACAAACAATCAATAAATATGATGATTTAAAATGATAATATATTAACATAATGGAGATGGAAGGCCATATGTATGCCTGAGTATTGTTCCCATTATTCAATGATCATTATAAAAATATCTTATGAAAAAATTTGTAAATCCATATTGAAAATTATATCATAAATAAATTTTATTTACTAAATTATATATATATATATAACTGTGTTGATGTAAAATGAATCACATCGTTTCGAGCAGGCGGTAATCCACATTTCCATGACTGACGTTATTGCAATTTAGTGTGTGAAAGGGTAATAATTTAAATTATATATATTGTAGTTAAATAAATTTAATTATGTCATGAATATCATATCAATGTTTTTTATCTCAAATATTATTTATTAAAATCATCCTTTTTGTACTCTCTGTATCATTTTATCAAATCACATCTCTTTAAGGAGGAGAGAGTGAATTTATCGACCAACACATTTATCATATTCACAAAAAATGGAATGAAAAATATTATGAATTATAAAATATTTAAATAGGTATAATGAAATTATATATATCTTATACAACATATACCATCATATTTTCTATCATAATTCCCAACCATGATAGGTGGTCATGGAAAAACAAACAACTTCGTTATGCGAGGTGGTAGTTCACTGTAAACATAATCAATATGTTTGTTATCCATTAGATATATGTATGTGTATGTGATGGTATAAAACATAAATTAAAAACATTATACTATATATTATATAATATTAATTTTATATAGTCATTTAATTAATAGAGATTTTGTGGGGTAATAAAGAAATAATGCTAAAGATCTTGATGAAATATGTTACCTGTTCATGGGTATATTCATTTGGATTGCACCAAATGGATTAAATGGATGGATTTATGGAAAATGAGAAGATTGTAGAATGTGGGTGTGGATTTTTATGAGCTATTTGGGTTGTTATATTTCATGAAAAAGTTCACTAAGTGGTGTATGGAAGTGGTAGGAGAGGATGCCTTTTATATTGGTTGAGGAGTTGAAAACTTTTAAATACTAGAAAAGGGAATTAGCCCCCCTTCCCCTTGGAAGTGACTACAATAATGGTCTTAATTAATTAAAATGTTGTATAGGGATTATATATGACCATTAAATGGCATCTTTACATGTTTCTAGTTAATTTTGGCCCTTATGGTCAGGATTTTCTTCCCAATTAGGCATAATATTCACCATAATCAATGTAAATAAGTTTTACTACATTTAAATTTCATTTTGGTCAAAAATAGACTAATTGAAAATTATAAATTATTATTATTCCAAATAAAAAAATCAATTTTTCCAAATTCCAAACATGTAATTGGAAAAGGTTAATTTAAATTTAATCACATTAATGGGACAACAATGTGTGTATCCAATGTAAAAATGATCAAAAGATACATTGTTTTTATAAACAATTTCAATGTGAAAATGATTAAAATTACCATAATTGGATTAATATATAAATAACACATAAATTTGGATGTTAAATACACTTAAAAATATAAATTCTCATTATAATTAAATTATATGAAAACATATTTGGAATTAAATTTTTTTTTATTCACTATCCATTTAAAAAAATCAAACAAAAATACCCAAAAATAACCCTAAGATAATTTTTATGTTTTTCATTATCATAAGTGGTTTATTTTGACATAAACTATTTGTAAAATTTCTATTAATTGAATTTAATAAATGTTCACCCTTAAACGGTGGTAAAATTACCATTATAAAAATATAGTATTTTTTGTAAAAAAATGTGGTTTAATCTTATCTTATGTATATCGACTCTATTTGATGAATATATAAAATATATTACTTAATATATATATATATATAGTAAATTAACATTACACACTAATTGTAATGAATTTAATTAATTTGGATAAATAATCATTTCGATCATAAAAATAGAAATATTCCGTTATTTCAATTGGTTCTGATATTCATATATATGTAATTTTCATACAATTATTTAATTTTACATTTTTATAAACCATATATTTTCTTAAGTTATTTTATAAAATTAATAACTTGAAATTTAATTTCATAGATAAATCATATTATATTAAACAATATTAAATTAATAATATATTTTTTCTCGATTAATCTCTGTCTTGTGTATAGCGTAAGACATGGAAGAAACTCCCTGTTGTGTGGGATGTAAGATAACTAATTGTCATATAGAATGCAATATCTATGTTGTATTTAATTTTTTTATTATAGTAAATATATTATAAAGTTTTCAGATATTATATTCCCTTGGGAACTTGATGTTTCATGGAATACATGCTATCAAATATTAACATCCTTCATTAGAATTTTGGGGTGTTACATTTTCCCCAACATAATTAAATAAAGAACACTAAATTTAAAAATGATCTTGGTGATAAATTGATTCATATTTCTTATGTTTTAAATACAACATAATGGAATGGGTTTTTAAAACACCCTATAGAAAATAGATAGAGGGAAGTAAAAAGGTCACATGGAATAACATATAATTATGACTCAACGTTAGAGACAATGAGTTGAATGTAAAGATAAATAAATGGGGGAAAAGAATATATATTTTTGGGGACTTATTGAGGTCATCAATAAAAACCAAGTTAATGATAAATGGGACATTCACAGTATAAAATTAATAACTCTGATTATTTATAAAATATTTGGTTAATAAAATTAAGATATTTTGAAATAGTTTTTCTTTTAAAATAATTTTCATAATGTTTAGAAATTATGTTACTACTTATGAATAAAGGGAAACTTAAATTAATGAACCTTTTTAATTCGAAATAAAAAATTTCATATTTAGGTTTTTATTCAATAATTTCCATACTTCAATAAATGGACATGAAAAAATTATGTTTCATTCTTAAAAAAATAAAATGAATAATTAATTGATTATAATACCTGTAATAGAGTAACATATCTTTATATTTGTATTTAACTCATCTTTAAATCCAATGTGTTTTTGAACGAATTCTCTAACCCCTAAAAATTAAACTATTGTCTCACCATAAATATTTATTTGTCAAATTTTTTAACAAAAACAATGAAATATTATCATAGATATTACGTAGGTGAGTTTCTGGAATAATGTGTTTAGCATCCTTAGATCATGGGATAAATATCCATAGATATTCCAGACTTGATTGGTTGTATCTCAAAATTCAAGTTATCAATTTCTAAAATAATAGTTATGTAAATTAAAAAATAAATATTATAGACATACATGAAATAAGGTTAATAAGTTAATATAATTTTAACAAAGGTTGTCAATACAACATAACTCCATATAATTTTCATCTATTTATTTCCTCACAGATCCTTCCATGTATTAATGTTTATCTTTTATAAGAGGGAAATGAATCCAGTAATTTCTACGTTCCCCAAATTTACGATGAAGAAATATAAGGGATTCCATTGGAAGAGTTTCATTCCTTTAATCTTTCTCTTAATCTATCCGTAGAGATTCAATCGATTATGTCATTATTTCAAACACATAAATCATTTCCCATTTCCAATGAGACTCATTCCAATTTATGTTCTTCCACATTTATAGCATGTGAGAAAATTATTATTCTTCTCTCCATGTCATCCACCACATTACTTCTTAGAAAACACCAATATTTTATTATTTGTTGATTTGAGAATAGGATTAGGTATATGATGTTAATGATATTTAAGGAAAATGATTTGGAATAATCATGATATCTTCCACTCATATCAACACATAAATAGGATTCTCATTGTCATGTCCTTTTCCTTCAGGTTCAATGAAAACATCAATACCCTAAATACCATCCATTAAATTAAAAAACAAAATAACATAGTATAATTAACAATAGTCATGGAAAAACATATAATCATTTATCGGATATCTTAACCTTGACACATTATCTCCAATCTGAAAATTCATTGTTTTACGATTTGTTGTTCAGTATTATTGTCTATTCTAATAGTTCTTAATGGTTTGAATAAAAATGTGGGTCATTATATGTGTGTCTACTAGTAGGGTCACACCAAGTGTGTAGTAAGATAGATTTTCAAGTACCTGGTTATGCTGAGTGAGTCCAAAAGAACAGTGTTTGATTTGATAATCCTAGGTACATCAGTGCTAGATCCACATCAACTTTTATTCTCTATAAATATATTAATTCCTAGGAATACCCAAATAATCTATAGTTTAAAAAAATTATATGGTGGTATTAAATATTTATATTGAAATTATACCATTGGATTATTTAATTGAATCTATGTTTTCCTAAATATAGATAACAAGGATTCTATAAATTATTCTCTGATTGAAATATTTTGTTATAAACCTCATAAAGTCTACATTCATCATCTACTATCAATTACATTAGAAAAGATACCAATAAATGATTATGTAATGGACGGAACAATTTAATTGTTTTGGTAAACTATATTAATACATGAGAAAAGAACACAATAACTACAAAATTTTTAAAAATACCATCGAGTATAACAACATTATTATATCTATAATATCCTTGAATAATATTTTTCGTATACTTATTGAGATGTTGGGTAAATAAAATGAAAATAATGGTGAGCTTAAATTATCAGTATGGGTAATGTATAGTGGAATCAATAATAAATCATTAAGAACAATCAACTATCAAGGTTAATAAAAAGAAACAGATTCCATTAAAATAAAGATATAAGGGAAAAAAAAGAAATCTAGGAAACCAAATCAAAAGGAATTTAATAAATTAACTAAAAATAAAATTTATCTATATATATAATAGCACAAGAACTCATTGATGAATAATTAATAAAACTAAACTAGGGGAATGATTAATCATATGTTGTCAACTCTGAGCCAAATGATTAACTATAAAATAAATAATATTTCACAAGACGGTGTAAAAAATATGAATAGAATTATATTTAATTTGTGAGAGATATATGACTCATGATTACATATTGATAAATTATGTGGATATATAATGTTTGGGACCCACCAATTATTACTAGTCCAAAGCATTAAAAATAGTAAATAATCAAAATAAATAAAATACCTTATCAAATATTTGTATTGAATAGAGGATATGAATTTGTAAATATTTCTCAAAATAATAAAATAAAATAATAAGTAAACATCTTATGAGAGGTTTTTTATGTTTCAGGTAGTAATCATATCCGTGAAAAATGATATGGATATTTTTAGAATAATCAATTTCAAATGATCATAAAACATTTATTATTTCAAAAGGGGACTAACAATGGAATAAAGTAAGTGAATGTGAATACATTTCTTAGAAAATTAATAACAAAAAATTTCATTCACAAAATTACTGATTTGAAAATAAAATTAATCTTATAATAAATGATGAAATGTAATTATACACATAATCTATGATTTACAAAGAACAATCTATTTTCATGGTAAAATTTTAGAAAAATCCATGTTTAGAATACTGCAATATGATTCCATTGAAAACATTGGTAAAATAAATAAGGTTAAATTTAATTTCATAAAAAGGTAATAAAAATTTGGCTTCGTCCCCAACCTTTAAAAAAGGAGATTGAAGTCAGGTTTTCATAAAATCATTTTTAAAACGATATTAAGAATAAAAGTGTGGTAAAATGGAAGACATACATGAAAAAATTATTTAATAACCAGATGAGAGGTAAATTATATTATATATTAATAAATGGTAAAATAATTTCATGAATTAAAAATATAATTAATTAAAATTATTCCTCAGTAAAATATTCATTAAACATTTTGAAGTGTCCCATTAAACTTTATAACAATTTAAATAAAAATCCATGTACATTAAAATCATTAAATTAATATGGTAAATAAGATAAATAAAAAAGTGTTAATGATATAACATATCAATGCTCTAGTAGATACACATCATTCAAGATACATGTTTTCAATAATAAAGTTATCTAATAAGTGAAAACAGTTCGATGAAAATCCCATACCTTGTTTATGATATTTGTTTTATGACTTTCTAATCATGAATCAAAAAAATTATTTATTATTTAATTTGTTATTTTTATCATAAATATTATATCACTTATAACTATGTTTTAAAAATCTACATAATCAATTATTTTTAATTTAGGTGTTTGGACCACTTTCGGTATATTGGTCGTAAAAAACATTCTTAGGTCAACTATAGAAAAAGAGTGTAATTATATAACATATAAATTATAATATTAATGAAATAATTATTAAATAAATACAGAAATTATAATTTTAATACAAATAATTATTTATGGATATGAAAAATCAACCAACATTATAATCTTTCATATTGTCTGTCATACACATGCATGAGTAACGTCCAATTTTTTAAGGATTGTTATTGAAAGAAGGTAAGTAATAATAAATAATCAAATAATTATGATTTTATCAAAAAAATTATTTAATCTTATATATCTATATATATAATTTTTATTATAGGAATGAAATCACATCATGTAGAGGATGTGGTAGATTACAAGTCCAGGACAAATGTTACAACTTCTTAGTGTGTTAATCGGTAACAAAGAAAATGATATATATTATATTTCCAAAAATGTAATTATATCATTAATATCATATATATTTTGTTATATCACATATATTTAATTAAAATTGTCTTATATATATTCCATGTATTGTGTGATAAAATCACATAACATTTAGGAGGCGATAGTCCACACATCCGCAAATGATATTATAATATTCCCAAAAAATGGAAAGCATAAAGGTATTTATAATAAAATAATTTAATAGTTTTAATGAAATTATAAATATCATATATAATATATGTATACGTATTTTCTATCATAATTTCTAACCATGGGGTGTCTTAATGGACAAATGAATAACTTCATTACATGATGTGTTAGTTCACCATACATAGAAATGGTTTTCTCGTCACCCATTAAATGGAACTATGTGTATGTGGAGGTACATACCATGACATAAAAATGTCTTATTATATTTATGATACTATTTTAATTATATTATCATGGGATTTTATGAGTTTAGTGGGTGAAGAAAGAGAATAAACTTAGAGATCTTAAGGAAATATGTTACTTCTTCTTTAAAAAAATTATTTGGGTTTGAACCAAACAACATCCTTGGTATTATTTCACCCTAAGGGAAAGATTTTAGAATGATGAGAGATGTTTTAATGAGCTATTTCATTAGATTTTGGTTGATCCAATGTGGATTGAGAGGGGTTAGGATGTTGGAGTAGTGGATGCCATTTTATTGTGGAGGAGGTGTGTCACTCTTTTATATTTTAGAAATGGGAATCCCACCCATGTTTTTCAAATTTAAAGAGGCTCTAATAAGGTTAAAAATTAATGAAAACAAATGTTATAGTCTAAATATAAAAATAAAATGGATTTTTGACTTGTTTATAGGTTATTCTGGTGCTTGGGTTAAATGATTAGTCCCATGTTAATCTTAATTTTCACCTTACTCATTGTAATTAATTTTAATAACATTAGCTGATATTTTTTACCAAATAAATGTTTACCTTATTTGAAAATATAAATAATTTTTATTACAAGATTGGAATCCATTTTTTAAAATTCCTATCACCGAAGGGGTAGAACGTAATTTAAATTTATGTCCACATACAGGATGACAATGAAGGATTTTGATGTAAAAACATTAAAACATTGTGTGGTTTTATACACAGTTTCAATGTGAAATTGACTCAAATGACTTAAATTAGATTAATTGAGAAATCGTTTTAATAATTTTACTCTAAAGGATATTAATAATATAATTAATCCCTCTAAATATATTAGATTAGAAAAGATAAATTGAAATTTAGTATTTTTCATGACTCATAAAAAAATTAAATTTAACCAAAAAATATTAAAAATCACCATAATAAAATTTTTAAGATTGAAATTATTGAATAATTTTATATTGAAATATAGTGTTTATAAAGTTTTAAAAACATTTAACTAAAATATTTTACATATTAAATAGTAGTAATATTGCCTTGGTAATAATACTGTATTTAATGAATAAAATTTGTTTTATTCTTATCACATGTCTATCAGTTATACAAAATAAATATAAATAATATTTCATTAAACAAATAATATATATATTAAATTAATCAAAATAAATAATTTAATTTACATAAATATATTATGATAAAATAGCTTTGTGAGAATATAAATTATGAAGATTCACTTTACATTCAATTGTTTCTCATATTCATTTTTAATTAACTAGTAACGAATTAATTCTTTTAAAATATTTTTCAACCATATATTTTCATAAGTTACTTCATAATAAATTTTTTATCTAATTTAATGGCCTGGTTATAAATTTTTATATTAAATAATAATATTTTAAAAATGTATTGTTTCTTGATAAAACTCAGTCTTACATGTAACACATGCCATTGAAAAATATAGTTATTGTGTTAATGGTATGAAAATATTTTGTTCTATAAATTGGAATAAATAAATTATTTTAATTTAATTAAAATAATAAATATGTTACAAAATTTATAGATATTATATTCTCTTACACCCTTTTTTTCATGTCATATATACTAGAAAATACAATCTTCTTATTTTTATTATCGGCATGTTACCAATAGAAAAATAATGGACCAGTGAATTCCATAGAAATATTGATTTTGAGATTCATGGTGTTTCCATTTTTTGAATAGTTAAATTATTTCTCATTATGTGTTTTCTAATTTTCTATAACTATGAAGAGAATGAACACAAATATTGGGTATAGTTTCTTTGAAACACATTGAACAGTTCATACTAAAAGGAAAGAAGATTTAAATTGCAATTATTTTTATACTATATAAACATCAATAGAATAGTGAGAGTATTTCATCCGATTTTATATATTATATTCGAAACAAATATATTTGAAATATTTATCATTCTAATGGTGAAAATAAATTGAATTAACAAAATTGGGTGGGGGATTTCACTATCACAAAAGGATATTGAATTTCGATCCATTGGTATATCCATGTATATTATTATACACATTGTTTGTCAAATAAAACTTCTTTTTGAGGATTTATTCTTATAATACCTATTATAGAACAGAATTGGAGATCAATAATGCATCTACATAGATTTTAGTATGAACACATCTATATTATTGTAATGATTATGTTATTTATATATATATAATAGAAGTGATGGTGCCTCATAGTTTTGTGAAAAAGGTGTTGAAGTGATCTGATCCTTCGGTTAGAAGTTATCATGACCATAAATAATCTTATATTGTAGTTTTATATGGAATTGATTGACAAAATACATTATATCATACAAAATAAGAAAATAATTGTTTTTGGGATGACCAAAATATCATCATTATATGCTCCATAGATCATCCTTGTGTGAGTGGTCCAAAAAATCAGGAATCCCTTGCATATTTTTTTACAAAATATTATGAGGAATAATAATTGTGGTTCAGTGAAATGAATTTTTTAAATACATGTTCATTCCCATGTGTGATGTTATGTGAAGTAAAAAATTCATTTAAATGGAAATAATATGTTGAAATAGTAAACCTGATATTCATTCCCTCTATGGGTGCCTCTAGGACCTATCAATTTTGATTATTATTGTATCAGTTTTTATAAAACGAAAAAATTATAATATTCGAATAGTGATTTTTAAATTTAACAAACATCACATGTAAATGATTAGGTTCTAACAACTTCTTTCCTATGAGTGCATCATAGGTTCTCAAAGAGTTGAATCTCTTCCCATATATTTACACTTGTTTGTCCATTTGGATTCTTGAGAATAATATGTTATTATATGAGATTTCAACAAGAGTTATATTTTGATCAATACAAACATTGAAATAAATTAATAAAAATATTATAATACCATATATTTTGAGAATATTTATTTAAAATGTACTATCAGTTTTAGGATAAAATGTTCTTATAAAACAAAAAAATTTATTCACTTCATGTTGAGGTATTTAAATTTTTCATTCAAACCTTTAACTATGATATGATAGTCCTTGAAAAAATGACCACATTTTATATAAATTTTATGGTTTGTCATGTGGGAAGTCCTATTGAACCAAAATTAATTACAGACATTGAATTTCAATCCACCACTTCTCAGATCACATTATTTCTTTTAAAATTCATATAAATGCATATGAAAAAATAAATTTTGGTGTCCTCCCATTTCCATATAGATATATTAAAAGTTATCATCATCTCCAAATACATTTTATTTCCTAATATATAATTCAAACAAACCAATTATTGAGATACATACTCTATAATAACACTTTTTATGTAGTACCACCATTAGTGTTTCTTAATATCTATAAAAAACATTTATCTTCCTGAAAAAATATTGAATGTTGTGTTATTGTTAACATTAATGAACTAATTATTCATGTATTATTGTAGGGGGTACAAATTTGGTTCCAAAATAATATGAATTTTCAATTGAAAAAGATGAACATATAAATATTTTAGACCTTATTTTACAGCTCCATATCAATATTCAATGCCTCATTGTTCTTTTTAGATATTTATTCTTGAGAAATAATTTTGATTGGATGGATTTCAAACCATATAATCTGATTTAAAAATTCATAGATTAAATTGCATGGGCTATTGTGTCTATTTGAATACTCATTAAAAGAAAAGTATCATAATACATTCTATATAGAGAAATTTGTAACTTGATTACATTTTATGAATGGTAGTGTCTTGATAACTCATAGTCATTTATTTGTTTCTTCCATATTCTTTAATGAAAATTTATACATAAATCCATTAGGATTAGTATATGTATAAAAAATATCCTAACTTCGATTATTTTTTAATTCTCTAATGCAGATGTTACAAAATCTAATTCCAAATATTGCATTGGTAAAAAAATTTCTGGGGTCTTTAATTCATATGAAACATATATCGTTATAATACCAAATTTCATAATGAAACATAAAAATCCCTTTAAAATAAATCATAACACTATATTATAAAACCTTCTAAACTATATAGAAATGTATTTATTAGAGTAGTATCTATCTTATTCTTAATATCCTTATTACTTCTCTCACATTATTTTTTCTAGCAGAAAATCACATCCATTAATTTTATCATGGTTAGATTATTCTACAATCATGATAATGTTCTCTAAAAATGATGCTAATATCCATGTATTGAAATTAATATATATTTGTTTTCTCAATTGAACGTATGGGACATTATTTTATCAAATCAATTTTCCAAAAAACTGTATAAATTCCCTCCCATGTAATTTCAGGACCTATGAATGAAAATTTTGTATCTAATATTTATAAAATATATACATGTAATATAATCTCTTATTATGAATGGGATTTTCCACAACCTGCAAATAAAATTTAATCTCGTCATTAATTTTATAATATAGAATGACATAATCAAAGAAAAAATCCTTAATTTGTCATAGAAATCTATAAATACCCTAATGATAAAAAATATGACCATTTATAAGGATTTTAAGCCATATATCCATCAAAATTATTACAATTTAACTATCTCATATATTGAATGATATATTTTGTATATACACTGTATTTAAACATAATTTATGTTTTCTCGATCAAACATTATCATTTGTGAATTATGGATCCCCAATAGTATAATAATATAGAATCATTAATATGTGGTAAAAGTTACATTTTTAGATTCTGGATTTATTTACCTCCAATTGATCATTGAAAAAACCCATTGATCCATCCATCAACTTGACGAAGGGAACCATTTAACACCAATGAAAAGAACATGGGAATATAAATCCTTATTATAGGTTTTCTTGATGTTTTTTCATTAACTCTTCTAATTTAGTGGATTCTATTCACTATGAAGTAATCTTATAATAAATGAACCTTGTATGAGTTCATAAGAAAATCAATCAACATGTTAGGAGGGAAGACCAATTAGTTCATCAATAAATATAGAAATATACTCATATATAATTGTAATATGATTTATTTTAAATTAATATCATTAAATTTTTTTAATAGTCATTTATTACTTAGTATCAAGATTCACATTATAGAAATCCCTTATAATGGGATTTTTTTATTTTTTATAGAATTGTATTCGATGATTGAAATATAAAATATGTGATGTCTGATTTAATATTATAAAATAATTTTTTATAAGATCTATTTATGGAGATCCAATCGATCAGAAACATAACATTAAAATCTACCATGGTACGAGGATCTAGATCAACATGTTGAATTTCAAAAAGAATCTTCATCAGGGAGGATTATTAAACTGTCGATTAAATCCATGAACCATCATGATATTTCCAATACAAATTCATTATAACATGCCTCAAGACATGAATAAATATCATCATATACTCTGAATGATATAATTTAATTCAGAAAAATAATAATAAAATTATATGTTCATAATAAATAGCATGCTTATCACCACCTTAACATCATGAATTTTATTCAAATCAATCATAAACCATTACATTTATTTATGTGTAATAAATAAAAATAACTATTATTAAAAAAAATTGTTTCAAACTCAGGATTTATTTTTACAGTACACCATTATTTTATATTTTTATTATTTTATCTCAATTATATGTTGTCAATTTTCTATTTCTTATTCCATTCGCAATTCATACAATAGAAATATGATCAAATACATCATAATAGATTGTATTTAGAATGAAACAAAACCAAATCTTATCATTACGGAATGGAAATCGTTGTTTGTAGTTAGTAACACTTGTTTTTCATTGAGTGATGATCTAGTTATTACCCAAAAAAATTCCATGAATTAATAACCCAATATATATATATATATTCTAGAGAATTCACATTGTAGTTTATATCTTGGTTGATAACTCATTACTACAAAACTAGATACTCTATACTTTTATAAAATTTTAGGATGTTTTCTTATATTTATGATTATATCATTGGGTTTTAACTAATTTTTTCTAGTCCAAATACCTAATAATATCTAAAAACTATTATAATATTAACTATGGTGATCCATGTTCAAAATAAATAGATCATAAATCATATCATATGATTATTATTTATATGAAAAAATATTAAAAAAACTGAATAGAATGGTTTAATCTATTTGGAGACTATACACCTCAATAAACAATTTTAAAATATTTACGATATCTCTGAAAAATATTATTCTCACATGAAATCAAATTTTACACATGAAAGGTAATAAATTTATTCAAAAATATGTTAAATAAAACTTATAATAAGGTAGGACAAAATAAACATTTTAGTTAAACATACAATCAATCATTTGAATATCATAATGGATTATATTATGAGTATATATATATATATATATACTGATACACAATAGGTTCACGAAATAACATAAGATATTAATACCCCATAAATAATGAATTATTTAAATTGTGTCATTGAATAATGATATTAGTACGATTGAAATAATGAATAATAAGAGTGGTGAAATTTTTTGATAGCCATAAGCTATGAGAAAATATCATATAAAAAATGGAATTGAAATGTGTTACATACTAAAGCGTATGATAATTATTACATATGTAGATACTCACTATCATGACCATCACTACATAGTGGAAAGAGTCCCATAGTCTATAAGGATACCTCCCCAATCATCGAAACATAGATACTAGAGTCCCATAAGTGATTGAGCTCAATCCTCGTTAACAAAAATCAAATATCACATGAGATATACAGTTTTAATCGACACATTTTATGGCTATATAGTTCCCTCCCATAAAAAATTGATAAATCAAACATATATGTTTTAGAATAAATTAAAAAAACATAATTTTATCATATATCAATTGAATGATGAAAAAATGGGCATCATTTTCATAATACATATTTGAAAATACGTTTGATGGTGTTATTAGAGGATATTCCTTTTATATCATGAGAAATATGTAAGGATGTTAACATGGATATATAAAACTTTTATAAAAACATATATATTACACTGCTAATAATGATGAAATACCCTTTTCAAATATGATACTTACGTATAATTTTTAAGAAAAAATGGAATATAAATTTCTTCTGAAATCAATGGAATCTCAGAGAGGTTATTTATTTATAAAAACCAATTATTATTGGAGGAAAACACATTAGAAACTAAAATATTAAAAAATATAATTCCTTTAGCATTTTTTTAAATAGGTTAATATTGGTAAAAAACTATACTAGGATTGTGAAAAGAAGATTAATTTTAAAAATAATCTCCTATAAATAAAAAAAGTAATTATAAAATCATATATTTATTTTCAATGAAGTAAATAAATTATATTAGTAGGGATTGAAAATATTTTTTACATTAAAATGGATTTATGGTCGTTTTCTCGTACAATACTAATTTTTAAATAATTATAACCTAAAGTTGAATTGAAATTGTAAGAAGACCTGAAAAAATATTGAGAACCCATAATTGAATAATATATACGTTTTTGTAGGAAATAATCATACATTTTACCAAGATAATAATTCCATAAAAACTTTCACAAAATAAATGTGAGAGTAATAAAAATACATATAATATTATATAAGATTTTAGAAAAAAATTTACCCTCCAAAATTTAAAAAAATTATATGTTTCTATCTTATTTAATATAAATATTAATAGCTATTACCTTATGTATTTTTAATCTAAGATCATTCACCATACATAAATTATTTCTTTGATGACTATTTTTATTATCAGCTGTTAGTAATTCCTTTTGTTTCAAACTTATTTTATAGTGGAGTTGTATAACTCCATTACTTAATAACAAGGTAATTACTAGAATATTTTAAATGGTAATGAAATTATTTTATTTCTTTGTTTTTTGTATCCCAAAATACTTATTATGGAATCTATGGGAATTTTGTGAGAATAGATCCAATCACAAGATTATTTCAGGTAATTAATAGATAAAAATATCATAGATAATAATGATAATTATTATTTTTTATTCTACCATAATCATATTTAAGATATTAATTAATCCCTAATATAATATATATTCCTATATTAAAAATTTATACCCATTAATTTAAGGTGTTGATGAAAAACAAATGTTTTCCTGGGAGGTTGTAGTCTACATATAATAGTAGTGATGTTCTCATTTTATAATGAATTGGATGAATACAATTAAAATTTTCTCTACAAATATAATTAAATTCTAGTATAGTAAATCAATATATATCATTTTATTATTATGTTATAATATACTTCTAAATATATTAAAAGGGAATAAATTAATATTAATAAAAATAATTTATTGATAATTATTACCATACTCCTTGGAAATAATCCTTTGAAAAATTAATTGAGACATTGTAGGGTCATATTTTCATGAGACGTAAACCTATAGTAAATATCTTTGTGTTTCAGGGAGAGATTATAGATTTGTTTTTTTAATAAGGATTTCGGTGTGAGGAGATGTGGTGTGCTGAAAGGGGTCTTTTCATATGTGAGATGATTGTATTTTTTTAAATGATAAATACATTTCTATTTATGGATTTCTGTATTCCAAGGAATATGGATCCAAAGCATCAAATATAGGATATATAATTTGGATTTTTTACCCACTAATCATCCAAAGAAATAAATGATTCATTTTGAGATACTTTAGTTCTTTTCCATTAATTTTTCTATTTACCATAATTTACTTTCATAGTGTATACTCATTTTTTCCATAATAACATATTATTTTGGTAAATAATAAAATATAATTAAGTTCTAATTTTAGATATATTGATTATTAATATTAAATATTTTTATAAAATTAAATTTTTAAATGTGATACAAATTTACTAAAAAGAGATATATAATGTGCAAATATAGTTTTATAAACAATATTTCCTATGTTTGAATTATCTGAAAATTAATTTAAATTAAAAATCGTATTTATAAATGTATTAATTTAAATATTTAATGCATAAATATTCATGAATAAGGCTTCATAAATTTTTATATCCCATTTCTATCTTGATGATTTCATAAAAGTAACAATATTTTGTAAAAGTAATATATTATCTATTCACCAAAAAATATTTATATATTGAAATATCTCAAGGATTTATCAAAAAATATTATGTTTGTGACGGTTCCAAAAAGTAATATATATTCATTAAATTAAAAATATAAAATATAAATTTACATATAAGAAATCTTGATGTATATTATTTTAAAATATATATATTTTAATGTGAAATGAAAAAGTTATTATTCATTTCAATTTAATAATACATTGGAGAATGTAAATTCATTTGTATGTCGAAAATAAAGTATTTATTCAAATAATTTCTATAATAATATGGAATTATGTTTTATATAAAATCATATAATATATAATATAATAAAGATTATAAATAAGTCACTTTAATTGTCCATGAGTAATTAAATTATCATTCATTACAATGATAGTATATTTCAATGGATGATATTTAATTTCATTGTCAATAATTCAGATTTTTACCTTCCATTTTATTAAAATATATATTTAAAAAATAATAAAATATTTAAAAAAATTAATAAAAATGTAATTTCTATAACCATGTATTGTAAATAAATTATTTATCATATGTGAATTGTTTTATTTTCTTTTCCCTACTAATAATTAGACATATTCAATATACCAATTTGATATATTCACAGTGAGAAACCATATATCCAAGGACAACATTTTGATTGATCATATTTGCATTGGAAATTTATCTATTGACATAATATATTATGATATTATTTTATTCATATTTATGTAAATTAAAATATCAACAAAATCATTTATCCTATTTAGTTCCTTATCAATGTGTAAATTGAACTTATAAATCATTTTCTTTTTTCTATAGCTATGATTTATATTTCAAAATAATTTTTCATTTTAAAATCTCATAATGTATAAATTTTTATCTTTTATTGTCATTTTATATGTCAATAAAATTTATTATATATTTTTAGATCAATTATCTATAAAAAATAGGCTATTCAATGAAGTATTTATCTTAAAATAAAAATACATTGAACAAATATTGGGAAATTAAAATATATAATTCCAAGCATGAGAGACTGGCTTCATCAACAAGCTTCAGGATCCAAGTAGATACTATTACAAAACAAAATTTATTAAAACAATGGTAATATAGAATTACATGGAGGTTTTCCTAAACTATAATGAAAGACACCACTCATATCCGTGTCATCCAAAGTAAATAACAAATCCAGGATGATGGATCACCATCTTGTGATAGAATATAAAATTCTGCACCTGGTTAAGGCATCGCCAAATTTATTGTATTATTGGGAAATATAGATTACATTTAAATGAATTGTGTCAAAAAGGTGTATTCATTCAATCTAACGTGGGAGCACTCTCCATAGAACACAACGTGAACTAGTCATTAAAATGTGAATGGTAGTGGTGGGGTTAGAATCCACCCAAAAACATCTCCAGTAGTTTTGAAATTTATATTTAGTATCCTTGATAGTTACCTCTAATAATTCATCAATTGGAAAAACATTTCTTATATAATGGTATAAGTAGCCTATGACGAATCGTCAATACATGCAAAAGACACCACCACAACCCGATGTTTGTGGCGCACCTGAAACTGCTCCATCCACAGTCACCATTAACCATGTTGGAATGGGGGTAATCCATATAAATGAATTTAGATTTAGTTGTTCATTAATCCTGCCAGTAACACCCTTTCTAACCAGAATAAAATGCTCAGATAAATATTTACTCATTGTACACATTTCAATATTTAGGGTAGCCGAAATATCTCTATTAAGGATAGTCAGTCTAGCTTGCAATGATGGTTATTTATTTTCAATGTCAAGAGAATTTCATACCCTCCAAACATAGGCAACCATTGAAGCTGATGCCATGTACAAAATATTGTGTATCTGCATGCTCTAGTTTATACTGCATATA
This sequence comes from Viscum album, assembly GCA_963277665.1. Taxonomy (NCBI): domain Eukaryota; kingdom Viridiplantae; phylum Streptophyta; class Magnoliopsida; order Santalales; family Viscaceae; genus Viscum; species Viscum album. The sequence continues at coordinate 1,461,230,639 of OY728142.1, forward strand.
TCCAGAATAGTATCATTAAAAAAATGAGCAATAATGAAACTCCAATCACTACCTACATATATAGACAAAGTCTGGAATAGAATACACATGAAATGAATAAATTATCAATGGACTCAACTGAGGAGAATTAAAACCATCATATATGAACAAGATGAATTCCCATGTGTTGGATTAGTCCCTAAAGTGGAATCCTACTTTCCAAATCTTCCACAGAAGTAGTAGGATGGGATGTGCGGTGATGCACTGCCTAAAATTTCTTATTGATGAAGGAATGTCAATGAGACTAACACAATTATTCTTGTAGAATCCCATAGCAGAAAAAATGACCATCATTTTTCAAAGTCTAAAAGAGCATATCAATATAAACGAAGACATATTGTCAAATTTCCATTAACATAGAGAGAGATAGAGATTCCTATAGAGTGTCATCAAGAAAACCATACTTAACTGATATTCAATTCATGTGATTAGGAATAATAAATTCATCAGTTATTGGTTCACTCATCCCACGTGTGTTCCACAATTTGAAAGGTGACTGCTTATATACAAACGATTTTGAGGACCTTATGAGCACATTATAATAGGGCTTAATGGATGTAAAAATTAAATATATAATGTACATGAAGTAAACATTATTTAATTTTATTTTTATTGTATTGGAATGTAATTCTAGAGAGATGTCATCTGATTTTGGATGGTTCTCGATGAATTTACTAAGAAGAGAATTATTGAGGTGGACCAGATAATTAATATCCAATTTTCCCATTTATATAGGCTGAATAAAATCCTTTCAATCCACCATTATAAGCTTCATTTCAGGGATTGATCCTACCCATACAAATTTGATGATCAAAGCCCAAACTTATTCATAATGGATTTAGGACATATAAAAATTGAGAGGGCATTAAAACATTTAGGTAATAATTGATTTAACCAAGAATATTTATCTCTCTAGTGATAGTGAATTTCACTTCCAGGTTTCTATTTGAAAAATAATTCTAGAAATTCTATTTTCAGCGTAACATCTTTTCACTCTTCCCTAGAAAATGCACCCCAAGATATGTAAAAGGGAGGGTTTCCCAATTGACACCATGAATTTGGGCCACTCTATTATATTTGGAAGCATCTATTCCATCATCAGACACCACAAATGACTTGTTCCAATGAATAATCTGGCATGAGACCTCATCATTATATGAAAATATCATTTGGAAATCTGGATTTTTTTATGGTTCACCTTCCAAAAAGTAGGATTTCATCCGCATAGAAAAGGTGTTAAGGAGGTGTTGTGATCCCTTATAGACATTATTGCCATGTAGATACATTCTTACATAAGTTCATTCATTTAGTCACTAAAATAATCCTCAATAATAGGAAAAAGATTCCCAGAAAATGGATCACCTTTCCTCACCCATCTAGAACACTGGATAAAGCCTCTAGGTTGACCATTAATTTGTATAGATAGAAACACAATTTGTAATATGGTATTAATTACTCTAATTAATTCCTCAGATAAACCATAACTTCTGATGTTGAATAATATTTAAGGAGGAAAATATCTAAGTTCTAATATTAGGGTAATAAAATGTATATATAGGTATGAATTTAATTTTTAGATGAGTCATTGTTTATAGAAGATCATTGTCACGTTTATCTTGATTTGTCATGTGTAAGGGTATCATATCCTACATTATTTTAGTCAGATGATAGGATATGGTCATCTGTAGGGAATCCAGTCCCATGGGGAGTGTAATATGGTAGAGATTTCTGGTATGATCGTCATATAAAATTATATGTATAGTTCTATTCATCTATGTTGGTGATTTCTAAGAGGAAGGGGTTTCACTCGCACTAATAGGGGAAGCAAATAATGTCAGATATTATGATTCAATTTTTGGAATATCTTTTCCTTACCTGATATTTTTTTTTCGAAAATGTATTATTAAGAATTATGTTTTGTGATTGTGTTTCATCCAACTATTTCTTATGGGAAAACAAATTTATGTTTCATCATATATGAATTTTATAAATGTTATTGGAAGACTACTACAAACATATTATTTTCTTAGGAGGAAATAAATCAAATAATCTCATTGATAATAGATATAATGAATGGATTTCAAGTGTTAAATAATTGATGTGACTAAAAAAATAAAATATAGTTGTCTTCCTAACATTTCTTGGAGCTATTAATTCACATTTATCCATCATAAAAATTTTCCCAATTTGATACGCTTTTGGATAACACTACCAATATTTGTTTCAGTTCTTGACCTTAAAGGACAACATAATTTTTCTAGAAAAATTATTTTTTAAATTAAAATAAATTTCTTCAAATGGAATCATCAAATTAGTTTCCTCATCGTTTTTTTCTCAAATGTGAGTGGATAAGGTAGAAAAAAACTCTAGGAAGTCCACCGTTTTTGGGGAGTTAGGGTTGTTCAAGTGAATTATGGTGGCTATTAATAGGTCCATTGAGGTATCCAAGTATGTAATGATAATATTCACTCAATTATTATATAAACACATTGATATATATATATAATTGGATATAAAAAAATAAAAATTAAATACATTTTTTATAATTTTTTATACGATTTCATGCTCTTTTATTGCACCTGACATGATCTATATCTTAAGAATCATGGAGGAGAGTTTTCTCATTCCCTATATATTGACTAAAATTTTAATAATATATTCACTTTTTATTGATTTGTGTTTGAGTTTTGAGATAATTGGGGGAATATATTAATCATGGGTGGTTTCATTTTCATTAAAATATGACCATACAACATCATCTTTCACATAGATTTTTTGAATTATATGTATTAATTAATTTATTTCATTAACATTACAGTGTTGTTTATAATGTGTATGTATAACTTGTAGTGTTTTCTGTTAGTGATATCATATTACTTACTGTAGGAATCTATGGTGATATTTATAATAAGAAGAGTTTTAAATCTTTTTTATAGAGGCGTGTTTGATAGAGCTCGCTAGAGTTATTGAGGATTTTTCTGATGTCTTTATTTAATATATTATTACACAAATCCTTCCTCAATTTTTTTTATTTTTGGATATAGTTTTTCTCCATTTCCTCTATAGTTTTTTTAATATCATTATTTTCATTCTCTTTACAAGTTATAAGAGGTATATATTAAGATGTATGTTTTGATATATAAGGATGTATCCTCCCAATTTTTTCCCCATGGGTTTCTATATAATTGTACAATGTGATGAAAGATGGTAATATGAATTTTTTTTATAGAATATTAGTGGTTGAATCATGTGATGATCAAGAATATTTTACCCTTTAAAGGATTGAATATATTTTCAATAAGTTGAAGTGAGATTACTATTTCTTAATGATTTATTTTTAGTTTTGGTGTCATTAGATTATTAAAATGGTGGATGATATTCAGAAACATCATTCAATGTTTATTATGTGTGGTTCAATATTATCTTCATTCCCTTTGATATAATAATCTCCCAAATTATTATAATGGGAATAATGAAATTCATATTCAATGTGACATTGATTAGTTTATTGTAATATTAATTGATGAAATCATCATGTATTTAATGTTATAAGAGGAGCATGATGAGAATATTAGGGATGATTTCATGTAATTTTACACTATAGTCTCTTCTGGCTGTCCTAATTGTGTATGTTTTATGTGCATGTGTTTCGATTATTAAGAAATTTTTTATCTCCATAAGAAGTAATAATTAATCTTTTATGGATTGATATTATTTTTCATAGGAATAAAATAATAATTCTGTATTGGTACACATTTGGCAAGGTTTGATGGGATATTATTGTTGGTTAAATTATGATTTTTCATTGATTATAATTAAATTGGATAGCTTGTCCATAATTGAATATGGTTTCAAATTAAATGATCTATATTTGATTAGGTTTGACTATATGAATGAGATGTTTATCACTAATATCATTCTTTATTTCAAAATGATTGAGTTTTGTTTTGAGGTTTTCTACGATTCTTTGATGCTTAGTTTTTTTCATCGTGATACTACCCATGAGATAAAGTTAGTTGGACTTGTTTTTTCTCTAATGATATGGTGACACTACCGTATTTGAAAAAATGTTTTTGATCTCCACAGGTCACTAGATATTGAATTATATATTTATTAATCACTTAACACACTATCTCTATTAACCATAACTTGCTAGAACTGTTATTATATTTTTATAGAATAATCATATAAAAATATCTATAAATTCACAAATATAAAAAATAAGAAACATAAATGATCATATAATTTCATTTATAACATTAGGTACATCATCTGAAAAAAAGAAAATATTTTTACCACCCTCCCCATAAAATACACATGTCACCGAGAATAACTTTTTTGGTTTAATGAGGAAATGTGAAATAATATAAAGGTGTAAGAATATATATATATATATAGTAAATAGTATAATAGAATAGAATCCAACATTTACTCTGTATAAGATATATATTATAATTGGAGAAAATATTATAAAAATCAATATGAATGACCACAAAAAAATATTATATCAATGGGTAACATAAACTTTGGAATAAATAAATCACATTTATAACAATAAAAATCCTCATAGGGAGTGAATGAATAATTTTCAGCATTATAAAGATATTTCCAAGGCCCTGTTGAAAGACATCATTCATAATATCATTGGTATGTGCCATATATACAAACATGTTTTTCACATAATACCTACAGAGGTGATGAATAGAAATATTAGTTTCAGTAAACCCATTTTTTATTAATTCAGGATAATTAGTCAAGTGAATGGAGGTAATAGTATTCATTATTGATATTATTTTATTATAAATAATAAAAAATATGTAAATAATAACAATTTTAATATATTCGGGGAATATAAATGGAATAATATTCTTGGAAGGCTCTCATTAAACATTATAATATATGATTGGGTAATCACGCCACATATAGAAATAGATATATGGATAAATAAATATTAAGAACAAAACTATAAAATATTGAAAATAATATAAAATATATCCATGAAATTTAAGAACATAATAAATAAAGGGAAAAAATAAAATTATAATATATGAAGTGTGATAGAGAATATAATGAAAATAAAAGGACTTAATAGAAATAAAACCCTTCTGAAAAAGTATAGTATAAACTATTAATCTATAATGTAATAAAGGTGATCATAAAAAAAATTAAAATGAAGGTATGCTAGTATTTTAAAAAATAATTATTATTAATAGAAATCATATTCATAAATAAATGAAATAGGAAAAATAAACATGAAAATAATGGAAAATTTTAAAGAAACTATTAACTCGAGTCTCCACTAACTTCTTATATTCTTCAAATTCACAGAAAATAAAATTACCCAAATTTTTTAATTTAAATATTCTTTTTAATTTATATTGCATTTATTATTCTTCAATTTCTATTATTCAATAAAATTAATTATTATTTTATTAATTTCGCATAGTTTTTAGTGGTTGATTTTTGGTCATTCAGATCACAATTTCCATGAATGTTCTGCTATAATTTAGATAGAAAAATATATCATTCAAATCATTCCATGGTATTATTATTTTTAGTCAAATAATAAAATTTAAATTAGATAATAAGATACATTCATAGTATATCAAATTGATACCATTCATAAATTCATTGTCAATAATCTTTTTATTATTGGTAAAATGTTATGATGATTGTTAAATTTATTTCTAATTGATATCATATAGAAATTAAAACTATAGATTCTTAAAAAATTAATAATTTATTAATGTTATATTCAATAAATATTCATATTAATATATATGATATAAATTATTTTATTAAAATTCATTGTTCAATTATGTAGCATAAATCTACTATAGTGGGAGATGATTTTCAAATGTGATTAAGAGATTAGAAAAACCAAAAAATAATAGGTTCTTATAAAAATATTATAATATAAATAATATATTTATAGTGATATATTTTAATAATTATTTATTTTATTTAAATGATAAATATTAGAATTTAAATGAGAAGCATAATTTATAAGAAACATATCATTTTATATTTTAGCAGCATTTGAAGTTATATTATAGCGGTAATGGAATAAATATAACAAAATTAATTTTAAAAATAAAGATAATGAAATATTAATAATGTTAAATAATCAAAATAATTGGTTGTTTAGATAGTATTAATAAAACGAGACATAAATATGAAAAAATAGGATTGGAAACCTTAAAATTCCCTTATAGTCACCTCTATTAGATTTATATGAAAACAATAATAGAATTGGTTTTATCTCAATGGGGCATGGGGATGTTATAATGGATGTTTAAAGATATTTTGATATAATAATTACCAATATGTAACTACATATAAATTATGAAACATATTAATAGTCCCCCCCACCAATATAAAAAATTTGATGGAATTTCCCAAATTGAATGTTGTTAAGGATCATGAATATTACTTTAAAAGGTTATTCTTATCATAAATGGATAATTGATAATATTAAGGACCATTTCATACCACCCCCTAATATATGATAATATTCAATAAATTTTCTAAATTTTTGATTCATTTTTTGCATTAAATACAAATTAATGTCATTTTGTTGTTAATTTAATTTTTTGACATAAAAATATCTAAATAACCATTACATTCAAATATAATAATTGAAATAATTTATTATATATAATTTTTCTAGTTAATAATAGTGAAAATTTATATCTAATCTAAATATTATCATCTGATATATGTTTCATTCAATTAAAATTGAACATTCATCTATATTCAAAAGTTTTGAATTGATGTTGGGTAATAATTTTGATAATTTACTTTCTTTATAATTTCAAAATTTAAAAAATATAATTCAAATTAATTTATAATAAATCATTTTTATCCATTTTGGTTATGAAATTACTTACCCCTACAAAATAATTTGTTAAGGAAATCAATTTAAATTTTTCAATACTGTTCATTCACTACATCATGCCCAAAAAATGTCTGCACATTTATCATAACTATAACTCAGAGTAATTTTTTTAGATTAAAATCATAAAATTTAGTACATCTTTGAAAACCCTATGAAGAAAAAAACAACATAGAAATCGATTATAAAATTTCATTTACATAAAATCTTTTATTCCACAAATTCATATTACACCCCATAACTATACATACTATAAGTGAGACTATCCTATTTAAAATATAGATATTTCAAATTGAGATCTGAGAGAAATTGTATATTTTAATCAATAATTAAATATAAAAAGTGAATAACTATGGGATAGTCATACATGTAGATATAATTTATCTATTTCTCCAAAATAGTGAAATCTATGTGTTTTTCAAAAACAAATTATATCATTATTGAGGCCACATATATAACTTTCATTATGAAGGCTCATTAATCTTTTCTAGTCATAAGGATGAACTAATTATCATTCTTGTTTATTTATTTAGTATACTCTTAATAAAATATTCATATTAATAACTCCTCATTTGTGTGAATTATTCATGAAATATTATTCACAAGTAACCTTTGTATCCCAATATATTAAACATGGGGCTATGAATTTTTCTTGATGCCACACAGACATCTATATTTTTCACCAGTATTGTTTTTAGGCCATAACTATTTACCATATTAGATTCATAATATTCTTCCATGAATCGTGTCTGTATAAAATAATATAACATATTTTCTATAGGTATAATAAATTTTTATGTTATTATTTTATCAATATGATGTCATAAAAGGATGTTATTTTTATAAAAAGAATATTTTCATAACTAGTCACTAAAATATCATTCTTTTAAAAAATTAAAAATTCTAACTATTATAATTCTGATAATTTGAAATTAAAAAGGATTTCTATTTTACCAAATTAAATTTATAAATCATTATATTGTATCATTAAATTTTGAAAATCTATAAAAACTTTTAATTTATCACTATTGTATAATAAAATGTTCATTATGATGTAATTTTTAAATATTTTTTACGTAATATTATGAAATATACTATCTTACATCACCCCGTTGGAAATAACATCCTATAAATATTTTTTAAATATTATATTTTAAATAAATGTATGAAATTATTCATTATTACATCCATATTTCATCCACGACATTGTAATTCCTATAAAATGATTTCATCATGCGATTTATCCCATTCCAAAAAACATTATATCTAGTGTAGTGAATTTATATATATTAATCATAATAGTAAAACTATGGTCCCGATAATATTTTCTCATTTATGAGTCAGTGTGTTAGGTTTGTAATTTTTTTCCACAATGATGACACATTTATAATATCATACACTATAGAGAAATTGGGTGGCACACCAAAACTATAATATATAGTGTAATTATAAAAAAAATTGTAGTTATAATCCACCATATAATTGTCTTCCCGTTAATAAAAACTCTTAAATCCCTAACAAAGAGATACATTCATGAAGACATGAAACCTCATGTTACATTTCATATACATCATTACATTATCAACATGGATCTTCAAAAATATATGAGAAACATTTTTATTATTCTAAATAGGTCACACAATCATTGTTAATGCCTTAATATGTTTTTTGGCCTACTATCATTCATTATCCATCATCATCCAAAAAATATGTAGTAAAAAATATCTTTCCATACATGTCCTCATATGGTTTAATATGAAAGGTTGAATTAATTAAATGGGTCCTATATGGTTCATTTATAAATATTATATATTATATTATGAATATTCATCACATAACATAAGGATCTATGATAGAATAATATAAGACCATTATCTTTTTAAAGATGTGTACATAATAATATAGTTGATAAAGTGACTACACCATCTAGAAATATGTTCCTTATAACTACCACCCTTCTAATATATGACATACACAAAATCATTCTTCATAACCCAAGGAAAAGAAACATAATAAACATGGAGATGAGATTCTATATAAGGGTTAGAATGGGAAATATCCATATAACATGATGTTAAGGGTGTTGGTTCATGAGATAAAAAAAATTAATATTATAGAATTCATATCACAAACCCAAAAATGAGTTATAGAAGAAATCATGGTAGTTCAATAGACATGAATCATAATGGAATCAAAACACATAATCTCTAAGGGAATAACATTGTAACACAATATAGATTTTTTCATACACCTTTGAATATAAAATCATTTCCCTGTTATTTAGTAATCATTGAAAAACCACCATAGTGGTTTCAGTTCACTCACTAAACCAATTTAGTACTAAAGGTTCACCCCCCAAGTCTATCATAATGGAAAACGTCTATTACCAAATTGGTTACACTTCTTATTCTTGTTGAATTATTCAAAAAGGTATCCATTTTTACTTATTGTATTTGATTGATATAAAATTTCATACCCACCCATCATGTTGTTAAATTCATATATATGTGTTTCATCATATCATAAAATCATCATCATGTCATAAAAAAATATATAGTAACATGTTTCATAAACAATTCATCATAGTATTACCCTTAAAAAATATATTTCATAAACATATTTAATTAATAATCATAATCCACCATGGGAGTGAATAATAGTTTTATCAAAATATCATATACCTAGTAAAGTTTATGGAATATAAAATGATGTTGTCTTATATAGAATTTACTTTTAATGAGAAGATGGAAAATTTCCTGAGGAAAATAACCTTTTCACATTGATATCACTTCTTTAAAATCTAAAAAATCCCTAAATTTTATAAATTTTTTTTATATAAAATAAAAAATTAATATTTTATAAGAACTATCATTTAATTGGTTTTTCATGATGTGTGGAAATTTTATTCATGTTGTATAAGGTGAATGAAAACATTATTTTCAATATTTTTTTGAAAAATTGAAAAAGTAACTCATTTGGAAATAATAAGAAAATTGCATTTGATTTTTATAAAAAATCTATTATTTCATAACAATTTATTTATATTATCATATGAAAACAATACAAAAGTTTCTAAAAAATTTATTAGAAATTATTTTAATGGATGAGAATGATTATCGATTGAAAAGAAAAAAAATGTATTTTTTTCATAAAATATTTAATTGTTATATTCAACATATAATGTGAGGAAAATGTTAAAAAAATGTGTTATATTTAAATGTAAAAATAATATAATTAAATTAATGTGTTTATTGATAGGAAGTTCATAATATTTCCACATTATAAATATAATTAAAAGCTATCTTGATAAACAATGACATTATCACAAAAAACTCATAACCTAGGTACATATTTCTTCATACACATTTGAACCACATATATAATAAATAAAATTTTAATATATATATATATATACCATCGAACAACTATCCTAAATATCATAGCAAATATTTTTTTACATATATCCCATTAATAATGTTGGATAAAAAATCATTATTAATATCACCAATCTGGTCGAAAACTGTTTAACTTTTCATATATGTTTTGGTTTTTTAGTTTTGAAAAACATACTTTTTTCATGTTTTTATGATATAAATATTTTAATAATTATATTTATATCATATAAATTAAGTATTTTAATATTTAAATCCATAAAAAAGTTATAAATAAAATACGGAATGTCGCCTTTCATAGAGATGGTATGTTATAGATATGCATGAATGCTATTTTCATTTTTTGAAAAATGGAATGAAATAATTTTTAATAATAAATCACCCATTTATAATCCTTATTGAATCATATTAATAATATATATAAATTAAATGTACCCTTATTGTCTCCCATTTAAAATAGATTTGACAAGTTAAGTACATATATTCATAGAGGTGGTAGTATTTTTGTGCGCATGAGTGACATTATCATCTTCCCTTAAATTTAAAGATAAAAAGATAGATTATATTTTATAACATCAAATGTAAAATTAGGTAACATATGTAATATATATACATTAAATATATCATCATATTTATTTGTGATAGGTGGTGATGGAAATAAAATTACATGGATTCACAAGTTAGTTATCCACAGTACACATGATCGATGATTTCATTTCCCATTTGATAGAAAAGAGATATAAATAGTTTATTACAACATTATAATAAAATAATAGTCTGTGAAATATAATTAAATTATTATATTTGGAATTAATAATCCATAAATTATGGTTGAAGTTGAAAAAGTAAAATTAATGTCCTTAGTGATGACAGTTTCTATTAGTTAGAAACACCGCCTTTGGTTCTCAAATTATATAGAATTGGGATGGTATATTGGGAATAACAGTTGTTTTAGAATGAAGATAAGGATTTACATGAGAGTTTTAATTATTCTTTGGTAAATGTAAATGGATTAAGAAGCATGATGAAGTGAGGGGAGGGTGTTCCCATTTATAATTAAGGTAATTGGAAAAAATATAAACTTTTCAATATTTTAAAATATTGTGATGTCACAATAATGGAAAAATGGATTACAAATAATTCATATTATTTGGTGATACGATTATGGAAAAAATTCATCCTTTAATGTTGATATTAGAATTGTTTGAGTATTTTTCCCTTTTTTATATATATTTACACCAAAACCCCTATTTTAACATTAACCATGGTTATACATTATCTACATGATCCAATATTTAAAATTGTTCTAATTCATAAGAATTTTCATGGTGGAGTACTAGTCCCTCATATTTTAGTACATTTAATTGATATTATATGTACATACATAAGAGACATACATGGAACACATTATGATATTGACAGTTGTCAGTGGATGTGCCAAGAAATATGATATCACCCCTACTCGATCAAAAATAATTAAATAGAAAATATACCAAACACAAAATATTATATTAATTTCATATAATAATGAATTATATATTTGTAAATTCAAATAAAAATTCCATCTAAATTCAAATATTATGAAATATCAATGATTGTCACCATAACATTCAGATCGAAATTAAGATGCCTTGATGTGTTTTTGAGTGAATAAAAATTTTATGGAAATTTCCTTATATATATAAACATAAAATATCGTTCTCTATCAAAAATTATCCTTGGAAGTTGGATTTTAATAATTATTTCTATTTTGACTTCATAAGGATCCATCTGAAAGCTCAATTGAAAGTTATTGATGTATGATAACATAACTAGGGGAATGTTTTGATACCAATGACCATTGAAATACATTGAATAGTTATCAGTGTATCATATAGGTTATTAATATTACTATCATAATAAACATCATTCCATGGATAATACAATAAATTAAACTAAAATCTAATACGAGATCCTAACAAAGACATCCATTTAACACTAATGGAAACCCTATATTCTAATTATATTTAATAGATGGTTATACTCCAAGATTCCTCACCACATCGTTAATGTAAATCACAAAATAGTGATCCAAATATTAGTATTATCAAAATAAAATGTTTTGTGATGAAATTTTACGGAAAAAAAGTACACCGAAAATTATATATTTTCCGTTATATTTTTTATAAATTCTGATGATAATGACTATGGTGAAATTTACCCATTTCCATTCTTCTACTGAATTCTATCTTTTAGACCTAAATTTATAACATAACATAAACTAAGATACATACTTTTCAATATCACCCTTCTTGTCATTGCACTATAAATACTCTTTCAGCTCAATATACATCATTTTACATCAAGTATAAATAGTGAATGATGAACCATGAGCCTTATCTAATAGATCATTATTAAAATCTAATATGGACATAATACTATCATGCTTCCATAACCATGTCATTCTGTCACAATCAAGGTTAAACTATGGTATAATTATCACATTATTTTATTGTTCAAAAAAATATTTTTTCTCCCGTTTAGTCATCACATGGGTAGATGGTTGCACACTCATTTGAGAAAGATAATATTTCCCCCTCTTTCATGATTTCTAGATATCAAATATTTAAAAAAAATATTTCATCTTATTCTTATCCTCATAATATATAATTTATAATTATTTTTCTAATCATAGAATCTACCACATTGTTCACATTCTTAGGGTAGTAATTTTTTGAGTAGTAATAATCATTAATCCTCTCTAACTAGTTTCTATATCTCAAATTAAAATATTTTTTAGTGAGTATAAAATTTTAATATTTAGGATTGGTATATATATATAAAATCATTACCCATAATGTTAATTTAAATTTATATTTAAAGGAAAAATCAATGCAGTAAAATAAAAAACATGATTTAGGGAAATATTCTCATGAAATGTAAATAATAATTATGTATAAGATATAGCTATATAATTTTGTAGGATAATTAATCATAGATTCTTATTTGATGATAAATATAATTTAGAATCCTTGTCGACTATAGGGTAATGTAATTACATGTGGGTTGACTAATTATCTATTTATTTCAATTAAATTTTCATCACAATAATTTCATTAAAGGAAAAAAGAATCCCTTCTACATTAACATGGTGAGGGGAATAGATAGAAAAAAAGTATCCAAAATGAACTAATAATATCTAGTAAAACCAAAACAAATGTGGATCTCAGCCACCATGGTTTGTCAAAGTCAATTTTCATTTCTTCCTTTTTTATTGATCCACTTATATAAGCTCACTTGTGATTATATAAACTATATGTGAAACATTCTATATAAAAAATTAACACATGATTAATTTTTCCTACATCTTCTCCTTATATAGGGTATTCAATATGACCCATTGGTGATCTCAATTGTCCTACATTCCCTAAGAATAAATTTTAATATCATATATAGTGACTACCATAAAATGATAATGCAAATCTCAAAATAATCCATTCACTAAATACATGATAATCCCATGATAATTATTAAGACTAAATGTCGTAACTATAAATTCATAGTGTCAATATATTACAAGAATATTTTCATGGTTATATCACCCTTCATGATCCAAAATTGATTATATCTAGGTTAATGATGATTTTGGGAAAATTATTAAACACCAAAAAGATAACAAAATAGTTCATCTATATGGGTTATAAGATAGTTACTTAGGATAATAGTCTGTTTATGATATCTATAATCAAAGAAGTATAAAGTTATTCCTCCATAATTATTATTAAAAAGGACCATTTCACACAATGGGTACTCACATGGACAGATGAATCAATTTTTAATATTCATTGAGAGGTAATTATTCCATTCATGCATCTCAATCCGGGAAACTCTATACGGTGTCCATAAAATTGGTATAACGAGAGTTATTATTTCGGTTGAAAAAATAATTTCATTATTTGGTGGAAGAAAACATAAATAATTAATAAATACTTCAATAAACTATTTTATAATAATAATATCATCAATATTGAGTTTCTCCCCATATAAATGATATACAATTCATTTTCTGAAAGGATTTTCAACAAATATAATAGTTGTGATTGCCATCTGATGTTCATATATATCATCAAACTGATATTAGATCAACAGTTCGTTTAGAATATCAAAAATAACTTCATTTACTCATCAATTGATGTGGTATTTTTTAGAAAAATAATATCCCTTAATTTTTTAGACCATCTTCATCAAAAGGAAGAATAAAATGATTATCAGGATGAACATACCCTAAAAAATAAATTAGTTAATATAATAAAAATGAAATATTATCATCATACCATTACCTGCTTTCACTATTAATTCAATATCTAGTCATTGGGGTGGGTTATGATACCTTTAGAAAATACATTATAAATAAAAGAGTTGGTAGATTATTATTCAAATAATCCAATAATTGTATTATAGATTATTTAACACGTCCTTATCTTACACCTAATAAAAAATATTGATAGTATGATATTTACCATTGTCTATCACGTTAAGGTGTTTTTCACATCGAACATCATAATTAAAATTCATATATTTTTATTGGTAAACAAAATTCCCATACTCCTTTCATTTGAAACACTCGATTGAGTGTGGGGTAATATATAGAGCCGTATATCTTTTCTCATCATTGTCTAACAACTTCTTTATCACATGATAATTTTATTTCCCAGTGACTATCTTTTCCACACATAAAAAGTTTACTAGTCCAAATAATATTATTTATTTAATGTTCCATCCACATGTTGAGAAAAAAAGAATGATCATATTCTTTTAACCAATATTTTTAGATATTTATTTAAATTCCATCTTTCTATTGTTATAAAAAACATGAGATAGATGGGAAACTCTAATCACTATTTCTACCTTGATAAGACATCGAATGGTTTTGTTATAGATAATGAATTTAATTTGGGATATCTTCGTTCTATGATGTGGTTTTAATAAATATATGAATTGATCTACCATAGTTTTAAGTTTTATTATATTACCACAAGCATACAACACATGTCTTGAAAAATGTTCAATTGAGGCACCAATGAACTATTCATCCTTATATTTCAAAATAAATACAAAATAAATTTTCATATAATGAATATAATTGAATTAATTATTGAAAATAAAAAAATTATTCCCTCCCTAATTCATAGATTAAATTCCATTTGATTTTCGTGTAATCATTATATTGGTACACCACTGATTGAGTTCTTCTTCTAAACAATATATTCCCAAAATAAAATTTTAATATACTAAACACTGGATAATGGAAAATAATTTTTCAAGATATCTAATAAAATTATCATGGTCCAGTGGATCTGTTTACCTACTAAAAATGTGGGTTTTTATCATGATTTACTCAACACAATGATATCCCCTATAATACTATTTTAAAATCTCAATAGGATTAGTATCATGAAAAAGTCATGTAATCATAAAAATAATGTTGTTTATCATTCTCTTGTAAAATGTGTCTTCCTAAGAATAAAATTATAGAATAGTGAGTCACATTTAGCATTTAAATAGTTCTATCTGGTTATATGCATTAACTAAAATAAAAATTAATAGTGTGATAAATAATTATTATTGTGAGAAACCAAAAAATTTGGAAGAAAATAATTATAGGATGTTGAAATCGTGATAACTTATTCAAAATATTTTACCCCGTAGGTTTCAAATAGATTATTAATGGTCATCATCTATTTAAAAACATTATTATTATTTTTAAAGAAAATGGTAGTTATCCAAACATATCTTTTATGAATGTCCAACCATGTGTGTAGTAAGGGAATGATCACCATTCCTAGGAATAATAGATGAGATATACTCAAATAACTAATTTATTTTTCATTAACCCTAGATGATTCTACATCAAAACCACATCCACATATAATATCTATGCATGAATGTTTTACATGGGATACCACACACTTTAATTTGTCATTATTTAAGATGTTAACTTAATCATTGGAGTATCCTATATTTTATCACTAGGAATTTCTCACCAATGATTCTAAAGGAAAAATAAAAATATCTATAATACCAACTATAATGTCCTATAAATTACTTAAATAAATATCGATAGTTATTATATGAATAATGGTTATATATTATAGAGATCTACACAAGAATAGTATACATATAGTATCTTTGTAATCATGGGTACATAAATATATGGTTTGAATGTAAACTACATCATCTATAATAATGTTATTTATAATTTGACCAGTTCATAGATATGTCATATAAAATACAATTATTTATATCCTTGAGAAATTAATCATAAGAAAGAGTGAGCTAATATTTTCAGTTTGTAAAAAATTGGATGATATCAAAATTACATGATAATTTGGTATGAGATCTGGAGAATAGTATTTTTAAACCCTACCATGTATATATTATATCATAAACATGAATCATTCAATTCATATTGTGAGTTTATATTCCATGAATTAGAAAGTAATCTATGAACATAAGTCAAGAGAGCATAACTTTGGGATAATAAATATTTTTATTACATAAATATAAACATAGATAATTATTTAATATGTAGTCATGTTATATTTACATGACACTAATAAGGGATTTGGTTCTCTTGAAAAACTAAAATAGTATACATGGTTCCCTCCAATGGCTATCATAGTGGATAGATTCCCTTACTGAACATGGTCCACTCCCAATTCAAGTCTTGTTTATCTAATGATATATACATATTTAAACAACTAATTTTATTTTTAGATATTTATGTTTCAACATATCAGGTAGTGAATGAAATATATATTTATTTTATAAAATCAAAATATTTCTTTATATCTGAAAACATAAAAAAAACTAGTTTCATAAACAATTCATCAGATAAAATCCCAGTGAATATAAAAGTGTTTTATAAAAATATTCTAATCATAATAGTTATCCACAGAAAAAATTATGGTGTTTTCAATGGATTATATACCATTTAATTTATAAGAAACCTCAAATTATATCTTATTATATTGATTTTTTTATTAATATGTTTGAACATTTCATGAGGAAAATATCATTTTCTTAATGAAAAAACATCATTAAAATATTAAAATTTCAAAAATGTTTTAGAAAAAAATATATTTAAAATTATTAATTTTTATTTATAAAGGATATCCCAATGAATTTTTTAGTCAATAAGGTTGTAAATTCTATTCATGTCGTAAATGTTTATCGACAAACATTATTTCACACTCTTGTAAAATAATCCAATAAGTACATCATTTATAAAAAATATGATACATTTTATAATATTATGTTAATTTAAAATAATGTTTCAAAATTTCATTAACTTATTATATTTTCACATTTATAAAATATTGAAAACATTTTTCTAAATCACATAAATGGAAGAGAATGATTCTCAACTGTATAGTAAAATATTTTCAGTTTTCCATGTAAATATTATTTTAGAATTTTACGTGTATAAAGCGATGATAATGAAATAAAAAATTTAATCTCAATATATAAAGTGATGATGATAAATATAAATAACATCGTGCTATTTATAATGTAATATTTCATTATTAAAAACTTAATCACTAATAATACTGATAAACATTGAGATTGTAACAAAAAATCTTCTCATTGGGTCTGCCTTTCATCGAATATTTTTGAATATCCAGTATACCAAATATATATTTTTATATATTTTATTCATAAATATAATCATTTATATAATTCCATATATTATTTTATGATAAATTTTATTAAAATTTTTATTAAAAACTATTTTTGAAAATCACTATTATGGGTGATAACTACTTTTTCTTTCGTATGTGTTTTGGTTCAATATTTTTTTGACAATGTACACTAAGAATGTCTCCATAATTTAAATAATTCTAACCATGAGATAAATATTTTATATATTCATTATATATATATATATATATTTATTTAGCCATTCTAAGATGTTATAGATAGTATAATTACCTTCATCTTTGATGGAAACAGTAGGTCATACATAATCATGAATGCTTTTTATATTTTTTTGATGGATCAAGAAAGAGAAAAGTAAATAAAATTAAATAAAAATTAATTATTATTAAATCATATAAATCATATTTAAAAATAAAATTCATCATTATTACCATCATTCTAAAGTGAAAAAGAAAAACGAATCACATTTCATTAGAATAATAATTTTAAAAAATATCATATATATATATACATTAAATTAATCATTATATCCATCCGAGAGAGGTAGTGATGGGAATCGAATTGCATCGATTCACGAGGATTTGTTCTTCCATACATATCATTGATCATTTTGATTCTAATTCAATGTACGAGTAGTTAGTTACAAGGTATAAATTAAAATAATTAAATTTTACTATATTACTGATATTTTTTTATTTTTAAAAATATTAATACATATTTTATAGTGGAAATAATATTGTACAAAATGAGCATGGTGAAGAAAATTAACTTCCCTGAGAAAAACCACCTTCAGATGTATTTTTAAGGGACATTGGGTTTGTATTTTTGCAATAAATTTAGCTCCAAAAATGTATGTGGATGATGGGGATACGTTATTTCAGGGGTTTATCCTACTAAAAGTTTTCAGAAATTGATAAAAGTTAGGGGAGGAGGTTCCCTTTCATAAATGAGGTCGGTGGCATGCTTGCAATTTATTCTATGTTCTAAAATAATTTTGGGGCACAATATTGGATATATATATATATATATATATGGTATTGTATGTAAATTTTATTTTGTTAAAAATAATAAAACAAAAAATGTTTTTTGAAATTTATTAGTGCGTTTTAACCATTATCATTATAGAAAATCCCCCACTAAACCCATTTTTACATTAAGAGTTGTAATATATTTTACCTTTTTTAATAATAATTATGACCAATACATAATTAAAAATTATTAAATAATATTTATTATTATTATTCAAAATATGGAATAAAATTTACCAAATAAAATTTATATATTAATTTGATTTTTTTTTAAATTTAACCTGAAAATTGAAGAAAATAGAATTTTTCAAGAAAATGATTTCGTAGGAATAAAAAGTTAATATATAAAAATTAATAAATTAAATGATTCCAATAATAAATGAATTCAATCAAAAAATAAATCATATAATTTTAAATTCAAATAAATTTTAAAATTAAATTAAATTTTGAACTTATTTTAAATGAAAATAATTTTTTTAAAATAATTAATATTTTTTATATTCTTCGAAAATACAATATTTATAATAGAAAATCAAAACCCAAATCCAAGATAACTTTTTAAATGTTTTTTTGAAAATATTTTTACATTTTTTTAATAATATTTATAAAATTGGACAAAATAATTTTAAATTGACTTCATAAAATACAACAAAAACTGTTTTCTGAAATATAAAAATTTAAGCATAAAACAAATTTTATTAATATCTAATGAAAAAAATAGATGAATGATAAAATATGGTTTCAAATATATATTATAATATATTATCTAAAATAATCCATTAATAGTGATTAATTTAATTTCTTAAGAATAAACACATCGCATGAAAGAGAAATGTTTTTCAGAAAAAAAATCATTTACATACAAATGAATTTTTAATTTTAATTTCTCATAAATGTTTATGTAATATTTTAATTTCATATAATTATCATAATATAGTTAGTAAATGAAACACCCACCAACAGAACAACGTTTTTTATATGTTCATGTTATATTATGATTCATTTACATATGGGGTTACATGTATCACATGCTATCAACAAGATTATATTTAATTGAAAATTAATATATCATGAATTATAACGGTGTTATTAAAAAAAATTATCATGAAAGTAACCTATGTTGATATGTTCATGGGATATATGTAAAGACAATAGTGACCCCAATTCTGGTCTATAATAGGACCAAAGTTAATGAATATCACTGAGGTTATCTAAAAACATAATTGGAAGTATTTCCCTTATTTATCCATAGTAAATAACCATTGATCCATCCAATAACACCATGATATAAAAAATTTAAAATATCACTAATTAGAAAAAAAATAATGAATATTTCATAAAAATACATATACATAGATAATATATAAAAAAAATACTTAGGATACAACACCATATTCAATCACAGGCTCAATCTGAGCACAATCCAGCTTAGTTAATGAACTATCCATGGAAACCTGACTACCAATATGTATATATATATATATATATATATATATATTTAAACATGAGAATCACTAAAATAATTACAATGATCAAATTCATGTACATCCATGAAAATTTATTAGACTAATAATAATTCATAAATAAAAAAAATTAAAGAACCAAATAACACCTATAGATGGTTAACTATAACTCAACCTCACTATATTATACTCATTTTGTATCACATCCAAACATATTTTGATATTGTCAAGCACATAAAAAATGATGGACTAAATTTAGTTCCCCATGAATATTTCTCTCTAAGTCCCAAATATTAAGATTATTAGGCTCCCATCCATTCCATGAGGATTACATTATGCCACAGTTAATGTGGGGTGGTTGGTATACTTATCTATCATAACCTCCCATAGGGCAACACATATTAGTTTTTCATTAACCAATATCCCCAAAACATATCAAAAATAAATCATCTCATCTCTTACCATAATAGTATGTTTATGTGACCAATTAGGGAATCAGTTGTATTTCCCCAGCCTACTAAGTATGACCACTATCCTGCATACCACCTAATCCCCCCATTTCAACCTCATGTATATCCACCATAATATTGTATCACGAACATGATTTATATGAACAAGATTACCTAATAAAATCATTCTTTACGCCACTATACACTAATTCAAAAATCACTTCTCCATTGTGAGAATTATTAAATAGGGTTAGCTATCTATCAGCCATCATAGAACATGTTTTAAGGTCAAAAAACTCTATCTAAAATAATTTATGTGCCTACAGGGCTACCCAAAACATGTGGTTTGTGTAATGATATAAGAATGAAAAATAATCTATATATATAGCCATAGGGAAATCAAACCTTTCATTTGTACACCATATATATATTCTGAACCACACCCCATTATGGCTATACTACCTTTGACACAGACTATATTTCCAAATAAATATAACACCATAAAAAATCCCACACTAACATAAAAATTTTCATATAAATTATCGATAAATTACCCCTTTAGTCACATTGTTAGATAATTTCCTGACATAAAATTAGCAAAAAATATTAAATTCATTAATATATAACATTTATAATATAAAGAAAATTTATAAATAGTTAATTCCAATATTTATCTATAGTTTTATAAAATATTGTCTGTGTATTAATATTGTTTCTTCAACCAATAATTTATTAAATTATTGTATGTATTTAGAAACAATTTCACATTTAATGTCACATTAATTTACTGATAGGAAACCAAAAAAACCATATCCAACAATAATTTAACCATAATGAACCGACCTACAACATATTATATATTATTCACAATGATCTTCCAAGAAACAAAAATCACACAAACATATAAATAACAATTCGATCATAGTCCCATCAACCAATCATATCCCCACAACCCAACACATCAACAACAAACCGCACGTTTCCACTAATGGAATCTATTGATTCTCCAATTTCTAAAAGCACACCATAAAATAATAACCCTAAACCATACATACAACATAGTCATAGATATAATCAATAAGTAATTGTGAATGAGAAAAAAATTATATTTCTAGATTTTCAAATCCTATATTCTTCCATATTTAATATATTCTTTTATGACTAAAATCATATTACATCCTCAAACTCTATGTAATATTTTTTTATAGTGAATTTATAGAAGGTACTAAAAAAAATTACCACAATACATAATTAAAAACAATATTAATATTTTTGGAAATAATATAAAGTAATAATTAAATCTAAATAAATATCAAGGAAAATAGTTAAATAAATTTAGAATATCCCTTACTATATATTTAATTATTTCCACACATTCTAATTATTAGGAAAATCAATACACCACTCAAAAAGAAAACAAGAGTGTTAAATTATACAACATATAAATAACAAGTGAGTGTTTTTAAACCATTACCTCATCCATATATTTAAAATTGGAGGCACAATGTTGAAGTAATTTTTAAATGACCAGAAGAATGAAATCATGGATGGAAACAAACTAAAACCTATAACACATTAACACATATAAAACCACAAACCATAACAATCAAATCCAACTCCCATTTAAAAATTCAAAACCATCCCATATAAATAATTGGTAAAAACCAATATAAATATTTGGAATTTAACCTTATATCCCTATGGGAAAATCAATATAAACAAAGGTCCAAATAAAACAA
This sequence comes from Viscum album, assembly GCA_963277665.1. Classification (NCBI taxonomy): domain Eukaryota; kingdom Viridiplantae; phylum Streptophyta; class Magnoliopsida; order Santalales; family Viscaceae; genus Viscum; species Viscum album. Next base: position 1,461,253,342 of record OY728142.1, read on the forward strand.
ATACTAGATCATGAGTCTCTAAATATTTAGAAAGGATCCTGAAAGATTCAATAGAATTTAAAAGAAATAGGGAAATTTTAAATTAGATTCCAATTTAAGTCTATATGTAAATGAATGGGTGGTTTCATGATAATTTATTTCCACAAATAGACCATATTGAATAAAAAGGAATAATGATCTGATGAATCGTAGTCATATTTATGGATTAATCTCATGAAGTTATAGAATCACACCCTCATTAAAATCATTTATTAATAATACAATAATATAAAAAATTAAGGTATATGTACTTAATCATAAATCCAAATTGAGACATGACATAATATAGGGGAACTTATAATTAGTCTCAGGGTATTTTTATGTGGAATGGTAGAGTTGCATCATGGATCACATAAAGAAAAAAACATTTGACTCAAGAACATTAATCTATATCATATATGGTTTTTATGAGATCTACCAACAAATGAAACCATATATATCTATAAATGGAAACAATATGTTTTAAATATTCGTTAAATAAAATGAAATAGCTAACTATGTATTTAACACCCTGAGATTTTATGAATAATTAATTTTAGACTAAATTATAATTTTCTTGTTGATTGTATTTTATGTTAAAAAACGTTAATCATAGTTTATAGGCAAAACCAAGTTATTTTTATTCTACAAGAAACAATAATTTTACATTTTTTTATTAAAAATCCCTTCTATTACCCATAATACTGAGTTCATTTGATATATTTTAATACACACAATATTGTGATTTATTGAACTACAATATAATATTAATATTATTATTTAAATTAATAGTCATATTTTAGAAATTAGACTTGGGAAAATGAATATTATTATCAATATTCTTAAAACATGTATTTTTTTCATATCGAGTTGTAATTTATTAATTGAAAATAATGAACGATCAATTTGAATCAAATAGAAATGTTTTCCGAAAAAAAATAATATTTTCTAAATGATGTGTTAACAGTGCTTGGTTAACATTATTTAAAATTAAGAATTACTAATTTTGGATCATTTTTTTGATATAAATAATATTATTTTTTAAAATTATAATATCAAAGTTATCATAATGTAATTTTATTGATTTATTTCTGAAAATATTCATTTTATTGAGTAATAAAAAATACAATGTTTTAATTGAAAGTTTCGTTTACCATTAATTTATTTACAATGTTATATTTTATATTAAATTAGTTCATTTATATATCTATTAATACATTTATTTCTATTTTAATCAATATAGTTTTTCAATATAATATTGCATCTTTTTAAAAATTTGATCAAATTTTCTCTTTAACAATCCATTTTCTCATTACATTTTTGAGATAAATTTAAATTAACTTCTCCCATATAGGTTATTTGAATTTGGAAAAACGGATTCCATATTTTTAATAAGCATAATATTTATGATCAAATAATTACACAATATTTGAAAAAAATATTAGTGAAAATGTTTAAAAATAATCATTGAGATTAAGAGATAAACATGTTTACCATGGGACTAAACATTAATCCTAAGTGGAATAATGACCTAGAAACTAGTCTAACTTCCATTTAATGGAAACATTTAAACCATATCTATTAAATTATAAATATTATTCCATTATTTTAGACACATTAATTGTAAATAACTTTTTTGTAATTCAAACTTTTTAAAATATTACAAGATTTCCTCTCACTTCCATTATAAAAGGCCACCAACTATTCTCATCCTCTAACACCTTAAAAAATGGTATAATAAATTAGCTACCAAAATCAAGACTAAATATTCCTCCCCTAATCATAGAATAATTATTCTTGTTTGAAATTTTATCATGGATTGATATTAGTGAAAACTAAAATGAGATACCAAAATAAGAGTAAATATTTATTAATCCACATTTTTGTTTCCCTTCTTCCTCAAAACTATTCAATTATTTTTATATAATTTTTATATAATTTTATTTGTATCACCAAAACACTAATATTACTTTAAAATTATAATACTACCTAAAAACACACTCTTACATAAATGTTTTTACTAAAAAATCATTCATTTTTATGAAGAACTACCTCCTCATGAACTAATGCCATTAATTTTTCCATTACCACCAATCAAAGTTGGCCACAAGGAAAAATAGTATTTATATATTAAATATATCATATTTTTATTTTATTATGATTCTATAATTATTATTTCACATATAACATTTGGATTTCTGTTTTGTGGGAATGTGAAAACCTAATTCTTGTGTACGATGGACTACCACTACATGAAGAAATGTGATTCATTCACTTTATTCAAGGAATGTATTAATGAAGAGTTTAATAAATCTTTCTCATATCTATGATGCAAATTTAATTATGTGTTGATAATATATTAAATTTACATTAATTTCATTCAATAGAAAAAATAAGAGAAAAAACATTCATGTATATGTACGACCTACCGTCTTAATAAGATCTGTATTTCATTTCCTACCACAAAATTACAGGATTTACCTAAAATATATATACACTGAATATGTATGACATTTATATAATTTTTATCATTATAGAGATTATGGAACCATGATAAACGTAAGAGGACACAAAATATTAAATCAAAACATATATGAAAAACATTGTTGTTATTACCAAAAACACACCTTTATTATAAAATATTTAATAAAAGGGTAATAAGAGGTCATAATATAATAATATTTGATATGATATATCCAAATATTATTATTAATGATATTAATTGTAATGCTCCAGCCACATATACCCAGAGTTGGTCCATTATTAAATAGCATTGGTATGATCATAAGGAAATCATGTCTCGAAAGACAGACCAGTTTAATATTATTGGAAACAAGATTCATACATAAGTTAATCATTACAACATTAAAAGAAATAAAACACCAATTTATTCAATTAGAAAAATCCTAGCCTCCTAGATTATGCATGAATGTCACTCATAACTTACTTCTTCATATCTTGGGAAAATGAAACATAAGAAAGGGGTGAGCTCAAATTCTTTTTAAGGGTAAGCAAGACAGTGAATGATAACATAAATATTAAGTATGGGGAATAATTGAAAACATAGGACTTTCACTACTGGATTTTTACCCTTTAACAACAGCTCAGAACCATTGGTAAAGGCCGAGAAACCATTGGTATATTATATACCAACAGTTTACCAAATTGTGGCCATCTAAGCCATGGGTATAGCCTTATTACAATGGCTCTCTGTAAACTGTGGGTATATGTGTAAAAGTAAGATATATACCAAAGGTTTCACAAACCATTTGTATTTGTCACCCTTATACAAATAGTTTAGAACCATTGGTATATAGTTTACAATATACATATGAAAGATATACCAACGGTTTTCAAATCCATTGGTAAAAGTTTATACCAATGGTTATAACAAAACCGTTGGAATAATATACCTCAAAAGGCTATACCAACAGTTCTGAAAAATGGTGTTATACATATGTTGCAGCTCCACAGTATCCAAAATCCACCTCTAACCTGAAACTCTGCATGAACTGCAAGAACACATAAAGACAGAATTCAAATTCCTACATGGGATGTTTAAAATTCATCTATACTTCAGAAATTTATAAATTTAAAATTCACTCCTCACTTAAACCACAACATAAGAAAAAAATCCAGAATTCAATACATCCAAAATCGAATACATCCAGAATTGAAATGAAATAACACCCATAACACCAATACAAAATTAAAATACAATACATCTAGCATCCAATACACAGAATAGTATTCAAAATTTTGATTTCATTACCAATAAAGCCAGAATCCAATACATCCAGAATTCAAAAATTTAGAATTGGAAAGCAATATCACCTATAACAGTATTTTAAATTTTTTATTCAGTCTACACTAAAAACACAACACCAATACACATAAGATAAAATTATTACATGTTATAGGAATCACGTGGGATGTTTACTTATCGTCTTGGGTTGACTATCCTAAAACGAATGGAAAAAATCGGGTTGAGTGGACAAGGATCATGCTACCCATAAGATAGAAAATGGTAGTGATCATGTTCGTAGACCTAGGATGAGTTATAGGAAGCACATTTAATGTTTATATTCCTCTAATAACTTTGTATCCTTGTATAAATGGTTCCTGATGTGTTAGTGTGGAACATTGTCCAATCTCGATATATGAGATGGGTAACCAGAATATCCTACAAGTTTTTCATAGACATTTCTATTGAAGTAAGGGGGTAAGTGGATAATTATAATTTGGTCTCCTGTGTGTGATTTGATATGAATCCCCATTTTGGGTAGTGATTTTGAATATCAACTATGTCTTTAGTATTGGGTTCCCAAAGGGACTTTTTTTATCCTAGAACCCACTATTTGAGGATGGGATTGGTGTATTAAATGTCAAATATTTTAGAATAGGGGAATGAGTTAATCACATGAGAAGTGGATTGTGTGAGGCTGGACCATGGATCCTTGTGAAAATGTATCAACACAATCCAAATAATTTTGGTCAGTTTTCCGTATGCAAGTTATTGTTTTCACTTTAAATCCTGTCCATTTCAAATAAATGTGAGATAGTTTGAGTGCTACCAGCCACACCATGCCTTAGATTGAGGTGGGGTTGAATGATACATGTTACAAAAGACCCACTGATCGTTGTCATAATGTATCAACAAAATCCAAATGCATTTGGATGGTTTTCCGTATGCTAGTAGATGTTTTCACATAAAATGTTGTCCATTTCAAATAAAAGTGAGACACGTTGAGTTGTACTTTCCACACAGTGCCTCAGATTGAGATGGGGTTGACTCATACATGTCAAAAATGACCCATGGATACTTGTACTAATGTATCCACAAAATTAGAATATGTTTGGTTGGATTTTCTAATGTCTGTTGTTTTTACTTAAAACAATGTCCATTTTAAACAAAAGAGAGACACTTTGAGTGATACCAGCCACACAGTGCCCCCGATTGAGGTGGGGTTGACTCGTACACATCAAAAATGACCCATGGATTGTTTTCCAAATGTATCATCTGAATCAAAATTCATTTGGCCAGTTTTCCATATGAAAGTTGTTCTTTTCACTTAAAATCCTTCCCATTTCAAATAACAGTGAGACAATTTGAGTGGTAGTGGCCACACCGTGGCTCGGATTTAGGGAGGGTTGACTCATACACATAAAAAATGATTCATCGATCGTTTTCCTAATGTATCAACCAAATCCGAATGTTTTGGGTCATTTTTTCATAATCGACTTGCTTTTTTAAGGTAAAATCATGTCAATATAAATTAATATTAATATTAATTAATACTAATTTAATTATTTTAAACAGTAATATATTTACCTTCAATTTTTACCAAGCAGAAAACTCTTTTATATGCAATTTATCTCTACATCTCAAAGATAACGAATGATGCTTTCTATTTATCGTTGTTTTATGTTCCCTGTAGATAAAAAATATTATAAAATTAACAGAAATATATGTAAGATATACATATTCAATTTAGTTACCTGATATAGTTATCGAAAAAATCATAGTTGAACAAATCTGTGCGATGTGCCATCTCCCTCTTTTCAAGGCTTAGTGTCTTCAATGTATATGATCCAGGAATTCCTCCAGTTTGAGGAAGTGATGGAAAACTGGGTTCAAATTTATTATACTATTCTTCTTTATTTCGTATTGGTCTGTTCATTCTTGTAGTAAGATCAGACAAATACATTGAGAATAAACCCATACATTCTGGTACCAAGTAACCGTTTATGATAGAACCTTTGGGATGAATCATGTTTCGTAAATAAGACATTAATGTTTACACATTTCATTTAGTTGGAGACATCCAATGAAAATAAACAGGTCCTCCAATAAGTATTTCAGTGGGAATATGGACAGTTAGATGCAGCATGGATGTGAAAAATGATGGAGGAGATATTTTTTCAAACTCACACAAAATGAATAGTGCACCTGTCAACATTTTTTTCAAAAAATACATATAAAACATATTATAAAAAAGATCTCTAAAAAATGGCACAACTGAATAATAATCACCCTTAAATTATTAGACAAAATACGAGGGATTTCTATTTGAATCAACTGAAGAAAAAGAACATGATAATCATGAGTCTTCAATTATTTTAACATCAACTCTCTTCTATTGACACATTAATATATGTTTCTTGAATATCCATAAGGAACTGTAATAATCTCTAATACTTCTAGAAATTGTTTTTTTGTAGGTTTCATCACATATAAATCACATGGAACTTTCCCTTTTTGTTCACTAATACACGCATGATGCTATTCTGGTCTGATTCCCCAATCCACCAAGTCACACCAAGACCGTATATCATCTTTTTTATTTTCCTTAACATTTAGAAGTATTGAAAGTAACATTTCATATATATTATTGTTAATGTGAATTGCATCTAATAAATGACGTAAAAAATTGGTTGACTAATAAAGAATATAAAAAATAATAATCAAATTCCTCAAATTGTAATTGGTTTCAGTGGAAACATTATTTCTCTTTCAAAATTTCATTTGACTCTTTCTGAATGAAAAAAACTAAAATATTTCAATTCATTAAATACATCAGTTACAGACATACACTGAGGTGGATCATCAGTCTCTATGGTATTATCACATCTTCGACGATTATTTCAATAAGGATTTTCCATTGGCAAGAATCGTCAATGTCCCGTAAAACTGAAACTACAATGATTTTCAGTCCTATGGATCATGTATTAATCATATAATCAGGGAATCACTGTTTTCCCATCGTGCTCTATCCATACATAATTTCATAATCCGAAAAATCATTGATCATCCATATAAGTTCATCATGCATATGAAATATGTCTTTCGAATATGCATCATATGTGCGCACACCCACATCCCAAAGAAGTTTCAACTATTTTATTAAAGTTTGAATGTATATGAAAATATAAATGTCAGGATCAGAAGGGCCAGATAGTAGTATACTCACGAATGTGAAACGTTTTTTCATACACAACCATGGGGGAAAATTATAAATGTTTATAAAAACTGTCCACGTGCTGTACGAAGTAAGTATCTTGCCAAACGGACTAAAACCATCACTTAAAAGACCCAGCCTCAGATTATGCACATCAGCTTCAAAATCATGATATAGAGCACCAAATTTCTACCATGCAAATCCATCTACAGGGTGAACCAACTCAACATTAGTCTTCTTTCTCTCAGTATCATGCCTTCTCATTTTTGTTGATATTGTTTCATACATTAAAATATTCTAGAGTATGGTGACCAATGTAAAGTGCCACATTACATTATGTGGCACATGGGATGGTATTCCATCAGATTTTGACTTCCAGCGGGATGTGCTACATTTTATGAAATCATTTCAATCAGTGGTTTCCTCCCATAGTAAACTGAAATCTTCTAAGAAATCATGAATTTGTTTCTTGAAAATCTTTGTTCCACAACTAAATTCCATGCCATATTGTGTTTTTAGATAATATCTATGTCACTTGGAAGTAAATCCTTAAATAAGGTATGAATTTAATCAATTGTTGTATTAGAACATCCATACATAGTTTTCCCATGAAACAATGAGATTAAAATTCCACCTTTTTCATTTTATCGCATTATTGATATACTAGAGTTGTGGCATCATCATTCAATTTTTTCACCTTAAAAATATCATCATTTTCATTAGATGCATCATCTTTCCTCATATATAAGTCTTCTTGAGTATAAATCCATTCTTTTTCATGATGATGAATAAATAGAAACCAGTCATCTAACAAATTCTCCAGTCCAGTACTTTCATTTCAATCATCACCAATTTGAGATTTCATTTTCTCCCTATTGGGATACCACACATCGTAGTTTTCTTGATAATAATATTTGGTTATGTGGTAGATAACTTCTTCACGGCTCAACCAATGTCTACTACCACAATTGGATCATGGGCAGTTTATGAAACCACTATCTGAAGAATTTTGAAATGAAAAATCTAAAAATATCCCCAAATTGTTTTGAAAATTTCTTCATATCTTATCGGTTTCTTAAATCCAACATTTATCCATTATATAAAAAGAATTGTTATAATTCATTTCATCATAAGTCATTCAATTAGATTGATGTTTAATCAAAAATATATTTAAGTAAACGATAATGGAAGGAGTTTCTAGTTGATGTAGTGAAATAATAAAACAATGTAATGATATACTAATTCAGTTATGTGTACCTAAATTTGAGGTGAGGTGTGTTTTTTAATTTTTTCATTTATCACATACTAGAAGTCACCATAGACCTAGTAGAACATTGTTCAGGAAATTACAATGTGATGAATTTTCATGAAAGATACAGAATGTGTAAAGAGAGTTTTTTAAATAAGTTATTGATGCTAAAAAATAGAAATATTGTGAAAAGTTAGTATATTTCATAACACCCAATCTAAAGTCCACAAAATTTACTATATAAACCCACTAAAAATAAGGAAAACCACCTACCCCACTACCCCAACCATCCCCAATCCCGTCACATGGATCATACTTATATCCATTACCCACCTCGATAAAATATGACTAAACAACCCATTTTCCATCTTTGAGTGGGGATACATCTCAATAGCACCAACATTAGTCGATATGGTTCACTAACTACCAAAAATTAGTTTCTATAAAGACTTCAAATCAAGTTGATTCATATAATCAACACACTTGAATTGTAAAAATAAAATCAAAATCAAATCAAACTACACTTATTGGGTATGTAATGACACACACGTCACCACCTGGTTTAGGTCAAATCAAAATAGATTTAAAGAATAATAGATTAAAAACATTAAATCTATGTGGATCCTTACAAATTTCGAGTGTATAACTAAAAAATTGATTGACTTCAGATTGATTTAAAGGAAGGAAATAGTTCCCAACCATTGTAAAGGGAGATGCCTCTATTTTAGAATCCAAGGGGGTCTTCCCCAATGCCTCTTAAATCATAATCACTATGAATCCAAGGCATATTTTCCCATGGTATTGTAAACCAATTCATCATGAATCCAAGCGGGTTTCGTAATGGAATTAAAACATTTGTTTTTAACATGAATCCTTGGTTGGTTTCTTCATGGAATTACAAATCATTATTCAGTAAACAAGTACCCAAAAATAAATTTTAAATTTATTTATATTCATTTTCAATAGGTCTCATATAAGAGGGACATGCCTCGAGTCCCATTATGTTCTATAGTCATCTCAACCCATTCAGTCATGTTCAATAACTCATTTTCAGCACACCTATGGTCATACCTTTATTTGCTGAACTAGTTCCCCAAGGGAAGTGCGCCCATGGGTGGATAAAGTTTAGGCTTCTACACTAACAGGTTTTCCATGGATCTTAAAGAGGTTTAATTTCATAAATTATATACAAAATCATTTATTTTTAAATTTGATATTAATAATAAAGTATTCCAATGATACAACACATCATAAATAACACAAAACATTGATACTTTTAAGGTATAGTTTATAAACCATCTTCTCAATACTCATAGACATCTACCAATCATGTATTATTCATTGATTCAATATAAAATCGTGAAAATCATAGAATTTTACAAAATCTCTAGAAATAGGTAATAATGATAGTGATCTTTCTAAATAGTGAAATAAATGGAGAAAGGTTGAGAATAGAAGGATATCCTTATAACCATCTCAATGGAGTGGGGGTTGACCGTGGGGGTGGGGTGGTGTCCAGGGGGGCAATCCAAGGAGGTGGGAGGGATTTCTAGGGGTGGGGAGGTGTCACAGGGGATGTCCAAGGGGGTGGGGGTGTCGAGGGGGTGGGGGTGTCTAGGGGGTGGGGGTGTCTAGGGGGTGGTGTGGTGTCTAGGGGGTTTTCTTAAGGGGATGGGGCTATATGGGGGTGTTCGAGGGGGGGTCTAATGGGGAGGTACATGGGGGGTGGGAGGGCTATCAAGGGGTTGTGTGGTGACCAGTGTGGTTGTCCCAGGGGTGGGGGATGTTCAGGGGTGGGGGTGTGGTGTCTAGGGGGCTATCTAGCAGCAGTGGGGGTTGTCCAAGGGGGTGGGGTGATGTCCAGGGCAGCTGTAAATGGGGGTGGGGGTGTCCAGGGGGTGGGGGTGTCCATGGGTGGGTTGGTGTCCAGGGGGGTTGTACAAGTGGGGGGGGGGGGGGGTTGACAACTACCCTTCCTCCTAAGACATCCCACACCCCCTATTAATTTTAATTTTATAAGCAATTCCTCACCAATTTTATTATTCCATCCGAGCATACCATACTGCCCAAGGAATACCCTATAACCCAGAAATCTTCTAATTTTATACACACTCCCATATGACATAATCAATATATGGCCTTTCACATTAGCCACCCTCATCCACATCCCAGCATAACACCCTTAATGGTTGTAACTATACCCCATAGGCCACAAGGAACTCACATAACAATTTCTAACTTACCCATCTCACTCAATAATATAACCCCAAGGAGTCACAAAGAGAATTCTCACTTTCAAACACATTCCATGTACTACATGAATAAAAAAACTAAGGATGTGACCATATACCTTCTTCTGAAGAGGTGTCACTACAAAAAGTCTACCAAGACAAAACCACACTAAGACAACATCTTGCATTTATCTATAGTGATAGCAAGATAAAAAATACAAAGCAAAAAAATAGGTTATCACGCTATACAAGAAATTGATGAATCATATTTCCACTACAATATACATGAAATCCCCCATAAAACGAGATTCATTATACAACCAATACCAATCATAATTTAGATAACATAACCCACAAAAAACAGAACCACAATTATTCAACAAATCAAATGGGTTTTCACTATCCATGTGGAACACTAGAATGCCTTACTGTACAAATGTAATGGATTCCTACTAGAAGAAACTTCTACCCAAGGCCCCTAACACATTAAATAATAAAAACCTAACTCTCTTGATATGCTCTTGAAGACGTGTCTTGTCGAAAGGGAACATGATATAAGGAATAGAAATAAAGGAAGAAGAATACCACACAGATCTCATTTAGGCTAAATCAAAATAGATACAAATCAAATATATATGCAATACATTCAACTTACAGATTAGAAGTGAAAAATAATTAATTAACTGATTTATTATAGTGAGAGCATCAAGAGATACCTTGGGTAGAAGATAGATCGTCGGGAGAGCGTAAGTAACTATTTTGTTTATGGATGCAATCACGCAATGGGATTTTAGATGTGCTGCTATTTGGGGTAAAATTTCCAAACGGTTTTAACAAAACCATTGGGAAAGAGTGTATTTACCAATATTTTTTAAATACCATGGGTATATATTTATATTTTTCCAAAGGTTTGAGTAAACCGTTGGAAAAATATTATTCTCAGCCTATTATCCCAAGGTTTTGACCAAACTATTGGAAAAAATTAAGTATACCAATGTTTTTTAAAAACTATTTGTATAAAAGTGTTGGTAAAACACAATTTCCTAGTACTGTTTACAAATAATAAACATGAACTCTTTTTTGGAATTAATATGGGTTGTGTAAATAATTCCATAATAAAACATAATCATGGGTATTCTTCTAGTCGAATGACCACCTAGACCATAAATATTTTTTTCATAATAAGGGAATGTATAATTCCAAACTATCTGAAACATTTGTTCAAGGCCTCAGCCAATACATCTAAAAATGATTATGGCCTCTGAAAAAACTATATATCAAAATGGAAAAGGCCTCAGCCAATTCCACATCTAGTTGTCTCATGATACCAACTAATTCATTGAGGAGCTATAGTGGGCTCCACCCATCACTTACTATGTCCAATACATTCCTCATATGAAAAGGTTGAAATATAACCTAAACATTCGTATTAAAACTAGCATACGAAATGTAAATACTTTAACCATAAACCATGAATGGTATAAAAATAACACATCCACAGTAAAACAAATCAAAAAACCTTCAGTAAAATATATAAGGTTTATATCATAATGAATCAGCTTCAAACATTTATAAAATCTATCAAATAATGTTGGCTTGGATGAAATCAAAACCAATTTGATAGAAATATCCCTTTATTTTTTGAAATCATTTAATTTTGCATAATAATTTAAAATTAGATAATTATTTTGAAATTATTCTTACCTTAATTTTGAAAATATTCTTACGATGTTATAATGGTGGAGATTAACTGCACCCACTATATAAGTTAAAAAAGACATTCATACCTTAATTTTGTTGAAAAGGTCGTGAAGTACCTTGTTTGGAAAATGACTGAAATATTCCTTAAAAAAATTCAAGTAAGGGTATAAATAAAATTAACCTATTTTATAGTAAATATTAAAAAAAAATTGAAATACATTTTTAAGAAACATGGATGTGGATGATAAACAAGCCCCAGTAGATACTTACGTAAAAATGACCATGAAGAATAAAGAGATTGTAGAATTAACCCTTAACAATTTGGTAAAATATGAAACATAAAACCCTAAAAAATAAGTATCATACAATGAAAATGTAAATACACATAAATTAAAGTGTGTTACACAAATAATACAATTATGGGTAGTACATGCACCACACAAAAGTAAACAGTGGCAATATAACATGAATCTCAAAGGAATGAGGAGTGATATGAAAACCCCTAACCATGTACTTTTCCTTGGTTGATGGTAGTATATCCGCTTTTATAATGGATAAATAATTGTCATTAAATTATTAAATAACCATATATATTAATTTTATATGATATATGATCTTCTTATATTTCATTGTTAATAATATTTTTGTATTATCATCATTTCAGGTGTTAACTCATTCCTTTTACTTTATATGCATTGTTACATATTTAATGTTTATTGTGGATAGGATGTATCATATTAATATTAATTGTTATATTTAGTCTTTATATATAATTTTTAATCGTCAAATGAAAATTACTCTTGAATTGATACGATGGGGAATGAATCTCATTGCATTCGTGGAGACGGTAATCTGTACGCTTGCATGAGAAACAATATCATTCTATTGATATTAAAATCATATATAATTGGATGATATATCAAATATAAAGAATAATTATCATATTATTTTTATTTTTTAACTAATTAATACTTATTATTTTACCCATCCAAATGATGAAGTGTTTGAATAAAGAATTACACCACAACCTGGAGACGGTATTCTGTACGTACGCACGTGTGGTGACTTTATAAATTATAGGATAGATAGAATAATGGATAAGTATGTACCATTTTTATAATAACATCAAATTATATATAATATAATGGGGTTATTATTTTATAATGGAAACAACCAAGAAAGAGGAAGTGGAAGAAGAAGAGAACTTGAAAGAGGTGGTGAATTATTTACCTCTTCTAAGAGTTCTTCCTTTTTATTTGATCAAAAAGGCTCCATAGGTTGGCTTTTTGACTAAAGAAAGGATACTATAATGAAGTTATAATTATAGGTAGGATATTTTTTCATGGGTTGGTCTAGCCAAATAGATTTGAAGGTGTGAATTCTAGAGAAGGGGATGTATCCTTTTAGAAGAGGGTTGAGGGGCACCTTAGGAAAAGATTGAAATATTATTTTATAATAAATTCAGTTTCTATTTATAATGGATCCAAAAAAATTATTTAAAGTTTAATGTGGGGATGTATCGAATACCTCTCAAATAAATAAGTTTAAGACTATTTTGGGTCACTATATTAACCTTATCTTTTAGATTAAACTCTTAGTTAAATAGTTTGACATTGACCATGTCTCTTTGTATTTTTATATTATATGGTTAATAACCTTACTATAAATATCCAAGGGAACCACAAGTGGTTCATTAATGATACACCTATAATTATATAAGTCTTTCGGTAGAACCACAGATTTTTATGATTATTTTATCAACCAATGATATTGTATTTGTTTTAAAAACTCATTTATGTCAATTTTGACATTATTTAATAATTGATTTTTTCTATAGTCTTGAAACTATTTTACTACAAACTAAATATATTTAATCAACCCTAACATGCCATAATAACCTATATTATCAGTTTAATTCATTAAGAGTCTAAAATTAGATTTATTTGGATATTTATAATATGAATTATTTTAATCGTTTATTAATATGGTTATTAGTGCATCATCATTGTGTCATAAATAAATGTAATTATTTAATGTCTAAAAATTATATATACAATACCATTATGTAGGAAATATTTTTATGTTTCTAATTAATATTTATAGTAGAATTTTTATTGTGGTTAACCCTATATTAAAAATGGTTTAGTAATTAAACATTAAATTTTACTCTTTTAACTCTTCTTTAAATAAAATAATAATAAATGTCCTAATCTAATCCAAGTGAACCAATGAGGTACATATTTTATTCCTAAGGTTTTTTTGGTCGAATAATACTTATCCAATAGAATTAGTAAATGTGTTAGGGTAATAATAATATCATTTTTACCCTTAATTGACCTATTTACTTTTATCTATGGTAAATAAAAGAAAAAAGTTACTATTCACCAAAAATTATTTTCATCTCATTGAACCACATTTCATAGTTACTAATATCAACCGTGTCTCTTGAATATTTGATATTCAACACACAGAATCTGTAAAATTATGTTTTATATGAATTGGGAAATGCTCAATGGAGGTGGGTAAAAGACGGTAAAAAGTTCGAAAAATTTTATATATCAAAACTCATTATAAAATGACTCCAATGAATTAGAATGAAATGATATAGGTATTATGTATCTATTTAAACATTAAAATAAATTTAATTAAAGTAAATAATTATTTAAATTTAATGTCAGTTTTAAACAATAACTCAGTGATTCTCACTATTCAAAAAAAATTGAATGTTTTCCAAAAAATACCAAAAAATACCCAAAGCTAATTTCGATTTTCTGTATCCAAAAATGAAGTCCATATTGAATGATAATATTTATAAAATTTAAAAAAGTTTTTTATTACTATTCATAACTGCTAGTTTGATTGGTCACTATGTGTTAAAATCTCAATTTTGCGTACAATGCAAGTTATTACATTACTCAAAAGGGAAACGTACCGTGGAAGCGTAGGGTGTTACATTCTATTCTCCTTCAAACAATTTTTTTCCCGAAATTTTTAGAATATTATTGCATAAAAATATTCGGGTGGCTCTTCATCATAAGTTTCTGGGGTCCCCACGTTTCCTCTTCCATCTTATATTTTCTCCATAGTACATTTACCACACGATTCATTCAGTTTTTCATCACTTGTTCACTAGTTTAAAAATTTTGACAGGCACTTCGTAATAAGACAGATCAGGTTCCAGTGAAATTTTCTCATAGGTGAGTACTTGCGTTGGGTCATGCATGTATTTTCTCAATAGTGATACCTGGAACACATCGTGAACTTAGGAGAGACTTGGTGGCATTGACAACCGGTAAGCTACAACCCCAATTCCTTCTAGTATTTTGAAAGGTCCAATGAATCTAACACATTGTTTTCCCTTCTTACCGAATCATATAAATCCCTTCCATGGAGATACCTTCACAAAAACATGATCTCGAACCTAAAATTAAAGATCATTCGATTATCGACATAGCCTTTTTCTTACCTTTTTATATTTTGATGTGGGTTTGTGTAACCTTATCCTTTTCAATATTTTCTTCAACACGTTCTAGGCCTATGATTTTTCTTTCACCACCACCATCCCAACAAGTTGTTGTGTGACATCTCTTTTCATATAACTCTTAATATGGTTCCATATGAATACTTGAATAGATGCTATTGTTATTGGAAAATTATATTAGAGGTAAATATTGATCCCACATACCTTGAAAGTCAAGTGGGCAAGATCTCATCATGTCTTCTTAATGTTTTAATTGTTCATTCTAATTGTCCAGCAGTTTGAGGGAGGTAGGCAGTGCCAAAACAATGTTCCGTATCTAGGGATTTCTGAATACATTCTCAAAATCATGATGTAAAAAGTGGATCACGATCCGAAAAAATCGATAGGGGTACACCATATACCCTTAAAACTTCATTAATATATAGTCTGCAAAACGTTCAAGTGGTAAATCATTTATTATAGAAAGAAAATGTGATTTCTTGGTAAAACGATCAACAATGACCCATATTGCATCATTCCTTATAGGTTTTGTTGGTAGCCCCATGACAATGTCCATCATAATATTATCTCATTTCCACTTAGGTATAGGAAGAGGTTTCATGAATCCTTCAGGATGTTACCTTCCATCTTTCACTTGTTGACAACACATACATGTTGACAAAAAATCAGAAATCTCCCTCTTCATGTCGTGCCACGAAAAATGTTCCTTCAAATATCGATACATGTTAGGGATACCATAATGTACAGTGAAATTGGATATATGAACATCAACTAACAATTACCTTTTCAGATTAGGTATATTGGTAACCCAATGTCTTTTTCAAAATTTCAAAATCCCATCTTCATTTATGATGTCCCTCAATCTCCCATCATTCATAGAATTAATCTTATTCTAAAACTACTCATCATCGATCTAAGAACTCTTTATCCTTTCTAGTTAAGATGTTTTGGAAACAATTTGAAAAATAATTGATGTTTCACCTTCCATGGTTATTCCAATATACATCTTTACTAGATCCATCAATATTGGATCCTTTTCAACTATCATCTTGTTCAAAACTCTATGATACTTTCTACTCAAAGCATCTGAGACAATATTTTCCATCCCATGGTGGTAGTGTATGGTGCAATAAAAATCATTGAGTAGTTCAATCCCCTACCATTGCCTCATGTTGAGTTGTTTTTGAGAGAGAATATACTTCAAACTCTTGAGATCAGTATAAATCTCACATTTTTCACCATATAGATAGCATCTTCATATCTTCAAATCAAACATTATAGATGCTAACTAAAGATCATGGGTATGGTAGTTTTGTTATTGAATTTTTAGCTGTCGTAATGCATAGGCAATAACTCTATCACTTTGCATATGAACACAACCAAGTCCTTTCTTTGAGGAATCACTATAAATAACAATCCCATCATTCCATGATAGTAGAGTAAATATAAAATCAATGACAAATATTCTCTTCCATTATTCAAAAAATTCATCCCCCTATTAGGTCCAAATAAATTTAACCCCATTATATGTGAGCTTGGTTAATGGGTTAGCCAATCGAGAAAAATTATGTGAAAAACATCGATAATAACCTGGTAAACCAATAAAACTGTGCACCTCATTTATACTTGTCGGGGTTGACCATTCTTGGATTTCCTTTTTCTTATAAGGGTCAACATAGATTCCATCCATAGAGACAATATGGCCTAGAAAATAAATCTTCTGAAGCCATCATTCACACTTGCTAAAATTACCATATAATTCATATCTTATGAGGGTTTTCAGAATAGTGTGTAAGTGATTTTCATGATAATTGTAGATTTTGTATCTTACCAAGAAATCATTAATAAATACCACTACAATGTTTTCATTATATTCCTTGAAAAATCTATTCATTAGATCCATAAAAGCAGAGGGTGCATTAGTCATCTTAAAAGGCATTTCTATAAACTTGTAAGGCCCATACCTGGTTCACAATGCTGTTTTCGGAATGTCTTCCTTATTTACACAAAACCGATGATATCAAGATCGAATGTCAATCTTTGAAAAATATTGAGCTCTATGAAGTTGGTCAAATAAACCATCAAGGGGAGGTAGGGGATACTTTTTCTTTATTGTTATAGCATTGATCTCCCTGTAGTCAATGCACAACCTCATAGATCCATATTTCTTCTTAACAAAAAGAACAGGGGCTCCCCAAGGAGAGAAAATATAATGAATAAATCCCTTATTACTCTATTCTTAAAGTTTATTATTTAGTTATACTAATTCCATAGTTTCCATTATAGAAGGGGTCTTCGATATGGGCCATGAACTAGAAATTAAATCAATGGAAAACTCAATTTCTCATTCTGGAGGATGTCCAGGTAAATCCTCTAGAAACATATCAACATATTCATACACAGTAGGTGCGTCCTCTATTTGAACATTATTTTCCTCACCCATAGTTATTTCATTCTCTTCCTCCCCAATAATTGAATTTAATTGAGCTAATGGGGGTGGATCTAGATAAGAATCAAGTGGTGAAGTTTCTTCTCTAAAGATAAGGTGTTGTTTATCATCATCGAAAACTGTAACCCCATTCTTCATACAATAAATTATTTCATCATGGTCTAAAATACAATTAATTATGATGATTATATCAAATTCAATCATGGTAATGATGATGATATCAGCAGATAAATAACATTCATATTCCTTAATGGGAACTGATTCACAGAAATTTATTACAATGATACCTCCCTTAGGAGTTTTGACTAAAAACTCCCTTGTTAAATCAATTTGGAAATATCTAATTTTCATAGAAAACTGGGAAGATATGAAATAATGCGATGATATAGAATCAAATAAAGGATTAGATAAACATGAGGAAACAATTAAATCACCTTCCACCATGTCTTTTGGAGCTTCAACATCAGTAGTAGTGAGCACTTAAGCTTGGACTTGATCCCTTGGCCTTTTCTAAGGTAATTTTTTCTGACTCTTTGGTCATTCATGTGCATAATGTCCCATCTCCCTGAAATTGTATCATTGAATATTGGTAGCGTCTTTAATTCCCTTATAATCACTAGAATGATTTCCTTTCTGTCCACATTTTTAGCATACTCCTTTTCCTTTTAAAGAGGCATAAGGGTTCTTCCTTCCAAAATTATCACCAGGTGGAAATTCAATTCTTATCTTCTTCCCTATTTCTTTATTTCCTTTCCCTGGGTGTTCAGCAGATCTCTTCTTCTCATTCTTTTCTTTAAAGTCATAAGACTTAGAAAATTCTTTTCCTATCTTGATAGCACATGGGACAATATCTTCGTACGATAAGAATTATTATGATACCAATGATCGATATAGAAATGGTTTTATCCCATCAATGAAACGATCAATCATACTTCTCAGATTTCGTATATAATCTGCATCATTCCTTTCTAGTCTTGTAAATCCACCATCATACTTTGAAAATTTCTCATCCTCCATTTTCCTCAGACTCAGAAATTCCCTTTCCATATCCACTTTATGGTCATTAAGAAATTATTTTACTAAGAATATTTCTTTTAACTCTCTACATTCCATATGGGAAACTTCTTCATCTTCCTTTGTGTTTTGAATCAATGACCACTATTGATTAGTATGTCTAGTGAGGTGATAAACTACCATGAAAAAAATTTCCCTTTTTTACTCCCCAAATCGTGAAATATTTTCTCTAAGAAATTTATCCATTTCTCAGCCACTAATGGAATTGTAATCCCATTGAATGTTGGTGGTTGTTTCCTCATGAAGCAGTCTAACATTGATCCTTCGTGTTGTGGATTAGGGTGCTCCATACGGGTAAGTTTTTTATTCATAAACTGATTGAGTTATCCTTGTATGGTAATAAGATGATCATCACTAGTTGCATCAACAAATATTCTATAATTATCTTGAGTAGGAGAAAAATCCCTACATGGATTATGTGCATTGAAATGGTTTCCCTTCCTTTCACTATGCCCCATATCTAAACAGTTGAATAGACTAGATAAGTTTATGAATCTAAATACATAATTTCATACATGTAAAACACTTAATATAAATTGAACAGTTTATGAATATAATCCATAATAATAATAATGTTTTATTTAAGGAATTATATACCCATAAACTCTTCATAATGGTTTTTAAATAAAATGAGAATTATCCTAAGCATATCTCCTGGGAGTGTCATAACGTTGAGTGTAGCAAGGCTCATTTTCGTGCACTAGTTCCCTTTCAAGTCTATCTAAAATCAGTGTTTTCGTGTTTTACACAAAGGTATATTTGTACCAAAGCTGCCTCTACCTGCTCGTTGCCAAATAAGGATGTATTGTTTGGGAAACTCAGAAAATATCTACAATACCAAAATTCTAAGAAGATCTTCTATACTAATCCTCAAAGTCTATATAAGGATAATGTTCTCTAATCTAAGTTTATCTAAATCTAGTTTCAAAGGTTTGTACTAAATATTCTACGATACCAACTATTACACCACGAACATAGTTACCCAGAGTTGGTGCAGTATTTCCTAAAACTGGCAAGATAACAGGGAAATCATATCCCGAAAGACCGATCATTTTAGTATTATTTTAATCAAGATTCATACATAAGTTCAAATTTACAACTAGAAAAGAAACAAAACACTAATTTAGTCCATTAGAATAATCCAAGCCTCCTAGATTATGCCTGCATGTCACTCAAAACTAACTTCTTTAAATCCTGGGAAAATGAAACATAAGAAAGGGGTGATCTCAAACGCTCAGTAAGGGTAATCAATGTATCAGAAGATAACATTAATATTAAGCATGGTGAATAATTTAAAACACATGCCTTTAAAAATAATAAACATGAACACTTTTGTGGTAGGAATATGAGTTGAATAAATAATTCCATAACAAAACATAATCATGGGTATTCAACTAGACGAATGACCACATGAAAAACCAATATTATTCTCATAACGAGGGAATGTATAATGCGCGACATTCTAAAAAATTTTGTCAAGGCATCGGCCAAGACGTCTAAAAATGATTAAGGACTTGGGAAAAACCATATATAAAAATGGAAAAGGCCTCAGCCAATTCCATGTATAGTTATCTCATGAGATAGACCAATTCATCGAGGAGCTATATAGGTCTCCACCCATTAATTTATATGTCCAATACATTCCTCATATGAAAATGTTGAAATATAACACAAACATTCATATTAAAACCAGCATATGAAATGTCAATATTTTAATCAAAAACCATGAATGGTATAAAAATAACACATCCACAGTCAAACATATCACAAAACCTTCAATAAAATATGTAAGATTTGTATCAAAATGAATCTACATCAAATAAGTATAAAATCAATCAAAGGATGTTGAGATAGATGGAATCAAAACTATTTGAGAGAAATATCTCCTTCTTTTTTGAAATATTTTAACATTACATAACTATAAAAGAAAACATTTATTTTGAAAATATTCTTATAATATTGCAAGGGAAGCTTTGACGATGTTATAATGGTGGAGAATAACCGCACTAGCCCCATAAGATAAAAAAGACATTATTACCACAATTTTTTCGAAAAGGTCATAAAGTACCTTGTTTGGATAATGAATGAAATATTCCTTTCAAAACATATTAATTAAAATAAGGGTATAAATGACATTATCCAATTTTCTATTAACTACTATAAATGTTCGGAAATACATTTTCTAAAAACATGGATGTGGATGATAAAGAGGTCACAGTAGATAGTTATGTAAAAACAACCTCAGATAATTAAGAGATTATAAAATTAACCCTTACCAATTTTGTAACTTAAGAAACAAACACACCCTAAAAGAAGTATCATACAATGAATATGTAAATACATATAAATTGAAGTGTATTACAGAAATAATAATACTATGTGATGTACCTACACCACACAAAAGGAGATAGTGGAAATATAACGTGAATCTCCCAGGAATAAGGAGTGAGATGAAATCCCCTTACCTTGTACTTTTCCTTTGTTAGGGTAAGGTTAAACTATTTTATAATAGTGTAATAATTGTTATTAAATTTTACAAGAACCATATACATTAATATGATATCAAATATGATCTTCTAATATTGCATTGTTAATAATATTTTAGTATTATCGTCGTTTTGGTTCTTAACTGATTCATTTTCCATTATATGCTTTGTTACAAAAGTAATGATTGTTATGGATATGATGTATCTTATTCATATTATGAATGAAATTAAGTATTTAATCATTCTATTTAATCACAAAATGAAAATTAGTTTTGAATTGATATGATGGAGAATGAATCTCATCGCGTTCGTGGAGATGGTAATCCGTACGTACTCAGGAGCGAAAATATCATTCATTAGATATTCAAATTATTTTTAATTGGATGGTATATCATATATAAAGAATAATTATCATATTATATTTTTTATTTCAATCATTTATACTCATTATTATACACATCCAAATGATGAAATGTTTGAATAACAAATTATACCACAACGTGGAAACGGTAATCGGTATGTACGCATGTATGGTTACCTTCTCATTTAAGGGATGGATAGAATAATGAATAATGTTGTGAAATTTTTATATTAACGTAAATGTATATATAAGATACTGGATTTATTATTTTATCATGGGAACAATAATGATAGAGGACGTGGAAGAAGAAAAGAACATGGAATGGGGTAATGAAATATTTACCTGTTCTTCGGGATCTTCATTTTGATTTGATCAAAATGGCTCCATATGTTAGATTTCAGAAAAATGAATGCCTCTAGAATTAAAGAAGGATAGTTGGGAGGATATTTGGTCTGGGGTTGGCCGAGCCAAATGGCTTTTGAAGGTGTGAATTTGAGAGAAGGGGAAGTGCCCTTTTATAAGAGGGGTGTGGGGAACTTTAGGAAAAGATTGAAATATTATTTTATAATAATATAATATTCTAATTATAATGGCTCCAAAATGAATTATTTAAAGGATAAGGTAGAAATGGAACAGAAACCACTCAACCAATAGGTTTTATATAGGTTTGGGTCACTATATTAACATTATCATTTAGATTTAACTCGTAGTTAAATAGTTTGACATTTACTATGTCTCTTTGTATTTTTATATTATATGGTTAATAAACGTACAATAAACTTTCAATATAACCCAAAGTGGTTAATTAATGATACAAATATCATTATATAACTCATTTAGTTGACACTTATATTTTTAGGATTATTATATCAACCAATAATATATTATTGGTTTTAAAAAAACATTTCTGTCAATTTTGACATTATTTAATAGTTGACTTTTTTGTCCTAACAAATTTATTACTTCAAAATAAATAAATTTAATCAACTATAACATGTCATATTAACATATTAAATTATTTTTATCCATTACACATGTCAAATTATATTTATTTGGATATTTATAATATCAATTATTTTAATGTTTCATTAATATGTAAATTACTGCACCATCATTGTGTCCAAAATAAATTTATTTATTTAATGACTAAAAATTATTAAAAAATGCCATTATGTAGGAAATATTTTTATAATTCTAATTAATATTTATAGTCGAATTTATATTTTATTTAACCATATATAAAAAATGTCCGAATCTAATGCAAGTGGACCAAAGAGGTTCATATTTTATTCTTAATGTTTTTTTGGTCGAATTATACTTATACAATAGATTTAGTACATGTGTTAGGGTAATAATAATATCATTTTTACCCTTAATTACCCTATTGACTATTAACCGTGGTAAATAAAAGTAAGAAGTTACAATCACCAAAAAGTATTCTCATCTTATTGAACAAAATTTTACTTATTGATATCAACTATGTCTCATGTATTTTTGAAATTCAAATAAAAAAAGTTGTAAAATTAATTTTTATAAAAAATTTGGAAATGCTCCTTGGAGGTGGGTAAAAGACGATAAAAAGTTTGTAAAATATTATATATCTAAACTCATTATAAAATGACTCCAATGAATTAAATTGAAATTATATAGGTATTATTTAACTTTTTAAAATTAAAATAAAATAAAATTAAATAAATAATTATTTAAATAAAAAGATTGTTTTAAACCATAACTCAATGTTTTTCACTATTCATAAAAAATTTAATGTTTTTAGAAAAATACCAAAAAATCTCCCTAAGCTAATTACAATATTATAAACCCAAAAATGAAGTCCAATTTGAATGATAAGATTTATAAAATTTTAAAAATGGGTACAACTTTCCATAACGGCTAGTTTGATTAGTCGCGGTGTGTTAGAATCTTGAAGTTGCGTACAATGCAAGCTATTGCAATATTAAAAGGGAAACATACCATTGATTTTTTGGGTGTTAAATTTATAAAAACTATATATTTATTAGAAATTATTTATTATTGTGTATGATAAAATTCAATACTTATTGTAAAGGATTTCCGAGTAACTTTTAACTTTTGTGAGACACAAGTTATATTCACCATATATTTCTATTATTTAGTGTATATATTTATCATGAACTTATTTTATAATTATTCTTATAAAATTTATTTATATTTAAATATCCATTTTATGATACCTATATCATAGGGACTATAGTCGAAAACTCATCAAATAGAAAAAAAATTCCCCTATTTAACTTTTTGTGATATATGGTATGATACGCACCAATATTTATTATAAGGTCTTTATATATCCCCTTTGACATCTAATATAATTAATTTATATATCCTCATAATATTTTAAATTCATTTTTATTTTATCCGTTCATGGGGATTACGATTCAGGAAAACTAATGGTAATAATTTTATATTACAATCTCATTGTTTATTGAGATTGGGTTTTATTATGCTTCATATGATAAAAATTATGATCTATCTCTCAAAAATAATCTTTAATTTTCATACCCTCTAATTTTGTTTATATCATCATGTAATTGTACCATTTTTTTCCTATGTGGTACTTAATGTAATTAATGAAATGTTTTTTTGTGAAAATATGACTTATTTCATATTTGGTTGGAAATCGATTTTTTTCAATAACATATTTTGTAAATATATATTGAAAAATGATATAATATAATATTATGATATTTAATATAAGTTATACCAATGTTTCATCTTTTTTAAAAAAAATTTAAAAATATTCTTCCTGACTTTTTCCAATAAAATAACTTTTCACTTCTATCGACAAAGTGAAAGAAATCCATAATTTTATGTATATTTAATTTTCAAGAATATCTTCCATAAAAACATGTACATCAATTTATGATTAATTTATGTGATTTTAATAACATCTTCAAAATAATATTTTATCATAAATATTCATGAATTTCAATGTTATTAAATTTATTTTTCAAGAAAATAATTTTGAAAATATATTTTGGTCAAATAGATTTTGACATCATTTTCAATGATTAGTTCATAAGAATTAAAAATATATTTTCAAAAATGTTTATTTAGTAAATTTTATATGTTCATAAAGAGTTCTAATGGATTTTCAAATATGTATTTATAATTTTTTTGAGGATAATTTCAATGAAATGTTGTTTCAAAAGGGTTTATGTTTAAAAAATACTTTTCTAGAACAAATTATATTTTTCAACAATACATATTTTAAATGACATTTCAATTCTTTATCTATAATTTAGAAATGTATTATTCAAAGTGTGTTACTTTTAAAATGATTATTGTATATAATTTTCAATGAAGTGTTATCTTCCATAATAAATTTTCAATGTGACCTTTCAAAATCCTCCTTTATTTGGGATGAAATCCTTCAATATAATTTATGTCTTACTTGGTATACGTTCCATGTATATCATTAATATTAATTTTATTAATTGTTTATGATTAGGATGTAATTTTTGTTATAAATCCCATTTATATTTCATTGGTTATACAATGATTAAATTCTTATGAAACAAACTTATTTTGTAGGTTATTCAATGATTAAACTATTATAAAACTAATACAATTTCTAATGTTTATGATACGATTAAATGTTAATCATAAAAATTTAATTTTTTGGGTTATGATATTATTAATTTCAATGATCATATTGATATAATATGTAATATTTCATTATTTTACTGGTGGAACATATATCATCCTCCATTTCATTTGAAATGATTTATATCTAATGATATAAAAAACTAGAATGAGAAGTGATAGAAGTTCAATAATGTAGGAATAGAAGGGTAAGTGATACCAGTTCAGTGATATTGAGATGGAATGGGAAGTGAACCTGGTTTAGTAAAAGACTCTATCAGACATGAAATTATTTACAATGATCATTTTATAATATTGAATATATTTTATATGCTTATGTCTATACCACAAATTCAATGTCGTATGTTCTCATGTATCATATTCATTGATTAAGTTATAATAGACTTCTTATTTACTACCATTCTTCATTCCATGACTATGGAATAAAATCTTTTATATAAGGTGCATGGTTTTCACAAATTACGAATTTGTTTTCATTCACTAATGTTCATGTTATTTTATAGATCTCCCTTGTTTACCCTTACTAATCATATGCTCTCACCCTTTATTAATATTCATTTTCCATAGTTATAAAGATTTTTATTATCTATGATATGTCTATGAAGATGAATTTTTATCACGAACATAGTGGAAGATAATGTAACTCACTTATTGTCTAGTGTTTATGTTTCCATGATTCCAAATGAAGTAAACTATAATAAGTATCATTCATGCATGTATGTAATATAATAACTATTCATTATAAATGATGTAATATCTACATATGAATATCCAAGATCCTCAATATTGGTCAATATAAAAACTTTGGTTATCCTTTGGACTCTCAGATGAGAAAACCATTGTGATTTCCCTAAGTACTTATCAAAGGATTAGTCTAAGGATGAGTCAATATATCAGATAATTTATTATAATTTTGCTAGTGGATTGAGTTTGTGGCTTACTAGAAATGCATCCCTTTCAAGATACTATAGTTGTATGTGTCTCTCGAATAGATGTATGTAAGGGTAAAAAATCAAAAAAAAACAGCATATTAGGATTGAATTGATCGAGAATAGGTGTACAAAAGTGAGCCTTTATACACACAATGTTCAACACTCGCAGGGAATATGATTAGGAAATTAAAAAACTCATCACAATTAATCAATAACGTTTAAATTGAATATAAATTTAAATTACCTTTTACAAAAGTATAACTTGATATATTAATGATTTTTTATGGTTTTGAAGTATTATAAGTGACTTTTCTTGTTTTTTTGTTTCATCCATATAAATAGTATTTCTCATATTATTCTTTTCGTTTTAATAAATGGATGGAACCTAATGTAATCATGTTAATATTTAATCAGATTAAAAATTTAGTGATTAATATGAAAATAATTATTTTTACTTCATAGAATGATATTTTCATTATTGAAAATAACCTATCATAATATATTATTAATAATGTGGAATTCATTGATCTCACTGACAAATCGAATATAAATAATATGGACAATTATAAAAAATCATGTTTTAATGTACATTGTGTTAAGAATAATCAGCCTCTTACATGACAAGATGTTGGGAAGAAAAATGTAAAGGAATATATCAAATACCGAGTAAGATGTAATCTATGTGTAAAATGGTCATAGTGTGAATTTTTTAAAGGATTCCAATGTCTTGTTTGTGGGTAGAATGTGAATTACTTATCTAAATTCCATGAAACTATAATTTTATAGTAGACAAAAGAAGAACATATTCAATTCCAATCATTGAAGTCAGTGGTTTTAAGTATATATATATTTGGATTCTAGAATTATGAATTGAGAAATATATATATATTTTCAGTAAAATAATTTCCTTATGGATTTGAAGGAATACATTGAATTTTACTGATGAAATAAAAAATTGATTTAATAAAAGTTTATTTTTCCAGGAAGAAGAATGATTAAGTATAGGTAACCCTTAATATCTTATAGATGTTAATAAAATGGGATCGATTTTGGATAAAAATATATTTGATTGAAATAACATTAATTTGACAGTATTATGAACTCAGGAATTACAATGGATTTTTTGAAAATGTCTTTTATGTTTTCATGGATGAAGATTAAAAAATTTTAAGATATAAGGATTAAATTAAATAATTTATATAATTAAAGAGTATTAAGATATTTTTCAAAATAATTTTACTATAATTAAGATTGTTATTGTGATTTTAGGAAAGAAATGATTAAGGTAATCAAATATTGGTTTTTGATAGTCAAAGTGGTACATTATGGCATAGAAGGGAACAATTGTAAGATGATTTTGAAATATTTAGTGACCTTACATATAATGTTTTTCTATTTTCATGATTATAAAAGTTTAAAAGGGTTAAATTTTTTTGAAATTGTTTATATTTAAAATTGAATGTGGTTTTAGAGATTATGGTTTCAGAATATGAAGTTTTTTCCATTTTGATAAAATTTTCTAACTATTTTGGTCTGAGGATAGATAATTAAATATGGAATATCTTATCATTCAGTTTGTTTATCATTTGATCCATTAGTGCAGACAACACAAGATAATCATATACATTTCATTGAGTAAGACATGAATTGATGATTGATTAGGGTATAACAAAAGGATGGTATTTTTCATATGAAATTGAATGATATAAATTATGTATATAACCTTTTTAAATGTTTTGAACATTAAAAAAAATTCTTGGAAAAATATGTTTACATAGTACCTTCATTTCCATTAAATCAAATTAACACATAAATCATCTAAAATTTATAGTTGTGTGTATTTTACATTATAAGAATCACCCACATTATTATGATAAATGATATATATCACATTTTACATTTATTTACACTTTTATTCCATGTCCAATTCTCTACCTCCCACAAATGTTCTACTATTTTGAATCTTAGTTTTGATTTAATTTAGAAAACAAATGTGTTTCCTTCAATCAATTCATAAAGTAAAATTTAGTATTAATTTTGTTGATGATGGTTTATATAAATAAAAATTTATAGTATAATGATAATTATTAACAAGATGAATTTCGAGGGTGAAATTAATTTTATGGGGGTACAATGTGATTCCCCATGAATATATTAATATATTGTTTAAGGTAAAGTTAGTTTATTTGATGGATTCTTTTGAAAAACATACTAACATATGATTGATTTATATGTATCACAACGTTATCTGTGTTCTATGTGAAGCATTATATTAAGCATTTGGTACCTTAAACACTATGTTTGAATTATGTTACATAGAGTATCGTCATCCATCAATCGCTTATGTTACATGTAATGATGAGTTTTTCTGAACTACAATTGATTCTTAAGATTGTAATTCAATATGATAGTTATTTCCAATATTCAAGAATGGGGATAATGAATGGGGTTAAAAAATATTAAAAAATCTTATTTTGTATTTTAAGTATTTATTTATTTTCTATAAATAAAATAAGAATCATTTAATATAAAAATAAGTTTTCTATAAAAATAGTGGATTTTATAAAAGATGGGTTTACTGTGCAAAGAAGAAATAATTTAAAATTATATTTACAACATTTATAAAATTTATATTAGAAAATGAAATTAGTTTTTGGAATCATAACACCATAAATTAGATTAGGGTGATATTTTGGTATCTTATAAGATGATGCATTTATTAATTAATAGAGAAAAATACATAGTTTTAATTGGATGATCTAATATATCCTTTATATATAATTTTAAATTATATATCGAAATATTTTTAGATTATAATCAGATTAATTAAATATATATTCTTTCCATTTACATCATTGATTTCATTTTAATTTTGAAATTCAATATTAAACCAATGTAAACGTTTGCCAATTTTTTTTTTAAAATACATGATTTCTCTATATTAAAATTAAATTAATATTTCATGTTATGATATCAGAATTTGAATAAATTTATTCCATATTTATAATAATAATAATTTATAATGTATAATATTTCTGAATTATATTTTTACCAGAATTATTAGTGGTAACAGATAAAGTCAGTAATGGTGATTAATTTAAATTTTTTTTTGAAGGAACTAATATTTAAACTGAAGGGGTAAAAGACCAAAAAACTATTCCAAAACAAATTAGATGGACATATTTCAACCATAATTCTACTATTTTCAATATTTTTCTATTATTTAAACCACTTTATAGTAAAATATAATTTTTTTAATTCACTCTATCGGTAAAATTAGCAGAGTGCCACTCACCTCCCTTATAAAAGGCCACCCACACTATCCATCTATTCACACCTTCAATAAAAATTGGTTAAAGAAAATACATTCATAAATAAGTTATAAACATATATCCCCTAATCACTGATGAATTATTTTTCTCATTAATCCATTAATGGAAGTATTTTTTTGCATTCTGAAAAGATATACCTGAAAAAGAGGGAATGTTCATCAACAAATTTTTTATAATTATTTCTTTCTCAAATGTGTATAAATATTTTTATATAATGCCTATATAATATCCATATTGTATTATATATAATTTTATTTTTTATTTTTTATTTTTATGATGTAAAACCCCATACACATCCAAAAAATGTTTTATGAAATCAATATTTGTGTGAATGTCAGACTACCTCCTCACGAACTGATGTAATTATTTTTTCAATTACCACTTTTCCAGACTGGGAATATTGATTTAATAATTTTTTTATATTATATTTAATATATTTATATTTTTATAATGAATATTAAATTTTAATATCAAACATAGCTTCATGATTTTGAATTTTTTGTAAGGAAATTTTTTCATTTCTGTGTACATTGGACCGCCACCTTCTTAAGCGATCTAATTGATTTACGATATACTTGGAATGTATTAAATATGGTATTAATAAATTTTTTTGTTATATAAAATATAATAATCATAAAATAATCATAATATTTTTCATTTAATTATTTTAAAACCCAATAATAAAATGGAAAAACATTTTTCATGGGAAGGTACAAACTATCATCTCCATTAATGGTGTATTTCATTTCATATCACTAGATTTCATAAGTTACATTTAAAATATATATAAATAATTAATATGATATTTATATAATGGATATAATTTGGTATATTTTCTATCCATGATCATTGTAATTGGGAAAAAATATAAAAAATCAAAACATTTACTAAAAAGGACTTATTACCCGAAACACAACATTAACATAGAATTATTAAGAAAATTGTAATAAATTATCATAATAAAATAATATATGATAACATATATATAAATATATATATTTTATAGATTTAAAATTATCTTATATTTATTATTCAAGATTTTTGACCATGTATGATTGATGTCAAGACTTAAGGAAATGGATTTCAATCTCAATTTTTTATTTTATGAGACATGTTTTATATTAACAACCACTTTGTTATATGTGGTGTATATACCACCTCATAAATATTTATGATAATTTTCATAAAATAGTCATATTTACAAATAAATTTTAGTATTCATCATTCTTATTGTTTATGGTTCAAACGATTCTAAATCTTTAAAGGATTTTTTACTAAATTTTTTATCATTGAGACATATGTTATGATATGAACCTATTATAATTCATTATGAGTATATTGTTACCCTTTAACATGTAATTACTGGAAACAATATATCATCATGATATTTTATGATCCCTTTTATATTCATCTATAAATTTTATGATTCAACATTACCAATGTGTTAATAATTTTTTGTTACTATATTATCGTGTACCGAGACTATTTATGATTATGCTTCAGTATATTAAGTACTATTATCTATCTCTCAATAATTCTAAAAAATTTAAACATCATGTGGTTATTCATGATATATTAATTTAATGGTATTTGTTTTCAACACATTCGAACTAGGTATAATTAAGAAAAAGTTTTTATGAATATATGACGCGATCTTCACAAAAATGAAATCTATTACTTATCAAAACCATGTTTTATAAAAATATTTTCTAAATGGTAATAAAGTTTTCTATTATATTTGAAATAAATTTTTAACCTTGTATTACCTTTTAATTTTTTTAAAATTGAATATTTTAGTCATTTTTTGATCAAGGCACTTTTCACAACTACCAAAAATGAAAAATGAATCATTGTTTTCTCATATATGTAATCTATTTAATACACTATCATCATCAATAGTCCATTGTTTTAATTTTCCCTTATTAGTTATGATTAATATTTTGGACATAAAATGACCTATTAATTATTAATGCATTATTTTTTATTTAACCTAATTTCCAGTGAAATTAATTTTGAAAAAGATTTATGTATAAATATTATTTTAAATGGTTTTTAAAGATTCCTTTAAAATATTTCAGTTGTTATATTCAATGGTTATTTTTAGATAAATGATTTATTTTTGAAAATTGTTTTAAATTATTTTCAAATCTTTCACTATATGTCTTCTAATTTATTTTCACTGACTTTCTTCATATGGTTTATGGTTTTGAAAACAGGTTTTCTGTATGAAATGTATACTATTTCAAAAAAGTGTTATAAAGTAATTTAAAAAAAATTATTCGTAGTTTTATATTTTTTTAATCCTTTAAAATAATTTTAAATATTTTTAAAAAATTAGTTATCAACTATTTCTTATTTTTTACTTTGTAATGTTCCAAGTGATCGTTCTAAATCATTCTCATTCTAAGATATAATCCTTTTATATAATTTTTTTTTCTTGGGATGTGATACATGTATACCATTATTATAAATTATAAAAAAATTTATGATTAGGATAAAAATCTATTTATGATACCCATTTTTCTTTCGTCTGTTTTTCTATGATAATATTCTTATAGAACCCAATTCTTTTTATGGGTTGTTCAATTATGAAATTATTATTAACCCTATCGGTTTTCCCTAGCTTGTGAAATGATGAAATTTTTGTGACACCCATTTCATTTCATGGCCTATCATATTGAAAATGTCAACAATATTGTTGACCACATATGTTTTATTTTTAATGTGATGGGTGGGACCTATATATCCATCAAATTGTTTATTTAATGACACATATCTCATGAGATAGTGAATACTTGAATTGTATATTAACTCAATCTAATAATATAGGAATAGAATTGGAAGTGAACCTAGTTCTATAATACAAGGATAGAATGGATAGTGGACTCCTTCTAATAACAGAATTTTTCTATTATGATAGTATTAGATGTGATCCTTGAAAAATAGAGGTATTATTATCTATGCTTTTTTGTATTAAAAAAATTCCATGTTTCATATTCTCATGGATCATGTTCATAGAATCACAAGTGACTCATATATTATGAACTGGCATTAAGTATTCCATATCTCATAAATATTATCTTTGATCTACATGGTATTTCTTTTAAATATTAAGATCATAATCTTATAACAATATATTAAATTTGTGATAATATATCTTACTTTTTTCCCATACTAATAATATGATCTCAAACTTTCTTTTTTCTTCTTTCCCTATGTTATGAAGATATGTATTATATATAATTAGATTATAAAGTCGTATAGTAAAGAATAATGAAGAAAGATATAATGAACCTCACTGTTGGTCTTGTGATTATGTTATCATGTTTCAAAATGCTCTAAAATATTACTGTTATTTGAGATGTTTTTTCATAATTTATTAATAATTCCATAAAAAGATGTAATATCTATGTATAAAAATCATAGTTCTCTATAATGGAACATCAAACACACACATTTTATCACTCTGGCTACCAGAATAAGTGACATGGTGTGACCATGATTCCAAATTGACTTCCAATAAATACCCATATCCATTAACTCCACTAGAATTATGGTAACTCCATGATACACCTTCCAAAGATAGAACATACTACATTACGACTGTGTTATTCTTCATTAATTCTCATAAAATTACAAATACCAAATGAAAAAAATTATTACCATAAATGTATGAGACATTATGACTCCAAATATTGTAATTCCCCGACCCTTGTTACCCAGAGCCGATGCATTATTATAAAAAATAGGATGATTTAGGGAATGAATTCTTGAAAGACCGATTATTTTAGTATCCTTGGAAGTACTAAATACATTCCTAAGATTTAAATTACATCACGAAATAAAAACATCAACAAAATTTAGTCCCATTTTGAACACACTTATATCATTGTCTTATCCCTCTAGGACAACTATAAATACTTATTCACATCCAAACAAAAATATAACAAAACAATAGGTGAGCTCAGATGCTCGGTAAGGATAACAATATTGTGGAAACATTCATATATAAGCATAAACATTTAACGCAATGTATAAGACAAAAAAATCCTTCTAAAGTTGAACTTTTTCATAATATGGAAATGATAAAATCAAATAATTTCATTTACTTCTTCACATGGAAATTCTACTAGTCATATAATCACATGAAATATCCATATCCGATTTCATTATGATGGAATGGATAATTCCATACTTTATAATCACATATTCAATGCCTTTCAAAGGACTAAAAATATGATTTTTTCAAGGAAATGTGCAAAGACACTATTTTGTCTCATGATTCCTACCTATTCTTCGAGGAGCTATACTGTGCTCCACCCGTCACTTAGTAAGTCCAATGTATTCCTCATATAAAAAGGATTAAACATAACATAAAAATTCCAATTAAACCTAGAATACAAAATGTCAATAATTTATAAATAAACCATGAATGGTTTAAAAATAAAAAATCCACATTCAAACATATCAGAAAACCTTCAGTACAATATGGGAGATTTGTAACATAATAAATCATCTTCAAACATGGTTAAACGTCATCAACATGATATTGACCTAGATGAAATGAAATCATTTTTTAGATAAGTATATATTTTTATTTTGAAATAATTTAAAAGTAATATAATTATAAAATAAAACAATAATTTTGAAAATATTCTTATAAGAATGTATGGGAATCTCTGACGATGTTATAATGGAAGAAAATAGTTTCACCTGCATTATAAGTTAAAAAAACTTCTTACCTTAATTTTTTCAACAATTACATAATGTACCTTGTTTGGAAAAAGATGGAAAGATTCCTTTACAAATATATAAGTTCAAATAAGGGAATAAATGAATTTAACCCATTTTCTAGTAAATAGTACTTTTTTTAAATACATTTTTATAAAAACATGGATGTGGATGATAAAGAGGTCCCAGTAGATAGTTACGTAAAAGCCTCCTCTGACAATAATGAGATTGTGCCATTAACCCTTACGTTGTAATTTTCCTTGGTCAATGGTATGTTAACATCCTGTATAATAGTAATTTTTTTTTAAAAATTAGACATGAACTATATACATAAATATGATATCATATATGATCCTATAATATTGCATTGGTAATAATATTTCATTAGAATTATTATTTCAGGTTTTCACTGATGGATTTTAATTTATATGCTTGGTTACGTAAGCCATGATTGTTATAAATAAGGTGAATTTGATTTATATCCAGAAGGATATTATGTTCTTAATCATTATTTTTATCATAAAATGGAATTTATTCTTGAATGATTACAATGGGGAATGGATCTCATCACATTCGTGGAGAAGGTAATCCGTACGTACACACGATCGACAATATCATTATATTGAAGGTGAAATAATATGTAATGGGATGTTATGTCATATATAGATAATCATTATCATGTTTTATTTATTATTTAGAAATGTTATACTGATTATTATACCCATAAAAATATTTAATTGTTTGAAAAACTACCTACACCACGACATAGAGGCGGTAAACCGTACGTACGGGCGTATGGTGACTCTGTCATTCATATCATGGATAGAATAATTAATATGGTTATAAATTTTTGATAATAAAATTACAGTATATATAATATATTTGAGTTATTATTTTATAATGAATGAAATAATGAAAGAGGTAGTGGATGAAGAAAAGAACGCGAAAGAGATGGAGAAATATTTACCTCTTCTTCAGGTTCTTCCCTTTGAATTGATAAAAAGGTCTCCTTAAGAAAGATTTCTAATAAAATTATGGCCTTTATGTTGAAATGATGGATTTTTTAGGATATTTGGTTAGGCTTTGGCTGAGACAAAAGTATTTGGATGTGTGATATTAAGAGAGTTGGAATTACCCTTTTATAAGAGAGGAGAGGGTCATTTTTGGAAAAGTTGAAATATTATTTTATAATAAATTAAATTTATGTTTATAATGGATAATAGATAAATTATTTAGAGGATAAAGGAGGGATGGGTAAAAAACATCTGAATCAATAGATTTTATATAGGTTTTGGTCATTATACTAACCATATCGTTTAAATTTAACTCTTAGTTAAATAGTTTTCCATTTACCATGTCTCTTCGTATTTTTATATTATAGGTTTAATAAACATATTATAACAAGTCAGGATAACCCCATGAGTTTCATTATTAATAAATTTAACCTTATTTATGTATGATTTCTGAACCATATATTTTTATGAATATTTTATCAATTAATAATATTGTATTAGTTTTAAAAACTCAATTATGTCAATTTTGTGACTTTTAGTATTTGATATTTTTTAAAGACATAAATACTCTATCACTTGGAATAAAATTTATTAAAAAAACCATAAAATGTATTATTAACCTATAAAATTAGTGTAATTCATCAGAAGTCTCAATTTTTATTTATTTGGTTATTTATAATATCTATTATTTTAATATTTCATTAATAATGTAATTACTGGATCATTGTGTCATAAATAAATTAAATTATATGATGTATAAAAATTATAAATAAAATAACATTATATATAAAATTCTTTTTTATTACTAATGGGTATTTATATTCAAATTTATATTTCCTATTACCCTATATTAATAATGGATTAGTTATTAAAAAACGAATTTGACTCTTTTAACTGTTTTTTAAATAACATTATAATAAATTTTCTAATCTAATCCAAGTGGACCAAAGAGGATCATGTTTTACTCCTAAGTTCTTTTTGGTAGAATTATACTTATCCAATAGAATTAAGACATGTGTTAGGGAAATTATGATATTATTTTTACCCTTAATTACCCCATTTACTTTTAATTATGGTAAATAAAAGTCAAAAGTAACTATTCACCAAAAATTATTTTGAACATATTGAAACACATTTTACTTAATGATATTAACCATGTCTCTCAGATATTTGAAATTCAAATCACATATGAATTAAAATTATGTTCTATGCAAATTTTCAAATTCTCATATGAGGTGGGAAATTTGCGGTAAAGTGTTAAATAAAATGATTATATATCTAAACATATTATTAAATGAATCCAATGAATTACATTGAACTTATATAGGAATTATGTACCTATTTTTACTTAAAATAAATTAAAATAAAATATTTAACTATTTAAATAAAAATTCAGTTTAAAAAAATAACTCAGTGTTTTTCACTATTCATCAAAAATTGAATGTTTTCAGAAAAATTCCAAAAATACGCTCTAATCTAATTTTGATATTCCAAATTCAAAAATAATCTCCATTTTGAAAACAAAAATTTATCAAATTTCAAAAAGTGGGTATAACTATTCAAAATGGCTAGTTTCATTGGTCGTGGTGTGTTAATACTCCAAGATACATACAATGCAAGCTACTGTATTATTCAAAGGGAAATGTACCATGTTATAATGGGGTGTTACATTATCCCCTCCATAAAATAATTTCATCCTTGAAATTTCTTTAATATTTCTGCATAAAATGATTCGGGAGGCTCTTCATCATAAGTTTCTTGGATCCCCACGTTGCCTCTTCCATATTAGGATTTATCCATAAAAATTATACCAGAAGAGTAGTCTAGTTTCCCAACACATGTTCTCCGGAATCAAGAATTTGGATAGGCTCTTCCTAATATGACAGATCAGGTTCCAGTTAAATTTACTCATAGGTGAGTACATGTGTTTGTTCAGGCTTGTATTTTCAAAGTAGTGATACATGGAACAAATCCTGAACTTTGGAGAGACATGGAGGCATTTCCAAATGAAAATCTACAACTCCAATTAGTTCTAGAATTTTGAATGGTCCGATGTAACTAGGACATAATATAACCTTATTACTGAATTGTATAACTCCCTTACATGGAGATACCTTTAAGAAAACATGATCTCCTACATGAAATTCCAAATTCTTCCTTCTGTTATCTCCAGAGATCTTCTTCCTACATAGTGCTACTTTGATGTGGGTTTTTATAACCTTTACCTTTTCCATCATTTCCTCAAAGAGTTCTGGGACTACGAGTTTTCTTCCACCAACATCATCCCATCAAGTTGGTGTGTTACCCCTAGGTATATATTATCTAGATCCATGTCAACCACTAGTATCTATATAGAAATGTATTTCTAGGTAGACACACAAAATATCTATTTACCAAAATTATAAGATGTTTTTATATGATTATCCCTATTGTGTACATTAATGATCCATCCCCTAATATATGTTTTCAAAATAATTTTTCCATGGTGTGTACTAAACATACTCTGATTCCAACTCTAAATAACCAAACCTCATAATCTAAGAGAAGATTCCTTACATTATTAAATTGGTATAATAAACATGAATTTATAATAAAAAAAGAAAGAATATGTGAGTATATATAGAAATATATATATAGAAAAATGTTTTACAAGATATCATGAAAGAGAACAAAAATATAGAAACTTAATTGGAATCTTCCATAATCTCTAATATTTCTCTTTTATGTCATTTATAATATACATCTTTGCATCCTGTGGAAAAATAAACAATAAGAAATGGGTGAGATTAGATTATCAGTAAGGGTAAGGAATATAGTAATGTTGTCATAATTAAACATAAACTATAATGCTTGGTGAATAACTAATTGATTAGATTATAACATAATATTTAGCATATAATGGCTTGAATAAAAGATGTATATTTAATACCATATTAAAAATAACATTAGAATGAAACTTAACCAATGATATTATAGTGTTTGAAAAATAACACGAGCTTTCAATTCTAAATATCATAGATAGAGATTTCATAATGTTGAATAGCATAAATATTCCATCCATTACTTGTCCATGATTATATATAAATGGGTATGGGATCAGCCAATACTCGGTCTAGTTTGTCTTACTAGACCTATCGATTGATCGAGGGGCTATAAAGGGCCCATCCCATCACTTAATCAATCCAATTAACTCCTCATATGTAAAATAATCCATTTAAAAAATGTATCATTAAATAATAGTGTCCCATACCATGTTGAAATATCTTAATAATTAATATTGATGAAAACACATTAATAAAATCATTGATAAATTATTATGCGAAACACACTTATACATTAGAAAGAAGAGTTATTTGGGAAAATAATTTTTATTTGACATAAAATCATATTGCAAACATGAATATAATAGAAATAAAATGTGTGTACATGAAATTATTTTTTAGGTATAAATGTTGCCCAACTAAAGTGAAATCCTGTAAAATAGTGTTTCAGAATCATTAGAGATGATGAATTTTGTGAGGCTTAACAAAAATAATATAGATATTTTAAATAAAAAGGGAATGATTTTGTATAAAAAAAAGGAATTAACCAAGATTGTTTTTCAGTATGCAATTACAGATTTTGGATAAATAATTCATGGGTAAAACAGATTATATAGATTTGAGTAGAATAGTGTACCACAATTCAAAAATTGAAACCATTAGCCCTATGAAATTAATGGTCCCCAAATAAGAAATTTAATACCATGAATATAGTGATATTCATGATATAATAAATTAATTCACAATATTCATACACACCTTAAAATAAATTGAGTGGAATATAGACCATCTCAATGAAAAAAAGTTAAATGAGAAAACACATACCTTATGTATGAATCTATTCTCCACAAGAACTCAATTTACCAAATAAGAAAATTAGTTTCATTTATTATTTAATTCAAACAAATTTTAACATTTATTTTATTTATTTTAATTTTATATAGATCATTTATGGAATTTTCATGAGATAAAAGAATCAATTTCGTCATTCAAGATTGTCAGTTTACTTGGTTTTCATGATTATTTAACTTCTATAAATTTATGAAATATCATGGGAAATTGGTATTGTTAAATAAAATTGCAATTACATGTTATTAAAAAATATTCAAAAGATATAATTTTTTTAGATTTTTTTTTCATATATTAGGATTATTCATTAGATAAAACATTTATGATAATATTTTGGTTTGTTTTTCCCTTGTTTTGATTGTCACAAGCTAGTTTTGTTTTATGAATTAATATTATGTATATATAATATTTCAATAAAATTTAATAACATTTAATATACTTATTATAATAATTTTTAACCATAAAATGGTTTTTGGACTACCCTTTAATAAAATATAAGAAAATGTTGGATTCATTGTCTATGATGGTGATGAATCAACAAATCACAAACAACATTTTCATTTTTAAAAAATGGGAAATGAAAATTATTTACAGTTGATATCCCATTGTTATAATTAAATTATTTTATATAAAATATACTCATGTTATCTTTCATTTTAGGGATGAGAAGGTAATTATTTCATAATAAAAAAAAAGAAATTAATTTCAAATTAAAATAAAGAAAGTGAATTTTACCGCATCAATTACTCTCTTTCAGAACCTCTATAAGGAACATTGTAGTGGTATTTTGGTTGAGACAAGAAAGGCCATATAGTTGGGAATGGTTTGGGAGACGGATTGGGGTGAAATTGGGAAAACATAATGGTTTTTGAGGTATGGGGATAAGGGGTGTGAGGGGTAATCTTTATAGTGGAGTAGAATGGTGTTTTCTGAATATTTTATTCATTTATTTATTATTTTTTACTAAGAGAATAATTAGATTTATAATTATAACTATATTTTTAATCAAATTAAATAGATTTCATGATTACTGGCTTACATCAGCCATACACCATCTTTGACCTAATAATTATTTTATTTGGTAATTGCTGAAAATTATCATATTTCAGTATTCATAAAAAAGGCCACTATTTTAGAACAATACCAAAAAATTACCCTAAAAAAATTTTAAATTTATGATTCAAAAAATGAACACCATTTTAGGAAAATAATTTTTTAAATCTGAAAATTGTAAATTCTAAATAGAGTTATCATTTACTCATAGAATATAAATATAAATTTCATAGTTGATGTAATGGAACATTAAAAAATTAATTAATGTCCCATAAAATTATATTACTATTATAATATAACTAAATATTAATTTATTAATATAATTGTAGATATAAGTTCTATTTTAAATTATTATATTAATTAAAGGAATTTAAAAACACATTTACGCTTTATAAAAATACCAACACTTAGTTTATAAATTTTAAAACATCTTTTTAATTATTACATGAGATAACTATAGTATATTTTCATCAAAAAGATAACTACATTTTCATTACACTTGCATAGGTGATTTCACTATTCAAATGAAAAATATATTATTGATTATAATTAAAAGTTTATTTTTATATAAATTTTGATATTTCACAATTCACTGGGAAATAATTATTTTCTGATGAATAGAAAAATAGCACACTAAAATAATTTTTACATTAAATCGTTAATAATTTTTTTTTATTTTGATCAATATAATTTATAAATATTTAAAATATTAGTTTTAAAAACATTCCTATAAAAATGTGGTAAAACTGCCTCTAAAAAATTTAGCCTTCTAATGCTAAAAATTTGATTTATTATTATATTATGAATATAATATAATTTGGATAAATGTAAAAAAATTATAAAATATTTAAAATTTGAATTTCATAATTTGGTTAATACTATTCATTCATGTCAATTTAACATCTTGTTTTTAACAGTCATTTTATAATAATAATTCTTAATTGTGTATCATGGTTTGTTTAAACATTGTGTTGAATGAAACATATGTTGTTAGAGAAATTATATTTAATAATATACATTCCCTAAAATAATGAGGTGTTACATTTACACTTTTTTCTTTTTTATCTCTTTTTAATCATTAAATATTGTTAAAGTTGGTTTGGAAAATGTTTTTGTTGTGTTCTTTTATCGTTTGATTAGTATAGTCCTGTTTCATATTTTTTAGAGTATTTTTTAAAAACATTGACTATGGGATCAACTATCCCAATATTTCTTATTTCACATTGAATTTTGAAACATTAGTTGAAAAAGTTAATTTGATGACACTCCCAATTTTTTTTGATTATTGAATTAGCATGCTCTTATTTTCCATGTGAGTGGAGTGTAGATTTTCTTAACATATATAATGATCCATGCATAATAAAATTGAATTTTATGGTCTGTTTCACATTTTGTTACATATATCCAATGATATTTCAATGTAATTTATAATTTTTTTGTTACTATTTCTATAAAAAAATTATGTTGATAAATATTCATTTTTTCCTTTTTTATCTCTTCGCCTACCGTTAATGGTAAATAAATTATAGTTGGAAATTATTTTCGTTAGTGGAAAAAATTAACAACATAAAAAAAATGTTTTGAGTAAGGAAGAATGTGGTATCTCATGGGATTATAATATATTATCATCAGTTGTGGTGATTTCTATTGTTTGTTTCTTTTAGAAAATTGTATTTATCGTGGATAAAAATGGGCTATTTAATCAATTTGTATAACCATTATTATGGATGATTCCACCAAATTCATTCTATAGTTGGTATTGGATGTGTTAGATAGATTTGTTATGATAGGTTTTAATCATGATATATAATGGTTTTGATGTGCATATGTGTGGGGTATGCATGATTGGTCAGATTGAGTTTCATGATAAGTTTTGTCATTTAGTGTTGTGTTTCTTAAGGGATAAATATAATTTTATTTTTTGGACTCCCAGTATTAAAAGAATGTGATGTTAAAAATTGAATGAGAAATAAATATTTGCCAGAATATAATCATTAATGCCATAAAAATAAAATATTAATCTCTAAAATGAAGGTTAAATGACTATAGTTGAATTTTGGAATTTGGTATGAATGGTTTTACCTAAATATGTAATTTAATTACACAACGAACATAAATTTTTTAGCTAATAGTAAATATTGAAATGGTGTAACAATTTGAAAATAAAAATTCTTATGTATTCCTTGAGTTATTATTTTTCTTGGGGAGTGGTTTTTTTAATGTTATATTTAGATATGAGGAGGGTGTGTGGTGATGTTGGTGTTGTAATGATTGTGGAAAATGATGATATTGTCATTGGAATAAACCTGCTATGTTGAACATGTGTGTGGAAATATATTTGTATATACTATTTTTCATTGTGATTTCAGTACACACACCACCCAGGTTGTATTAATCTACCGTATTCCAAATGTTTTGTTTTCCATATGTTTTCCCCAAAATATAGTTTTGTTATTAAAAATAGACCACTACACCTTCTTCACAACTCACTGATAGACAAAGTTATCATGATATTCATGTAATGTGGATATTATGAATTGTATGAGGTGGGAATAGGTTTGATGCACATCTCGATAATTTACCATATTATGATTGATATGAATGTGATGGGGATTAGATAGTAATATTTTTTATATAGTGAAGGTTTTTCATGATAAGAGGAGGGAAGGATAGTTTTTTTCCTTAATCTTCATGACACCATAATATTATTGATTTTAATGTGATAATGGATTCTAGATATTTTTTGTCGATGTGGATTCAATAAAAATATTATTTTAAAACCTATGAGAATCAATATAAGTTGTCTTGAGGTTCAACCAATAACCAATGGGATATGATATGGTTTCCATGGAATGAATGAAAATTCATGACATTTGGCATAGGATTTTGAGACGCGTAAAATATTTGGGAAGTATTTAGAGGGAGCCCTTTTGTTTTATTCATGATATTATCTTATTATAAATTTTTGTAATCCTTTTTGAGTGTGATTTTTTAAGGGTTTTTGTTGAACTTGTGTCGATGAAAGTTAGTTTTGATATTTTTTCAGTAAATCATTTATATGCTTCTTCCATATTTCCATGAGATATCTCAAGCATCGTCCAATTATTTATATATGTTATTCACATATATATATATATATTATATGATGCTTTGAATTGAGTATTCACATTACTATAATGACATAGGATTCTTCGCAACATATCTCAATTAAAATGGTTGGTGGCCTCTACCATGTTTGATCGTAGTGATATATCCTTGATCAAAATGGTCTAATAGGGTTTTGGTTCATTATTAAATGGATTAATCCTTGGATATTTTTTTACAATCCCCGGTCATCCTCATATATTTGCGTTATCTTCAGAAAATGTGTTCATGATTCCATCTCAACATTGAAGAAAGTTTATTACATTACTTCTATCTCAATAGGGTAGCAACATTTCGTTAGAGCAGATGGTAATGTAACGATTGTCTACACATATCACAATTTTTGAAATGTTGGGAAACATTATGTTCTTCCACTCTTAATTTTATCTCACATGAGACATCTTAGGTTCAAAATCCATGTTTTTTAGGTCAATCATTATGTATTTGATGCTAGGGGTAGTCTACCCCTTTTAAATTCAAACGCATCTCATGTGAGGTTTCATAGGCATGAATACAAAGGCATATCATTTCATCAAATGAGAATAAAATTCTATAAGACTATGTATTCTAGGGATTTTTTATGTTAGGCATACAATGTTTAGTTATTGAGGTATGAATTATAATCCTGGT
Organism: Viscum album; assembly: GCA_963277665.1. Classification (NCBI taxonomy): domain Eukaryota; kingdom Viridiplantae; phylum Streptophyta; class Magnoliopsida; order Santalales; family Viscaceae; genus Viscum; species Viscum album. The sequence continues at coordinate 1,461,297,718 of OY728142.1, forward strand.
CACATGTCCTACACCCTTTGGAGATAGATTAAAATGCATGTATAATGAGGGTTGTGGAATGAATTTTTCAAAATATAGTGAAGGGAATTTTTGTAATTTTATCTATGGATAAAATATATTGATTAGGATTCCCATTTTAAGAAGATATATGAGTTTTAGATTAGAATTACTTATAGAATATGATCAGAAATGTCTGTCTTTAAGAGGGAACATGCCACACTTGAATGCTTACCAAGGAATCTGAACACCCCATGGAGGTGCATTTAGAGGTGGGGATCAGAACATCCCTTGAAGATGATTTTGGAGGTTCATCCATAGGATGGATTATTTAACACATTGATAGTTTACCTATGGATCATAACACCATATGGAGTTGGATTCCTAGTTTTATGTCACAACTTCCATAATGGCAGATCTTGGATTTGTTTCCCTTGGAGTGATGACTTTACAACTTGTTGGTATACCGATGAAACATAAAACACCATGTAGGAGTATCCAGAGTAGTGGATCAGAACATATCTTTATGTGGATCTAGGAGGAGTATCCCTAGGATAAAAAATTTAGTATATATAATGCATATATATGGATCCACACACCTTGTGGATGTGGATCTTGAGTTGTGGAGAAGAAATCCCCTTTAAGATGACCTAGGAGGTGTATCCTATTGATTAATGAATTCACACTAGGATTGTATACTGATGGATCAAAACACTCAATAGAGGTGGATCTGGGGTTATAGATCATAATTCCCCTTGAGGAGGATCTCAGAAGTGTGTCCCAGGGAAGGAAATGTCACATATTTATAGTTTACATAGTGATAAAAATTCCCTATATATGTATATACAATGTTTTGGATCTGAAAACCCATTGATGCTAATCTTGTATGTGTGTCTCTAGATCGGAACACATATGTTTACTATTACATGGGATACCACTTGGGGCAGAACTAGAAGGATAATCATAACGCCACATAAGAAGGATCAAAGAGGTGTGTCTGTACGAGGGGACACGTATGTTTATCATATGTTAGGATCAAACCTTATGAAGGAATCCCAAATACCCATATTTTATGAAAGGGATCATAATCATTTTAGTCCAATGTTGTAGTTTATGTTCATGTTATATGAATAATCCATCCATTTTAAAATCATGTGGTATGGACACTTGCGTTGAAAAGGGAGTGTCACTGAGGGATGGTGTGGGGATTATTTGTTCAATCTATCTTTAAGAAGTGTATTTATCTTGGTTGGAATGGTGTGGGGATTACAAATCGGGCTTCTTGAGTTCTTCTACGAGTAGAAATAATGTGTATGGGTCATATTTGTTAAAGCTACCCATACACTACCATGGAGTTACGATAATGTCATTGTGGATTATGCATGGAGGATTCCTATAATTTCTTCATCATGTCATGTAATGAGGTCATACCATGTACATTTCATGTGGAATGATTTTAGTTTTACATCATGTGAATGGATGAGGTGTGTGGGGATTATAAAAAGAGATTATAGTTCTACCCTATTCATCTTAGTTCATGATGTTATCTTCTCTTTCTATCTGGTTTAGGTACATTATTGTGTGTCACACTTGATGAGGATGCCCATGGTGTACAGTTCATGGTCATAACATAGTCTTTACATGAGGAATCTTAGTCTTGGCACATAATGAATCCATTTTTTGTCATGGGAGGCATCCTATATTTGACTGATAGGGAATACTACAATTAATTAAGTGAGGACTACTATATTTCTTCTCATTATCATGGCTAAAGGCATCTTGTTGATGATGTAGTAGGAATTAAAATAATGAATAATATGTTTTAAATATATTTATAGATTTGTATAGAGGAATAATATAAGTATTCTCATGATGATGGAATCTATAATTTAATGTTTCAAACATAAGGCATGTTATACGAGAAGGATATAAAATACTATAGTTTAGAGTGGTTTAGTGGGAACTAATTAATTTTATCTAAGGATCACAGAATGCAGAATCTTATTCATGGTACATAAGGAATCCTATTCAAGAATGGAATTTTGTACTACTATTAGAGTTGTATAGTGAGGACTATTGAGTGTATTCTCATTGTCATTGTATAAGGAATCATATTTGTTGACACAAAAGGAATCATATTCATGAATGATAAAATATTATATAATTTAATGATATATTGTAAGGACTATGGAATTACATCTAGTGTTCATGAAACATGTCATCTTACTCTTGGCCAGTAAATATTCCTACTCATTAATTATATGGTATTCTACAGTTCAAAGATGTGTTATAAGGATAACTATATTTATTCTTCTAATCATGGAATGTGGCTTCTTATACATGACCCATAAGTTAACCAATTCATCGATGACAGGTTATTATAATATTTATAGTAGAGTAGTGACAACGTATATATGTATTATCATGATCTTGGCATGTGGCATGTCATGAATGGTGCATAAGGTATAATATTCAAGAATGATAGGGTATAAATCATATTTGAGACTTAATATGATGATCATGTAATTTCTTCTTAGGATTATGGGATGAGGATTATTATGATTCACACATAATGAATGTTATATATGAATTTTATGGTTTCCAATAGTGTAATGTCATTTTGTGAGGAATACTAAACATCATATTACATGAGATAGATGTCTTGTGACATATCATAGATAATCCCATTTTGGTGTTACATGACATGCATGTCAGGTGATGTGTTTATTAGGACATTCTTTGAGGTGTTTTTTGACTCAAGGGACTCATTTTATCCATTTAGAGAATATCCACTAATGACATGGGAGATGGATCAGGAAGAGTAGGTTTTTTAAAGTATTCAATGGGGTGTAGAGGAGAATCTAGAGTCTTGGTATTCTGGGGATGAATGTTTTGGTGGTATAATGGGGGAACCCAAAATGTCATCGACCCAGCTTGAAAATATCACAATGTGAATGTACAATTTTTATTGGGGTTTGTGATGTTAGATTAGGGACTATAATAAAAACATTATACCGTAACTCGATGGTGATCATGGTTGGGGGTGCGAGGGTATAACCACCTTAGTATGCACACGCATTCTTGAAGGTGTGTTCTCCATTAATAATAGTGACCTCATAAAGGATATATAATTGGCAGTGGAGTAACCCTCGGGTGTTCAGGCTCTCTTGGAGGGCAAGAATGATGATGAGGACTCTATTCAATTTTCTTTTAGTAGTGATGAGGGAGCGAGAATTAGAGGTCTCCACAGCCTGAGGAAGAGGAAGGGTCGGAAGGGGAACCGTGACTTGGGGAGCTGCATTGTGACTGAAGGGAAAGTTTCTAAAGGGAGGAAGGACCAATCCCTGCTACTTAAGCCGATACAAACAAGGGCAGCTAGTAAGGAAAAAGAAAAGGACTATAAGCCAATCCATCATGATCTGGAATGTTCTGGCCTAAGAAGTGGAAAGCTAAAAACTATGTGTGGAGACATCCAAGGGGTGGGTGGTGCGACAGGAAAGAAAGAAGGAGAGAAGACTCAATATCCTGATTTAATTCTTCATTCTAATGAATAAATTCATGAAAAGGATATTATACTTAATGTCTCAAGGGAGGAGGTCAAAAGAATCCTAGAAATATACGTTAAAAAGGATGTTAGTAAGGAACAGAGCGATATGATAAACCACCAATATTTTATTTTGGCACGAGGTATTAATGCATGATAGTTCAATGTGGACGAATATATTCAGACTTGAAACAAGCTAGATAACCTCTTTGAAGACTTAATCTGGGATGATCTGTGCATAAAGGTTGAAGCACTTCAATGGGGATTATACCGGGTAAGCAGTTCTAACAATCTTAGTCTTGTTTTCAATGATTTTGTGATATCCTTTAGTGTTGGATAATCCTCAGATTTGATTGTACCTGTTTGGTTTCTCACTTTTCCGCAAAAGTGTTTTTTTATAAAACATTTTATTGTCAGGTCAGGTCGTAATGGGTATATATTCATGGAATTCAAGGTGTCGTGAATGTTATAGACTCATAGATCATAGTGTTTCCCAATGGTTGGGCCATCATGGAAGTCGGAGGTCTCATGATGGATGGGGATTAGAGGATGTCATGGTCTTAAGAAGGATGGGGATTTACTAAACATGGTGACCCTACATTTAATTGAAGTCTTAGTTCTTGGAGGGATTTCTTATTTAAGGATAAAGTCTCCAAGAAGACAAATTTTACATAGACGGGATTCCTCTTTCATTAAGATATTGGTTAATTGATAATTGAATCTCTACATTATGTTGAGGGTATCAAGAACACAATAGAGGTGTTTTCCCAATTCCTAGGTAATTCTAGGAGGAGTGTCTCATATGCCCAAGATCATCATGAATCAAGAGCATGATAATGTATCCCAATAGTGTATACATAAATAAATGATGATGTGGGGGTATTTTTAGGAATTTAGTTTTGAGAATACTAGATGATATTGGGATGTGTTACAAGATTAATGAGTTGATAGGTCTTCACCTCTTCAAATGTTTCTTTCACAAAGATTATAATAATTTATTCATGTGCATGTAAAGAGAGAACCACAAACATGACCTATGTGAATATGATATCAGTGAATAATACCTCCATAGATAGAACTCTATATAAGTAATACTTTGAATGTGGAATCAATAAAATAAAAACTCTATGAAAATAACTTCTTAAACAAACCATTTTGAATGAGGTTCTCTTAACTATTTTTAGATTCCTAACTTCAAATGTCTTGAATATATGATTTGTAACTTTATTGGGTCTCTCTGAACATTCAAATAGAATCCTTTGAAACAATATAGGCTGGTAGATAAGGTTCTGTAGAATTCAATTCACTATTTGAATGCATTTTTTATAGTTATAACAAATTATAATTTATTTTTTGGATTCTAGGTCATTTTCATTGAGTTAGATAGACCACTATATTTTAGATCATATGTTATAGAGTCACATTCTTATACCATTTCATTGTATTTAATTTGGGTTTTTATATTTATCTCACATATTAATGAATTATGGGATTATTATTTATCTTTATATATTTTATAATTAATTTATTTGTGATATTATTTTTTTATTTATTTGATTTATTAGGATAATTAATTTCATAGATATGTTTTATAGCCTCATTCAATATTTCTATCCCATAGTATATTGGTAGAAGGCTTCACTTTGTATTGATATAATAATTATAGTCCATAGAGTGTTTTCCAATGGGGGAAGTATAATTCATCATTTTTGTGTGAAGATACCACCAATGGTAGAGATTGGTCTCATTTCCATTGAAATTCAAGTGAACATGATCTCAACATGTACTATATTCATTGGATTTTCCATTTATATAGGCTATTAATTAGATAATTTTATGTGTTTTCAAATATATTTTTTTAAGATCATTATGAAGTATCCAAAATTTCACTAGAACTATGAGGTCATGATCTAATTCAATTCGTATATCTACACCATAATATCTCACATCCATAACAATACAATGTCCTCAAAGTTCTTATACTACTATAATATTATAGTGTGGTATATAGGGGTGAATAATTATTTTTAAAATGGGAAATAAATTTAAATAAATAAATCTATAAATGTTAATTGATACATGAAGGAGACAAAATTACACATTCCCAACAATAAAATTGTAGGTGAAACATATAAAAAATAATTCAACTATAAAATAAATTATACGAAGACAATTTTTATATAATAGTTTATAGTTATGTGATCATACATCTACTCTTCACCCCTCTATACTAAATGATAGAATTTTCACCAACTAAAATAACACACACATTTGATATTTAGTGATGGACATTTAAAATTACACATTTGAATCACCATGAAACACAACCCAACCATTCCACTCCTTTCTACGGACCATGTAATAATAATAACTAATGTGAATTATAAACTGTAACAACCCAGGTAAATAAATAATATGACATTTTCATATTTATCCATATTTGTGAATAAAATATTAATATGACTTAAAAGGGGACGCTATGCTCGATGGCGTACCCAACACGCAACAACGAGTTTCTTGGGAATCTTACGTTGTACTCTAATAATATTATTTTAAATGGTAGTTAACATGTAGCCGTTGTATTGGCGGGAATGGATAGAAATAATTAAAATATGATTATATATGTTTTTACATTTATCCAATAAAAGATAAAGGCTTAAAATACGGTAAGAATTAAATTTTAGGTATATATGCCCTAGTTTTCACTAAAGGTTTACTTATCGCCTTTTAATGGAGAACTGTCATTAAATATAGTTTTGATCACTCTTATATATTCTTTTGGACCATATAAAACTCTTATTAAGAATCGGGACATCAAATTTTACTTTGTGTAATTTTTTGGTATTTTTCCGATAAAGTTCATTTTTTTAATGAATAGTGTAGAATGTTGTGTTTTAATTCAAAACCTCTTTTTAATATAATTTATTTATATGATTAGATAATATTTTGAATTGGTTTTAAATTGAAATTAGAAAATATTTTTTCAATTAAATCCAATAGTGGTCATTGGAATTAATTTCACTTCGAAATCAGACTTAAACTAGTGTCAATCTTTTGATACTTATTGTTTTATAAAAACACGCCATTTACTCTGACAGCGGGAATTAATTATTAAATTAATTAATGTGACTAATATGTTTTGAATTTTGTAAAATAGACTTCATTTTTGAATTCGGAATATCAAATATAGCTTAGAGTATATGTTTGGTAATTTTCTGAAAAACTTCAATTTTTGATGAATAGTGAAACCACTAAGTGGTACTTATAAAAACCGATTTTTCATTTAAATGAAATTTTGCCATAATTGTGTTTTGATTTTCAAAAATCCGACATACATGGTTGTCATTAAGAAGTAAAATGCGGTTCAATGAGATTAAAATAATTTTTTGGTGAATAGTAACTTATTAAGTTTTTAATCGCGATTAGTGGTAATTAGTGTAGTTTAAGGTAAAAATGATATTATAAGAATGTGAAAACACCATGAAACTTGTCCTACACTTATTGGGTGAGTCATGTCCGACCAAGACATGCCATGGGACAACTTGGGGACCCCATGGAGCCACTTTAGTTGGAAAATGACATTAATATATTTTTATTTAATGTTAAAGTGAAAATGACACTAACATAAATTGTTTTACTAAAATAATTTTTAAGTGGGGTTATACAAGTCCAAATTTTGATTATAAATAATCATTGGAAAGATAAAACGATGTCCTACATCATAGTAATTTTTTTAAAATTTTTAGACTTTAAATAAATTAAATTATTTTTGACATCATAATGATGCAGTGATGACATCATTATTTAACGATTAAAATAAAATGGAAAGATAATGTAAAATCTATGAACTACACATGTCCAAAACTTATTGGATGTGTGGATTTCGAACCTTTATAACCTTATCCTCGATTTATATCAATGTGGGACCTTTTAAAACCGAAACACAATTTCAAATAATGTAATATTTCTTTAAGTTCCAAAAGTGCCCCTCCTCTCCTCTTATAAAAGGCCCCCAACTCTACCTCTTTTCACACACTTATAAAGCCTTTGGCTCGGCCAACCCCTGCCCATTTACTCTTTCCACATCCCTCTCCTCATCCTAGAGGATTCCCTTTAGGAATAATCCTTTCAAAAGAAGCCTTTAGGCTCAAATCAAAAGGAGTTACACTTTTAATGGTAATTCATTCTCTCATGTTCATTTGTTTTATTTTGTTTCTCCAACCCCCTAAACACTTTTTATTTATTTCTTTTGTAACAACCCCAGTATCTGAAATATACTAGGATGTTTTTATAAGATTTATTCTAGCTACACTCTCACACAACCACATCAAATGGTTAAAGAACATACGGTTTCTGTGGATGGTGAAATTCTGCCTCCCGAAACGATGATTGTTCAATACTAATTTAACACCTTCAAAGGTTGCCATTATGATGTCACTATTTTTATATATGATATATAATATGTTTATGTTTTCCTTATGCTTCTGTATTTTTCATTTTTGTCTTACCTTTATGGCTTCCATTATGCGTATACGCGATATCTTCATTTAAGGAAGTGCGGACTACCGCCCCCTCAAAGTGATTTGATTCGCCAAATACCATATGTGGGACGTATAAAGGATGGAACTATGATATTATATATGATATTATACTGAAATTATAATATACCTTTATATCATTATTATTCAATTCTATAAAATACGAAATAGAAATGAAAGTAGCGTTCATGCGTACGTACGGATTACCGTCTCCATGAACGGTGCATTTCATTTCTTACCTCTAAATGATTATGTAATGTTATAAATGCATGAATGTACTGGAAATATATGACATATATTATATCTACATCATGAATACAATTCTGGATATAATAAACATTTGGCCACCTGAACAACATGTAATTCTAAGAAGTCCACTTTCGACTTAAGAACCAAATATCGACAAAACAATAATTATTAACATAATGATTACATAATGTTTATGACATGGTAATAAGTGATATAAAAGGAATAATGAACTTGAAAAATCTTCTTAAGGAAGTAGAAATTAACTCAGGTTTATTATTCAGGAGATTAAAGAACGATCGAGTCAAGTCGGACCCAAGGTAAGGGATCCTACAACTCTCTTTCTTTTTAAGTACACTCTTTTATGTCATTTCTTTTAAGCTCATATTTCTTATGATTGGGATGTTCTTTTAAATTAATCATACTTTAATCTTTATTTTCATGTGATGAGAGACCCTATTCCCTCTCATCAATCCATTTTGGAAGTTTTGAGTGGCGCCGTTAGGCTGTCAAACTTTTGTAAGAGATCTAACCTCTCTTTCTTTTTAAGTACTCTCCTTTATGTGACTTCTTTTAAGCTCTTCTTTGTAATGTTGGGGGATGTTCTTTTGTATTCCTCTTTCTGTACATTTTATTGTAATGTGATGAGATAGCCTATTTGATCTCATCAATCCATATTCAGAAGTTTTATGTGGCGCCGTTAGGCTGCCGAGAGTTCGTAAGGGATTTTTCATCTCACTTTTATTCTCGTGAGATTTATGCTAAATTTGCCACAAATTCCATTGAGTGGTGTATGTACTGCACATTATTATACTCTTTGTGTAATATAAATTTATTTATGAGTATTTACATCAATGATCTATTGTCCTTCTTTCATGGGGTGTATGTTTTGAAAGATACCCATGTCGGTAAGGGAACCATTCACCCTCCTCTTTTTTAAAAGACTTCTTTTGTTGAGTCTTTTAATTTACATATTGTTATGTTGGGATATGTTCTCATATATCCTTATTGATGTAAATTTTATGTCCAAGTGATGAGATACACTTCTTATCTCTCATCAACTCATTTTTATGTGATGCCGTTAGGCTGTCAAGGGAAATTTTTTAACCCAATTTCGATTTCTTTGGGTTCAACATGTGGTCATTGAATATGTCATCCATTGAATATGTGTGAATGACCTTTTATTGTTTTACACTTGATATCCACTTATATTGGGTGTATTTATATTTTTCACACATATTTTTGAGATTTATTTGTCCTTAATTTAAGGATACCTTCTCTATAAGGGATTTCATCACATTTGACATTTCTATTGAGGGTTCATTGTTGTTATGCACCAATTCACTCTTATATGGTTTATATGCTGTCCTTTGGATTATTATATCATGAATCCATTTATTCTCATGATATTATAAAGTTCTGACTAAATGTTGTTCCTCAATTATTGTATTCAAGTGTCTCTGATTTTGGTAAAACCCCTTTAACCGAAATATTGTTTTAAATGTTTTAATTATTTGTTCTTATTAATATCCATGTTTTCAAAATGGTTTTAAGGATTTATTTATATGGATATTAATGGTTTAAAATTTTAAAAGCTTCAAGGTGGTATGGGACACTTTGATTCAAAAATCTCTTTATTAATTATTTTAAATGGTTTTGGAAATGGTTTCTTTTTGAATGGATTCAATATTTCAATATACTAAAATGTTATATTGTGATTGAAATATGGAAAGGTTATGTTTCCTTTATGCATGTTTTATGTGACACATTTATGTTATGGTTCTTGGGCATTGTTATGAAAACGGGTGGTTCCGTGATAATCTAAGGGCGGGTGAGCCCGTAATAGCTCTCCAATGCATTGGGTAACGCGAAGGAGTGAAACGTTAAGGTTTATCCGAAGATATTTTAGGGAATATACTATGATGGGTATTCCAAACGTAACCAAGAGGGTTACTCCCTGCGTAAGAATGTTATGAAAGCCTCAACTTACCTTTATGTCTTATGATTTCTATGATTTATTCATGATTTAATGAGGTAGGTTAAAGTGCCTATGTTTTATGGGTAAATTATGATTTCATTATTATGTATATATGAACTCATGTTTCCTTTCAATATTTTTATATCCCTTACTGAGCTTTTTATGCTCATCCCAAGTTTTTGAAATGTTTTTTCAGGTCAAGGGAAAGGTACATGATAAGATGATAGAGTCAAGGATGTGTTAAGAAAGAATCCTTGTTTTATTTTCAATATGTTTCCGTTGAAGGGAAGAATGTATACTATCTTTTATGTAACCACTTTGTTTAAATGTGGTGTGTAATGCAAGTTTCATGATCTAATTCTCTAAAACTCTAAACCTGAAAAGATCCTCAATGTGTAATCTTGTAATAACTCAAGATTAAGTAAGGTTTAAGGCTGGGGCCTTATAGTTGGTATCAGAGGTCGGTTTAGATAACTTTAGAGGTTATGGTACTCTTTAAGCATAAGTGACATTACCATAATGGTTAGGATTTCAGAAAGAGTCCTAGTTTTAAATAAAGTGAATGAGTAAGTGTATCATAGTGTTTATCTTCCTCATTAGTACAAGATGGTTTTATTGATATACTCACACTGACCTTTTTGGTTTTAGTAAATGGCTGGATCTAGCAGGCACCAAAGTAACAGTGGATGTGAAGGAAACTGTGACAGGTTTTTGAGCAAGCAACTGAATGATATGGGAGCTGCAATGAGAACTCTTCTGATTATACTCAACCAACTATCTGGAGTCATGATTGACCACTTAAACCTTGGAGTTTCTCCAAGGCATCATATATGCAAGAAACAAATCCCTACGGACGTACAGGTAATAAACATAAAGGTATGTGTGTTCAAAAACCTATGTGTCAAAGATGTGGAAAGAAACACCTAGGAAAATGTTTCAAAGGGACAGAAATATGCTATAGATGTGGAAATGAAGGTCATAAAGCAAGAACCTGCCATGGAAAAAGGAAGCATCCAGTTGACTCGAGGAAAGGGAAGGAAGTTCTTTCTGAGGGATCAATTGAATGTTTTAAATGTGGTGTGCATGGTCATTATGCAAACACATGTTCTATGAAGAAGTTTCGTGAATGGGGTCACCAAGAGCGTACAAATGTTCGTTTACCAATACCTAATTCCATTCCTATTGAGGATGAAGAAACTGACAATGACCAATCAAAGGTATGTACTATTTAATGACTATTGTTTTCCTATTTTGGAATCTTAGGATATGATTCATGATTTTGTTTGTAGGAAAGAGGTATTTCAGAATAGGTTGGAATGGAATGGATAATGGATCATGAAGAATGTTGAATGAGTAAGATGTCAACATATAAGGGCTTCAAGAGTTGTGGTGAAATTCTTAAGATTATCAAGTTTCTTTTGATGATGGGGTTACATTAAAAGACTTTTTATATTATGTGTAACCCTGATGTTTAATATAGGCAAATTTTATCCAAGGAATAGTTATCTTTTCTTTTGTGGACATAGTTGTAATGAACCATTTGGGTTTATATGATCCTTACTTTTGAGGTAATTATGGGTTACTAAATGTTATGATTGAAGTGGAAGGCATGAGATTGAGGTTAAAATATGTTATGAATATTTTTAGAGATTTTATCTCGTTTTGGGGAATGTTTTGAGAATTATATAGTTTTGAAAAAAGGACAACACGCAGACCGTGTGACAACCCGTCGCGTCGGACAAAGCTGCGAGAATCGAACCCACAACCAAAGTGCGACTGGTATTTATCGCCTACCACTGGACTACATGAAGTCCCTGGTTAGTTTGACTGATTCATTCTAGTTATATGATTTTATGAATTAAGAGTAAGTTGATTTTGGGTTATTTATAAAAATGATTAACCTATCATGGAGGATATGTGATTAGGTTAATTACTTTTCAATACGAGACTTTAGGAGCAACTAATGTTGTTTGGAGATAAATGTTACGATTTAACTTGGATGACTATGTGATTAAATCCTTCAAATATTTGGGTTTCAATATTATATTGGTTTACTTTGAAGAATTTTATGGACAAATTGTTTATCGGATGGTCCTCGTTGAACTTTGTGTTTTTTTGGACAAATTTTGAGATTAAGAATAGATTTTCTTTTTATAAAGGGTTATCCTTTTCTGGATTATCTGATCTTCTAGTAACCTTTTTGGTTTTAGTTTTGTTTAAGGTTTGATGACATGGGAAATGTATAGTTCTTTTTTTTAGGTGCTCCACTAGAAGTTGTTTATAGTACTCTTAATGCGAACAAGTCTCCCTAAATACTCGTCTTTTGGAAAAAAATATGAGTTCGATTAAGGAATCTCGTAAAAGTTGAGAGTCAACATGATAAGTGATTATTCTTCCTTATGAATAAATTCCTCAATAAAAAGTAACTTAAAACGAAAATGTTGTCTATTAACTTTTCCTACTGGGGAACCCAACACCGTTTAACCCATCACAAGTTTGTGATTTTCTCATTGTTAACTTTCTCCTAAACATGTTTTCTATCACTCTCCATCAGAACATGACCCTATGTTTTCTCCTCCATGTCCATATTTTCATACTTGGAATCCTAGTATGGGTTAACTCGGGTGACCTCTGTTCTTATCTTTCTTTATTTTAAAGTGATTGTTTTACCGACTCTTGTTCCAATGTGGGACGTTCAAGGATGTTTCCAAGATCAATTTTAAAAATTGCGAGGACGCAATTCCCAAAAGAGGGGAAGGATGTAACACCCCATGTAAATAAAGAATATGACATTTTCATATTTATCCATATTTGTGAATAAAATATTAATATGACTTAAAAGGGGACGCTATGCTCGATGGCGTACCCAACACGCAACAACGAGTTTCTTGGGAATCTTACGTTGTACTCTAATAATATTATTTTAAATGGTAGTTAACATGTAGCGGTTGTATTGGCGGGAATGGATAGAAATAACTAAAATATGATTATATATGTTTTTACATTTATCCAATAAAAGATAAAGGCTTAAAATATGGAAAGAATTAAATCTTAGGTATATATGCCCTAGTTTTCACTAAAGGTTCACTTATCGCCTTTTAATGGATAACTGTCATTAAATATAGTTTTGATCACACTTATACATTCTTTTGGACAAAATAAAACTCTTATTAAGAATCGGGACATCAAATTTTACTTTGTGTAATTTTTTGGTATTTTTCCGACAAAGTTCATTTTTTTAATGAATAGTGTAGAATGTTGTGTTTTAATTCAAAACCTCTTTTTAATCTAATTTATTTATATGATTAGATAATATTTTGAATTGGTTTTAAAGTGAAATTAGAAAATATTTTTACAATTAAATCCAATAGTGGTCATTGGAATTAATTTCACTTCGAAATCAGACTTAAACTAGTGTCAATCTTTTGATACTTATTGTTTTATAAAAACACGCCATTTACTCTGACAGTGGGAATTAATTATTAAATTAATTAATGTGACTAATATGTTTTGAATTTTGTAAAATAGTCTTCATTTTTGAATTCGGAATATCAAATATAGCTTAGGGTGAATTTTTGGTAATTTTCTGAAAAACTTCAATTTTTGATGAATAGCGAAACCACTAAGTGGTACTTATAAAAACTGATTTTTCATTTAAATGAAATTTTACCATAATTGTGTTTTGATTTTCAAAAATCCGACATACATGGTTGTCATTAAGAAGTAAAATGCGGTTCAATGAGATTAAAATAATTTTTTGGTGAAGAGTAACTTATTAAGTTTTTAATCGCGATTAGTGGTAATTAGTGTAGTTTAATGTAAAAATGATATTATAAGAATGTGAAAACACCATGACACTTGTCCTACACCTATTGGGTGAGTCATGGCCGACCAAGACAAGCCATGGGCCAACTTGGGGACCCCATGGAGCCACTTTAGTTGGAAAATGACATTAATATATTTTTATTTAATGTTAAAGTGAAAATGACACTAACATAAATAGTTTTACTAAAATAATTTTTAAGTGGGGTTATACAAGTCCAAATTCTGATTATAAATGATCATTGGAAATCTAAAAAGATTTCCTACATCATAGTAATTTGTTTATAATTTTTAGACATTAAATAAATTAAATTATTTCTGACATCATAATGATGCAGTGATGACATCATTATTTAACGATTAAAATAAAATGGAAAGATAATGTAACATCTATGAACTACACATGTCCAAAACTTATTGGATGTGTGGATTTCGAACCTTTATAACCTTTTCCACGAATTATATCAATGTGGGACCTTTTAAAACCGAAACACATTTTCAAATAAAGTAATATTTCATTACTTTCCAAAAGTGCCCCTCCTCTCCTCTTATAAAAGGCCCCCACCTCTACCTCTTTTCACACAATTATAAAGCCTTTGGTTCGGCCAACCCCTGCCCATGTACTCTCTCCACATCCCTCTCCCCATCCTAGAGGATTACCTTTGGCCAGAATCCTTTCAGAGGAAGCCTTTAGGCTCAAATCAAAAGGAGTTACACTTTTAAAGGTAATTCATTGTCTCTTGTTCAATTGTTTTATTTTGCTTCTCCAACCCCCTAAACTCTTTTTATTTACTTCTTTTGTAACAAACCCAGTATCTTAAATATACTAGGATGTTTTTATAAGATTTATTCGAGCTACACTCTCACAAAAAAAACATAAAATGGTTAAAGAACATACGGTTTCCGTGGATGGTGAAATTCTGCCTCCCGAAACGATGATTGTTCAATACTCATTTAACACCTTCAAAGGTGGCCATTATGATTTCACTATTTTTATATATGATATATAATATGTTTATGTTTTCCTTATGCTTCTGTATTTTTCATTTTTTTCTTACCTTTATGGCTTCCATTATGGGTATACACGATATCTTCATTTAAGGAAGTGCGGACTACCGCCCCCTCAAAGTGATTTGATTCGTTAAATACCATATGTGGGACATATAAAGGATGGAACTATGATATTATATATGATATTATACTGAAATTATAATATACCTTTATATCATTATTATTCAATTCTATAATATACGAAATAGAAATGAAAGTAGCGTTCATGCGTACGTACGGCTTACCGTCTCCATGAACGGTGCATTTCATTTCTTACCTCTAAATGATTATGTAATGTTATAAATGCATGAATGTACTGGATATATATGACATATATTATATCTACATCATGAATAAAATTCTGGATATAATAAACATTTGAGCACCCGAACAACATGTAATTCTATGAAGTCCACTTTCGACTTAAGAACCAAATATCGACCAAACAATAATTATTAACTTAATGATTACATAATGTTTATGACATGGTAATAAGTGATATAAAAGGAATAATGAACATGAAAAATGTTCTTAAGGAAGTAGAAATTAACTCAGGTTTATTATTCAAGAGATTAAAGAATGATCGAGTCAAGTCGGACCCGAGGTAAGGGATCCTACAACTCTCTTTCTTTTTAAGTACACTCTTTTATGTCATTTCTTTTAAGCTCATATTTCTTATGATTGGGATGTTCTTTTATATTACTCCTACTTTAATCTTTATGTTCATGTGATGAGATACCCTATTCCCTCTCATCAATCCATTTTGGATGTTTTGAGTGGCGCTGTTAGGCTGCCGAACTTTTGTAAGAGATCTAACCTCTCTTTCTTTTTAAGTACTCTCCTTTATGTGACTTCTTTTAATCTCTTCTTTGTAATGTTGGGGATGTTATTTTATATTCCTATTTCTGTACATTTTATTGTAATGTGATGATATACCCTATTTGATCTCATCAATCCATATTCGGAAGTTTTATGTGGCGCCGTTAGGCTGCTGAGAGTTCGTAAGGGATTTTTCATCTCACTTTTATTCTCGTGAGATTTATGCTACATTTGCCACAAATTCCATTGAGTGGTGTATGTACTTCCCATTATTATACTCTTTGTTTAATATACTTTCATTTATGAGTATTTACATCAATGATCTATTGTCCTTCTTTCATGGGGTGTATGTTTTGAAAGATACCCAAGTCGGTAAGGGAACCTTTCACCCTCCTCTTTTTTAAAAGGCTTCTTTTGTTGAGTCTTTTAATTTACATATTGTTATGTTGGGATATGTTCTCATTTATCCTTATTGATGTAAATTTTATGTCCAAGTGATGAGATACACTTCTTTTCTCTCATCAACTCATTTTGATGTGATGCCGTTAGGCTGTGAAGGGAAATTTTTTAACCCAATTTCGATTTCTTTGGGTTCAACATGTGGTCATTGAATATGTCATCCATTGAATATGTGTGAATGACCTTTTATTGTTTTACACTTGATATCCACTTATATTTGGTGTATTTATATTTTTCACACATATTTTTGAGATTGATTTGTCCTTAATTTAAGGATACCTTCTCTATAAGGGATTTCATCACATTTGACATTTCTATTGAGGGTTCATTGTTGTTATGCACCAATTAACTCTTATATGGTGTATATACTGTCCTTTGGAGTGTTATATCATGAATCCATTTATTCTCATGATATTATAAAGTTCTGACTAAATGTTGTTCCTCAATTATTGTATTCAAGTGTCTCTGATTTTGGTAAAAACCCTTTAACCGAAATATCGTTTTAAATGTATTAATTATTTGTTCATATTAATATCCATGTTTTCAAAATGGTTTTAAGGATTTATTTATATGGATATTAATGGTTTAAAATTTTAAAAGCATCAAGGTGGTATGGGACACTTCGATTCAAAAATCTCTTTATTAATTACTTTAAATGGTTTTGGAAATGGTTTCTTTTTGAATGGATTCAATATTTCAATATACTAAAATGTTATATTGTGATTGAAATATGGAAAGGTTATGTTTCCTTTATGCATGTTTTATGTGACACATTTATTTTATGGTTCTTGGGCATTGTTATGAAAACGGGTGGTTCCGTGATAAACTAAGGGCGGGTGAGCCTGTAATAGCTCTCCAATGCATTGGGTAACGCGAAGGAGTGAAACGTTAAGGTTTCTCCGAAGAGATTTTAGGGAATATACTGTGATGGGTATTCCAAACGTAACCAAGAGGGTCACTCCCTACGTAAGAATGTTATGAATGCCTCAAGTTACCTTTATGTCTTATGATTTCTATGATTTATTCATGATTTTATGAGGTAGGTTTAAGTGCCTATGTTTTATGGGTAAATTATGATTTCATTATTATGTATATATGAACTCATGTTTCCTTTCCATATTTTTATATCCCTTACTGAGCTTTTTATGCTCATCCCATGTTTTTGAAATGTTTTTTCAGGTCAAGGGAAAGGTACATGATAAGATGATAGAGTCAAGGATGTGTTAAGAAAGAATCCTTGTTTTATTTTCAATATGTTTCCGTTGATGGGAAGAATGGATACTATCTTTTATGTAACCACTTTGTTTAAATGTGGAGTGTAATGCAAGTTTCATGATCTAATTCTCTAAAACTCTAAACTTGAAAGGATCTTCAATGTGTAATCTTGTAATAACTCAAGATTAAGTAAGGTTTAAGGCTGGGGCCTTATATAAACGATAATCTCTAATTGAGTGAAATACATTTTTAAGAGGTATGGCCAATAAAATATGTTCATTTTTAATGAAAAGAGCATAAAATAGTGATACAACCTAAATTGAGAATACAATAAACCAATGATAATAACTAGAAATAAAATTAGATTAATATAATACTTAATGAATCTTTATGTAGCTCTAATAACATCAATAATGAATGTTAAAATTTTAATTCACCACATGATTTCAAATCTAAACTAAATTAATCATACCAGAATCATAGTACATTAGTGTTTTAATATGTTCTTTTCTTCATAATTCTGAAACACTCTATTGACAATGATTTATATAGAAATCAATAAAATTTATCTTCTAATCTTCAATGATCTCCTCCTTTTGGGAATCAATATTTTGGTCCTCCAATTCATCATTAAAACTACATTATGAAATTTTAAAGAATAATTTAACCTTACATGGAAATGTAATGATAGGTATGAAATCATAGATAAAATAATAGTTATAATGATCATATGTCTAATTGAAATCCCATATGAACTTATATTTTTAAGCCTTTAAAATCATATAATACTTCAAAATTCATTATTATTATCAAGATTTTTTAGAGAATGAAGTAGCTCCAAAGTTATATAAAATTCCACCATCACCATGAAACATTTTATATGAATTTTAAAACATATTTTCATAAGACATTTCATGTATATATATGACTTTCAAATGAATTGTATGTTATTCATGAAATAAATTTTGGTTATAATAATCTAAAAACACAGTCAATGTCCAAATTTACGTAGTATATAATAAAATATATTAAATAATAAAACATAAGGAAACCAAATCTATTATAAATTATAATTTCCCAATAAAAAAACAAAATTAACATAATATTTTAATGAAACATAATAGTTAAAACATAAAAAGAATATTAAAAAGTATATGACATTAATAATTAACAAAACAAAAAAGCATAATCGTATAGGAACAAATCAATACAGTTTTAGATATTCAAAAACTAAACATGGATTTACACCCCCCCCCCCCCCTTCATGAAAAAATTTAGATGTAAAAAATATATATTTATTAATAATATTGTATTCATATTTCATAAAAGAGAGAACAAGTAAGGTTCAGACCAAAATATATCAAACCTAAAAGTATTATCTTTTAAAAATAGAGAAAAATTACATCAGATCAGCTGTAGAACATTTGAAATCCCTTTTAGAAAATAATATTTTAAAATAAATTGAAATTTTAATTTATTGTATAATAATTAATTACAGTTTGAACCAAAAACAAATAAAATAACTTCACTAATCTAAATCTATTACTAAAAAATATTCAATACAGTTTTACAGTTATAACTACTAGGCTCAAATAAATATTTCAAATTCCAAAAAGTCAGCACTAATTTTACCTCATTCCATGTTCTAATATTAATTTTATATATTTCATAGAATAAATAATATCTGTAAAATTTTAATCCTGGTTATATTAAATATAAATAAATTCCAAACTAAAACCACTTTTATTGATTTTTATACTTATAAAAATAAATCATGAATTTTATTTTTTTCCTTGAGTACTATAATGACTTTTTTATATTTAAATAGTTGTATAATTATACAATAAATAAGGATTCATTTAAAAACATTACAATTCAAATAAAATTGTATTATCCATAACCTTTGAGAAAACACTAACGAAAATAAATATACATAGAACCAACTATGGATGAGAAAACTATTTAAATATTCATAAAACTCTAAGAAATAAAATATCATTCATGAAAATTAAAAATATCCGATGTACATTTTCTATCTATTTATCATCCACAAAAATGAGATCCCCAAGAATAAATTAAAAATAAAGTGGGTAAATTAGAATACAAAACCAAAATAAAGAGGTACTTATAAATATAAAATCATTATTTTATCCACAATTAATTAGGGTTCCATAAAATATTTTAATTTTTCACACATATAATAAAAAAATATCAAACTAAGAAGAAGTTAAATAAAAAATTTCCATTCATACCACTTAATTTTTTATTATCATCAAATTTTCAAGATTCTTATAAATCCAATTTATATTTTGTAAAATTAGATGCTATATAAATTTTATTAGGATCATGATTAATAATTTTAACCAGCTCTATAAATTAATAGAGTAAAAAAATATGTGATCACTACTTTTTGAAATTTTAAGATGTAAACATAATTTCAGTTCACTAATTAAATCCATATCAAATTTTAAATCCATCATTTTTTAGAATTTATTACATAAAAATATTAATAAGAACCCAAAACAATCTCATCATCACATGTTGGCATAATTTGAATATTTTTTTAAATATAATTAATTTATAATTTTGAAGAAATATATAATTTATTAAAATAATTATTGAATAAAAACATATAAAATCTATCATACAAATGTCAATGAGTTTTCTTAAAACCATATAACATTTATTATAGTTTTAAAACCTAAATTAATAATTTATAATTTTTAAAACTATGTGGTATATTAATATGCACATAAATTTAAATTAAAAACCTTAAAAGGATGCCATTTTATTTATTTGAAAATTTTTATTACAGTATAAATATGATTAAACTAATAAAATTATAATATATTCAATCTAAGTATACAATAAATTATTATTTATAATCATATACTTGTTCTTGGAAAAATAATTGAGAAAATATTGTTATTGGGAGCCATGATTTTTACACACATATATTAAATATTTTGGATGATAATTTGTTATCCTAAATAAATAAATGAGGAATGATTGAAATGGATTATTTTCTTTGTAGACTAGACAAAATATATTCTTATTTCGTGAAATATATTCAAAATATTCCATAATTATCATTCAAAATTTTACTCATCATATACACACCCTATTAACACTATTCTCCAAAACCAAGGATAAGGAAACACAAGAAAGGGTCAGATCAAATTCAAAGTAATGGAAAACAATGGAAATACGTAATCATAACATTAGCTTAAGGGAATAATAACATATAAAAACCATAATATGTATATCAAATATCATAATATTGAGTGTTCGAATAAATTTTGGTAGTTTATAATATATAAATCACAAGAAAATGAAAAAACATGTGCTCTGACAATAAATAATGATAATAAGTCATGGAATTCATTATTATACATAAGAATAGAAAATAAAATCCATAATAGTAATGGATAACTAACAAGGATATCATTGTTGAATGGGTTTACTAATAAAAAAATAACAATAGACAAGGGTCATGCTCGTGACTAACATAGTGGAAAAATTCTCTTACTAGTCCATGTTCAGTCCCCTTCCCAAATATATATATCACATGAGATATTAATCCTTATAAAAATAATTGAAGGGATATGTAGGTCCCACCCAACACATAATTATAATGATTATTATTTTTTCAACAAGGTCAAAACATATTAAATATATCATCTAATGAAGTGAATTGGGGTTCATAAAAATTTCATCATATAAAAAGATGTTGAAAAAAGATGGATTCCTCATAGATCTCAGCAAGAACTATCCTCCTAGTCTAATCTCTTATATATTCTTCCACAACATACCAAGATAATTGAACAAGAATCCAAACTACCACCACACCATGATTAGAAAAGTCTATCCAATCATTGACCTCATCTAATAGATAATTAAATTATATTTTTTCATAATAGGTCATCTAACCAATAGTAGAAAGTTTTCAGCACTAATTGGAACCCATTAGTTCAGCCAACAATGTATGATTCTCCACTAGGAAAGGAGAGACCCTATTTGGGTCAAAATATTCCCTTTTCAAGGATTTAAATCACGTTGATGGACCATTATGACATACCAGTGAGGCTGTTATAACTCACGGCCATCCGCTTATCAAATAAAATGTGTGACGCCCCCACAGAGGAATTAATATTCACAATATATTTTTCATATGATGTAGTTTATGATTATACATCCTATGAAGAGGATTTATAAAAATGATAATGATGATTCATCATCTCGTTCTCCAAGGATGATAATGGTGTCAACCTATTTCGGAATATATAACCATTGAATATCACATTCTAGATCAAATGGCACAGAGATCTATCGTTACATTATGGATACTAGTTTTGTGATTTACCTCATCCTGAAAAAAATTATCCAAAATCTAGAGCTGAAAAGAGAATATCTAACTATCTCATTCCTAAAAATTTAGGTTTATGAAAATAATATATAATAATCCATGTGGGAAATTCCGGATTAATACATAGTTTTGTGGATTGATATCATGAAAACTTTCACAATTGTATGATAGGATACCAACTAAAATGGGCTCATAGATGGGCAAGAGATTCCATTTCATGTAGGATACCACTCATCGTATCACTAGTAATTTTTCAGTCATCTATAATATAGGTTTAAACCATGGTGATGCATCCCCCATTGACTCATGTGGAGAAAAATATCAATATTAAGGCTATTACAAGAGACAAGGGAAGAAGTTTCAGACCAATGGGGGTCAATGAATCTATTCACCCAACGATATGAATACCACTATAGTCAACATGTAGTTGTACTGAGATTATTTTATTATTCTTCTATTTTTTTTTGTTTCTGGATATAATTTTTGATAAAGGGTGTCCTTTTTTATCTCCAATAAATAGGACTCGTAATATTTATGATAATGGAGTCCTCAAAGATTACCTCATCGTATTAATGTGGATATGACCATGTGGTAAAAGATTCCCCTAATCATATTTGATATTGATATATTCTTGCTTTGAAAAAATCCCATGACATTCATGTATTCTTCGTAGAGAAGGTTTGGCTTAGTGGAAGCCGACTCATTACCATTGCTTCAAAATCACGCATGAAACTCATTTCTAGAGGCAAGATTAAATTATAATAAATGAATCATTCACCATAGTTTTAGTAGATAATAATACCCTTATATTGTCTTATATGTCGTCCCATGAAGGTAATAGTTATACCTTCGAATCTAATGTACTGGAATCTTCTCTGACTTCTACAAATTCTAATATTTCAAACCAAATATGGGATTTGGAAGATTCTACTACTTCATTTAAGGAGGATGTCTTCACCACTGTCGATTATTTCACCCATGTAAAATTTGGTACCATAGAATATTTTTGGCTGATACTAATCATTGTAATCATACCCTTAGTGGAGTAGTAGAAGTACGGGGTTGTCCTGAAATAGTAATGTCAGGACTCCTCATGGATTAACGATGATATGATGGGGATATACCCTTAAGTGACCATCCACCATCTTATTCTCCCAGTGAGGCATTTTGGGTTTAAGAAGACACCCATAAAGATGAACCCCTACCATGTTTTTATGGTCGAAGTTGATATTGATATGTTTATCAAATACATGTTCATTGGGAAGGTATAATATCTCAAATAACAAGACAAAATCATCCTAGTAAATAACAATACATGGTATATGAGAGACTATTTTAACCTTTAGGACCTCAACTACTACAATAAAAAAGACTATTTACCACTTCTATTGAAAAACCTTTCTTAAACTCTATGTAAGGTATTCACACACTCTATTTTATGAATGAATATTCTATGTAAAACATGATTCAGATGGCCCTTGGGGGGTTGGAATTCCACAACCATTAGTGTCCAACAAGGAACAATCTTCTATTAGGTCATTCACCACGTCCTAAATATTATAATATATACCTATTGGTGTTTCATGAATCGCAGATTCAATTCAATCCTTGGGAAGTTGGTGGAAGTGTAATTGGAATAATTGGTGGTCAAATCTCACATAAATTAGAACCTTCTAAAGGACCTTGAGAATGTGTTTGGTATCAACCTCTCTCTACATGTGAATATCCCCCCTAGTGTGTGTATTTTTTGTTACCTTTGGGATGTTTCTCAGATTCATTGAACAATATAGAGACATCAAGATTGACCTAAATAAGCTTAGGGTTGTTAACCAAATTCCTCTCCAAAAAATCATTTGAGAGGTGTGGGGAATCTAAGACCACTTATCTTACATACACCAATTTTTTCCATTTTTTATGAAATGTTTAATCTATTATCATGGCTAATGAATATAGACAAGAATTACCGTTGGGAAGAGTAATGGGAGTCCATGTTTTAGGATATCAGAAAATATTAACTACATCATCTTATTCTGATGCCACCCATATTAAAGAATCTTGTGGTCCTCTACGTGAACATAGTGAAATTGATCCTCTAAGACATTATATTATAGAATAAAAATTAGGGGAAAGAGAAAAAAGTATGCTATGTTTTTCATATTCCCATTGACATGAATACTGTGTTCTCACCTTTTAAAAAAATCTTTATCGCTCTTGTTTTTGTAGGGTAAACACTGTTACATTAACTAAAAAACCATTATATTTAACTCGTGTCCTCAGTAGACCCACTAATGTTTTTCCGGTGTCACCAAATTATGATGGGGATATTGTAAGGATATGATGTGATAGTCAATTAGTTATTCATTATGTTCTCATTGAAGAAGTCCATCAATGTCCAAAAATTGGTAGTATTTTTGGCCTCCCATTTAGCCCCAACATATCTTCAACTGGATGTTGACATTCTAGATGAGTATTTCCAATAAATAGATTAAACCATTCCATGTTAATAGGTTACATTTTATGGTTCCTCTTGGATACCGAATAATAACATGCTTAACAACGTCCAGATGAATAGAGTGGGACTAAGGATCATTTACATCACCCAAACCCAAGATGTTTTTTATACGTGTACTTATTGGGATAGGGATACATCAAAAAACAGGTTGAGTGTTATGAACTCATCACTAGTATTGAGTTGTACCTCGATACTAATCCCCACTATATTCTTGTGTATGGAGACTCTGCTGTAGAAATCAAAAAAATGGTTACAACATTCATATAAAACTAGATATAGTTCCCCTACTTAGGCATACTCATTTTATAATGGATTAGTTTCCAAATCAAATAGAAGTGACTCATGTCCCTTAATCACGAAATGGTTTATTTGACTCCATATGTAGTCATTCCATGTCTCTTAAATAACATAACTATGATGACCTGATCATATATTTGGAACATCAGAGGGTCAATTCCCATCAAATTTCAAATGATGATAGAATCTCACAAGATAACAATATGGTTCTTATTTATTATATTACTACACCCTCATCCCCCCATAGAATAGGGAATTCATGATTGGACAACACTCTTATTTATGTAACTCAAGATTGAAATTTACCCACAAGATCATGATTATTGTGAGTGAATCCACCAGGTAGCAGTACATTTACCCTCCATAGTGAACCCATCATTGAGATGGATTTGTTCAAGCATTGGATTGTTGGAATTATCCATTAATACATCAAAGGATAAATGATTCTATAGGTTATGTAGGATGTCAATGTAGAGCCCTATGGCTTCCTTTTGGTTGGATTAGATCCCTCGTTCCATATATAGTGTTCGGGATACGTCAATCCCAACAAGTTCCACGATTAAATAATGATAAAATATAAATTTCTTGTGTGATTGATCTATGAGAAATTTTTTTATCAATTGATCATGCTTCTTCACACCATCGCGTATTCTTGAACCTTTGTAGTATGAGTACCTAAAGTTTAGGGTAACACCCACCAACGAAATCTCATAAATATAAGGTTATTAAAACATAAAATTACTTATTCTCTATGTGGATATTTGAAATTTCCCTCATGTATGTAAATGACCAATCCATGATCAATTTAGTGAAACCAATCATCAGCAAGAAATTTTTGGATTCTGCATGATATTCTCACTGAAAATGGTACAAACATCTCGGATTCTGAGCTAAATAAATAGTACGACATGTACAAAACCCGGTCCAACCACACATCATTCTACCGTGCACAAGAAAATTTGTAGATCAATGAATTCCCTAAGTTCCTATCTAACATTATACAGATGATTTAGGTCCATAATAAGAATATTTTTCTAGAAAATCTCCCCAATTCCATCTTGGCCTATCATTCATTGATTTTAAATTCCATCCAGGTGACTCCATGTTACCCGGTATATGGAACATTAATAGTATTACCCATTCAGGATTACCTTCTACAATATCAAATGTAAATCTATGACAACAAAATGCATATAATTTTTTTATACGGATGTTAAGATGGGATGGAATCCCTTGGAGAAATAGGGATCATGGATGTTAACAATCTAGGTAGGCACCAAAATAGGATAGATAAATCATTCAAAAATATGTTTCATCTTCACTCCTACCTATATGGTGATATGGTATTATCCCACGCTCTGATGAGAGTACCTAGAAGAAATCGAAAATGTTATGTCCCAAGAGGGAAGGACCATACATCATTCATAAGTTCCATTCCAATGGAGTATACAATTTAGTCACCCTAGAAAGAGTGTGTATCATTCCTCCCATGAATTTCAGGTTTCTCAAGAAGTATATAACATGAGAAACACAATGGTATAAAATCTATGTCATAAAATAGTAGCCTAATTTTATGAATTATAACATTAATTATAGTGATGGTCACCCAATGAATGGGTGGTGTGGCCAAAGGGCAGTCCATTCCCCGCATCCATGTTGGGATGTCCCTATATAATTTTAAACACGTCCTTTTGGTGTATTAAAG
This sequence comes from Viscum album, assembly GCA_963277665.1. Lineage (NCBI taxonomy): Eukaryota > Viridiplantae > Streptophyta > Magnoliopsida > Santalales > Viscaceae > Viscum > Viscum album. The sequence goes on from OY728142.1 coordinate 1,461,324,266, forward strand.
CATGTGGTATGAACTCTTAAACCATTAAATGATGGTATCCCCATGATCCATGCGGTATTTCCTTAAACTATTTTCAACTTATATATTTTAAGTTTTATGACATTAAACTACCAATCCTAATGCCCACATCACATAAGGGAAAAAATATGATCCTACCCTATATAAATCTATGATTCCAACTAATGTGAGACTATTCTAACCCCAAATTCAACTGGGATTCTTGGTCATATGAGCAAGATATGGTAAAATAAATTAACCCTTTAAAAATTGTGATTCCTCATATAATTAGATATTGAACAAACAAAACCCTAAGAATACAATATTAAATTGATGGCGTACACCATGTTACAATAATGATATATACAACAAAAATTATGGGATACTATAATTACATTGTTAGAGAGATAATCCCCCATTTCCATCATTGGTCGTTTCCCAATCTTTCTAAAAAAATGGGTTTCTTGATTCCCATATTTATAGAATACATAGAGACATCTAGACTTTCCCCTCCATGGATTACTGAAAATTTATCTACCCTACATCCCTTTTTAACCATTCAATCACCCATAATCAAGACCATAAACAAATATAGTTCATTTAAAAAATTTTATGTGGTTTGTGAGAATCCATGGCCCATTTGATGTTGGTCATTTCCTGTTCTATGTCACAAAGATACCCTTTTGACCAACATCATTCTAGTCCAACCATCATGATGTTAGTCACCTTTCCCCCTCACTACGATTCAAGTATTACAAAATTAAACCATGTGAAATTTATTTGATTGTAAATATGTGTTATGTGATCATCCTTGGAAATTATTTTGTTAGGTTTTACCATTTTCATTACATGAGAAATACTATTGAAACCAAAACATCCTCAGTATATGAATTTGGACAATAAAAAATTTCAAATTGGTCCAAGAACTATAACCCAAAAATATGACCATTATCCTCTCATTTTTAAGGTTTAAATAATTTTAGGTGAAAAAGTATGGTTTTTCCTCCACCACATACTTTAATTACATGTTTATGTATTCCTATCCACATGGGACACATTGTAATTCTAAGAAGTTATGTCTATGGGACTAGCTACAGAATCATCCAAAAAAATTGTGGTCGTTCCTTCTTGGTATACGAACCAATAATTTAACATTACCATAAATGGGTAAAGATTAACCCATATACTAACAAGATGATGAAATGAATGGCTATCTCGAATCTCAATCGTTGCTGACATCCACAGTATATGATGTTAAATTATATCATTAACCAATATAAAATCAGAATTCCAGATAATGTGGGTTGATATACAATGTATGAAAGAGGGATACATCATATGAAAAACATGGGATGAACACACCTTGAAAACATCAACACACGATGTTAAACTATAAATTGACTCTATAAAATTTTAGGATTCCTCATTACTTATTATGTGAGGATTCATTATCATCATTGGGAAGGTATCCCCATTTTGACATTGATCTCTTACGATGTTGTGTTCAAAAGTAACATTATGAATTTATACCATCATTATGTGATCAATTATAACATCCAAATTCTCATCCTTGGTCAAGTACCATTAACACCTTACTATGGATAATTTCCTTCCCCATGTCAGGATTTTTTCATAGGGTATAGTTTTTCTTGTTTTCCTGTAAGAATGTCAATTCAACATTCAATTACCACATGTTCATTACATTTTAATGCCATGAAATCCTTTTTTAGAAAAAATTTGGACCCTTTGGCCAAATCTACATGGCTATAAACCATCAAATTCTATTATAGTTCAAGCATAATGAGGTTAGAATAATTGAAACCTTAGTATATGTTGTTTGACATTATACATAAAAGACCAATTTCCTCAGTGCAAGACATTAAACTAAATCATTACCCTTATAATGAAATGAAGTATGCCTCATACACTATTTATTGATTGATGATAATTTTTTTCTTCCACGTATGAAATTAGGATGCCTCATTATATATATAAGGGATTTAATGGAATTCCCAAAAAATGGGGATTACATATATTATAATTTGAGAGGATTTGAACCCTCACCATAGATGATGTTACTTTACTAAAATTGGTATACTACCATTATATGTTACTAAACAATGTACAACTAGATTCCCATTCTCTTGGGATACATTGTGACATTGTTATATTTCATTTCAAGCCCAGCCTTACCATTACCATATTTCTAGGACATTTCATACCCCTACATCAATGCTTTATGAATTATTTAATTTTGATATTCATCATCCACCCAATCAGAATAGTATGTCTAATAGAATGGTTTAACGCCACACTAGAACAACTACCTTCCATTTCATAATAATTGAAGTATATTTGAAATAAAACACATGATCTCGTGTATCTAGCTCGGTCAATTATTGATTCTTAATTTTTTCACCTTAGAATTAATGGACTTGGTTCTCGAACTATAGTTTCAAAAATGATAAATGGTTTCTACCCATATGATTTTTATTCTCCTACCACCACATAGTATTTAATGTCACAATAACTTTTTCTGGTATATAGTAGTCACATTCACCCATTATTGTTTAATCCTATATAAGAAACATGATCAATGTAAAAATAAATTTTCAATTCACTAGTCATGGATCATGCATTATAAGGATTTGGGACAGGGTTCCCTCAAGCAGGTTTGATAAATGTGAACACTCAATTATTTAAACACTATGTTATTATAATATGAGTCCACATACAAGAATCATGACCCTGAACTGGGTACATGTCCCTTAAAGAATATGTTACATTGTAAGGGTATTATTATTTTTCAATACACCTATGTTTTATAACTCCGCTAACATACACATATACATTTGAGATAATAAGAAGCGGACAATGATTTGTATCCTATAACTAGTAGCCATGTTACATGAATCCTGACCCAATTTTTTCTGAATGATTTCCCCTAAACATTTTGTGTAGTATTAGGTGTCTTTATAGGAACCTCCATTTAAATAAGGTAATCATTCCAATATCACACACATTCCATTGAAATAAAACCCTATGGTACATGTTTTATTAACTGGACCTATTTTCCATCAGTCCAAAAACTATGAACATGAACTCGAGTCCCTTTTTACTAGAATTATTACTCTAAAATAAGATCCATGATACAAGAATCATGGCCTTAAATATGTTTTAAATATGTATTTTTTTTTTATTTATGTGTCCTCCTATGCCCCACAATTCCCATCAGATAAACTTTTAGGAGCCTCACACATTCAATCAAGAAACAAATCCCATTAGTCCAAGAATTATAGCCTTAAACTATTTTTCATCAGTACAAATACCATGAATTTAGTCAATAATCCCATGGTACATCCATTATAACCATAAATTAGATTCCTTGTTTGGAGCATCATGATTTTAACAAAGTGAAATTTTTTTGAATACCATTTTTTCATTATTATGTTCCTCCTACGCCCCTATATTTTTTATGGGTGATTTTTTTTGTGCTGAAGACATACCTTCGAGGTCCAAAAATATAACGTCCAAAAATTATGACCGTAATATATCTTCCACGGTAAAAACACTATAAAATTAAAATTTTATCGCATATCAATGCTTTATGAACTTGTACTATTTATGGCATATCTAATACGTTTTTCATGATATGTTTCTTCATAGGACATAAAACTCCTCTTGTGTTACTACAAAATTGTGTTGTTAAAACTAAGAACCCATGATATAAATTATATAATGTTAATCTAGAAGCCCAATTCAAATAATCATATGATCAATCTATCTAAAATAACCATTGGATTTTTTTGTATCGTTCAGCCTTCATGGCCCTAAATTCATATTCGAATGTCTGTCTTCAACACTAAAAAACTCCCTTTTTGGATTCAAACCCTTCATCCAAACTCTATGACCATAAACTAAGTGTCCATTTCCCTGAATCGTGACTTAAAACAATTTCCCAGTCCTATTGGGAGTGTTTACTGTGGTGTTTGGTCACTTTGTACCTCAATTTATATCACTTTGTTACTCCTCCATGATACATATATCCCTCGAAGATTTTTTACATATTTTTAAAGTATCATGAACCAAAAATTTATATGAATCACCACGGAATACTTCTCTAATATGAAGATATTATATGATCCCATTTTCTTTATCAGACCCACTAGAGATTACCCTAGCTATTCTACCCTCAAATGCCTCCCCAAAATTTTGATTAGTGGGTGTCATTCACTCCACATCACAGAAGTCTATTAAAATGATGTTAAAATATAATAAAACATCATTCAATAGAAATGGGATTATTTATTATATTCGCAAGAGGAATAATTATGTGAATATAAGAACAGAAGACCCACATAACACATCCCATTCACAAAATGTTAATTGGGTGTTCAACATCCTCACCACATGACAATATTCATTGTGCTGATCATACTGAATATATAATGACAAACTGTGTGTCAATTATACACATTTAACTTCTTAAAAACATTAAGTCTTTTTAAGACTATTCTTGATGTGGCCTTTATTTTAGGTCTAGTCAACTATAGAATTACATGGACCTGATCATAACAATTACATAATAAATCTATATCAACTAGATTTCACTTATTTACATTTCCAAATATATTTTAGTTTCAGAGTTTTATAATTTTAGAACATAATTGAATCATATAAATATAAAATCATTCCATGCATGTACCATCAAAAAAATATCCATTTCTTCCAAGATATAAAATCTTTTATCACAAAACAACAACATGATGTCTTTAGAAAATCTTCAGGAATTTTATCTTTACGTCCTTATATCACGTACAAAACTTGTGTCATGTGAATAACATTTAAAAACATGTTATGAGAATAAAAATTATTGTATTGGTTATATAAAGAAGGAAATAATGCAATATTCTATGAATATTCATAAACAATTGTAATCATTTTCACTAAAACTTACTTCTCACCCATATATATGTATTTTGAAAAACATGATATTTCCATAAACAATTATAGAACATATATATATTTATAACTTTATATTAGGAAATTTCATAACTATTTCGTAACCCTCATGGCTAAATTATGATTTGTAACCCCCATGGCTACCAAACAATGTATCCATCGCGACTACCTTATGGTGTAACCGTTACAGTTACAATTGGAGTAACCATATGACCGACCTCCAACATACACATACCCAATAATTTGGCGAGAGATATAGGTCCCACCGTTCATCATAAATAATTCCCATGAACCTGAAAATAATAATTAAACTAGGATAATTTCATAAAATCATTAATTTGTAATTTTGTAAAATAGAAATTTAAAAGAGGTTTTTTAAAGAAAATTCCATTATAAATACGATATATTTGTTATGAGAGTAAAAATAATGAAAGGAATATGTGTACACACTATAAATAAATATAATAAAATATAATTTAAATAAAATTAATTACGCAAATATCTTACTACCACATAATAAATGAAATAGACGGTTAACCCAAAAAACAAAAATTTGGTTAATAATTCCCTTACCTCATGTTCGTATTAAATTAAACTTGTCTAAAACTCTTGTATAATTGACAATATGGTGATATAAATATTTTAAATAATCAAAATGTTGTTTATAACACCTTATATGATGATTTTATAATGCAATTCAACCCATTTATTAATAATATTTTTTTTCCATTGTTTCAGGTGCATGCTTCTCATTATTTACATGGTTGGTTCGTACAATATTTTCATGTCAAATGGAAGAGAAACTCAAGAATTGGAATGAAATAGTGTTGATATGTTTCCATAATATAAAATTAATCCTTAAATCATTGTGTATATATTGTTTTAGGATGAATCATTAGATATATAATTATTGATATTTCTATATATCATTTTGGAGGTTCGTTGATATTCACATCATTGATTCATAATATATGTTTAATATTATGAATATAAGTTAACTACAGAACATAAGAGAGTTCATATCATAAAAATTATAATATACTTAAACTATTAATATGCTTTTATAATAAGAAACTATATATGTAAACCATATTCCAGACACAACATCCATGATGTCGGTAAATCAAAACATCATGGAAGGTGTTTTTATTTTTAAAATAATAGGAAGAGGTGAGTTATAATTATGATGAATATTTACATAAATATAATAAGAATACAGAATATATATAATATTATATCATTCATGTTTCTTGTATAAGCAAAGGATAATAGAGTATAATAAAATAAATGAATTGAAAAGAAAATACATGAAAATGAAAAAGGATTTTTACCTTTTGATCTCCTCTCCATAGGTCCTCTTTAAGGCCTTTGGTTTTTTTATTTTGGTGAGACCAAAAGGTTATGGACATTGGTAAGAGATGTGGTAATGGTATTAGTTATAATCTAGACAAATATCAAGGATTTATGGGAGTGATAATAAGATGGGTTGAGGTTGATATTTATAGGGGAGGATAGTTGGGGTTTTCTATTATTTTAATCATTAGTTTTAAATTTTTTCTCATGACTATGAATAGTCTTGATTCATGTGATCCAAAAAATTAAATAGAGAATGTTAGATTGAATCAAGGGTTATTATATCATCTAGGATTCTCAGAATATTGTATTTTACATAAAATGTATATATATGGTAAATTAAAATGATTCAGTAATCATAAAAAATTAACTATTCTATAAAAATACCAAACATTAAAACTAACAATTTTATAACATGTATAACTCAAAAATTAAATCCATTTTATCGAAATAATTTTGAAAATATGATAAAATTATTTTTCAAAAAAAAATAATAATTTATTTCAGAAATAATAATTTTAAAAATATAATTATTATTATAATACCTTGATAAATTAATCAATGTCTCATAAGTTATTAGAAATACATTCATTTTTTAGGTTACTAGTCATTTGGTCACATTACTATTCATAATTGTAATATTAAAATTCATAAGGGTCGATTATTATTCAAACTAAATTATGATTACCCTATCAGACTCCAAACAACATAACGATCACAACCATATAACTTTTTTTTTTGAAATTAAATCAAAAAAGTGAAAAAATTATATCAAACAGTTAGTTTACTACTTTCCCCATGAAATAATTTTTCATTACATTGATACATTGTGTTTCATTCATTACAAATTATTTCTAAAACATTGGGGTGTTACATTCTCCCCGCCTTATGGAAATTGCATCCTCTTAATTTTATTTAAATAAAAAATTGAGGGTAGCATTCCCTCAACGTTTTTTCATATTCCCTGTTTCTATCTTCATGAAACATTTACCTAGTGTATTACCTTATTATGCAATACATTTTATCTTTGATAAATAATATGAACTAGTTTCTCTTCCAAACAATGTTTCTCATTATTTTATGCTACTTTTGGGTGAAAAACATGAGATAAATATGTAACATGCATTTTCAACATCAAAACATGAAAATAATTGTGTACATGAGACAAAATCAGAGGCAATGATACTTTGTAGAGAACTGGTCCAACAATCTCTTGGATTTAATATTGTCCAATAAACCATTGAATCAACTTCCCTTTCTTACTAAAACTCATAATACTTTCTTATTTTGATAATCTAAGAAAATCATTGCCACCAACATCAAAAAAGTCTTTTATCCTATTATCTACATAACATTTCTTCCGGATCTAAGATGACTTCAGGTGTTTTTGGATCATTATAACTTTCTCAACCACTTCCTCTTCTATTTTTGCTCTCATCAACTTCATTTCCCCGACCTCATCCAAAAAAACAAGAGAGGGAAGTTGTATACCATATAATTCCTAGAAATATTTCATCTATATACTGGAATGAAAAGTATTATTATATGGAAATTAATGTAATGATATATATTGACCCCAAAATCCATATTAATCAATTGAAGAAGCTCAAATCATAACATCCAAAGTCTAAATTCTATGTTCTGACATCCCATATAATTGAGGATAAAAAACGATACCAAAATTTAATTCTATTCTCAATGACATATGCTGGATTTTAAAATTATAAAAGTGAACATGGGATCATGGTAAGATAAAATAGATATATAAGCTCTATATTACCAGAAAATATATTTTATTTAATGCTAAAAATGCTAATCTAAATACATAGTATCTCAAATAATATGGATATGTAAATATTGAGTCATTATATCAATAATAACCCAAACTGCATTGTTACCTCAAGATGTATATGGTAGTCCCACCATGATTTCAAAGGATATATTTTTTCCATTGACACTATAGAACTAAAAAAGGTTGAAGAAGACCCTATAATAGTTTTCTACTTATATTAAACTATATAGATATCTAAAATATCAGGCTAAAATATGAAAAATCTCATTTTATTCCACCCCACTAGTAACATTCATGATGGTCTGTATACATCACAGTACAAACCAGATGAACAAAAAATGGAAAACATTGAGCTTAGCATTAAAATTCATTCTTATGATGAGAATCACAAGGAAAAAATAATCATTTTTTAAAATCTCATAACATAATAATTATCAAGATAAATTATCGAAACTTAAAAACATTAACCATTTAAAACATTATTGTAACTCACTATCTACCTTTAGTGGTTGAAAATTTCTTTCTAAAAAAGATGACTACATTGAAACATGAATTAAAATATAGAAATTTCCTACACCAACAACTTCCAATCCAAAATTCATCGAATCGATAATCAAGGGGATATGTTCCAAATGTAAGATGGTTAATTATGCATGATGTTTTATGCTCAGGTAATATTATACTTTTTTCATTTCCTACATGCTAATTGATCATGGAATCATAAAACATTATCAATTAAATACATTTTATCTACCTCATGTTTAACTCCTTATGATTGAAAATATACTTCCGACATTTATGGTAACTATATATTTCTCATTTGGATCTGTATAAATGATGCCTCAATATTTTTAAGCAAAAAACACATAAGCTAATTCCAAATCATCTGTGGGATTATTTAACTCATGAGGTTTTATTTTTCTCTAAGAATAAGTAATAACCTCATTATTCTGTAATAACACAACCATGTACCATTAATGAGTCATCATTATATATGATAAAATATCCAGTTCTGGATGGTAGGGTTAGAACCAAATCATTCACCAATCCCATTTTTCAATTCCTGAAACCATCATCACATTATTTTGTCTAGAAAAATTTTACCTTGTTTCATGTTAACATAGTTAATTGACTAGATAATCATGCAAAGTATTCAACCATCCTCGAGTAACAGCCTACCAACCAAAGAAAACTACAAATATCAGTAATAATATTCGGTATTGGCAATTATTAAACAACATTTTTTAGCAGGATCAATAGTTATGCCATCATTATAAAAAATGTGACCGTGGAATTGAATTTTTTACAGGAATAATGCACACTTTTTGAATTTTACATACATTTTCCCCTCTTTTATTGTTTTTAAAACAAACCATACATGTTTTTCATTCTTTTATTTACTTGTATAATATATAATAATGTCATCAATAAAGACTATTACAATCAAATCCATAAAAATCATGAAATATTATATTCTTATGATCCATGAACACAGTTGGTTCATTAGTGAACCCAATCAGAATAATAAAAATATCATAATGACCAAATATAGTTCAAAAATATATTTTAGTAATTTCATCCTCCAGCATCACCTGATGGTACTCTGATCTCATGTCAATAATGGAAAAATAATGAGCTCTGAAAAAACAATTCATAAATGTGAGGAAATAGATACTTATTCATAATAATAATGTTTTTAATGATCTATAAACCAAGAAAAGTCTTATGGAACTATCATTATTTTTAAATAACATAAAAGGATCTCCCCAAGGTGATGTGATAGAATTAATGAATATATTATCAAGAAACACATACATATGATTTTTCATTTTAAGGGGGTCCATTTTATCGATTTTATAGAGGGATATGAAATTTTCATAGCATCAAGAGATAAGTCAATTTTCAATTTAACTTCCTGATCAAGAATAAAATTAGGTAACTCATCATAAAAATCATAAAAGTATTAATTTAATACCGTAACATCATTAATCTGATATGTTACTTTGTTTCAAACATCATGAGGAAGGTATATTTCACTTCTATCATTCAATTGTTTCTCAAATCCATGATATTTTATCAATTTAATGTGTTCGTTGTTGTATACAAAAAAAACTATTTCATAAAAAACTACTTATTTTTATATAAAATATATCTTATTATAATAAATAGAAGTCTAATACCTATCCAAAATATCATTGAATTATTTTATGTAAAAACAACAGGGTTTGTAGGTATTGAATTTATATAGATAACAATAACAATATTCATAAAAAACATTTTTCTCTATAATATTTTCCCATTGGGTTTTTACAATAAGTCTTGTTCTCATTGGTAGAGGCGATATTTCCAAATTACCTAAAAATTTCTCAAAAATAATAGAATGTGTAAACCCCATATAAAACAAGACAACATCAAAATAGGAGTAAATAAACAATGAACCTAATACCAATTAATTAGAAATCTTGACATATGCTATGTAGTCACAAATGATCTCTCTACACCTTTCTTTTGACATTATTACTACTTTCCGTCACATGGATTATTATTTGGGGTGGAATTTTCATAATGAATCATATAACCACATTTGAATCACATTAATGTTTTCTTATCATAATTGATCTTTTGATCATTTTCATTATAATCCCAGGAAATATATCCAATAAAACAACATTGAAAACACATCCTGGTTTTGGTAAGACATTCCACACGGTTCTTCTTACCAAACATTTCACAAACTTGAAACTAAAAATTCTTACTATCAAATTTCATTGATTGATTCTTACACATCCCTTTCTATATAGACTTGTTATCCTATTTGTTGTCGAACTAAAAGTGATCATAATAAAACTCTATTTCTAACCTCTCATCAAAACCGAAAAGATTATCATTAATTTTTAATTCTCGAGAGGCCAATACCCTTCTATATCAAGGATTCAATCTTGAGTAAAACTGATTTATTTTTGAATCATGATCCTCATTAATAATCAAATCTACCTTGCTAGTAGGGTGATGTTTTCATCATAAAAAGCCATAAATATTCCACATTTTGCCTCAATTCATGCAATTTCTTAACAATATTATGTTCATCCACTTTAGGAAAATATTATTCAATGAAAATACCTTTAAATTCCTCACACTCTGAGTCTTCAATATCATATATTCTCTGATATTCTAAATCATTAACCACCACTGATCTGGTTTACCTTCAAAATGAAAATTTTATAGAGTAACGTTTTGATTATTTGTGAATCCCCTGACATGTAATATCATTAAAAGGTCATTAATCTATGCTTAATCCACTACTGGGATAGAAGATCCAATAACAAGATGAGGGTTTTTCCTCATTAAAGGTTACATTATCATCTAGTTCAATTGTGGGAGCTCTGGTTGTTGTCTTGCATTGATACAAACACTATTTAATGGATTCAACTGTTGAGCCCTTACTATAACAAACTTTTTGGATCCAATTCCCACAATTCTCAGTTGTGGATTAAGAATGATATTAGCCTCTTTGTTCCTTCGAACGCCCTCTTCCATATTTCTGTTATGGAAAACCATACTGAAAAGACATATCATAGATTAATCAACATGGTAATATTTAAATTATATACCATTTAAATTTTTTAAAAAATAAATATTCATTTATATTATGGTTTTAACATCATACCATCTCCTAAAGTTATTCAAATTGTTCTCTGATACCAACTATAAGGACCTGACTGTAGAAAATTAACAATCTACCTATTTCTACTTGATTTCAATTATTTACATTGTCAAATAAATTTTTTGGTTTAGTGTATTCTAATCATAGGACATAAGAAATACATAGAAACCCATATGCGTGTAATGTGGGAACCATTGAAACAATATCCATTTCATCCAAAACATAAAATTTTTTAACAGAAAACAACAACATGATTCCATAGAAAAATATTCAAAACATTTAACTTCATTTATACATTTCTCTTAAAAATCAATATAAAAAGATAAAAACAATAAAAAAACACGGGATGTGCATAAAAATCTCCATAATCAATTTAAAAACAATGAAATAAACCCTTAGTCTATGAATGTTAATAAACATATGAAATCATTTATAGAAATACATACATCTCCCCTATATATACTGACTCTTTGAACCATGATATTTCTATGAAATGTTAATTAACATTTAGATAAACATAAGGGTATCATGGTGAGTTACATAAGTATACAGTTACACTCATGGATATCGAATCATTTTTAACCATCATGGCTACCTTATGGTGTATCTCTCAAGTCGACCGTATAGTGTAACCATTGTAGTTACCCTTAGAGTAACCATATGGTTGCCCTCCAACATACACACACACAATGCATTGGAGTCACTTATATTTACCTCCCTTAATTATAAAAAATTCCCATGAACCATAACATAATCATAAAACATGTGTAATTTCATAAAAAAAAATGATTTTGAATTTTTAAAAAATAGAATTTGAAAGATAAATTTTAAAGAGAAGTACCTCACAAATAACATATAATGGATTTGAGCATTAATATAATCAAATGAATATGTTTATAAACAATAAATAAACATAATAAAATATGATTAAAAAAACATTCATTAGACAAATAGTTTTAGTACCACATTATCAGTGAAAGTCAAGGTTAACCAAAATAATAGAAAATGATATAAGCATTCCCTTACCATGGGATCTTCATAATTAATACTTTGTTATACCGCATTTATAATCTATAAATGGGTGTTATTAATATTTTATAGAATCATAATCACGTTTATAAAATTATATATCATCATTTTATAACATCATTCAACCCATTTATTACTAATATATTTCGTTATTTCCATTGTTTTAGGGGAATTATTTACATGATTTATATGGTCGGTTTCTAAAGGATTTTCTTTTCAAATGGATGTGAAAATCCAAATATGGAATGATATCGTGTTAATATGTTTCCAGAATATTCAATGATTCCATAAATAATTTTGTATATATGGTATAATTATGAATCAATAGATAAATCCTTAGGGATATTCTTTTAGATCATTTTTTGTTGTTCTTCGATAATAACAATATTTTTTCATAATATACAATTAATATTATGTGTAAATGTTAATTCCATAAAATAATATAGGAAATTACATACACTTTTCCACATTTTTTACCATTAAAATTGTTTTACAACCATCTTGGAAAGATATAATGTAAATTGAAGACACATCGTCTATGATGTCAGTAAATTGACACATAACAGTATGTGTTTTGATGTTTTGAATAAGTTTATGAGTAGAGGAATAATGATGATTATTTTTTCCATAGACATGATAAAAATAGTGAATATATATAATACTAGATATTTCATACCTCTTGGATAAAGGGATGTTAATATAGTATAAGAAATGAAAATAATTGACATGAAAATAGAAGAATCTTTTTAAAACTATAATAGATTTATTACAACATAAAAAATTAATCAAGGTATCATAAATTATTATAATTACATTAATTGGTGAGGTTACTATCATTTTGGTCATATTGCTATTCATAAGGGTAAAATTATTATTCAAAATGGTGGTTACTATTCATAAAAAAATTAAGTTTGTTCTATCAGAATCGACAAACATACTGGTCATAATCATGTCGGTCCATTTTTCAACATTCATAACATACAAGCGGAAAAAATATATTTAACGACTAGTTTACAATTATAAAATTAAAATAATTTCATTATTTAGTGACTAAATGTTTCATAAATTTCAATTTATTTTAAAAACCTTGTTGTGTTACAAACATTTTTCATGACATTCATTCCATACTCCTCATTTGAGACAATTCACCCCATGGAAACGAGTATGACTTTTTCTCAAAGAGATAAGCAAACATGAATGGTCTTAAACACAATATGGAGTAATTACAATAGGATGGGAAACTATTGAATCAATCCATAATTTCATCTATATGATTCACATGTCCATTCATATGTATTGTCACCCTCCACCGTGTCCGAGCGGGACACCTACCTGTTATGGTTACTATAAACAATTTCTCAACTGCCATCCTTGGGACACATCCTAAATGAATTTGGATGAAACTTTGATATAGATCAATTGTTTTGAGAAAACTCACCATCCAAAACTCAATTTTTTAATACAAATTAATTGTTAAATGATAATGGATTCTGTGTTTCAACATTGTATGTATATTTAATCTATCATAATTCGACTCCGTTTTTTCCATATATTTGTCATCATGATTATCAATCTTCTTTCCCCTTACTTTTGGTACAATTAAACACCCCTTAAATTACCATACTCGGGAACTGGAACACATTGGAAAATAAATTCCCTTATTCACATTTCTTAGTTCTCTATCTATAGACTCTCTCAGACCAAATACTCTTGGTGTTATGTTAATAAATACAAACCCCTACTGTAAGGTGATTGTTCATTACAGTCATATACATTATTAATCAGATTTTAGTACCAACTGTCTCATAATGACTATAAATAACCTTCGAAGATTGATTAATCATTTCTTATCTCATGTGTATGGTTGAAGTCTGATTAATGAATGCAATGAATGAACATGTTTGAGAATGTGAAAAAAGACAACTATTTTTTTGGATGGTCATACACACATTGTAGACTCTCCTTTACAATATGTCTCTAGTGACTAACCTATTCTATCAAAAATTGGATATTATTCAACCTCTTTGTATTGGACTTCCGAGTTCTCTATAGTTCCACAAGGTTAGTCTCATTTTCATCAGCTTTGGGGAAACCATCTATGGACTTGATCCTCATCTAGTTCAAATTATATTGAAATTTATCCACCATGTATATTTCTTACCACACCAAAGTTTCAGCCCCTACAAATAGTCCATACAATTATTGATGTTCCCATCATGAAAATAGAGCATGTTCAAATAATCATGTGCTCAACATTTGAGGTGGGGGATCTAATATTCAAATACCTCATGTGAAATGGATCCTTATGCATTTTCTTCATTCAGGAAGTATCTAATACCTATAATTAAGAAATACATTTTTCATGAGGTTGTCTAGGTCTAGTACATTTTGGTTATTCAAGTCCACATAATCGATACCCTGGCTGGATATCTAGTGGATGATAGATTTCTCCCTTCATTTTTGTTCCTCCGTTGGAGTTTGGGTGATGAAGTTTCACTCACTTATCCTCACCGTGTGATGAATGGACCAATTCTTCATAGAAATTTTTGATAAATAAAACTAAACTGTTCAGGTGGTTTAAGCTTATATGGATGGAAAAAAACTAATTCATGGGTGTAAAATTCATCATTGCGATCAAAAGACTTAAAAAATATTCCTAGTAATTGGTGCTCTCCATCTGCATTACCTATATAAAAATCCTTCACTGCCACATGTGGAAACATATAGGCTGAAGAGACCATCCCATCCTTTGTAAAATAATATGTTTTCCATGTGATCGTAACATCATATCCAGAAACCACAATCAATGGAAATTCACTTGTAGAAATATCCGACATAGCCACCTAAATCACTCTAGCAACTAGTACAATTTCTGCCTCCCTTGTGGAGGCTTCAACTCGGATGATTACCACTAGTGACACCTCTATGATAGGCACATCCCCAACATCTCATTTAACCAGTACCATAATAGGAACCATCTCTACCCACTTCATCGAGGGAATGATCTATGATATTTTTTTAGTTTCACCTAGATTGTTAGTTTACCCTCCATAGGCTTCCGGTGAAATTACCCAAATATAATATCACCAATATCACCTCCACGGCATCTGGATTTGGTGAATCAGATGTCAATGTTTGAAATTGAGCCCCAAAAACTGCTGTAAGTGGAATATATTAATTCATTATCAAAATTTTAAAAGGAATATAATATGTGGAATAATTGATTTGGGTAAGAAGTATACCTGAATGATATATCCCAGTGAGTCACCTAAGAAGATTCCTTGGTAATAACCCAAGAAAGGGAATCCCCCAATGGCCTCCACCTTTGACACATTCACAACTTCAGTCGATGATTGTTATATCATGGTCACAACATCAGGTATATCCCCCACACTCTCTCATTAAAGGGATTAGGTTTCCTCTTCGTATTTTATAAGACTCCTCATGAACCTACCCCTCCATCGTGATTAATGACCATTTTAGAAGTACAAGAAGTGTTATAAAACACTTTAATTAGGGTTAGTTTCTATAAAGCCACACAAACTTAGTGCTTTTCACTGGTCAAAATTATTGTCTGCATAGAAAAGAGAGTAATTGTATAAATCACTCCCATGGGAATCGTCTAAGTCCCCTTAAAAAGGTCGACATTTATCCAGCTCATTGGATGATAGTTACGAGGAATAGTTATTCCACAATAGTACCTTATTTGGGGTGGTCAAAGGGTGTATAGTAACACAATAGTGGATAATAAATTCAATTTATAATATGTATATCACCACTAAGTCCCACGAGACATAAAAGACTACCCTTGTGTTACCCTACCTAGTGAGGAAGACTCCCACACTGTTGGGATCCCACCACATCTCGTAGAGATTGTTAATATGTTGGTAGACCCCCCCAACTCTCTCATGAGTCTGAGATTATATAAACACTAGAAATATCTAAATGGTGTATTGGATTCTCCAATCCTTGAATAAATTTCACCAGGACTACCCTCGAGGGTTCCCCATCTTCCTAACACTACATTCCTAAGAGATATGATCAAAAATATTCCATTGTACTTAATGAATCCTCTTATACTGGGTAAAGGAATGACAACCCTATTATTGTATCCCTTCCCACTCGAATAATATTGTATCCATGGATTGTTCCAACCACCAATCTCTACCATACCCCTATTTTTAGGGACTCTACTTCATCATCATGAGGGTTTATGTGCCTTAACATCTTTTTAGGATATGTAATGTTCATTCAATTTAAGTAATCACAGGTTAAACTATATGTAGTAGTTCGAGATAGATGCTTGTAAAACCCATATTAATCATCATTCAGGACCATGAATCAAATTTCCCTTATAATAGAAGGATGGTACTCATATATCACCTCCGTGTACAACGTTATAGTCAACTGGTGCAGTGATCTAATCCCCCTAACAAACATATCTGGGTTTTACAGCTCCCATATCTTGTTTTAGTATTCCATTTAAAATAAAAACCATCTTATTAATTAAAGGAGGAATGATTACTAATTTAGGGTCCTCGTACCATCATCAATCAATGCCTCCATTAGAAGGTGGAAAGGGGGAAACATGAAGCATTCTGGTAACTCGACCATTTCAAACATGTCCACAGTGACCATCTAGTGTGGGTGAGTCCATCAAATGATCATGAATGCTTGTACAAACATCAATGTAGTACAGGATATTAGTTTTTGATATTTATTTTCCCCCACATGTTTAACAAACCAACAATACAAATGTGGAGAGGACCCAAAAATTAAGTGGAGTCTTCCATTGGCTGATATGGAAGAGAAAATTTTATGAATTATCTAAGATTGGGATAACTATACTAATGTGTTTCCCTCTTTCTAGATTCATGTCCATGATAATAGTGTCTGACCACACCACCATATGAGAATTTCTTATTGGGATCATCCAACCAAAAATTATTGTGGTAATAGACCTCATCATACAGACCATCAATGATTTAGGATTAATGCTATAGCCCCACATGAGGAACTATATTACCTCAACGATCATCAAGTATGATTTCTATTTTCCAATGTAAAATTCCCCAAGGCATGTGCATAAACTTCAAGGTATCATTTCAAGTAACTCGTTCAAGAAATATCGTATCCATTACATGACTGTAGTGTCCTTTATATTGGGATTGTGTTTTCTGGTCCTTTACACAGTATTTAGAAATAACCCCACATGAGTTGGATGATTCTACTGGAACACCCACATATTCACTATAGTGAGGAATGCATCATACAAAACAACAATTATTTTGATCCCCATGATCTGCTGAAGATCTAATAGGTTTATTACAAGCTACCAATGAAGAAAATGTAATTTTTTTCACTATAGACCACATGCTCAGCAACTCCAATGTGTTATTAAGGTGGTGGTAAATGTGGAATGACGAGTCCCATGATACGTCAAAATTACAAAATTTCTTTGGAATTACTTTAAATTCTTGAAATGAGGCATATTATCTACAATCATTGGCCCATTCATTTATAAAATTACAACCCTATCATTGGTTCATGTTGTCCATCCATCCCATGAGTGAATACCCCAAACCCACCGTGAGAATCACCTCACACTATGGGGGATGTCTCATCTTCAATATTATCCTTCTTTATATTTTTGACATGGTTCTGAATAATTTACTCCATGAGAGATGGATGGTCCCTTAAGATGTGTGTTATACTATACATGTTCCACTGGTATATTCTTGTTGATCTCAAGAACATGTTTGTATTTGGGATCATATATAACCGCCTTATTGATAAATACATCACCCCTCTCCCCAAATCCATAATGTCCCAGAATCATACAATAGTTGGTACTCATACTAGGATTTAGGTAATTGTTCGTTGAGTAAGTCATGGTCTGATTCAATTTGAAAGGCTCTCCGATCAGTAAATTCCCATTTATTACATCCCGATGAGTAGCCATAGCATTTGAACCATTAGTATCCATTTAGTATAAGGTTTCGTTTTTTTTCAGTTGGGATCATGATTTTTTTCACTAAGATCATCTCATGAACTTCTAGTTCATGGAGTTCATTTCTTGATCATTGGATTCATATAGAATAGTTCATAATGAAATTTTCATGAACCACAATTCGTAGATGGGTTGAGATTCATTACTGATGGGGATTCAAATCAAAAAACACTCATGATGGTTGTGAGCTCACAAAGAGAGAGTACTTGACATTCTCTTCCTGAATGTCTCTTAGGAACTCTATGTCAACCCACTACTATTTATAGGCATATGGTTCCACATGGATCATGAGGGTGTTTTGTGAGTTGGAAACATGAACAAACATCAAGAAGGCACTTCAGGATTGGGGATAATTCCAAATATTCAGCATTTCATTCAGTATCCAATCCTACATCACCCTATCAGCTCCAATTAAGAGGGATGAAATTATTAAAATTGAAATATTCATTTGATGATAATGTTTAATGAATGAAAAACTGTTTCAGAGTGAATTTAATGTAAAATGGCCAAAATCCCTGAAAGATTCTTTGTGATAATGAACAACACATTCAAAAACATCTGATGCACATTATGGCGCTAGAAGAAAAAAGGACTAATAGTATCCTCTATGGAATGATTATTTTTTGACATGAAGCACTTTATATCCACAAAATGGCCTACTAATAACCACCATACCATGCCATTCAGAATCGCGCATCCCCATTCACTCATGAAGATGACAATGCATCCCAAAGGCCTCCATTCATCACCACACACACATTCCTTTAAATAAACCCTTCTGCCAAATGTTTTAGTGTCATTTGACATTTTGACTTCTCAAAATATCTTAGAGTTCATTATACACCTATGTTTTACTATTGAATGATTAAATGGACTCCCAACGTATCCATGTTATGAAAAACCTCCTCCCATGTGTTCTCGACAGCCTCCCCGAAATTTGAAGATGTCTTTCCAAAAATGAAATCCACTTCATTGAAGAATAACGTTCCTTATGGATACTGGGCCATCACAATGCAGCAATCAACCATAAGGAACTCATACATCATGACATCCACCCAATGGTGACTGATTCTTTCCACAAAATCATAGTCACCCTGTTCCATGATGCCTTCTTCTACACAAACCCCCTAACCTCCAAGAAGATCATTATATTTGAGAGGAACCTATCTTGGGTCCTACAACCTTTATGAAGGACCTCCCCTAGGCCTCTCCAAGGTCTCTCCCATCACATGAAATCCTTATGCAAAGGTCAGCTCCCTAAGACCCCCATAAAATTCATGGACCATTTCAGACACACTCTGAATCCATTTTCCCAAATTATCACACACATTTCATTTATAAGAACCAAGTTTTCAAAAAGGTATGGATACAATAAATTTCATTATAAATATTTACATTAGACATAATATGGATTTCTAATGATTTATCTTTGACATCATGGGTGTTTAAGGAATGTTTTGAGACCAAAAAATATCATTTTTGGGGAAACTGGCCATCTCGCAAAGTCAGCGCATGGTTGCTAACTGGTTTGGCTAACCGTGCAGATGGACTATGTTTGAAAATAACCATATAATATAGTTTTACCATGGCTTTGTAGATTATCCATCCAATTATCCCATTCAACCACTTAACCATAAACATTTTTTTCAAGTCTTTTCATGATGTGTAGACAAACCATGCTTAAGCCAATTTTCTGGGTAAAATGTCATGTCTCCCTTAAAGATCTAATTAGATCCCTTATGCTACCCTAATATGATATCAAGTGGGATTAACCTATATTCTTGTACTTTTAGTGAATTTTAAGACATAACTTAGGAATCGTGATATATCCTTCATTCATGATACGTTTGGGCAGTCATTCAACACGTGAGATGTGCAACGGTAAGTAATTTATTCCATTTAAGACTTTCCTCTTCTATCTTATTATCAAACTAATAAAAGGGTATGATCATTTTTCTCCTAATACAAGTTCTAAAATGATCTTATCCAAAATAGTGGCCAATACTATAGGAATATAGTTGTACAAGCCTAATGTGGGTGAACATAAACATATCGCTGAAGATATTTTATTTTGTAATCTGTCATGTGGGGCCCACTGAGTTCATCATGTGTCATTTATAGAATTTATATTACATGATTATAATATTTAGAACTGCATGGATATTTTCTTCCCATATATGGGATTAATTTAGTTAGGTTACGCCGAAATATCCATCCATACCATGTAGTATCTTATTCCATTAATGGGTTTGTTCTATTTGCTATGTTTGAGACCCCATTGGGGTGTGTCTTGGATTATCCTTCTAAGGATAAACTTTCCTATTAAAAATGGATTAATTTAAATTGTGAATTGAATAATGGAATGTACCTTGTATGTCTACCACTTTACTCCCTTAAAGTAAGTGCTTAATATTGATAATTAAATGTGAAATGGAAATCGAGAAGTATATTACATATATGACATGAAATGATTAAATGGGAATGATTATTATATAACATGTTCGTAGCACCACTTTCCACATTAATAAAAAGAAGTGTAGTGAACCTTGATTATTGAATATTCCTAGAATATAATTAATAATGGTTGCATGCTACTTTTCCTTATCTCACTAATGGATGGAACGGATTGATAAAAAATGTACTTGTTAATTAATTATGACTTGGTTGATAGGTTTTTTACAACATGAAATTATCACACTAAGAAAAGGAAATCCTTTAAAAAAATAAAATGTTACATGATTAAAAATTAATTACGAGTTTCTTGACTCGAGCACACCCTTGATTATTTTCAAGGAATGTCTTGTGCACTCAACAACCCCATTCTAATTCAAGGATACTGCTTGCATTGGTTGAGACCCACAAATATCCCAATCCATTTTTATTTATGAATGAATGGTACGACACTGTATTATTCCTCTCATATTATTAATGTATTCTTTTGATACGCTAATTGGATCTAACATTGACAAGTAGGATCCATGGATACAACCCAATGTTCCCTATCTTGTCTTCACCCCATTATAACATGGGTAATCATGTTGGATTCAGTATGAATCTTATTGTAGAATACCTAGGACTATGCTACATGTATTACACTCTCACCCTTTTCTAGGCTACAGTTATTACTATGTTGGTGAACCTTGACATGTAGTTTTATTTGGTTATTAGACTAAAAATTCATAATTAAAGGATAATAAGGGTTTCATTATCATTACATGGACCTTCACTATTGTTAACATGGGAAATAATTATAACTATTAATAAAAAACTAATGGATTGGTTATGATTAGACACTAGCTGAGGTTTGAAGCAGGTAATTGGGATTGTAGTTACATTGTACTACCATGTTCTATACATGAACTCTTGAACACTGTTACATCTCTTTTACACAGTCTAGATGTTATAGACACCATTGGTGGTGGACCACTAAGATTTATCACAGAACGTCTCTGTGTGCTGCTTGGTACCTGAAGTAGATTACATGGTTGTAGTTGTTGTAAAAGAGAAGAATACAACTTCAAACACTTGATTTATTTTTATTTAGTATTAGACACGATAGTAGATAACGGATCCCGAGCTCGGGATGTCAAGGATAAACATTGATTTCATTTTTACTTATGTGAAACATGTTATGTCAACTATCATGTTTCCATGTTTTCCAGTTTTCTAGTGACTTCACATATCATCACTTATTGAAGAATGCTCCAATTGTTCAGTTATGGTTACTGTTGTATCTATGTTTCGTTTTGGCTTCTATTTAAATTAAATTATTGTGATATTTACCAATTTTTACAGTCATCAATTATGATACAGTTTGGTAATGAGGAAACTATATCCCCATGGACACACTATATGATCTCACTACTAATTGACAACATATGGTGTTCATGTATATGTGCTTGAGGCCATGAGAACCACTGGTCTTAGAGAACTCGTTTAGTGGCATCCAGGTCTGGGATGAAAAAAATGTTGTATTAGAGGAGTTTCCGTTCATGATTCATTATTTTGGAGATAATATATTTGAGATTATGAATGCATGGGACATGGTCATAACTTTTACCTGTGTTCTGTGAACCCATGTTCAGGATAGAAACCAAGATGCCTAAAATAATAAATGTTTTCCTTATTTTTCTTATTACCTTTGATATTATTTCACCATTCAATGATGTACATGTTGTGTGGATCTGTTTATTATTAACATGGTTGATAATTTTCTTTCATCCCAGGACCGATGATATGAGGGAAATGAGAATTGTTAATGGAATCATTATAGGAACCTAGAATTCACTTGTTAATTTTATTTCCATGACATATTGGTGCATTTCCCTATTTTCTATTACTTGATATGGTTGTGATTGTTGAGTGATGTTGTGATAGTTGCATAGTTTTTTCGTACTCATATTTGCAATTAAGTGATAGTTTGTCTCAATTCATGAGGTATATTGGACCTCATGAGTTGGGATTAGTAATTTACTAAGTTGATCCATTATGATATAAATAAATTTATACCGTTTGTAGTTATATGTGTATGGGAATAGATTCAACAGAAATATATATCCATTATAAAGTGAATTATGACATCTAAAATGAATTAGGTTCACATCCTTATATTTTCTTATCATGTATATGAAAGATAAATGAGTTATCCTAGTAATTAAATGTAAAATGAAATGAAACTTATACATGATCACTTATTAATACCTACCCATCTATGATGGTAGTTAAGGTATTATGCCTTGGGTAGTGATGTTAATTACCTTCATCATTCACTAGTGATTATTTATTTCTGCTTAAACTTGTTATGAGGCATGTGAAAGGACATTGTAGACCACTGCCTCCACAAAATCCCCATATCTTAGTCTACAATGGAGGCGAAGACCAGGATCTAGACCTACTGGGACCTTAGAGACCACTCTTACATCTAGAAGTGCCACTCGAGGAATTGCCTGATGTACCTGATCTACAAACAGATGCCTATTTCTAGGATAATTTCTTATGACTGATGAAGTCCATCAATAGTTCTCCATGGCCTACACCTACGATGGTTGATATTACACATTAGATATAGAAGCATAATCCTACTACCTTTTTAGGGGATAGTGGTCAGTAAGGTTCTAACGTCATGGCTAGAATCCACCATATCTATCATTGATCATCTAGAGAGGACTCCAGAGTGGTGGTTCATGCATCCCATATACATGCCTTAAGATTCAACCAATGGTTGGTGGGATGTGATTACCCTAGCAAGTCATTATCCTTGAATTTTATGGGATGATTTCCAGAATACCATCTATGATCTTTTCTCTCCTCAGACACTGATAGTAGTTATATCCAAAGAGTTAATGCATTTTGAGAAGGGTTCTATGTCAGTCAAGGAATATTCAGTGTGTTTCATGTAGTTTCATCACATTTCACCTCTTTAAGCTGGTGATGAGAATTGTAGTGCAATATACATTGAGGATGTGCTCCATAATTCTATTTGTACTCACGTGAATGTATTTCTATTGCATAAATTTTCATCAATAGGAAACCAGTATCTGATTATTGAGTGTAACATGAGGGTTGAAAAGTGTACTTGATATAGAGTACATGTTTTGTGATAGGACAGTAGTTCATCTGTTGGAATGAAACGTTCTATTTTAGTTTCTTGTTAGGGGATTCACATCCAGAGTTCTTGTTTCAATAGCTCCAAAGTGTGTCATTAGTGTGGACTATAGGGGAACCTGATGCCTCGTTGTGATACAGATCCACATAAATTATGGTATTTTGTATGTGTGAAGAATATACTCCATTTATGCAGGACCTTTCCACCATCTTTGAGTGGGAAGTGATCATCACCAACTCCTCCTTAAGGAGATTATTTAATTAAGCTGCATCAGTCGAGGAGTTGGAATAGCACCGGTAGGTCAATATGAGGAGTTGGTTATGGCCTTAGTATCCAAACCTCTGATCACCAGAAGCAGCAATAGAGTAGTTATGATAATGGTAGTCCATCTATTGCATAGGTCTGTGGATCAAGCTAATTGAATGCGCTACAACCAATAACTAAAGATTAAGCTATATGATCATCTATAGTTCGAGTTAATATTCTAGTACCATTACTCTAATTTCTACTATATGTGTTAATGGTGATTCAAACTCCATTATCTCTATATCTATTATGAAATTTATCCTATTGGAGATACATTATTAATATTATGTAATGACCCTAGATACATCGTTAGGAGTATGAACTAAGGGTATATTCTCGTGTAGGTACTGCCATATGATGTAGGTAGTTTCCTTTTCTTATGGAACCTATTTTTTTATCAATACGATGTGTTTCAATGTCTCACTCATGATGGACTAGCTGGTTTACAATCATGCTTTGTTAGAGTACTACCACTATAGGTTATCTTTTTCATAACTAGTGGGCATCCGTTGTCTACATAAGGATGGTTGGGATATCCTGGATGGTAGAGAAAGACTTGAAAATCATGGGCTTAGTTCAGTGACGAACCTGATCCAAAACCACTTCATGTAGGATCGAGGTTTATGAAATGTTTATTTCCCTCTAGTAGTATATCATTTCAGCGATGCCTTTCTGGATATTTATATTTCCATACCTCTTGAATGAGATGTAGAGTTTACAAAAATTCCTGTCCTAGGAGAATATCTAGTATATATTCTATCATACATAATGCATATAATAGAGATTCAAGAGCTCAAGAAAAAATTAGAGTATTTAGAGGCCAAATGTTTTATATGAAATAGTAAATCTTTTTGGGGGTTGAACATTCTTTTTTCATAATAGTTAAATGAAACCATACCTCTATGTGCAGATTACTGACATTCGAACTAGATTACAATCAAAAACTATTACCCACTTCCACCAATAGATGGTCTCTTCAACCAGTTCCGAGGAGAAAATGTGGTATCTAAGAAAAACCTATGTCTGGGTTACCATTAGGTAAAATTGATGACATTAGATAGATATCATACAACATTCTGTAATAGACATGGTCTGTATGAGTACCTTTTTATGATTTTTTTCATAGAAAAATACATTCTATTTTAATGGCTATAATGAATAGGGATTGCCACCTCTATTTGGATTACTTATTCGTGGTCTATTTTGATGAAATATTGTTGTATTCTCACACTCTAAAAGACCATAACAAATATCGTGATATCATTGAGAGTGCACTGAGAGAGGATCAGCTATATTCTAGGATTTCTATGTACCACATCTAGATCGACAAATTTCCCTTCATGTGACATTCCATATCTGAGTCATGAGTATTTGTTTAACCTAAAAGGAGAGTGTTGTAGTTTTTTGGGAGAATCCCAATAATGTGATTGATATAAGATGTTTTTTATTGCAACCTATATATTATTGGAATTTTATACTGGATGTTTCCCACCTTTGTTCAGCTCTTACTACTCTTACAAAGAAAAGAGTCAATTTATCATGGTTGGAAGCTATTAGAAATCCATTAAAAAAATGAATGGGTGGATTGTATCTGCCCCAATTCGGAATCATCCAGATCTAGGAATAATTTATACAATATTTTGTGATCCATCAGGAATCAACATAGTAGCAGTGCTGATGTAGGAAGAATGTTTCATTGCATACGGATCTCAAAAGTTGAGACCTCATGAGAGAAATTACCTCTCTCATGACCTTAAGGTAGAAGTAGTTGTCCACAACCATTTGTTACTGTATACAATATATTTTTGGAGAGAACATTTTCGTGTACTATAACCACAAGATCCTCAAATGTATCATTTTTCATCATGACATCAACCTCGAACAATGGATATCAGTCGAATATCTACAATCCTTTGGTATTGTGATTTACTACACACATGGGAAGGGAAATTGGATTGTATATGAATTGATTTAGAAAACACAAACACATGATTTATAGTAAGGTAGTAATTAATGGAAGTTGATGGCACTCTTTTTTGAGCTGCATGAATTGTTTCATAATAATCACAAGTAGGCATACCTCCAAACCTTGAATGTTACCTCTTCCCTCCAATATAAGTTTATGAGTATATGGTTTTTAGATCTTGAATGTTTGGTTCATCATGAGAGTATATTAGAATCACACTTACCTCCAGATTGTTCTATGCATAAAGACAACATCATGATTCTACATGGACATATCTTGGATCTTATAGATACAAGAGATGAGTCAATGCAAGAGTCTCATGCCTCTCAGTGGCTAGTTTATCCATGCACCTCAATGATGTACTAAGATATGCGATGATAGTATTAGTGGAATTGGATGAAACATTATATACAATACTTTTACACTATGTGTTCCACCTGTATATTGGTGAAGGCAGATAACTAGAGAAATTTTGTATTTTTATAACAACATCCATTCTCAGAATGGACATGGAAAGTTGAATCTATGGAATTTGTAGTCTGTGTAACATGGTCTCCCATAGGTAGTGAAGGTGTATGTGACATGATTTAGAGATATAAAAAGGTATCCCCCTTCATTCATATTCGTGAGACATTCTCAATTGATGAGATGGTAGAACTATATTTCTCAAAGACTATACGACTACATAGGGTTCCACATAATATCATTTCATATAAAGATTCTCATTTATCTTCATGGTTTTGGAAGGGTTTTCCAAAGGATATGGGAACACAAGTACTTCTATATACATCTTTTCACCCTTATACCACTATAAAATTGGAATGAACAGTATAGGTTCTAAAGGATATGCTCAAATCCGGTGTCTTGAAATTTGGAGGTTCATGAGACACGAATATCTAGCTTTTTTAGTTCACCTATTACAACAACTTCCAAGAGACAATTCAGACGAACAATTTTTAGGCATTATATAGTATGCCATTCCATTCACCTTTATGTGGGCTAAAGGTAGGTGAGGTAGCCCTACTAGGTCATCGTCTTTTTCGAGAGGCTAAATAGTAGGTTCCACTGATCTGAAATCACACAAATCTTTCCAATTCTAGATATAAATCATATGTTGATCCTCGGCGATGACTTATAGAGTTCGAGTTCTGAGATCATGTATTTCATTGGGTATTACCCATTCTAAGGAATAGACATTTACAAAAATAAGGGAAGTTATCACCTACTTATATAGGGCCTTTTTAAATTTGTGAGAAAATTGATCAGATAGCCTATCGGTTGAAATTACCACATAGGTACCATTCCATGAATGAAATCATTCACATTTCACAGCTTCTCTAGAATCATGCTAATATATTTCATACCTTTGATCCTGAGGAAGTTGAGTTATATTTTGATTATACCTTGGAGTATTATCTAGTATGCATTATTGAATGGGGCATGAAGGTTATCGGAGGAAGGTTTTTCCCTCTGATACAGGATCTATAGAAGCACAATTGACTACAAGGTAAGATTTCTGTGATGGTATTCAACGTATGTTCCTAATTTCCAAATTTTTTCATGTTGTGCATCTCCACCATTGAATGGTGAACTCGAGGACATGTTCTTTTGACGAGGGAAGATTTTATGAACCCTTTTTTTTACTCATTAATGGATCCTTTAAATTTTGGTCTGTCTATTTACATTATTAATAATATGGATTCCAATTTAGATAAAAAAGGTATCATGGGTGTCTGGGACATAGTTGGATCCCAAAAAGGAGCTTTTTGAGGGGAACTGGAAATATATAACAATTAGTGTGTGGTTGACGCACAGATTGTGTAACCATTCCTATAGTAAATTTGCAGATAGAACAATATAGTGTGTTTTAAGTAAATTAACAAGTCCTAAACATGAAATGTTTTCTTTCTTCCTAGGTAACCATGCAGACAAAGCAAGCATAGGATGATTTTTCAGGGAAATTGGTCTTTTTCACTTGATGATCTCATTAGATATCTTATCCATCCATAATCTGAGAACCATTGGGACTGACCTATTTTACTCTTAATTTGACGCATTTTGAATACCTAAGGATGGAATCAAGTTATCTCAATTATCCAATATCTTTTTGAGATTTTTTTCTTCATGTTACATTTGAGAAGGTAAGTACTCGAACATATTTAATACTTTCCTCTTCTCTCTTTCTCTTTACCTAGTTATTGGGGTAAAATTATTTTTCTTCTTTTCATAGATCTACACCAATCTGAACCAAATCAGTTTTCAATACTGGAGGGTAGATTCAAGTAATCCTAATGTGTGAGTTCTATAACTCATCCCTCATGTTTGATGATTTCATAATTTTTCATGTTAGGCCCACCAATTTCATCTGGTTCGGTTTATATAATTTATATTCCATGCTTATTATCATTATAACCATATGGTTATTACCCCTCCATATATGTGATTTATTATTTATTATTATTCCCATAAGCCTATCAATCATATGTAAGATGTTATTCCATAAATGGGGTTTTATAATTGGATGTGTTTGACCAACCATTTGGGTGGGACTTGGCTTGAAAATTCAATGGGTAACCATTCCTGTGTTAAATGGATGGTTTTTAATTGTGAGTTGTATAATTGAATGTAAAATTATTTTCAACACTTGCTCTATATATTGAAAGTGCATTTTATTGATAATTATATGTGTAATGGAAATTGGAATGTATACAAAGTATATGACTTGAAATGATTAAATTGGAATTATTATTGGGATACATGTCTTTAGCACCCCTTTTCACATTAATAGAACATTGTATAATGAACATTAATTATTGAATATTAATTAAATGACACTAAAAATTGTTACATGAAACACTACCTTGTCATAGTAATGAAGAGGAAGGCATAGACGAAATGAAATTATCGAAAAATTATGACATGATTAAATGGATTCATGGTACATGACCTTATCACAATAATTAAAGGGAAGGATTATACCCAATGAAATTTTACATGACTTCAAAACTAAAGAAGAGTGTCATGACTACAGCTTTCCTTGTATTTTTATCGGTGAATGCCTTGAGCTCTCAGGAACCCCCTTCCTATTCAAGGATACATATTGCTTCGGTTGAGAGCCACATTGTTCCCAATCAGTGTATATTCTTGAATGCCTAATATGACACTATAGGATCCCTCAAATAGTATTATAGGATTCCTATGATATAGTCAATGGATCCAGCATTAACAAGTAGGATCCATGGATGTACTCCATCTTCCCTGTCACTGCTTAGCCTCATTTTACCTTAGACGATAAACTTGGATTTGATATACACCTTATTTTTTATTTACATGGATTATTATCCTTGGATTACACTCTTTTCCTTAAACATGATACATTTATTACATAGTTGGTGAACCTTGAAGACTACATCTTCTTGGTTATTACATAGTAACTTCATTATAAAATTTAATTAGGGTTTTTTTGTCATAACAGGGACCTTCATTATTTTTAACATGGTAATTATTTATAATATAGTAATAGTAAATTAATGGACTGATTATGTTCATACCAGAGATGATAGTTGAATTAGGTAATTGGTTATTTAGATACATTTTACTAATTTATTTACTCATTCAGGATGGCACACTATTACACTTACATTACACTAGCTGAATGTTATTGACACCATTGGTTGTGGCCTTGTATCGCCCCAATTTACCCATGATTTTAGGGTTAAGCAGTCACTTATAGTTTATCTTGGGTTGTGAAATCCTCTGAGACCTAACAAACTGAAAAAATATAGTCTATGGATTTTTTTGGCAAGGAAGTGGCGAATATGGGTTGTTTTATATAGATTTATGTGAACACTAAAATACTTAAGTGAATTAAATTTAAAAGAATGAGTTGATTCTAGGTTATCACGTGGAGTGGATTTGATGCATTTCTTTTTCATCTTTTATAATTTCTTATATTTGAGATGAGTTCATTTAGTAAGATCAAAAAACATCATCACATCCTAGTTTAATACCCACACACCCTAATACTAATCACTTATACCCTTGGAGGATCATTTTTTTGTGCACTCCATGGTAAAGGATTGTATTATCAGTTAAAGTGTGCGATATTAAAATTAATAAAGGATGAATAAGTTTATAGATATTTGAAAAGCATTCTCAATTAAAAGCTATGATTAGGAATTACTAGTTTGAGAAATAAAATCAAATAAATACACTTTCTACTCCCTTATATCAACACATAAGCTGGTTAGCCCTCCATTGATTCTATTGTTTCAATGGAAGTGGGAATTAGACTCGTGCGAGAATAATTGAAGAAGTAAAAAAATATAATGAAATAACGATCACTCCACTGTTGTGTGATAATTCCAAAAGTTTTGGTGTGAATAAATTCACCACATTAGCCAAAATTATCGGCCTGATATTAAAAGGAATTGAATTATAGGATAATAAGAACTTATATTAAGAAACAAATATGAATTATAACAACATATATGTGAATGAAAAACTTGAGACAAAAAAAGCATAGCATAACATTACAAAGAAAGAAGGAACCAATGATGTTCACTCCTTCACCAAAAATGGCTTAAATAAGAATTCATTGAAGATAATGGTAATGCACTAATTCCCAAAGTCTTCCCACTTGTGTATGGTAGGCCTAGTGTGGTGGAAAGATTGTTGAATTTAGACTTTTCCACCCTTCACCAGAAATGATATACAGCTTGCATGCACAAAATAGAACCCCCTAAACGAGCTTCTATATGGCTGAAATTGAGTGGGTCATTGAAGAATAAAATAATTCTCAAGATTTACACTTGTTTTATGTAATGTTTACACCATATATAGTTTATGGTTTACACGATATGTTTACAATGGTAGGCTATTTTTCTAGGCCACATAATTTGGCCCAGAATTTTATTTCCATCTTCGGTCATGTGGAACTCTATGAAAAAATATGAATTATCTCATGTAACTATAGGATAAAATGTTATACATTATTTCCTCTATATTAATTTAAATTTTTATAATCATTGTGATTGTATATTGGCTACTAATGTCTCATAATTGGGTTGTGGTTCAGTTTACATTCCCAGAATGTGTTAGTATGAAGGCCTAATTTGATTGTATTTTAATGTGAATCATAAAGTACATTAAAAAGTATGAATATTTACCAATGTAAATATAAACCTAAAAAATTAAATATGAAAATAAAATCAAGACCATTGGAAATTTTATATAGTGTTCAGAAATGTACCTTTTAATAGTGCATTTTTATGACATACAATCATAATGTGAAATGATGTTCAATGAGTAAAATGCACTAAAATTGAAATTAAGAATAATAAATAACATTAATATTATGTATATTAAAAATTGATATTAGCCTAATTAACTAGATATTCACCCCCAACATTATTTTCCCATGTCCCAAGAAAAATATATCTAAAAAATATAAAATTTGAATTCCCTTTTCTAAAACATTTTAATACACAATGAAAACTGAAAACCCTTATAAAAAATCATTAAACCCATCCAAATAATTTAATACAATATAGTTTCATAATAATATCCAAATAACAATCCCATTACATTGTTCAAATTCATCATTATATTTAATCAAATATCAATTAAGCAAGATAATGTGTTGTGCCTGACAATAGTCTTGGGGGATCATCTTTATTCAATGGGGAAATTATGGAAGATCAAGGTGGAATAATAATTAAATATTAAGATTATTATTCAATTATATATATATATATGTAGGATTTTTAGTTTTTTAAAATTCACTATGGAAATTGAAAATTCACTCAATAGAGTCAACCCGCATAGCGAGACATTGCTGATAACTTATAGGCTCAATGAACACAGGGAACCAAGTGAATACCACATACATGGGCTTCATATCAAGTTAACTCATTCAAAAAAATTCAAATTACCACAAATATAAATAAAATTTTTATCTTCAAGGTTGAAAAATATGGTTTCATGATCCCCTTGTGCCGAAAGCGACGTATTAGCTCATATCGTTTCTCTACATGAAAATTTATTATTATTTGTTTTTTGATTTTTTTGGAATACTCATATTAAAACTAAAATAATCACTAGACCTATTTTATTTATTTATGTACCCCATGACCTCCAACTAATACCCCACTATCCAAAGGGCGTGCGTTGAGATTCTTTTTATTTCGATGAAAATATAAATGATGAAATATCTCATTATACGGTCACACATTCCAAAATCCATGCTGATGAAATAACACATGGAGTAAAATTAGAATAAATGCCTGATAAATTATTACATACTTAGTGTAAAAGTGTGCAATGTGTATTATCATGTTCAGGTTTAACGAAATTTTTCCTTCCATTAGGACACACTTTTCTTTCAAATCTTTTATTTCATACAAAATAACTTTTTTTATCTCCCCCAACATAAAATAACATTGTCTCCATTGTTTTAAGAAAATAAAATTTAGAAGGGGTTATTGGAAGATAAGGTGGGTTCAAAAATGATATTTTCAATGAGGATCATGGTTTGAAATCACATGGTTGTTGAAGTAGATGTTCTTGCTTATTCCTTTTAATCTATTGACCTCCATGTCACTCGGATAAGACTCATCAATGATGTTAGTGTGTCTCTATATATATGTTAATTGTCTAAAAAAATACATTGACTCAGCATCCCATGAATATCAAACACCAACACAATTAGAAAAAAATGGAAACCCCTTGAGATCCCTTTAAATAATCAAAAACAAAAGGAAAGGGAAAAAAGGAACTTGTTTATTTAAGAATACCAAATACTGATTCTAGGAACAAGTAATGATTATATTAATATATATATATATATGTGGATATATAAATTCTATAATATAAGTATATATTTAAATAAAATATAATAAGGAAACACTATAAGACATATATTACTAGAAGGTGCACTCCCCTATATCCCTTCGGTCTTGGGATAGAGTCCCCGCAACTTCACTGGTTGTGACAGGTATTCCCCACGACATAAAACATATCCTCTTAATTTATTATTATTATTATTATTATTAATATTATTATTATTATTATTATTTTTTTTTATCCTCCAAACACATAAAAATAAAATAAAATAATGATACATTGTGTTCTTTTTAAATTTCTAGGTACGATATTACTCAATTAGCAGAAAACATGACATAGATGAATAAGACACTCCCCAATCATACCCATCCATACTCATAATAAAAGAATAGGTCAAAAATATAAGGTCCTATCATATTCAGAGTTGAATGATTAATAAAAAATTTGTTTCTTAAAAAAATATCAAAATTATTCATTAATCCAATTTGAAAAACTAAATATGATTTATAATGATTAGAAATATGAAAACCATGGGTTGTATCTCATGGATAATTTTTTTTAATGTCATTAGCTCGAAATTGATCCTAAATCTATCAATTTTTTTCTTAATTCATAGGTTTTATCAGTTAACTCAACCTCATTTTCCTTTTTATTGAATGACTCAATTAATGGTTTTACCCTATGGCCATTGACCATGAAAATGTGACCACTTGTGGGATCCTGAATCTCTGCTGCCCCATGGGTGTACACATGATGAACTATTAAAGGACCTGACCATCCAGATGTTAACTTTCTTGGGTGTAAATGACATTTTGAACAATAAAATAGAATGAATTTACCCAGTTCAAAGAGTTTAGCTTGAGATTACAAGATTGGTAGGCTAGAACACATGCATTATTTATACTTGAATTTACATTATCCTCCATCGTATGATGCTTATGTTCATTAAGATCTAATTTTCTATTTTCCTCAGCCAAAAAATGTCAAATTTCTTTTTTTTACTGACCGAAATTCCTTATGATCTATTTGAATGTGTAAATGTCATTCTTAACCATAAACCATCATATATAATTTCATTCCTAGGAAAGTATTGAATATTCTATGATATGACCAAAGAGCATCAAAGAGTTTCTCATACCAATATTTCATTGAGGGATTGATAGTTTTTTCCAAGAATTTTCTTAATCTCCCTATTCTCTCATCTCTGGACCCAGGAGTTCGGACTCTCTAGAGCCAGTCCAACAAAGTGGTGAGGGGTGGGGTCACCCATATAAATCCTCAAAATAGTTACACACCAATGGTGGAGTGGAAGTTATTATTTTATTCAAATTCCACCTGTGGAAAGTGTTCCTCCAAACTACGACCAAAGTCTAGGATACATGGCTGCAAAATATCCTCCAGAACATGAATGTTCCTCACAGTATGACCATCTGTCTTGGGATGGAATGATGTTCTCAAGTGTAGTTGTGTCCACAAATCCTCCTGCAATCCATTCCACTATCGAGATGTGATGTGTATGTCTCGATCGAATACTATTGTCGATGGGACTTCATGAATCTGAACTATCTCATGCATGTAGAGGCATCCCAAGCTCTCTAAAGAACTCTTCTCACTGATGACTAGGAGGTGGGATGACTTGATGAGCCATTCAAAGATCACCCATATGGAATCATGCTGCTTGAATGTCCATGGTATGCCTGTCATGAAGAACATCGATATTATAACCCCATTCCACTCTGGAACTTCCAAGAGTGAGATAACCCCACTGGAACCTAGTGATTAGCCTTCACCTACTGGAATATAAGGATCCAAGAAACAAACATTTCTACCATCATCTTCATACCTGACCACCAGAAATGTCGTCAGAGATCCTGGTACGTAATCTCCATGCAAGGGTATACCTCCAAGGGGGATTTATGAAACTCCCTCCGGACCTCCTCCCACAATGCCATAGGTACAACAGTGCATCCTCTGAAAAGAAGGTGCTCCCAACATTGTGAATATCCATCAAGAGCATATCCTGTGGATAACTGAGCACGTAAAGACATATAGTAGACATCGAAAGGATATGCCTCCCTAACTTTCTGTAAGAGGGGATGGGTGAAAACCATTGATTGAAGGTAAGTTGAATCCTCTATATCCAAAAAGGATAACTGTAATGAGGCCAACTATTCTGTCACCTCACTCAATAGTTTTCATCTCATTCTTCTTCAAAGAGAATCTAACGCATTGTTCCCCTTCCTAGGAGTATATATGATCTCAAAATCTTAGTCCTAGAGGAACTCTAGAAAACGTCCATATTTCATATTCATATACTTCTGCGATAATATGTATTTGAGGCTCTTTTCATCATAGTACATGGTAAACCTCTCACCCATAAGGTAGTGTCTAAACATCTTCAACATGAAGACTATTACTATGATCCCGAGATCATGGGATACAGAGGTCTCCTCATACATCCTAAGATGGTGTAAACTATAAGAAATCTGTGCATATTTCGGCATTAGGACACAACCAATCCTGATCCCCGATGCATCATAGAAAACAACGTACTTGACATTCTCCTCCAACAATCTCAATATCAGAGCACTCATTAATACTCTGTCTAAACTTCTTGAAAGCCTTCTTGCACTTCTCTATCCACATGAAAGGATTCCCCTACCTAGTCAAGGCTATCATCAGTTCTGATATCCACGAGAAATCATTAATGAATCTTTGGTTGTATCCTTCCATCCCATGGAAGCTTCGTACAGTCATCACCCTCCAAGGTGGATCCCATGAAAACAATGTCTCCACCTTGGCTGGTTCCACAGTCACTCTATTAACTGAGATGACCTATCTTAGAATGTCGACCTCTTGAATATAGAACTGTAACTTCAAGATCTTCCCCTAAATCTGGTGCTCTCGGAGTTTGTTTAGAACCATCCTTAGGTGTCTCACGTGATCATATTATGACGTATAGTACACAAGGATGTAGTCGATGAAGACCACTATGAATCAGTCAAAATTTGGCTAGAATATCTCGTTCATAAGTCACATGAACACCACGAGGTAATTTTTCATGATGAAAGGTTTTACCAACTACTCATAGTGACCGTAGTGTCATCTAAAATTTGTCTTCAGTATATCCTCATCTGGTACTCATAACTGGTGGTAACCTGACCGAAGATAACCCTTTGAGAACCACTGCACCCCTCTAAGTAGATAAATGGGTTCGTCGATCTTTGGTAGTGGATAATTGTTATTCACCACCACCCAGTTCAGGTGATGGTAATCCACGTGCAACCTCATACACCCATGTGAATTCTTTGAAAAAGAAACAGGGGATACCCAATGTGAAATATTGGGTCTCAAAACCCCCTTCCTCTAAAAATCATCAAGATACACCCTCAGCTCACACAACTATGTGGGATCCTTCAGATTTGCTGGTAATGATATCGGTGTCATCCCGGGATGCATGTTGATGCATAAGTTGATCTCTTGGTGTGGAGGTATTCCTGGAACATCTTTGAGAAAGAAATCTTTGTACTCATCCACTACTACTGGGAACTGTAAGCTCACAACATCTACTACTCTGAGGGTAAGGCTAGCCAACTCATGAGTAATCAGCTACACCATCCTATGAATGATTCCATTATGTGCTACCTGAGTCTAATTTTCATTAAGAAAGGAAACCTCGTCCCTTCACTACGGAAACTCCGCACTCTTCGCCTAAAGCAGTCAATATGGGAAGGACCAAAGATAGAAATTCTACACCGAGAATTATGTCGTAAGGCCTCGATGCTCCCAGCAAGTGGTTCCAACCAAAACTATCACCTACAAGGTTATGATCAAAATTTATGAAAAGGTTTTTGATCATCAAGTCTCCTCCCATTTGTGTCCCCAAGCATAACGGTCGAGTCAACCTCTCTAACTGAATTTCAATGTTTCGCACAAGACATGTGGCGAGGAAAGAATGACAGGAACCTGTGTCTATTAGTACTGCAACTATGGTAGAGAAGACACAGATCATACCTAAGGTCATCCTTGGAGTCCCTGAGTTGTACACCTTGACCACGGGATATTGTCCCCTCCCCTTTCTACATCTCCCTACGCATGGTGCGGACCTCCTAGGGTGGTGATCAAAGTAAATCGAAAAATCTACCACCACTGGCAACTGTCCTTGCTCCTCTACCATGTCTGCCGCAAGACAGGTCTATCTGCTCCACTCTTTGTCTCTACCTTAGTGGTCTATTCACCTCCTCCACATCAGTAGCTTGACAGTTCAGTTAGTCTCTAATAAGATTCCCCCTAACATCCTAGTGGGGACCGTGCTGCAACTCCCAATGCCAGCCTATAATAGGCTAGGGGCTGGTGACTAGCACCTAGTAGGCATATCACTAACAAGGGAGGCATTACCTAAGTACATGTACACACACAAACATCTCCAATCCCAAAAATTCTGAAATGTAGAAACCGCTAAGGAAAAAAATCACGCATACAACTAAACCAAACCATCAATGTACAACATAATTAAAGTGCGAAATGTAAGACAGGGCCACAATACATGTCCCAAAAAACCAAAGTCTAATAACTCCAAAGTCCATCCTGTAAGAACAAATAAGTATATGGTCTACTACTTGTAGTCGTAAAAACACATCGGCCTCTAGGAGACTCAGAATGCAAGGTACAGTCTTGGTCTTCCATGGACTCTGTCAAAAGGATGATCTTCTACGCAAGACATGACATGTGTGGGTGAATCCCTTGCAGGGTTGAGTATAACTATACTCAGTAGAGGATCCAAAAAACATGAAGAAATACAAAATCTAAGGGTATAGTCATATCTACATAATATATGTCTATTTAATATATAATAGGAGAAACACACTTCAGATATACTCAATACTCAGACCCATATTCTAGAGACATGTCAAAAAATATCATACGACCACTAGAGATTTAGTTCGAAGGATCCATGGAGAACTCGTCTGGGTGAAATCACTCCATGAGTCTGATGGTCCTAATGATGTCCATCTGAGATGAATTATTCGTAGGGAGGGGTCATGAGAGATAGATGTTCTCATTCTGGGATAACACACTCATCATTAGGTAAATATCATGATACAGATAGTAGGATCTCTACCATGGCCTTGGTGGATATCGCAACTCATCTGGAATCACCTAGTTAGTAGAGGATAGACATCCTGTAGGAATAGTCACGTCGATACCTGACTCTACCTAGGGTCAATAATGGATAGAGGATATCACTATGGGATACTCGGTGGGATACCTGACTCTATCTTAGAATGTCCTGCTGAAGGGATCATACTCCTCTGAATGGAAACAATACCGGACCGTAATAGGAATGAGAAATCAAGGAACTAACCCAAAAGAAACTAATCAAAGAAACGTTGTACAAGAAGATTAATCCATGTACTAAGAATTACATGGAATCTAGAATTGTCACATGCCATGTCTTCTAACCCCGGGTACTGCCCGTGTACAGTGACACATATTGTAATTCTAGACATGTAAAATGAAACTTCATGGTGTGTAAAAAGGATCACATGTCGTGAAAAATTATCTAGGGTCTGCTCCATGTATGATGGCTATGTTCCTGTACATGGCCTCAACACATGTATTCCAACCTGTAAAATCGACATGTGTGATGATTTGAGTTACTAGCCTTGAATGACCTTATGGTAGATTACATGGCATGTACTCCACCCCATGTCTGTTTATGGTCTGAGATATAGGCTGAGCCCCATGCAAGGACCCACACACTGTGTGATAGTTGTCACACTCTGTTTCTCCGCTTTCTATCACCCAGGACTCTATCCACTACTGGGTGGGGTCTAAAAGTCGTGTCTCACAGGTGGTCTGCCATGTTCATCATCGGATGTATTGCGAAAACACTAGTCGCCACCGCTAGTCCACACGACATGCTCATCGATATACATGCCATGTGTTCTGAAAATTTCTAGAATCATGAACATACCCTTCCCTACATATGGTACTACTATGATATTCGATCCGGCAATATGATTGCAATGAAATTCTAGATCCAAGGTCGTCCTGCCATGCCATCGATGTTTGGGGTGGCTTTGGGCATTCTATCGGCCCCGAAAACTTGTCTCGATCATCAACATGATGAACGATCAAAGAACTCTTTCTCCCAAAATGGATCAATTTGTATTCTTTCATCACCTTCGCACCCTCTCTGAGTTTTCTAATGTCAGATATCTAATTTGGGATCATTTAATTGTGAAACAAACGCACAACGATCCAAATTTCATAAACGTACGAAGAAAATGAATAATGTGGGGTTAAGATGTGGAAGAAAATCAATAAACAAAAGGGGAATGCAACTTGGATTACATTTTTCAGGCCATCGATTATCTCCAATTAGAAGGATTAAATAAGTTGAATCAATAGATAATCCAATAATTATTGTAAATTTTTTTTTTGAATCAAACCACAAAAGAAACATAATATAGCGCCCTCCATCAAACCCATACAATCCACGAATCGACCTGTTCATTGGTTGATCCACGTTTCTCATTTAATCGAAGAACAGGGAAGAAATAAATCAAAATAACAAACCCCTACATCAATTTGGTTGAATAACAATCACCGTATCACATTCACTGGAAAGGTTAGTCGAATCTGAGATGTGTCAATCGATTGTGTCATCGTCCTCTGCCAAAGGGTTCTCATCCAAAGTTCAAAATTGAAATCATCAATTAGTAGGGT
This sequence comes from Viscum album, assembly GCA_963277665.1. Classification (NCBI taxonomy): domain Eukaryota; kingdom Viridiplantae; phylum Streptophyta; class Magnoliopsida; order Santalales; family Viscaceae; genus Viscum; species Viscum album. The sequence goes on from OY728142.1 coordinate 1,461,364,525, forward strand.
TTTGTAGCTAAAATTGAAAATGTTCTATAAGCTGGTATTTAGTGTGGAGAAAATATGTTGTTTCATTAAATTTAATCATTTAAAATAAATTAATTGTCAATTTATTTTATATCCATTAAAAATTAAAAATAACTAACTTTTGCATTTGACATGCCCCAGTCGATATTAAGAACCACCTAAGGAAATTTTGCTTCTCTAAACACAATATTGCCCTCATATTTTTTTTATCTAGGCACCCATTTGAATGTTATTCAATGTTTTCAGGTAAACTTCTCACACACTCTATTTAAAATTTTATTTTATTTCAAACATTTTTTTCGAGCACTCCGGGCCTTAGAATCGCACTCTGTCAAAAATAATACTCTCAAAATAATTCTATATAATATTTACAAATAATACAATAAAAAAAATTATACATTAAATTCTACCCACCTTAGGTATTTTCATCCTCAAAAAGCTAAAACAAGAGCTACTCAAAATGATGTGGGTATTGGGCAGGGATCTGAGCATCCCACTCCCATGTGCTCTCCTAAAGATTCTTGTGTTTCCACCAAGCGTACACCAAGGGAATCAATTGTCCATGAAGGATTCTCTCCTTTAGATCCTCGATCTCCACCGGGTACTTGACAATTGTCTTTCCAACCTTATTGCCCAGCTCGCCCTAGTCGAGGATGAACAACTGGTCATGCACGTACCTCCTCAGCTACGACATGTGGAAGAAATCATGTACTAGGTGCATATGTGGTGGTAGAGCTAAGTGGTATGCCTAATAGAAAAATCTTCATACTATCTGAGAGGTTTGCTGATCCACGGAGATAGCTTTCCAACCTGACCAAATCCTTATAACCCTAGTCGAGGTGAGACCTGAAGGAAGACATGGTCTCTCTACTCGAACTCCCGAGGTAACTGTCACTTGTCTGCAAAAGACTTATACAGACTTTGTGTAGTATTCATCCTATCCTAGATGATCTACCCCTTCTCTATGGTAGCTCTCACCAACTCTGACACCACCCTATCACGAGTTGTACTAGTGGCTCCCACGCCGCAACTCCCCAAGCCCGCCTCAAATAGGCTAGCGGCTGGTGACTACCACCGAGAAAGCATATCAACAACATGGGAGGCATTTCCTAAGTACATGTACACATGCACACATCTCCAATCCCACAAATGCTGAAATGTAAAAGCCACTATGGAACAAAATTCATGCATACAACTAAACCCAACCAACACAGTACAACGAAATTAAAGTGTAGAATGTAAAACTGGGCTAGAATACCAGCCCCTGAAAAGAAGTGATTGCGAACTAAAAAGTCAAACCTGAAAGCCAAAGGGTTTCTCAGACTACTCATCATAGCTGTATGAATGCCTTAGCATATAGGGAACAAAAAATCTCAGTCCTATCCAAGTCTTCACTAGACTCCGTCAAAAGGTTGCTCGTCTACACAAGACATGACATGTGCGTGCAAATCCCATCTAGGGGTGAGTATAACAACACACAGTAGAGGACACAAAAAATGTAAAATAAATACACAAAAGAATGGTACAATCAGCTCTACACTGTATATATATATTGAACAAATAATATAAGAAAAATAATCCAGATATACTCAAAACACGGACCCGTAGTCTATACACAAGTCACACAACCGCATATCACTGATTGGGATTCAATTCGAAGGTTCTGTGTAGCACTCATCTAGGATAACTCACTCCACAAGTTTAATGTTCTTAATGACATATATCTGATAATTACTGTTCAACGAGAAAGGTCATGAGGGATAGATGCACTCATTCCGAGAGAACACACTCTTGACTGAAAAATGATCATGATACACAAATGTGGATAACCCTCAAGCCCTTAGAGGATACCATAACTCATCAAGATTCACAGGTTACATAGTGGATTGACATTCTGTAGGAATAGTCATGTCAATATCTGACTCTACCTAAGGTTACAAGTGTATAGAGGATCTCGTTCCGAGCCTCCAGGAGCAATACCCGACTCTATCTCCAAACTTCTTACAAAAGGGATCATACTCATGGGAATGGAAATGATACATGACCATCATAGGAATGATAAAAGGGGAACTAACCCAAATGAATCTTGTTCATGAAATGGTGGACAAGAAGGTAAATCCATGTACTGAGAAGTACACAACATTTATAGTTGTCACATGCTGTGTCTTCTAACCCCAAGTGCTGCTCCTGTTCAATGGTCCATGTCGTAAGGCTTGTCATTTAAAATGAAACTACATGGTTTGTAGAAAGGATCACATTTCATGTCGATGTATATAGGGTCTGATCCAACTACGCTGACCATGTGCGTGTACACGACCTCAACCATTGTATGCCAACCCTTCAAATCAGTACCTGGGATGACTCGTGTTACTAGCCTCGTAGGGCCATGTGGTGGAGTACATGGAATGTAATCCAACCTATGTCTATGTGTCATCATATATACACACTGAGCCTCATGTTAGAAACCACATTCCATGTGATAGTGATCACACAATGAGTCTATGCTTCTGGTCGCCCAAGACTCCAACCGCTATTGGGTGGGGTCCATATGATGTGTCTCCTCGGAGGCATGATATGTCTTCATCATGTGCATTTCAAAATCCATAGCCACTGCCGGTCCACATGGTGTGTTCATCCGGATACACACTATGTTTTCCGAAAAGTTCCGGAATCGAGAACCTGCTCCGCCGCCCCTTGGGTACGCTACTAGTCATCGATCTAGCTGTCCAATAACAACAAAACTCCCGAACCATAGTCACTTTTTCATGAAATCAATGATTTCATGTTGTTTCAGGCATTTGATTGGCCCCGAAAACACTTTTCAATCATTACTGTGTGGAACATCCGAAGAAGGATTTCTCCCGAACCGAGTTGATTTTTCTGCTGCCATCACCGTCACACCTCTGTGTAGTCCTTCTAATGTCAGATCTCCAATTTGGTATCATTGGGTTTGGAAATGGATGCACAATGTTCTAATGTTCATAACCCCATGAAATAATGTGATTAACATGCAGTTAAGAGGATGATGAAAATCATTAAACAAACGAGGAACACGGCTCTGCCGTCATTTGTCGTGGTGTCGATTCGCTCCCTTTAGAAGTATTAAATACATTGAATCAAAAGATAATCCAAAAATTATCATAAATCAATTTACTCAATCAAACCCGATAAGAAAAGGAAAATAACACCCTCTGGCATGAACGCACAATCTACGGATCAACCTATTCATGGGTTGATCCCTGTTTATTGTTTAATCGATGAATTGGGAAGAACTAAATCAAAATAAAAACCCCCTACTTATATTCAGTTTAATAACAATCATTGGGTCAGATTCGTTGTTGAGGTTCTTCAAATCCGAGATGCATCAATCAATTGCATCATTGTCGTCTACCAATGGTTTCACCTCAAAATCTCCAATAAAAATTCTCAATTAATATGGATGTGCAGCTAACCCTTCAAACATTCCATAACCAGGTATTTAAATGGGAGTATTAGGATGTTGTGTAAAAAGGAAACATTTTAAATAAATTAATTGTCAATTTATGTTATTTTTATGGATACATTATAGGAAATAACATACATAGAAATGAGTTAAAATAATGGGAGGCCATAGAAATGGGTTCCACAATCCCGGATTATAGCCCTATTAATTCTTAATTGTAAAAATATATGCTCTTTCAAAAATCAGATCACAACATGATGGTCATAGGACATGGTTGGAATGTCCTCAACTGATTTCGAGACATAATAATTTGTTAAGAGGATGTATATGTATTGAATTGTTTTTGGGAAGGGTCCCATGAAATCAAATTCTCCAACAATCAATGATTTCAATGACCAGAATGGGACTAAGTGGAATTTTATTCCTTTCGGAAATGGATCCTAATTTTTGACACTAAGGACAAATTTTTCAGAATTAAAAGGAGTCCTTAGTGATGGTAGTGATGGAGAAACAACTTTGTATGACCTTTCTATTTGTTTTATTAGTGTAAAATTATCCTCCAAATTCCTATCCCTTACAAAATTCTTGAATGGAATATTGCCGAGACTGAGGAACACATCTCCTAATGATTTGATTAGGACAGAACATGAAGTTGTAAGGATAATCAAACATAAAGTATTTGAAATTAAAAAGTAATTTACTCTTATCTTGGGTCACTAAGAATTTCGGAATTTCACCTATCTCAAAATGGTATTCTATTTTAGAATACCATTATAAATCACTCATAGAATAGATGAGCTCATCAAGAAATGAATGAGAAATAGAAAAGTGATATGAGTTGTCATTGAATTCCATCATTGATGGGTGATTAGCTACAATATTTTTAACAATATTTTTATCCATAATGGTTATATTAAACTCTCGAAGTAGAAGTACCCACCTAAATAATCTAGACAAGGAATCTTTTTTTGGAAAAGGTATTTTTGGGATTATTGTTCCATGAAGACAATGATGGTTGATCCTAATAGATAAGACTAAAAGTTCTCTAAGGATATAAAATTAGCATGGAAATATTTCACAATGGTGTTGTAGTTTATTTGTGCATCATTTAAAGATTTTATTGTATTGGCAATGAAACATGAAGTATTCTCGCACTGCTATCCTATGACTGCTCCAATTGTGAAATTACTCACATCACACATGATCTAAAAGGAATAATCCTATTTAGAGATTGATTTAGACGTGGATAGATGTGATCTGACTTGAGTGCAGATAATGATTCCTCATAGCTTTCTATCCATAAAAATTGAGAATCGTTCACCAATAGAGCACAAAGTGGTCGTGAAATAGATAATAAATTTTTAATGAACCATCAAGAGAAACCAAGATGTCTTAAGACAGAACTCACTTCATTAATAGTTTTAGGAGAGGGAAGGTGAAGAATGATTTCATCCTTATCATTATCAACTTCAATTCATCTACCAGAGACCATATGTCTAAGAAAAAGTCCTTCATTTTCCCTGACATGGATTTTTTACCAATTAATGATAAGATTATTATCCTCACATGTTGACAAAAGCCTTTCAAAATTTAGAATGAATCCCATAATAGTATCCCCAAAGATGGATTAGTCATCCTAGAAGACTTATATACAATCCACCACCAAGTTTGAGAAGATTCCCATCATTATCCACAGAACGGTACCTTGGGAATTACATAACCCCAAGGGTATATGATTGAATGAAAAAGTTCCAAATGGGAATGTGAAGGTTGTTTTTCCATGATCATATATGGTACCCTCGATTTGATTATACCCAATGAATCCATCTAGGAAGCAATTGAATTGATGACCCACCACTCGCTCGAGGACATTATCGATAAAGGAAAAGGGGAAATGGTATTTCCTGGTATAAAAGATGATCTTTTTGTAGTCAATACAGACTCTCCATCAACTATTGAACCCTATGGGGAGAATTTCACCATCCTCAATGGTGATCACCATGGTTCCATCTTTCTTGGGAGCAACATGAATTGCGGTTTCCCACTCACTCTCAACAATGGTGTAGATGATGCCCACATTAAAAAAATGAGTAGCTCTTTCCTTACCACATCCATAATATTTGGATTGATTCTCAAATGAGGATGACAACATGGTTTGGATTTAGATTCAAGAACAATCCTCTGAGTTCCAATGAGGGGTTAATCCCAGAATATCTAAAAGGGTCCATCCAATTGATTTCTTTTGCTTTCTTAGGGTATCCCAAAACATTATCTGTTGATTGGATTAAAGTGAGATCAATTGACAAGAGTAATAAATTTATTGTCTCTTTAAAATGAATACATTTTTGAGGAATGTAATACCATAAATTCGAGATCATATTGGTTATCGCTTCCCAAGAGGGGATGAGACTTTGTATTGAACTCAGTTTCTGTGTTCAGAACTGTTTACAGAATTGGTTCCTTCTGAACAGAATATTTATCAACCAAATTATACAGATCAGTGTCATGAATTAGTATGGACTCAGTGATATTGATTTATCCAATGATATCATTGATTCGTGATTCAAGAAAATCATTATTAGATTTATTTGTAAGATATTCAATCCAGTAAGAGAAATTTCCCACATATAAACTAATAGAAATCAATCTCTTCATGACTTAATCATTTTTCAGTAATCCCTTGATGTTCCTTTAGTTCAATTCCAAAACTAACAATCTAATTAACCTCATGGATCTCTTCCTTATCCCCAATTTGTGAGTCTTTTTTCTAGATGTTCCAGTCTAAACTTGTTTTTTCAAACATGATGGTCGTGTTCCCATTTCTGACTCAAATAACATAGTTCATTGTTGCAAGGAAGGGATGGCTATAGATGACTTGGGTTTTCTCCCCAAGACCTAGGAATGGGTGATTTTCAGGACAATGAAGTCATTTGGGTAAATGAAATTTTCATCTTTCACCAAAACATCCATTAAGATCTCCTTGGTACTCGAACACTACAATCAACAAGTTAAAGAGTAACATATGTGGGTTTGAGTTAGTCAGTCCCTAATTGACAACACATGGCATAATAAATGAGGTTCGCAGTAGCTCCTATATCACAATGGGATAAGACAACTTTGTTCTCTCCCAATTTAGCATTGATGTATGGACATCCAGGATCATTCAACTTTGGAGGAATGGTTCCGTTAATGGTGTTACTCACATTAACAGACATAAGAATATTTTTTTAGGTGAAAATATACATTTAAAAGATCCTAAGTCCTTAGGGTACATTGAGTATGTAGGAATAGTTTGGATTGCATTGGGATGTGGAATGTTGAAATTGACCAGACTGATGATTTAAATAAATTATTAATTCAATTCAGGTTTATATTTTCCTCTCAAGCGTTGAGGGATGAGAGTAGGTTGTTTGATTATTTGGTGTGATTGTAGATCCTTCACATTCTCCTTGGGGTTTTCAAAATCTGAGGGTGGTTCTTCATCATTTTCATGCATTGATGATTCCTTTAATTATTTTTAATGTATTTTTCTGGTTTCTAAATGTATTTAACATTACATATAATAGTCATTACATTGAGTTATTCATGAGAGGTTTGTGTCTAACTAGATTCTCCCTTTAAAGTTGAGGATGGTACCGCCTGAGTAGGCATAAGTGCTTACTCAGTTTTAATTGTTTTTATTTCATGTTTATGGGTTGATACATCTCAGTTCATTTTCCCCATTTGATCACAAACCTTCTTAAGGGTTGGAAGAGGGATACATTGAGTAGTGGATTTTGCTGGTTGGTTTATCCTAGGAGGATACATTGCATATTGGATTGGTTGTTGTATGGGTTGTTGATATTGGTTAGGAGGGTGTGAGAATTGGAATGGTTTTGGCAGGAACTGGTTATGGTTTCCAAAACTTCGTGGAGGGTAGGGGTTTGGTCCTTATAGCTGACTAGGTTGTTGGTTGGGTTGTTGGTTATCTTTCCTACAGAATCCCAGATGGTCCTTGTACCTTTGATTGATAGTGTTTTGGTTCTGTGGCTTCAGATTGTTTAGATATTTGACCACCACTGGTTTTCCCCCTAGAATAACATCATTAATTAAAGTGATGGTTTGACATTTTTTAATCTTTTGGTCATATTTGTCACAAATTTTGCAAATAGGGTCAACTGATGAATTCATGAACCTTTCTAATATCAATCTCCTCAACCTTCCTAGTGAGTGCAACATGATTCTCCCAAAATATTTCCTCCCCCTTATGTGTGTGAATTCCACCATATTTGGGTGGCTTCTCATATTTTGGTGATGTACCAAAATTTTATTATTATTTCTTCTAGTCCTTCTAGATACTCTTATGCATCATTTGGGGCTCTATTTTTGAAGGTTCCATTACACATCATGTCAATGGATTGTTTGTTTCCTAGACCCAAACCATCATAGAATATTTATACTTTTCCTAGGATTGAAAATACATGGGCAGATACCATTTTGAGTGTGTCTTTAAACCATTCCCATGTTTCATTATATGACTCCCCAAATTTTTTTTAAAAAACATTGGATACTCTTTTTATGTGATAGTCTTTTATGGTGGTGGAAATATTTTTTGTAGAATTCTCTTTGAAATTGTTACCGTTATTAGATTGATATGGGTGTTATGTAGTTTTACCAATTATTTACTAGATCCTTATGTGATAATGGAAAGAGACTCATCTTCGCTGACTCAGGTTTATGTGATGGGAATGTGGATTCAACAAGGTCATTGAACTCTTTCACATGATGGTATTCCATTTCTGACTCCATACCATTGATGGTTGGATGGTGGTTTAGAACAATAGGATTGAAAACATAGTGGTATTATCATAGGTTAAAAAGCCTAATGAAAGATCGTGCATTGGTCGAGGTAGGTGTGAGGTATCCATTCATGATTTGATCGAATGCATTCCCCATTTTTGGTGCTGCCTCATTTGGATTTCCATTTTTGTTCCCTCCCAAGTTCATGAGTTGATTTATCTGAACACCCTCACATTAAATTGGCAAAAAAATTTCATTCAGAGTTTTTAGAATATTTTCATTTAGTGGGAATATACCCCAAGGTGTATTCGACTCCACAACAATAGGACTTTCCATGTAATCTAATTTATTTTAGTCATCGCAGGTGTAGGCGGGCATACGCCAAAAGAGAAGAAAATGATAAAGGTAGAAGATAAAATAATTTGGGTTGAGAAAAGAGAAATGCGGGAAAAGATATTGGGTGTTTAGATGACTAACATGGGTCCCCGATAATGGCTCCAAGTATTTGTCTCACCCGAAATTACCCATGATTTTAGGGTTAAGCGGTCCCTGGTAGTTTAACTTGTATTTTGAAATCCTCCGAGACCTAATATGTAAACTACATTCATATATATTATATTTATTGTTTCTATAGTCTATGAAGTGGAAAGAATTGGTTTATTTTACATATTTCTATGTGAACACTAAAATATTTATGTGAATTAAAATTAAAGGAATGATTTTATCCTAGGTTACCACTTGTGGTGGATTGCATGCATTCCATTTCCAACTAATTCAATTTATTATATTTGAGATGGATTATTTAGTAAGATCAAAAAAATCATCACTTCCTTGTTTAATACCTACACAACCTAATAAAAATCACATATTCACATAGAGGATCAATTTTTGGATCACTCCATGGTAAAGGTTTGTATAATCACTGGATGTTTGCGGCCTTAAAAGTCATAAAGGACGAAGCTGTTTAAAGATCTTCAAAAAACATTCTCAATTAAATGTGGTTATTAAGAATTAATGCAGTGACAAATAACATCTAGTCCAGCCCCATTCTACTCCCTTAGATCAACCCATAAGCCGGTTATTTCTACATTGATGATATGGTTTTAATTGAAGCTGGAATAAGACTAATGAGGAAAGATTGAAGAAGTAAAAAAAGACAATGAAATAATTATCACTCCACCATTGTGTGATAATTTCTCCTGTTTTGGTGTGAATAAATTCACATATTGAGACAAAGATATAAATGTGATATGAATAATAATAGAATAATAGGAGAAAAAGAAATTTTATTAAGAAACTAAGATACTTTTGAATAACATACATGTGAAAGAAAAATGTGAGGCACTAAAATCACACCATAACATTACAATGAAAGAAAGCACCAATGATGCTCAACTCAATAACCACCAATTCTTTAAATAAGAATATAAATAGGGTTGGTTCAATCCCCAAATATTCAATGTCTTCCCACTTATGTATGGTATGGGTAGTGTGGTAGAATGTTTGTGGAATTTAGACTTTTCCACTGTTGACCCGAAATGACATCCATCTAGAATCCACAAAACTAAATTTCCGAAATGAGCATTGAGATGGACTAATTGGAGTTGTCTATAGAAAAAGAAAATGAAGCAATTAATGTCTCATAACCTTTTGTATTGTTTCATCCTAATAGGGTTTAGATTTTAGCTTATATGTGTAAAATGGTTGGCTGATTGTATGAGCTACAAAATTTGGCCCATAATTTTAACTCCAACATTGGCTTCCTGGAACTCGATAAAAAATGAATTTTCTTCTATCACAGTTGAATGAAATGTTATATATTATTTCCTCTATCTTCAATTAAATATTTAGAATAATTGGGATTATATCATGGACATTACATTCTTTTTATTGGGATACTATCCAATTTACTTTTCCCAGAATGTGTTGGCATGAAAGTCCATTTTGGTGGCCTTCCAATGAGAATCGTATAGAACCTAACAGGTATGAATTAATCCTAATGTAATTAGTATCCTTAAAATTTTATATGAAAATAAAATCAATACCATTGGGTATTTTATTTGGTGTTTAGAAATGTACCATGTAATAGTTCAATTTAAGGACTTACAATCATATTGTAAAATGATGGTCAAAGTGTAAAATTCATTAAAATGGTATTTATAAATAATAAATAACATGAATATTATATATATTAATAATGATTATTATCCTAATTCAGTGGCTAATAATGGAACATTGTGATTTATCCGACACCCTCTATGGGTTCCATTTTCTACCCAGATTAGATTATATGGTTGCAGGTGTTGAAAAAGGGAATCCTACAACTTTAAACTCTCAATTTGTTGATGTTGAGTATGCACTATGATAGCATATAAAATATTTTTATCTTGAGATGCTTTGGATAATATAGGATTACCATTTTAATTATGTGGGACATGTTATTCATGCAATCATATATCCACTTTTTCCATTTTTCTAGTTACATAACATAACATCAGTTGTTGAATTTTGTCCCAGATGATTAGTTATTGCTACTGTTGTCTCTATTTCCTGATGTGCCAAATGTTTACATATATTTATTCTTTTATTTACCATTTTTACTATCATTTGTTGTGATAAACATTGGGAAAGAAGAAATAGTCACCCCATGGACACAACACATGCCCTCATTGATAGTCAGCAGCCTGTGGAATTTGTGGAGTTTTGATTGAGGCCATGTGGCCCACTGGGCTTGAGGAACCAATTAGGTGGAATTTAGGTACGGGACGTCATGTGAATACACTTGATTATCTCGATGTGTGGCGCTAGACTACAAAATAATTTTAGTTTCTATGAATAGGTACCCTAATTATTATCACTTTTTGAATATGAACCCCAACATCGGTCTCTAGATTGACTGCTCCTCTATGGTAGTGACAAATCTAGGTCCCTTTTAGAGATGCATGAGTTGTGGTCACATAATCCCTACAAGTTTCATATTTGAGAGAATCTCTACAAAAAAACATTGTAAGAGGTTCACTTTATGAATTCCCTCTAACCAATCCTGGTTCCCCATTGATGAGTAAGTCCCTCCACATCTGTGATGCACAATGTGACACTGCATAGCTCCAAATTATAGTTGTATGATGGTAAACTACACAAGAAAATCCGTAGAACAAGATTTAATACTATAGCCTTACACTGTGTGATGAACATAGGATGCCCTATATTTGAATCACTAGTGATGATCCCACACTTCCTATCCAATTTGGTAAACAAAGGTTACTTCATTTATGACTCACATAGGATGACATATCCTACCCCATAAATGTTCTATGTACAATAATAACTCCATATCTCATTAATTCACATTTCACAATGCAAAAATCATTACCACATGATAGCCTACTTAATGGATAGATATTATCAAATGAACAGAAACTATATAATTTGACTTTGTTGAATTTTATCATTGTAACTTTAATGGAGAATATAGGATTCCTACCTGCTTTTCAATACTATTATTGGGAAACATAGTGTGAAATATTAACTTCTTGGGGAACACCACTGGATCTTTTCTAATATTCATTTCATATCCATCATCCTATGTGTGACATCTTTCCTCCCATGGAAACCCCTTGTCTTATCTTTCTCTATGGGGAATTATGATCTACCTTCCAGATCCACCTCAATAGGGAATTCTAACTGATCAACCCATGAGTGAAATCTTATCTCTGAGGGATACACCTCCATTGATCAACCTCAATAAGAAATAATGATATATCATTTATATCCATCTCTAGAGGATGTTATGATCCATCAATATAGGTGTGATATTATACATCCTAGGGAAAGATCCCTGTTGATATAAATCAATGGTGCATTATAATGTACAATTTGGTTCCACCTAAAGAGGGTATTCTGATCCATCATCCCAGGTGTGAGATCCTCCCTCCTAGAGACACACCTCCACTGATCCCACTCCATGGGGCTTTTTATCTACATTACAGATCTTCTATAAGAAGATGTTTTTCTCCAGTAACCCATGTGTGCTATTTTAAATCCTAGGGACACATCTAAATTGATCCTCCTCCATGGGGATCTCTAATAAAATATCTAGATCCCCCATCGATAGGGAATTATTATACATCCATTTTAAACGTCCATACCTAGATTCCACTAAACCAGTGCTCCAAGAGGGTTCTCCACATGGCCTCAATCATGGATCCCCATACATTAGATGCTACTAACTAGTAGTGAGGGCATATGGTGTGATATTGGGAAGACTATTCCCTCACACTAGAGTAAGAAAAATTAGAAATAACTATGTATCATACACAACAAAACATAAATATAGCACGTTAGGAATAAGAAACTGATATAGAAGAAGATGAAATAATAAAATGCTGTAAATGCCCGAACAACTATTAATTACAATACAAAATTTTTCTCCAATTGGGTGGACCATATATGTAACACCCCAGGTAAATAAAGAATATGACATTTTTATAATTATCCATATTTGTGAATAAAATATTAATATTACTTTAATGGAACGATATGCTCGATGGCATACCCAATACTCGACAACAAGTTCCTTTGAAATCTTACGTTGCACTCTAACAATAAAATAATATTATTTTAAATGGTAGATAACGCATATCCATTGTAATGGAGGGAACGAATGGAACTAACTAAAAAATTATTATATATGTTTTTCAAATATTTTTACTTTTATCCAATAAATGTTAGAGGCATAAAATTCAAATGAATCCAATTTTGAGCATAAATCTTCTAATATTCTTTAAAAGGTCGATAAACCGCCTTTTGATGGAGAACCCTTTTTAAATATACATTTGACAATTTTATATGTTGTATTTGACAAAATATAATCCATCTTTAGAATCTGGACATCAAAATTTACTTTGTGTAAATTTTTGTTATTTTTCCGATAAAGAACATTTTTAGTGAAAATGTTGCATTTTAATTCAAAACCTCCTTATAATATGTTTTATTTATATGGATAGATTATATTTATAATTTTGAATAAAGTTTATTTAGAATATATTTTCACCATTTAATCCAATTCTAGTCTTTGGAATTAATTTCACTTTGAAATTGGACTTAAACTAGTGTTAAATTTTTAATAGATATTGTTTCTTAAAAACAAGCTATTTGTTTTGACAGCGGGAATTAATTATAAAATTAATTAATGCAAATAATATTTTTTTAATTTTGTAAAATAGAAATAATTTTTGAATTCGTAATATCAAATATATCTTAGGGTGAATTTTTTGTATTTTTCTGAAAAACTTCAATTTTTGATGAATAGTGAAACCACTAAGTGGTAGTTAAAGAAACTGATTTTTCATTTAAATGTAACATTACGAATACTGTGATTTGATTTTCAAAAATCAGACATACATGGTTTTCATTAGGAAGTAAAATGTGGTTCAATGAGATTAAAATAATTTTTGGTGAATACTAACTTTTAAGTTTTATTAATCACGATTAAAGGTAATTAGGGTAATTTATGGTTAAAATAATGTTTTAATAATATTAAATGACCTAGTAACATGTCCTACCCTCATTGGATGTGTCATTTCCGACCAAGATAATCCATAGGTCAACTTTGGGACCCAATGGATCTACTTTGGAAGGAAAATGACATAAATAACTTTTTATTTAAAGTTAAAATAAAAATATCACAAACATGAGTTGTTTTACTAAAACAATTTTTAAATGGGGTAATACAAGTCATATTTTTGACTATAAATATTCATTAGAAATATAACAAGATTTCCTACATCATGATATTTTTTTATAATTTTTATAATTTATATAAATTAAATTATTTATGAATCCACGATGATGTAGCGATTACCTCATTATTTAACGATTTAAATAAAATGAAATGTTAAGGAAATATATAAACCCTAAACTTGTCAAAAACTTATTTTATTGGTGTATTTCGAACTCCTATAACCTTATCCTAGAAATATATAATTTTTGGACCTTTAAAATCCGAAAATCATTTTATAATAAAGTAAACCTTTATAACTTTCCAAGAGTACCCCTCCTCTCCTCTTATAAAAGGCCCCCACCTCTACCCCCTTACCCACACATCTAAAGCCTTTGGATCGGCCAAAACCTTCCCATTTTGTCTCTCAACATCCCTAACTTACTCCTAGAAGCCTCAATTTGGGTATAAGTCTTCCCAAGGAAGCCTTTGAGCTCAAATCAAGAAGAGTTACCCGATTTTAAGGTAATGTCTTCACTTGTGTTCTTTTGTTTTATTTTGCTTCTCCAACCCTTTAAACTCTATTTATTCATTTATTTTGTAACCAAACAAGTATCTTCAATATAATAGGATTTATTTATGTGAAGTATTAGAACTAAAATTACACACACCTTCGTCCAATGGTTAAAGAACATATCATTTCTGTGGGTGGTGAATTTCTGCCTCACGAAACGATGATTGTTCAATTTTATTTTAACACCATTAATAGTGGCCATTATGATGTCACTATATTTTATATATGATATATATGGTATTTCAGTTTTCTATATGCTTCTTAATTTTATATATAAAATATTACTTTATGCTTTTCATGTTGTGAGAATGCGATAATTTCATACGAGGGAGTGTGGACTACCGCCCCCTCAAGTGATGTGACTCATTCATGCAATACATGGAATGTATAAAAAATGAAAGTAATGAACACATGCGACCTATATAACATATATATTATACTTTAATTATAATATATATCTCTCTCAATTATTTTTAATTCCATTAATATGAAAAAGAAATAAAAGTAGTGTTCATGCGTACGTACGGCCTACCATCTCCATGATCAGTGCATTTCATTTATTTTTTATCTCCAAATGTTATGGAGTAGTATAAAATGAATATTTAATGGATATATATGATATTTAAATCATTAATACTATTCTATAGATAATTTAATTATAACTACATGGACAATCATTTTCAAACAAGTTCATTTTTGACTCATGTACCAAACATCGACAAAAACGTCTAATATGAACTCACATTATTAACCAATTATTATAACATTATAATATGTGATATGAACTGAAAAATAATCTTTAAAATAGGTCCTTATGAAATTATAAATTGACCAAATTTTATTATTCAGAGGATTAAAGAATGATCATGTCATGTCGGAATGAGGCAAGGGATCCAACTTCCCTCTTTCTTTTTAAGTACTCTCTTTTATGTCATTTCGTTCAAGCTCATATTTCTTATGTTTCAGGATGTTCTATTATATTCCACATACTGTAATTTTTATTTTCATATTATGAGAGACCCTATTTGACCTCATAAATCCATTTTTGGATGTTTTATGTGGTGCCGTTAGGCTGCCGAGTTTTCGTAAGGGATTTTTTATCTCACTTTTATTCCCGTGACATTTATGCTACGTTTTACACTATTTCCTTTGAGTGGTGTATATACTTCCCATTATTATACACTTTTTTTAGTATAATTTCATTTATGGGTATTTACATCTTCATTGTATGACCCTTCATTCATGGGGTGTACGTTTCAAAAGTTACCCAACTCGTTAAGGGGACCTTTCACCCTCCTCTTTTTAAAAGACTTCTTTTGTTATGTCTTTAAATTCACATACTATTATGTTGGGATATGTTCTTCTATATCCTTATTTATGTAAATTTTATGTCCATGTTATGAGATACCATTTTCTCTCTCATCAACCCATTTTCTAAATTTTAAAGTGACGTCATTAGGCTATCGGATTTCTGTAAGGGAACTTCTTAACCCACTTTCAATTCTTTGGGTTAAACCTCTACTTCTTGATTTTATTATGCCAAGATTATGTGTGGAATCTCAATGTTGTAATTTCCTGAAACCTTGGTGTGGATATACTCATTTTACACATAATCATATCATTGATAATTTCATACAAACTTGTATGGGAAATCATAACTCAATCCCATTTCATTGAGTTAAATATCTATGTCATTTGTTTTATTTTTCCAAGATTATGTGTGAATGAACTCTGATTGTTTCGCACTTAATATCCACTTATATTGGGTGTATTTATATTTCTCACACATAATTATGTGATAGATTTATCCTTAATTTAAGGATACCATCTTTATAATGGATTTCATCTCAATTTACATTTCCATTGAGACTTCATTGTTGTTATGCACCAATTAACTCTTATATGGTGTGTATACTATCCATTGGCATATTATATCATGAATACCTTTAATCTCAGGATATTATAATATTCGGATTAAAAGTTATTCCGAAATTATTTTTATTCAAGAGTCTCTCATTTTGTTAAAAACTCATTAACAAAAATATCGTTTTAAATGTTTTAAAGATTCATTATTCTAAATATTTATCTTTAATAACCATGTTTTCAAAATGGTTTTCAATATTTATTTATATGTACATTAATGTTTTGAAATTATAATTCCACTAAAAGCTTCAAGGTGGTATGGGACACTTTGATTCAAAAAGCTCATTTAAATGATTTTTGAAAATGGATTGATTAATTCAATATCATGGAATTACTTATTGTGATTTCAAATGAAATGTTGTTATTGAAATGTTTATATTTTAAATATTTAACGTGTAATGATGGTACGTGGACATTTTACAGGTGGTTACGTTATAAACCATATGATGGGTGGTGTCGTGAATACCACGACCAGTGGTTATGTTATAACCTCCAATTCATTGGGTATGGAAGTAGGCCGCATGGCTATTCCATTAAGTGATATGTGTGGAAGTCGACCGTATGGTTATTCCATTTATGTATGTTTATGTCCCAAGTTACATTTATATGTTATGTGTTATTTATATGGGTTTTTATGGTAATCTTTTGGTTACAAATGGGGTATGTAATGATCTTTTATTAGGTGAAGAGTTTTTTTTACTACTTCATAAAGGTGAAAAGTATTACATTGATAAAGTATTGTTGTTTTACTTGTTTTTTTGAATAACTAACAGTTTTCCTGCTTTGTGTTCCATTTACTGTGCTTTTTATGCTCATCCCATGTTTTTAAAATGTTTTCCAGAGGACTTAAAGATGAATAGGGTCAAGGATGGGATCAAGGAAATACTTGCTATCTAAAACATGGAAGTAGACATGTTTCTTTTTAAGAGTTTTTATTTTATAAAAAATTAGTAGAAGTGTATACTTTGTAATCTTTGAGATGTAATAGTTATGTCCTAATTCTCAAAAACTCTAAACCTGAAAAGATCCTCATTGTGAATTATTCATTTAATTCAATAATAAGTAATGTTTAAGGACGGGGCCTTATAGTTGGTATCAGAGGTCAGTTTAGATAACTTTAGAGGTTAGGGTATTCTATAAGGATAAGTGACATTTCCATAATGTCTTGGATTTTAGAAAGAATAATAGTTTTTAGATAAAGTGAATGAGTAAGTATATCTTAGTGTTTGTCTTCCTCATTAGTAAATGATGATTTTGTTGATATACGCACATTGACATTTCAGTTTGTAGTAAATGGATGGATCTAGCAGGCACCAAAGTGATAATGGGTTTGATGGAAACTGTGGTGGTTCTCTAATTATGAGACTGGATGAAATGGGGGATTCAATGAGGAATATCGTGGTTGTGATAAACCAACTATCAAGGAGTCATGATCAACCACTTGAACCTTGGTGAGTTTTCTAATGCATCATGTACGAGATGACCAACTCGATGTGGAATTTCAGGTAATAATTATAAAGGTAACCTTTAGGGTTTATATGATCCTTACTTTTTAGGTAATTTTTGGTTACTCTATGATATGATGGAAAATGAAAGGCATGTGATAAACTTGAGTTTAAAATATGTTATGATCATTTTTGAAGATTTTATCTCGTTTTGGGGAATGCTTTAAGAATTATGTAGTTTTGGAAAAAGGACAACACGCAGACCATGTGACAACTCATCGCGTCGGACAAAGCTGTGGGAATCGAACCCACAACTAAAGTGCGACTGGTATTTATCACCTACCAATTGACTACGTGAAGTACCTAGTTAGTTTGACTATTTCTTTTTAGTTAGATGATTTTATGAATCAAGAGTAAGTTTATTTTGGGTTATCTATGATTAACCTATCATGGAGGATATGTGATTAGGTTTATTACTTTTCAATATGAGACTTTAAGAGAAACTAATGGTATTTGGAGATAAATGTTAATTTTTACCTTTGAAGACTATGTGATTAAATCCTTCAAATATTTGGGTTTCAATCTTAGATTGGTTTACATTGAATAATTTTATGGACGAATTTTTTATAGAATGGTCATTGTTTAATTTTGGGTATTGTTTGACAAATTTTGGAGAATAAGAATAGATTTTTTTATAAAGGATTATCCTTTTTGGGTATTCTATAATCTCATACTAAACTTTTTAGTTTTAGTTTTGTTTAAGTTCTAATGACATGGGAAGTATACAATTATCTTTTTTGGATTATTTGATTATCTAGAAGTTAATTATAGCTATTTTAATGTAAATAAGTCATCCTAAATACTCATCTTTTGGAGAAAATATGAGTTTGTGTAAGAAATGTAGTAAAAGATGAAAGCCAACATGACAAGTAAGTATGTTTCCTTATGTTTTAGTTATGCTCATAAATAAATTCCTAAATGAAAAGTAACTTAAAAACAAAAATGTTGTCTGTTAACTTTTCCTACTTTGGAATCAAATACCGTTTAATAAATCAACAGTTTTTGATTTTCTGGTGGTTAACTTTATTCTAAACAAGTTTTCTATCACTCCCCCTCAGAACATGACCCTTTGTTTATTTCCTCCATATACATGTCTTCCTACATGGAGTCCTAGTATGTGTTAACTCGGGTGACCTTTGTACTTCCCTTTCTTTATTTTAAAGTGATAGTTTAATTTACTCCTTTTCCAATGTGGGGCTTTCAATGAATTTTCCGAGCCCAATTTTAAAATTACGAGGATGCAATTCCCAAAATGGGGGAAGGATGTAACACCCTAGGTAAATAAAGAATATGACATTTTTATATTTATCTATATTTGTGAATAAAATATTAATATTACATTAAAGGGAACTCTATGCTCGATGGCGTACCCAATACCCGACAACGAGTTCCTTTGAAATCTTATGTTGCACTCTAATAATAAAATAATATTATTTTAAATGGTAGTTAATGCCTAGCCATTGTAATGGCGTGAAAGAATGGAACTAACTACAAAATGATTATATATGTTTTTCAAATACTTTTTCTTTTAACCAATAAATGATAGTGGTGTAAAATGAAAATGAATTTAATTTTAAGCATAAATCTTCTAATATTCGTTAAAAGGTCAATTAACCACCGTTTTATGGAGAACCCTTTTTTAATATACTTTTGACAATTTTATATGTTGTATTTGAAAAAATAAAATCCTTCTTTAGAATCTGGATTTCAAAATTTACTTTGTGTAAATTTTTGTTATTTTTCCGATAAAGATCATTTTTTGGGAAAATGTTGCATTTTAATTCAAAAACTCTTTTTAATCTGATTTATTTATATGGATATATTATATTTTTAATTGAGATTAAATTGTATTTAGAATATATTTCGACCATTTAATCCAATGGTGGTCATTGGAATTAATTTCACTTTGAAATTGGACTTAAACTATTGTTAATATTTTAATAGATATTGTTTCTTAAAAACACGCTATTTGTTTTGACAGCGGGAATTTATTATTAAATTAATTAATGAAAATTATATGTTTTATATTTTTTAAAATAGAAATCATTTTTTAATTTGTAATATCAAATATATCTTAAGGTGAATTTTTGGTATTTTTCTGAAAAAATTCAATTTTTAATGAATAGTGAAACCACTAAGTGGTGGTTAAATAAAATGAATTTTCATTTAAATGAAACTTTACCACTTCTGTGATTTGATTTTAAAAAATCTGACATACATGGTTTTCATTAGGAAGTGAAATGTGGTTCGATAAGATTAATATAATTTTTGGTGAATAGTATCCTTTAAGTTTTATTAATCGCGAATAAAGGTAATTATTGTAATTTAATGTAAAAATAATGTTTTAATAATATGAAATAACCTATACACATGTATATCCTCATTGGATGTGTCATGGATGACCAAAACAATCCATGGGTCATCTTGGGGTCCCCATGGAGCCACATTGGTAGGAAAATGACATAAATAACTTTTTATTTAAATTTAAAATAAAAATGTCACAAACATTAGTTGTTTTACTAAAACAATTTTTAAATGGGGTTATACAAGTCATATTTTTTACTATAAATATTCATTAGAAATATAAAAATATTTCCGACATCATGATAATTTTTTTATAATTTTTAGAAATTAAATATATTAAATTATTTATGACACCATGATGATGCAGCGATTACCTCATTATTTAATGACTTAAATAAAATGAAAAGATAATGCAAAATATAAGAACTGCACATTTCAAAAACTTATTGGATGGGTGGATTTCGAAATCTTATCACATTATCCTCGAAATATATAATTTTGGGACCTTTAATATCCAAAAATCATTTTATAATATAGTAAACTTTTATAACCATCCAAGAGTGTCTCTTCTCTCCTCTTATAAAAGGCCCCCACATCTACAACCTTACCCACATCTTTCAAGCTTTTGGATAGTCCAGAACCGGCCCCTTTTTTCTCTCCACATCCCTCTCTTACTCCTAGAAGGCTCAATTGGGCAGAAGTCTTCCCAAGGAAGCGTTTGAGCTCAAATCTAGAAGAGTTACCCGATTTTAAGGTAATATCTTCACTTGTGTTCTTTTGTTTTATTTTGCTTCTAGAACCATCTGAACTCTTTTTATTCCGTTATTTTGTAACATAAAAAGTATATTCAATATACTAGGATATTTTTAGGTGAATTATTCGAGCTACACTTACACACACCTTCGTCTAATGGTTAAAGAACATACTGTTTCTGTGGTTGGCGAATTTCTACCTCACGAAACGATGATTGTTCAATATTATTTTAACACCATTAATGGTGGCCATTATGATGTCACTATATTCTATATATGATATATATGGTATTTATGTTTTCTATATTCTTCTGAATTTTATATTTAAAACATGCCTTTATGCTTTTCATGTTTTGCAAATGTGATAATTTCTTACGAGGAAGTGTGGACTACCGCCCCCTCAAGTGATGTGACTCATTCATGAAATACATGTAATGTATAAAGAATGAAATTAATGAACATATGTGAACTATATAACATATATATTATACAAGAATTATAATATATATATATATCTCTCAATTATTTTTAATTCCATTAATATGAAAAAGAAATTAAAGTAGCGTTCATGCGTACGTACAACCTACCGTCTCCATGAACGGTGAATTTCATTTATTTTTATCTCCAAATGTTATGGAGTAGTATAAAATTAATATTTACTGGATATATATGATATTTAAATCATTAATAATATTCTGGAGATTATTTACTTATAACTACATGGACATTCATTTTCAAACAAGTTCATTTTTGACTCACGTACTAAGCATCGACAAAAACGTCTGATATCAACTCACATTATTAACCAATTATTATAACATTATAATATGTGATATGAAATGAATAAAAGCCTTTATAATAGGTCCTTAAGAAATTATAAATTGACCAAATTTTATTATTCAGGAGAATAACGAGTGATCGAGTCATGTCAGACATGAGGTAAGGGATCTAACCTCTCTCTTTCTTTTTATGTACTCTCTTTTATGTCATTTATTTTACGCTCATCTTTCTTATGTTTGGGGATGTTATTTTATATTTCTCAAAATGTACTTTTTATTTTCATATTATGAGGGACCCTATTTGATATCATAAATCTATTTTTGGATGTTTTAAGTGGCGTCGTTAGGCTGCCGAGTTTTCATAAGGGATTTTTCATGTCACTTTAATTCCCGTGACATTTATTCTATGTTTGCCACTATTTCCTTTGAGTGGTGTATGTACTGACCATTATTATACATTTTTTGTAGTAAAGTTTCATTTATGGGTATTTACATCTTCATTTTATGACCCTTCTTCCATGGGGTGTAAGTTTTGAATGTTACCCAACACGGTAAGGGGACCTTTCACCCTCCTCCTTTTAAAAGACTTCATTTGTTATGTCTTTAAATTCACATATACTATGTTGGGATATGTTCTTATATATCCTTATTTATGTTAATTTATATCTCCAAGTGATTAGATACCTTTTTCCCTCTCATCAACTCATTTTCTGAATTTTAATGTGGCACTGTTAGGCTATCGGATTTCTGTAAGGGAACTTCTTAACCAACTTTCAAATCATTGGGTTAAAACTCTACTTCTTGATTTTATTTTTCCAATATTATGTGTGGAATCTCTGTGTTGTAATTTCCAAAAAACTTTTTATGGATATAATATTTCTACACATAATCATCTCATTGATAGATTCTTACGAACTTGTATGGGAAATCATAACTCAATCTCATTTCATTGAGTTAAATATCCATGTCATTGGTTTTTTTTTCAAGATTATGTTTGAATGACCTCTGATTGTTTCACACTTAATATCCACTTATATTGGGTGTATATATATTTCTCACACATAATTATGTGATATATTTATCCTTAATTTAAGGATACCAACTTTATAATGGATTCCATCTCAATTTACATTTCCATTGAGACATCATTGTTGTTATACACCAATTCAATCTTATATGGTGTGTATACTGTCCTTTGAAATATTATATCATGAATCCCTTTATTCTCATGATATTACAAATTTCAGATTAAATATTATTCTGCAATTATTTGTATTCAAGATTCTCTCATTTTGTTAAAAACTCTTTAATAAAAATATCGTTTTAAATGTCTTAAAGATTCATTATTCTAAATCTTTATCTTTAATGTCCATGTTTTCAAAATGGTTTTAAGTATTTATTTATATGGAAATTAATGTTTTAAAATTATAATTCCATTAAAAGCATCAAAGTGGTATTGGACACATTGATTCAAAAATCTATTTTAAATGATTTTTGAAAATGGATTAATTAATTCAATATCTTGGAATTCATTATTGTGATTGAAAATGAAAGGTTGTTATGGAAATGATTATATTTTCAATATTTTATGTGTAATTATGGTACTTGGACAATTTACAGGTGGTTACGTGATAAACCATATGACGGGTGGTGTCGTGAATACTAGGACGGGTGGTTACGTTATAACCTCCAATGCATTGGGAATGGAAGTCGGCCGTATGGCTATTCCATTAAGTGATATGTGTGGAAGTAGACAGTATGGTTATTCCATTTAAGTATGATTATGTCCCAAGTTACCTTTATATGTTATGTGTTCTTTATATAGGTTTTTATGGTAATATTTTGGTTACAAAAGGGGAAAGTAATGATCTTTTATTCAGTGAAGAGTTTTTTTTACTACTTCATAAAGGTGAAGAGTATTACTTTGATAATGTATTCTTGGTTTACATGTTGTTTTGAAAAACTAACAGTTTTCCTTCTTTATTTATCCTTTATTGGGATTTTTTTGCTCATCCCATGTTTTTGAAATGTTTTCCACAGGACTTAAAAATGAATAGGGTCAAGGATGGGATCAAGGAAAGACATGATATCTAAAACATAGAACTAGAAATGATTCTTTTTAAGAGTTTTTATTTATGGAAAATTAGTAGCAGTGTATACTTTGTAATCATTGAGATGTAATAGTTATGTCCTAATTCTCTAAAACTCTAAACCTAAAAAGATCATCAATGTGAATTATTCATTTAATTCAATAATAAGTAATGTTTAAGGCCAGTGACTTATAATATAGATACAAGTACAAAAGAAAATGAAAGTAAAATTACAAGGCTCACCTACTAACATTGATCCAACCCACATAACTGATCTTCAAAGACTGCTGAACTTTACGAGCACAATTAGTAGAACCACTCGAGTTTCTCTGATTGATCATGCAACACTAGGCACCAGCCCTATCAAATATGAAACACTTTCTCAAACATAAATGTAGATATAAACTCTACATGTACACCATCGTTCACATGAAGGTGTGAGATATAATTATATTATACCAACCCTTGAAGAATCATATATCTTTGATGATAAAAGTGTTTGAAACAGCTATGTTTCCGTCCTAGTTGGTACAAAATAATAGGACGTAAACCCATCTTGAAACCATAGTCGGACATAGGGTTTGTAATCCATGTTAACTGGGAAAGTTCCACAATGGATGTAAATATCTATATGCATATACAAGTATATTTCCAAAACCTATTCATATATATGTAAATATGAATATTCATGAGTATGTGAATCAAAGATCAAGAAACCACATAATCTCTTAATATTAGGTTAATAATCTCGATTGCCAAGATATCCTGTGCAAGGGCATTGAATTGGAAATTGTGGAACTCAATTCATGTATCCTTAAATCGATATCTAGGTCAGTAATCCCACCAACATATACATTCTTTGGACAATTCAGGAATTATATCTCTATGAAATCTATGTCACCACATGGGGAATGCTTATACTTCACATGGGTTCACACGCACTCACCTCCAAACACAAACTAGGATACCATATACTGATTATCAATCCTTTAAAAGGTCACTGGATGGAAAACACAAAAAATAATCCCTATAATACAAACACTACTCATAAAACCTTGAATGTAGGCTTATCAATCAATCAGGGCCAATCCCAGTATATCAGCATTTGAACATGTCTCAGGGTAAAATACAGAATATATGATATTTTTCATTTTTCAGAGCCAAGGCCTATATATAATCATTCAATCATATTTCATGGTCAGTTCTGGTGTATGATCATTTCAACATGTTACTGGGCCATGCACAGTGTATATTCATTTCAGCATGTATCTGGGTCAAGCCTGGGGTATAACAATTTCAACAAATTTTACAACTAGGCCCTGTGTATAAGCATTTCAGCATGATTCCTTGCCACGCCTGATGAAGAATCATTTCAACATGATTCACATCAGATTTAAGTAATACTACTAGATTGTTAATAATAGTCAACTCAAGTGGGAAAATACATTATATAAACAATTTCATCAAGAAAGGCATATTAGCTAATTCCCATTTAATACCTCTGAGTATAGTAAATATCAAAAATAACATGGATTAAAAGCCCGATCCTAGAGGATCACATCCATGAATCCCAACAATATTTAGAAAGACACCTCATGTTAGGATCAATATCCAGCAGCTATATAGCCCCTCTGGTGAACAATGTTTCTTAAGAAAAATAAGGAATATATAAACAAATGAGTGAGGGTGGCCCAAATTCCAAACCGAACACTACATCCACATCCCCATGGGCATGAAAATTTGTAACATGTTCTAGGTGATAGAAAAACACCATCACTACCCAACCCCTACGTAACACCTCATGGTCGGTCAAACCACAGGTACCCACTTGGTCCCTCCAGTCAAACACTGAGGAGGAATCCTACTCTGGATCCTCGTGATAAACTAGAGTGAAAGAATCTAACATGTGATCCTTAGAAAAAATAAAGGGATTGATCCTACATGGGAACCTTGAATGAAGAAAAATATAGTCATCACATAACAGGTGTCCTCTATAAGGAAATAATGAGAGAGATCCTAAAAGGGACTCCCTAGTTCATCACATAATCAATGGAATCCATTAGGGGATCCATTGAAGATTTTGGTGTAACGACCTCATAGATTAAAAGGGAATGCCTCACAATGGGTCATCCTAAAAAGCATAGGTTATGGGATATATCACACATCTCATCTTAGATTAGTGATATCAATTAGGTTGGACTGAACAGCCAACCTATCATGTAAACCAAGCCTCACTCTCAGGTGACAACCGAACATGATAACTAGAGGAAGAACCTATACATTTAGAGATAAACCCCCATAACACTATATAGATGAGTTATAAATATCAATAGTATTCCACCATTGTGATCTACGCCAAATAATGCTAATAATGGACTACTCAGACACCCAATTCGGACATCCGGGGCACAAAATACCCCAAACTACTAAGCTAGAAAAAAGTACATAGTTTGTACATCAGAGTACATGGTGTTTACTCTTATCCATCCACCTAGATGTGTACGTATAGATTTCCAGAACACATGGGGACTTCCTATGTAAAATTACGTGGCATGTACATCAAAGTACATTGTGTGTACTATTTAAAAAACAAAAACCCATGTTTGTTCTCACACGGTTGGACACACGACCATGCCACCACATGGTGTGTACATAGAGTACACCAAGTTAACTTAGGAGAAAATATTCTTCCTTGAATGGGAAGAAAACATGGCATGTTCCCTCTGGAACACATGTTGTGTATCCTGGGTTTCGATGGAAAAACACTCAAAATGCCTGAAACACAGGTTTTTTCCTTAGAAATTAATAGATTCGGCCATAAGAGGCCATAGAAAACCATTACCATTCATTAAAAACATAAAAAAACATTTCATAAGTGATATATGGTGAAAATAGATATTTAACCTACCTTCTAGCAGAAATTTCTGAAGCTTCAATTGATTTTACAATCCCCGAATGTTGTAAGCTGACTCAGTACACTAAGACCTTAGAAATGGTAAAACTCCTGCCATCCATCCCACTCTCTTTCTCCCTCTATCATTTCACATAGAAGACAAGGAAAAGGAGGAGCACAAAAGTGGATTTCACAAAGAGGGGGAAGGAAAGAATATAAATGAAAAGAAAATAAGAAACAAAAGGAAATAAAAAGGGGACCAAGCCAGCCTCGATGCCCGACTCGAGATTATGCCTCGCCTAGGATAAACTCCCAATTCTAGAATCAATGGAACAAACAAAATATCAGTCCAAGGATCCATTTAAATGTTATATTCAAATGAACATGTGAAAATAAATTAATATTTAATTTAATAATATTAAATATTCTTTATTCTGCTAAAACTCGAACTTCACAGATTTCCATCAAACTACTATCCAAGGGTAAACACCCAATTCTGCGACCAACAGAGTGTTTAGAAAAATTATCTACGACCAAATAGTAGAGGAAATACCATTTTACCAATCACGAGCATCCAACAACAGAAATTTAGATTTCTTGTCCAAAAAAGTCTAAAAAACAAGGTTTCTTACACCATTACATGACCCTGGAGTGACATATTACCCCATAGGGACACACCTCCTTCATCTTCTTCAACAGGGTATTCAGATCAAAAAATTGTCATTAAAAAATACAAACTTGATCCTATACCTTTCATGTGTGATGTTAAACATATGCCCAACATACTATTTCTCGACGTTAAACCAACACCTATCATGTATACATCAGACATTACCACTGTGCTCATCTATATAGGACGTTAAACTCACTCCTAGATAAAAAATAAAAATGTCATTATTATGTATGTTAATCAATTGTTAATATTATTTGGATGACTCACACCCCTTTAATCAATTATCTCATGATCGATATCGAATTCCTTGGGTTCTACGCTCGTGTTTCACCATGTAAGATTCCATCCTAATATTAATGTTTGTAAGTGTCTAATGAAAAAATTTTGAAGACATGTCCATAGGTGTTTAATGTGCCTAAAAACATGTCTTAAAGTTTCATCCCAATTGTTAAATAGGTAGCATCATGAACCAGTTCCCACATTGAGATGGAACCTAGAATATGATTCACGAATAAGAGTCTTATCAACGTGGGAGACACTGACTAGAAAATGAGCTACAAGTTAGAATTGATGGATGGTAGAATCAAAATATCATCATCTTGTTTTTGTGGAGGAGCAAACATCATTTTTGAATATGATGAAGGAAACCCACCATTAGAATATTGGAATGTGGGGAAATAAAACTCATGCATTATATGGATCCATTGAAAAATTAGAAACAAGTATGAAACATTTCTATAAACATGGTGTTTCTTGTAACAAAAGATAAACTCAATGTTGCATGTAACACAAGCCAAACACAGTTATACATGAAATATAAGATAAACACCTTTTTTTATTGAACAATAAATATCTTAATGATTATATATACGTTAAGAAATTTTTTGAAATATTTCTCATATTTTTACAATATTTATTTATGTTTAATAAAATAATTGGATTCATCCATATTATTTAAAAAAACCAATTATTTCACATATTTTTTTTATCATTATGGAATTTAACATGATGAAATGAATTACTAATAATTAATTAGTTCTCTTAATTATTAATGTAAACTATCTAATTGGAAACATTCAATGAATTATTAATATTACTAGTTATAACTTAGATATAAAGTAAAATTAGTTGAATAGTTTAAAATAATTCCTACATTTATTTATAGAAATAAAATTTAAACATACATTTTATAAAGGGTTATCATTATGCATCTTCCAAGCATTATAATTATATTATAATGTTGTATAAGACACCCACACCCCCTCTAATGATTTAATTATTATGTTACATATTATTATTAACTAAAATTAAAATTGTTAAATCCTTTCTTGTTTTATCTATATATATATTTTTTCCATTTAGTATATATTCAGAATATTTTACATTTACAGATTTTTCAAATGTTAATTCTCACTTCTTATGAACTCTATATTCTTTAATGTTATTAAAATATTCATGAATGATATATTCATCTCTTTTATAATAAAAAAATCTAAAATATATATAGTAATTATATGAAACTCTCCATAATCAAAAAAATGTAATGTTACCAATATATTGATCATTTTAATTAAAAAGTTCTGAATATTCTTTATTTATCAAAGGTATAATAAAGAACCAATTTGAAATATATGTATTTTTATAAAAATAATCATTCAGAATGTATCTAGTAATATTAAATTCAATATGAACTATTATAATAGTCACTAAAATAGTTCTAACTTTTATTCCTACCAAAATGATTTTCTTAAAGAATTTGAAGAGAAAAGAAGTGCGAATAACCATTACAGGAGCAAATTTCACCAAATATTAATTATAGAACAGAAAAACTGTTTCATTTATCACATATATAATTATATTTTACATTTAATTTTTTTTCTAATTTATAAAAAGTAGCAAACTATGTAAAAAAATTCATTTTAACGAGTTAATAAGTATTTCTAAGTAGTGCTAAAAAAATTATCATCTATTAAAAAATAAATATATCTTACATATAAATTGATTTGTTATTATATGCCTAAAAAATATAGATGTAGTTAATGAAGAGTTCTTATCATATGATTTTTATTAATATATCTGAATGCATCCTTTTGTTATTTACTTTTTATACATGAATTGTAAATAGAATACTTGTTTTTTCAATTCTAGGGTTTTGAAATCCAATTCATTCATGGAATGTATATTTAGTAGTCAAAAGTAATTAGTTAGTGGACTCAAATTCTATAAGATATCATCATTTTCTATAGAATTTGGAGATTTAACATTATAATTGTTATGTTCTGAGAAATATATTAAACGTATATTATCATTCCTATTCATATAATTAAAATAAAATTTATAACTAAATAAATTTTAAACATTTAAACACAAAATAAATTTAATCATCCCAATGAAATTAAATAATCACTGCATTATACTTTATTCATTATAAATATAAAATTATATAAATTAAAACTATATTATAATTACGTACTTCATTGAATCATATAATATATCTTTTTTATTGGTCATTAAATGTCTTAGAGTTTCAATAATATTAATTGTAAGAAATAATGTATTGATGGATCACTGATTATATGAGTTGAAATGTTTTTCCCATGTAAAATATAACATTATAACTCTAAATGCATATTTATATAAACTGGTAAAATATAAATTTGTTTACTCATGCTTTATTGATTCTAGTAATATTTTTACATTTACTCCTTAAAACCCAATTCGATTTAAGGAATATGTTAATTTTTTGTCCAAAGTATAAATTCTTATAGTTTAAATCCATTATATACATATTTATTCACTAATTGTAATATGGAATTACTTATCACAATTCCTGAGAATAATACCCCTAGAACAGGTATAATTTGAATCATTTAAGTCAATTCATTCAAAAAAATAATTATATTTATATTATTTATTTATTTACAGCATCCAAACATCATATTATCCTTCTATGTTTTTTTTCATATCCATCATATAATCTAAATATTCGTTTTTAATAAATAATATTACATAACATATCCCAAAAACTATATATCATTCATTATAATTTCATTCCCATTTTATGAACATTATACACAAATATCATCATTTTTATTTGTACTATAATATTCTTTTCATTTTCAATAGATTTTATAATTTTTTTTTATAATTTTTCACTACATCTTCCAGTTCATCAAAAATAATTAAATATACTTTCTTACTCGTTATTATTATTTTAGAGATGATATATGAGGATTTTATTTCAGTGTTTTTTTTATAATTTTCATTTATTAACCTATGATTTTATTCTTTGGATAATAATATTTACAATCATTTTCAATGTCAATCAAATCTCTATATACATATTATTCTTTTGATGGTAATGATATTTTTCTAATAATTTTTAAAATTTCTCCTTGTAATTTTATATTTAATTCAGTGATTTATATAATATTCATAAGGAACAAATAATTCTGTTCGGTAAATTATTTTAACATCAGATTTATAATATAAATCACAACATTAATTTGAATCTATATCAGTATGAACCACAAATAAATTTGTAACCATAATGAACATTTTTGTGGATTTATTTTCCATTTAAAAATCGTTGTTGTACTCTGATTATTTGATGAACCAACAACCATCCATTACTCACTACATATCATTATTCCAAAATTTATTGTATTTTATCATGATATTTAGCCTTGGACCATATAACTTTATATTTCCATTCATTATAGAATAATATAATGTTAGTTCTGAAATAACATTACATTTACTCACATTACATTTCCTCATTTGACCACCTTTTTTATTATCAATTTTAAATGGCATCATGAATCCATTTTTTGTTTACCTAAATTTATATACACCATTAGTGAATTTATTTATTTTATAATCATTATGTTCATGATGATTAGTGTAAGAATAGTAAATACAAACATTTATTTTCAATATAAATTCAATATTAATCATCTTTGAATTCAATTTGTCAAAAATATTATTTATCTTCAATTGGTACAATAATAAAGATACTATGAAATAATATATAGTATATTTTATATTGTTATTAAACTGATTGAATTAAAAATTATTGACTTGAAACAATTAATCCGTGAATATAAAACCCAATCCATCTAAAATGGATTATCAAACAACTCACCATATGTATTCATATAGTTTATAATAATTGTGAATAAATGGATTATTCTTTTCATAGATTCATATTTTCCACCATTATAATATTTATTATCTGCATGGTTCAGTGCATGTATTTTTTATGATTTTCTATATTAGAGGGTTAGAGTTATAATATTTACCAGAAGTCTTGAACCGATATAAATTTTGGGATATGGATAAATAGACATTGAATTATAACATTGTATAATCTATTGATTAAATTATAATTTATCATATTATTTATCATACCATTAATATTTATTATATTTATATTTATATTTTGTAGCTTATATTGTTTCACTCTAATTTTCAAGGGACCAATACTCAAATTATCGAGATTTGCATCTATATTAGATATCCAATTTTAGTTTTCATTCCCATTAATATATTTTGTCTTCTATATCATTTCAATATCTTTTTTTTACTACAGAAATATCTCAATATTTATTCATTTGAAAATTTATTCAATGAGACATTTACCCTAGATAAAATAACAAAAAAAAAGACAACTAAATAAATCATTAAAATAAATTGGCTCTAACACCAATTGGTTTCAAAATGTATGTTTTTATATGATTATGTTTTTATATACCATACACAAAAATTAAATAAAATATACATGTGAAACTATTATATTTAAATTTATTATATAGGAATAATAGATGAAACATAAAAAATAACAATGTTCCATGTATACTGTTTTGTTTAAGAATAAATAATGTATCATAAAAAATAATGATTTGAACACATTATTTTTATTGTAGTTTAGGAAAATTTTATTCAATATATATTATTCACAACCGTATACTCAATAAGAGAATATAAGTCACTAAAACTAACCTCTATTTCAAATGGCATTTCTAACCTTTTACAAATTGGACATTCTATTTGGAAGAAGAAAAATCTAATAAATTCTGGCTAATCAACAAACCAAAGGTTAAAACTATCTATCTATAGATTTTTAAATAAAATCTTAAATTGATTGTCATGCGTTTTTTAGGAGTTATAATAAGGAAATTACATTCCTTTAGATTGGAGAATCATTAACTATGGATACAACATAAATAGAAAATAAATGAAAACATTGATGAAAAGATGAAATTAATCCAGAAACATTATATTGTATTCACCTTTATTTATATTTTGTTGCATCAATAATGAATGGTCAAATGTTCTAGTACTCACTGATCTATTTGGGAACAATATATCTAGTTGTAGATTCTCATTAATTTGATATTTTGATCAGTAACTTTATTTTTATTCCATAACTCTCTATTTCTTGTGATTTATATTCAAATAAATAAAATTTATCTCCACATCATCCAAAATTTACTGAATCATAGTTTACACAACTTCATCATCATGTTCTCTATGAGTAACAGATTAATAATTTACTAAATAATCAATCATATAAATTCCACTTATGATTAAAAAAAATTTAATGAAAAAATATCTATGACATGTGTATGTATTTTTTTGGATAGTGTGTTGCATTATGATTTCTGAGACTTCTAAATTTCATAAGACTTCCAAATTTTATAAACAAATTATGGTTCATCAGACATCAATGTTGCATCATTAGTCCTTCAAAAAATTTAATAATTCATCAATATTTTCATTATACATTTTGAGAATAATTTTGTAAGAAATTGGATATAAACACAAACCATTTCATGAAATCATAAGACACTACATTAAATTCTAATCATTTTAAAAATTTACAAAATCACTAAAAAAATAAAACTCTATGATATAAAATAAATTTAATTACAAATAACCAAAAAAACTATTAAATATATTAGTTGTAAATTATAATTATCAAGTATTAAAATTATATTACAATCAAAATCTGTGTTATTGATATACATATTATGCAAAATTTTTAAAAAAACACAAAAAATCTCAACAACTTGAAGCACAATATTATCCCCTAACTTTGACACTCAAAATAAAAATACATCATTATTTATAAGAAATATAAAAATTTTGTATTGTGGTCCACAATGTACCATATAGAATTATTCCACCAAGGAGTCTTCATAAGTCATGTAACTTGATGTACTTTAATTTTTTCAACATTTTACATTTATATATGAAGATATTTCATAAAACTATTTGGATATTGTATTATATAATTTACTTGTTGGACCACTATATATCACAAAACATAGTAATTAATATAAAATTTATATTACCCCACCCATAATATTATCTTAAATACTTTTCCATTTTAGTGTTATAGGTTGTATAATATATTTGAATCTAAGATACATCTACTAGTCACCACTTTATATCATGTATATTGTAACACACAGTCTCTTTCAAAACATTAGAAAATGCTCATAATATATGAATGTTGTTACTATACACTCATTCATGGAATTTATTTTCTTTTTTAAACTATTATTAAATCATATAAAGTTAATTATTTTCTCAGGAAAATAGATTATGGTAATAAAATAAAAAATGAATGGTATTCCCGCTTCCCAAATATTTTTTTAATCTAACCCTACTTAATCAATAAATGAGTGAACATTGTATTATTACCCCACAGAGTTGTTATGTATTTTAATTTTAAAATAATTTTTTTATGAAATATTATTTGACACATAGAACAAAATTAGAAAAACAAATATATATTTAATTTATATAAAATATTAAAAACCCTAACAATCTATAATAAATTATTGGAGATTAATATGAAACATCATTAAAAATTTACATGTCAAATAATAATGGAGGTTTTAAATTTAAAATTTGTCAAGTAATTTATTCTATTTTTTAAAATATTATAATCAAGATGGTATTTATATATATTCTCTAGTATATATAAAATAAGAAGAATAATGAAATTTTTAACGTCTTGGTTGTGGGTGCTGACCAGAGGTTCCCTTTACCCGTTTCGTCATATGGCCTCAAGGACATTTCCCCAAATGCCAGAGGCTTCCAACTAGTAGTGAGGTCTTTGGGTGTGATAGTGGGTAAAATATTTCCTCATTAGCAGAGTAACGCAACCGAAATAAACAGATAACAATAGCGGAATAGTGATAATATCATACAATAGTAAACCACCAAAGACTAAATATATGAACAACTGGAGCACATATATAAATGATGCATGATACAGATATCTAGGAAAGCATCCAACCAATTCACAGTGATGGAATACCGTACTAAAAAAAGACCAACGATAACAAATAAACTCCAACATCATTATAAGCCTCAGCTTGGTCTCATTCTCTCCATCACCATAACAATCAAGTAAGTGAAGTAGAATGATGCTTTCCCTTTTCTATTACAACAAAAATATAATCCTTTTGGGCCCAAAAGCATGACCCAAAAAAGGTGTGAGATGAATCCCAGTAGGCAACCAACCTAAGATCTGTTTCTAATAGTCAGTGAATATATATGGCAGGCAATATGAAAAATGACAAATAAACAAGGAAGTAATCAGAAGTAAACAATCATACAATTTCATTACATCCATTATCATTGATTAGTTAAGAAGCCAAAAATCATAAGTTACCCTCTGGTAAGTACTCACAGATTAAACCCTCTGTTTAAACTAATCAAACACAAGAAAACCTCTTGGAAGTACTCACATTCTAACCCCTCTTGCTGAGTTTTAGAACAGACTCTATAAGGAATAAATTAACTTCAATTCCCCATGTGGTCTTGTATCAGAACTATTGACACTCTGAATAATCACTCAATGTCCAATTCCCCATGTCGTCTCAGAATGAGGAACTACAGACACTCTTAGAGAACACAATGTCTTCCCCCCCATATGGTCTCACAAATGCAAAAGTAAATAGACAGCCTAGAGAAGTGAAGAACATCCATTCTCCCTATGGTCCACTACACCTTGTTCCCACAGTAATTCATAAGGAAATAATGCCGAAACATTATATGGAAACCAATGTAATCCTCATGAACAACTTGGGTAAACAATCTACATCATCTCACATCATATCATATAAAATAACTCCATCCTAACTATACTAGGCTTGGAAAACAAAGCAGTCTAACAGGAAAGCATTACCGAATGATCAATATAAAGAAAACATGGGTAACACATCCATATAAAGGTAAATAACCTAATTTACAATAAAAAAATCTTTTAATCAGGCACACAAGGCATATCAGGAAATAAAAGGGATAAATCCTATAAAAACACAATACCTAAAAAAGGTTATTGGTCACTTTTTCACATATAACTCAATGAATATCTACAAAAAGTCATGAACCACCCACCTTGATGTTTTAAGATAGATATTTTAGAATTCCAATATTTTAATCTACCATGAAATCCATTGATCTACCAAAATGTTTAAAATTTTGAACCAATAATATCTCATGAAAGAGTAGAAATCAAGAAACGATGATCAAGAAGAAGGAATAACTTATTGTGGTGATTCAAACGCAATCAACGGTGGTTGATTCAGAGAATGGATGATGAGTGGGGGGATTGGAGAATAATCACCATCTATGGACGCTCCTGGATGTGACGTACAAAGAAGAATGGTGTTTCGTCGATTAGACACGACCTCGGTCCCTTTAATGAAAAAAACTACTTGCTATTTTATTTGAGGGTACACGACATGTACATTTTTTAACTGGACTCTACTTTAGGTGGCCTCCAGGTCACCCACATGGGCATTTTCTCAGCCGTTGCACAACCAGCACATGGCTAACCATAGCAAGCGGGTACACAGAGTGTACTTATAAGGACACGGCATGTACTCCTGAAATTTCGAAAACACTATTTTTCTCAAAAACAACTTGAAAACAAGATTCATACCTAAATGGAAGATATGGGTTTTTACAATAATCCCATATTAAAGAAATTTGTCCTTAACTTTTCTTATCAAAGAGGTATAGGAGAAGAATCCTCGAATAGCTCTAGCCACTATGATAGTAAGTTGAACTCCCTCTCCTATTTATCATCACGTACTCACTTGTACTGCCATAGTACTCATACCAGAGGAACATACCGGCCACAGAGAACCTTCACACTGTGATCAACAATCTGAATAGAATGCTCCTCAAATGATGCATCCACCTCCAGCTCAACCTCCTTGGGTTGAAAAACATGATACAGGTCTGAGAAGTAACACCACAACTAATAAACATGGTAAACATCAGGCATAGCCTGATACCTCTAGGGAAACTATAACCGATAGAAAACCAACCCGACTCTCTCCAAAGCCTCAAATGGTCCAAAAACTCACAATGAAATCTTACCCTGTCTCCAAATTATCTCTTTTCCCAACCACATCGTGACACACAGGAAAACCTAATCTCTGACATCGAACTCCATATGTCATCATCGTCGGTAATAATAGGACTTCTATCATGACTATTCAACAGACATCCTTTTTTTGAATAAACTCTATCTGTTCTGTGGCCTTATGGACATGCAGATTTTCTAGAATATCTGCCTGTCATTCTTCTCAACAACATTGGGGTGATCGACATGACCTACCATAAAAAGCCTCATAAGGTCACATATGAATTCTTGATTAAAAATTATTATTGTAGGAAAACTCCACAAGAGGTATTTGATTCTCCTATGAACCTCCAAAATCTTGGATGCATTCTCAAAGAATGTCCTCGAGCACCTGAATCATACTCTAGAACTAGCCATTTTTCTAGGGATGGTAAGCCGTACTAAGAAGTACATGTGTACCCAAAGCCTTCTGTAGTCCCTGCTAGACCTGAGAAGTAAAACGTACATCCATTTCTGAAACAATGAATTTTTGAACCCCTGGTAGATGAAGAATCTCGCGGATGTACAACCATACCATCTCATCAATAATAAATGTCTCCTTTATCGTCTCGAAGTGAGAAACCTTCATGAGTCTTTCAATGAAAACCCAAACTAGAATATTTTCTTGGGGCGACCTCTGTAAACTTGTCACGAAGTCCAGAATAACATCATTCCTTTTCCACTTAAGAATGGGTAACTTCTAAAAAATCCCTACATGAAACTGATGCTCCACCTTCACCTATAGATAGGTGGAACATCTCTTGAAAATACCAACAACATCTCTATTCATACCTGGCCTCCAATAGTAACGGTGAAAATCTCGATACAACATGGTGGCTCCAGGATGAACTTCCAAAACTAACGAATGAATGTCCCGCATTAGCCCCTCATTCATATATACAGACACCCATACACATCAATGAAAACTCAATATTTTATTCTCTCATACTATCCATCTAGAAATATGGTCATCTCCTAACACACTCTCCCATTAACCCAGGACTTCAACTTTTGATAGCTCCCTCATTCCCAATCGATCAGGTAGGGTAGAGGTAACCGTTATAGAAAAACGTAATGTCTACCTATGTATGTCGTTCACCTCAAATGCATCTCAGAGTGTATAACTACAAGCTTCCACTCACTACTGTTCTTTTGAACTGCCTGTATCTGAGTCCTCCTACTCAGCACATCAGCCCTAGCATTGTCATTCCCAGGTGTGTAGTAAAGCTCAATGTCAAAGGAATGAAGGTACTCAACCCACATTTATTCACTCAGATTCTGACAAGACTGAGTGAAGATATACATGAGACTTTTGCGGTCTGTGATAACCAAAATATGTTCCCCCAGAAGATATTGTCTTGAACAACGTAGGACATGAACAAATATAAACAACTAGATATCGTGCATCAGGTAATTCCTCTCTTGTGGACTCAACTACTGAGACCAATACACAATGACTTTTTTCCCAAGAAAAATCACTGCTCCCAGACAAATTACTGATGCAACTCAGTAAACAGTATAGATCATTCCTGGCTTTGGGAAAATTAGTATCGATGCTGAAGTCAACCTACCTTCCAGCTCCTAAAATACTGAGTCACAAGAATATGACTATAAGTACATCACACATTTCATACTGAGGCACATCAGTGGAATTGATATGTGGGAAAAATCTTGTAGAAAAATTCTGTAGTAAGCATCCAGCCCTAGGAAACTACATACATCAAAGATGTTCATCGGCTGCTCCCAAGAAACTAATTCAATCACTTTCTAGACATCTACTGATACTCCTGTTTCTGATATTACATGACCCATGAAGTGAATCTATTCCATCCAAATGTGGGATTTTGGGAGCCGACCATATAATAGATGCTCTCTTAGTGTACTCAAAACGATCTGAAGATGTATAGTATTGTCATGTCGAGTGTGAGAGCACACCATGATATCATCCACTAAGACTGCCACAAAAGAATCCATGCATGGATGGAACACCCAGTTCCTCAATGCTATGAAAATCGCAGGCGCGTTCATGAGATCAAACGACATAACCACATACTCATATAGATCATACCTACTCCAAAAAGTTGTAATAGGTATATCAGATGGTCTAACATGCAACTGATGGTAACCGGAACTCATGTCAATCTTCGATAACACATAGGATACTAGAATATGATCAAAGAGATCATCTGTCCTTGGCATGGGATATCAATTATTGACCGTCAACCAGTTTAGCTTCTGATAATCCACACAAAGTTGGAGGGTACCGTCTGCCTTCTTCACAGACAGGAAAGCTGAACCCCAAAGAGAAGTACTGGGTTGGATGAAACCCTTTGAATGAAATTTCTTAAATTTCTTCTTAAGATCCTATTACTATAGTGTATCCATCATACAAGGAGTAACGTACACCAATGCTGCTTCTGGAACAAGGTAAATAAAAATGTCTACTTCTCACTCCTAAGGAAAACCTACAAATAATTCTAGAATTACATCCCTAAAACAATCGACCGATAGAGGGTAGTCCAACATTGATTTCCCCTGGTCATCCAGATATTGACTAGAATTCTAGTTGTAACTCCTCCCAACACATGATTCTCGCGTCCTGCTATGCTTGCCTGGATATCTAATTCACCCTTCCATAAAAACAATCCACCCATTGGTGATGTGAAACTCTCCCAATGGGGATAGCAGTTCTCAACATCCTAGAAGGGAACTAAACAGTCCATATCGAGAATGAAATCATATCCTGTCATCTCTAGGTCATAGAGGTCCCATAAGAAGTAACACCCATCAACCACAGGAGGGAACTCCTTGCACTAACTTACACTAGTCGTTATTATCCCAAACGGAGTGTCTAGCATAAATATGTCATTAGAAATAGAGATACAGATCCCACTGCTCTCCCCAATAGCGACATATATGTAACAATGGGAATACCATGTATCAAAAAGTTCTCAAGCTAAAACTGCGGAAACTAGGATAGTACCTCAAACTGTAGAGGGTTTCAGATCCTGGTCATGCTGGGTCTACTCTATAAAAAAGCCTTACCTGCACCGCTGCCATGTGAACACTGAAATGATCCTCCCTATGGAGGTCAAAAACCCTATGTTGGACCATTGTGTCCATGACCTACACCTAAGTCTAAATGGCCTGAAGAACTCTAGTTCCCAGACTGATGAAAAACAGATGGTCCTACTCTGGTACGAGGAGTCGAAACAGAACCCCAATCACAAGCTGCTGGTGAAAAGATCTGACAGAAGCGTTGAAGATTCCCCATTTTGCTGCATCATTGGTACTCCACTATGTCTCTCGAGAAATGTGTCCTCGCATTCCCACTCTTCCCACATTGGTAGAAAATCACCTGGATACTAAAATAAATATCTCACCTACTATGATCTGCACGTGTAGACTCCTTGCAGAGCTTCTTGTTGTCATTCTAAGAGGTACCATCTCTGGATGCCGAACCGCCATGCATAACAGCTCCAGAATCCCATAGACTGTGCAACGGGATCAAAACTTGTTTTACTGTAGAGTTGACGGAATTCAACCCGATGATGTTCACCTGAAATTTGATGTCATGCCTTAGAGCATCGTCAAACGTCCATTCTAGGAAAAAAATCATCGCCTCCTAGTATGGTTTTAATGTTATATTAAATTATGAATCGAAAATAATACTCCATAACTGAGAGAGTACCCTTCTCCAAACTCATGAACACTCGGGCTCGGTTGGACCTCAATGTATCTGGGTAAACGTAGTAATAGAAGGCATGATAAAACTCATCCTACACCATAACAAGATAGAATCTTGCCTGAGATATCACATCCCACCATCTCATGGAAGAATCCCAAAGCATATATGTAGCGAGCTTCACCCTCCTCTCATGAGGCATCTCCAGATTATCAGAGATAGATAGCATGGCTTCTAACCATGACTCTTCTGCCTGAGGTTCTCCATCTCCTATGATGGTTGAAGGAATTTGTTGTGGTAAAACCCGGGTCAGCTCTGCCAATGAAGGGGAAGGATGTGGTCCTCCTCATAAAGTCTGCATGAACCTCATGAATCCCTCTCGGAACAGAGCATCAACACTTGTTTCTATAATAACGGATCATGACAGGACTATCACTACAAGAGGATCTGCAGGTAGTCTAGGATCAGTCATGTATGGTGTCTGATAACTTCCCTGTAACTAGAATACAACTGGAGGACGTCTCGGTGGCATGACTCTCCATGTTCCGACACACACCTTAGTTCAGGATTGTCAAGGATTGAAAAAGAGAATTTCAATAAGGAAACATGCGAAAGAGTCCTTCATGATTGCAAAACGGGGGATACACAACATTTATAACTCATACATGGAGTGTTCCTTTATGACTCAACATGGGTGTGTACCATCGCCAACCCAGGTCATGTAACACCCAAAATGGAAGATGTGTTATCTTAATCCAAAATGTAAAATTAAATCATCTTTCCCTAACTGATTTCTTATACATATATAACACAGACGGTTCTCCTAGGATGAGACTACACGATGTGTTTGTGCCATAGACAATATGTACTAGAAATAACATCACCATCCCGTTTTATTAGTCACCCAGCTGGCTACATGGCTGATCGTATGTGACATGTTTGAGCCATACACAACCTGTACTAACTACCCAGTATCCACTCGTATCATTGGTGACATGGATGAACACATGATCTAAACACACTGGGTGTACGTTTGGTACACGGGGTGTTCCACCAATGATTTTTAAACCCTGAGTCTCTACCCCCAAATCTAGTCGAACGAGTAATGATTACGGGGTGTGTACAAGCAGTACAAGACGTGTACTTATGAAAAGATGTTCCTTACCTAACAGAGGGAAATATGGAATGTATTAATCATTACATTCCATGAATTCTGGGTTTTTCTGGATAGTAAGCCTCATAGACTTCTCCGTAACCCGGAAAAACATATAAATGAACATTAAAATGTGAATTTCTGATTTGTAAGGGCCCATACTCCCCACAAATCAAGGATTTGCATATTATTAATGTAATATATAAGTATAACATTGAAATTATCCACAAAATTATGATCCATGAGGGCCCCTAACACCTCAGGTACCATAGTTTGGAATTCATTCAAATAAAAACTTACAAAAACCAATACCCTATCAAATATTAGGTATTCTATCAATGTATATATCACAACAACATTCATATCTAGCATAACATATATCACAACAACATGGAATCATTAATGTACCCTAAATGGAATGACAAGCATGCATGACATGTGATCTCTAGCAAGTAAATATATGATGCATGAGATGCAATTCCCTCATCTCATCAGGATGCAATAGAAATAAAACCTCGAAAATATCAACAATAACATCACAAAACATGTGAAACACCCAATGATGAAATCAAATCAATTGTAATAATTAAAAAACCTATGTAACAACAATATACATGGTAAATTGGCTTCTCTATATACACAGATTATCTACTCCCAGGCACAACTTATTGCCATGTACCCATTTCTTCATATCCCTGCCTACAGGCTTCAAAAAGTAAGTCATGAAGAAATTAATTCCTCTGATACAACATTGTAACATCCTAGTTCCGGGTGGGACGCAGAGGTCCCCCGTACCCGGTTGGTCACATGGCCTCAAAATATTTTCCTGAAATTCCAGAGGCTACTGACTAACAGAGAGGGCCATGAGAATGATAGTGGGGAAACTAGGACCTCATTGGCAGATTAACGCTGCATAAATAAATAGATAAAAATAGACGAAATAGTGTTAATACCATAAAATAGTAAACATCAGAAGACTGGAGAAATACAAAAATAGAGAAAATATATAAATGAT
The DNA here is from genome assembly GCA_963277665.1 of Viscum album. Lineage (NCBI taxonomy): Eukaryota > Viridiplantae > Streptophyta > Magnoliopsida > Santalales > Viscaceae > Viscum > Viscum album. The sequence continues at coordinate 1,461,407,259 of OY728142.1, forward strand.
GCATGATATCTATGTCTAGGAAAGCAATCAAACAAGTCACAATGCTGGAATACAGTATTAATCCAAATTACAAAGAAGGCAAATTAACTAGAATAGTATTGCATGCGTTATCTTGGTCTTATACTCTCCAGCTTCACAATAATAAAGTACTTGATATAAAAGGGCACTTGCCCATATATAGACATGCAAAAACTTAATCTGTTTGGGCCCAAAAGCATGACCCAAATAAGGTGTGAGATGAATCCCAGTAGGCAACCACCAAATATCTATGCCTAGAAAGTAATTAATATATATGATAGGCAATATGCAAAATAAATTAATAAACAAGGATGTACTAAAAAGTAATCAATCCTACACTTTCAATGAAATCTATTTTATTTTATTATTTTTTAACCACAAATCATAAGTAACCCTTTGAGAAGTAATCACAGCCTAAACCCTCTGATTCAACCAATAAATCACAGCAAACCCGTGGGGAAGTAGTCACATTATAACCCCTCTTGTTCAGCTTTACCACATACTCTATCAGGAAGCACTCACCACCAATCCCCCATGAGGTATCATAACGTAACTATAGAAACACTATGGAAGAAATCAATATCCAATTCCACATGTGGTCTCACAACAAGGAACTATAGATTCTCTAAGGGAGCACAAAGTGCATCCCCCCTATGGTCTTGAAACATAAATGTAAATAGACACTCAGGAGAATCCCTCAGCATCCATTCTCTCTATGGTCTACTACACCTAGATCCATCAATCCTGTGTATGTAAATCTTTTAAAAATGATATATGGAAGCCAAAGTAATGCTCAATAACTAGTTTGACAATCAATCTACAAAATCTTACAATATGACATATAAATTCACTCTATCTTAAGAATACTAGGCATGGAAAACAAAGAAGAATAATAGGTTAGCTACACCAAATAGGACGTATTAATAAAATATGGGAAACAAATCCATAGCAAGGTATATAACCCTAGTTACAATCATTAAATCCTCTGCATAATTACACAAGGTATAGTAGGAAATAAAACGGTTAAACCCCATAAATATGTAATACCCCAAACAAGGGTATTGGGTACTTTTGTACATATAACTCAAAGACTAAATATAGAAAGGCAAAAACCACTCACCTCAACATTTTACGATCGATATTGATGAATCCTAGCCTTGGATTTGACCTATAAATCCATATATGTAGAAAAAATGTCTAAAAAGTTTAACCAAGAATATCTCCTGAAAGAAGAGAAATCAGTAAATGAGGCTCTTGAAGAAGGAATAACTTATAGTGGCGGTTCCAAAGTAATTGATGACTGTTGATTCAACCAAAGGATGTCAATTCAGGGGCTTAGAGAATAATTTCCAGCTACAGGAACTCCTGGATGAGACAAATGGAGAAGAAGGGTGTTTTTCTGATTAGACGTGGCCCCGGTCCGTTTAATGAAAAAAAAGAATGCACACAGTGTGTTCTTCAAGGGTACAAAACGTGTACTTGATTTAACCAGCATCGACATTAGGCGGTCTCCAGGTCACCCCACATGGCCATGTGCTCAACTTCTAGACGGCCATCCAATGTCTACATGCGGCAACTGGGTACATGACATGTACTTATAAGTACACGATGTGTACTCTTGAAATTTCCAGAAACTCCACTTTTCTCAAAAAACAACCAAGAAACAAGATTCATAAATGAATGGAATATCCATGGTCTTACAAAAAATTATGAATAATTATCTTTCACAATATGTTCAACATCAATAATTAAAAAATGGATGTATACGGGATACATATTATAACACCAAAAAATTTTGATAAGTAATAACCTCTTAAAATAAATTGTTTTTTAGATTACTAGTTTCACATCAAAACTCCATTCTAAATCAAACCATGATACATTTAATATAGAAAAAAATAATAAAATCCAAGATAAATCAAAATATAACATATGAATGAAATATGTAACATTATTAAGGAATATACGTTTGGAAAAAATCAAAAGGTAAATATATGTACAATTAAAATTTTAAAATTATCATTTTGATTTAAAATTATGTTCATCACATCACTAACAAATATGGATTTATATAGAAAATTACAAATATAATAGATATTTTGAGAGGTAATTAAATTAAATAAATTGTTATTGTGTTATTTTGTAGGATTTATATAAAAATGAAATATATTTTTTATAAATATTTTCATTGGAGATATTTTCTTTAGAAGTAAGGTCATTGGAAATATAGAAATTGGATATATTTCATTCAGTATTCATGTATAAGAAATGTATATATATGATGAATAATTTGTAGTAAGAAATGTAAAATAATATAATATACAAATGATAAATAATTTAATTGGAATATTTTATTACAAAAATATATTTTCATGTGTTATAAATGATTATTCTTGTAATTAATGAATGAATTCAATAAAGATGATTAATCATGATGAATAATTTTTAACATACATAAATATAATCCATGATATATTTAATGGATTATCAAAAATATAAATTTACTTATAGAAATCCGATTAAAAATAATTTATTTAAAATTTTCCATTAAATATTTATTAAATGTTTTAATTCAAAATATAAGTTTATACGATGTAAAAATATATATATAAACAAATTATATATATTTCAATTAATTATTTATCATTCACATGCATATTCTTCTTTAGCATTGTATAAAAATAAATAGATTTTGTTGTTAAAAATTGTTTATTTCTATATAAAATAATGCATTATGAGTATTTATATTATATATAATTTTTATCCCATTAATAATTTTTTGTTTTATAAAATAGAAGTAATACATAATTTAATATTATTTAATTATACAAGAATATTTTCTATACTATTTTTAGATGGTTAATTTTTTGGTGAGTGAGAAATATATAATTTTTAGAAACACAATTTTTTTTTATGAAAGCGCCATGAAAAAAATGAAATAACTTTTTATGAAACTATTTTTTAACCAATAATAATTTATATATTTAAAATTATAAATATAATTTTATTGATATTATTTACTAAACCGATATTTTAAATATAGGATCATATGAATAATTTTTTTGGAAGAAATTATCTTTATGTATTTTACGTTTATAATTTAAGTGCTTATTTTTGTGAAATAATGATAATTAATTTTATAAATTTTTTCCATATTTATATTAATAAAAAACAAGTCATATAATAAAGGGGAAATTTTTTTTATATAAATATATGTTATAGACATAAAGAGAATTTTTTACTGCGATAAAAAAAAATTACGGTAAAAATTGGAATTAATGGGAAAAGACTAAAATTTTAAAATACTTATACATTATTTAAGTCAATAATAAGTGTATGAACAAAGCCTTATCTGAACTCCATTATTTCCCAATTTGGATCCAATTTCATTTTAATGTAATATTCAATTAATATAAACTAATTAGTATTTACAATTTTTCAAATCCTCTCCCATAAAAAGGAAATCATCGCCGACCACATTATCCTCACGTCATATGGAATTTATTTTAAAAAATATCTTCTAAAATATATCTAAGATACACAAATACTTGATTTATAGGTTATATATTTATGAAAATACAATATATTAATATCTTAATTAAAATTTCAAAGGATGTATCCTAGGGATTAATGTAAAAATTCCCAGTCACACATTTAAATTTATATTTGATTATATCTTTTTAACATAACTATAATAATATTATGACATAAAAATAAAATGGAATATATATTATTTTTATTCTAAAATATTTTTATATTTATGTAGAAAATATTATCAACCTCCCCTCATTCATTAGAAAATGGAAACTTCTCCATTGCAATGCACGAACATCCAACTCAATGGAAATTGTCATTCGTCTCTAATAACCTCCTAAAATGAATGTATAAAAAATTATTGATGAATATATATAATATTATGGGGTAATATATTTAATGAAAATTATTATGTAATGATACACCAATATTTTTTGGTCATTAAAATGAAATCTATTTGTATTATTTATTTACCCAAGACAAGCTCGTCATATATTCAATCCCCACTTACAATGTTTATAATTTATAATATATTATTATTTGGATTCATAAAATATTTAAATAATATTGTTTAACTACCTTTTATTATATAATTTTTTTGACCTTGTTATCAAATAATGGGGCCCAACTTCAACATTATGAATCATTTTATTACTAATAACTAATTTCTTAATTTGAAGAGAACCCCTTATATGGCTGAGGGTGAACCCAAAAAGACATAAAAGAAATGAAAAAAAACCATTCTTCCATGGTCCAAGATTTCAAGGAAAAAATTAATTAATTCCAACATATAAAACACCACACTGAGTATAAAAAAATTAATATGAGTTCCACCTAATTATATATGTTTTCCATGATATCTCATGCAAGGATGCACGTTTCTGGTGCTGATAAAATTGAAATACCCATTCAGATGATCAAATCCTGATATTGATGACTAGTTGGAAAGTCTCTACTTGAAATCTCATTTAGAGCAGCCCCTTGTATGTAAACTGGTTTTAAAGGCCCTCAAATTGTGAACAGTAGGGCCAAAAAGAAATTCCAACCAAAAAATACATTCAAAGACATAAAAAATTATTGAACAACCCATGGAAAACCTTTAAAAAACTAGAAACATCCCTCGCCAATAATAATTCATGAGTCTTCTGCACTTCTACTAAAGAAAGATTCTCAAATGAAACCTGCAACACTCCCTGTGACTCTCAACATCATCACATATGTAGAAACAATCAATTGAAAATCAAAGGAATGTGATGGGATTCCATAATCATCTTGGACTTGATGATCCAACGCCACTATGGGGAAACATCACTACTAGGGTAGGAGGGTTGTTCCAGACCCCTTTAAACTAGAAACATTGTTCTGGGAATGGATTCACTCAGATCTAAATCGTAGATGGACACACACCGGAGTTTGAATAACATAACCATGAGAAGTTGGGGAGATGACAAGTGGGGAGATATAGAAACATGTCGTCTGTAGCACAACAGTTGATCTTGTACTTCAATGACATCATAACAATGTCTGTGAATCAAAAAATTAATAAACTAATAGAAAAAGTCCCAGAAAAGATGCAATCCAGAATTAGTAACTCCCTCCCCCTCTATGCCACTCTAGGGCAGACAACGACAACACCAGAAGCAAAAATCCTTGCCAGAGTAGTCGCTAATCCATGCCAACATCAAGCCCAAATCCAGAAACAAATTTGAGCCGCACCAGGAATTATGAATCCATAAACCACATAGAACCTTCACTGATCCATGTTGACTTTGATCCAAGATCCAGAGCATGCCGACACCTAGCCTCAGTAAGCCACTCTATAGTAGGGGAGGATGATACATCATAGAATAACCCAAAACTCCATGAGAGAATGGGTAGCCACAACTAAGAGGTCTATTTCATATTAGTGGGACTCTTGTGAAAGGTATGAATGATTTACCAAAAAATGATACTATTAACATATGCATATAGAAATAAGCATATAAAAATAATTTATGTCCAAAGAATGATTATTATTTAAATATACAAACGTTAATTGGTATGTATAAGTTTAAAAATAGAAGTTATTAATATGGTTAGAATGCTTTTATTTTACGATAACATTATTTCATCAAATTCTGGTGTAATAGGTGGGGTTTTTCCATTCAATATAATTTTAAATTTTTGTTCGTTATGACTACATTTATATTAAAGTAAATATTATATTTTTTTCATTAAAAAACCCATATTTTATTACTATATGGTTCTAATAGGGTTTTACGTTTCCTCCTATAGTTCTGATCTATCATTGGTTCATAATTCACAAGATGTGATGCTAGTATTAGAAACTGACATGGAAAATTATTTTTTGTTATGAATCTACTTCCACCATTTCCATATTATATATTTTGATTCAAGGATGATATTATATTTTTCATCTATTATATAATATGTTATTTTAAAATTTATTTTAGTGTGTTTTAAAATTAAATTTATTTAATACTTTTCTATATGGTCATTTTGCACCATCCTTGAACTTCATTACAATGATCGAAAATAATCTTCTTTTTCAACATTTTCACTACATATAAAATATCCCTCCACCATCAAAAATTTTATTTCATAAAATTCCCATATATGTTTTCATTTTTTCCAAATATATTTATATTCAGTTTTTCTATAATATTATATCAAATGATATAAAAATTGAGAAGTATTCTCTATTAGTCTTTCTCCAAGTGAAATTTTATTCTCTAATGTAACAATTTCTACCTATTTCATCATTTATACATAAATTTTTATATAATAGGTATATAATATACATCATTAATAACAAGTTTCCATTTCTAAACACCTTATCAAATAATATTGAAAAATTTCTTCAATCATTGTCAATTTTTATACCAAAATCTAATACATTTATCCATGTACAAAGCAGAAATTCATATTAAAGAAACCAATTCAATTAAAAAATACACATTTTAATTTCAAAACCAATCATAATACAATATAATATTCAAATTTAGTTTTTTATTACTTTCCAAAATTACTTTCCCTGTTCTTTTAAATTGTTAAAAAATGACCAAATTAATTATAGTTTTAAATTTAACTTTGAAAACTACAAAAAACAACACTTTGAAAACATTCAAAAACATATAATGGTATTTTAATACATTAATCCTTTCCATGGATATCATTCCTACTACACATCCCAATCAGTATTACCATTCACTATGCTTGAATACATGATAACATTTACTCACCAAAAAACAAAATCTAATTAAAAAGATAGAAATTATTTGTTTAAATGAATGGAGAAGGCGGTTTGAGATCAAATGTTAACACTCAAAAAATATAAAATATTGTGGGTAATCTTTTATCAACCATGTACTTTTTCAGTGGGACATTAAAACTATTTTATATTAATATTTTCATTATGAAAATTGGGTATAAACATAGAAACATTAATAACACTGTATAAATAGAGACAAACCCACGAAAACGACAGGATAAACTATGAAATTAAATGAATAACATAAATATAAAAAGATGTTTTATATTGTCACCATTAGATTTCTAATTACAAGGATATTAAAAAAACTCTCAAATGAATCAGGGGAGTATAACCCTGGAGAAAGTGAGGGATGAGAGACCTCTATATTTTATGAGGACGAGCCTCCCACTGGAAATTTTCATCATAAGAGTGGTGGGGGAGTGGTGGTAAAATTTTTCTTTTTTCCCATCATAAAAATATAAATATGTCCCACAAGTAAGATGTTATTTGGCACAATGTCCATCTAGTGAGTGCGACAAGAACTAACTACCTACTTGAAGCCTAGAAAATATCTAATGGACCATTTTTATCTAGATTGTGAGACTATATAATTATTATATAGTACTAGGACCTCTTACAACCCTTCAATTTATCATTTTATCCCCAAATATTCCCATTAGTGTCGAAGACCATTGTTCTATGTACCAGAACTATAACAACCCAAACTTTTATCAATGCATTTTATTCCAAAAAATTTTAATTTCATATAGTATAATCAAATAAAATCACAATTGGATACACAATTCCATGTCAGGCTTAAATTAACTACAAAATTCGATTAGACATTGATGAATAATTTTTCAAGTTTTGTTATTTTAATTTTGAAAATATGATATACACATTTGTGATCAGTAAGCTATTTGGAGTCAGATATGACGAAGATAATTTTTTTTAATAGTAACATACCCTTATTAATTATATTGTTACCCATATGAATAGTAATATGCTGCTTATGAATAGAAAATTTCCCATGTGATTTGCAACATTATTAATAATAGTATAGATACAATTTATCAATTTTATAAGTGTCAATGTGATATAATTACATTATAGTGTTAGTAATTTTTATAAGTCATCAATATTTAATTATTAATTTAATAATTTATTTTCATAAAATTTATTCGTAATATTTTTTTAAGTCTTCTGAATATATTGTAATTAAATGAGACAATAATAAATTTTTTTAATTTTTTGAAAACATATTTAAATTTAGAATTAATATTTTACATTTAAATTATAGTTTTAACTAAAAATTAAATTACAATTTTGTATAATATTATTTTCATAAAAGTTTTTTATTTATTAATTCTGTACATCGAAAATTGGTTAGGGTAATGTTTTGATATTTTTTTGAAATACATGAGTTTTTAGTGTATAGGGAATTTTGATAATTTACTAAATATGTTAATAAATTAATTTCTACATCATGTTTGACTCATGGCTGATGTAATGGGCCATTGGTTTGAATACATATATCTTATTTACTATATTTATTCATGGATTCATCACTATTTCATTTCTTGAGGGAAATTAATAAACTAATGATTAAAATTTTGAGAAAACAAACATACCCTCCACTATAAATTCAACCCCACAAAACCTCATTTTCTTCCACCTATCATGGTTTGTTCTCACTTTATATTCTGATAAAATCTCCTCCCACTATCCTCCCCCACGTCCAAAATCCCTTGGTATCAAAAAATTACCAAAACCTATTACCTAAGGAGGCTCTCAATGAAAATATATTCAAGAGGTAATTTTTCTATATTTTCATTCATTTTTAATTCAAATATCATTTATTTTCTTCTCTATCATCATATTATATTATCCTAATATTCTAATATAAAAATTTTATGATATCTCTAATATGATTGACATTCAGGTATTATATAATTTTAATGGAATATTATTCATTATGATCCTCACTCAATCTCTCTCGCTTCTATTAAAATGATATTGTTTCTCTTGATGTGTTAATTTACCAATGTCATCGGCGACGAACATCCATTGTCATTCAAAACCTTCATACCTATAAATAAAATAATTAAATCGATGAAAAAATATTTTAATATGTACGTTTTAACCCATTTTATTTTCTGGAAAATTTTTTTATATATAATACAAAATGTGGAATCAAACCATGTTTGTTATAATCCCAAAACCTCTAAAATTTACCCAAAATGATCATCATTAAATATTAACTAATGGATCTTATTCATAAAAAAATTCATTATAATATCATTAGAACTCATGTAAGATCATTAATATCATTTAATATTAATTATGGATGTTTATAATTGTTCTAAATGATCTTCATTAAATGTGTACAAGTCAACCACTCATGAAAAATAGGAAAAAGAACACAACCAAATAATGAATGTATACACTGTAACTCATAAAATAACCTATAAAAGAATTTAATAATACCATAATGAATCATAATCAATTATAAAAGGTTCTAGATTTTTTAATTATTTATTATAATATTTTTATACAGGACATTATTGTGAATAATTCATTCGTATACAAGGTAAGTGAAATTTTCAAACCAAACTTTAATTCATTGGGATATCCCCTTTTCACACTATTTTCTTTATGTTTATTCCATCAAAATAACTTATTCATAATTATATTACATTTTCTGTTATATTAATACTTTCCACTAGAGTTTAAGTCAAACATAATGTTTTCTAATAGAACTCTTCTTTCAAAAACACAATTATTACTTCTCACTCAAGCTTGATGGTCCTTGCATCATTTGTGTTATTCCCTATTTCATTTGGTATCCCAAAGTTTAAGAATTTTTTCCTTATGAAGTAAAACCCATTACCTTCCATGGGTTGTATTATGTCCAATATTGATATAAGTTATGTGTGTCTGGCATGATAATATAATATTTATGATGTGACGGGTTCTCCAAGAATTATATAGCACTCAAATGCATTGGGAAAAGTGAATAACCTCATATTTAATGTGAAGTATGGGTTAACATGATGCTATATTTGTTCCGAAATATATGTGGTATATACCATAATTACATGATTTTTCATTTTTAAGCATTTCTACATTCATTTTTATTATTCAATGCTTCTTCCCATGATTATTATGATAATGTTATAATTATGCTAAGCCCATGTTATATTGTTTCATGTTATTATCTATCCTTTAAATGGGATTTTAGTTCACCCACTTTGATGTATATCCTTAGTTGACTACTTCTACAAAAGATATTTGATGATCCAATAAGAAGCTATTGAAGAATGAATTAAATAAATGTCTTGTGTGGTTAATGTTATGTGTGGTCATTTATTTCCCAAGACACTAAACTATAGGATCCTCAAATTGTAATGTTTTTATGTTTATTATTATTAAAATGATGAAAATGTAATGTTATAAATTTAGGTTTGATATTTTAAAATCATTATTATAATATCTATAGTGGCCATTTAATTTCCTACATTTCTTTTACATAATTTTAGTGTTAAAAACATAAAAACATTACACATCAAGCACCACAAGGTTTAGTGTATTTTGAATTCTAAGACCATACATAAAATTTTCATCATAAAACATTTATTTAATTACTATTTCTATGTCTTATTATTGGATCATGAGTTCTCCTTAGTATAATTAATCACCTGAGGATACACATAAAAAGGGGTGATCTAAAATCCATGTAAGAGGATAGATAATAACATGAAACAATGAAACATGGATTGAGAATTATCATAACAACATAATCATAATCATGAGATAATGCATTAGATAATATCATATAATGGGTCAATGCATAAAAATTAAACATCATATCTTAGTGGTCATCTTCAACACATATTCGTGAATAAAACTAGCATCATGTTCATGACAACATTACAATACTCATGAGGTTCATTACATTACGAATTTTATAGAAGTACTATATATTTCTTAGTGCACCTGTCACATCATAACAGTTACATTATCATGCATGCCACACAGAAAATATATCTATATTTAACATAAAACAACCTATGAAGTGGAATCAGTTTAAGTTACTTAAGCATACATTAATTAACATTGGGTTCCTAATTAAATGAGGGAAGAACATACATGATACAAGTACTAACAATCTTGAGTGAGAAGTAAAAAGGGTGTTTTTGAAAAGAATATTTATAATGGGAAAAATTATGTTAATCATAATCTCAGGTGGAAAACATATATATACAATAAAATTTATGATAATAATTATTAAATGATTTTTATTGAATAACCATAACGAAAATAGAGTAAAAATAGAAACCCCAGAAATAGAAAGATGGGTTCAAGAAATCCCCTTACCTCTATTAGAATTCAATCATCATTTTAATGTTCGAAATAATCACATTAGATTAAATAATATACAAATATTTTACATTTAATTCGTGAATATAATTTATTATGTTATTATTATTTTCTTTTATAGGACATTGGATGAGTTATTGTGTTTAAATTCATTGTTCGGGAGTATTCTTTTTCGTATTTATCATGAAAGTTTCACATCTAAACATGAATAGAAATTCTTGTAGAAAATTGACATCCATACTTTAATTACATGGTTTAAACGATCTTCTAGGAGTTTAAATTTTCTTATAATGAATATGTTTATGAGGATTAATTATTAGTTAAAATTTAATGATGATCATCATGGGTTAATTTGGTGGGTTTTTATTTACAAAGAACATTATTTGTTTTATCATTTAGTATTATGTAAAAATCATGTTTCCATAACCTAAAAGGGGTTACAATATTCATATTAGAATTTTTTTTAAATATTTAATGTATTTATTGAGTTCCTTTAATGAGTAGAAGGAAAATGGATGTGCATCGCCCATGATCTATGTAAATTAAGGCATCACGGGCAACAATTTAATTTTTATAGACAAAGATAGAGACAGGGAGTAATATAATGAGAAATATTTTTATAAAATTATAGATTACTAGTATATAATTCACACTAGAGTTATCATGACATTTTATAAAAATATTTTTTAAAAAAAATAATTAAAATATTCATTAAATAAACCTGGCATATAAAAATTCAAACATTATAATATAATTATAACAAGTTTTCCCTTATATGATTTATAAATTATAAATATACTATCATTGGTACGGTTTTAACAACGATTGTCAATTTAATATTCATTAGGATAATATTACTATTCATAAGGGCAACATTACAATGCATAAGTGTATGTTACTATTCATCAAAAACTAATTCTGTCCTATAGAACTACAAAATGATTAATGATTAAAACATTGTAAGTCATATTTTCAAAATTCAAATCACAAATGTTCCAAAAATATGTTTAAAGGAAACATAAAATTTTTTAGTTTATTTAAACATGACTAGAAAATGTGTTTCCAAATGAGATTTTATGTGCTTAATCAATATGAAATTTCTACTAGAAGTGAAAAATTTCATTGATAATTTATTGGGTCATTACAAACACTCTTAGAAAATTTTTCTGAATATTTTTTATAAAACAAGAACATACACTTCTTGAAAAATTGATGAATTTATAGGAAACTCCATTAACCTATATGGGAAGAAATTTTGAAAATAATCCACTATAACATATTTATTTCCAGAGAAGTTAAAATGTTTGTGCATCCACATACCCTATGCTATATTTTTCATTGACTCCCATTCAATGGTCATTTTCCATTCCCAAACATCTAATGTATACTCAAGACATTGACTCCAAGACAAGGTGCAACATCCATCAAAAACATGATCCATGAAACATTTTCAACAGATACATTACGATTTTTCTTACACTTGACCATCCATCATGAAACAAAAATAATCTCATCATTTGATTATATTCTAGTAATATGTTCCTCTAAACCATGTGATATACATTATGATGATGATTTTTATGTCTATTCATTTCCAATAACAAAAAAGGTTATTGATTCTATACTCCCTCATTCGTGTTACATAGAATGTGTTATTTCCAAATTACCATATACATAAACACATAAGGATTATAGATATATTTTAGTATGGATTATTTTTACTTAATAACACAATATAAATACTGATAACAAATTTCCAAGAACAATACAAGACACTATAATATTTCCCCAATGCCGAGTTTGGTTCTTGTAATATTCTCACAAATTCCAATAAAATATTTTAGAAGTTTATTAAATCCTACCACATCAATTTTAATTCACAAACCCATGTGATTCAAACCTGAAAAAATTTTCATAACAATTCTTATCTTCAACAACCAATGGATTATCAACTCCACTGATCAATAATAGAGGGTTCATGTGATACCATTTACATGTCAAATCGATTTGTACTCAAATTTCAATTATATTTGAGAGGGATATCCTTTAATGTATGTAATTGTAATCATTGGTTACTATTACACATTAACATTCTATAGTCCCTAGTATCATTGGATTACATAAAATACCTGAATTTCCATGAATATTCTTATTCTAAATTTAATTCCACATAAAACATCCAAATTTAGTATTTTAATGAAATCCATACTTATTTCGAATTCATTTTATGACATAATATTTATTCAACCACATCCTATCATGACCCGAAGCACAAAATCTGGCCTATACATCGATAAACCATTTGAAACCACTCATTCCCATCTCCTACTATCAAGTGGATGGAGACTAGTGATGAGTAAGTATATCATGTATATGGGAGGCCTTAGCCTATAATTTCTATACAAACCAAATATTAAATTTCCTATATAATATAAAAATGTAATGTGAACACGATAGAAAAAATTAAATCATATATATCCCACATCAAATTATGAGACAATTACGAGAATGTAAAAGGTTCAAATATATGGAAACAAAATCTATAATAATTTTGAAACCTTCTATGAATGACGATACAACTATCAAATGAAACAACTTGAAATATTCATTATATATCTAGATCAAATATGCTTCATGATATCTTATTGAATCTAGACCTCCATCAAAAATCATGTAATCATAAAAATACAATATATTTATGAGAAAATTCACTGCAGGGTTGAGTATAAAAAATTCTAGTATGATACGCTCAAATCGAAACTCATAAATCATCTAGTAAGTAGTCAGCTCATCAACCCAAGGAATGTCAATCCAAATATCCGCAAAAACAATTGGAAAAAATATATACTCATGATAGAAATTATGTTTCAAATGAATGGTGTAAACATTTATCCTTCCTATGATCATTCTCTTGGCATCATGATAACCCTTTTTTAGGATAAATTACTCCTCATGTTAGGTAAGACAAAAAACTCACATGAGATGTAGTTCTTGTAGAGTCTCACCTAGAAGTCTGTTTTGGAACTCCTAATACATTAATCCATATATAGTGGATCTCAACGGAGGAATCTTGACTATTTTTAAAACCATACCTATATTAACATTATATGAATGGGATAACATGATCGTGTATATTATTTATGAAAATTTTATAAATACCACAGATGGAAAACAATAGAGAGACTGATAAAGGATCACACACTAGGTCAGACAAAGGTATTGAATAATTGAATCTATAAATAATCATAGAGAGGTGATAATATCATATTATCTGTATGTAATAAGTAAATTAACCCTAATAGGGATAAATTAAAAAGAGAAACCCTATTGATACTTCTCTATAATAAATATGAAAAGAGTATCACTATACCGTAGAAAATGTATGATGCTTTTACTATATGTACACAATTTATCATTTCTAACATGGGATTTCCAATGTAATTTGGATTTTTCCCATTTAGATTCGATTTTCCACATGTACCCTGGTTTCTTCCATGTACATGGCCATGTCTAGGTACTCCACTTGTGTTAGAGTACTAGGTTATGCCATTATAATCTGGCTATGATAGTGTACCTAGTAATGCATATTCCCAAATACCTCAGGGGTACAAAATGAGTCACTATTCACTTGTTACAAAATATATCAAAATTATTACATGCAATATGATATTTAATTTCCATGAATCTATATATATCACTTCTAGTTGATTACAATTATTTTGTTCTTTAGACTATATGTTATGCAGTAATTGATTTTCATAAAACAAGGAACTTTACAAGTGGTTATAACATGTAATTTATATTATTGGATCCAACTCTAATATAAATATGGATCTAAAATTTTGTCTAGACCACACCAAATACATAATTTGTAGTCGGATTATGGTCACCCTTTACCTTTGCAACCGTTCATCATTATGGCTCTTCATCAGAACCAAAAACCAATAAACTAAAGTACTCTGATTCCTCCATATGTATTTAGTGGTTTTTTATACCCTAATCCTCTCTATTATTCTTTATTCTTGATAATGGGAATTATCTTTTTCATTGATGAATGATTACACAATGATTTTCTTCCATGTAATTTTCAAACCACTTAACAAGGGAAATCACACGATGATTGGAAAAAAGGATGGGATTAATAGAAAAAGAAAACAAATAAGAATGAACCTCATCCCTTGATTATGTTGTCCTGAATCTATTTATGATTAAAATAATAATAATTTCCAAATAAAACCAATTACTATTCTTTGGGGAGAAACCAAAAATCATAAGCATGATTGACCATTGAATAAAATTGTTACTAAATTTTAATAAAATTCTTCATGGGATAAAAAATGACAAAATAAACTAACTTTGAACAACTACCAATATTGAGTTTGTATCAGTCAGGGAATAATTATTCCCACACATTTATGTCATTTAAGATATCCAAGAACTATGTTTTCATATAAAATCCTTGGAAAATTGAACACAGATATTCAATTAGGGTGTCGTTCGAAAAACACTCCTCATATGTCCCAATTTTCAATCCCTAGTATTTTGTGGATGAATATGGTGCTTAATTATTAGTGGTGATTAATATAAAATTGTAGGTCATCGTGAATAACTAACATAATAATTCATTAATTAATTAGATTATATTACTAATCGTCCAATGACTTTATATAAGACAAAAAGCTACACATGTAATTTTTATATCACACCTAGGGTGAAAATTTATTTATAAAATTAATGATTAGGTCAGTTCTCAAATCCTAGAATTTATTTGGGACTTATTCTATTATTGTAGTAATTTTTTTATCATGTTATTCATGATTATTTTTATATCTATATAGAGCGTCCATGGGCCCCAGAATCACACATCGTCTCATGGCCTAAATTAGAAAATATTTTTTAAAATATTAAAATATATTACAAGTAAATCATATAGTTATTACCTTCTCAAAAAATCAAGGATTATCATCCAGATATGAAATATTCCTAATTAAAATGATGTAGATGTTGATGTCACAATTGGTTCCCCTACTCTCATGTGTTCTTCTGAAAATTCTCATGATGAAACTGGAGTTTCACTCACAATGTATATTATCCTATCATTCTCCCAAACAATAATGGGTACTCTATATATATAGTTCCATCCTTGAGGTACAAATAACATCAGTCAATAATATCTGATAGTTCTTCCAGATACCTTCTTAGATGCAACACATGGAAGAAATGGCATACCCTCTCTAACTATAGGTGTAGTGTTATGTGGTAAACCATATTACAATCCCTATAAAATATCTATAAATTGACTAATAAGTCTCATCTATAACATGTTATCCATACCAATCCTCTATAATTATAATCAAGGTGATTCATTTCGACCCACATGGTCTCCCAAATATATATAAAGAGGCCTCCATCATTGGTATGAATATATATTATATTGTCTTTTGGTAGTCCTCATATCCTCGTTGATGATTTCTAATTACATTTTCATCACTCACATGAACTATGGGACCTTTGGAGATGACCCAATAAATCATTTCAACTTCTCGGTGACTTGAAGGGTCCCCAAAACATGGATTGTAATGGTTCCATTCTGATTGTGGAATGGTATATGATGTTGTCTGAAAACAATTCCAAGGGTAAGTGAGCCCCAAAAAATATCCTAAGTCAAATATTTAATCCAAAAGAACGTATTATAGAAAAACTAATCCTAGTATAAGACAAGTCACAAAATAGTATATATTCAATAACCTCTTATAGCTATATAAAGATGATAGAAATAAATATCTTAGGCCATAACTCTAGAAAAATATTGTAATGGCCCGGACCTCTCTGGTCCACGTCTTTGTGAAAATGCGGTGTTGGAGGTGTTCCGGGAGGTCAAAGTGAATTATCCCCCAGCCGCGCCCTACCAGTAGCATGGTCTACCGGTAGCCGCAGCCTACCAGTAGCTCGGTCTACCGGTAGCTCGGACTACCGGTAGCCGCAGTCTAACAGTAGCTCGGCTAACACTTTTCCAAATTTCTAGTTCTGTGAATAGTGTTTCCAGAATCCTAAGAGCTACCGATTCCTTTGCCAAATTTCTAGTTCTGTGAACAGTGTTTGCAGAATCCTAAGAGCTACTGATTCCTTCCTTTGCCAAATTTCATGTTTGAACAGTGTTTCCAGAATCCTAATAACTACCGATTCCTTTTCCAAATTTCACGTTTGAACAGTGTTTCCAGAATCCTAAGAGCTATCGATTCCTTCCTTTGCCAAATTTCATGTTTGAATAGTGTTTCTAGAATCCTAAGAGCTATTGATTCCTTCCTTAACCAAATTTCACGTTTGAATAGTGTTTCCAGAATCCTATGAGCTACCAATTCATTCTTTTGCCAAATTTCACGTTTGAACAGTGTTTCCAGAATCCTAAGAGCTACCGATTCTTCCTTTGCCAAATTTTGAGTATGTGAATAGTGTTTCCAGATTCCTACACTTTTTCCCCTTTTGATATTTCCTTTCACGTAAAATACATTTAAAGCCTTATTTAAAGGGATCATAAGGCCGTTTAAAATTTCATTAATCCTATATTAATTATTCCTAAGTCCATGATGTATTTACATGGTAAAACTGCATCGGTTAATGTGATCCATTTTTAGTGGAGAATTAACTGGATCTTAAACTGTCGCCCCATTAAATCTTCAAAAAGGGACGAGATATCATTCTCCCTTGTTCTTTCCCTTTTTACTCAACTAAGAGGCACTAGAACCTTTCAATCCTTTCCGTATGAGTTGCACAATCAATCTTTACTCCTAGGATTGGTTCTGCTCTGTTTTGGATGCAACCGAGCCGTGTCGATTAATCTTCGATATAAGGTATGTTGTATCATCATTATTTTGGGGTTTATCTTCTCCTATACTCCTTTCCATGATTATACCCTGTAATTTCCAAGACTCTAATGGGTTTTCTTGGGGATGGTTGGTACTGTCGTACCGCAGCATCCTCCGGTGGATGCAGTTGTCGCGAGGGGAGGATCGTGACCTGTTGTGTGGGTAAAGAATGTGAGGAACTGTTTGAGGTAGGGGATTCATGGCTTCTCTAATTGTATATGTGCAATCGTAGAATTAGAATGATTTATCCCTTTGGATAACAATGAAATTGACCTAATTAAATACTTGAACCAGATTAAAAGAATTGGTTGATCGCATTTTGTTGCTTTATACCGTGATAATGGTTTGCCTCATGTTTTCCTAGATATAGAGATATCTATGTTTTCTTCGATTTTTTGTTCGTTAATGATAGAAATTGATAATGCATGTAAAGACTGGATTAATTGTTAATTAATTGGCTAAAGATAAAGAGGCATGTAAATTAATCTGGTTATTGCCGTTGCTGTAGTTGTTCTAATTTGAGGATAATAAAATTAGGGAAGAAAGCATGGTTATTTAATTGTGATAGCTTGCTGATTAGGTATCCGTGATTGGAACCTACGAATAAAAAATCTGCCAATTCAATATGGATTAAAGAACAGATTATGTGGGAATTTCTAAAGGGGTTCTGAGTTACCCTCTTGTTTGCTAAATGGTCAAGAGCCCATGGTTGTGATTGTTGTTTTTCTACTGCTTGTGATGTGATGTGAGCCTGGATGGCTGTTGTGATATGTGGAGGCGTGGAGGCCTTGTGGTTACGGCAATGGATGACACCGAGAGTGGCGATATGCATCAATTATGCATGTGGGTGTCGGGGAGGACACCAGGGGTGATGGAATGGTATGGATGCGGTTGCTGGATGCTTGTGGTTTTCTTTGAATGTTAATCTGCTTTTCTTTTCCCCACTGCTCAAGGAAGCTGGTCTCGCTACCCTTCTTCCGAAGGAGGCGAAGACGCGTGGGGTATGCCACGTGCTTTCCATGTTTAGACTCTCGAGGGAAAATGGGTATGTGCTCTTTCTATATGCGGCAAAGAATCAATGGGTAGTATATCTACTCACCGTGTTGAGCCACCTTTGTGTTTAGTAGCATAGGATGCTTTTCTAGAATGCCTGGGAATGTGGGAAAGTAACTCTATAATGAATGTTTGATTAAATGGTGAAAATCCATGGGGATGGAGATACTGGAATTTTAAAGGTGATGTCAATCTTAAAAGGAGCAGTTGTTTTTGAATGTGATGCCAATTCAGTTTAATGTGGAATTGTTCATTCTTAATTAATGTTTAAAGAATTAAATTAACGTACAGTGGAACTGATAAAATGAGAATGGAGTAATCTAATGAAGCTCTTCAAATGTTTGTGTTCTTATAGGATACCTAGTCTTTGAAGTAGCATCCTGGAGTCTGAGAGACGTTAGCTGTAGTTGTATCTAAAACTAGGTAATGCCCATAGTGTGGATGTGAGTTACATATATATTCTGTACTTTTTGTGTTTCTATATGCTACTCCACCCTGTCGGTAAGGGAAACTGACACCCCAGGGATTCTGAGCCCTGGGGGGTGTTTTCCCCAACATTCTGATGGGAGGTTGAATGGCTGACTACCCCCTTTGGCCCTGCTCTCTTATCTTGGTAGATACTTGTGCCATGAGGCACGGTGGTTAGTTACCCCATATATGTGTGTAGAGGGCTGTAATGGCTTATGTTTATTCACACACATATATTCTAGATATAGTATCCTATGAGCTACTATAGGTGTAATGTGTATAGGCTATGATGGCTTGAGGATCCTTACTCGGAGTATGGGCTGTAATGGCTTGAGGTATTATACCCGACGTATGATACATGTTATGCGGGATGTGGTGGCTCCCGGAAACTACCTGTTTACTTTTGGTTGGGAGGACGGTGTGGTGCTTTTCCCAGGTGTCTGCGGGCAAGACTATGTGGTGAACGAGGTGCAGATTGTGGAGCTTAACCCATGTGTCTGCGGGAAAGCCTTTGGAGAGAGATGGACAAGACGTATATCGTTGGGGCAAAGCGGCAAACCAGTGGGGAAGTAGTAGCGGGGTACCCTTGATATTCTTTACTATATTCTATATTCGTGTATGCGTTACTTGGTGAGAGTAGCCATGGTGAGGTTGGGAACATAGTATACCTGTTTAGGTTATGAGTTAGTTTCACTTGTTGTTCACTGGGCTTTAGCATGCTTTCTTTACTTTTTCACGAGAGGCTTGGGGAGGATCCTACTGAGTATACTGTTATACTCACCCTATGTACATATAAACTGTTTTTCAGGTCACTTGGAGAAGGCTGGAGATCAAGCTGGTTACTACTAGCTTGCGGTTGGAGGAGGAGCTGTTCAGGCTTGTGGTCGATGCCGTTTTAATTTCTTTTGGGTACTTTTAGTTTTCCCTTTCAGTTGTAGTACTTTGTCATGACATTTCATATATGTACTCGAATTTCATTTATATTTTAGTTATGAGTTGGAGTTTATTGGAGTCTATTCTATCTCTCTTTTCTGCATGTGTTCTCTTAGAGGGTAATGCCTCCCATTTGTATGTTTATTATACCCTCGATGCTAGTCTCCAACCCGGGGCCTACTGGAGGCGGGACTCGGGGGGTCATTATCTCCCTTCCCACATTACCGGCCCAGGAGGGGTACACATTGTGGGGAGGGGGTCGTGACAGAGTGGTATCAGAGGTCTGGATGAAGGATAGGATGGAGTTTGGAGTTAGGAACAGGTGAGGATGCATGGGAAGGTAGGGCAACAGTGTTATTCATGTTTAGAAAGTGGGGTAAACACTGGAGACTGGCAGACACATAGGCGTTTAGGGCCCCCTATGATCTGTTGGACGGACCTTTAAGTTTTCGATGGCTACTAAACAAAGTGATACCGGTTGCAGGGTAGAGACCTAGGAAAGGATCATGCATCATTATTCTTTGTCCCTGTGTTTGAATGGGTAGACCTTGGGATAGGTAACCTAAACATAATAAAACAAAACAATTAATTAATGTTGAGTCTTCCGTATTCCAGGCTTAGGAGTTCTAACAGTTGTTATTTTACAGGTATGGATCCAGGTCGACGTCCTCGTCAGGTTTGCGCAGAAGATGCCCAGCAGGCTGTTCCAGCAGATCACCGCCGAGTAGAGGTTGACGAAGATGACACTTGGAGGAATACACTTTGAGAGTTTCAGCGCCAGAGTCTAAAGAAGTACGAGGACTCCGTTTCAGATGCAGTCAAAGAAGACTAGTTGGAGGAGGTTGAGATAGGCTTCAGTTCGATTCGTGCTCGGAAGGAACACTGGGTGTCCTTGGTTGTGACGATGCTGCGTGGAGCAGCGAGGCAGTGGTGGTTCTTGTTCCTTGGGGATCGCGAGGAGTCAGTGATCTCATGGGAGGAGTTTCGAGACAGGTTTAGAGTCGAGTTTCTTTCATCGACTGCGAAGGCATTCAGTCAACAGGAGCTTCTTACCCTTCGACAGGGGAGCTCCAGTGTTCGGGAGTTTGGAATCTGTTTCAGGAATCTTCTACGATATGCTTCAGACCTGTTACCAGATGAGGAGTCCAGGGCGAGGCATTTCGAAGAGGATTAGAGTCCATAGATCCAGCACCCGGTCACCCCATTTATGTTAAAGTCATATTATGAGGTGCTAGCGAGGGCAGAGGTTGTTGATAGGACTTTTTCTAGGACCGGATCGTCACGAGAGGGGAGTCGTCATGATTCCTCACGAAGTAGAGCGGTGGTCTGGGGTTCCCGGTTTTCAGGACAGAAGAGTTTCTGTTCACCTGGGGGTAGGTCTCATCCCTTCCCATCTCGTTTCTCCAGAGGCAGCAACTCTCAGGCCTATGCCAAGGGACCATGTGCTTGTTTTTCGTGTGGTGGTCGTCGTCATCAGCAGCAGGAGTGCCCGACTTTTCAGAGCATTCATCGTGCACCGAGCGCTCCGCACCAGATTCCTCCACTGAGGCAGTTCCAGCCAAGGGAGCAGCAGCAGGTTGCACCAGCTTTAGATCACCATAGGGTAGATGGAACTGGTAGAGGACAGCACCATGACGCTCCCTGTCCTCAGAGAGTAGAGCGCGGCCGTGGTGGTGGTCGTCATCAGGGTCAGAGAGGCCGTGGAGGAGGTCGTGGTCAGCTTCATGCTCTAGCATTGCCAGCCCCAGGCGAGCCATATGTCGTTCTAGGTACCCTTTGCTTGTTTTCTATCTTGGTGTATGCCTTGTTTGATTCAGGAGGAACACACTCCTTCATATCACCTACCGTTGTCCATGCTTTAGGACTTGAGGTAGAGAGGCTTCCAGTTCCCTTGGCGTTGACTACGACAGTTGGAGGTCGAGCCGACTTGTTTGAAGTATGTAGAGACTGTGAGCTAGTTTTGGGGAAACATCGCTCTTGGAGAGATTTCCTATGTTTACGAATACAACCATATGATGTCATACTCAGCATGGATTGGTTGTATTCGGTGCAGGCTATTGTGGATTGCTACAGGAAGAAGGTCATTTTCTTTGATGAAGATGGAGAGGAAGTGGTGTTTTTTGGTGAGAGAGATCCTCGAATGAGTCATATAAGATTTCCATCCTTATCATCCATGATGGCTGGGATGATGCTGAGTTCTTCAAAGGTTCAACAGTTGGCGTTTCCTAGGGTCGTAGAGGAGTACCCGGACGTCTTTCCAGGAGAGGTTGTATCCTTACCCCCTGGACAAGAGATCGAGTTTGGGATCAGGCTACAGCCAGGAGCATCCCCTATCTCTATGTCTCCATATAGGATGGCCCCTTCTGAGTTACGAGGGCTACGTATTCAGCTTGATGGTCTGTTGCAGTGTGTTTTTGTTCGGCCAAGTGTGTCACCTTGGGGTGCACCAGTTTTGTTTGTGAAAAAGGCTGATGGCAGTTTGCGGTTGTACGTCGATTATCATCGATTAAACAAAGTGACAATAAAGAACCGCTATCCTCTCCCATGGATTGATGACTTATTCGATCAACTGAAGGGTGCAAGTTGGTTCTCAAAGATCGACTTGCGGTCAGGATATCACCAAATGCGTGTAAAGGATGAGGATATCCCAAAGACTACTTTCCGTTGTCGTCATGGGATTTATGAGTTTGTTGTAATGCCATTCGGCGTGACGAATTCTCCAGGTATTTTCATGGGGTTGATGAATGCTGTGTTCCGTGAATTCCTGGACAAGTTTTTTGTGGTTTTCATCGATGAAATCCTTGTGTACTCCACATCTGAAGAAGAGCATGCAGAGCATCTACGAGCCGTTTTGGGAGTTCTTCGCCAACATCAGTTGTTTGGGAAGTTGTCCAAGTGTGATTTCTGGGCTCGAGAAGTACGTTTCTTAAGGAATGTTGTGTCCCAACAAGGAGTAGTTGTGGATCCGTCGAAGATAGAAGCAGTGGTGTCTTGGGTAGCCCCCAAGACCGTGTCAGAGGTGCGAAGTTTCCTTGGTCTTGCAGGCTATTATAGGAGGATTGTAGCCAATTTCTCCTGAGTTGCGAATCCTCTGACAGCTTTGACCAGGATGGATCAAGCGTTCATATGGACTGATCACTGTCAGGAAGCTTTCGAGTATCTAAAGGAGAAGTTGGTAAGTTCTCCAGTCCTTTGTTTTCCAGTGGAGGGAGTCCAGTTTGATGTTTTCTGTGATGCTTCACATCTGGGGTTAGGTTGTGTTCTCATGTAGCAGAGGTCAGTTGTTTCTTATGAGTCTCAGCAGTTGCGTCCCCATGAATGCAACTATGCCACCCATGATCTTGAGTTGGCAGCCGTTGTGTTTGCTATAAAGTTGTGGAGACATTACCTCATTGGTGAGCACTTTGTGGTTTTCACCGATCATAAGATTTTGAGGTATGTTTTCTCCCAACGTGACTTGAACTTGAGGCAGCATCGGTGTATGGAGTTCTTACAGGAATACGACTTTGAAATATCATATACACCTGGAAAAGGGAATGTTGTAGCTGAAGCACTAAGCCGAAAGACACGTAATGATATTGTGCGTGAATTTGGTGATTCCTGGAGAGTTATGGAAGAGCTATCAGCTTTGCATCTCGATATGGGAGAAGTTGGGGGTAGAGGTTGTCTTTTCCAGATGATCGTGCATTCATCCCTAATTCAGAAGGTGGAAGAGTCTCAGTTGGGTGATCTAGAGGTGGAAGTCTGGAGATACAGAGTTGTTTGTGGTGAGGCCCCTTATGGTTCGTCGGAGAATGAACAACACCAAGTGTTGTATCATGGTAGGCGTTTTGTCCCCTTGGTGATGCGCGAGACGGTTCTCCGAGAGTTCCATAGTTCACCCATGGCAGTACATCCTGGTGTGACAATGATGAATTGATCCTTGATGAGTCAGTTTTGGTGGCCTGGCCTGAAACGTACGGTTGCTGAGTGTGTATCTCGATGTTTAGTCTGCCAGAAGGTGAAGGACGAACACCGTGTTCCTGGTGGTCTTCTCCAGCACATAGAGATTCCTTAGTGGAAGTGGGAGGACATCTCGATGGACTTTGTTACAAGTTTACCTCGAGCTCCGGGAGGACATGATGCTATATGGGTGGTAGTGGATCGTTTAACAAAGTCGGCCCACTTCATAGCGATCAAGGAGTCGAGCTCAATGAAGGTTTTGTCGAGGCAGTATCTAGAGGAGGTGGTGAGACTCCACGGAGTACCTAGGACGATTATTTCTGATAGGGATCCTTGTTTTACCTCTAGGGTGTGGAGAGGTCTCTAGCATGCTTTTGGCTCTCAACTATGCCTTATCACTGCTTTTCATCCTCAAACGGATGGTCAAACAGAGCGAACCATCCAGGCTCTTGAAGACATGTTGCGCTCTTGTGTTCTTGATTTTGGAGGTTCATGGACAAATCACTTACCCTTGGTTGAGTTCGCTTACAATAATAGTTTTCACTCTACCATCGGTATGGCGTCGTTTGAAGCCTTGTATGGCCGGCCATGCCATTCTCCATTGTGCTGGACTGGGGTCGGAGAGTCAGCAATTCTCGGACCAGAACTAGTGCAGAATACCACAGAGATGGTTCAAGTGATACATGAGAGGATGAAGACAGCACAGGATCATCAGAAATCATATACTGATCAAAGAAGGAGACTGTTAGAGTTTAATGTTGAGGGTCATGTGTTTCTAAAGGTGACTCCCCGTCATGGGCAGTGAAGGTTTGGTCGTGGAAGTAAGCTTTCTCCCTGGTTTTTTGGGCCTTTAGAGGTGTTAGCTCGTGTTGGAGCTGTAGCATATCGAGTAGTACTTCCCCCTCAGATGAGTCGGATACATGATGTTTTCCATGTATCACAGCTCTTTAGTTACCTTCATGATGATTCTTATGTTATCGATTGGGGAGAGATCGATATTGATGATGATGCAACCTTCGAAGAGCGACCTGTGGAGATCCAAGACCGCAATGAGAAGGTGTTACGTGGGCGTTCTATCCCCTTAGTTCGTGTCTTGTGGCGACACGGTAGCATGGAGGAGAGTACATGGGAGTGTGAGTCACAGATACGTGCTCAGTACCCAGAGTTGTTTAATGTTTAACTCTTTTCATGTAATGATGTTTCCTTGATGGTTAGACCATTCATGTTTTATTTATGTACCTTTTGGGTGATGTTATTGTTTGGATATGTATTGTTTGTTTCCATATTCTCGGATGTCTTAGTTTTGTTCCAGCTTTCGAACAACTCATGGTGGTTTTCCTCTGAGAGGTATCTTATGGGGTGGTTGTTCGGACCCCTCTTTTCCTCTGAGTTGGTTTTTAATTCTCGAGGACGAGAATGTTTTGAGAGGTATCTAATGTAATGGCTCATACCTCTCTGGTCCACTACTATGTGAAAATGTGGTGTTGGAGGTGTTCCGGGAGGTCAAGGTGACTTATCCCCCAGTCGCGCCCTACCAGTAGCTCGGTCTACCAGTAGCCGCAGCTTAACGGTAGCTCGGTCTACCGGTAGCCGCTGCCTACCGGTAGCTCGGTCTATATGTAGCCATTGCCTACCGGTAGCTCGGTCTACCAGTACCCGTAGCCTACCGGTAGCTCGGTCTACTGGTAGCCGAAGTCTAGCAGTAGTTCAGTTAACACTTTTCCAAATTTCTAGTTCTGTGAACAGTGCTTCCAGAATCCTAAGAGCTACTGATTCCTTCCTTTGCCAAATTTCTAGTTTTCTGAACAGTGTTTCCAGAATCCTAAGAGCTACCGATTCCTTTGCCAAATTTCACGTTGGAATAGTGTTTCCAGAATCCTAAGAGCTACCGATTCCTTCCTTTGCCAATTTTCGCATTTGAACAATGTTTCTAGAATCCTAAGAGCTACCGATTCCTTCCTTTTCCAAATTTCACGTTTGAACAGTGTTTCCAGAATCCTAAGAGATACTGATTCCTTCCTTTGCCAAATTTCACGTTTGAACAGTGTTTCCAGAATACTAAGAGCTACTGATTCCTTCCTTTTCCAAATTTCACGTTTGAACGGTGTTTCTAGAATCCTAAGAGCTACTGATTCTTTCCTTTGCCAAATTTTTAGTATGTGAACAGTGTTTCCAGATTCCAACAGTTTTTCCCCTTTTGACGTTTCCTTTGACGTAAAATACATTTAAAGACTTATTTTAAGGGCTCTTAACACCGTTAAAAATGAAATAAATCCTATATTAATTATTCCCAAGGCTAGGATGTATTTACTTGGTCAAACCCCTTCAGATAATGCAATCCGTTTTTAATGGAGAATTAACCGGATCTTAAACTGTCACCCCATTAAATATTCAAAAATGGACGAGATATCATTCTCCCTTGTTCTTTCCCTTTTTTCTCTACTAAGAGGTTCTAGAACCTTTCAATCCCTTCCATAGGAGCTGCACAATCAATATTTACTCCTAGGATTGGTTCTGCTCGGTTTTGGATGCAACCGAGCCGTGTCGATCAATCTTCGATATAAGGTATGCTGTATCACCGTTCTTTTGGGGTTTATCATCTACTATCCTCCTTTCCATGATTATACCATGTAATTTCCTAGATTCTAATGGGTTTTCTTGGGGTTGGTTGGTACTGTCGTACTGCAGCATCCTCGAGTGGATGCAGTTGTCGCGAGGGGAGGATCGTGACCTGTTGTGTGGATAAAGAACGTGAGGAACTATTTGAGGTAGGGGATTCATGGATTCTCTAATTGTATATGTGCAATCGTAGAATTAGTATGATTTATCCCTTTGGATCACAATGAAATTGACCTAATTAAATACTTGAACCAGATTAAAAGAATTGGTTGATCGCATGTTGTTGCTTTATACCATGATAACGGTTTGCCTTTTGTTTTCCTAGATATAGTGATATCTAGGTTTTCTTTGATTTATTGTTCGTTCATGATAGAAATTGATAATTCATGTAAAGCCGGAAATAATTGTTAATTAATTGGCTAAAGATAAAGTGGCATGTAAATTAATCTGGTTATTGCCATTGTTGTAGTTGTTCTAATTTGAGGATAATCAAATTAGGGAAGGAAGCATGGTTATTTAATCGTGATAGCTTGCGGATTAGGAATCCGTGATTGGAACCTACGACTAACAAATCTTCCAATTCAATATGGATTAAAGAACAGATTATGTGGGAATTTCTAATGGGGTTCTGAGTTACCCTCTAGTTTGCTAAAGGGTCAAGATCCCATGGTTGTGATTGTTGTTTTTCTGCTTCTTGTGCTGTGATGTGTGCCTGGATGGCTGTTGTGATATGTGGAGGCATGGAGGCCTTGCGGTTATGGCAGTGGATGATGCCTAGAGTGGCGATATGCATCAGTTATGCATGTGGGTGTCGGGGAGGACACTAGGGCTGATGGAATGGGATGGATGAGGTTACTGGATGCTTGTGGTTTTCTTTGAATGTTAATATGCTTTTCTTTTCCCCACTGCTCAAGGCAGCTGGTCTCGCTACCCTTCTTCCAAAGGAGGTGAAGACATGCGGGGTATGCCACGTGATTTCCGTGTTTAGCCTCTCGAGGGAAAATGGGTCTCTGCTCTTTATATAGGCGGCAAAGACTCGGCGGGTATTATATCTACTCACCGTGTTGAGCCTCCTTTCTGTTTTGTAGCATATGATGCTTTTCTAGAATTCCTGGGAATGTGGAAAAGTAACTCTATAATGAATGTTTGATTAAATGGTGAAAATCCATGGGGATGGAGATACTGGAATTTTAAAGGTGATGTGAATCTTAAATGGAGCAGTTGTTTTTGAATGTGATGCCAATTCAGTTTAATGTGGAATTGTTCATTCTAAAATAATGTTTAATGAATTAAATTAATGTACATTGGAACTGATAAAATGAGAATGGAGTAATCTAATAAAGCTCTTCAAATGTTTGTGTGCTTATAGGATACCTAGTCTTTGAAGTAGCATCCTGGAGTCTGAGAGACGTTAGCTGCAGTTGTATCTAAGACTAGGTAATGCCCATAGTGTGGATGTGAGTTACATATATATTCTGTACTTTTTTTGTTTCTATACACTACTCCACTCTTTCGGTAAGGGCAACTGACACCCTGGGGATTCTGAGCCCTGGGGGGGTGTTTTCCCCAACATTCTGATGGGAGGTTGAATGGCTAACTACCCCCTTTAGCCCGCTCTCTTCTCTTGGTAGATACTTATGCCATGAGGCACAGTGGTTTGTTACCCCATATATGTGTGTAGAGGGTTGTAATTTCTTGTGGTTATCCACACACATATATTCTGGATATAGTATCCTATGGACTACTATAAGTGGAATTTGTATAGGCTATGATGGATTGAGGATCCTTACTCGGAGTATGGGCTATAATGGCTTGAGGTATTATACCTGACGTTTGATACACGTTTTGCGGGCTGTGGTGGCTCCCGAAAACTACCTGGTTACTTTTGGTTGTGAGGACGGTGTGGTGCTTCGCCCAGGTGTCTACAGGTAAGCCTATGTGGTGCACGAGGTGCAGATTGTGGAGATTAGCCCCGGTGTCTCCGGGCAAGCCTTTCGAGAGAGATGCACAGGACGTATGTCGTTGGGGAAAAGCGGCAAACCAGTGGGGAAGTAGTAGCGGGGTACCCTTGATATTCTTTACTATATGCTATATTATTGTATGCGTTACTTGGTGAGAGTATCCATGGTGAGGTTGGGAACATAGTATACCTATTTAGGTTACGAGTTAGTCTCACTTGTTGTTCACAGGGCTTTAGCATGCTTTCTTTAATTTTGCACGAGAGGCTTGGGGAGGATCCTACATAGTATACTGTTATACTCAACCTATGTACATATAAACTGTTTTTCCGGTCACTTGGAGCAGGTTGGAGATCAATCTGGTTACTAATAGCTTGCGGTTGGAGGAGGAGCTGATCGGGCTTGTGGTCTCTGCCATTTTACTTTATTTTGGGTACTTTTAGTTTTTTCTTTCAGTTGTAGTACTTTGGCATGAAATTTCATATATGTACTTGGATTTCTTTTATATTTCAGTTATGAGTCGGAGTTGATTGGAGTCTATTCTATCTCTTTTTTCTTCATGTGTTCTCTTAGAGGGTAATGCCTCCCATTTGTATGTTTATTATACCCTCGGTGCTAGTCGCCAACCCGGGGCCTACTGGAGGCGGGACATGGGGGTCATTATCTCCCATCTCACATTACCGGCCCAGGAGGGGTAAACTTTGAGGGGAGGGGGTTGTGAAAAATAAAATCAGAACCACTCCATCCAAATTAATGGCTAACCATTCTTGGATAAGGTAGCCAATGGTGATGATATCCATTAGAATTCAAAAAAAATATCTGATTGTAGAAAACTGAAAAAAGGAATCTATGTACCTTCGGATTTTTCTTAGGAGATCACAAATCTATGATTGTCTCATCCATGGATATGTCTACTAATAATGCAACTTATGATATAGAATATCCCAGAAAGTGGGAATCTCATTTGTAGAAATAACACATCAAGGCCTTCCTATGATTCTTGTTCTATTGGAGTATATTTTCCACAATCATGTTGTTTAACCAATGCTTCTCCCATAACATCAATTACACCAAGATGAGATCAATGATGAATAACATGAAACAACATATATAGTACTGAAAATAATATTCTCAAGTCCAATGACAACTATTGAATGTTCAAAACACTAATTGGAATTTATATGTACACATATTGACTATACTGACATCATTATGTCATCATCAATATATTCTCATCCTGACCTCTAAGCTATAGATAGCCTGACCATATTTTATTCATCAATAATGATATATCACTTTCAACTGGATGTATAGAACATTGGATTGTGGTAGTGTAAACCTATTCAAAGTGGCCACCTATAAAATGATTTTGGAATCCACACATAAACTAAACCTCAAGTTCATATTCTTGGAAGACAATACCAGGTCTTCCCTCGGAGAAATGGGTTTAACATATATGTTCCTCCATAAATCCTCCTAAAACACATTAAAATCATGAAGTTATATTTCCAAAATCTGATATTATAGCATATATATCATTGAATCCCCTAGTATAATGTATATAAAAAGGTCTATTTACTAGTGGAGATATACAGTAAAACATCCTTAGAGAAATATTCCTCATAATATTCCATCAACATAGGAAGATAAAACCTTATATAGTCTGCTAATCCAAGGGTAGTGGAATCCAATATGTGAATAATTTCTTGAATCCTCTTTTGCATAATTCTAATATACTATTCATGGGTTTCCTTCTCTCCATTAATGCAAAAAATATTTATGACTATATAGACACCCCAAATCTACAACAAAAACAATTCAATATTCACATGATCTATAGAGATGTAGTCCATACGTATAATAATGTCGTAAGGCCTAATCACTTTTAAAACGATTCCCCATAGGAATATATCTCCTCTATTTTTAAGGGAAAACTATATATCATTTTCAATTATATCTACATTCCTACTTCTAAAAGTCTCTAAATTGAATGGTTGACGTAAGTGATCTCTTATAATATCTGTTAAGAGTCTATAAATGGAACGGTTGACCTTCTGAATACTAACAAGACAATTAGGAATAGTGATCTAGATAATATAATAATATATTCATGTATGAATTTATTAATAATATTTAGTAGCCTTATATGTAAAAATATAATCTCAATATAGTATAGAATAACTCATGAAATATCTTAAAAATTATTAAATTAAGAACTTATATTTTTTTAAACAGAAATTTTAATTTTAATATTAATAATTTATATAAGGATTTAAAATATATATATATATATATATATATAATTTTTTCATAAGTAATTTTTTATTTTCACATGATTATAATAAAATTTAATGAGACGTTATTTATTTTTTCAAAGTGTTATAAAATAAATGATAATTTTAAAACTGATATTGTATCATTAAAATATTATGATATTAATTAAAAATTTATTTTCTCATATATAGAAAAATATTTTCATAAAATTAACTTTATATTGTAACTCTACAAGTTGAAATCTAGTTATTTTAAATGATTGAGATTTTTCATAAACATATGAATATTTAGTGAATTGTGAAATATGGTAACTTACTACATATATACATTATAAATTAAATACAACAATCCTTAAGTAATAAATACTGTAAGCACCATAATATAAAATATATATTCATTATTTTAATAAATTTAGTGATAATTCTCAAAATATTCATATTCATTATTCAAAATAATAAAATAAATATAATATTGAAAAAACACCCCTCTCCTCTAATATTAATACCACACCTCACCACTAATTATCCTCACACCTCTCATGATGTGAGCTTTGTAAAAATTATATTATTGTTCCTTCCCAATCTGCTCCACCATTCCCATGTGCCCATACACACATAAAATGACCCGAATCATTGTCTCATGGAGGATCTCCATGATGAGATATTTAAGAGGAACTATCATCTTACTTTTTCTTTTAATTTCATTTAATAAAATTATATTTTATTATTCTCACATCACCACATTTATAAAAATGTTCATGATATCTCCAGTATATTTTACATACTTTATTTTTATAATGTTAAAGTAATATCCAGCATCAAACTGCATTATCACTCATTCATTTATTCTAAAAATGAAATCATAAACTGTCATGTGTCAATTTATTATCATCATGGATGATGAATGTTAATTTTCAATTTAAAACATATAGGCTGGTCATAAAACAATTATAATTGTTCAAATAGATTTTAAATTATATTTAATTACACTTTTGTTTTGTTTTATAACAAACTTATATACATTATAATAATAAATATAATAGATTTAGTTTCTGATTATAAAAAACCACCAAATAATATAAATGACTATCACTAACATTTTATCTAATGATTCATCCACATACCATATAAAAAAAGATATATTAGATCATTTTATATAATTGAGATTCATTAATAACATATAATCTCAATTATTGAAAATTATCCTTGTTTTATATGAACATCCATACTCATAATAAAGTGAACTGATAATGAAAACCAATTAAACGAACACAACCAAAAAAAGAAAATAAACCATATAACTCATCAAAAGGCCCATAAATGAACCTAATAAAAATATAATGAATATAATTATTGTATAAATTTTTCATTATCATTCAAATAATGAATTTTATTTTATTTTCCATGTCATTAACGTGAAAACATAATTCAGTGATATGTAGAGGGGAATTCTCGAACCCAACTCCATTTCTTTAGGGATTACACATTTCACCACATTTTCAGTATGAATATTCCATAAATTTTCTAAACTATCACATATTCATCATTTAATAATATTTTCAGGGATATACATCTTACTAATATATTTTTATGACAAATGTATTGATTTTTCCAAAAAAAACCTTCTTTCAAAAAATACAACTTTTACGTTTCTTGATATTTTTTATTCGTGACTAAAAATTTATGTATCAAATACCAATTATATTATTCAATATTTCTTTTGGGAACAAAAAAAGTTAATTAAATAATTTATTCTTTATTAAATTAATCCAATTTCTTCCCAACGGGTTATATTATTTCAAATATTTATATACACAATATGCAATATGCATGTTAAGGTAAATTATATGATGTTATGGGTTCATCGAAAATTATATAGAGAGTGTGAATGATATGATGTGATAGGTTCACAAATAATGATATAGATCTCTAATTTTTTGGGTAATTTGATGTATTTTATGATATAATGTGATGAATACTTGGTAGTTTACCACTGAGAAATGATGTTTCATTCTTATACATTACCAGATTTGAAGACTACATTTATTGCTTCCTCTCATGATTATGATCCTATGCCTATGTTATGATTATAATGATAATTTTCACCCAATGTTATATTTATTGATGTTATTATTTATCGTATTACTTGTTTTTATCTCACCCATTTCATTGACGTATAAACTCAGGTGATTACATTTATAATGAAGAACACATGGGAGACTAATAATAAAGAGAAAATAGAATAATATAATTTTTTATGTTTTGTTTCTCACATGTTTTGTATGTTCCAAATATTCCCTTCCTACTAAACTGTTGGATCCTGGTTTTGTAAATATATTATTTTTTAAATATTCAAAATGATGTCATATCAATGTAAGAAAATGGATGGTCACTATAGTTGCTATCAAAGAAGTATTTAGTTCATCAGGGAATTATGATTAGAGATCATTAGTGAAAAACCATCGTTTGAGACTAATTATATATAATCCCAGAATAATATTTGGTTCATAAAATTATAAACATAGGAATCCCACAATAAATTCGAATATATTTAATCACACAATAATGTCAGTAATTTATTCATGTCTTGTTAATTTATGTAGTGTTCTATCCTTTTCTATTTAGAAAACGGTATGAACTAGGGAAAACTGGGAACAAAACTTATTTTGGGACAATGAAGCGATTTTTTGAAAAAAAATCAACAATTCCTTGGGAGGTGAAGTTCATAATTTCTTTGTGATTCTTACCTAGCTGTCTCAGGTTATGAAAAATAAGAAGAATAATGTGGAATGTCTGCCTTTGCATAAGAGGGAGAGATTATCTAATGGGTTTTTAATGTTGAAATAACCACCAATATTTTGGGAATCTTCTGATCTACAGGACATGGAACGAAGGGTCAACCAATTAGAAAATATATTTTTATTATATCACATTATTCAGATGGAAAATTTGACTCTATACATTTACCGTTAAGATAGATAGGTCGATCAATTATTTCTTTGATTAAGAAACCCATTATAAAGGTTGAAATTGAAGAGATTCAGTGAGAGGAAATTATGATAATGATTCGTAGGAATTATGTTCCTATAAATCTTCATACAAATTTAATGATATAATTCCTAGCATATAATAAAAATGAACATGAACATATCATGACTTATGAAGAAAATTTCTCAAGGAATGCAAGGTATGGTTATAGTTTTGATAAAAATGATATAAGAATTGATATATTATTTAGTGGATTGAAACCACACCTTTAAAAGGGTCCTTAAATTAGAGACATTATATGTTATGATGAATTTTATTGATGTGCTCTCAAATTGGAGATGAAGTTTTCATAATGATCTCATCGCTATGGTTATATGGAACGAATGATAGAGTTTCAAACTGGGCGATCTACACATTTCACAAATATGTGAAGAAGCATCATGGGAACAATATGATTGGGATGTGGAAATTCTATAAGTGTGTGAGATAAGTACACTAAGCTCTTGAATTTTTATGAGATAGAAAGGACCCTACTGATATATTAGATTAACAGAAAACCCTACCCATGGTCCAATTCTACAACTATAGGGGGGAAGGAACTATGTAATCTAGTGCACTGAACATCCAGTAGTGATGGTAAATTACCATCATAAGACACCATATCCAATGGAACACGTGATTATGTCTACCATTACTACTGATGTAGTGGAGAAATAAAATAAATTCTTACAAATTACACTACTTATTCAGGAACTAAATTAAATCATCTTATTTGATTATAGTTCTAAACATTCCTTTATATCATTAATTTTTTATAGAACTATTGAATTAAATCCCCAAATCCATGAATTAGATAGATCTTTAAAAAAACATCGAGATGTGATAATTTAATCCCTATTTTTGAAATCATCATTTCTCGGAATATGTGGGAATATTCAATAAAGAAAACACCATGATACATCCCTTGGTCGAATTCCACGCTATACTGTGGATGCATTGGCTCCCTTTATATAGATAACAAATCAAAAATTTGAAAAAGTAATTAACTATTTGTTTCCGACGCTTTCACCGGGGCGCGCGCGCATCCGTCCGCGGAGGAGGGGGACGCGCGACTTTGTTGCCCCGCAATCCCACTTTCCAAAGGCGGGCGACAATCATTCCTTATTCAGGGACGTCTGCTCCTTGATCGAAACGGGATGATGGGATGTCGGTTCTTCCTCCTGTGGTTTCCTCCTCAGAACTCGTCACCTAGTCCGGGTCTCCCTTATAGATTTAATACGTAGTTCGTGAAACTCTTCCCAGTGCCATGTTTCCATGGACGCCGGTTAATTACAACGCTTCTGTCGGGACATTCCAAAGGGTCCAGTCAGGGCAGCAACCTTCGGTCAGGGGAGTAATCACGTTTGAGGCATCAGTAGCGTGTCTGGATGCTGGGGTACCTGGCATGTCTGTCTGTTATCCTTGATCACAAGGCTTCTCGAGGGCGTGGAAGCCCGAGGCATCCCACATCGAGCGCGGGGAATTACATGTCATAGACACGTATCTGAGGTTTTCCTCAGCTTCCCGTGTTCAACACAGGGTATGCCGCGAGTTTAACATCTTGCGGAGACGGTTACGCCAAAGGCGTTCCATCCGAGGTTTTCCTCAGGCATCTCATGTTTATCACGAGGTAGGCTGTGTATTTAACGTCATG
This sequence comes from Viscum album, assembly GCA_963277665.1. Taxonomy (NCBI): domain Eukaryota; kingdom Viridiplantae; phylum Streptophyta; class Magnoliopsida; order Santalales; family Viscaceae; genus Viscum; species Viscum album. The sequence continues at coordinate 1,461,443,237 of OY728142.1, forward strand.
CGGAGACGGATGAGATTGAAATGGGACCATCGCAGGGGGGCGACAGTGAAGTTGGGCTTGAGCCTTGATGGGGCTTCCTACGTATCCCTGTGGCAGGGAATCAAATTCCGCGTAGTTCGGGATGATGCCGGTAAACCGACGTGAAGCTGGACCTTGGTCCGAGGGGAGTTAGGCTTGAACCTCTGGGAGGATTCCTACGTACCATGCCTTGACATGGATCAAAGTCCTCGTAATTCAGATAATACAGTTTAACGTCATGCGGGACGATAATGAACCCCTGACGTGAATAAACGGCGGGTGGTGGGTGTCGGCGAGCCGACGTAAGTGAGGGACCTTGGTCCACAATTGGTGGGCTTGAACCTCGTGGAGGCTTCCTACATACCATGCCCTGACATGGATCAAAGGCCTCGTAGTTCAGATGGGTTTGTGTCGGTGAACCGACGTGAAAGTAGACCTTGGTCCACTATTGGTGGGTTTGAACCTCATAAAGGCTTCCTACGTACCATGCCTTGACATGGATCAAAGGCCTCGTAGTTCAAATGGGGCTGGGTCGCAATGGCTTACCACTGGACCAGAATGTAGTTTAACGTCATGCTGGATGTAGGTAGAACACGACGTGAATTGGGTGATGGGTGGGCTTGAACCTCATGGAGGCTTCCTACGTACCATGCCTTGACATGGATCAAAGGCCTCGTAGTTCAAATGGGTCACAACGGCTTACCGCTGGACTGGAATGAGACCCGACGTGAAAGAGCGACGGGCGGGCTTGAACCACGTGGAGGCTTCCTACGTACCATGCCTTGACATGGATCAAAGACCTCGTAGTTCAGGTGGGTCACAACGGCTTACCGCTGGACTGGTATGAGACCCGACGTGAATGAGCGACGGGTGGGCTTGAACCTCGTGGAGGCTTCCTACGTACCATGCCTTGACATGGATCAAAGACCTCGTAGTTCAGGTGGGTCACAACGGCTTACCGCTGGACTGGTATGAGACCCGACGTGAATGAGCGACGGGTGGGCTTGAACCTCGTGGAGGCTTCCTACGTACCATGCCTTGACATGGATCAAAGACCTCGTAGTTCAGGTGGGTCACAACGGCTTACCGCTGGACTGTTATGAGACCCGACGTGAATGAGAGACGGGTGGGCTTGAACCTCGTGGAGGCTTCCTACGTACCATGCCTTGACATGGATCAAAGACCTCGTAGTTCAGATGGGTCACAACGGCTTACCGCTGGACTGGTATGAGACCCGACGTGAATGAGCGACGGGTGGGCTTGAACCTCGTGGAGGCTTCCTACGTACCATGCCTTGACATGGATCAAAGACCTCGTAGTTCAGATGGGTTTGTCAGGGTCGGTGCTCACTCTAAGCCCACATGAGTCATGCTCGGTGTGAGAAACAAGAGGTTGCAAGGACCTGACGATCACGTCGCGAAGGGTGCGTCCGTGAGAAACGAAGAGGGGCTTACGCGTTGAGCGGCCCATGGTGTTGGGACTTACTCCAGGATGGAGGCCCATAGGGGGTGCGCCTCGTTCCCTATCACATCCTCCACTGACCTTGGTAGTGGGGAAGTACAGAGATGCACGGGTGCAATCATCCGTACCAAAGGTTAGGGGCTTACGCTCTGAGGCAGCCCTTCCCCTGCGAACATACACCACTCCGACAAGGAGGATCTCATTCCATGTGCGGAAGAGTTACCATTCCCGTGGAGACGAGCGGTGTAATGAATGCTCGATCTGGGGGGACCCTTTGTGAGGGAGACGAGGTTGGGTCACAATTTAATGTCATGTGTTGAGGACGTGGTGCTTGGCAGTTTAACGTCCTGCAGCTCGGACGAGGTGGGTTCACTCCACACCCCTAGGGCTTACATAACCGGTACCCTCTGGTCCTTGGGGAAGGGAAGGTATCGGTAAGGCCATGGTAAATGGGGATCGAGGGAGGAACCATCGAGGGTTCCACGTTAGCGTGGCTATGCGAAGAAGCAATAGCCGTTAGCGTACCTATGCGAAGAAGCATTAGGCGAAGCAATGCTACGGGAGGTGTTGTCCATGGGACTTTGAAATCACATCGTGCAAATCTGGAGGGTCGCACGGAAAGAGGAATCGCTAAGCAGAGGAGTGTGCTTTGCGAAGTGGGGTGCCTTGGCCTTAGCATGGGGCATAGGTGGGAGTGGGTGGTGCTTCGCGAAGTGGAACAGTGTTCGCGGAGCACTGACTCGCGAAGAAGGAATGGTTCGCGAAGCAAGGTCCTGCCAAGCAATGTACATCGCGGAGTGGAGCGACCCTGCCTTAGCATAGGGATTACTCGTATGGGTTGGGTGTTTCGCGAAGCACGAGTGCTCCGCGGCTGCCCGAGTTCCCTTGGGAATCCCCTTCCTTTGCGAACGCCCTTGGGCTTCGCGAAGGGCATCCCTCTCGGAAGAGGGGCTCAAAACGAAACAAATCAGATTCGTCTCGCGAAGTAGAAATACCTCGCGGAGCTCATGATTCCCGGGGCAAATCTTGCTTCGCGATTCGGGAGAGGAGAAGCCGAAAGGTCGGATTGTCTGTCCTCAGGACTCAGGTGGAGTCGAGTATTTATAGGGAAGGGGCGCCGCGAAGCAGGGCTCGCGCGTCGCCTTCGGGGCTTCGCGGCGGCTCGCGAACGTCAAACGGGCTCGCGGAGGATCACCGCCTCTCGAGCTTCGCGGCGTCGCCAGGGTTGGGGCGCTTCGCGGCGAGGCTTCGCGGCTGCGCTTCGCAGCTGTGCTTCGCGAGGCAGCGCGCCGGCTGTATTTTTCGTTCCTTCCTTTTGGGCCACATTTTTGGCGCCAACAAATTCCCCCCCTCAGACTTGGAGCCGCGGAGGGAGAAGGGTCGAAGTCTGAGGGACGATCGCCAAAACTGTCGGTGGTTCGCGATGCAGCATCGCGAAGGAGGCCCGCGATGCTCGCCGGGGCCGCGGATCCGGACGCACCGCGATGCATCGCGCGGATAAGGCGTGCCGCGATGATCCGGGGTCGTCGCCTATAAATAGGGGGTCCTCCCTCTTTTGTCTTTACGTGCCTTCCTTGTCTTTTTGCGCTCTCGATTTCGCGAAGCTCCGCGGACTCCGCGACAGCCCTCCGCGAATCGAGCTTCGCGGCGAACCGCGGGTCTCCGACTCCGCGTCCGCGCCAAGCGAACCTTTGCTTGCCTGCCTTGGCCGGACTTCGCGGTTTGATCTTGCGACCGACCTTCGCAATCCGGCTTCGTGATCGAGCTTCGCGATCAAGCTTCACGATCCATCCAGAAGAATCCTTTTCTGAGGTCCAGAGTTAAAATGGCCCATCAAGAAGCTGTGCTGGAAGTGCATGCAGATGCTGCTCGCCGGGATGAGATGGACAACCGTCCAGGCTTGGGGGAAATGGTTCGGAGCCACTCAGACCACACTTCCTTGACAGACCTGCTATCGGAAGGTCAGAGGGATTATCCGCAGTGCAAGAAACTGTCGTTGTACGTCTTCGGACTGAGGGATGACGTCTTCATCCCTGAGGCGAGAAGGGATGAACCAGCTTGCTTGTTCAGGAGCACACCATGCCAGCACCAATGGTTCAGGGCGGCCGATGGTCATGCACAGGAGGATTTCACACCCATCACCACTGATTGCCTCTACAATCATGTGAACGATATTGACGGGAGGCCACTGCAACCGGAGACGTCCCCTCCTCTCTACCGTACCATACTGAAGGCGGCTCTGCAGGATCCGAAGAAGGGATGGTCTGACGAGTGGGACCTGCGCCAGGGCGGAAACTTTACCGATGACTGGTCCTGGGCCTACTGGGTAGGCGCCTCATGCGAGGAGTTCGAGGCCGAGCTGAGGAGAGTGGGATTGTACGAGGCGGCATGGGCCTCCCAGTTCCACATTTACCAACCAAAGCAGCTGATGCCGGAACTGTTGAGTAGATGGTCGTCTCGAACCAACACCTTCCACCTGCATCACGGGGAGGTGGGCATCAGCCTGTGGGATGTCCACCAGATTTCCGGGGTCCCGATCTTGGGGGCCATGTATGACGAATTCCTCCCCATTGCCAGCGTGTGGGGAGATGCTGAGCAAATGCCGCGACTGGCGTCAGCGCTGATGGCGCTTGTCCCTGGAGAGGATAAGGAAGCCGTGAGGGATGTCCACTTCAGAAGATGGTTCAAATGCTTCCTGAACTTCCCAGAAGATCGAGAGTTCCCTCCAAGGCCTCGAACTTGTCCGAGGGCAGCCCAGCGGGGCAAGGAACACTCGTATTGGCGGGTTTTGGAGGACATCCAATGGAAGACGTGGGGCTTCAGCGTCAGCACTGAACAACAGCCAGTAGTCAGGATGGCAGCGTTCATCGCGGCTCTCATCTGTGGGTGGATCCTACCAGTGAGAGATACAAGCATGGGGGTACGGCCCAGCTCGTTCATCATGGCATCGATGTTGGCAATGGGGTAGCGGATCAACCTGGGGATCCCGATGCTCGCCAAACTATACAGAATGATCCGGCGTATTAGCGAGGGCAAGAAGCCGCCAAGAATATGTGGGCCCTTCCACCTCATGTATGGGTGGATCACGGCGCATATCAGGGGGATTTACGAGTATCCAAACCCCATTTCGCCGCCGGGATCAGACTTTCGCCCCTCCATTCTGAACGCAGTTGGGAGCTTCCCATTCAAACGGGCCGTTCCAATGGTGCTGAATAGGGTGTGGAGGGCGGATGAGTTCAACTTTCATCCCTTCCCTCTGCTGACGGGGAGGCTTACTGATGATGGACGGGGAACGGAAGAGCAGCGGGCTTACCTCCTGGCCTTCCGAGGTGGAGTTTTTGTGGCTCGGATAGATCGTGAGCCAATCTGTGAACCGTACACCCCGCATCGTTTCGCGAGGCAGTTCCGGTGTGTGATGAGGCAGCTGTGGGTCATGTTCACACGTGAGGACGGAAAGATGCAGATCACATTGCCTCCGTCTACCACCGCCTTCGGCTTAGTGAAAAAGTACGCCATCAGTTGGGAGGCTGCTTACCCCGGGGAGATGCTGAAGCAGCCAACGATCCGGGTTGGTGACGGTGGGCCTCCTTTATCTCGAGGTCGGGGTCGGAGGGCAGCTAGGGCCGCCCGTGGCAGCGGGGCTGCCATGGCAGAGAGACCCGCACCAGCCGAGGGTATGGCAGCAGCGGCGGATCCGGTGGTTCCGGGAGAGCAGGGTCATCCGGAGGGGTGGCCACCGAGGGGATTCCATCGAGTATCCGCTCAGGCTCCGGGGAAGCGGCTGCGTCACATCGACATGGAAAAAGATGCCGTCTTTCCGGATGCTTGGGACATTTGGGATGTCAACCGGCAATTCCTCAGCCCAACCGAGATGTGGGACCACCTGAATCGCCTCGAGATGAAACTGCCGGGCATAGGCCCAGTTCGGGCTGGATTCATGGTGTCTCCGGCGGAGCCGGAGCAATACTTGAACGAGCTGGAGGATTACGTCCACTCCAGCGGTGTTCCTCGCCAAATGACAGATCGGGTGAGGGTACTGTTGAATCAGACGGTGCCCCCACAGTTATCGGCTGCCGATTTGAGGGAGCGCTTCCCCTTTCCGGAGGAATCAGGGGACTCTTCTCAGGGGGACGAGGCTGGAGGAGGGAGCCCGTTGGAGGAGGGCGAGGTCGGAGACCGAAGCTCAGAATCCGACGACTTCGCGGAGGCTCTCGAGGTAGCATTCCGAACTCCTCTTCTTACGATCTGTTCTTGAATCCCTATGGACTTCTCACCGATGTTCGAGCCATGGAGGAGGAACTTGTTCGTAGGCCTCGTTCTCGCTCCTTGGCGGGTGATGTCGCGGGACCTTCGGAACCCGCGCTTATGGCTGCATCTAGTTCTACATCTGGTGGGACCAGGGGGTCTGAGGTGGCTCCTCTGGACTCTCCAGGCCTTCCAACAGTATACGGGGGGCCTCGTCTCGGAGTCCCATCAGTACCGGTCCGGGAGCGGCGCTCGGAGGTCGATCTTCGTAAGTCTCCTTCACCGGTCTCCTCGTTGCCACACGTGGGCCATGCCAACTAACATTTATGTCTCTTTCTGTCATACAGTTCTCCGACTGGTGTGGGCTGCTGCAGCGAGACTGGTTGGGATGTCTGGCGGCGTCCCTCCCAGGGGCATGCCGGTGATGGTGTCGATAGTCCCTTCACCTCCTCAAGCTGCGGCGCACACCATCACTGGCGGGATCACCAGCAGGGCCATACCTGAAGTCATCGAGGTGGACTCTGAGGAAGAGGATCAACCGGTCAGTCCCAGTCCTGTCATGCCTGCGCCGGCGTCAGGTGTCGTACCAGACTCAACACCAGATGCGGATCCCGCTGAGGAATTCCTGCAGGCATATCCTGTGTACGAGCCTGCCGACCGCGCGGATTGGGACGAAACAGCCTCTGATGAGGAAGACAGCAGCATAGTCTGTCGCCGGTCGTGGAAGCTGATCACGCGCTTCATCAGGGACACTCCCCAAGCGCAATGGCTGGCCAAAATGGATAGGCTCCGCTCGCGGTTGCGCGAACTGTGTGCCAGGGGAGTGGATGCCCAACGCCCTCACGCGCTCATCCGAGACCTCATGGCTGAGAAGATTTGGGAGCATGATCGTGGGCTGAGCGTGGGATGGCAGCGGAGGAAGGCGACCAGCATTAGGAAGCTCCAGGAGGCTGAAGGTGAGGTCCAACAGATGCAGATCCGGGCCAACGAGCTTTCAGCCACTCTCGATGCGCAGTCTGAGCTGGTCTCACAATTAAAGACCTAGCTGGCAGAGGCTGAGGAGCATATGGGGCAACCCTCTGGAAGGATGGCTGCCGTTCGGGCCGGGGTGGAAAGGGCCAGGGCCAGGGTTGACGAATTACACCCCGCCGCTGCTGAAGAGGAGCGGGAGTTGAATCAACGGCAACAGGCTTTGGACGCCGCAAGTCAACGGGTGGCGGAGCTGCAACGCTCCTTTGATGGAGTCAACCCGTCCATGGGGGAAGTCAACCCCCGAGTATTGTAGCGAACCCGAAGAAACTTTTATTAACACATTTTTGCTTCAACTCTTTCTTTCTCTTTTGTTTTGAGTTCCGTAGCACACACGATTTCCACTGTTGAATTGCCTTGTTGCATCCCTACAATGTTTGCGGGACGTTTGACGACAATTCCCTCAAACCAGTCCAGATTCCCGAAAGATGGGGAAGGCTTGATCGGAGGAGGAACTTCCAGGATAGCCGAACCACTGTTTCTTCAACGTGCTCTTATGCACTGACAGGGCAACGCCAGGGGAGCTGAAATCGGTTCAAACAGATGAAAATGGGGAGTGTGAATCACGATGCCCAAATTCGGAACACTGCGGGGATGGCGTGACAATAAAGGACAACCGCTAACCGTGGCGGACAGACGGTATCCTTACTGCGTTAGCCTGAAATGGGGACAACAAATGAGCATCGATCGCTGACCATATTCGCAACGCGGGATTTTATCAATTTGTTGTCGATCAATCTTTCAGGACGTTGGCCCAAGACAGTTGGTGGACCATAGGTCAGATATCCATACTGTTAGGGGTTCCTTCCAGACATGACCAGTCTTCCGGAACGTTGTCCCACGACGGTAGGTGAGCCGATGCGTCATAAGACCAGGCCGTTAGGGGGTTCCTTCAGACATGAAAGAGGACGAGGGTCCGAATAAAGGGCACGCAAAGCGTGGAACATGGAGTGGTGGTTTGTTCAAACAGAATCCAACACCTTGGTAGTTTCACCACCGTGGAGGGAGTACACCAAATTGGGCGCATTGGCCTGATCATGGATCATTCCTTCTTCTAGACGGGGCCTCTGGCGAGGGCTGGAAATGGGGAGGAACAAGATTTCGTGATTCCCGGGGCTGAAACCTAGGTGAAATGCCTAGGTGTCTCTACATATCCCACGTGATGATGGGAATCAAGCCGCACGTAGTTCTTGAAGCGCAGTTTAACATCATACTGGACGAGGAGCAGCCTGACCGTGTTGGTACACATCCTACCAAAACTACTAAGCCCACGTGAGTCGTGCTCGGTGTGGGAAACAAGCAGTAGTGGTGGGAATTTCCCGACGCAGAGAGGGGTAGGTGAGGGCAAAGGGATGCTCGGTGACTACCAGCCCAATGACACCAACACGATCATTCAGCGCACCTAGATGCGCGAAGAGAAAGAGCCGAGTATGATGGAGTTCCACTTGGACATGAGGGAGTGGAAATGTGTGAATAGTGACGCTCGAGACTCGGATCACGATGATGGCGGCGTGGCGATGGAGGATTACTGCTGACCATGTTTGCAACACAGCATCCTATCGCGTTAGCCTAGAATGGGGAAAAACAAATGAGGGTCGACCGTTGACCATGTTCGAAACACAGGACCATGTCACAAATGTTGTCAGAGATCCGTGAGGACGTTGGCCCGAAGCGATTGAAGGGCCCTTAGGTCCAGCATTCATGGAGAGCCCTTAAGCTTAGTATCCACGTCATCCGAGGGTCCTTTTGGATGTGGAAGAGGATGAGGATCCAAATAGTGAGCTCACGAAGCTTGGTCATGAGATGAGGGGAATGTCCCTGTGAAAATCCCATGCTTCGGGATTTTTGTCAAAACACATCTGAATACGTCAAAGAAACGTATTAGAGAGAGGGAGCAGATTCCTTTCCCTTGGGGAGATCTTAGTTTAGGGTCATAGAACTCGGACCATGGAACCGAACACCAGGGTTAGGCTGGGCCTGTGGGGAAATACCCGGGCGCTCCTACGTATCTCATAAGGATGAGAATCAAGCCATACGTAGTTCCGGAAGGTGGCACGGTAGGATACCAGTGCCAGAGGAAAAGGGGAGTGCGGACGTGGCCCTTGCACTAAAGAAGCGGAATTTGATGTATCTTGTTTGTTCTTTAAGGTGAATGGTTTTTTTTTTGGGAAGCGACAGGCCTAGAACAGTAGGTCGCGATGTCACCACAAGAATCAAGCCGTGATGGGCGTTGACAAATGGCATGGCACATGACCAATACCCAACGTGATGTCCTCTGCAGCGAGGTCACCACAATGTGGTGCCGTTTTTCGTCGTGCGGCCAGGACGATAATGTCACAGTTCAGGGTCGTATGATAGGACCAAGCATGCATTTTATCTTCATGCAGCGCAGACGTAGCAGAGACGATGCTAGGCGGGAAATGTGCGCAGTGTTTATAAAACACATTTGACAGAGACATGATCCGACATCAAATTGTACGCCATCCGGAGGTGAAACAGGGAGAGAGACTGGCTTCCGGAATGGGTTGTACCAAGAGACAGGGCGTCTGGGCGGTCCTACGTGTCCCATGAGGATGGGAATTTGAACGTAGTCCCGAATGGGTCTTAGTTTATGGTCTTAGAGCTCGGACCATGGGAGTCCCAAAGGACGCCAGATTGCAGCTTTGTCCCCCTAGCATGCAAAGGTGCACTGAGGGATAGCGCCAAAAGTGTCGAGATTCCACCTGGACATGATGGGGTGGAAAATGATGTGAACCATGCAACCAACATTCAAGGACTGAAGAGGCTGGCGTGACGACAGAGGATTACTGCTGACCATGTTCGCAACACAGCATCCTGTCGCGTTAGCCTGAAATGAGGACTAACAAAACGAGCATCGACCGCTGACCATATTCGCAACGCGGGATTTTATCGATTTGTTGTCCGAAACCCTGGAGGGCGTTGGCCCGTATCGGTAGGAGAGCCCTTGGGCATAGTATCCAGGCCGTTCTTGGGGGTCCCTCCGGGTGTGAAAGATGATGGAAGTCCGAATAGAGGGGAACACGAAGCTTGACAAGTGGAAGGAACTTGATCAAGTTGAATCTGACACTCTTGGTCCTAGACCAGAGTACTCTTAATACATGGGTGAACCACTGCAGGGAGTCAAAGGACTCAACCTTGAGGGTGATCGAGAGATGGCAGATTCCCAGGGGAAGGGGGCATGATGCCCAAAACCTTGTATCATACCTGCACACCCCCCGCTGGAGAGGGATGGACCAAGTGGCCTAGGTGACCGGGAAATCAGGATATCTCCCAGAGGTGGGGCTGGACCCGAATCTTAGACATTCAGGTGGTCCTACGTATCCCATTAGGATGGGAATCAAGCCACACGTAGTTCTGAAGGGTGACTTTTAAAGTCATGCAGGACAGGGAACAGGAGGACTGAACCTCAGAATGGGGGGGTGCGCGGTGCAGTTATTGCATACCCGTCGTGAATGAGGACGTAGTCCTACACTGCGCCACGCAGTCCTGTGATCAGGGTCCTAAAGAGAGGATTAGAGAGGTAAATTTGCTGAACTCAAGCTGGGTCCAAAGACAAGGGGTCTTGAACGTAGTTCCAGATGAGAGTCTTAGTTTATGGTCTTAGAGCTCGGACCGTGGATGGTGACAACTCCCGAGTAAGCACAGATATCAGCCCAATCCCTAAGCCCACGTGAGATAAACTCGGTGTGGGAAACAAGGGGGCATCCTCATTTCAATACTTGGGGCATCCATTAAAGGGGAGTCAGCAGAAAGTTCTGAAGGACACCTTTGATGTAGCTTGTTCCTCAAACGCGCAGACGTGCACGGGGGAAAAGTACCAAGAGTCCCGAAATTCTACTTGGACACGATGAAGTGATGAAGGGTGTGAATTGTGTACCCGGCATTTGGGCTTAACGGGTTGGCGTGGCGACAGAGGAAAACTGTTATCCATGAAGGAAACACAGCGTCTGTATCTCGTTAGCTTGAGGTGGGAGCAACAAACGAGCATCGACCGCTGACCATATTCGCAACGCGGGATTTTATCGATTTGTCGTCCGAAACCCTGGGGGGCGTTGGCCCGTATCGGTAGGAGAGCCCTTGGGCATTGTATCCAGGCCATTCTTGGGGGGTCCCTCTGGGTGCGAAAGATGGTGAAAGCCCTGACGCGGGGATACACAAAGCCTGGAAAGCGGGTGCGGACGTGTCCGAGTAAAGCTTGGCATTCCAGGTAATGAACCAGAGTACTCTTAAGCACATTGGTGAACAGCCGAAAGAGGGATCAACGAAACAGCTCAGTGGTGCGGGAAACATGGCGCGGTCACTACAAGACCCTCGTGAATGAGGACATAATCCCACACCGCACCATATGATCTCCTCATGGAGGAAGGATGGGCCAAGGGGCCAAGATGAGATGAGGATTCCCGAGAGATGGGGCTGGACCTGAAGCCTAGGCGTTCAGGTGGTCCTACGTATCCCATTAGGATGGGAATCAAGCCACACGTAGTTCTTGAAATGCAGTTTAACGTCATGCGGGACTTGGGTGGGGAGTAATATACTCCTAAGCAAGGTGTACAGTATGGCGAAAAACCGACGTGAATGAGGACATTGCCCTACGCCATACCGTACAATCCTATATGATAGGTCCTGGGCCGCGGCCTGGAAAGGCCGAGGGGCCTGGGGCTGAGCCTCGGTCAGGAAGGCCTGACCGGTTTGTAGTTTAACTTCTTACATGAGGACGGGGGGCCAGGGGCCCAAGGAGGCCAAGGGGCCTGAGGCTGGGCCTCGTAAGGGGAGTTGTACGGCATGGTACATGATCCCGACGTGAATGAGGACGTAGTCCTACATCACACCGTACACTCTGGGTAAGAAAGGACCTAAGCTGTGACCTGGAAAGGCCAAGGGGCCTAAGGTCAAGCATCAATCAGGAAGACCTGACTGGCTTGCAGTTTAATGTCTTACATGAGGACGGGGGTCGGGGACCCGAGGAGGCCAAGGGGCCTGAGGCTGGGCCTCGTAAGGGGAGTCGTACGGCATGGTACATGATCCCGACGTGAATGAGGACGTAGTCCTACACCACACCGTACACTCCAGGTGAAAAATAGGGGAGAAGGCCCAGGGGTCCCAAGATCAGGCATCAGTTAGGAAAGCCTGACTGGTTTGTAGTTTAACGTCTTACATGAGGACGAGGGGCCAGGGGCCCAAGGAGGCCAAGGGGCCTGAGGCTGGGCCTCGTAAGGGGAGTCGTACAACATGGTACATGATCCCGACGTGAATGAGGGCGTAGTCCTATACCACACCGTACACTCCAGGTGAGGAATCGGGGCCGTGGGCCCGATCACTAGCACCACCTGGGGGAAGTTTGTCCCCTCAGGATGGGGCAGAATGAATCATTGTTGACCATATTCGAAACACAGTGTTCCTATGGTGACCCGCATGGGGGCAACAAATGAGCGTCGACCGCTGAACAAATTCGCAATGCGGGACTTGTATCGATTTGTTGCTTGAGAAACCCTCGGGGGCGTTGGCCCGTATCGGTAGGAGAGGCCTTGGGCTTTGTATCCAGGCCGTTCTTGGGGGTCCCTCCGGGTGTGAATCCATCCACGAAAGGGGAAAACACCTCCAGGGGGAATGTGCAGCCGGGTCGAGGCTTGCTCGACGTGGGTCGGGGCAAAAGTGTGCACCCTGCCATGTCTTGACCCGAGGGGAAGATTTCGGCTTTTGGGCTGGGCCAACGGACGAAATGTTCGGGCGTTCCTACGTATCTCATAAGGATGAGAATCAAGCCATACGTAGTTCTTGAAGGCCATGCAGTTTAGCGTCATGCGGTCAGGACGTGGGAGGGTAGATGAACAGGAGTGGGCGCATGGTGCGACCTTTACAACCTTTGTGTGAGTGGGGTTGCATGAGCGGGGCCATGAAAGCCCACTCCCTGCTACACAAAGATCCTCCAAGGAGACTATTCCCAGGGGGAATAGTGGAAGAGAAAAGCTTGGGGTTGGGCTCAAGACGAGGCGTCCGAGCGTTCCTACGTATCCCATGAAGATGGGAATCAAGCCGTACGTAGTTCTGGACATGCAGTTTAACGTCATGCGGGACGAGGGGAATCTCATTCGGGGATGTGTGCGGTATGTTACATGATCCCAACGTGAGAACGTAGTCCTACACTGTACCGTACGATCCCGTAAGAGGGTAAGTTGTAGAGAAACGAGGGGGCCTGGGACCAGACCTCGGTGGAAACGGGGCGAGGGGCCCAAAGAGGCCGAGGGGCCTGAGGCTGAGCCTCGGTCAGGAAGACCTGACTGACTTGCAGTTTAACGTCTTGCAGTGAGGACGGAGATGTAGTTTATGGTCATGCGGGACCAAGTCGCAGTTTAGGGTCGTGCAGGACCAATGCAGTTTAATGTCGTGCAGGACCCTCTCGCAGTTTAGGGTCATGCAGGACCACTTTTTCCCTAGGCAAAGTATCGCTTGAGGAATCTGGCATTGGTGGGAGGGGTTACACGCTCTCCATCTGTGGTCACCAAGGAGTATTCTCCGTTGAGGTAAAACTTATGGATGATATAAGGCCCTTCCCATTTGGGTTCTAACTTGGGCGGTTTCCTTCCGGGAATCATTGGCGCTCGCAGGGCCAGTACCAGGTCACCCTGTAGAAAAGAGCGGAGACGAACCTTCTTGTCAAAATCTCTTGCTATCTTGTCCTGATGCATTTCCAGATTGTGCAGGGAACGAAGCTGGTTCTAGTCCAGTGCCTCTAACTCAGCTAGACGGATCTCAGCTACCTCATGTGATGTCTGGTGATCATAAACTGCAGTGCGTAGCGACGGCAGCTGGATCTCAATGGGTAGGACGGCCTCAGCTCCATACACCAGGGAATATGGGGTCACCTGGGTAGAGTTGCGAGTCGTCGTCCGGTAAGCCCAGAGGGCGTTGGGGAGCTTGTCCGGTCAACTCTTCTTGTTCTGACCAACCATCTTCTGCAGAATGTTAGAGATGGTCTTGTTGAACGCCTCGATCTGTCCATTCTCCTGTGCATGGTAGCGGGAGGTATGGTTTGACCGGATGTCGTACTTAGCGTACAATTTCTTCAATTCAGATACTCGGAAGTTGGTTCCGTTGTCAGTGAGGACGGCGTGAGGGACTCCAAACCGGTGGATAATGTTGGAGCTCACAAAGTCAACGACGAAACGGGCCTTGACCTCTTTGAGCGGAACTGCTTCTGCCCACTTGGAGAAGAAATCTGTAGCAGTCAGGATGAACCTACACTGGCGGGCTGTTGCCGGCGGATACGGTCCCACTACATCGAGTCCCCATACCGCAAATGGCCAAGAGTACATGGTGGGGTGGAGGGGTTCTGGCGGCCGATGCAAAAAGTTGGCGTGCACTTGGCACGCGTGGCATCTCTTGGTGTATCCAATACAATCGTGGATCATGGAGGGCCAGAAGTACCCTAGCCTCCGGATTTGAGGGGACAGCTTCGGCCCAGCTTGATGGGCGCCACAGAAACCGGCGTGAACCTCTTGCATAACTTGAGGTATCTCTACTCCTTGGATGCAACGGAGGAGGACACCATCGAAACTCCGTTTATAGAGGATCTTCTCAAGACTGGGGCCGCTCTGGAGGGTAAATTGAAGTGCGCGGCGTCGGATTCGCTCGCGCTCGGCCCGGTCGTCCGGGAGCTGACCATTTTGGAGATACTCGACAAAAGGTGCTCTCCAGTCGGGGGTGGTTTCAACCACTGCGTCTGACGAACCCGGGACTCCCGATATGGAGGGTCCGGCGGTGAGATGACTCACCCGCAGGCTATCACGGTCCTCTTGGGTGACGGGAGCAATGACTCTCCGGTGGGCCACATGTATGACCAAATCATCTTGCTCGGGTTCTGCGAGCGATGCGGCAAAACCAGTTAGGGCGTCCGCTTGGCCGTTCTGCGACCATGGGACATGGGTAACCTCCGGTCGAGAAGAGAACTGGGCCATTAAGAGAAGGGTGTACTCTAGCAACGGTGCAAGCTCTGGCTTCCTGACGACGTAGTCGCCATTAACCTGTCTGATTACCAGCTCGGAATCTCCCTTCACATGTAGATGGGGTACATGGATCTCAAGGGCCAACTCGAGGCCGGTGATGAGAGCATGGTACTCTGCTTCGTTGTTCGTACAGCCTTCTGACAACAGGAACGAATACGGCAGGACGGCTTGCGCCGGGGTAATGAAAACAATACCCAGACCCACTCTGTTGAGCTTGGGGTCGTTGAGCCTTCTACCGGTGGGGCTCCGGGAGGCGCCGTCGAAATGCATTTGCCAACACGGGACATCATGATCGACCGAGAGGATCGTCTCGTCGGGGAAATCCAGGTCCAGGGATTGATCCGCGGATGCTGGATGGGCAGCTAAAAAGTCTGCCAACGCCTGTCCCTTAACGGCCTTCTGAGGCACAAACCTGATGTCAAACTGCTGGAGAATCACCGCCCACCGTGCTAGTCGGCCAGTCAGCAAGGGGCGGTTCAGGATATACTTCAGCAGATCCACCCGAGAGATCAATTGCACCTCGTGGTGTTGTAGGTAGTGTCGCAACTTCTGCACGGCGAAGACGAGCGCAAGGCAGCTCTTTTCGATAAGGGAATATCTGACCTCCGTATCGAGAAGCATGCGACTGAGATAGTAGAGACTGTTCTTAGTGCCCTCGTTATTCTTATGGGTGAGCAGCGCGCCGAGGGATCTCTCCAGGGCGGTCACGTAAAGGACCAGCGGCTTTCTAGAGACGGGTGGCATCATGACCGGAGGTTGGAGCAGATACTGCTTGATTTCCTCGAAGGCGATCCGACACTCCTCATCCCATTCGTAGGCAGCGCCTTTCTTCATGAGCCGAGAATAGGGCTTACACTTGCCGGCCAGATTCGCAATGAATCGGCGTATATAGGCTAAGTGGCCTTGCAGGCCTCGAAGCTCCCGAATGTTGCTCGGGGGAGGCATTTGGCTGATGGCCTTGATCTTCTCCGGGTCGATCTCGATACCTCGTTATCTGACAACAAAACCCAGAAACTTCCCGGAGGTGACCCCGAAGGCACACTTCAGTGGGTTCATCTTCAGGTGACGGGAACGGAGGAAACCGAACACTTTGTCAAGGTCTTTGAGATGGTCCTGGCGCTGGCATGATTTGACTACAAGGTCATCCACGCAGCATTCCACCAATGTCCCAAGGATCTGTTTGAATATGCGATTCATGGCCCTCTGATAAGTGGCACCTGCATTTTTCAAACCGAATGGCATTACCTGGTAGAAAAAGGTACCCTGGGGAGCCCTGAAGGCAGTGGACTCCTCATCTTCGGGGGCCATCCGGATCTGGTTATACCCGGAATACCCATCCATGAAAGAGAGGGCTTGGAACCCGGCCGTGGCGTCAATCAACAGCTCCGTCACTGGGAGTGGGAAGTCATCCTTTGGGCAGTGGCGATTGAGATCGCGGAAGTCGATGCAGACTCTAATCTTCCCATTCTTCTTCCTGACCGGCACAATGTTGGCGAGCCATTTGGGGTACTGGACCTCCTTGACGAAGTTGGCCTTGATTAGCTTATCAACTTCGGCCTCAACCATAGCGCCATGGGAGGGGTGCATTTTCCTGGGAGGCTGCTTGAACCCACGATGTTTTACTGGGAGGCCCAGACGGTGGACGGCCACTTGGGGATCCAGCCCTGGCATCTCATCGTAACTCCAGGCAAACACATCGCGGTGCTGTTTGAGGAAGTCTAGATACTGCTGCCGCTCCTCGAGGGACATGGCAGCACTGATCAATGTGGGTCTTGGATCTGCCTCGCTACCAAGGTTCACCTGTACCAGTTCATCAACCGTGGTAGAGACGCCTTCTTCAAAGGCTGGGGGAGCATCCTCCAAGTCTTCCTCCCCAGCCGTGGGGGGATTTCCCGCGACGGAAGATACTTCTGGGCTCTCAAAACCCGAGGGGCAGCTGGTGCCGGCTTGGGCAGCAGCGGTCATCACATCAGGAGACTCACTTGTCGTCGAGACCATAGCAATGAATGCATTTGATCCTATCCCATCCGGCCTTCGGCCTAAGGGGCCACGCTTGATGATATCAAAGCAGTGGTGACGTGTCGGCCTGAGTCGGTTAATTCCAGCCCGGTGGAATAGACACGTATGGCGCACCGCCGTTGTCATGAGCTTGACGTCCCGGTACCGTACAGGGGTAGGAGATTCCGGGATGACCCGAGCCTGGTTGCTGTAGGAGTACGAGGTGATTTTACACCGTCGCTTGGACGCGGGAACATGCCTTCCTTGTGTACCCGAAACAACGAAACATTGTCCCATGTCGGGGGTCGTGGCCTCCAACCGGTGGATCGGGAGGATGTAGGCGTCGTCCATGCTCGCCCAGGGATCACTTGTGATTGGGGCGGGCTCATCCTCGCTGACCAGGATCTGCTTGTCCTTACTTTTGTAATAACCCGCATCCAGATAGCGGTCCTCACAAGAAGCGAAAGGGGACGCGTCTCCTTGGAGCACGCCTACTCGACCGTTGAGCGAGTACTTAAGGCACTGGTGATACGATGAGGGGACCGCGGCATGCAGATGGAGCCATGGCCTACCCATCAATGCATTGTAGGCAGTGTCCTGAGAAACAACCATGAACTCGGTGCTGGCAATTAAGCCACCGAACTGGGTCTTTAGGCGGATCTTGCCGACCGGGGGTTGCTCTGTCCTGTCGTACCCCTGGATCCTGAGGTCAGAGGGAGTCAAATCACCTTCGGACAGACCCAGCTTTCGCAGCGTCCGGGTCGGAATTAGATTGATTCCAGAACCCGTGTCAACGAGGCAGCGATGGAATTCCACACCGTTAAAGTGGCCAGTGATATACAATGGGCGAATGTGCCCCTGTATAAGAGGGTCTTCATCTTCACCGGAGAACGAGATAACCGCCTGAAATTCGGCGTTTTCAATCGTCTCGGTATGGAAGGCTTCCGCGACTGCCACTTCCGTCTTGAACTGGAGGGGGCTCCTTAGGGCCTCGGCAAGTGCCTCGCACATCTCGGATGACAAGAGCAGGGCCTCGAGGATGGAAAGCCTTGCCGGAATGCCGGCCAGGTGCTTTAGGACATCATACATGCGTGCCAAACGCGAACCTCTGCTTACAGGGGGTTTTTCGGCATTTGAAGGCATAGCGGGTCCTGCTGGCTGAACTGGCGGTCGGCTAGCACTGGGTACATCCTGCTGCCTACTAGTAGAAGCCTGGAGATTAGTCGCCGGACTAAGATCGGACAGCGGAGGCTGGCCCGTCGCCGGGCGAGACTGGCAGTGATACGAACGAGGCGGCTCTCCCCGATCCAGCAACACGAACGGCGGTGGAGGTAGAGCTGAGGATGTTGGATGGGCCTGCGCGTGCTGAGATCTGCGCTGAGCCTGCTTCCTGGTCTCAGTAGCGTGCACGGCTTGGTCACAAGTGCCTGCTGACATACCTCGGTGACCGGCGCGATTGCGATTCCGCTGACGTTGACGTCGGCTGGAAACATTGGGGCGGTCTGCCTGGGGTTCCCCCTCGTCGGGGGTCATATAGGGCTTTACCAGCTCCACGGTGTTAACCGAAGCGTACCCTTGACTGTCGCTCGAAGAGTCATCCACCGCTGGGCGGATTCTGGGAGGAATGCCCATTTCGGGAGGCATAAAGTCGCCGAGAGTGCGGGATGACGACGGCACTGCCGGTGCACGTTGCTTCTTCTTGCGTCGCCGCTGCTTGCCCTTTTGGGCAGAGGTCGACTGTGAAGACGATGCTGAGCCACCGGCTGCTTCTTCTGAAGGTTCCAGCTGCTTCAGGCATGCCCGGATGATACCCTGGGCACGGACAACAGTTTTTCGAGCCATCCAGTTGTCATATTTCTGGGACCCGCGGCTAGGGACCTGCTGCCACTCACCCTCGCTGTCACTGCCGATTTCTGATCCCGCAAAGACGCCTGCCACTTGCGCTGGCGCTGGGCCCAACTTGACTATGTTGTTGTTGACCTGGTCCTGAAGCCAGTCTTTAAACACATAGCATCGCTTGAGGGTGTGCCCCAGGATCCGATGATGAGGGCAGTAGTTGGGGTGATCGGTGAGATGCGCCTCTGTCGGCCTCCTACACTCAGGCAAACGCACGATCCCTTGCTCTAGAGCACTTAGGAAGTAACCAGGGACCTGATTTTCGTTAAACGAATAGGTATGGTACTTTCTTTCTGGGTAAGGAGCCCTGGGGGGCCTGGTCCTGTCGAGGGACCGGAGGGGCCTGCCGAGGGGGCGGCGCCTGGTTGTCTCGCCTAGGTGGCGGTGGCGCATTGCACGGGGGAACCTGTCGGTTCTGAGGCGGTCGCTGCTGGGCAGGAGCCTGTGCTTGAGGTGGAGGACCTCTGCGGGGTTGCGGGGGTGGTGCCGCCGGTAGCAATTCCAGCTGCCTCGGGGCTTCTATTTGAGCCACTGCGGTGGGTTCAGCCCTGGCGGCCCTCCTGGCTGGGATCATAGGGGGTAGCAAACGTGCCTGACTAGCCTGTTGCAGGGCCTCCTCGAGGCGCTGGGCCTTATCCGAGAAATCTCTGAACCCTCCAGGGTAGTTCTGAGTAATCAAGGAGGGTACCAGCTCTGTCTTTACGTTCCCCACACACATCGTCAGTAATTGCTCCTGAGTAAGTGGCATATCGAGGGAATACGTACGTCCTTTCCACCGGGCGATGAAGTCTGCAACCCGCTCATCAGGCCTCTGTTTTAACTTGAAGAGGTCTGCGATGCTGGTCTTTCGCGTGGTGGAGCTGAACTGGTACAAGAACTGCCGGCGAAGATCCTCCCAACCGGTCACTGATCCGATGGGGATCTGGCTGTACCAGACGAATGCCGGACCTTCCAACGTCTGTACAAAACATCGGAGCTTGGCGGCTTCTTGCTGAGCCGGGGTCCCCAGCATGGGGCCACACCTGGAAGAGAAATGAGCCAAGTGCTGGGGTGGGTCCCCTGTCCCGTTAAAAGGCGAGAAAGTTGGGTTCCCAAAACCTGGAGGCGCGGGCATATCATCCACCCACGCGAGATAAGGCTTGCCATCCGGTGGGACCGCCACCTGCCGTGTCTCCAACGCCTCGAGGTGGGCTGTGAGTGCCGCAATAAGGTCCTCCGGGTGGGGGTCCCTGTCTTGACAAGGATCCCTAACCACAAGCGCATTGCCAGGTTCTTCAACACGGTAGACGGCTTCGGCTGCTCGCGGGTCAACTGCCTGGATGACCTGTTGGGCGACTGGGGGAACCCGGGTTGGGTTCTTCAGATTGCCCCGTCGCTCAGGGGGGTTTGGCGAGACGTATCGCGCCCTCTTGCCGTATGTTCCGGCTTCCGCCCTGTCCGCGGCAGTAGCATGATCAGGGTTGCCCGGAGGCAACTCACCGGGGGGGAAATTGCTCCTGCCCCTGCTGCCCCGGCCTAGGATTACCATAGTCGGGTCGTCGCTCTGCGGCGCGTTCAGCCAAGAGTTCGTCGACCAGCCTCTTTTGCTCAGCAAGCTGCTGGCGCAACGTGGCCTTCTCAGGATCTTCGTCCGTTTTCTGCACAGAGGTGGACGGGTCAGTGTAACAGCCCAAGATTTTATGAAAAATATTCCTTTTAATTTCACTAATGTCTTGTGTTGTACGCTACACCAAAAGGAGCTTTCACAACACGCATCCTTGACTTGCCTTGCATTACACGCAATCACGACCTTCCTCGATAGCGTGTGTAATACGCAATACCGAGTTTCACTAAACAACGATATGCTATTAAAATATTATTAAAACTAGCCGTTATGAATAGTAATAACCACTTTTTAAAACTCTGTAAATATTATTTTTCAAAATGAACTTCATTTTTGGATTCGGAGTATCGAATTTAGCCTAAGGTGAAATTTTGGTACTTTTCGGATAACTTTCATATTCTGATGAATAGTGAAAATTACTAAATTATAATTAAAAACAACTTTTTTAATCGAAATAATTAATAGTGATAAATTATTAATTTGAGTGGTTTTAAAGTATATTTAGAATATATTTTTACAATTTAATACAATGTTGGTCATTGGATGTAATTTCACATTTAAACCAGACATAATCAAGTGTCAATCTTTTGATAGATATTGTTTCTTAAAAACACGCTATTTGTTTTAACAGCGGGATTTAATTATAAAATTAATTAATGCAAATTCTATGATATGAATTTGGTAAAATAGACTTCATTTTTGAATTCGGAATATGAAATATAGCTTAGGATGAAATTTAGGCATTGTTCTGAAAAACATCAATTTTTGATGAATAGTGAAACTACTAAGTGGTAGTTAAAAAAATTAATTTCTTCATAAATCTTAATTTTACCGCTTCTGTGAATGGAATTTCAAAAATCTGAGAGACACGGTTGATGTCAGTAAGTAAAATGTGGTTCAATGAGATGAAAATAATTTTTGGTGAATAGTAACTTTTTACTTTTTTTACCACGGTTAATAGTAAATAGGGTAACTAAGGGTAAATATGATATTACTATTACCCTAACACATGTCCTAATTCTATTGGATAGGTGTAATTCGACCAAAAACAACCTTATGAATATAATATGACCATTTAGGTCCACTTGGATTAGATTATGACATTTAATATTATATTATTTAATGAATAGTTAAAATAGTTAAAATCAAAGTTTAATAACTAAACCATTTTTAATATGGGGTTATACATAAGATAAATTCGACTATAAATATTCATTAGAAAGCTAAAACGATTTCCTAAATAATGATATTTTATTTATAATTTTTAGACTTTAAATAAATTAATTTATTTATGACACAACTATGATGCAGTAATTACCCTTTTAAGGAAATATTAACATAATTGATGTTATAAATGCTCAAATGAATGTAATTTGAGACTTTTTATTACTTAAACTAATTTTCTAGGTTACTATGATATATTATTGGTGATTTAATCAACTTGGTTCGAACATATAATTCTGTTATTACTTTCACAAAAATCATATATCAAATAGTGTCAAAATTGACACAAAATAGTTTTTAAATAAAATATTATATTATTAATTGTTATTTTATTCCTAAAAATCTAAGGTTCGGCCAAATGACTTAGATAAGTATATATATATTAATAATAAACAATTTGGGGTTCGTTTGGCATGTTATAGTAAGTGTATTAACCATATAGTGAAAGAAAACAAAAAGACACGGTAAAAGTTAAATTATTTAACTTAGAGTAAAATCTAATTGATAAGGTTTAAAATAAGATCCAAACATGTCTAAATTTGATTGGTTGATGAGATTACAACCCTATATCATCTAAGCTTCGAATATGAGTCATTGTTGGAGGTTTTTAAGTGGGGTTAGATTTATTATAAATTAATATTTTTAAGAATTCCTAAGGTGCCCCTCTCCTCCCCTATAAAAGGACACCTCCTCCCCCTCCTCCTCACACCAATTTGAGCACTCAAGCTCGGCCAACCCCTGCCAAAATCTCTTCTCCACTTCCCTAGAAACATCCTAGAGGTTCTGGTATTCATCAAATACCAATTTTAGTGCCCTAAGAGGAGGTCTCAAAGAGGCACTTCAAAGAAGAGGTAATTACCGTTACCAATTTTTTCATCTTTATTTCTTCTTCCACTTCTTCTTCTTAGGTTGTTTCATTATGAAGTAATAACATTAGTATCACTCATATACTGATATGTTATTATAAGTATGAAACAACCCTATTTCACCATCTATCCATCCTACGGAAAAAGAAATCACCGCGCGTGTGTACGTACGGAATACCGTCTCCACGCCGTGGTGTAATCTATTTTCCACCACCACCTTACATGGATGGGTATAATGGTGTAAAGAATAACTATACATAGTTATTACAACATCATATTGATTCTGATATATTGTATAATCCACTCCAATTCAGTTCAATATTTATAGAAATGATATCATCGCTCGTGCGTACGTACGGACTACCGTCTCCACGACGCGATGAGATTCATTCTCCATATTAACCATTTAAGAATGATTATAAAGTATATATAAGAAATAATAATGAAATATATGACATTATAAAGCTACTGGATTTATATATATATATATATGTATGTCATCTACTTACTTCCATTTCAAGACAATAAGGAAAGTAAAACAGCGTCCATGCGTACGTACGGACTACCGTCTCCATGAACGGTGTTTTTCATTTTATTTATCTATCTATTATATATATATATATATATACTGAATATATATGTTATATAAATCGTATTTTATATTCTGGAAGTAAGTAAATCATGATATAAGTAATAATGATGTCAAGAACAACAAGTCAAAACACCTAAGATAAATGAAACGATTTTACCCAAAACGCTTCTTTAACATGGAATTTACAAAAGAACGGGTAATATAATGTCATAAGTGAACCATATATGATATCATAACAATGAATATGATTCTGGAATAAGTCAATAACATGATTTAAATCATTATACAGGAGGTTCGGATACTTACAAAGCAAGTCAGACCTAAGGTAAGGGAAATATCACAATCTCATTTTTTATCCGAGATTGTTTATTCGTAAGTATTTAATGGGGTGTATTTTATCATCCACATCCATGTTTCATCAATATGTAATATTATTTCAATCCACCTACAATTGTTTCAATCCATTTTTACCCTTCGGTGAGTTTTTAGTAATATCTATGAAAGGAATCTTTTGTCATACGTGGTACTTTTTGACTTTTCCGACAAAAGTACGAAGAATGTTTTTTTAACTTATACGGCACGAACGGATTTCTACTGTTTTATAAAGCCTTATTTTCATGAAGCTTCCTCTAAAAGATTTCATGACTATTTTCAATAAAATCTCTTTCTTTTAAAATTGCATGATGTTTTGTGAAAAGAAATTGATTTTGAAGAAGAAAGGATATTTTCCTCAAGAATTCAATTCAAGTGTTTTATCAAAATTATTTTCCATCTAAGATAATAAAGGGTTCTGTTTTTATCCCTATTATTACATTGATGGAATTATGTTTATGAATTCCTTTATCTTATATGAATGGTTTTATGATGTCATGTTGTTTTAAGAATCCCATTTTTATTACATGGGTTATGCAATGATGTATGATTTATGATTTTGTGGCACACATAAGAAAGGATTCATTATGAGATGGGTGGGACCTATATCTCCCTCCAATGCATTGGGTAAAGATTTTATATCTCATGAGATAGACATGGCTGGAATGGTAGGTTATACCGGTTCAGTGAAACAGGACTGAAACGAGGGTTACTCGATTCAGAAAGGGACTTTGTCCACTAAGATAGTCTTGGCAATGAGTCATGACTAACAAGAAATGATTTTCAATGATTATGTGTACATGCCACAAAGTTTCAAGTTTCATGTTATGATTATGGTGATCTCATTTTCACTTCTATGATTTGTTCCATGTTAAGATATTATGATCTCTTTTGCAGGTTATGATTTCCAAAAAGATATGATATGATTTATATTTCTTTTGTATACCCTTACTGAGAATTTGAGCTCACCCTTTTATGTTTTATTTTCCCCAGGATATAAAGAAAGGTTTTAGGTAAAAAAAAGGAAGATCTTTATGGGAGATATTGAAGATCTTTCACCACGATTAGAAGATTATGTTCCAAGTTTCCAAAGACACTAAACTATTACGATCCTTGTGTGTGTGTTTTTTTTATGTACTAAGTATTCCGAAAAAGTAATGTAATGTCAATGTACGTCAAGATTCGGGTCTCTACAGTTGGTATCAGAGGAAAGGTTTAGTCAACCTTTGGAAACTAGGATGCGAAAACGTTAGGGAGATCCCTAGAGATATTTCTAAGGTATGTCTAGGGATGTCCATAAGGTTAAGTATACGTATAGGTTATAGTAATAGAATTACGCTAACGATCATAGAATTAATCCTAAGATGTTGGATATTGAAGGTACTCCCCCTTTATTATGTTGTTTTCCCTAGCATGATTTTTGCCTCTCACACTATTCTTTTTGGGTTTTAGACGATGGCTGGAACCCGAAGGAACCGTGTTGATCAATGCAATGGACAATGCAATGATTTCCCTCCTGAACAAACAAATGTTATGGGAGATGGAGTGCAAAATCTTATTGCTATACTTACACAAGCTATGAATCATTCTGGACTTCTAAATGAGCAGAGAAGGGAACAATATTCTATTGAGTCCTTCATGAGGCAACGTCCACCTTCTTTCAGTGGGTCTTCTGATCCACTTGTGGCTTAACAATGGATCAGTACTACTGAAAAGATATTTTCAGTTCTTCAACGTTCTGAACATGATAAAGTCATCTTAGCAGTATATCGTTTGGAAGGTGAAGCTGATCAATGGTGGAATCTTATCAAGAATACGAGGCCAAGAGATGAAATTGAGTCCATGGAATGGGACGAGTTCAAGAACTTGTTTTTCAGTAAGTACTTCCCTCGTATTCTTCGAACAAAGATGGAGAAAGAGTTTCTTGAACTGAAGCAAAGGGACGATGAATCTGTTGGTACCTATGAAGCAAATTTTACAAGACTTGCATGGTATGCTTCTGGAATTATCATCCAACCTGAAAGTAAAGTTGATCGATTTTTCAGTGGCTTAAAACCAAGTCTTCGAAGGGCATTATCTATAAGAGAATTCAGTAGCTATGAAGAAATTGTGTGTTGTGCTATCAAGGTAGAAATGGAAGTTGGTGTTACATATCCATCTCATGGTTTTGACAAGAAACGAAAGATGGAGTTCAAGGAGAAATCTCAGAATAATGGTGAAAAGAAGATGAATGTTTCCTTATGCACAAAGTGTGGAAAGAAGCATGGTGGAGATTGTCTTAAAGGGACTAGAAAATGTTTTAAGTGTGGAAAAGAAGGTCATCGAGCAGCTGAGTGTCGAAGTAATGGAAAAAGGGTTTCTAATGATGTGAATAAAGCAAACACTGCAGAGAACGCACCGCCAACACTTCAATGCTTCAAGTGCAAGGAAATGGGGCATTATGCTAATAATTTCCCTAATCCAAGGGTTAGTGATGATCAACATGAGCAACCACTGAAGGCAAAGGACAAAGGGAAATCACATGCGATCACTATTGGCAATGTTGAATATGACAACGATGTGGTGGAATGATTAAGTGTTTATGTAATGGGATTCCAAAATAATGTTGTATCATTGAGTATTGCAATATTTACTGATGTGGTATTCAAAGTGATTGAGATATTTTTTTGGAAATAAGATGATATGCGCATAATGAAGACGAGAAAATGAAATGTTTAATAGTATTCATGAGCTCATTATTGATATAAGGACTAAGTGATATCATGGTTTGAGTATATAGAATTTTGAGGATTTTGGTATGTGGAAAGTGTTAACTTTTAACTGCACTCATGTTTTCACTAAGGTATTCAAGAGAATACACGATTAAGGACTTTGAATGTTTGGAATGTGACCAACAAGACATATCTTATGATGTGTGGGGATCAACGACAGTATTAAATCTCTGGTAATCGTTGTCACTATATTATGATAGTGGACTGCAGTATTATGTATAAGCCTAAAGATTAGACTGGATTATGTTGGACATAAGTTAGTATTGTTTAAGGATAGAAGATTTTCGATATTATTGATGGGATGTTATAGTAACATAGTTTTAGAAAAAGGACAACCTGCAGGACGGGCGACAGCCCATCGCTTCGGACAGGGCTGTAGGAATCGAACCCACAACCGAAGTGCGACTGGCCTTTATCGCCTACCACTGACCTACAGGAAGTCCCTGTTTAGTAGAAGCTAGTTTTATTATATTAAGCAGTATGATATATGAAGTATAAGTCCATTTTAAGAACTATATATGATTAATCTCACTATAGAATGACTTATGTATATTTAATAACTTTTGCTTACCTTTTGTTTGAGACAGATGGAATGACCCGTCATTCTATCACATGATCTGCTAACACTTCACGAATAACAAATTCAACTTCATTTATTTAAGAGATGAAGTGGAAATTGTTCTAGGAACGAACAATAGTGAGATTGTACCAAAATAAAGAAAGTATTTATTCCAATTCAAATTTTCAACTTTAGGGAAATGATCTTGAAAACCAAAAATGTTGTCCTAGTGATCTTATACCTGATGAATCGGATGGTACCTTAGATCGTCACAAATTTATGGATTTGTGATTATTGGATTTTCCATAGCCATGTTCTCTACCACTCTCCATCAGAACATGATAGTTATATTTCTCTTCAATATCCATATTTTCACCTATGTGGAAACCCAATGATTAGTTTATTTGGGTAACCGTTACGTTTCATACTTTTGTTTATAAAGATTGGTTTTGATATTCCTTTTTACGATGTGGGTTTCTATTAAAGAAACTTTCGAATAGTAAACTATTTATATCCCCGACGAATTTCGAGGGCGAAATTCATTTTAAGGGGGGTAGAATGTAACAGCCCAAGATTTTATGAAAAATATTCATTTTAATTTCACTAATGTCTTGTGTTGTACGCTACACCAAAAGGAGCTTGCACAACACGCATCCTTGACTTGCCTTGCATTACACGCAATCGCGACCTTCCTCGATAGCGTGTGTAATACGCAATACCGAGTTTCACTAAACAACGATATGCTATTAAAATATTATTAAAACTAGCCGTTATGAATAGTAATAACAACTTTTTAAAACTCTGTAAATATTATTTTTCAAAATGAACTTCATTTTTGGATTCGGAGTATCGAATTTAGCCTAAGGTGAAATTTTGGTACTTTTCGAATAACTTTCATATTCTGATGAATAGTGAAAATTACTAAATTATAATTAAAAACAACTTTTTTAATCGAAATAATTAATAGTGATAAATTATTAATTTGAGTGGTTTTAAAGTATATTTAGAATATATTTTTACAATTTAATACAATGTTGGTCATTGGATGTAATTTCACATTTAAACCAGACATAATCAAGTGTCAATCTTTTGATAGATATTGTTTCTTAAAAACACGCTATTTGTTTTAACAGCGGGATTTAATTATAAAATTAATTAATGCAAATTCTATGATATGAATTTGGTAACATAGACGTCATTTTTGAATTCGGAATATGAAATATAGCTTAGGATGAAATTTTGGCATTGTTCTGAAAAACATCAATTTTTGATGAATAGTGAAACTACTAAGTGGTAGTTAAAAAAATTAATTTCTTCATAAATCTTAATTTTACCGCTTCTGTGAATGGAATTTCAAAAATCTGAGAGACACGGTTGATGTCAGTAAGTAAAATGTGGTTCAATGAGATGAAAATAATTTTTGGTGAATAGTAACTTTTTACTTTTTTTACCACGGTTAATAGTAAATAGGGTAACTAAGGGTAAATATGATATTACTATTACCCTAACACATGTCCTAATTCTATTGGATAAGTGTAATTCGACCAAAAACAACCTTATGAATATAATATGACCATTTAGGTCCACTTGGATTAGATTATGACATTTAATATTATATTATTTAATGAATAGTTAAAATAGTTAAAATCAAAGTTTAATAACTAATCCATTTTTAATATGGGGTTATACATAAGGTAAATTCGACTATAAATATTCATTAGAAAGCTAAAAAGATTTCCTACATAATGATATTTTATTAATAATTTTTAGACTTTAAATAAATTAATTTATTTATGACACAACTATGATGCAGTAATTACCCTGTTAAGGAAATATTAACATAATTGATGTTATAAATGCTCAAATGAATGTAATTTGAGACTTTTTATGACTTAAACTAATTTTCTAGGTTACTATGATATATTAGTGTTGATTTAATCAACTTGGTTCGAACATATAATTCTCTTATGACTTTCACAAAAATCATATATCAAATAGTGTCAAAATTGACACAAAATAGTTTTTAAATCAAATATTATATTATTAATTGTTATTTTATTCCTAAAAATCTAAGGTTCGGCCAAATGACTTAGATAGGGATATATATATTAATAATAAACAATTTGGGGTTCTTTTGGCATGTTATAGTAAGTGTATTAACCATATAGTGAAAGAAAACAAAAAGACACGGTAAAAGTTAAATTATTTAACTTCGAGTAAAATCTAATTGATAAGGTTTAAAATAAGATCCAAACATGTCTAAATTTGATTGGTTGATGAGATTACAACCCTATATCATCTAAGCTTCGAATATGAGTCATTGTTGGAGGTTTTTATGTGGGGTTAGATTTATTATAAATTAATATTTTTAAGAATTCCTAAGGTGCCCCTCTCCTCCCCTATAAAAGGACACCTCCTCCCCCTCCTCCTCACACCAATTTGAGCACTCAAGCTCGGCCAACCCCTGCCAAAATCTCTTCTCCACTTCCCTAGAAACATCCTAGAGGTTCTGGTCTTCATCAAATACCAATTTTAGTGCCCTAAGAGGAGGTCTCAAAGAGGCACTTCAAAGAAGAGGTAATTACCGTTACCAATTATTTCATCTTTATTTCTTCTTCCACTTCTTCTTCTTAGGTTGTTTCATTATGAATTAATAACATCAGTATCACTCATATACTGATATGTTATTATAAGTATGAAACAACCCTATTTCACCATCTATCCATCCTACGGAAAAAGAAATCACCGCGCGTGTGTACGTACGGAATACCGTCTCCACGCCGTGGTGTAATCTATTTTCCACCACCACCTTACATGGATGGGTATAATGGTGTAAAGAATAACTATACATAGTTATTAAAACATCATATTGATTCTGATATATTGTATAATCCACTCCAATTCAGTTCAATATTTATAGAAATGATATCATCGCTCGTGCGTACGTACGGACTACCGTCTCCACGACGCGATGAGATTCATTCTCCATATTAACCATTTAAGAATGATTATAAAGTATATATAAGAAATAATAATGAAATATATGACATTATAAAGCTACTGGATTTATATATATATATATATATATGTATGTCATCTACTTACTTCCATTTCAAGACAATAAGGAAAGTAAAACAGCGTTCATGCGTACGTACGGACTACCGTCTCCATGAACGGTGTTTTTCATTTTATTTATCTATCTATTATATATATATATATACTGAATATATATGATATATAAATCGTATTTTATATTCTGGAAGTAAGTAAATCATGATATAAGTAATAATGATGTCAAGAACAACAAGTCAAAACACCTAAGATAAATGAAACGATTTTACCCAAAACGCTTCTTTAACATGGAATTTACAAAAGAACGGGTAATTTAATGTCATAAGTGAACCATATATGATATCATAACAATGAATATGATTCTGGAATAAGTCAATAAAATGATTTAAATCATTATACAGGAGGTTCGGACACTTACAAAGCAAGTCAGACCTAAGGTAAGGGAAATATCACAATCTCATTTTTTATCCGAGATTGTTTATTCGTAAGTATTTAATGGGGTGTATTTTATCATCCACATCCATGTTTCATCAATATGTAATATTATTTCAATCCACCTACAATTGTTTAAATCCATTTTTACCCTTCGGTGAGTTTTTAGTAATATCTATGAAAGGAATCTTTTGTCATACGATGTACTTTTTGACTTTTCCGACAAAAGTACGAAGAATGTTTTTTTTAACTTATACGACACGAACAGATTTCTACTGTTTTATAAAGCCTTATTTTCATGAAGCTTCCTCTAAAAGATTTCATGACTATTTTCAATAAAATCTCTTTCTTTTAAAATTGCATGATGTTTTGTGAAAAGAAATTGATTTTGAAGAAGAAAGGATATTTTCCTCAAGAATTCAATTCAAGTGTTTTATCAAAATTATTTTCCATCTAAGATAATAACGGGTTTTGTTTTTATCCCTATTATTACATTGATGGAATTATGTTTATGAATTCCTTTATCTTATATGAATGGTTTTATGATGTCATGTGGTTTTAAGAATCCCATTTTTATTACATGGGTTATGCAATGATGTATGATTTATGATTTTGTGGCACACATAAGAAAGGATTCATTATGAGATGGGTGGGACCTATATCTCCCTCCAATGCATTGGGTAAAGATTTTATATCTCATGAGATAGACATGGCTGGAATGGTAGGTTATACCGGTTCAGTGAAACAGGACTGAAACGAGGGTTACTCGATTCAGAAAGGGACTTTTTCCACTACGATAGTCTTGGCAATGAGTCATGACTAACAAGAAATGATTTTACATGATTATGTGTACATGACACAAAGTTTCATGTTTCATGTTATGATTATGGTGATCTCATTTTCACTTCTATGATTTGTTCCATGTTAAGATATTATGATCTCTTTTGCAGGTTATGATTTCCAAAAAGATATGATATGATTTTTATTTCTTTTGTATACCCTTACTGAGCATTTGAGCTCACCCTTTTATGTTTTCTTTTCCCCAGGATATAAAGAAAGGTTTTAGGTAAAAAAAAGGAAGATCTTTATGGGAGATATTGAAGATCTTTCACCACGATTAGAAGATTATGTTCCAAGTTTCCAAAGACACTAAACTATTACGATCCTTGTGTGTGTGTTTTTTTTATGTACTAAGTATTCCGCAAAAGTAATGTAATGTCAATGTACGTCAAGATTCGGGTCTCTACAGTCAGAGTGCTTGACTATTCCGACGTGCTCCTTACCCTTGCCAGTGCTCCGACCGAGTGTCAGTGACTCGGTGGGTACAGGGAGGCCTAGCAGGTTCCTCTGATGACGGGTAACTCTCCCTGACGGGTCAAGAAGCGGCGGTACGCCCTCGGATGGTAAGTCCCCATCAAGGAACTCAAGCTCATCTTCCTTATCCACAACGTCGGCCATGTGGACTGTGACCCCTCTTGAGGGCATATCCTCAATGCCGCATAGCGAATTGGGCTGTCGTCGGATAGGGTCGAAGAGGAGAGCGGCATAGCGTCCCCAACCACAGACTTGAACATGGGGGGTGGCTTCCCTGACGATCTTGCGGAGTGCCTTGAAACTCTGGACGCATTTTCGTTGGAGGGCACTCTGGTGACCGGGCGACTCGGGGTGCTGGGCCACAAGGAGGGCCGCTGCATCAATCAGGCGGCACTGTTTGCCAATCTCCTCGAAGTTCTCTCGACTCCTGGGGTACACTACCCGTTCCCAGCGGAGGCGGATGTGCGTCGCCCACAGGGTTCGACAAAAGCATCCCACTTCTTCAGGGGTAAGCGACTCAGGTACGCGGAAATTCAGTGCCGCTGTGGGACAAAACTTCTCTGGGAAGTAGTCCGCTGCAAGAATACCCCAGAAGCTCCTGGGTTCGTCCTCGGGGTTTGGCCCTACATTTCCCCACTGATCGACCGGGGGTGGCTGAGGGACCGGTAGCGGTACCGAGGCGGGCCTCTGGGATAGCAAACTCGGCGGTGGAGAATACAGCAAGCGAGCAGACTGGCCACCGTACTCCGGGCCTTCCTCTGAAGAGCGAGGTGACCTGACCACAATGTCACGATAGGACGGGCTAACAACCACTGCTTCGGGTACGGGAATCGCCGTTACCGGTGTCCGGTCATGTCGTGGCTCTACCACCGTTGACCCCCAAAACAGCTCCTCGTGATCCCGAGTAGAGGTAGAGGGTGCTTCGGGTGACGGTGGCGGTGACTGCGCGGTCGAAACCTGCGGAATTCCCAGGATTTCTTCCTCCTGGATGTACCTGCGGAGAGAGACGGGAATCCGGTGGACCTCAAATTCCGGGAGAACGAGGCTGACGCGTCTGGTTCCTGCCCCAGTCCTTGATACGGAGGAGCTGGGAGAAGGTTCCATCGCTGAATCGCATTCCGCTTCCGAATCGGAGAAGCGGGCAGGTTTGATCTCCCCCTGGGCCTTCCCAGGATTCTTCTTGTGGCGGCGACGACCCGCTTTTCTGCCCCTGGGTGGCTCTTCGGGATAGGGTTGACCCCTATCAGGCAGCCCTGGGGCGGCGCTAGCGCCGTGGCGGAGAGGGCCCCCACTTGAGACACCCAGGGTGCGAGGGGCACCAGGGCAAATATCAAAGGGTACATGGGGAGGACCTCCATGAACAGTACCCACGTGGGCGGGGCCTCTGTTGGAACTGGCAGGAGCATGGGGAAGGCCTCCATGGTCGATGCGAGTGGAGCGAGGCTGACCTTCACTCCTTCAGTTGCTGGGGTGAGGAGGACCTTCGCCAGTCGCAGAGAGGACGTAGGGGGGACCCCCACGTCGAAGGACCGGGCAGACGGTGCCTTCAGAAGGATGGACTTCATACCCTATACAGCGGGCGCGGGAAATGTCTCCGCGCTGAGCATCACTGCCACGAGGCAGGTCTTCCTGCAGGATGGGGGTAGCACGGGGCATGCCTCCATGACGAACCTCGGAGCGGGGAAGGCCCATGCTCTGTGGAGTAGTGGTACGGGGAGGACCTCTGTACGGGGTGGCATCACCGCGGGTTAGCTCACAGCAATCATCACTGCAGCCTGCAACCCGGGGAGTCAACCCGGCCTGCCCATGGGGCGGTTGGGGTCTCAATCTTGGTTGGGCGAAGGGGTGCCCCTGCTCAATGTACGCGGGGGCTTCATAATGTATGCTAGCGGTGGCTCGGGCCACTGTAACTGTCGACGTGGACGCGCCTAGGTGAGTGTCCTCAGCCCGGGCCCGGCGCTGACGTCGGGTCAGGCGGGTCGGTGCAGGTGGTGCAGGGACGTAGTCTGCCTGCTCTTCCTGCGGGGCCGGACGGCAGCGTTGACGTGGCCGGACGGGATCTCTCGCCTGGGGGCCCCGGGTCGGGGCCCTGAGCGGACTGAGCCGGACAACACCTGCCTCTTCAGCGTAAGGCGAAGAGTCATCAAGGCATTCCGGGGATAGGCTCCCGAAACGATTGAATGTCTGGGTGGGGAGCAGGGTCTCCCTGCGCGGCCTATTAGGGCGGCGTTGACGGCGGGGCCTGGAGGCCTCCAGGTCCAAGCGGGCCATATCCCTGGTCGGGATGACCCCTTGTTCCTCATACCTGTGCACGAGGCTGTTGATCACCCTTCGTTGGATGACCTCCGATGGGGAAAGGGGACGTGGGCGTTCCCACATCCCGTGACGTGGCAGCCGTAGTGGCGGTAGTGGCGCCATGTGGAGTGGCCGTAGTGGTGTTTCCCCTGCCCCTGCGCAGGCGAGGAGCGGATGGTGACCGCATCTCTGAAATAGCAACCTGGTTCCTGGAAAACGAAGGGATCAACTCATCAGTACTGAGAGGAAAAGGATTGACAGCCAGTGCCCCAGCGTTCTTCCATCCTCCATGTCTGTGAGAAGGACCCATGCCAACACGCTACAGAGCGGAGTGCCCCGCGTTCAACCACCCCGACTTCCGGTGAGTTCCACGACAGGCCCGCCATTAACTTGGCGGGACCAGGCACCGGATATCTGGATCCGGTGACACGTCAATCTACTGGTGTCTCGAACGCTACTAATCCCCATGGTGAGGAGAAGAATTTCACGTCGGGTTCACCATTTCTGTTTCTGATGCTTTCGCCGGGGCGCGCGCGCATCCATCCGCGGAGGAGGGGGACGCGCGGCCTTGTTGCCCCGCATTCCCGCTTTCCAATGGCGGGCGACATTCGTTCCTTATTCAGGGACGTCTGCTCCTTGATCGAAACGGGATGATGGGATGTCGGTTCTTCCTCCTGTGGATTCCTCCTCAGAACTCGTCACCTAGTCTGGGTCTCCCTTATAGATTTAATACGTAGTTCGTGAAACTCTTCCCAGTGCCATGTTTCCATGGACGCCTGTTAATTACACCGCTTCTGTCGGGACATTCCAAAGGGTCCAGTCAGGGCAGCAACCTTCAGTCAGGGGAGTAATCACGTTTGAGGCATCAGTAGCGTGTCTGGATGCTGGGGTACCTGGCATGTCTGTCTGTTATCCTTGATCACAAGGCTTCTCGAGGGTGTGGAAGCCCGAGGCATCCCACATCGAGCGCGGGGAATTACATGTCATAGAAACGTATCTGAGGTTTTCCTCAGCTTCCCGTGTTCAAAACAGGGTATGCCGCGAGTTTAACGTCTTGCGGAGATGGTTACGCCAAAGGCGTTCCATCCGAGGTTTTCCTCAGGCATCTCATGTTTATCACGAGGTAGGCTGCGTGTTTAACGTCTTGCGGAGATGGATGAGATTGAAGTGGGACCATCGCAGGGGGGGCGACAGTGAAGTTGGGCTTGAGCCTTGATGGGGCTTCCTACATATCCCCGTGGCAGGGAATCAAAGTCTGCGTAGTTCGGGATGATGCCGGTAAACTGACGTGAAGCTGGACCTTGGTTCGAGGGGAGTTGGGCTTGAACCTCTGGGAGGATTCCTACGTACCATGCCTTGACATGGATCAAAGTCCTCGTAGTTCAGATAATACATTTTAACATCATGCGGGACGATAATGAACCCCTGACGTGATTAAACGGCGGGTGGTGGGTGTCGGCGAGCCGACGTAAGTGAGGGACCCTGGTCCACAATTGGTGGGCTTGAACCTCGTGGAGGCTTCCTACGTACCATGCCTTGACATGGATCAAAGGCCTTGTAGTTCAGATGGGTTTGGGTCGGTGAACCGACGTGAAAGTAGACCTTGGTCCACTATTGGTGGGCTTGAACCTCATAAAGGCATCCTACGTACCATGCCTTGACATTGATCAAAGACCTCATAGTTCAAATGGGGCTGGGTCGCAATGGCTTACCACTGGACCAGAATGTAGTTTAACGTCATGCTGGACGTAGGTAGAACACGAAGTGAATTGGGTGATGGGTGGGCTTGAACCTCGTGGAGGCTTCCTACGTACCATGCCTTGACATGGATCAAAGGCCTCGTAGTTCAGATGGGTTTGTGTCGGTGAACCGACATGAAAGTAGACCTTGGTCCACTATTGGTGGGCTTGAACCTCATAAAGGCTTCCTACGTACCATGCCTTGACATGGATCAAAGACCTCGTAGTTCAAATGGGGCTGGGTCGCAATGGCTTACCACTGGACCAGAATGTAGTTTAAGGTCATGCTGGACGTAGGTAGAACACGAAGTGAATTGGGTGATGGGTGGGCTTGAACCTCGTGGAGGCTTCCTACGTACCATGCCTTGACATGGATCAAAGGCCTCGTAGTTCAAATGGGTCACAATGGCTTACCGCTGGACTGGAATGAGACCCGACATGAAAGAGCGACGGGCGGGCTTGAACCTCGTGGACGCTTCCTACGTACCATGCCTTGACATGGATCAAAGACCTCGTAGTTCAGGTGGGTCACAACGGCTTACCGCTGGACTGGTATGAGACCCGACGTGAATGAGCGACGGGTGGGCTTGAACCTCGTGGAGGCTTCCTACGTACCATGCCTTGACATGGATCAAAGACCTCGTAGTTCAGGTGGGTCACAACGGCTTACCGCTGGACTGGTATGAGACCCGACGTGAATGAGCGACGGGTGGGCTTGAACCTCGTGGAGGCTTCCTACGTACCATGCCTTGACATGGATCAAAGACCTCGTAGTTCAGGTGGGTCACAACGGCTTACCGCTGGACTGGTATGAGACCCGACGTGAATGAGAGACGGGTGGGATTGAACCTCGTGGAGGCTTCCTACGTACCATGCCTTGACATGGATCAAAGACCTCATAGTTCAGATGGGTCACAACGGCTTACCGCTGGACTGGTATGAGACCCGACGTGAATGAGCGACGGGTGGGCTTGAACCTCGTGGAGGCTTCCTACGTACCATGCCTTGACATGGATCAAGGACCTCGTAGTTCAGATGGGTTTGTCAGGGTCGGTGCTCACTCTAAGCCCACGTGAGTCATGCTCAGTGTGAGAAACAAGAGGTTGCAAGGACCTGACGATCACGTCGCGAAGGGTGCGTCCGTGAGAAACGAAGAGGGGCTTACGCGTTGAGCGGCCCATGGTGTTGGGACTTACTCCAGGATGGAGGCCCATATGGGGTGCGCCTCGTTCCCTATCACGTCCTCCACAGACCTTGGTAGTGGGGAAGTACAGAGATGCACAGGTGCAATCATCCGTACCAAAGGTTAGGGGCTTACGCTCTGAGGCAGCCCTTCCCCTGCGAACATACACCACTCCGACAAGGAGGATCTCATTCCATGTGCGGAAGAGTTACCATTCTCATGGAGACGAGCGGTCTAATGAATGCTCCATCTGGGGGGACCCTTCGTGAGGGAGACGAGGTTGGGTCACAGTTTAACGTCATGTGTTGAGGACGTGGTGCTTGGCAGTTTAACGTCCTGCAGCTCGGATGAGGTGGGTTCACTCCACACCCCTAGGGCTTACATAACCGGTACCCTCTGGTCCTTGGGGAAGGGAAGGTATCGGTAAGGACATGGTAAATGGGGGTCTAGGGAGGAACCATCGAGGGGTCCACGTTAGCGTGGCTATGCGAAGAAGAAATAGTCGTTAGCGTGCCTATGCGAAGAAGCATTAGGCGAATCAACGCTACAGGAGGTGTTGTCCATGGGACTTTGAAATCACATAGCGCAAACCTGGAGGGTCGCACGGAAAGAGGAATCGCTAAGCAGAGGAGTGTGCTTTGAGAAGTGGGGTGCCTTGGCCTTAGCATGGGGCATAGGTGGGAGTGGGTGGTGCTTCGAGAAGTGGAACAGTGTTCGCGGAGCACTGCCTCGCGAAGAAGGAATGGTTCGCGAAGCAAGGTCCTGCCAAGAAATGTACTTCACGGAGTGGAGCGACCCTGCCTTAGCATAGGGATTGCTCGTATGGGTTGGGTGTTTCGCGAAGCACGAGTGCTCCGCGGCTGCCTGGGTTCCCTTGGGAATCCCCTTCCTTTGCGAACGCCCTTGGGCTTCACGAAGGGCATCCCTCTCGGAAGAGGGGCTCAAAACGAAACAAATCAGAGTCGTCTCGCGAAGTAGAAATACCTCGCGGAGCTCATGATTCCCGGGGCAAAGCTTGCTTTGCGATTCGGGAGAGGAGAAGCCGAAAGGTTGGATTGTCCGTCCTCGAGACTCAGGGGGAGTCGAGTATTTATAGGGAAGGGGCACTGCAAAGCAGGGCTCGCGCGCCGCCTTTGGGGCTTCGCGGCGGCTCGCGAACGTCAAACGGGCTCGCGGAGGATCACCGCCTCTGGAGCTTCGCGGCGGATCGCGAACGTCAAACGGGCTCGCAGAGGATCACCGCCTCTGGAGCTTCGCGGCGGCTCGCGAACGTCAAACGGGCTCGCGGAGGATCACCGCCTCTGGAGCTTCGCGGCGTCGCCAGGGTTGGGGCGCTTCGCGGTGAGGCTTCGCGGCTGCGCTTCGCGGCTGTGCTTCGCGAGGCAGTGCGCCATCTGTCTTTTTCGTTCCTTCCTTTCGGGCCACATTTTTGGCGCCAACACTATTCATATTATAAACCATACCATTCCCCTCTTAATGTAAAGGTAACATCATGAATATCCTTTTTAAAATCCTCAAACAGCATTGGTGTTTATTCTATATAAATCATCGCACATTTCAATAAATTATTGATTCATAGGATGGTATCAGCCTAAGGGGAATGTCTATTGGGTGGGAATTGAATGATGGATTTCCTGAAGGGTGATATGGCATGCCCTTAGATCATGAGGTAGATATTTCAATAAAATTCATACATGGAGCTCATAAAATATAAAAATTCCCATATAGGATGGCACCGATAGAGCTGGAGGAATTAAATAAGAAATTGCAAGTGCATTTGTAAAAAGGGTTTATATGACATAGGGCATTGCATTGGGGTGAACCAGTGATCATTGTAATGAAAAAGGATAGATAAATGTATATGTGTTTTGACTACTCAGATCTCAACTAGAAATCCATAATTAAAAAGTAACCACTTCCAAGGATCAATCACATGTTCGATCTGCTATGAAGAGCTCAATACTTCTCAAAGGTGGATGCACATTTTTGATATTATCGGATAAAGGTAATGAATTAAGATATTTATAATAATACCATATGTTCAAGGTATGTGATATATGAGTATTTGGTGACTCCCTTTAGAAATAATAATTCCCCTAAAATCTTCATGGAGATAATAAATATAGTTATTAGATATTACCTTGAAAACCTTGTGTAAGTGTTTGGAGATTATGTTATCATGTAATCAATGACTAAGTCAGAACATTACAAACATCTAAGGATTTTGTTGGAATGATTATGTAAGGAGAATTTGTACACCATGTTTAGCAAGTGTGTATTTTTGATGTAGCAATTCTCATTTTTGGGACATGTTATCACATGTCATGGAAATTATGTGGACCGTTTAAAATGAAATTCAATTGAGAAATGTAGCATACTATCTAGTTTCATAGAAATCAA
The DNA here is from genome assembly GCA_963277665.1 of Viscum album. Taxonomy (NCBI): domain Eukaryota; kingdom Viridiplantae; phylum Streptophyta; class Magnoliopsida; order Santalales; family Viscaceae; genus Viscum; species Viscum album. The sequence goes on from OY728142.1 coordinate 1,461,482,330, forward strand.
TAGTTTCATTATCTTATAAGGGTAATATACATGTTTGTTTTGTGAAGTTTATCATGTATGTCAACCCATATATCTAATTTAATAATTAAATGGGTAATTTATGTCAATATAGAAGAATGTGAGGAATGATTCAAGGACCTAAAAAGTAGTTAATAACTAAATATATACTAACATTAAAAATAATTATTGAATTTCTTTTGATATACAACGATTCATCAATAAAATTCATGGGTTTTGAACTATGTAAAAATGATAAATTAATATCTTAAGCCCCATGGGAGTTGAAGATCCATGAGATGACATACCAGACCCATGATTTGGAGCTAGATGCTATTATTTTTTTCCTTGTAAATCTGGCGGCACTACCTCTATAATGAGAAGTTTGACATTTAAAACAATCAAAACAGCTAAAAGAATATATTAAACAAATAACATCTCAACTCATGATAATAGATATGTTTATAACTTATAATATTCAATGATTTCTCGAATCACTATTGTCTTGGAATGGTGAACAAGGTGGATGATGCTCAAAGAAGAAAATAAAATGGTACTCTATTCATGTTGTGGGATGAGAACATCCCTATCTTTATAGACATGAAACATACGGATTTAGAAATCATAATGGCGGGAAATACATATACCCTTTCCAAAATGATGTCCCAACCATCTATCTAATAAGATATTATTGATGAAAAGATTGATGATTCAGAGTTTCAAAATATCATCAATGCTGTAAAGGAATAGAAAGTACATGAATTTCATATCGATGATGATGGTGTAATTTTATTTGGAACAAGGCATTGTGCACATTCTTCACCATAGATAAACATGGTTTAATTTGGTAATAAACATACCTCACATTTCTCCATTCAACTTATTAGTACCAAGAAGTATCATGATGTATGAGAAAAATACTAGTGGTAAATCAAGAAGGAGGTTGATGAGTTCCACTCAATGTTATTTATTAGTATGAAAATTAAATCAGAGCGAAAAAATCCAAAAGGGATTAGGAAAATAATCCCTATAATAATGTGGAAATTTGAAATTATCACCATTGATTTTGTCATTAGTCTCCGAAAAAAATCCAAGGGATACAATACAATATGGGTTATAGTGGACCGACTCATCAAGACTACCCACATTATTTATATATGAGAAAATATATCACTCAGAAATCATAAGAAGATATATGTGAAAGAATTTGGGATGCTTCAAGGGGTTCCATGTTAAATCATATCTGATCATGATCCATGGTTAATATCTAAATTTTTGAAAAGTATCCAATATTCCATGAATAATGAATTGAATATCACCATGGAAAAAAACTTTCAAACCAAAGCCAAAGTAGAAAGGACCATTATGATGCTTGAAGACATGCAATGATCCTACTAAATGGAATTAAATTTTGGATGTTATCATCTTAATCCAATAGTTTATTTCAAATACAATAATAGCTTCAACTTCAGTATTCAGATGACTCCATATGATGATCTGTATGAAAAGCGTTGAAGAACACCAATTAATTGTGATGAATTGGGAGAAACAAATACTACATGTAAATCATCTTGTGCAAGAAATGATAGAGAAGGTTCAACATATACAACAACATATCGAGGATACTCAGAGTTGAAAAAATAATATTCTTAAAAACAATAATGGGAGTTATAGTTTGAAATTTGAGAAAAAATCATTCCTTATAATATCACAAATAGAAATACTAATGAATCTTGGAATGAAAGGGAAGCATAACCTATGGTACATTGGACCCTTTGAGATCCTTCATTACATAGAAATAGTAGCTTATTGTCTTGAACATCCCCCAATTACGACTCAAATTCATGATGATTCTAGGTATATCTCTTGAGAAAGAACATTTTATATCACTCACATGTTTTGAACTCATATGTATTACAAGTAGAGGATATTCATTCATACGAGGAGAAGCTGTTATAGATTCTACTCTTGAGAGACATGGTTCTACAAAACAAGACAACCCTCCTTGGATTTTTTTGGGAACCATATGTAAGAAAAAAGTTACTCAAACCCAGTTGAGGTGATGAAGGAGAAGTACCCTAACCTATTTTTGTAAATCAAAATTTTGAAAGAGAAATTTCAAAAGGGTGAACGAATGTACAGACCCAAAAAAATTTCAATACTTTTTTCCATCTAATAAAAATTTTAGATGGAATAAAACACAAAATTAGAAATGGAATCTCAATAAAAAAGTCATCCTTAAAAATTATGAATAAAATAAGTGATATTTGGGAAAGTTTGGAACCTATAACCGAGGAATTGAATCATTGCATTTAGAATAGTGACTCGAAAACAATGAATAGTATACTGACAATTATAATATTAACCTCACATAATAATGCATAAATAATATTTATTCACCTTTTATATAAAATTATGATATAATTATATCATAGTATAAGTAATTATATATTTTTATAATTATTATATTAAGTGTGGATATTTGATTCAAATATATAAATATTTATTTATAATTTTGTAATTAATATAATGATATAAAATAAATTTTATTATAATAAAATGAATTAAAAAAATTATATTTAATTTTCTTCTGATTATAATATGTTTTTATGAGACCTAAATTAATTTTTTATGTGTCCTAATATCCATGATTATTTTAAAAATAATAATTTTTTATGAAATGATGATTCTAGTAAATATAATATCTATCAATATTATAAAATAATATTCTAAAAATGGTGTTCACATTATAATTCTAAATGTAAAAAATTGGTAAGGGAAATCTTTTTGGGTGTTTCTTAATTACTTGAATTTTTTGTTAATAATGATATATGATAATTTACTATATATATACATTATAAGATAAATAAACTATTCCTTAAGTCACCACTAATCTAATCACATTAATCACAAACATGATTTATTTATTTTAATATAATTGCTGATAATTTTATTATATTATTAGTCTTGAGCCAACATAATATATTAATGAATATAATATTGAGAAAACACCCCATTGCTCCACTATAAATACCACCCTCAACACCCTTTTTCCTCAAACCATTAATAATTTAATCCATGAAAAATTATACACTGAATTATATTCCCAAGCCCCTCCCCCACATATTAGATCCCTTTTTCTCGTCAAAATACCGAAAATATTCCCCTAAAGACTTCTTCAAGAAGGATATATTTAAGAGGTAAAATCCACTTCTTTTTTATTTTAATTAAATTCAATTTAATTTAATTATATTATTATATCCTGTCCTAATCTATCTAAATTATAATTATTAATATACTATCTTTTATATATAGTAATTATATCATGTTAATGTATGATCCTTTGTGACACTCCTTTCTCTCCCTTTTTATTATGAAAATGAAATCCTTACCCGTGATGTTTAAATTTATTTAAATCTTTGATGATGAATTTTAATTTTAATTTCACAACTTCAACGATGATAATTATACAATTTTTAGGGTTAATATTAAATTAATATTGTATTTAGTAACACTTTTTTTTTCAGAACTATCTTATGTACACTATAATAATTAATTAAAAAAATCTAGTTTGTTATGATCAAAACCCTCCAAAAAATATAAATGATTATCACTATCCTTTAATGTAATGTTTCATAATAATATCATATAACTGAATTATATATAATATCATTTTATCTTATAGATATTCCTTAATAACATATAATCTCAATTTCTGTAAATACTCCTCATTTTACATGAACATCCATAGTCATGTAGAAGTGAACCGATTATGAAAACTAGAAAAATGATCAATCCAAAATAATAAAATTAACAATTATAAATAATAAAATTTTTCATAAATGAAGATAATAAAACTATAATTAAACATATTAATGTTTAAACGGTTCTAAAAAATTTAATTGATTTGATTTTTATTATCTAGGATATTAATGTGAATAAATCATTCAGACATAATCTATGGGGAATTCAATAACCGAACACTCATTCTTTAGGGTTTCCGTATTTTATCCCATTTTTGATGTGCATATTCCATTAATTTTCATTAAATATAATTTATTAATAATTAAAATATTTTATTGGGATATGCATGTTATTAGTCCGGTATTATGAAAAATAAAATAAATTTCCAAAAAGAAGACTTCTTTCTTTTAAACATATTTTACTTCACATGAAAATATATCTTCCTCACTCAACATTAAATATTCTTTTACCAAGTATGTTATTCCATATTTAATTTGGATTCCAGAATACTTATTAATGATTTTATGATTTATGAAATGTAACTTATTTTTTCCATGGTGTACATTATGTCCATGATTAATATATGTTCTATGTGGAATAAATGATAACATAAGTGTTATGAAAAAACGATTTCCCCTAGAATTATATACGCATGTGAAGGATATGATGTTATAGGTTCACCCAAAATTATATACTGATCCAATGTATTAGGTATTTTTATATATCTCATGAGATAATTTGATGTATGCAAGTTAGTTGAAGTCATAGTCATGTTTTTTATTTTTTATGCACTGCCCCATTCATAGCCATTATTTAATGATTCCACTCAATATTATGATCATATTCATGTGTTATGAGGATAATTATTATGATAACCCATGGTCATATAGATTCGTGTTCTTATGTATCCTCCTACCAGGATTTTATCTCAACCCTTTTATTGATGTATATCTTCATGAGATTACACGTACCTACAAAAACATAAGGGACACTAAGAAGCTAGAGAAAAAGGAATTAATTAAATGGTTATGTTTCCGTCTATAAATGTTATTTATGGTCATAATTTTTCCAATACACTCATCATTTGGATCATTTATTTATTATTTAAAGTTTTTTATTTAAAATGATGTAAAAATAATGTAAGAAAAAGTAGGGTTGTTATTGATATGGTAAGAATATAGTGGGTCATGTTAGTTTTTATAATTACAATAATTAATGTTCATAGGTAATATATCATACATGTAATTATCTGATGATTATATGGGTTATAGGAATCCACTACATAGAGATGTCCACATCCAATTTTTCTATCTTTTAGAGCTTGGAATGGACCACCATGCGGAGGTAGTGATAATAGATCAAAATTTCAACCATATACAGATTCAATACCTATTCCCTTACCATGGAAACTGATAAATGGGCCTACCTACTATAAGAGATACCTAATCATGGGTGTTCTAATGACCTTATCAGTTTCTGTACAAGATGAGATGGAAAATACAATGTTATTTGTTCTCGTCCCTCAAAGGAGTAGCATTATTTCACCCTTGGAATGATAAATCTATTCAGTAATACCTAAACCGAACACCATATATCCCCAGAATGTCACATAATTCATCATTTATGCTAGGATCTATATATTTGGAATAGTTAAAAAACGACTTAATAATTATTTTCTAATTTCCCACACCTAAAACATATTTTTATAGTCTTCTTGAATATTAATCACTCCATTTACAGTGTTTGATCAATCACCCTTGCATAGGTACAAAAGAAAAGTGATATCACTCATTCATGATATCAATTATTTGAACATTATAGATGGATTTTTCGTTAAGTAATCTATCATAAAACATAACCCTATAAATTACAAGAGGATAGTAAATCTTGATTAATACTCAATATCAATCACGCCTTCATAATGAAGATCCATAATCTCCTAGATTTACACTGCTAATGAGGTGTCTATATAGAACTCTATAGTGTAGATATTCTTGAACCCTAACATAGGAAGTTTAATCTCTTTATGTGGTCGGGTCAAAAGACTCCTCTATCACCATGAAGATCTAGAATTGATTTCCACCACTAGGACCACCATATAATGTGATGTTTCCTAACACGAAAAAAACTAATGAAATTTCCCCAAGCTAGTTCTCAAATTTCTAAGTGTCTACTTCTCATATAAGGATAACATGTACCTTCTTTTGATTCATATGGATTATTATTATCATATAAATATCATATGCTATTACATCAAATAAAACATGGTACTCAACTAGTAGGAACAAGTCCAGAAAATGACATAGAGGTACAACCTCTGATACATGTCTTTGTACTAAAACCGCACCACTAAGGGAATCATACTCAGGATCTAGCTACAGAATCAAATAATGATATCATCATGAAGGCTTCCAGAAATAAAAAATACATACCATATTCAAATAGTATATATTGTTAGTAGAAAAAAGAGGGTCATGGTAACCACAACCCAGTCCAATATGAATCATATACTAATGTTTACCCTTTATAGATTAATTTTTTTATTTGAGTCATGGGGAATTTATACATCAGCTGCCAAAAAAATACGTGTTTCCATTTCATAAGATCCGAACACTAAAATCAATTTTTTTCTAATTCTCCAACCAAACTATATAACAAGAAATCAACCACACTCTATTTCTTTTGTTGACATTCTACGATTCTAACATGTATTTCCATGATCCTCAAGAGAACACATTGATAATAATAAACTTTGTATTAAATCAGAATCCCACCTCCAATGTGGTATGTTCTATAGAATTTAATTTATTAGGCAAATTACATATATGTGAGTGCTTAACATGAATTAGATATATAGAAATAAAAATATCATAATAACATCGTAACGATGAATGGTAATGTAAAAATGATTCCAAAATTCATTCCAAAATAAATATCCAACATAAAATTTCAACACACAAGATATAAATCATAATGATCCATATAAAATCACACTAATGCTGAAAAAATAATCAACCCTTGTAGGATAGTGAGGGCTTATACCAAATGAGACACATGTTATTGAACCGATTCTATCTAGACAAACAATGATCCACCTACTATGGGTCCTCCATGGACTCCATCAAAAAGCCTATCATCATCATAATACATGACATAATTTAGAAGATCCCATACATGAATGATCATAATAATACCTATTAGGACGCTTCAAAATCACCAATGATAATGCATCACAAAAGTAATCATCTATTCCACACAATGGAATGTCTATCAGAATATAAGACAAAAAAATTGTAATTCAGGATATAGAGAAGATAAAAATTATGTCTCAATGTATGTCACAACCATTTATGCCTCCTTATATCCTCCTCATCTATTCACGGTAAAACTCATTATTAAGATGTCACACATCTATTACGATAATATTAATGGTGATCTTTTGAGAGGATATGCTTGTTGAGTATTCCTAAGAAAAATTCAATGATGGAAAACTACAGATTGTGATGCACATAAAGGGGATGTAACCTGTGGCCTCTAGGTGATTCTGAAATCCTTATCTAGATTAACATGATATGTTGGTTATCACGCACTTATTTATATTGGATATGAAAATTCCTAAAACCCTATATAGAGAAGAAGATATTAATAGAGAGAATTATATAATATCACACATCTTTTCATGTGGAGGGATTTTATAAATATATTTATCACTAATACAAAGGTGGAGATCATATCTTATTATCTAAAATTCATTACTCAATAATCTCGCATTGGGATGGATTATGTGGATAGACACTACTGATATTTCTATAGAATAAAGATAAAATATCCTTAACAATTCCCTCAAAATTGTACATGTCATGTATAATGTGTACACGTCTTATCTCATCTACACTGGACCTTCCTGTGTACTTAGGCTTATTCCCTAGGCCGTTAAACTATGTGGTTCACTATGATCATGATTTTAAACATGGATATTTCTGGGTACGTTTGCCTTAACTATGTACTGGACCATGGCTATATACCATCTTTATACCTATGTACATAGTCGTGTCTATTTCCAAGAACTATATGGGTATACTCTGAGTCTCTAGTCATGGGTAACACTATGTGTATCCAGTCCCACACAACATGTGATATTTAATTTCTATGAATCCAAACCTACAAATTAAAGGATATTACAGGTTGTGTGGTCTTTTGACTACACACCATGTAACACTATATTTTCTAAGATATCTGGTTTTTCTTGTTTTTCCACTTAACCCACCAATACTTCTAGATCTACTATAAAGCTCACTGAAGAACACAGATCTTGGGTGTTCAACACATGATCTATTTCTAATAGATATTTTTTGACCACCCCACACCTCAGGATCCATTATTCATCATTCATCATTGCTATAATGCCAAAAACATAAATTTTGGTTGTATGATTTGTCTATAGATCACTTGCAGTATTCGTTGCACATTTTTCACACCATAAATCATTATTTTGTACCCACAATAATGATCCATTATACTGAATATTTATTTCAAAGTGATCTTATACAATGTTTTTTTAATTATTGAATATATGGAATAACAATAAAGAACACATTATTAGAGATGTATTAAATGAAAAAAACAAGAGGAACAATATTATACCCTTATTCAGGTTGGCCTCAATCCATTTCCATTTGAATTATTAAAACCTATCAACAATAAATTGGATGAAATTATTATCTTTAAGAATATTAACCCATACCCAGAAAACAAGATTGACCCATGAGAAAAATATGATAGTTTAATTTATTCATTTTCATCATGGGATAAAACCACAGAGAAATATTCCAACATAAATAAATGACCTAAATTTTGTATAGATCAATACGTAATGAAGAATGGTCACATTTAAAATTTTTTGGTGACATCCATGGTCTTCATTAGCATATATGATCCATGGGAAACTAATATCTGATTCTTAATCACATTATTATTCCCAAAAACCCCTACAACCAATATCTCTATCAATATAGTAATGTGGATAAACCTAGGGATTTTCTATAAGTGGTCTTAAACAGAATATATAAATGAACTATGATTAAATAAATAATAAATTAATTTATTATATTATTAATTTTCCCATTGTTAAACATATTCCAAACAATACACAATAATAAATATAAATTCATTCCTATTATAAAAAAACAACTCGAAATTTTTTTGTTGTCAACTATTTTCAATCTGAGAATCCATTAAGTATATATTTCAATATTTTATAAAAAAATATGAATATGATATATAATATATTTAATATTTCTATTATATATTAATCAAGGCTGATTGAACACAAAATCGATATCTTACTATGTTCCATGATTAAAATATATTATTTACTATATTCTAACATTTTATAAAAAAATTTAGTTATTTCATGACCATCCCACAATATATTCCACAAGACTGTGACCCTTTTTGAAGATGTGTCACACACCCATAACTGGAATGCCATTCTTGTATTTAAGGATTTCATCGTTTTCGACTCTATTATGTGACTTCCAACATTCAAAACCCTAATTTGGTTCATATCATACCTATAAATTGATGTTTTCTTCCCAATATCACCTTTGTGGTAACACATGCGCCACTTAAAACCCTTTCATGGAACTCTAGAATGATTGAAAAAATGTTTAAACAATAATATGTCCATAATGATAACCACACCCCTTAATGACATAAAGTGTAATCCACACCATATAGATTTATATAAATGGGTTCATGAGTGTATCCTATAGGAATCAAGCTAGAAAAGAATATTTTCATTTTTTGAAGCCATTATCTATGCCTCCACAAACCCTAACATGCCAATCTGGGTGAAATTAGAGATTCCTCACCACACACCCAATTTCAATACTTCATTATCACATTCTTGTTATAAACTCCTGAAATCCTCACTTCATAAGGGATTCACGATCGAAGATGATCTACATCCTCATGAATCTCAAACATGGGAATGTTAAATAATGATCATAGTTGACCTATCATTATCAATCTAGTAATTCTCCTGGTAGAAAAAAATTACTATTACACTAATAGAAGATATTTTATTTTATAATACTATTGAAACAAGGCCCATGTATAGCTATATTACACAACATTTATCTCAATAAATTTAAACAAATGCATGTTCCCAATACACATTAGTTCACTGTCCAATGGTGCCATGCATCACCCATACATGCTTTCCACCATCAACGCATTAAAACACGATATCAAATTCTTCCCCCAGACCATTTCTTCACCAAAATGAATATCCAATGATACATTCAATATTATATTATGTCCCTTGCACCTAGTTGAGCCTCTTTCCAAGCCTCATGGACCATCTATCCCGTTGTATGTGAATGGTCTTCTATGCTTTATCCCATGTAGTTAACATTTTTAAAATGTATAACTAATGAATTCAGTTCAACCCATGAAGGATACCAGGATTGGATAATTATAGTACTATTTAATAAAAATAAACCCACTGAACCTAATTCAACACCAATCCATGCATTTAACAATCACAAAAAACAAGTGATACGCATACAATAGTTCATAGACCATAGAATGAATCCATAAAACTATGAAATAATGAATCAAAGTGATTTTATTAACCTAATATCTTGGGTGAAACCATTCCATTAAAAAAACCTTGATAGCATGTACCATACACCAATTTCATGATCCATGCATCTTTCCATCACAAACTCATCCAAATCTCTCACAACATTTGGGTAATTATATTTTGATCGCCGATTACAATTGAACTCATCATTTTAAGAGGACAACCAAAGTCATAAACTATTCCAAAACTTTTGTTTTTTACATTAATTAATTAATTATTAAACATATTTTCACATAATTTAACAAAAAATATCAAGAGACCTAGTGAATCTCAAGAAATTATGAAAACCATATAATATTACAAAAATATTATAAAACGAATTTATGGAAAACGTCTTTAACATTCTATTAAACATTCAACACACTCCTAAAATTGAATGACATGACCAGGGGTCATACATAAGAAATGGGTGAGATATAAATTTTTTAATGAGAGTAAACAAATAAAAACAGGGTGATAGTACTACACATTAGACAATAAAAATTTATATAGGATATAAAAGGGATAAAAACCATAAACCTGACCAATCCAACATGATTCAAAATGACATCATAAAGGAAACATGGGAATGTGGAAACAATATTAATATGTACTCATAATAATAATTCATTGTCCACCACAAAAATATCATAGCATAATGGGATTAGGATAATCTAATTTTCCCCAAACATGGAATCCCATGAGACTAAAACATTACCCAAAGAAATGGAGAACTATAAGGGCACAACAATAATTATCACATCAATTACATGAGTAAGTGTTCAAAATAAAATTATATAACATAAGAAAATATTTCATCAAATTTAATAGCAAGATTAAAAAATGTGGGATACCTAAATAGAATTACATAATCAATTAATTATAGTATAAACATAGTTAATACCCTTTAGTGGAAATGTATATGGGTATACACATCATATATATTTTTCAGGGAAAATAGAAAGACAATTGTGGTTGCATAACAGGGGAACATAAAGGTTCATTTAAGTGATTAATGATATTGAATGTGTCTCACATCACATGGAAAAATGAATGTTTTAGATAAGGGTTAGAACATACCCAAGAGGGTAAAATTGAATACATAAGGCATAACTAGAAGAGGATCTCCCGTAATGTTGTGAAAGAGATGATCACATACATTGATATAGTATATCCAAATGTTTGGGAGGGGATTTATGTGAAATTGAGGGTACTCTGGGAGGAAAATAAAGAGTAAATGGATGTGTAAGAAAGTAATAAATGGGTTTCAGTGAATATAAATGAGGGTTTTTGTTGGGATATATTTTAAATGTTATGTGAGATCTTTATTATTTTCAATACAAAGGTTATGGAGTCTAAAAAATAATGTAATAAATGTAATAAACATTAATACTTTTTTTCCAATGGTTTCTGAGAGAGGGGTTTGGTACTCATTATTTTATATGTATATTAACTAAACTCACCCAAAATAATATACTTAGTGATGTGGAATTGAGTCATTTTTACATGGAAACTATTGGATTACCATACAAAATAATATTGGTTTTGTAAGATTTATAGAAGGGTTAAGTAATTAATAATATAATGTCCACGAAACATTATTTTGATGTATAAAAATATATTTCATCATGGATATTATTTATGTGACATATTACATCACTTTTAGGTCATTGTGGTTATATGATACATAGCATATACTTATACCATATTTAATTTTACCCAAAAATTATATTATCACATAAAATTATAGAAAATTATCCACTCCATATTTTTAATGTGAAAATTAAAAAAAATGAATTTTGTTTATTAAATATATTCTTTAATAAGAGGTTAAATAGAATTTCATAGTTATTTAAAAAAATGGTCCTTTACAATTATTTCATTGACCCATATAGTGATTACATTTTCATGTTCTAAATTAATATTATTAATTAAATTTACTATATAATGTTTTACAATATTATAATAATATTATAATAATTCTATAAAATATTATGAAAATTAAAAATGTGTAAATTGAAAATTTATATTACACAAAAAATTATTCTTTTTCCATATCATAGTAATATTTTAATCAAAATCATCTCTAAACAATTTTCAATTAAAAAAACAAAAGGTATATATATATGTAAATAAATTTATTAGAATCAATATAGATATATATATATATATATATATTCAAACTATTATGTTAATGATAAATATACCTTTATTACATAGCCAATCACTCAAATTGTACGTTCTGTGAAAATGATATTTCCTTGTTGTGGTTCGACAGACATGGTTGTCATCGCAATCTTTGGGATCTCTAACTTATCCCGTTTTTCATTTAAATATTTATTTAGTAAGTGATTCTTGGATTGGGAATTTTCTTGTTAAATTACTAAAGATACTATCTTCCTTGGAAGATCTTATAAAATAGATTCACAGGGTATGATCCCACAAGGCAAGGCAATTCGCTTCTTTTATCATTGTCAATTTGAATTATAATAACCCAATAATATTTTATTCATATGATTACCATCCAATATATGTTTTCTCAATTGTAATAATTATTAATGAAATTTTAAATCAATAATACTATATAGTGGTTAAAAATATAAAATTTAGGGAATTTGTTGTCTATTTTTTGTAAAAAAATAGGCATTTAAAGAAAATTAATTTCTAAAATTAATTTTGATACATTATTCCAACATTTAGAGGTTTCACCCTCAAAATTATCATTTTATATAGTAAAATATATGAGGGTATTTTATACAATGCACTTTCTAGAACATAGTGGTAAATCATGGATCTCAATCAACTCCAATCAATAGTTATTTTCATTGCAGCCACACAAATTCAATGATTTATATACATATAAAATTATTCGATTAGATATCCTGTAATATAGAAATGTAATGAAAACACATTTAAGATGGTATATCATAACACATATATAATTTTTTTGACTTGATGTCTCTAGAAAACCAATGACAAATTCCATATTTAATTTTTTAAAATTCCATGTTGGTATGGGTAATAGTTGCATCATCCTATTGGATTTTCATTTCAGTCATCATTCACATGATGATATACAAAACACCATGATGTATAATTCGTGATCACTGTATTTATCTTGTACCACCAAATGGGATATTGGATACCTGAATTCATCTTCATTCTCCTTGTATGGTGGGGATGATAACGATATATACAAAATACAATCACTCATTATTTAACTAATTATTTACTGGTATCCATAGTCGTGACCCATATCCTACAACTATTTATTCACTAATTTTTAAATATGAAAATATATCCTTTATTATATCTTATTCATTGCAATTAATTTCCACATCATCTCTTTGAGAATCTTTTGTATTTACTAGAATAGATATTTTTGGAATCATTTTTAAAGGATTAGTGATGTTAATTTTTTATGATTTCCATATCAATACTCTTAATGATTAATAGATTCATATCTATCACAATTTTCATTAGTGAAAAGGTTGTGTAATCAATTATACTCAAATAATCTCCATATTTATTTTCATTCCTATGATTTTAGTGAATTGAGTAGTCATAGACTTAATAACCTATAGGAATTTTCACTAACATATATTCTTATATATCACTGTGAATATATAAATATAGATACCATGATCTATATATATTTCATGTTTCGAGCCATATAAAGATTATAATAATATTTTCAACAGAATGGTAAGTACCACCAACTCCGGACCATGTTTTGGATAGTTTTATTCCAAAACATGAATTTTATTGATGAAGAGGTGACCAATTATTTATTATACATTAGTATAAAAATCAAATTTTTTTAAATACATAGATTTACATCAAAAGTAAATCCCAACAGGTTTGTATTTTGAGAACATGATTAGTGATGAGACTCCTCTTCGTGTCTCTAAAACATCCCTAAAATTCAATATTCATGAAAAAATGAATCATTTCTGAGTTAACATAAAATGGTGATTTGAAAATTATGATAATATTCTCATAAATTAATGAATGAAACCATGTAATCCATGGAAACAAATTAATTAAATTTCATAGATTTGTATTATACACCAATTAATTTTACATTTATTTTAGTGATAAATAAATATCCCTTTTTTGTTGATGACATGTATCATGAATGTTACTTTTTCAAAACCAAACTCAATTTTCATAAAATTTGAATATATATTTTATATTATATTGTCCTAAATATATTATTAAAATTATTATCATGTTATTCATTGAATATGGTGTAGATAAAAATACAATCAATAATGAATAACATTTATTTTTTGAGGTAATCAATTTTGAATATATTCATCATATTATCGAATTTGGTAAGGGAATTACTGAGTCCAAATGGAATAACTATGAACTTGTAGTTCATGTACCTTGTACAAAAAAAGACATGGAGATATACTATTTCTCATATTAAACATTTATACAAATACAGATGAACTATATTTGAGAAATATAAGAGTCCATATAGATAAAAATGCATCAATATGGGGAAGAGGATTATTTTTATTTAACTTCATATTATTAAGATTGTGATAATAGATGTATATGTGCATTAACTCATCCTTATTTTCGACAAAGAAGACTTGTTCACATCATGGTGAATCACATGGGTGTATAATCCATATATTCAAATTATCGTACTATTTGTTTCCTTATCTTCTTGAGATTAATAATGTCCATTATATATGGACTGTTTGATACTGATAAATATCCTGGTAAATGAATGATTTAACATTAAACCACTCATCTTGGAGTTAGCCTAGAAAATTCATCAAAAACACATCTATGTATTCTCTCACAGTGTTTATGTATTTAAGGATACATATTATTTGTTATAAATTATTTTAGAATGATTTTATTTAACATATGTAACAATATCTATGTATGATATGTTAAAACAAAATAAGATTCAACATCCTCTTTTTATTTTTATTGAATAGGAGGTTGAATTTCAATATGGTTGGTGATTAATATCTATCATCTATTTCTGATTGATCTATATATATTATGTTAATCCATTCCCATAATTGATTATGTGATTATCTGAAGATTCAATGAGAAATTTCTCCCTTTAATTTTGATAGTTTAGATTTTATATACATTGGATGGAATAATTTCTAATTTTATATTTTAACTAATATTTATTCATCCATTCATTGTGGTGGTTTTTCATAGATTTTCAGTACATGTGTGTTAAGAATAAATATGTAGAACTAGAATAATCAATTATTATAACTACTATATAATGTATAAATTTTTTACCTATCCCCAATTCGTTTTCCAGATAATCCTTAGAGGCTATGATGTAATATGGCTGCCCTGGCTTCCTTGGAGGTTTTTGGAATTGATTGTCTCTAACCCATGGATAAGGTAAGTGGATCACATAGATTTCTTATTCTATGTATATCAGTCATTGTACAATAAGATTAGGGTTGAATATGGAATTCCTCTATTCCAACACAATAGTTGGTTTACCCCGTCAATAATCACTAGTTATGTTCCCTTGACTTCTTCATCAAAATCATAACCATATCCCAATTAGGTAATTTATTTTATTATTATTCAAAATATTATGAGAAGTTGAATATTGGAATTTATTTTGACCAT
Organism: Viscum album; assembly: GCA_963277665.1. Taxonomy (NCBI): domain Eukaryota; kingdom Viridiplantae; phylum Streptophyta; class Magnoliopsida; order Santalales; family Viscaceae; genus Viscum; species Viscum album. The sequence goes on from OY728142.1 coordinate 1,461,498,327, forward strand.
TAAATTTTACCATTGTATCGTCGATTTTGACTCAAACTTCCACATCTAATAGCCATGAAATAAATTATATTCTCCAAACTCTATTTAAACTTCTATGGAGCATCAAAAAAATTTACTCATAGCATTCATAGTCCCAAACCACATGTACATATCGTATATTCTTCCTCATCTCAATAATGACGTAGTGATTATTCCATTCGTGGTAATGGAAAATGAAGAGGTATATCATGCAAGACTAGTGGCTTTTTTTTCTATGACATGATGGATTGATCACCTTTTTATATGAGTGAATGGAAATCCCTCCACATTGTATTATGAAGACTATAAGGAAATTTTTTATCGAATAAATGTCCATAATTCCTTCGATTCAATCACATCAATCACTTCGTTATGTTTTTTTATACATCATTAATTCACACCACTTATCATCTTCCCATTCTATATAAAAAATATACACTAAAACCATCTCCCAATAATATAAATTAATGATGAAAATTATCATGTTAGTGGAGTTGTTCCATCATTCCAAGGTTAAGGGACTGCATGATCTATTGAATGTTGTAGTAATTTATTGTATAACGATATCAATTACTATTTGATAATTCATTGTGAAATTTGGTCATTCCTCATTATTCTAGTTTCTATTTAGAACCTGAGTTAATGGGGAAATTATCATCTGGAAATTCATGATTCAGTCTCCCATGTGGATGGGAGGTCGTCATTGCATTTCCCCGTATATTTGTTGTTCATCTGGTTTCTCCAATTTCAATACATTGAATAGAATAAAGGGAAATTTTGGGATTAGAACATTTATGATATTTTATTAATAAAAGGGAATCTGTTAACATTGAAACAATGTCTTATAAATGGCATATATTTAATAATAAATTATTATATAGGCTTCAATCTATGTTATCCATGATCTATTTTGTATCCAAAACATTTATGGTAAATTCTTTACAATAATTTTATTTGTAATTATATTTATAATTTACCTAATTATTGTACATGGGTGTGTTAAACAAGGTTTGTAACATGGAATTTTTTCATGCACTAGTTGCCAATATATTTTAGGTCAATTCCTGGTTTTCAAGGCTATTAACCATGGTAAAACTATACAATGATACACTTTAACATGTAACATTCAGATAAGGATGTGTTTTCAGGGAAAAAAATTTATATATCGTAAAAAACATTTTGAAGCTTTTATTTTTATGTTATTATCATTATATGTTTCTATAGTGTTTTCAAATGCTAATAAAAAATAAAACTATACATTCCTTTGATAACAAAAATATCAACGATTGACTTTTTACACATTAATTCATGATAAAAAACATATTCCTTCACATAATACAACCCATAATATAGGTAGGTCTAGTTTCATCAAAATATTTGGTATGTAACATAAAATTATAAAAATAGTATATAACAAAATTATTTCGAAAATCATCAACATTATCTTAAATTTTTACCACATCTCTATAAATTCATGGGATAACTAGGGTAAATACATAATAATTAGGTGTGTTATAAATAAATACAAAAGAATAAAAATAAAAATAACATTATTAATGGAATACATGTTAGACAATAAGAATTTAAATGGGAAATGAAAGAGGTGAGAATAATTGACTTGAACATTGAGGCATGATACTACATGATAACGCAAATGAGACCTTAGAATGTGTAAAAAACATTAATAATGAAATAAAAAGCATAAGTAATGGATAAAAATCATGAAATCAAAGTATAATGATATTTGGATAACCTCATTTATATTTTTTATTAAATATCCTGAGTCAAAAACATTATCCAATTCATTAGAGCAATGTCTGGGTGCACCTGTCATAATAAAAAACATGTACAAGAATAAGTGTCCCACATATATCATATAACAAAAGAAAATATTTCATCTCATTTAATCACACATGTATGGAATGTGGGATATATACATGAAAACAACCAACCAATTATTCATAGGTAAAACTTGGTGAATAGCCTTGAGTAAAAATTGGTATGGGTATACTCTTCAAAATTTTTCATCGTGAAAAATTATAGGAAAATTTTTTTAGCATAACATGGGTACCTAATAGTTCAAATGAGGGATTAATGATAGTGAAATGGGTATATAATCTATTTTAAATTTAATAGGACAGAATAGTGTTGATTGGGAACATATCAGATCATGATAAAATGGATTATAAAAGTTATAAAAGGATCATAAATAAATATGAAAAGGGAGGATATATTGTTATGTTGGTATGGATTATGATATTCTTATTTGATATTAATTATAGGATCGAAATGGTGTAGATGATCAATATATATGAGGGGGTTAATTGAATACTTTAAATAATTCCTATAGAACTTTTAAATATGGTAATGATTAACAATGTTAAACAAGGTGAATTCACAAAACCACTAGTTCTACAAACGTTCTTGATTCTGGAAATGTGATTTCTATATTGTAATTCCGGAAATATTGTTCCAAAAATGAAACTTAACAAAAGTTTACAAGGATAAATATTCTACCTTATGGGATATACAATCTTACTAAATCACAATATACAATGTCTACGAATCTATAAGATAGTTATACTTTCCTCAAAAACCAAAATCCAGATGAAAACTGGAAACAAAAAAAGTAACAAGTAGTAAATATTTCAACCAAAAGAGAAGGGTATCCAACAACCTTGGATAAATTTCCCTTGATTTATATTTTCAAGAATTTCTGTCATAACCAAACTAGGGTAAGCTCTCGATATGAAAATCAATGTCTGTCTTGATATCCCTGGAAAACTTCAACTTCAAGGTACTAGGCACATATGTATTCCTCAACAATCAAGTCCTAGAACTTTAAGGTAGTCCAGAGCTCTGTCTTCCTATCACCAGAATCCCTCGAATGTACTCATCAACATTTGGAGTTGTATGAAGAAATTCTAAACAAGAATATCTATAGGCACTAAGAGTGAGAGTATATCTTTAGAAATCAATTCAATAGCATGTAATATCTGGAGTCATAGAAAATATAGTGTTGTGTGCTGAGATCTTTAAATGAGATCATATTTATAGGAACAACTCCAATGGTTGGCTCCCTCCTCCAACTATTATATTTTTCCTTGAATTTTAGAGGGACCTATATACGTGTCACTCAAACAATAGTTTGTTAGTAACTGAATGCATGGAATATTTTATAACAAAAACTAGTATAAGAAAAATATGGTTTCTTAACCAAATCCATTTTTAAAAATTTAAGGAAAATAAAAGTTCGGAGTCTAACCAAAAACCATTTGTTGTTAATAATAAATAAATATTAGGATTCTGTTCTCCAAGGAATTCAGATCCTGAAATCTATAGAATTCTGATGTATGAACTTATAAAGATCAACATCTAAATTCAATAGAATTCCGAGTCTAATCATAGAATGTTCAGAGTTTGAATTTAGAAGAATTCAGAGTCTGAACATAGAAAGGTAGGAACCTAAATTTAGAAAATTCGGGGTCTGAATTCATTAGAATTCGGAGTATGAACATAGAATGTTCCGAATCTAAATTCAGAGAATTCAAAACCTGAATCTGGATCCCTAAAATAGAATAATATATATCTATGTATTTATATGTTTCTGTGGTATTATATATGAAACCGAATTTTATATTTAGAAATAAAATGATTTAGGTTGTGAGGAAATGAGATATGATCAATGAAAAATAGGTAAAGAAAATTTTTCCGTGGGTAAGGAAAATTTTCCTTATCAAGTAAAATATTAGGGAATATAAATTTTCTATAAGATAGGGTGTTTGTGATTTGCAAAACAATAAATAATGGAAAATTCATAAGGAAACCTTATTGAATCATCAATCTCCCCTTTTTGGAAAGCACAAACATCTTTACGCTAAAGATCATATTCATGATTTTTGGATTTAGGATTATCATTTTACTTCATACAAATGTCTTCATGGATAAGAACTCCCCCTTAGATGAACAACCCCTTACATAGGGATGTTTTTACTTTACATAGTATTATTTTTTTCTTTTCACCCCCTTGGTAATTTTCAAAAAGGATTAATGGGAATGGAAAAGAAAAAATGGTACCTGAAAAATTAGTACTAAACAAACAATATATATGAAGAGAAACCCAAAATTTCATTACAATTGGAAAAAAAATTTACAAGGAAAGGAAGACACCAAAAGATCTGAATTGAAGAAGATAATAATTCCTTTTCCTTCGAAATTAACATCTTCAATATAGTTTTGAGATTTTTGTGTTCCTTGTGGTCTTTCTCTGCTGGTTTGAGAAGCTGATCCTGATCTTATGGTTTCTTCTCTAAAGAATTGATTTTTTTCTTCATGAGCCTAAAGGGATTCTACCTGGCCCTTCAGAACTTCTTCTTGCTATGAAAATTATTCTTCAAGATCGATTCAATGATCTCTTTTCCCACTTCCAACTCTAAGCAACTGAGTGAATCTTCCGATTCAGATTATTCACCTCTTTCATCTGAGAATTCTGTTACGGAGTTACTTCTTCTCAAAATAATTTTTGAGTTCCTTGATCTTCACATCTTCAGTGTCAAATTCATCCTTGAATCTTTCTTGGTAATCATCAATAATTATCATTTCATAAACTGTCTTTCTTGACCAGCGTGTCATCTTTTAAGATGATATTTTTCGAGCTTCATAGTTAATAAAAAAATTCATGAAGTCTTCCTTGAGTTTGACACACTTATCCATCACATTGGATACTGAATTCGATTTCTGATTTAAAGTGTGTTGAAGAATTTGGAATCTTGAAGCTATTCATGGAAATATAAGGATAGTTCCAACAAGCATCTTCAAAGATTGAAATACAAAATCATGTCCAAGGGAGGATAATTCCGAATCAGAGATTTTTCTTGGTCAGTATTATTTTTCAAACGTAACAGCTTTCCTTTTTGAATAAACAACAACATATTTTCTCTTTACCACAACCTTGGTAGGTGTATCAAATAGAAATTGTTTTCCCTTATCATCCTTTGAAATGACTTCTCCTTGATCAGGTGATTCATGTTCACTATTAGATAGTTGAACGATTATGCCTTCGTCAAATTCATCCTTTTCAGCTCCTGCCTCATCATCCTATGGGTGAATTAAATCTTTATTGATTCTTTTTTCTTCAGATGTGTTTTCAACTTCAGATTTAGCCTTATCCTAATTCTTTACTAATAGTCTCAAGTTTAGAAGATTCGACTTGAGAGGTTAAGAATGATAATTTCTTAGAAGAGCTTTCCTTATCATAAAAGTCCTCAAATTTCTTTATCTGATCTTCATTATCCCCAACTCCTTATTCTTCTTCTTCTACTTATTTTTCATCAACATCATTTTCTTGGAATTTTTCCACAGTCAAAAAATTCTTTCCCTATGTCTCATGAAAAAGTTCTATCAAGAAGGTTTCTAGTAACAGAATATTCTTGGCATCTTTCTTAGCATCCGTCAAAAGTGATTGAACTATTTTGGCCTCACACATCTTCTTCTTCTGATTCTTCTATTGCTTTTTCTTATCAATCTCATTAGTATTATATTACTTCAAGGCAATTACCTCAATAGGATCCAATCCATACATAGGCTCCCCTTCATTCATATTTTTCTTGTCTTCTCACCACGTTGCTACAAATTCATCAGGATAGGCTTTTTGTTTCATTGGATTTGGTGGTGCGGATTTGGTTTCATTTTCTACTGGGGTTTTTTTATTCTCTTCCACATCCTTCAAGTTCCTCTTCCTTACACCCTTTTTAAATGTCTCATCCACCTCTTATTTAATTGAAAAATCTACAGATTTCTCTTCTAGAATGTCATATAATTCATTGGATTCTATGGAAAATCCAATTTTCATACTTCTCAGATTTTCATCACTCAACAACATAACATTACAATTCCTTAACATAGATCTATAAGGTATTTTAAAAGATTCTAGACATCAATCAATCATATTTGACAAAATGGATTGATAAATGTTAATATGAGCCTTCAGATTTCCATTCATTATATTTTCAATCGTAGCCAAGATGTGCAGAAACAAGTTTATCTTCCATAGGTTTACCAAGAAATCCAGAATGTATATATCACTATTCTTCAAATTATCCTTGTCTCCTTTTCTCGATATGATGAATCCTTGAACCCGCAATTCATGAATATAATAATTTCTAGATAGGTGAAGAATTTTCGATGTTTTTACCTCTGATAGAACATGGAAATCCATGGCCTTAACCTTATCAAAACTTCCTTGAACATCAAGCAACTTATGAGAACAAAACTCAGCATCTATTTCATATGAGATTCCAAATACACTAGTAGCCTTGGAATATGATAGTGATTATTTATTACCATAGCACATAAAAGAAAAATTGTCACTACCTTTTACCTTGAAGAATGTTACTAAATCATAGAATTCTATTAACAAAAGTAGATAAACCAAATCTCGAGCATCTTGTTTTGAAAGGAAAAAACAATTCCATCCATTTAGCTTTATATTGATGGAAATTATAGAATCATACTCTAAGAAAAACATCATATCAACTAACCTTTATCTTGTATATATGAAATTTCGAGATTGGTTTGATAGTTGACATATCAGTCTGAGAGGAGACTTCAACAGACATTCGAATGTAAGAATGATTGGAGTTGTTCAGAATGAGCTTATATAGAAGGGCAGAGCTTCAGCATGTGAGGGCTTGAGTTTCGATGTTGGAAACCACCTAGGGTCCTTTATATGGCCAATCAAAGTGATGGTTTAGATTCCATACTCAATCAAATGGTTGAGAAACCTTTTGATCAGATCTGACAGTTGAGATGATAACCGGAAGGAAATTTTAATATAATCTGGTCTTTTGAGGTTTTTAATAAAAACATTTGGATTTAAGAAAAAGTGAATACAAAAATTTAAAAATAGTTGAAAATACCATCAACTATATGATAATTACAAGAATTTTAGAAATTAAACATGCCTATCAAAGTTCTAGGAAGATTATTCGTATTGGGGAAAAATCGTCTTAAAGAACTTTAGATTAAAAAAATTATTAAGAAAATTTTCAATTCGAAAATCTATATTATGAAAATTTTAAGTACAAAAATATTCATAATGAAAATTTTAAGTAAAAAATTCTTATTTAAAAAAATTTAAATACCAAATTCTTCATTATGAAAATTTTTTGTACAAAAGGATTCATTACAAAAATTTTAAGTACAAAAATCTTCGTTACGAGAATTTTAAGTTCAAAAATCATCATTAAGAAGATATAAGTGTGAAGATCATCATTACAAAAATTACAAGTATGAAAATATTCATCATGAAAATATATGTGTAAAAATATTCACTCCGAATATTTAAGTATGAAAGAAAAATTTAGACCACAAAAAAAATTTAGACTAAAAAAATATTTAGACTACGATAATTTTTAGAGTACAGAAAATTATTAGACATATAATAAACAAATATAATCCCCTTATGAAAAGGAGTTCCTTATTGTAAGGATATAGGTTTAAACAAGGAGTTAATAATGAATATTACCTTACAGTTATAATTCCTATCTTCTGTTTAATGTACTCAAATCTATCAAATGGTAAATATTTTGTGAAAATATCATTAAATTTATCTTGCATTCCGATAAATTGATGAATTATATCTCTATTTTGTGTGTAATACCTAAGAAATTGATGCCTAATATATATGTGTTTTACATGAGAGTGATGTGTAGGGTTTTTACTTAAGGAAATGGTACTACTATTATCAAACAAAATATCTATTTTGGTAAAATTCATACCATAGTCTGTAAGTGTGTGTTTAATCTACAACACTTGAGCACAACAGCTTCCACCTACTACATATTTAACTTTAGCAGTGGAAAGTGCTTCTGAGTGTGTCTTTTTTGCATGACAAAAAAAATAATGAATCTCTTAGGAAATGACATGTTCCAAATGTACTTTTTCTATCCATTCTACATTCACCAGAATCAGCATCCGAAACACATTTTAAAAAAAAATCATTTTCAGAATTATAAAAGAGTCCTAGATCCATGGTTCCTTTTATGTAGCGAAAAATTCTTTTCACTTCCATTAAATGAGAATCCTATGTATTGGATTGATTTATTGCACATAATCATACAGAAATCCTTAAGTATGGACGACTAGGTGTCGAGTAATTTGGACTTCCTATAATACATCTAAAATATGTTTGATCTACTGGTTTCCCATCTTCATCAAGATCAAGTGAATTTGAGTTACAGATGGGAGTACTTAAACTCTTAGTGTTGTCATATTCATATATTTTAAGAATATCATTAATATACATATGTTGGTATATATAGATTTCTTCTGGTTTTTGAGAAATTCGAAGACCAAGAGAAAATGTTAACTCAGCCATCATTCTCATTTGAAACATAGATTTCATTTGATCCCCAAAAGAATTAGTTAAAGATTACAGTGTTGAACCAAATATAATGTCATAAACATAAATTTCAACAATAAAAACATTTTTCTTGTCTTTCTTTATAAAATGGGTTGGATCATCATTTCCCTTAACATAATTATTTTGAAGAAAAAATCATGTAAGTCTATTATACGATGCTCTAGGGGCTTGCTTAAATCCATATAAAGCTTTGGTAAGTTTGAAAAAAAGTTCAGTATGTTTTAAATCTTCAAAATCAGGAGGTTGTTCAAAAAAAACTTCCTCTTATACAAAACCATTAAGGAAAGAACATTTTACATCCATTTGAAAAAGATTGAAATTGAAGAATGCTACAAAGGCAAGTAGAATAAGAATAGATTCAAGTCTTTCTACTGGAGAATAGGTTTATTCATAGTTTATTCATTCGTGTTTATTATATCCTTTAAAAACTAATATATCTTTAATACTTACTATGATTCCATATTCATCACATTTATTTCTGAAGACCCATTTTACTCCAATAACAGAAGTTTCCTTAGGTCTTTCAACCATGGACCAAACATTATTCCTTTCGAACACATTTAGCTCATCTTTCATAGCTTTTATCCAATAATCATCACATAATTCCAATTGGGAATGAAATGCTAGATGTTTTATTTCATTCCTTAAAGAACTTATTGTCCTTAAATGTTGATTCACATCAAAAATGATACTATCACTAGGATGATTCTTTAGAAACAACTGATTTGGGTTTTTTAAAACCAGTTCATCAAAATAGGGTGGGAAATCGTCTGGGGTCAATGTTTTAAAAATACCTTCTTGAACAATTTTCTTTTCAGAATTGTCTTCTAACAATGGTTGAAGAACAGTTTTTGAAAACACATCGGAAGATGTATTTTTTTGTTGTTTAAAAACAAAGGGATTAGTTTCATCAAATTTGACATGTACTATGTCATCAACAGTACATGTGTTTTTATTGAAAACATTATAAGACATAGAATTTTCGGAGTATCCTACGAAAATTCCTTTTTTAGATTTTGGTGAGAATTTGTGTTGATTATTTTTAGTATTTAGAATGGACAACTACAACCAAAAACATTGAAGTAGGAAGGTCTACGTTTTCTACCACTCCATAACTCATAAAGAGTTTTATTAATAAAAGGTCTAATCAAAACACGATTTATAGTATAACAAGTAGTACTTATAGCTTAAAGCCAAAAATTATTGGCTACCGAATATTCCCCCTACATGGTTCTTATTATCTCTTGAAAATTCTATTTCATCTTTCCACAACACCTTTTTGAAGAGGTGTTCTGGGTGCTGAGAAGTTATAAGTAATGACTTTTCTACTACAAAAAGTTTCAAAATCAGAATTTCGAATTTCTCATCCTTCATCACTATGAATAGTTATCAAAGAAAGGGTTTTTTCATTTTCAACGTGGGCTCTAAAACTTTCCAAATAAGATAAATCTTTATATTTTTTTACAAGAAAATATACCCATGTAAATATAGTGTCATCATTAACTAAAAAAAATACATAATACACCCATCCAATGCTTCCAGATTGTGTTGGGGAAAAAAGATACATATGTACTAATTATAATGCATTAGTAGTTGATACTTCGCCAATTTATTTAAAACATGATTTATGTTGCTTTCCATATTGAAAATGATCACAAACTTTTGAAGAGTCAAATCTAATATCTGGTAAATCCTTAAATAGACTTTTCATGGAGATTTTTCATAGGTTCATAATGTTACATGGTCATAAACTTCTATGCCACAACCAATAATGATCTTATATTTCACTATGGAAAGGTAGGTCTTGTCACATAAGGTCTTATAAGTATAGTGTGTAAACATTCTCTTTCCTATTGTCAGAAAGAATAAACTCTTCATTGGAATTGTGTACTAAGTAGTTTTCATTCTTAAATTTTAAAAGGTAACCTTCATCATATAATTGACTTATACTATTGATATTGTGCTTATGACCCTTAACAAATAAAACATTTGAAATCAAAGTACTTCCAATTAGAACGATGTTACCTATACAAATAATTTCTCCCTTAGCATTATCTCCGAATGTTCATTTTCCTCCTTTTATCTTAATAATATTTTCAAAGTAGTTTTTGTTACCAGTAATGTGCTGAGAACATCCACTATCTCTTTACCATGTATTTCTATTGGTATTATCTTTACATTCCTGAAAATAATAGTGTTAGACTTTCGAAACCCAAACGTTCTTGGATCTAAAAACATTGGAAAGTAAAATATTAGGAATCCACATTTTCTTAGAAAAATAAGCTTTATGATAACCTAAATACTGGGTTTTGTTTAAGGATAAATTGATTCCAAATTCCCACCACATTGACATTTAGTGCAAAATGAAGCACTATTTGGAAAAAAATAATTATTACTAAAAAATGGTTTAGAACTAGTATAAACAAATCAAGAATTATTTCTTAGAGGGTGAATTTGAGAATACATATTATCAATTTTTTCCTTACTTAAGGTAATGTTTGACAAATACTTCCTCAAGGAAAATATCTCTAACTTTTTTCAGAAAACTATATTCTTATCTTCCAAAACATTAGCTTGAGCACTACATTTAGGCTTGAAAACATTTTTCATAGAAATTAATTTTTCTTGATCCTTAGAATGTTTATACTTATCAGAATTTACTTCCTCGTGTTTTTTTGAAATATTTTTAAAATAAAAGGTTTTTTTATCAAGATTTTAGAATGATCTGATATTTCTTTAATAAAAATAGAAATCCTTGAATTTTCCTTATCAAAATTTTTTGGCTTTATAATTTTCATTCTCAAGGATCTTAGAAAACCTAGAAAATTTTTCATAGTTAGGTAAAGTATTAACTTAAGCAGAAGAAGATTTTTTATCCGAGGAGTCACATTATTTACTATCAATTTGATTATAATTTTAGGATACATTGGTTATGGATTCAGCATTGTGTATCCATTCAATTAAAAAATTATTTTTAATAGGTAATCTGGTATGTAAACTAAAATTCTTCTATCCAGATGATTCGTAATCTAAGGATTCATCAGAAGAGTCTCCCCCAATGGCACTCTTGGTCTCATTTTCATTCAAAACATTATTAGCTTTATATTTGTAGTACTTCTTTCTATTTCTGTCAGAATGATTTTCCTTTCTTTATTTTCCCTTAATCATAAGATAATATGGCCTTATATGTACAATTATATTTCATTCATAACAAGTGACTTCAGAGTCTTTATTATCCTTTATTTATTTCTTCTTGTATTTATACTAAAAGTCTTTCATTATAACTATTTTGTTCATCCTTCAAGAAATATTAGCAAGTTCATTTTCATAATTTTCACTTTCACTTGATTTAGATAAAATAGTAACCTTATTAGACATAGATCTTGTAACTCTCTCATGAGTAATAAATTTAATATGATTTGGAGTAGTTGTAAAAGCAATACTTCCATTCCCATTATTCTTCTTAACAATGTTATCATCTGTCTTCATTCTAGTCTTACGTTGAAGAAGAGTTCCAAAAATATCATCAAGGGTAATCTGTGAAACATTACTATTCTCATATATAGCTGCCCTCTTGGATTCCCACTGATTATGCATGGTGTATATAATCTTGTCTATAAGTGCCTCATCATCTAACCCTTTCTCACCCATGGATTGTAACTATTGAAAATAGTCATAAATCTCTATTGTACCTTATATATAGGTTCTCTATAAGGAAATAAAAAACCATGATACTCATCTCTAAGAATATCACTTCTAGTTTCAATAACATTGAAAGTACTAAAATGATTAACTTCAAGATTCTTCCAAATACAATTTCCAGCATCACAAGAAGAAATCTGGATATATATATTCTTGGTCATGGAAGAAAATAAAGTATTGTGTACCATATAGTTTAGTTGATTTCTAACTTCTCTTGATTAGTAAAAGATCTTACTTCTTTATCAGGAATCCTGTAATCTCTAGTAAGCATGACAATGTTGTCAACTCTAGTATTAATAACAAAAGTATTCATACGATCTCTACAATATTCGTAATCATTCCCATAAAAGATAGGTGGTCTAGTAGGATTACAAATTTCATTTGAACCAACATTCATTCCTTCCATATCTATGAGAATATCATTCCACGCAATCTTTTCAGTATTGAGAGTTTGTAAAGAAGGATTAAAATATCCTATGCACGGAAAATTTAGAAAAATGAAAAAATTAAGCAAGAAAACTAATATGTGAATATAAGTATTTCAGAGATCTCCTCTGATACCACCTGTTGAGTTGGTACTGAGTATGATATTCACCTTTGATACCAACTGTAGGATTTAAATGATGTAGATGCTCAATATAAAGGGGGGGGGGGGCGGTGAATTGTGTACATTAAAAAATTAATTTGGAACTTGTAAAGATTGCAATGTTTAACAAAGTTAAACAATGTAAATTCACAAAACCTCTAGTTATACAATCTTTCCAGATTGGAGAAATAGGATTCTGAGAATGTAATTCTGAAAATATAGATCTGAAAATAAAACATAACAAAAGTTTTCCAAAGATAAATATTGTACCTTAAATCATATATAATCTTATGAAATCAGAGTATAGAAGTATAAGAAATTATAAGATATTTATTCTTTCCTCAACAACCAAAATGCAGTGGAAAACATGAAACAAAACAAGTAACTAGTATTAAATCTGTTAACCCAAATAGAAGGGTATCCAAAAACATTGGATAAAAGTCCCTTGATTTATACATTAAAGATAATCTAACTTACCCACACTAGGGTAAACCCTAAATATGAAGATCGGAGTGTATCTTGCTATCCCAGAAAGCCCTCAACTTCAAGGTAGTTAGCACCTCTATCATCCTCAGCAAAGTAGTCCTCAAATGGTAAGCTATTTGGAACCTCTGTCTTTCTTTCCCCAGAAGCCCTCTAATATACTCAACAACAGTTAGAGTCACACGAAGAAACTATGAACAAGAAGTTCAGCACGCACTAATCATGAGAGTCTCTATCTAGAAATCACTTCAACAACATGTAATCTCTGGAGTCGTAGAATAGTCAGTGTTGTGTGTTGAGCACTTATTTATAGGAATAGTAATGAAGGTCGGATCCCTCCTCCAACAGTCATATTTTTCCTTGAATTTCAGAGGAACATATACATGTGTCACTCAAACAACAGTTAGTTAGTAACTGAATGCAGAACATCATTTTGTAACTAAAAACTTTTATGAAAAATATTGTTTATTAACCAAAACCATTTTTCATAATGTAAGGAAAATAAATGTTTAGAGAATCACCAAAAACCATCCGGTTCCTATAATACATAAATATTCAGATTCTGATTTCCATGGAATTTAGAACCTGAATTCTATAGAAATTTGATGTCTGAATTTCAAGGAAATTACGAGTCTGAATTCATAAGTATTTAGAGTCTGAACTTAGAATGTCTATAGTCTGAATTCATTAGAATTCAGAGTCCGAACATAGAATTTTTGGAGTCTAAATTCATGAATAATTTGGAGTCTGAACTCAGTAAGATCGGAAACTAAATTCAAATAATTTGGAGTTTGAATTCATTAGAATTTGGAGTCTGAACATAAAATGTTCAGAATCTGAAATCATTGAATTCGTAACCTGAATCCGGATCCTAAAAATATAATCCTCTATATCTACATATTTATAAGATTCTGAGGTTTTAGATATGAATCCGAATTTTATACATAGAAATAAAATGAGTTACGTTTAGTGTAAATAAGATATGAACAATGAAAAATAGGTAAGGTTAAATTTTCCATGGGGAAGGAAATTTATTTTATCATGTAAAATTTTACAGTAAATAAAATTTTCCTTAAAATAGGGAGTTTGTGATTTTCAAAACAAGAAGTAATTGAAAAGTCATAAGGAATCCTTATTGACTCATCATTTATTACTTCAGGGGAGTCTATCAAAATTTTATTATTTGATTCTTGAGATCTTTGTAGAAACATAAAATGGATCTATATAGTAATGGAAAGTGTAAGGAAATTCTCTATTATTTTATAGTGATGAAAATTGGGATCCCAATTTTTTATGTAGGAAAAGAGTTGTAGTTTCATAGTTTTTTCTCAAACATAGTTTTTGGTATATATATAATAATGTAAAAAATATATAAAACATTCCGATGGGTTTTTACCATGGTTTATAAAAAAAGATTTTTTTTGGATCATTTTATATTTTCGCGATCCAAGAACATTTTAATAATACCATTGTTGATTTGGAAGTGATTCATTCTTATATGAATTTATTTTAAACCTTAAAATATAACATAGGTTTTATTGGATTAATAAACGGTTTTATAAATTTAATGAAATTACCTCAATATAACATTATTTTTAATGGGAAACATATATTTGTTCATTTATACCTTTTATGGAACAAATTTCATAATTTGTGGTCCATTATGATTTCATAATACTCCCAATATTTTTACAATATTTTATTACCACCTAAAAATAAAATTCTCTCAAAAAATATGAATATTTCACCATGGCATAATTTAAGTGTTAATATTTCAAAAATAATATTCATTTTGACCGAATTAATCTATAAATAATATAAATCATATTATTAAATAAATATACCAATTTATTGAAAAATTTAGTTTTGTTGACAATGAAAATTTAATAACGCTTATAAAAATTACATTTTCACTTGAAAATACAATGTTATCAATTATATTTAATATATATTATTTCATAATTTTATTTTTTAAAAATTATCAATTATTTAGAAAATTATTTCACATAGAAATTGAATGTATTAATTGAAATTGTATATTACGCACAAATAAAATTTCACTTTTATTATATCAAAATATATTTTTTATCAAAATCATTTCATAATATTATATAAGGTAAAGAATGAAAAAAATATAATATTTATTTAACTAAAAATATTACATAAATATTCAGATTTTTATTTTTGAGATTCATATCCATTTTTTACACTAAAAAACTTTCTATGTGTAAGGTGTGAAACTTTGGTATTTTGTTAGGGTAGTTCAGGGTAAATGGTTTGTGATTTTATCATGACGAGCTTTAACATATCCTTTTAATTGTTTCAATTGAAATTCAGTTTTGGAATCTCAACATGGACATGATCAATAGAAAATACAAGAGTCAATATCTCCTTGGTAGCTCAGATAAATAGTCTCCTATGATACAATCATTTTGGATGAGGCCATCACTTCTTTCATCATTTTCCACATTATTTGGCATATAACTTTATATAAAAATCATAAAAACACTATTTAAATGATATATTCTCAATATTAATGTTCCATAATAGTGTTTTAAAATTTAAAATACTATACATGGGTAAAAAATATATATTGTATTGAATGTCCTTTTATCAGTTAATAATGAAATAAGTCATTAAAAATACAATATTATGTATTAATGTTTTGGTGATTATATAAGCCATGTACACTTGGGAACATATACCAAGAAACTTATGTAATATCCTACACATTCCACTATGAATAGGTAATATTTACCTTCCTTTTCCAAACCTCATTTTATTTGAAGGCCTATTCGGAAATAACTTTCTATAGTTCCCAAACCCATTTATAATGAACCAATAACATGGGAACTATATGCCAAGACACCCAATATTATGTCCTACACAACCACAAGAGTCCCAAACCACACATGGCATGCAATTATCCATAGTAAAATATGAATTTTAAAAACCCTATGGTCACAATCCACATGTGGGAACCAAAGGGATCACCATTAACATGACCAAACTTATCATGGTATCACAACATGTATCCAAGTGTCTCGTCACCCATTCTCTATTTCAAGACCAAAAATAAATATGAATATGTTTATAATAAAACATATGGGATACTCACTAGTAGATTCCCTAAAGGTATATGCATTAATTATTTTACATTATTGAAAAAACATACAATTTTTAAAAACCTCATAATTTATAATTACAAAACACTTATTTCTATACATTATGAATTTCCCAAATAATAATAAATTTCAAATTCTATTGTAATGGGAAAATAAATTTTCATTATCATGTTATAAGAGAAGTACCTTTATTATTTCCATATTGTCATATTATTTAACCAAAAATATTTCCTCATATGAACTCATATATATATATATATTAAAATTAATAGAAATAAAGTTGAAGATTTTTTTCAAGTATAATTTCCCCATAAAATATATTTATACTATATAAACAGATGAAAAAAATTCATATTTCAACCCATATATATAATAAATTCATAGGTGTTGGTCAGAGTGGATACTAAAGAGGGGGATGAATTGAGTACCAATTAAAATTTCTGTTAAAAATATTTCTCTTAAAATCCCCCAAATTAAAAACAAAGTTAAACTGTAGTGAATCCATAAAGAGTGTAAAGGTTCAATCAGTTTCTAAAAGATTTATTAGGTCTCAGTTAACATAATCTGATGATTAAATAAACTTTTGAAATTGACTTACTGATTTACATTAAGTATAAACTCTTGCTAATTTAACTATCAAAGTAGATTTATAATAGATTTTTATTTCAAAGTAATTGTAGCAGAATATAAAAGATATATGTAGTATACATTAAACATAATCTAAAGATACACATTAGATATAATAATAGGTTAAGTCTCAAGTCGAGACTTAGTCCTCTCAAATTTATATAAATTTGATCCACACCCTGGATCGGGGTTAACAACAGTTTACAAAACATTCCAGGCCACGCAGGGACCTCTACCATTGTTCTTCGTGGGAAACAAAATAAAGACCAGGCCACATAGTGTCCTCTTCCACAGTTGACGTGGGTAAACAAGAGTTAAGAGTTTTGAAGTGAAGATTTTGATATCATCCAATTCAATGCAGGAGACAGTGTGTGTGTGTAAGATATACAGAGTACAGCACATTGCTCGAATGTAATTAAACAAATCACATAGAGTGAACAGATAAGTGTTTAGAAGGCTCTAGTGATTAGAAATGCAGCTCTGGACTCGTTGGATTTAGCAGAACTGCTTCTGAGTCCTTCTCTGGTTTTTCTGTTAAAAACAGAGTGTCGTAGTTCAGCTTGTGTTCTTATGTTCTTCAGAGTTGTTGGATTGTGCTCAATAAGGTTCTGTGTAAGTCTTGCAATCTCTCCTTCATGCTCAAGATTGTTCTTCTAGTTCAGCCCAGTGCACTTTCTGTTTTCGAGTTATCGTGCGTATGTAAGTTCTTCTCGTTGTATATTCACAACCATGCAAGTTTACTGCAACTCAATGTTTTTTATATTCCACCAGTTCTTGAAGTAGTAAGGATTCCCTTTTCATAGGTACGAGATATGGTTTTCTGACATGCCAACAACTATCATTAAATAGCATTAATTTCCTTAAAAACATCAAATATGACCATTAACATTATTTAAATAATATTTACAAAGAGTTAAGAAATGATGTCACAGTGATTATATAAAAAATTTATTCTTCACAATATGGTCTTCATGGTATGTGGTTCACAGTATGTGTTTCACGGTGTCTATATGTCATGGTGTGTAGCTCACGGTGTTTGGGTCACGGTTTGTCCTTCACAGTGTCTGGGTCACGGTTTGTCCTTCACGGTGTCTGGCTCACGGTTTGTCCTTCACGGTGTCTAGGTCACGGTTTGTCCTTCACGCTGTCTAGCTCACAGTTTGCCCTTCACAATGTATGTGTCACGGTATGTCCTTCACGGTGTCTCGGTGACTGTGAATTTGTCTTGTACATAGTATGTCTTCCTGTGTCAAACATCACGGTGTCTCTATACTTACACAAATATCTGTATTTAGACTTAGACAGTAATTTGCAGAATATGAGTTAAGCTTAACCAGTATATAGTAAGAGAACTTGAATCACAAATATAAACCCTTGATAATATTAGTGAGATTGGTGATCATGTATATGACATGTAAATAAAAGAGAGTAATTATCATCAATAAGATTTTTTATCATTAAAACATGATGTGCAATTAAGATTGAGATTAATTAATAGTAGTAGGATTTGTGATCATTAAAACATTATTAATACATGAGGAGTCCAACAATATCCCCCTTTTTGATGTTGAAAAATCACGTATAGTGAAAATATTAATGAAAGGTAAAATTAAGGAAACTAGCATATTAGAATAACAAAAATTATAGAATAATAGATTCGATAATAACATATCTCATTGTAGTAGTGATACTTGTAGTTTATCTCCCCCTTTTGGGATTATCAAAAAGTAGAGAAAATGAAGTGAAACATTTCATTTGTCATTAAAAAGTGTTCAGTATATAACATACAAGAGAAATATAATAAGTAAACAAAAAATGACATCCCATCAAAAAAAAGAAAACAGTCCCTGGAGTCTTCAGGGATCCATCTTTTCAATGCCTTTATCAGCAAAATGAGCTGATGATTAAGTAGAAGAAGGTATAGAGGTGGTATATAATGAGGGTAAGGGTAGACCTTCAAAAATGGATGGATCCAAAGTAGGAGAAGTAGAAGATCTAGGCTGCGGTTGGTCAAGAATGACATGCCGGATCGGAAAAAGAACATGGCTGACTGTCATGGCAGTGGAGGCATGGGTAAGACGACCAGGTCTAAGGGGTGCAACAGCTGGAGAAACAATATAAGTACTTCGCACTTGAGGATATGGCTTCAAAAGATTGATGAAATCAATAATTACATCTCCACCATATTGCATATCCTTTTCAAAATCTTCCTTATTCTCCATGAGTTTTTCCAATAGTCAGGTGAACTCTGTAATCTTCTGAACTTGAGCTTTAAAAGCTTCAGTTACAGGCAGGATTTTCAGGTTTTCCACAAGAAACATAAAGTGATTTGTCATGTCACTTTTGGAGAAAATCCGGGTGAGATAAAAATCTATTTTCTTAGTGACCTCTTATTGAGCATCATTGGCTATCTTAGAATGAATTCTAACCAATTCCAATGCTCGATCACTATTCTTAACCACTTCTGACAAATAAGATCGATCCAAGCCACTGAATGCATTCTGAATTTCTACCATGATTATGGATCTCAACAAAGAATCATCCAAAGGAGGAACAGAAGGTTGAATAGAAGCAAGAGAAGCCTTGACAGCTTCGGTTTGAACATTGAGCAGTTTCTGAACTTTTTGCAGGCATCCAGTGTATTCATCTGTTAGCTTATTCAAATTTTCCACAATCTCCCTCATGCATTCCATCATCATTCTGTGTCTTTTTCCAATATTTTCATCAAAATATAGTAGATATGGATGAAATTGAGACACAATCACTATAGCAGGGGTGGAATCAGTTGGCTCAGGAGAAGCAGAAACATGTGCAGGGGTAGAAGCAGGAGCAGGCACATGCTCTGATCTTGAAGAAAGTTCTGATTGCAAGTTTGCTACAATATTTTTCAGGTTTGCAACATCATAACTCAGCAGCTTATTTTCTACGATGGCTTCTTGAATTTCTCGGTTCATCTTTGGTTGAATATGCAAGATAATATTTTCTAAGAGAATTGATGCAACTTCTTGACTTAGTTGAGTCACTGGACGAGGTTGATTGGATAAAATCTTCTCAACAGCAGCCAAGATAGAATCTCCAAAGACTTTCAAATCATCTTTAGTTACAAAGGAGTGTTGCTCCGAAATGAGTGTAGGTGAAGTTAGTGATGCAGTTTCTAGTTGTGGTTTAGGGTTATCTTCAGACTCAAACTCTGATTCAAATTGAGGCTCTGGTTCTGGTACAGGTTCTGGATGAGCTACATATATTAGTTGAAACACAGAAGAGAGATCCATTCCAGTTGTAGTCACTTTCTCTGACTCATTCAAATCATAAATGCTTGGGAAAACATAACGACTGCACACAGAGTATGAGACAGTTGGTTGAGAAGCTTCAGTAGTTCCAGCTTCTATAATCACAAGGTTTTTTGGTTCCTCCCCCTCAAATTGTGCTTCCATTTCAGAGACTATAGGATCAGCAACATGGTCAAGATTCACAGGATCATCTCTAATCTCTTCAGAAAACTCTTGCCTTGCTAGCTGAATGGCAATTTCCATCCTTTCTTCCACATAGGGAATATACTCAAGAACTAATTGTTCCACTGGTTGTGCTTCCAGACTTGCTTCTTTCTCAACAGGTAGATCCTCTTCAACAGAATCTATCTCTATGGTCGGTTGCGGCTCTAAATCAGGAAAAACCAATTTTCTTGGAGCCTTAGGATGAGATTCTATATTGACATCCTCACTAGAAGCAGGAGCTTCCTCTTCACTCAAACCAATAGAAACTTCATCTCCTTGAGGTATTTCACTAGGGACAACAGCAGGGACAACAACCCTTTCTTTTTCAACATGAGCTTTTCCATTGGAGGTATTCCATCTTCTTCTCTTGGTGAAACTTCAGCTGTCACTTCCTCTTATTCGTCTTGTTCTTCTGAATACTCAGCCACTTCATCTGGTTCCAAACCAGGATCAGCTAGATTCTTAGGCCTTCTTCGGTAGTCAACAGGTTTAAACATTTTATAAATTTGATCATTTTCCTCAACCCAATGCTTCTTCCAGGGGTTCCAGCTAATCTTCATCCTTCTGATGAGAGGCTTGGATAAGCAGAAATCATAGTCCTCTACCTTTTCTTCATTTGGTCCAACCATCCCTTTGGAATCTACCATGGATGAAATCCTCCATTAGTAAAACAAGGAGGTGGATTTGGAAGTGAATTTAATCATCTCACAGATATGGTTAATAACATACATTCATAGGTTGATCTTATGGCCATTCATCAATAGGTGAATCAGGAACACATCGTGATAATTCATTACAGAAAAATCCCCTTTTCATGGACTGATCAAATTCTAAACAAATATGAATAGTATATTTGTTTCTCCATCTAGCTCTGCAGCTATAGCCCTTTGTTTGGTGCCATTACCAGTTAAGGATCCCAAAGAATTTTCCGGATTGAAGATATCAGATGATGGAGGAGGGTCTCTCTAGTAGTCTTCAAAAATCATTCATGAGGAATCCATAGGAATGCAACCCACAACCTCGAGGTGAAAGAACACTTCTGACCATTGACCCAGCTAGTCACCATAAATTTTTCTCCAAAATCAACGGAAAACATCACATATTGATTGAATTGAGATACCCGACTTGGGTAAATCAGTATATTTTGTCCATAGAACCATTCAATCCATCCTTGTTCGTTTAAGACTTTCAAAATTAACGACCTTCTAGACATCAACCACTCAGGGAAAATATATTTTTTTGGTACAACAACATGACTTACCAAGTTTGGGTTTAGAGGTCCTTCAAGATCTATCCTTGGTATTCTCATCTATTTCTTAGAGCGACGCTTCTCAGATGCTGGTGAAGACGGATGGTTCATCCTAGGCATCCACTGAAGGTTCGGTTGAGAGAGGAGAAAGTTTTCAAGAGTGAGAAGTTTCAGGAGAGAGTTCAGGTAAGGAATCGAATGAAACCCTTATGTTTTATCATTTGGGAATTTCAAACGTCATAAAAACAAAAACACGAGAACTAAAATATCGGTGAAATAAAAATTACCACGATACGGGTTAAAATAAGAGTAAAAATAATCATCATGGTGAGATAGTTGGTCATCTTCACGTTGAGACAGTGACCATACTATGAGTCATGGTGAGACAATGAGTTGACAGACCGTGATCACAAGGTCTTAACGGTGAGACCGTAAGCATGAAACAGTAAATGTAAAACAGTGAGCACGAAACCTTAAAGTAAAATACATAATATTATTAAACATTAAGATCAGTATAATATCTATTTATGATTAATCATGACAAGATCATGTATGACGTAGTCTAATGTCTCAAAATTTAATGGTTTAATGAATATATCAGCAAGTTGATATTCAGTACCAATGAATTCCAAATTGATATCACATTTTTGATAATGATCCCTCAAAAAGTGATGTCTTAAATCAATATGTTTGATCCTAGAATGAGAAACAATATTCTTATAAATGTTAATAGCTCTTGTGTTATCACAATTTATTGGGACATGTCTGAATTGTTATCCATAGTCTAGTGATGTGTGTTTCATCCACAAAATTTGCGCACAACAACTTCAAGTAGCTATGTATTCAGCTTCTGCAGTAGATAATGCAACAAAATTTTGTTTCATACTACGTCATGATACTAGTGACTTGCCTAAAAGGTGACATGTTACATAGGTTCTTTTTCTATCTAACTTATATCCAAAAGAATCAGTATCAGAATAACTAACTAAATCAAATGATTTTCCTTTGGGATAGAACAGTCCAAAATTTGGAGTACGCTTGAGGTATTTAAAAATTCACTTTACAGTATTTAAATGTGACTCTTTAGGGTTTTCTTGAAAACAAGCACACATACACACACTAAACATAATATCCAGACAACTAGAAGTCAGGTAGAGTAGACTTCCAATCATTCCTCTATAAGTGGTTTGATGAACAGATTTACCATCTTCATCAAAATCCATCTTACAGGTGGTACTCAAGGGAGTGTCACTAATTTTTGTGATATCCAATCCAAAACGATTTAAATGATCTCTAATGTATTTACATTGAGTTAAAATAATTCCATCATCATTTTGAAAGATTTGAAATCCAAGGAAAAAATTTGAGTTCACCCATTAAACTCATTTCAAATACATTTTGCATCATTTTAGAAAAATAAGTACGTATGGAATTTCTTGAAGATCCAAAAATAATATCATCTACATAAATTTTTACAAAGAAAACATCATTAAAAATTCGTTTTATAAGAAGATTAGGGCCAGCTATACCTTTTGTAAAACATTTCGAAACTAGAAAAGTACATAATCATTCATACCAAGCTCTTGGAGCTTGTTTTAAACCATATAAAGCTTTTGATAAGTTGAAAATATGATTTGTAAAATGTGTGTTTTTAAATCCAGGTGGTTGTTCAACAAAAACATCCTCAGCAATATATCCATTTAAGAGTACACTCTTAACATCCATTTGATATAGTTTTAAATTTAGAAGTGCAGCATAATCAAGTAAGATCCTAATAACTTCTAATATGGATACTGGAGCGAAAGTCTCCTCATAGTCAATTCCTTCTTCATGACTATAGCCTTGTTCAACTAGCCTATCTTTGTTTCTAACTATGTTTCCAGATTCATCTACTTTATTTCTGAACACCCAGTTAGTGCCTATTTTGAATGTGTCATTAGGTCTTTCAACAAGATTCCAAACTTTATTTCTTTAAAACTGATTGAGTTCCTCTTCTATAGAAATCACCCAAAACTCATCATTAATAGCATCATCAATGTTTTTAGGTTCAAGATGTGAAAAGAAGTCTTGATGTTCAACCTTATTTCTAAGAGAAGCTCTAGTCTGTGTCCCTCTATCCAGATTTCCTACAACAGAATATAAAGATTATTTAGAATTCTAGTTGATCTAATAAAGGTCAGACTAAAAATTTCAGGTTCATCTATAGGTTCGGGTTCAACAGAAGCAGATTCTAGAATATTTCTAGAATTGGATGTATTTATAGTACGTTCTTTAGATTTGAAATTAGGTTCCAGAACAGATAAATATTCTTCATGATTTTCAAGAAAGGTTTTAGAATCATGTGGATCAGTTTCATCAAATTTGATGTGAACAGATTCTTCCACACACTTGGTTCTCTTATTTAAAACTCTATAGGCTTTGCTGGTCATAGAATATCCTAAAAAGATTCCTTCATCACTCTTAGAAGAAAACATATCAAGATTATACTTAGTATTACGAATAAATACTTTACAGCCAAATACTCTAAAGTAACTAACATTAGGTTTTCTATTATTCCACAGTTCATTAGGAGTCTTCTTAAGAACAGGTCTAATCCAGACTCTATTAATGATATAACAAGCTATATTTATAGCTTTATCCCAAATGTAAATAGGCAGGTTATATTCATTAAGCATAGTTCTTACTATTTCTTGAATGGTTCTATTTATTCTTTCTACTACACCATTCTGCTGAGGTGTCCTAGGAGCAGAAAAGTTATAAATATATCCATTGTGTAAGAAATAGGATTCAAATTCATTCTTTTCAAACTCACTACCATGATCACTTCTCAGGGTTTTAATCTAATTTCTACTAAGGTTTTTTTACAGACTTGGAGTATTTAACAAAGTAAGAACAAGCTTCACTTTTGTGAGCTATGAAGTATACCCAAGTATATCTAGAAATGTCATCTACTAATACATAGACATAGTTCTTCCCATTTAAACTAGAAACACTTGAAAGTCCAAAAAAGTCCATGTGAACCAACTTGAGTGGTTTAGAAGTTGAAACTTCTTTCATTGATTTAAAAGAAAATTTATGTTACTTTACCTTTTGACAGGGATTACATACTTTGTCATTTGGAATCTCGAGTTTGGGTAGGTCTCTAACCATGTTTTTTCTAGTCAGTTTTCTAAGGGAATGGATGTTGCAATGTCCTAATCTTCTGTCCCAAAGCCAAGACTCTTTATGAAAATCATTTAAACAGGTAACATTTTTCTTAGATAAGGAATTTAAATCAACAGCATGACCATTTTCATTTCTTATATCGAAAAGACTAAAACATTCATAGAATTGACAACATTACAATAATCATTTTCAAACATGGCATTAAAGCCATCATCACACAATTGAGAAATACAAAATAGATTATATTTCAGTCCATCAACAAATAAAAATTTTGAGATTAACACTGAATTAGTGTTACCAATTTGGCCTAGGCCGGTGATCTTCCCTTTAGAATTATCACCAAATGTGTCATAGCCTCCATAAAACTATATTAAACTCCTGAAGCATGAGTAATCCCTAGAAATATGTCTTGAACATCTAATGTCCAAATACCATGTCTTCTTGTGGGAACTCATCAAACAGGATTCCTACAAAATAGTTTTAGATAGAATATGATTTTGGTACCCAGATCTTCGTGGGTCCAGACAGGTTAGCAATCAATGATTTTGGTACACAAATTTGTCTGATGGGTCCAATATAATTTGAGTCACAAGATTTTGATAGATAAACACTATTTGATCTATAACTGTTAGAGTAACTAGTTGAATAAAATTAATTTCCAGAACTTGAACTAGTAGTATTCTGTCCAGATTTAGGAATAAATCTATTCATCGTGAGCTGTCTCTGTCCAGGTTTGTAGCCTATTCCAGTAGTGTATTTTGGTGCCACTTACATTCTTAGAATTTGTGTTAGTGTGTCCTTTCCATTTTTGAACTTCCGTATGTATTTTCTAAGTTTCTCGTTAGACCTTTTCAGTTTAGTGTTCTCTTTTAATAGTTGATCATTTTTCTCTCTTTCAATAGTAAGTTCAGTTTTAAGAGTTGTAGTGAGAGAATGCTATTTATTCAATGATTTGTATTTATCCTTATGTTCATTGAATTTTTCTTCCAGCATATTAAAATATTCAAATAATTCCATACTATTTATGTTTTCAGAATCGGAATCAAATTTAGTTCCAGAATAATAGGAATTTAATATAGGAGTATATAAGGTTACCTCAGATTTGTTTGTCATGAAACACAGTTGGCACGTTTCTTTTCAGAATCAGACATTTCATATTCACTGGTGCTATCTTCAGAAGCACTCCAGGTAGCCTTCATAGCTTTATTTTACTTACTATCCTTGTAATCATATTTCTTCTTGAATTTTATCTTTGGGCATTCTGCTTTAATGTGTCCTTTTCTTTTTCACTCATAGAAAACAACTTCATCACTTTTATCTTTCTTTTTCTAGACCTTCTTCCAATGTCCCTTATTTTCATTCTTTCCCTTGTAATTGGATTTTCTGAAGAATTTATTCTTCCAATAATATTTATTAAACCCTCTGGCTATCTGAGCCATTTCAACATCACTATCAGAGTCCAAGCTTCCACATGTTGAACTGTCTGTTTGTATTTGAGCTTTTTATTTGTCCTTGTTCTTGAAGAAGTAGTCTTTAATTCCATTAATTTCCTTTTTGGTTCATTCTCTTACTCTTTATTCACCTTGAGTTCTACCTCATACATCATAAGATTACCAATCAGCTCTTTGACAGGTAAAGCTCCAATGTCACATGACTCTCTGATTGAAATAGATGTGTCTCTCCATCGGTTGGTAGACATCTCAAGATTCTCATAATTTGTTCCCTTACAGGAATAGGATTTCCGAGTGAATTCATTGTATTCACTATCTCATTGAACTTGAGATTCATATCAGAAATATGTTCATCAGTCTTCATTTTAAAATTATTATATTTAATAGTATAAGTATTTAATCTCATTTATTTGACATTAGTTGTTCCTTCGTCAGAAACACCTAAAGTATCCCAAATTTCAAAAGAAGTTTTACAGGAAGAAATTCTATTAAATTCCACATCTCCTAAAGCACAGTAAATGGAATTCATAGATTTATAATTATTATTATAAGAGTTACTTGTAGTCTCATCCCAAGTTGTCCTTCCTGTTTCTGTAATTTTATATTGAGACTCTATAGTAGTCCAAATATCAAAACTCATGCTTTCTAAATGAATTTTCATTTTCAATTTCCATTGAGCATAGTTTCTGCCATTGAAGAAAGGTGGCCTATTAGTATAAACACCCTCTAGTCTATTATCCATAACTAGATTTTAGAAAATAAATTTAAAGAGATAAAAATTTATAACTAATAGAAATTTAAGATCTTTAAAGATGAAACTAAAATCAAAGTTAAAAAACATAGTATTTCAAAAATCATTTAACATACACAATCCCATGATACCAAATGTAGGTTGGAGTGGATACTCAAGAGGGGAGGGTGAATTGAGCACCAATTAAAATTTATGTTAAAAATATTTCTCTTAAAATCCCCTATATTAAAAAAAATTAAATTGTAGTGAATCTATACAGAGTGTAAAGGTTCAATTAGTTTCTCAAAGATTGATTAGGTATCAGTTAACTTAATCTAATGGTTAAATTAACTTTTGAAACTGACTAAATGATTTACAATAATTATAAACACTGGCTAATTTAACTATCAAAGTAGCTTTAAAATATTTTTGTATTTCAAAGTAATAGAAGCATAATATAAAAGATATATGTAGTATACTTTAAACATAAACTAAAGATGCACATCAGATATAACAAGAGGTTTAGTCTCAATCCGAGACATAGTCCTCTCAAATTTATATAAATTTGATC
The DNA here is from genome assembly GCA_963277665.1 of Viscum album. Lineage (NCBI taxonomy): Eukaryota > Viridiplantae > Streptophyta > Magnoliopsida > Santalales > Viscaceae > Viscum > Viscum album. The sequence goes on from OY728142.1 coordinate 1,461,525,950, forward strand.
CATACCATGGATCGGGGTTAAAAACAGTTTAAAAAACTATCCAGGCCACACAGGGACCTCTACCACTGTTCTTTGTGGGAAACAAAATAAAGACCAGGCCACACAAGGACCTCTTCAATAGTTGACGTGGGTAAACAAGAGTTAAGAGTTTTGAAGTGAGGATTTTGATATCATCCAGTTTAGTGCAGGAGACATTGTTTATGTGTAAGATATAAAAAGTACCCCACACTGCTTGAAAGTAAATAAACAAATCACTTAGAGGGAACATATAAGAGTTTAGAAGGCTCTAGTGATTAGCAATGAAGCTCTGGACTCGTTGGAATCAACAGAACTGCTTCTGAGTTCTTCTCTGGTTTTTCTGTTTAAAAACTGAGTGTCGTATTTCATCTTGTGTTCTTGTGTTCTTTATAGGAGTTGTATTGTGCTCATGAGAGTTCTTTGTATGTCTTGAAATCCCTCATTCATGCTCAGGATTGTTATTCTAGTTCAGCACGGTGCACTTTGGGTTGTCGAGTTATCGTGCGTATGTAAGTTCTACTAGCTGTATATTTACTCCCATGAATGTGTATTTCAGCTCAATCTTCTTTATATTCCACCCATTCTGGAAGTAGGAAAGATTTCCTTTTCATAGGTAAGAGATATGGTTTCTTGACATGCCAACAAGTATCATTAAATAACATTAATTTCATTAAAAACATTAAACATGACCGTTAGCATTATTTAAATAATATTGACAAAAAGTTAATAAATAGTGTCATAGTGATTGTGTAAACAATGTCTTCTTCACGGTATGGTCTTCATGGTATGTGGTCCACGGTATGTGTTTCACGGTGTCAGTATGTAACGGTGTGTAGCTCATGGTGTCTAGGTCACAGTTTGTCCTTCATAGTGTCTGGGTCACGTTTTGTCCTTCATGGTGTCTGGGTCATGGTTTGTCGTTCAAGGTGTCTGGGTCACGGTTTGTCCTTCACGGTGTCTCGGTCACGGTTTGTCCTGTACGGTGTCTGGGTCACGGTTTTTCTTTCACGGTGGCGGGGTGACTGTGACTGTGTCTTGTACACAGTCTGTCATGATGTGTGAAACATCATGGTGTCTCTATACTTAGAGAAATATCTGTATTTATACTTAGACAATAATATGCAGAATATGAATTAATCTTAACCAGTAGAGAGTAAGAGAAATTGAATCATAAATATAAATACGTGATAATATAAGTGAGATTGGTGATCATGCATAAGACTTGTAAATAAAAGAGAGTAATTAACATCAATAACATTTGTTATCATTAATGCATGATGTGAAATTATGATTGAGATTAATGAACAGTATTTGGATTTTTTATCATTAAAACATGATTAATAAATGAGGAGTCCAACAATAGGCTAATATAAATATATATTAGAAATAATACAGAATAAATAAATTAAACATTGAATAATTTTAATCACATTAATATATCCATTATATGAAAAATATAAATTAAATTTAATACTATATTCCATGAATGTTCCATGACTTTGAACACCCTATCTTTCAATACGATGATAAGTGGTAACATCGTAGAAACCAATAAAATCAGTAAAAAAATAAACCACTCAATATTGATATAAATCTACTATAAAAGTGGAAACAATGATCCATAATTCGTACCATAGTAATCTAGTATTTTACCTCACATATATGGATGTAATAACATAGAAAGAAGATCATTACAAAAAAGAAATGACATAATTGTCTTCTACACACCAATATAAAATAATAAGACGAAATCGAAATGTTTTTGAGAAAACTTTGTTATATATCGCTGCTAGAGTCGTAATATGGTTCCATAATCAGTAGATACTACATAGGTCAAGAACTCCTCCTAGTATGTCAGACCTATTCGAGTAGAATAGGTGGCCTATGAGGTTACTTGTTGCAGAAAATGCCCTAATAACTAGAGTATAGTAAGAAATGATATTATTAATATTAGATAATGTCCACATATATAAATCACAATAAAGGAATGTTCCAATATATAAAATGACATAACAAGTGGTGGAAAAGATAAATTCACACATACTCTATCCCCCATGATAGTATCATAGTCATGTAAGAATGAAATATCAAAATAAAATAGAGTTTAATTGATGATTATTTATTTGGTCTATATTCATGTCCAATTCCATTATCAAAACCAACTCATGAAAATAAGAATACAAAAATATGACTATCCAATCCATATAATTGAAAATATTAAAAATATAGTGTTTTCTCAGGTTCAAATGTTCCATAGTGGCATGATGAGGGTGACCGTACACCATCATGTGCCACCACTATTATATCCCATATACATAACCTTTCAAAAAAAAATCATGAAAGGGAGATGAATCATTAAATCATGAAATCTATTAAATAAATAAATTAAAATCATAATGTATTATAGAACATGCTGGATAGGTTTATCCTGAGAAGGTTGATAATAAATATCAAAAAATATTACGGTGTCTCTGAACATGTTCCACATATTATTCCAACCATCATACACCACACTATATAAAATATACCCATCCCAAACCAAAATTAGTATCTGATAGTTGATATGTGCATCCCTAGTGCTTGACTTCCCAGAGTTTCATTTTAACCCATAGTTAAACATATTCATTACATCCAATGTGTTTATGTTCAGCCTCATTTAAAAAAATAAACTCTCTTACATTGTGTCATGGTCACTATAGGTTAACCATATTCATTTCATACCATACATTCTTATCTATGTTGAGTTAACCACTGTAATAAAAGTCATAAAAATACATTCACTAAGTCATATAAAAAAAATAAACAAATAAATAAAATGGATATCCATCAATATAGTTCAAAAAATGTATCCCTCAATTTTTATTCAATTTTATCTCAAATATTATTTAATCATCAATATCATATTTTTATTTATAAATTCAGTTTCAAATAAAACATAACATACACCATCAATCAATTTCAATTTTAAACTAAAAGAAAAAATAAACGACCATTAAAAAATCTTAATAATGAATCAAAACAAATTAAGTAATTATAAATTTAAATTTCATCCAAAAAATAAATACCATTACCAAATAAATTTCAAATGGGTTTATTATATTGTGATAATTATACGTTTTATTTTTACTAATAGACCCAAAAAACACAAATTATTAATGGTTGTGAAATTAAATTTTAAAACCATAAATTGAAACCAAATATCCCTTCAAAAAATTTTAATTGTATCTTTAAATTTGATGAAATCATTCCTTTCCTTAGGTAACACTCCAAATACACTACCCATTAAAACATTCCCTTCATTGTTGAATAAGGCACTATATTACGTTTTCATCCAAGGAAAAAAACTATTTAAAAAAATTAAATTAAATGTTTCCAAGGAATGGCGATTTCCTCTTGGCTATAGATGCACACATTAGGAATATATGATATTTTTTCTCTTATTTTAAAGGAATAAACTCACTTATACTTAAGGAGTCCACAATTACTATATCATCATGTTGTTTGATATAATATTTTATATATAGAGAAACCATAAACATTAAAAGAAAATATTGAATAATCCATATCAATTGAGTGACCAATCATTATATCTATAAAGTAATAATGGGAGGAAGTGGACTTGTAGACATAGATAGAGATTTTCAAGACCATATATGGAAGCTTAAATCCAAATGAATCCAAAGATTCCCAACATTAACAAAGAGAGGGAAGGGATACCCATTTCATTCCAAAATAATGGACCTCTCATGAGACAATTATTTTACAATGTAATGGGGGAGGGTGCAAAAAAGAAAATTTTCCCCTCATTAATAATAGTAATTTGGACCATTGTTCAGGTAGTACAATGATCACTAGAAAGCTCTTGGACCTGTACTAACAGGAATGTGGAAAGGAATCAATATGATTTAGTCTTAGGTCATTCTTTGGTCATTTTGTTATCTTTTGTGACCTCTCGGATCCCCCATTAATTTCAACAAACAAGGTATCACTTTTTTTAAACCACCAGAAATGTTTTCTCACTCCCAGTTCAAAAAATGTTATGGTCTACTAGTTTTAAAAATCGAATAATTTCATAAAATAATAGTTCACCCATATGGGCATGGGAATTACATAATACAATATGTTAATGGGTATTGGGAGTGATAGAAGCCCCATATTGGACACAATATACTATATTTTTTTTGAATGGGGAGTGAAGATAATCTTTTATGAGACTCTTTCCACTATGGTATTATGATATTAGTAGTGATCTTTAACATGTGAAATTATTTTCCAATTATTATGTAAATACCACATTTAAATTAAATATTATTATTAAAATATTATATTTTTAGATATTATAAATATATATTAATGTATCCACTCAGTAATTACTAGGGTCCATTATCATGATAAAACCATCATCTCATGGATTCTATTTTAAGATGTAAACATTGTTGGGTATTATTATATAATGTTATTCCATAGACCCTAATATTATTTTTTAGTCACTCATGTTTTTTGATGTATAATACATACCCATATTTTTGACCTATTCCACTTATTCTATTTGAATAATTTCTCATATTATTACCCTTAAATATCATATGACATAACATTTTCTTATATTAACATTCCAAAGGATATGGACAATACTATTACATTTTAAGTTTTCAATAGGTTTCTATTGTAGAAGTCAATTTTTTCTTGATGTTTAAAGTGATGTATAATTATATGTTAATATATATTATCTATAAATAAACTAATATTTTATGATTTTGTTGTGTTTTATTGTTAAGTTCAAATATTAATCATGTAATGTAATGTATAATATACAATTATATCATTTGGGTAAACATAATTATTATTTGAGTTAGTTTTAGTAATTATATTTTATTTGAACTAGAAATAATTATTGAAACCCTTAATATGTATGATTACATGTATGATAAAATCTTCATATTTTGGACATATATATATATTTTGGTTTCAATGAAATAATATCCATATTTATATATATATATATATGTTGATGAATTCACCTAAAAAAATTATATTATGTAATATAATTCCTAAAAATTATTTTTTGGGAAATAAGGAAATATTCAATTATTTCATAATAAGTGGAGATAAAATTAGTCCTAATATCAAACTCCCAATAGATATTTTTTGGATTATTTATATTATATTTATGAAAGATTTTTCATAACTTTAATATATATATTTTTAATGGTTAGTGAAACTAATAATAATAATACCATGAATAACATAAATTGAATCCACCAAATTGATATGTTTTATTAAAAATGTCACTTATTATTTATCCCTTGTAATTTTTTTCTACTTTTACATGATTATTGAATTAATTTTTTTCCCATAAGATTCCTTCATTTCATAAAATGGACATAAATAGGTGTGTGAAATCAATGGTTGTTATAAAAAATACAATGATTTACCTAATGATAAACCAATAGAGATGAAATTTTTCAAAAACCATTTCATCGAAATTCGCAAAACACATTCTCAATCAATGAATAATAATTTTAACCATGTTGAAAAAATGACAGTGTTGTGGATAGAAAACATACTATTAGGTATTTCATAAGTAAAACATCCAACTTTAGAGGATGCTCAGATAAACTAATTATTTATAAATAGATTAATGTAATCGTGAATATATTTTCCACTATCCAGTGATCATAATAGATTAATTGTTTTATATATTCTTTTTTTTTGGACGATGAGTCTATGTAGTGGGAGATTCTAATTTGGAATAGAATGAAAATTAAAAACGTTTATTCTATGGAGAGAGATGATTTAATGATAAAATTATATACTTTATATTTTCCATGGACTCATTGAAATAAAATAGTGTAAATATTATTTTATATAAGTTATATGGTGTAATAATAAATTGGTAATTAAAAATATAACATCATGAAAACTTCAAGGCAATACACTAGTTTCATTACTTAAAATAAAAAAAAATATTAATTAATTCATTAGTTAATTATAAAAAGTAATATATGGGAATGGACAGTAATATACATCGATTTCTATAATGGAATTTTTCAATGTATAGTTTAGGAAAAAACAAAAAACAAAAAATATCTTCCTTCCCAGAGATCATAATAAAAGACAAGAATAATAGAGTTTTCTAGAAACTAGAATTACAAATCATACGAAGGGAAGAAAAAACCCAACCACCTTCATATGAAAAATATGGGGGAATCATAATATAAATTTCATTTGAGTAACTAGAAATTTCATTAAATGTGGAAATCAAGATCATAATAATAATTATTTTCAATGTTGGGTGCTGGGTCCATGAAATTAGATGGAGGAAAATGTGTTAATAATAAATTAACCTCATAAACATTAATTCATTAATTTTTAGTGTTTCTGGAATAATTAAAAATAATATTCTTGTCAAATGGATAATGAGGAAAAAAGGATTTATTAAACTTCGTGAAGAATATAATATTGATGTTCATATAAAATAACTACTGATGATGTGGACCATGATTATGATTTTGTTAAAGATTCATTATTTATCCACTCTATATCAGTGAATTTATTATTTCATTTGGATTCATTTTATTTTTGATATCATGCTATTTTTCTATGAATGTTGATTCAAAAACAAAGTCTCTAGATCATGAATAATAATGTAAAAACATGATCAATCATTGATTTTATCAGTGGTATACAACTATTAATTTTTGAATATTTGTGTAAATATAATTCCTTCATATCTAGGTCTGATTATCATGTTATAATTTTATGCGACATAGGAAAAGTATTGGAATTTACAATGTTGCGGTGAAATAACTTTTTAGAAAGAATTTCATTTTATTTCTCAAATCCTGTCATTACTGAATATCAATTCGATAATGATTTTAAACATCATTTTGTTGAAAAAATCCATAATTTGTCCCATTATTCTCAATAATTAGGGGATCATTACTCAAATGGTTTCTGTAAAACTAAAAATCAAATAAAATCAAATAATTATTGATTATTTTGAGGTATTTCTTATATAAAATCCTAAACTTTTCCTAGATTATGAGATTGAATTATTAATTGGCCTCATTTATTTTTTTAATACAATATTAAAACATCCATAAATAATATCTCATAATTAATAAAAATAGTTAAGAAATAAGAATCAAGAGAATATGTAAATTATCATTGTATTTCCATATGCATCACTCTATGGTCCACTGATTCTATTTTTTACGAAGATGGATTTATCAATGCAACATGTTATGGATTATCATGGGCATAGTAAAATCATTATCAAGAAAATGTACCCTCTTCTTGAATTCGTGATCTGTTTAAATTATATATAGTGGGTCGGTACATCACAATGGAAGATCTTTGGAATGGATACTATCAATTTATGGTAATGATAGAAAATATAACCATGAATTATTTTTAGTGATGATATAGTAACCACGAATTCATATTGATTCCATTCATACTTAAATTTTTTTTCAATTTTAATGGATCTAAATAAAATATTCTATATATATTACCTGAAAAATTCATGGTCCTCTTAATTAATGAAAGTCTCATATATATTTCGAAAACAATGTATAACATGACGATATTTATTTGGATTTTTCTGAGGAAATTTTTTAATGGGATAATTAATTTCAATTTTAGAATGTGTGAGTATTTTTGACAATATATATCCTTCTAGAGTCATGTAATAACAAAATAGGTTATATCTGTTAATTAATAAAAAAAATATGATATTAAATAATGTCCTCAACATAACACTATGTGGGAAATCCATTTATTACAATATTTATATGGATAATATTGGTGCTTTGTGAGAAATTTTAAAGGATAGTCCACTCCTCTAATAATGTTTAAAATTAAGGGAGTAATATTCCCCTGAATATATGAATATTTGGAATGCATCAAGGAGTATAAGAAAAAGTTTTGAAGATACATATATATACATTTCCTTGAATTAGAGAATGGTTTCTATTATGTGCTGATGTTTCATTAATGGATTTCTCTAAAATGTTATGAAATGTTACAAGGTAATAACTTATTATTAAATTAACTTAATGTCTCATGAAAAATATTACCTGATGCATAACCTGGAGTGTGTGTGTAATGTCCCAGTTGCAGAAGCTTCCTAGAGGCACCTCATACCCGGTTGGTCACATGGCCTCAGGTGGATTTCCCCAAATTCCAGATGCTACTTACTAGCAGTGAGGGCATTAGGTGTTATAATGTGGAAACAATTCGCTCATTGGAAGAGTAGCTTGTAGGAGTTAATAGATATACAATACCGAAATAAGTAACAACACCATACAAAATTATACAACAGATGACTGAAAGTAAGAAAGAAAAGGAGCACACATATAAATGATGCATGATACATGTGTCTATGAAAGAATCCAAACATATCATAATGCAGAAATATAGTAATAAATCAAAGTAAAAAAGAAAGTAGATAAAACTTATTAGCATCGCAACCCTCTGCTTGGTCCCATACTATCCATCTCAACAGCAGTCAAGTAGTTGAAGTAGAATGACTCTTTCCCTATCTATACATGAAGCAATATAATCTATTTGGGGCCAAAAGCCTGACCCAAACAGGGTGTTAGACTAATCCTAGTATGAAACCACCAAAAGATCTATGCCTATCATTCAATGAATATATATGGAAGGAAAATATGTAAAAAAAGTTGTAAACAAGGAAGTAATCCAGAGTAAACATTCCTACAGTTCAAGGCATTCAATTCCACATATCAAGTAAGTAGCTAATCCAAGAAGGAATCCCTCTAGGAATTACTCTTAGCCTAACCCCTATGGTTCATCCAAAATAAAAAAAGTAACCCTTTGGGATGTAAACATAGTCTAACCCCTCTAGATCAGCTTATGTATTGACTCTCTGAGGAAGCAATCACCGTTAATTTCCCCTATAGTCTCATATCGGTGAAAAAAATGTAGTCTTGGGAAGAACATACATCACATTCCCCTTTTGGCCCACGTTGAGGAAGAACAAACACTCTTATGAATAATTAACGTCAATTAACCCTATAATCTCGCATCATAAAAGTAGAAACAAACACTCTGGAGAAGCCCTTACGTCCATTCACCCTATGGTATACTACACAAGTTCTCACAAACCTATGTATGTAAAACAAGAACAACAATGCAATACGACTAAAGTAAACCTCAAGATCTGCATGGCTAATATTCTACAGCAAAACAACATGTTAGATAATCAAACACTCCATCCTACAGTACTCGGCATGGTGATAAACAAGGCTGACTAGTAGGCTAAGCATGACCAAATAGTCATAAACAAACATGCATGGTAAAACACTTTGAAAGTATATCAATTTACTTTATTCATATTCAATTAAACTCTATTTCAACATACAAGTATTGTAACAAATTAATAGGGATAAAATAGTAAACATGCAATACTCCGTTCAAGGGTATTGGGCAATTTTTCACACACAACACCAGGACATTCTACAGAGAGGAAAAAACCACCGACCTCAGTGGTGTAGGTTCACTATATGTGAACCTTAAGCCTTGAATCATTCAATAACACCTTAGATCTATAAAAATATAAAAAATGATTAACCAATGATATCTCATGAGAGAGAATAAATAAAAAGAATGTGTTCAAGTAGAAGAGATAACTCACCAATGCGATTCCAACACAACTGGCAGAGATCGATTCGGAGAACCAACGTTTGTGTAACGCCCCGACCCCAGCTACCCAGAGTCGGTGAATTACTTCGTAACATTGTCATGATCACAAAAGATCAAGTCTCGAAAGACCGATTAGTTTAGTAGCCTTGGAAACACTAGATACATTCGTAAACGTTACATTACATCATAAAGTGAAAAAATACAATAACAAAGTCTCCATAGTCCACACTCATATCCTCTTCTGACTATCCCTGTAGGTCATTCATAAAATACTTCTTCACATCCTGGAAAATATTAAAACATTGAAAGGGGTGAGCTCAGATGCTAAGTAAGGATAACAATATTGCGGAAGCTTTCATAAATAAACATAAACATTTAAGGCAATGTATAACTAAAACAAAAGCCTTTTAAACTTGAACATCAACATAATATGGCAAAAGTAAAATGAGATAATGCCATTTACTTCTTCACATGGATATTCTACTGGTCGAATAATCAAATGCAATATCAATAACCACTTTCATAATGATGGAATGCATAATGCCAGACTATCATAACCACGTAGCCAAGGCCTCGTGCCAAGACCACAAATAAAATTTTGTCAAGGCCTTGTGCCAAGACACTAGTTTGTCTCATGAGACCTGCCGATGCATCGAGGAGCTATAGCGGGCTCCACCCGTCACTTATTAAGTCCAATGCATTCCTCATATGAGTAGGTTTAATCATTTCATAAACCATAACATAATCATATCACATAAAACATGCATAAAGGAAACATAACATTTCCACATTTCAATCACAAGATATCAATACAACACATTGATATAATAAAAATAATTTCAAAACCATTTTCAATACCAAAATAAAAGAAAGTTAAAACATTGTATTTATTTTTCATTAAAAAAAAGTGATGGCTTGTAGAGGAAGCCGAAACTCAAATAATGGTCACGGCGGCGGAGAAGTCATTGTCGCCGCATAAGTATGGAAAGAAAAACATTCCCTATTTGTCATTTAGTAAAACACTTCGTATAAAAAATATTCCTTTTGAATAAACGTAAAAGTCAAAGAGGTTTATACACCGTATAAAAGAAAGTTGTATATAAAACCAAATATGCCTCAATGAAAGGGGATTGAGACGAAGTCCTTAAAAAGATAAGTTTTAAAATAAAATATATCTATTATGTGTATTCACTATAGGTACACATAAAGAAAGTAAAAATACAAAATAGGACATAATAATATCATGACATAATTTGAAAGTAGGAGATTAACCCAAAGAATGGAAGTTGGGTTAAGAAATTCCCTTACCTTGCATCTTGTCCTTACTCGACTGTTCTTTAACCTCCTGAATAATAAACTAGAGTTAATATATACCTTATTAAGAACCATTTTTAATTTCATTATCCTTTTTATATCACTTATTACAATGTTATGAATATTATGTAATTATTTAAGTTAATAACTGTCGTTTTGTCGATCTTTGGTACTTGAGTCAACAATAAGCTTCTTATAATTACAAGTTGTTTATGTGGTGAAATATCCATTATATCCAGAATTATATTCATGATTTAGATGTCATATATATCTTATATATCCAGTATATACATTCATTTATAATATTACGTAACATTTAGAGGTAAGAAATGAAATGCACTGTTCATGGAGACGGTAAGCCGTACGTACGCATGAACGCTACTTTCATTTCAATTTCATATTTAATGGAACTAAATCATAATGATATAAATGTATAATATAATTACAGTATAATATAGTGTATAATACCATTTAATCCATCCTTTATACATCCCACATATGGCATTAACGATTCAAATCACTTTGAGGGGGCGGTAGTCCGCACTTCCTAAAATGAAGATATCGCGTATACCCATAATGGAAGCCATAAAGGTAAGACACAAATGAAAAATAAAGAAGCATAAGTAAAACATAAACATATTATATATCATATATAAAAATAGTGACATCATAATGGCCACCTTTGAAGGTGTTAAATGAGTGTTGAACAATCATCGTTTCGTGAGGCAGAAATTCGCCATCCACAGAAACCGTATGTTCTTTAACCATTAGATGTAGGTGTGTGTAAGTGTAGCTCGAATCCTTCTTATAACAACATCCTAGTATATTGAGGATACTGGTGTTGTTACAAAAGAAATGAATAAAAGAGTTTAGGGGGTTGGAGAAACAAAATAAAACAAATGAACATGAGAAAATGAATTACCTTTAAAAGTGCAACTCTTTTTGGTTTGAGCCTAAAGGATTCCTTTGAAAGGATTCTGCCCAAAGGGAATCCTCTAGGATGAGGAGAGGGATGTGGAGAGAGTAAATGGGCAGGGGTTGGCCGAGCCAAATGGCTTGAAAGTGTAAATGAGGTGGGAGAGGTGGGGGCCTTTTATAAGTGGAGAGGAGGGGCAATTTTGGAAAGATTGAAATGTTACATTATTTCAAAATGCTTTTTCGGATTATAAAGGTCCCACACTTATATAATTCGAGGCTAAGGTGATAAGGTTTCGAAATATCCTCATCCAATAGGATTTGGACAAGTTTAAGCCTTGGATTTTGCATTATCTTCTCATTTTATTTAAATCGTTAAATAATGAGGTCATCATTGCATCATCATGATGTCATAAATAATTTAATTTATTTAATGTCTGAAAATTATAAAAAAACTCCTATGATGTAGGAAATCTCTTTAGCTTTCTAATGAATATTTATAATCAAAATTTGGACTAGTGTAACGCCACGTAAAAATTGTTTTAGTAAAACAATTTATGTTAGTGTCATTTTCACTTTAACATTAAATAAAAAGTAATTTATGTTATTTCCCAACAAAAGTGGATCCATGGGGTCCCCAAGTTAGGCCATGGCTTGTCTTGGTCGGCCATGACACAACCAATGAGGTTGGGACATGTGTCTAGGTCATTTAATATTATTAAAGTATTATTTATACCTTAAACTACCCTAATTACCACTAATCGCGATTAAGAACTTAATAAGTTACTATTCACCAAAAAATTATTTTTACCCCATTGAACCACATTTTACATACTAATGACAACCATGTATTTCGTATTTTCAAAATTCAATACACATTAGTGGTAAACTTTTATTTAACTGAAAATCAGTTTGCTTGATTACCACTTAGTGGTTTCACTATTCATCAAAAATTGAAGTTTTTCAGAATAAGGCCAAAATTTCACCCTAAGCTATAATTGATATTCCGAATTCAAAAATGATGTCTATTTTACAAAATTCCAAACATAAAAGTTGCATTAATTAATTTTACAATTAATTCCCGCTGTTACGACAAATAGCGTGTTTTTAAGAAACAATTTATATCAAAAGATTGGCAATTGTTTATGTCCATTTTCAATGTTAAATTAATTCTAATGACCACCATTGGATAAAATGGTAAAAATATATTCTAATTATACTTTAAAACCACTAAATAGTATAATTTATGACAATTAATTATTTTGATTAAAAAAGTTGTTTTAAGTATTTTTCATTATTCATAAAAAATTGGAAGTTCTCAGAAAGTTACAAAAAATTCAACTTAGGATAATTTCGATATTACGAATACAAAAATGAAGTCCATTTTGAAATATAAAATTTCTATAATTTTAAAAGGTGGTTATTACTATTCATAACGGCTACTTTGATTAGTTGCGGTGTGTTAGAATTCGAACTTGCGTACAATGCAAGCTATTGCATTATTGAAAGAGAGGCGTATCGTAGAAGCTCGGGGTGTTACATTCTCCCCTCCTTCAATAAATTGCGTCCTCGCAATTTGAAATTTTTCTTGGAAAATAAAAGGTTGAAAATAGAAAATACCTTTGTGGAAAACCCACATCGAAAATAAGGTTAATAAATATATAACATTAAAAGAAAGCAGGATAAGTACAAAGGTCACCTGATATAGCCCATTCTAGGATTCTGTGAAAATATGGATATGGAAGAAAAACAAACCATCAAGGTCTGATGGAGAGTTATAGAAAACAGGATTAGGAGAAAGTTTAACCATAAGAAAATCACAAACTTGTGATTGGTTAAACGGTCATTGAATCCCCAGTTGGAAAAGTTAACCGACAAAATTTTTGTTTTAAGTTACCTTTTATAATGTTGAGGAATTTATTTATGAGATTTACTAAGAACGTAAGGGAATATACATACTTGTTATGTATACTTTCATTCGTTAATAAATTTTTACCACAAACCCAACTTTTACTCCAAATGGTAACAGAACTCAAAAATATTCTATTTATCCTAATTGTATAAGGTTCCAAATGTTAACACATACCATTTAGATTAGTAAAACGATTTTGTAACAACCAGGGACTTCCTGTAGGCTAGTGGTAGGAAATAAAGGCTTGTCGCACTATGGTTGTGGGTTCGATTCCTGCAGCTGTGTCCGACGCGACGGGTTATTCCCCACCCTGCAGGTTGTCCTTTTCCTAAAAATATAGTACTATACTATTCCAAAAATAATCTTCATAAATGTTTTAACCTTAAACAATATTATCCAAAGTTCAACTTAATCCACTCCAACCTTTATAGTTATCCAAAATACCTTCATCTAGACTTTCTCTAAAAGGTCTCTAAATTCCAAAATTAATTGTAACATCAGATTCCCCAAACAAAGAAAAGTTTCTCTTATTGTCACATACTAAAAATATGATTACCTTAATCATATTAAAACCTTACTGAAATCAAAAAGTACTGCAGTACAATCCATATATATATATTACATTAATCTTATAACCAGAATATAATCCTTGAGTCCAAAAGCACCAATACATTAGTTATTCTGCTTCAACCGTAGTAACAGCATAAGATTGTCCTTGATCCCTTGGCCTTTTCTGAGGTAAGTTTCCCTGACGCTTAGGACATTCATTTGCATAATGACCCATTTCTCTACAATTGTAGCATTCAACTTTGACATCCTCTTTCGTTCCCTTACAATCACGAGCCTGATGACCCTTTTCTCCACATTTATAACAAACTCCCATTCCTTTTAGGCAAGTACCAGGGTGATTCTTCCCACAATTATCACATAATGGAAAATCCTTCTTTCCCTTTTTCCCTTTATCTGTCTCTTGTTCCACCGTTCTCTTCTTCTCTTGCTTTACTTTGTTGTCATAAGACTTAGAGAATTCCTTTTCTGTCTTGATAGCACACGAGACAATATCTTCGTATGATGAGAAGGATTGTGATACTAAAGCTCGACGGAGAAATGGTTTTAACCCATCAAAGAAACGATCAATCTTACTCCTTGGGTTACATATATAATCGGCAGCATGCCTCGCTAACCTTGTAAAGTTAGCCTCATACATTGCGACATTCTCATCCTCCTTCTGCCTCAGACTCAGAAATTGCCTTTCCATATCTGCTCGATGGTCACGAGGATAGTATTTTTCTAAAAACAGATCTTTGAAATCCCTCCATTCCATATTTGATACTTCATCATCTTCCTTCATGTTTTGAATCAATGACCACCATTGATCGGCATCTCCAGTGAGGCGGTAAACTGCCATGACAACCATCTCCCTTTCACTACTCCCCAAAGCCTGAAATATTTTCTCTAGGGAATTTATCCATTGCTCGGCTACTAAGGGATTTGTACTCCCATTGAACGTTGGTGGTTGTTGCCTCATGAATCGATCTAACATTGATCCTCCACGCTGTGGATCAGGGTGCTCCATACGGGTAAGGTTATTATTCATAACCTGAGTGAGTTGTCCCAGTATGGTAATAAGTTGATCAGCACCAGTTGTATCTCTAGATCCACAATAATTATCTTGATCAGGAGGGCAATCCCTACACAGAGTTCGTGCATTGATATGGTTTCCATTCCTTCTACTAGGCGCCATTTCTAAACAATGGCATAAACTAGATTAGTTTATGAATCAAAATACATAATTCCATACTTATAAAACACTTAACACTATTTATGGATATAATCCATAATCATAAAAAGAAATGTTTTCTTTGAGAAAGTATATACTCATAACCCTTCATAGTGGTTTGTAAATAAAATGAGAATTATCCTAAGCATATCCCCCGGGAGTGTCGTAACCAAGAGTGCAGCAAGGCCCGTTGTCGTGCACCAGTTCCCGTTCGAGTCTAGCTCAAAGCGGTGTTTTCGGGTTTTACCCCTAGGTACATCTGTGCCAGAGCCGCCTCTACCTGCTCGTATCCAGACATGGATGTATTGCTCGAAAAACTCACAAAATCTCTATAATACCAAAATTATAGGAAGGTTTTCTATTCTAATCCTCAAAGTCTATCTTCGGGCTATGTGCTCTAATCAGAGTTTATCTAAATCTAGCTTCCAAGGTTAGTACTAAACTGCCTCTGATACCAACTGTAACGCCCCGACCACAGCTACCCAGAGTCGGTGCATTACTTCGTAACATTGGCATGATCACAAAAGATCAAGTCTCGAAAGACCGATTAGTTTAGTAGCCTTGGAAACACTAGATACATTCGTAAACGTTACATTACATCATAAAGTGAAAAACTACAATAAAAAAGTCTCCATAGTCCACACTCATATCCTCTTCTGACTATCCCTGTAGGTCATTCATAAAATACTTCTTCACATCCTGGAAAATATTAAAACATTGAAAGGGGTGAGCTCAGATGCTCAGTAAGGATAACAATATTGCGGAAGCTTTCATAAATAAACATAAACATTTAAGGCAATGTATAACTAAAACAAAAGCCTTTTAAACTTGAACATCAACATAATATGGCAAAAGTAAAATGAGATAATGCCATTTACTTCTTCACATGGATATTCTACTGGTCGAATAATCACATGCAATATCAATAACCACTTTCATAATGATGGAATGCATAATGCCAGACTATCATAACCACGTAGCCAAGGCCTCGTGCCAAGACCACAAATAAAATTTTGTCAAGGCCTTGTGCCAAGACACTAGTTTGTCTCATGAGACCTGCCGATGCATCGAGGAGCTATAGCGGGCTCCACCCGTCACTTATTAAGTCCAATGCATTCCTCATATGAGTAGGTTTAAACATTTCATAAACCATAACATAATCATATCACATAAAACATGCATAAAGGAAACATAACATTTCCACATTTCAATCACAAGATATCAATACAACACATTGATATAATAAAAATACTTTCAAAACCATTTTCAATACCAAAATAAAAGAAAGTTAAAACATTGTATTTATTTTTCATTAAAAAAAAGTGATGGCTTGTAGAGGAAGCCGAAACTCAAATAATGGTCACGGCGGCGGAGAAGTCATTGTCGCCGCATAAGTATGGAAATAAAAACATTCCCTTTTTGTCATTTAGTAAAACACTTCGTATAAAAAATATTCCTTTTGAATAAACGTAAAAGTCAAAGAGGTTTATACACCGTATAAAAGAAAGTTGTATATAAAACCAAATATGCCTCAATGAAAGGGGATTGAGACGAAGTCCTTAAAAAGATAAGTTTTAAAATAAAATATATCTATTATGTGTATTCACTATAGGTACACATAAAGAAAGTAAAAATACAAAATATGACATAATAATATCATGACATAATTTGAAAGTAGGAGATTAACCCAAAGAATGGAAGTTGGGTTAAGAAATTCCCTTACCTTGCGTCTTATCCTTACTCGACTGTTCTTTAACCTCCTGAATAATAAACTAGAGTTAATATATACCTTATTAAGAACCATTTTTAATTTCATTATCCTTTTTATATCACTTATTACAATGTTATGAACATTATGTAATTATTTAAGTTAATAACTGTCGTTTTGTCGATCTTTGGTACTTGAGTCAACAATAAGCTTCTTATAATTACAAGTTGTTTATGTGGTGAAATATCCATTATATCCAGAATTATATTCATGATTTAGATGTCATGTATATATTATATATCCAGTATATACATTCATTTATAATATTACGTAACATTTAGAGGTAAGAAATGAAATGCACCGTTCATGGAGACGGTAAGCCGTACGTACGCATGAACGCTACTTTCATTTCAATTTCATATTTAATGGAACTAAATCATAATGATATAAATGTATAATATAATTACAGTATAATATAGTGTATAATACCATTTAATCCATCCTTTATACATCCCACATATGGCATTAACGATTCAAATCACTTTGAGGGGGCGGTAGTCCGCACTTCCTAAAATGAAGATATCGCGTATACCCATAATGGAAGCCATAAAGGTAAGACACAAATGAAAAATAAAGAAGCATAAGTAAAACATAAACATATTATATATCATATATAAAAATAGTGACATCATAATTGCCACCTTTGAAGGTGTTAAATGAGTGTTGAACAATCATCGTTTCGTGAGGCAGAAATTCGCCATCCACAGAAACCGTATGTTCTTTAACCATTAGATGTAGGTGTGTGTAAGTGTAGCTCGAATCCTTCTTATAAAAACATCCTAGTATATTGAGGATACTGGTGTTGTTACAAAAGAAATGAATAAAAGAGTTTAGGGGGTTGGAGAAACAAAATAAAACAAATGAACATGAGAAAATGAATTACCTTTAAAAGTGCAACTCTTTTTGGTTTGAGCCTAAAGGCTTCCTTTGAAAGGATTCTGCCCAAAGGGAATCCTCTAGGATGAGGATAGGGATGTGGAGAGAGTAAATGGGCAGGGGTTGGCCGAGCCAAATGGCTTGAAAGTGTAAATGAGGTGGGAGAGGTGGGGGCCTTTTATAAGTGGAGAGGAGGGGCACTTTTGGAAAGATTGAAATGTTACATTATTTCAAAATGATTTTTCGGATTCTAAAGGTCCCACACTTATATAATTCGAGGCTAAGGTGATAAGGTTTCGAAATATCCTCATCCAATAGGATTTGGACAAGTGTAAGCCTTGGATTTTGCATTATCTTCTCATTTTATTTAAATCGTTAAATAATGAGGTCATCATTGCATCATCATGATGTCATAAATAATTTAATTTATTTAATGTCTAAAAATTATAAAAAAACTCCTATGATGTAGGAAATCTCTTTAGCTTTCTAATGAATATTTATAATCAAAATTTGGACTTGTGTACCACCACGTAAAAATTGTTTTAGTAAAACAATTTATGTTAGTGTCATTTTCACTTTAACATTAAATAAAAAGTAATTTATGTTATTTCCCAACAAAAGTGGATCCATGGGGTCCCCAAGTTAGGCCATGGATTGTCTTGGTCGGCCATGACACAACCAATGAAGTTGGGACATGTGTCTAGGTCATTTAATATTATTAAAGTATTATTTATACCTTAAACTACCCTAATTACCACTAATCGCGATTAAGAACTTAATAAGTTACTATTCACCAAAAAATTATTTTTACCCCATTGAACCACATTTTACATACTAATGACAACCATGTATGTCGGATTTTCAAAATTCAATACACATTAGTGGTAAACTTTTATTTAACTGAAAATCAGTTTGCTTGATTACCACTTAGTGGTTTCACTATTCATCAAAAATTGAAGTTTTTCAGAATAAGGCCAAAATTTCACCCTAAGCTATAATTGATATTCCGAATTCAAAAATGATGTCTATTTTACAAAATTCCAAACATAAAAGTTGCATTAATTAATTTTACAATTAATTCCCGCTGTTACGACAAATAGCGTGTTTTTAAGAAATAATTTATATCAAAAGATTGGCAATTGTTTATGTCCATTTTCAATGTTAAATTAATTCTAATGACCACCATTGGATAAAATGGTAAAAATATATTCTAATTATACTTTAAAACCACTAAATAGTATAATTTATGACAATTAATTATTTTGATTAAAAAAGTTGTTTTAAGTATTTTTCACTATTCATAAAAAATTGGAAGTTCTCAGAAAGTTACAAAAAATTCAACTTAGGATAATTTCGATATTACGAATACAAAAATGAAGTCCATTTTGAAATATAAAATTTCTATAATTTTAAAAGGTGGTTATTACTATTCATAACGGCTACTTTGATTAGTTGCGGTGTGTTAGAATTCGAACTTGCGTACAATGCAAGCTATTGCATTATTGAAAGAGAGGCGTATCGTAGAAGCTCGGGGTGTTAGAGTTTGATTGAGGGATCGACAAATATATACATTGTATGGATTCTTTTGGTCTAGTTCGGCAGAGAAGAAGACGTTTTTGTTTATTAGACGTCACCCTGGTTCTTTAATGAAACAATGAATGTACATAACATGTAATTTAGAGGTATATGGCGTGTACATGCCCCTAGTGAGCTCCACCTTAGGTGGCCTCCAGGTTACCAAACATGGTGGTGTGCACATTCGTTACACGACCAACACACAGATACCTGCGGTAAATGAGTACACGACGTGTACTCATAAAGTACATGGCATGTACATCAAAAATATCCAAAAACTCCTCTTTTCTTTAGTACCACAAGAAAAAGGAAAACATACCAGAAATGAAGATCTTAGTTCTTACAAAATTCCCCCTATAAAAAATCCGTCCATGAATGTCCATTGCAAGACGACATAGTCGAAGAATCTCTAAACAACTCCGACCACTATGATTGTACATCTGACTCCCTCTCCAAATTCTCATCATGTACTCACCCGTGCTACCATTGAACTCATACAGGAGGAACATACTAGCCCCGAAGAACCTTCTCACTTTGATCAATAATGTTGATAAGATTCTCTTCAAAAGTTGTATACACCTCTAGCTCAACATCCTTGAGTTTAAAAGAATGATAGAGATCTGAGAAGTATCGTCGAAGCTGAGAAACGTGAAAGACGTCCTACATTGAACAATACCTCTAAGGTAACTCCAAATAAAAGGATACCAAACCAACTATCTAAATCACATCAGATGGCCTAACGTACCTTAGTGAAATCTTACCCTACATCCTAATCCTTTTGTCTCCCAACCTCGGTGTGACACGCAGGAAAACCCGATTCCCGACCACGAACTCCAAAGTTCATCTCTATCGATCATCATAAGTCTTCCGTTTCGATTGTGAAAAAGCCATTCACTTCTGAATCAACACTATCTGGTCTGTGGTCTCCGGGACTAGTTGAGGTCCCAACATTGCTTCCTCTCCTGCCTCCAGCAAACATAAGGCTGATCGGCATGGCATGCCCTACAAAGCCTCATAAGGTGCCATATGAATAATTTCATTAAAACTATTATTGTTGGAATACTCCTCAATATGTATGTGCTTATCTCAAGAACCATTAAAATCCAAGATACTTTCTTGATGAATCTCCTTAAGAACATAGATTTTACGCTCTAACTGACCATCTTTCTTCTAATGCTAAGCTGTACTCAAATTCACCCTTGTACCCAAAGCCGTTTAAAGTCCATGCCAGACCCGAGAAGTAAAAAAGGCGTCCTTATCTGAGTTAATGGAGTGTGGAACCCCATGTAAACATAAAATCTCTCGAATGTACAATCTTCCCAGCTCATCAACAGTGATGGTCTCTTTGATCGACAAGAAGTGAGAAGCCATTGTGAGTATGTTAATGACAACCCATACTCCATCATTACCTCGTGGAGACCTTATAAAACTTGTCAAGAAATCCATTGTGACATCATTACACTTCAAATCAGGAATGGGTAACTACTTCAAAGCCATGCTGGTCACTGATGCCCCACCTTCACCTGCTGATAGGTGCAACACCTCCTTATGAAACCAACAACATATTTTTTCATACCTAGCCACTAATACTAATGGTGTAGATCACGATACATCTTGGTGACACCAAGATGAACTGCCCAAACTATGGAATTAGTGTCCCGCATCAGCTCCACATGTATATCTGCTAACACACATACGCACCCCAAAAAAATGCATGATATCATCCTCGCCTACTATCCATCCATAAATAGTGTCTTGTCCTGACATACTCTCTTGTAGCACTAAGCCTTCATAATCTGATAGCTTCCTCATTCGCAGTTGATCACGAATATTAGAGGCAACATCTATAACAAAAAAAATGTCTACCCCTATTTTTCATACACCACCAAATGCATCATAGATTATGGAGCCATAAGAAGCCACTCACAGCTGGCCTTCTGAACTGCATGTATCTGAGTCCTCTTGCTCAGTGCATCAGCCATTGAATTGCCTTTCCAAAACATATATGTAATCTCAATGTCAATGGACTGAAGGTACTCAACCCACCTTTGATGTCTCAAATTCTAATCATGTTGAGTGAATATGTACTTGAGACTATTGGGGTTAGTGAAAACCACAAAATGCCCTCCGAGATTTTAATGTCTCCAACAGCATAAATCATGAACAATAGTATACATCTCCGGATCGTGCATTAAGTAGTTCTTCTAATGTGGCCTCAACTGCCGAGACCCATACATAATGACTCCCCCACCTTGCATAAGCACAGATCCCACACTGATACCTAAAAAATTACAGTAAATAGTATATCTCTTGCCCGACTTTGGAAACACTAGTATTGGTGCTGAATTCAACCTCTCTTTCAGCTTCTGATAGGATGATGTACAAGAGTCTGTCTCCAAGAAATGTTCATCCTTCTTCGTCAAGCCCATCAGTGGCACTGATAAGCATTAAATGTCTTGTATGAAATGTCTATAGAATCCAGCCATCCCTTGAAAACTCAGTACATCAAATACATTCTTTGGATTCTCCTAGGAAACTACTTCTCTCACTTTCTCTTTTTCTACTAATACTCCTGTCTCCAAGATAACATGACCTAAGAATTGATTTTTGTCTCCAAAAGTGGAATTTTGAGAGCATATAATTTAACTGATTCTCATTCAGGGCACTCAAAATGATCTCAATATGGGTAGCATAGTCATGTCGAGTGTAAGAGTACACCAAGATATCATCCACGATGACTACCAATAATTAATCCGTGTATGTATGGAAGACTCGGTTCATCAGTTCCATGAAAACTGTAGGTGCATTCGTGGGACCGAAAGGCATAACCATATACTCTTATAGACCATACCAGATCTGAAAATATTTAAGAGTTATATCTAATGGTTTAACATGTCATTGATGGTAACCAGACCTCAATTCAATCTTCGTGAACACCTGAGCTCCTCGACGCCGACCAAGGAGATCATCAAACCTTGGAAGGGGATATCAGCTTTTGACTGTCAACCAGTTCAACTTCTGATAAGCCACAAAAAGTCTGAGGGTACCATCCACCTTTTTTGTAAATTGGGCAGGCGAACCCCAAGGAAAAATACTGGGTCGGATGAAACCCATTGCTTGTAACTCCTCCAACTAATTCTTGGATCTTGAAACTCATGTGTATCCATCCTATAAAAAAAATGGTCACTGGTGCCGCTCCTGGTGCAACAACATTTGAAAATTCCACCTATCGCTCTGGAGGTAAACCTGAAAATTCCTCTTGAAAGACATCCCTGAAAGATTCCACCACTGGAGAAATGACTAATTGTGATATCCCCTAGTCATCTAGATATATACTAGAAATCTATGTTGTATGTCCTCCCAACCCAAGATGCTTGGGTCCAACTCTTCCCGCCTGGATTGACCCTTATGAGGAAACAATCCACCCCTAGTGATATGAAAGTCACCCTAATGTTATAGAAATGGGAAAATTCTATGAAGGGAACTAACGAGTCCATTCCGAGAATGACATCATAGCTTGTCATCTCTAAGACATAATGTTCCCATAGGAAGTGACACCCACAAATCTCTAGAGGGAACTCCTTGCATTGTCTTAAACATGCCAATTTAGTCCCTAACTGAGTGTCTAACGTCAAGATATTTGTAGAAGAAAAGATCTCGAATCTCTCTATAATAGTAGTAAATATAAAACTATGGGAATACCTCGTATCAAAAAGAAAAGAAGCTAAAACTAAGGCAACTAAGATTGTACCTCAAAATGTAGAGGGTCTTGGATACTGCTCCTGCTAGGTCTGCTCCACTACAAAAGTATGACCTACACCGTGAATTTGTGACCCGACCTAACCACTCTAAGCTGATCCACCATGTTGTCACTGAAATCTAGGTCACTAAAAACAGTGACCGTGACCTCCTCCTAAGCCTAAACGGCTGGAAGAACTCCAGTTCCTAGACTGGTGAGAAATTGGTGGTGTTGCTCCTAAACGAGAAGTCATTGATAAACCCTTGTCACCAGCTGCAGGTGAGAAAAACTAATAATAATGCTGATGATGGCCCATCATGCCAGAGGATCAACACTCCACTACATCTCTCGGGAAATGTGGCCTTGTATTCCTACTATTCCAACACTATTTAGACACCACTTGGCTACTAGATGAAGTTTCTCACCTCCATATATCTCCAACCGAAGACTCACTACGGCGCTTCCTACTATCAGTAGGAAGGATACCAACCCTGGATGTCGATCCTACCTGGCTCAGAACTCCATAATCCCTCCGATTGCACTCTGTGATCAATTCCCGGTTGACTATAGATGTAATGGAATTCAACCTGAAGATGTTCAACTGAGATTTAATGTAATTCCTAGGAACATACTCAAACAACCTTAACAGCAATACCTCATCACCTCATGGGATGGGTGAGAAGCATTGCAGCTCTGTGAGGCTAGAAGAAAACTCCATAATAGAAAGAGTAGCATGCTCCAGAATCATGAACTCTTGGGCTTGATCAACCCTCAAAGTCTTCAGGTAGAAGTAGTCGTAGAAGGCATGTTGGAACACATCCCACACCATAACCTACTGGCATCCCACTTGTGAGATCTCATCCCACCATCTCTTGGACGAATCCTTAAGAATTTAGGTAGCATGATTCACCCTCATCTCTAGAGACGTCACCAGATGCTCGAAGATAGAAAGCATGGCGTCTAACCATGACTCTGTAGCTTGAGGTCCTCCTTCCCGTGTGAATGTGGGAAGATGCTGCTACTAAAAAACCTCTGTCCACTCTACCATAGAAGGTGCAGGATGCGGTACTCCGCAGATGGTCTACATGAACCTTATAACCCCTTATTAGAACTATGTGTCAACACCTATGTCTGGAATCATGGTTTCTGCAAAGACTGGAACAATTGGAGGATCTGCTGGTAGTTCCTGATCATCTATGTCCGTTGTCTGATCACAACACTGTAACTGGCGGACATTCAGTGGACGTCTCAGTGGCAAGACACTACAAGGTCAAGAGCACACCATAGATCAAGATTAATTAGGACTGAAACATATATGTTTAAAAAGGAAATAGTTGAAATAAATCATTCATGTATCTCCAAACATGGATACACAGCATTTATAATGCCTACACGGCATGTTCCCTTAATCCTTTCACATGGGCATGTACTCTTACCACTATTGGTCATGTAACAACCAAAACACATGGTGTGTTGTCCAAACACACAATGTGTACATGAATCCTCTGCCCCAGCTAGAGTTCTTCTACATGGTTAAGCCATGTATTTATCCTAAAACAACACTACATGGCGTGTTCCAGATGGACAAAGAGTTTATTAGAAAGGACACAACCGACTTGTGTTGTTAGTGACACAACCGGTTACACAGTTCTACAACACAGTGTGTACATCTGGTACATGGAATTTCCTACCAAGGATTCCAAACCCCGTGTACCCACCCATACAGTCTGAGACGCGGTTAGTGACTACATGGAGTGTACATACATTACACGATGTGAAATTAAGAAAAATAGGTTTTTTCCTGAACAATATAACACATGGAATGTATTATTCATTAAACGGCTTGTATTCTGGATTTTTCTGGATAGTAAGCCTCAAAAACTACTCCGGAACCCAGAAAAACACGGAAACGAACATTAAAGTCCCAAATTACGATCTCTGAGTGCCCATACACCATGTAAATTAAATCATGGCCTCTTATACATGTCATATACCTGGAAAACAAGGCAATGATCCAATAAATTCTGGTCCATGAGTGCCCATAACACCTCAAGAACCAATGTTTGGTGTTCATTCAAACAAACCATTCACAAAGCAATACCCTATCAAAAGCTAGAATTCAATCAAGGAATCTATTACAATAACATGCACATCTAGCAGAACATCTATCACAACAACATGAAATCACTAACACACCCTAAATGGTATGACAAGAATGCATGAAATCTAATTTATAGCAAGTCCATATATAATGCATGAGATGACACACCTTCATCTCATCAGGTTTCAGCAGAAATAGAACCTCAAAAACATTAATAAAAATAGCACAAAACATGTTAATCACCAAACATTGAAATAAATATAACTGTAATATTGAAAACCTTGAAATATTACAATAACGAGGTAGATTGACTTTTCCCTGTACATGGGTTAGCTAATACTGGGAAAAACTTATTCCCAAGTACCTATTCCATCCTATCTCTGTCTATAGGAACCATAGAGTAAGTCATGAAGAAAAGATTCCTCTGATACCACATTGTAAAGTCTTGGTTTCAGATGCCACCCAGAGGCACCCCGTACCCAGTTGGACAGATGGCCTCAAGCGCATTTACCCTAATGCTAGAGGTTTCCGACACGAAGCGAGGGCCTTGGGTGTGATAGTGGGGAAAATATGCCCTCGTTGGTAGAGTAACACAATAGATGTAAAAAGATATACAATAGCATAAGAAATAATAATACCATACAGTAGTATACAGCAGAAGACTGAAAATGATACAATAGGAGAACACATATAAATGATGCATGATACATGTGTCTAGGAAATCATCCAAACACGTCACAACACTGAAATACAATACTAAACCAAATTACAAAATAATTTCATGAAAACTCCTCAGCATCGAAAGCCACAGCTTAGTCCCTTTCTGTCTAGCTCCATAGCAGTCAAGTACCTGAATTAGAAGGGTGCTTGCCCTTATCTATACCTACAACAATATAATCTGTTTTGGGCCCAAAAGAATGGACCAAACATGGTGTGAGACTAATATTAATAGGATACCACAAAAATATTTGTGCCTAATAGTCCGTGATTATATGTGGCAGATAGTAAGTAAAAAAGAATAAGTAATCAAGGAATTAATCAGTAGTAAACATTATTACTGTTCAAAGAATTCAATTCCACATATCATGTGGATAATCAAAGTTGGAAACCCTCAAGGATGTACCCTCAACAAAACCCCTCTTGTTTAACTAAAACAACACAAGAAAACCTCTGAGAAATTCACACAATCGAACCCCTCTAGTTCAGCTTATGTATAGAATCTCTGAGGAAGAACTCAACGTTAATTCCCCCCTATAGACTCGAATCAGTAACAGAAAGTCGCTTTGGGGAAGCACATATATCAAATTCCCCATGTGGCTCATGTTGAGGAACTACAGACACTATTAGAAAGAACTTACATAAATTCCACATATTTTCTCACATCGTGAAACTAAAAACAGACACTCTGGAGAGGCCCTTATGTCCAATATCCATATGGTCTACTACACTAGGTTTCACGGCCTTATGTAATTCAAACAAGCACAACACTGAAATACACCCAAACTAAACCTCAATAACTATGTGTCTAATATTATACAACATAACAACCTGTAAGATAATCAAACACTCCATCATACAGTACTAGGCATGGTGATAATCAAGGTAGCCTAATAGACTATGTAGGACCAAAGGATCATAAAAATACATGCATGGACGAACACATCCAAATCATAAAAATTTACCTTATTCAAATTCAATTAACCTCTTTTCCTGAATACAATAATAGCAGTAGATTAATAGAGCTAAAATAGTAAACACACAATACCCCGTTCAATGGTATTGAGAAATTTTCCACATATAACTCAACGTCTTTCTACAGAAAGGCACAAATCACCTAACTCGGTGTTGTAGAATCACTATACATGAACCTAAATCTTTGAATCACCTAAGAACACTATAGATCTACAACAACATTAAAAAATTTCAATGCATGATATCTCAGAAGAGAGAAGGAATTAGAATAAGGTGTTCAAGAAGATGAAAGAACTCACCGATGCGATTCTAACACAACTGATAGAATTCGATTCCAAGAACGGATGCTTGATCAAGGGCTCAGCGAAGATCAGCGCCATACAGATACTCTCAGTCGAGTTTGGTAGAGAAAAAGATGTTTTTGTCAATTGGACACATCCCCTGTCTATTTAATGATATGAACAAAGTACATGGCGTGTTCTTTTGATGTATATGGCTTGTACTTTCCCATACTGATCCCTGCTTTAGGTGGCCTCCAGGTCACCACACATGGTGTGTACTGAAAATGTACCTGATGTGTACTTATAAAATTTCCAAAAACTCATATTTTCCTAAAAAACAATAACAAATGAAGACATACATGAAAATAATATCTGGGTTCTTATAGTGTGGTATTAATCATTGAATTTAAAAGTTTTCTGTAACATCCCAAGTAAGTAATGAATAATAGATATTTTTATCTATGTCTATTAATGATAAAGATAGTGTTTTAGAGGCCTAAAATGAAAATAAATACAATCTTATGCATGGAATACACTAATATTCTTAAAAGATTGTTTTAGTGCCTTTTGATGGAAAACCATTTTTGAATCTATATTTTGACAATTTTATAAACTATGTTTGTCAAAATAAACTTATCCTTTATGATTGGGACATCAAAATTTACCTTGTGTGAATTTTTGGTAATTTTCTGACAATGTTCATTTTTTAATGAATAGTGAAAATTACTGCATTTTACATCAAAACTACTTTTTAATCTAATTTATTTATATGATTAGATTATGTTTTGAATTGGTTTTGAAGTAAAATTAGAATATATTTTTACCATTTTATCCAATGGTGGTCATTGGAATCAATTTCACTTTGAAATTAGACTTAAACTGGTGTCAATCTTTTGATACTTATTGTTTTGTAAAAACACGATATTTGCTCTGGCAGCGGGAATTAATTATTAAATTAATTAATGTGACTTATATGATTTGAATTTTGTAAAATAGACTTCATTTTTGAATTCGGAATATCACATATAGCTTAGAGTGAATTTTTGATAATTTTCTGAAAAACTTCAATTTTTGATGAATAGTAAAAGCACTAAGTGGTAATCAAGCAAACTGATTTTTCAGTTAAATGAAAGTTTACCACTAATGTGTACTGAATTCTGAAAATCCGACATACATGGTTGTCATTAAGAAGTAAAATGTGGTTCAATGAGATTAAAATAATTTTTTGGTGAATAGTAACTTATTAAGTTTTTAATCGCGATTAGTGGTAATTAGTGTAGTTTAAGGAATAAATAATGCTTTAATAATATAAAATGACCTAGACACATGTCCCAACCTCATTGGTTGTGTCATGGCCGACCATGACATGCCATGGGTCAACTTGGGGACCCCATGGATCCACTTTTGTTGGGAAATGACATAAATTACTTTTTATTTAATGTTAAAGTGAAAATGACACAAACATGATATGTTTTGCGAAAACAATTTTTAATTGGGGTTATACAAGTCCAAATTTTGATTATAAATAGTCATTAGAAAGGTAAAAAGATTTCCTATATCATAGTATTTGTTTTATAATTTTTAGACATTATATAAATTTAATTATTTATGACATAATAATGATGCAGCGATGACATCATTATTTGACGATTTAAATAAAATGGAAAGATAATATAAAATCTATGAACTACACATGTCCAAAACCAATTGGATGAGTGGATTTCGATGCCTTATAACCTTATCCACGAATTCTATCAATGTGGGAACTTTTAAAACCGAAACACATTTTCAAATAAAGTAATGTTTCTTTACTTTCCAAAAGTGCCCCTCCTCTCCCCTTATAAAAGGCCCCCACCTCTACCTCATTTCACACACTACTCAAGCTTTTGGCTCGGCCAACCCCTGCCCATTTGCTCTCTCCACATCCCTCTCCTCATCCTAGAGGATTCCCTTTGGGAAGAATCCTTTCAAATGAAGCCTTTAGGCTCAAACCAAAAGGAGTTACACTTTTTAAGGTAATTCATTCTCTAATGTTCGTTTGTTTTATTTTGCTTCTCCAACCCCCTAAACTCTTTTTATTTACTTCTTTTGTAACAACACCAGTATCTTCAATATACTAGGATGTTGTTATAAGATTTATTTGAGCTACACTTCCACACAACTACATCAAATGGTTAAAGAACATAAGGTTTCCGTGGATGGCGAAATTCTGCCTCCCGAAACGATGATTGTTCAACACTCATTTAACACCTTCAAAGGTGGCCATTATGATGTCACTATTTTTATATATGATATATAATATGTTTATGTTTTCCTTAAGCTTCTGTTTTTTCATTTTGGGCATACCTTTATGATTTCCATTATGGGTAAAACACGATATCTTCATTTTAGGAAGCGTGGACTACCGCCCCCTAAAAGTGATTTGATTCGTTAATACCATATGTGGGATGTGTAAAGGATAAAGTTAATGATATTATATATGTTATTATACTGGAATTATAATATACTCTTATATCATTATGATTCCATTCCAGAAAATATGAAATAGAAATGGAAGTAGCGTTCATGCGTACGTACGGCTTACCGTCTCCATGAACGGTGCATTTCATTTCTTACCTCTAAATGTGATGTAATATTATAAATGAATGTATGTACTGGATATATATGACATATATGATATCTACATCATGAATACCATTCTGGATATAATGAACCTTTGACCAAATTAACAACATGTAAGTATAAGAAGTCAATTTTTGACTTAAGAACCAAATACCGACAAAATGAACATTATTAACTTAAATGATTACATGATGTTCATAACATGGTATAAAAGGAATAATGAACTTGAAAAAGATTCATAAGAAAGTAGAGATTAACTCAAGTTTATTATTCAGGAGTTTAAAGAACGGTCGGGTCAAGTCGGATACGAGGTATGGGACTTCGTCTCAATCTCCTTTCGTTGAGGCATATTTTATTTTATACACAACTTTCTTTTATATGGTGTATAAACCCCTTTGACTTGTACGTTTATTCAAAAGGAATCTTTTTTTTATACGAAGCGTTTACTAAACGACAAAAGGGAATGTTTTTGTCGTACGTATGCGGCGACAACGACTTCTCCGCCGTCGTAGCCGTTATTTGAGTTTCGGCTTCCTCTACAAGCCATACCTTTTTTTAAAAAAAAAAGAAAAAAATAAATACCATGTTTTACTTTGGTATTGAAAATGGTTTTCATAATGTTTTTATTATATCAATGTGTTGTATTGATATCTCATGATTGAAAATTGGAAATGTTATGTTTCCTTTATGCATGTTTTATGTGATATGATTATGTTATGGTTCTTGGGCATTATTATGAAGACGGGTGGTTCCGTGATAAACTAAGGGCGGGTGAGCCCGTTATAGCTCTCCAATGCATTGGGTAACACGAAGAAGTGAAACGTTAAGGTTTCTCCGAAGAGATTTTAGGGAATATACTGTGATGGGTATTCCAAACGTAACCAAGAGGGTTACTCCCTACGTAAGAATGTTATGAATGCCTCAAGTTACCTTTATGTCTTATGATTTATATGATTTATTCATGTTTTTATGAGGTATGTTAAAGTGACTATGTTTTATGGGTAAAGTATGATTTCATTCTTATGTATATATGAACTCATGTTTCCTTTCCATGTTTTTTTTATAACCCATACTGAGTTTTTATGCTCATCCCAAGTTTTTGAAATGTTTTTCACAGGTCAAGGGAAAGGTACATGATAAGATGATAGAGTCAAGGATGTGTCAAGAAATAATCCATGTTTTATTTTAAATGTTTTTCCATTGATGGGAATGAAGAATACTATATTTATGTAACCACTTTGTTTATATGTGGAATGTAATGCAAGTTTTATTATCTAATTCTCTAAAACTCTAAACCCGAAAAGATCCTCAATGTGTAATCTTGTAATAACTCAAGATTAAGTAATGTTTACGGCTGGGGCCTTATAGTTGGTATCAAAGGTCGGTTTAGATAACTTTAGGAGTTAGAATTATATTAAATGATTATCCAAAAATATTTTTTTTTCTTTTTCGAAATGATATAGCATTTAAAGATTACCATGTTGCTTCATCTAAGACATGTTTGTTCAGAATGGTTTTCCGCAGAGGAAACAGGGAAGCTGTGCTAGGAAGGCATACAGAAGGAAATAACCTTCCGAATCAGCATCCAGAAATGGTCGGAATTTTAACTGAACAGTTTGTTGCAGTAATGGCGCAGTTGACTCAAGCGATAAATGGTGGTGGTATCCATGCACGAGATCAGCCAGATCAACCGCAGAGGAACATGTCAGTGGTGGAACATTTCATGAGGCAACATCCACCATCATTCAGAGGATCATCTGACCCTGTGCTATCTGAAGGGTGGATTAAAGCACTGGAGAAGATTTTTGATGTCATGGGGTGTTCAGGCAATCAAAAGGTTAGTCTTTCTATTTACCGTTTGGAGGGTGAAGCAGATCAATGGTGGTCTATGGTTAAAAATATCAGGGATGCCGATGAGATTGATGCTCTTGACTGGGATGAATTCAAAGGTATGTTTCTTGAGAAGTATTTTCCTAAGGCTGTTCGACTTAGGATGGAAAAGCAATTCTTGGAATTGAGGCAAGAGGAAGACTCAGTGGCTTCCTATGAAGAAAGGTTCACCCGATTGGCAAGGTATGCTCCCAATTTTATCCGGGACCTTGATAGTAAAATCAATCGTTTTTACTCAGGATTAAAGCCAAAGTATCGAAGGGCATTAGCTTCTCGTGAGTTTAAAAGTTATGAAAAGCTTGTTCGATGTGCTGAGAAGGTGGAAATGGAGTTTGCCGATGACCAAGTGTTCTATAACAACCAACAGAAGAAGAGACCGAGGTGGCAGGAGAAAGGTAAGAATTCTTCAAAGAAGTCTGATGGTAAGAGAACTAAGTTTCCAGTTTGTGATAAATGTGGCAATAGGCATGCTGGGGAATGTCTTATGAATTCTGGGAAGTGCTACCGATGTGGTAAGATGGGACATAAGGCTCGTGATTGCACTGAAAAGGATCAAGGTGAAGGTAAGAACAAATTTGATTTACAGTTAGTGAAATGTTTTATGTGCAATGAGATGGGTCACTATGCAAACGAGTGTCCGACAAGGAGCTTGAGTGATGGGAAGCAGTTAGACTACAAGCAGAAAGGGGTGGTGAAATCCTTTGCAACTACTTCAGCGGATGTCGGGCCATTAAATGAAGTTGTATCAGGTACTTTGTTTGTTTTTTCAGATTATGCCAGTGTGTTGTTTGATTCGGGTTCTACACATTCTTTCATCTCTAAAACCTTTTCTAGAAAAATTGGAATACCATCTCAAGAAATGACTCCTGAACTTTTGGTAAAAACACTTGGGGGAAGTGTCGAGGCAAAAAGAATTTATAAGAATCTTCCTATCCTTATCTGTGGAAAGAACCTACTTGCAAACCTTATTGTTCTACCTCTAGTAGAGTTTGATTTTATCCTGGGTATGTATTGGATCTCTATTTACCATGCTAAGATTGACTGTAGAGCTAAAGAAGTTTCTTTTCAGAATGACTTTCAGTTTGTTTACAAGAATGAACCATTACTTTTGATAACTTATGAAGAGGCCGAGAAACTTGTAAAAGATGGAAATGAATGTTACCTTGCACACGTCGTTGAAAATAAAGGAACTGTTCAGATTAATGATGTGCCAGTGGTAAATGAGTATCCTGATGTTTTTCCTGATGAGTTGCCTGGAATAATACCAGATCGGGAAGTTGAGTTTACTGTTGACTTAGTTCCTGATGCTAAGCCAATTTCAAAACCCCCTTATCGAATGGCACAAATTGAACTTTTAGAGTTGAAGGAGCAATTGCAAGATTTATTAGAGAAAGGTTTCATTAGACCTAGCACATCACCATGGGGTGCTCCTGTTTTATTTGTTAAAAAGAAAGATGGTTCTATGAGACTTTGCATTGATTATAGAGCCTTGAATAATATCACTGTTAAGAACAAATATCCTTTGCCTCATATCGATGATTTGTTTGATCAGCTCCAGGGAGCTCAGTTTTTTTCAAAGATTGACTTGAGATCGGGGTACCATCAGCTGAAGGTAAAGGAGGAAGATATTCCGAAGACCGCGTTCCGTACGAGATATGGCCATTATGAATTTGTAGTAATGCCTTTTGGGCTAACCAATGCACCTGCTGTATTCATGGACTTAATGAATAGAATTTTCCATGAGTTCTTGGATAAGTTTTTGGTGGTTTTCATTGATGATATTTTGGTGTTTTCTAAAAGTAAAGAGGAGCATGAAAAACATTTAAGGGTTATCTTGCAAACCTTAAAAGAAAAGAAATTGTATGGGAAATTCAGCAAGTGTGAGTTTTGGTTGCAACAAATATCTTTCCTTGGTCACATTGTTTCTAAAGATGGAATAACTGTTGATCCTGCAAAAACAAAAGTTGTGGAAGAATGGCCAAGACCCACAAATGTAACCGAGATTCGTAGCTTCCTTGGTTTGGCGGGCTATTACCGAAGGTTTGTTAGAAATTTTTCACGGTTATCTAGTCCAATGACTAAGCTAACTCGGAAGGGTGTTAAGTTTATCTGGACAAAAGAATGTGATGATTGTTTTCAGGAATTGAAAAGAAGATTGGTGAATGCTCCAGTTTTGGCACTACCTTCCAGGAATGGTGAGTTTGTTATATACAGTGATGCTTCATTGAAAGGACTTGGTTGCGTCCTAATGAAGAATGATCAGGTAATTGCTTATGCTTCACGACAGTTGAAAACTCATGAGGTAAATTACCCTACACATGATTTGGAATTAGCTGCTGTTGTTTTTGCTTTAAAAATTTGGAGGCATCATTTGTATGGAGTAATGTGTGAAATATATACCGATCACAAAAGTTTAAAGTATATATTCACTCAGAAAGAGTTAAACATGAGACAAAGGAGATGACTGGAATTAATCAAGGATTATGATTGTACAATTCATTACCATCCGGGAAAAGCAAATAAAGTGGCTGATGCTTTGAGTCGAAAAAGTAATGCTTCATTAACAATGTTGCGTTTGGAACGTGATCATTTGGTTAACGATTTGATGAAATTTGGCATAGAAGTTGTTGGTGCAGGAAGTCCTTCTGTTTTGTTTCAGGTATCAGTGAGATCTTCTCTATCAGATAGAATCAAGCAAGCACAGAAGCAAGACAGTGAGTTGCAGAAAAGGGTAGAGCTGGTTCAGAAAGGTAAGTTGCCTGAATTCAACATTGATAGTGATTGTGTTTTGAGTTTTGGGAAGAGATTGTGTGTGCCTTGTGATTCACAGTTGAAGAGAGAGTTGTTATGTGAAGCTCATAGTTCTCTGTTTTCAGTTCATCCGGGCAGTACTAAGATGTATAGAGATCTGCGGGAGTATTACTGGTGGGATGGAATGAAAAGAGATATTGCTGATTTTACTGTGAAGTGTTTGACTTGTCAGCAGGTTAAAGCTGAGCGGCAGTTACCGAAAGGGATGCTTCAGCCTTTACCAGTGCCAGAGTGGAAATGGGAGAATATATCCATGGACTTTGTTGTTGGATTACCGAAGACATCTCGAGGTAATAATGCAATCTGGGTTATTGTTGATCGCTTGACCAAATCTGCTCATTTCCTTGCTATACGAGATACTTTCTCTCTTGATCAACTTTCTCATTTGTATCTTAAAGAGATAGTCAGGTTACATGGAGTTCCTCTCTCCATTGTATCAGATCGTGATCCCAGGTTTACTTATAACTTTTGGAAAGGCCTTCAGAAGTCGTTGGGTACTGAATTAAGTTTTAGTACAGCTTTTCATCCTCAATCAGATGGGCAGTCAGAACGAACAATTCAGACATTGGAGGATATGCTACGAGCTTGTTCTATGGATTATCAGGGAAGTTGGGACCAACATCTTTCTTTGGTTGAGTTTTCATATAATAACAGTTTTCATTCCAGTATACAGATGGCACCATTTCAGGCATTATATGGGAAGCGGTGTCGAACTCCAGCTTTCTGGGATGAAGTGGGTGAAAGAAAGTTGATGGGACCAGAATTGGTAGAAGATATGGCAGAAAAAGTTCAGCTGATTCAGAAACACATGAGAACAGCTCAGAGCAGGCAGAAGAGTTATGCGGATAACCGGAGGAAGGATCTATCTTTCGAGGTAGGTGATCATGTTTTTCTCAAGGTTTCTCCTTGGAAAAGTGTGATGAGATTTGGTAAGAAAGGAAAGTTGAGTCCAAGGTTCATTGGACCATAAGAAATTCTGGAGAGAGTTGGATCAGTTGCATACCGAGTGGCTTTACCTCTGAGTTTATCTCAGGTACACAATGTTTTTCACGTTTCGATGTTGAGAAAGTATATGCCAGATCCATCTCATGTTTTGAGTCCAGAGGTAGTTCAGCTGGAAGAGAATCTATCTTATGAGGAACAACCGGTCCAGATTCTTGACCACAGGGAGCAAGTGTTACGGAATAAGGTGATTCATCAGGTAAAGGTTTTGTGGAAAAACCACCTGATTGAAGAGGCAACATGGGAATCAGAAAATGCAACGAGGGATAAGTACCCCCATTTATTTGATAAGTAAATAAATTGCGGGGACACAATTTTCTAAAGGGGGGAAGGATGTAACATCCCAAGTAAGTAATGAAAAATAGATATTTTTATCTATGTCTATTAATGATAAAGATAGTGTTTTAGAGGCCTAAAATGAAAATAAATACAATCTTATGCATGGAATACACTAATATTCTTAAAAGATTGTTTTAGTGCCTTTTGATGGAAAACCATTTTTGAATCTATATTTTGACAATTTTATAAACTATGTTTGTCAAAATAAACTTATCCTTTATGATTGGGACATCAAAATTTACCTTGTGTGAATTTTTGGTAATTTTCTGACAATGTTCATTTTTTAATGAATAGTGAAAAATACTGCATTTTACATCAAAACTACTTTTTAATCTAATTTATTTATATGATTAGATTATGTTTTGAATTGGTTTTGAAGTAAAAATAGAATATATTTTTACCATTTTATCCAATGGTGGTCATTGGAATCAATTTCACTTTGAAATTAGACTTAAACTGGTGTCAATCTTTTGATACTTATTGTTTTGTAAAAACACGCTATTTGCTCTGGCAGCGGGAATTAATTATTAAATTAATTAATGTGACTTATATGATTTGAATTTTGTAAAATAGACTTCATTTTTGAATTCGGAATATCACATATAGCTTAGAGTGAATTTTTGGTAATTTTCTGAAAAACTTCAATTTTTGATGAATAGTGAAAGCACTAAGTGGTAATCAAGCAAACTGATTTTTCAGTTAAATGAAAGTTTACCACTAATGTGTACTGAATTTTGAAAATCCGACATACATGGTTGTCATTAAGAAGTAAAATGTGGTTCAATGAGATTAAAATAATTTTTTGGTGAATAGTAACTTATTAAGTTTTTAATCGCGATTAGTGGTAATTAGTGTAGTTTAAGGAATAAATAATGCTTTAATAATATAAAATGACCTAGACACATGTCCCAACCTCATTGGTTGTGTCATGGACGACCATGACATGCCATGGGTCAACTTGGGGACCCCATGGATCCACTTTTGTTGGGAAATGACATAAATTACTTTTTATTTAATGTTAAAGTGAAAATGACACAAACATGATATGTTTTGCGAAAACAATTTTTAATTGGGGTTATACAAGTCCAAATTTTGATTATAAATAGTCATTAGAAAGATAAAAAGATTTCCTATATCATAGTATTTGTTTTATAATTTTTAGACATTAAATAAATTTAATTATTTATGACATAATAATGATGCAGCGATGACATCATTATTTGACGATTTAAATAAAATGGAAAGATAATATAAAATCTATGAACTACACATGTCCAAAACCAATTGGATGAGTGGATTTCGATGCCTTATAACCTTATCCACGAAGTCTATCAATGTGGGACCTTTTAAAACCGAAACACATTTTCAAATAAAGTAATGTTTCTTTACTTTCCAAAAGTGCCCCTCCTCTCCCCTTATAAAAGGCCCCGACCTCTACCTCATTTCACACACTACTCAAGCTTTTGGCTCGGCCAACCCCTGCCCATTTGCTCTCTCCACATCCCTCTCCTCATCCTAGGGGATTCCCTTTGGGAAGAATCCTTTCAAAGGAATCCTTTAGGCTCAAACCAAAAGGAGTTACACTTTTTAAGGTAATTCATTCTCTAATGTTCATTTGTTTTATTTTGCTTCTCCAACCCCCTAAACTCTTTTTATTTACTTATTTTGTAACAACACCAGTATCTTCAATATACTAGGATGTTGTTATAAGATTTATTTGAGCTACACTTCCACACAACTACATCAAATGGTTAAAGAACATAAGGTTTCCGTGGATGGCGAAATTCTGCCTCCCGAAACGATGATTGTTCAACACTCATTTAACACCTTCAAAGGTGGCCATTATGATGTCACTATTTTTATATATGATATATAATATGTTTATGTTTTCCTTAAGATTCTGTTTTTTCATTTTGGGCATACCTTTATGATTTCCATTATGGGTAAAACACGATATCTTCATTTTAGGAAGCGCGGACTACCGCCCCCTAAAAGTGATTTGATTCGTTAATACCATATGTGGGATGTGTAAAGGATAAAGTTAATGATATTATATATGTTATTATACTGGAATTATAATATACTCTTATATCATTATGATTCCATTCCAGAAAATATGAAATAGAAATGGAAGTAGCGTTCATGCGTACGTACGGCTTACCATCTCCATGAACGGTGCATTTCATTTCTTACCTCTAAATGTGATGTAATATTATAAATGAATGTATGTACTGGATATATATGACATATATGATATCTACATCATGAATACCATTCTGGATATAATGAACCTTTGACCAAATTAACAACATGTAAGTATAAGAAGTCAATTTTTGACTTAAGAACCAAATACCGACAAAATGAACATTATTAACTTAAATGATTACATGATGTTCATAACATGGTATAAAAGGAATAATGAACTTGAAAAAGATTCATAAGCAAGTAGAGATTAACTCAAGTTTATTATTCAGGAGTTTAAAGAACGGTCGGGTCAAGTCGGATACGAGGTATGGGACTTCGTCTCAATCTCCTTTCGTTGAGGCATATTTTATTTTATACACAACTTTCTTTTATACGGTGTATAAACCCCTTTGACTTTTACGTTTATTCAAAAGGAATCTTTTTTTTATACGAAGCATTTACTAAACGACAAAAGGGAATGTTTTTGTCGTACGTATGTGGCGACAACGACTTCTCCGCCGTCGTAGCCGTTATTTGAGTTTCGGCTTCCTCTACAAGCCATACCTTTTTTTAAAAAAAAAGAAAAAAATAAATACCATGTTTTACTTTGGTATTGAAAATGGTTTTCATAATGTTTTTATTATATCAATGTGTTGTATTGATATCTCATGATTGAAATTTGGAAATGTTATGTTTCCTTTATGCATGTTTTATGTGATATGATTATGTTATGGTTCTTGGGCATTATTATGAAGACGGGTGGTTCCGTGATAAACTAAGGGCGGGTGAGCCCGTTATAGCTCTCCAATGCATTGGGTAACGCGAAGGAGTGAAACGTTAAGGTTTCTCCGAAGAGATTTTAGGGAATATACTGTGATGGGTATTCCAAACGTAACCAAGAGGGTTACTCCCTACGTAAGAATGTTATGAATGCCTCAAGTTACCTTTATGTCTTATGATTTATATGATTTATTCATGTTTTTATGAGGTATGTTAAAGTGCCTATGTTTTATGGGTAAAGTATGATTTCATTCTTATGTATATATGAACTCATGTTTCCTTTCCATGTTTTTTTATAACCCATACTGAGTTTTTATGCTCATCCCAAGTTTTTGAAATGTTTTTCACAGGTCAAGGGAAAGGTACATGATAAGATGATAGAGTCAAGGATGTGTCAAGAAATAATCCATGTTTTATTTTAAATGTTTTTACATTGATGGGAATGAAGAATACTATATTTATGTAACCACTTTGTTTATATGTGGAATGTAATGCAAGTTTTATGATCTAATTCTCTAAAACTCTAAACCCGAAAAGATCCTCAATGTGTAATCTTGTAATAACTCAAGATTAAGTAATGTTTAAGGCTGGGCCCTTATATTTTCAGAATAATATTTATGAAATGATTTGAAGTATATACAATGACAAGAATATCATAGTTTATATATTCATAATTATGGAGTTGAACATGAAACAAATGAGATAGTTAGATGTAACAATTTATTGAGATTTCATAATAAACTACCATATAGGGAGGAAAACAAAAAATAACATTATTTATCAATAAGGGATTATGTTACCTTATCCATTATGAGGATTATAAGGGACCGAATATTCCTTGATATTCAATATATATGTTTTGAGAAAATAAGGGAAGGGAAGAAATATAAATATAAATATATTATTTTTATATCATCCATCAATGTGAAGATAGATGTGGAATATAAACCTTATATATAGATACTAATTATG
This sequence comes from Viscum album, assembly GCA_963277665.1. NCBI lineage: Eukaryota > Viridiplantae > Streptophyta > Magnoliopsida > Santalales > Viscaceae > Viscum > Viscum album. The sequence continues at coordinate 1,461,566,190 of OY728142.1, forward strand.
TTATTAAGTTATCACTACTTAAAATGATGAAATGAAAAATTTGTAAGCTATTGGATATGAATCATTTCCCTTCAAAACTAGTGTAAAATAAGAAATTGTTGGATTATTCACATAACAGACCACTACTTATTTATTATGGAATCATAAATGTGTATATAGGTATTAATGAAAACATATAGTGGTACTATATAAAATTAGATATTGGAGAGTATATACCTAGATTCCATATGTGTGCTAATGATAATGTAGACTGACAAAAGTTTTTGTGGATGACGTATTCTTTGCCCATAATAATAAAAAAAATCAGAGAACATGAACCTGGAAATCATTATATATCACCCAATACCTTTTATATGTAACACATTATTCTTGAATGTGGAATATCAACTTATAGGATGAATAATTATTAAAATTTTAAAATAAGTAATTATAAAGGTCATGATGAGTACCGCATTCAAAAGTATCTAATAATGATCTGTGGTTCACATAATGCTTTCAAAAGTATTTAAGAACAATTAGATAATGTGATGATAATAATCATATCATATCATCCTTAATCAAATGGTTTATCTAATAGTTCCTTTTATATGTTGTATGAAATTCTAAGATCCTACTATATGAATATCAAATCATGTTGATATCAATATTTTAATCTAGTTAAATTCTTTTATAATAGTAGTTTTTACCTTGGAATTCAAATAGAATTATATCACCCTCTATATGAGAAGAGTTTATTAATCTCAAATGTTGGGATGAAATCAATTAATGGAAGATGTTAGGAACAAATCATGTTAATGAGATTACAGAAAATGTTCAATCTATTATGTGGTATATAAATACTATACCAATTCAATAAAAATCCATGCTATTAATCATTGATGAGTTCTAGAATTCGATGTTATTTAAAATTAATTTATATAAATCTCTCCTTGGATAAGTTTTGTGTAATTATTGTTATAGGAAATGAGACTAAAAAAATATGTTAGTCCCTTTATGATTCATGATCATATTGAGGATACATGTTTTTTTCTTAGTACTTCCTCAAAATTAATCATAGTTATAAAATGTGTTCCATATATCTATTTTTATTAATAAAATTTCATATATATCACAAGTGTTGATATTAGAATTTATGAAATTGGTATAATATCACACTTATATAAAAAAATAGTATTGTAATTGGATAATGTAGAAATTTTATTTCTAAAAGGACAATTAACATGGTAATTGTTCTTTTGGGAAATGATTTTTCATAAATCAATGTGGGAACTTGAAAATATAATGATTTATAAGTCCCCCATATTTTCAATAGAGTGACAATATTTGGATTATTAAATTATCTTGTGTAGGGTAAAATGTAACACTCTATGATTTGGCTATATATATTCTTCTATAATAATTTTTTCGATAACTTCATTCACAAAAAATGAATTGCTAAAAAAAATTTCAGTACATTTTTATTAGAAAAATTATTAAAAAGATATATAAAAATTAATAAATTATATTAATGACATATTAAAAATATTTTAGAATAATAATATTAGACTAAATGCATATGTGAAAAAACTAAAACCAGTATTTAATCATTATTATCCATAATTTATATGAATATCTCTCCCAAATAATAACAATGGTACGAAAGTAATATATTAGAAACATTAAATAATTCATAAGATATAATTCAATTTTATGAATGATTTTCTTGATGTTTTATCAGTATATAATGGAATTAAATATTAAAGATATATATATATTAATTGGATATCTGGTAATTGGAAATATTTTAATTAGAAATATGGTAATTGAATATATAGTCATTGGGTATTCAAGTATAAAATTTCTATATTGAAGAAGCTTAATTTGTAGTATCCAATTGAGAAAAACATAATTCCCTAATGTTAATAATTTAATTCAAATATTTTTTTATGAAAATATATTTTTCTGTGTTTTTAAATACTAGTGTTGTTATTAATGTAAATATTATTAATGAATGAATTATATAAAATCAATAAGGGAACATGAAGGATATTTTCCCTTAAAAAATATCATCCTTAAGATAACTATGGATTTATAAAAAGAAGTAATATAATTACCCATGGCATATTAAATATTAATTTTTTAAAGGAAAATATTATTATATATTTTATTTTTTACTATAAATTTAATTTCATCTTCGTTGAATAAATATAACAAAATTAAATAAATTATATATTAAAATTTATTAATATTCATCTATATGTTTTCATTTAGAAACTAATAATAGAAAACTCAATTTACCCTTAAGAATAAAAATTTCTAAAAAATGTACCTCGAACATTATGTGTATTTAAATTAAAATTAATCTATCACAATTAAAGAATTTTAATTTCCAAAAATAAAAAACATTATTCAAAATATTAATGTTTTGATATGGTGAATATTTTTCATTTTAATAAATATGTGTATTTTTGTGAATAGTAAAAATACATATTTTATAACTACCGTAAATTTTATAAAAAATGTAGTGTAGCCATTTTTGAAGTAATATTATTTTACAGCTACTTATTAAATATATGAAATTTTATATTTATGATTATTATAATTAATTTATGAAACCTATTATCTAAATAGTGGATCTTATGATATATATTTTCGAAAGAATGATTTTTATAAATTTTACATTTATTATTAAGAATTAATTTTTATCTCATTAAAATATTAAATATTCTAAAATGGTTTTCAAATATTGTGATAAAAAATAAAAATTATATAACAATGAAAATTTACTTTTTTGGTAGAAGAATAAGTTCCTTAGGTAAAAAACAGTTACCATAGTAGAAATTATGTACCCAAAAAAGTTAAATTGAGAAGAAAATACATCAAATATTTCAAACCAAATCTATTATTTAGTTTGACATGATGTGGTATAAGATAGAATGACCCCTTATGAATTATTTATCATGTTGTATCAACTTTTATATGAATGTGACATTAATTTTATATAATGTAATGAGTATTTAAAATATTTATCTCATCTAACCTATAAAATAACCTGATTTCCACCCCACTTCTCCTTACACCTTAAGTCATATTACTTCAACAAAATATATGAAAAAACATCACCAAAACACCAATACACTTACAATAGTTTCTAGTCTCATAAATTTACATCATCTAATGTCTTCATTGATTACTCAATTGAGTTATTATATTGATAAAATAAAACAATTTCTCAATCACTCATTTTCATAACTTCTATTTTACTAGTTATGAAAATTCATAAAATAATATTATAAAAACATGTATAAATACATAAATATAATAATTTTATTTAAATTTTATTAATTTTTTCGTTGAACAATTATCTACCTTTCTCCAATTCAGTAGAAAATGAAATCTTTTCATGCTTTATTTGAAGACCAATGCCAACATGGTTAACATATAAAATTATTCATTACAATTATACATTGATGGTTATTAAAAAATTATGTTATGACTATATGTCATTATGAATGAAAATTTGTTTCTTGAATATTTTCATCTATGTTAGAAATAAAATTAAAATATTATAATATAGTATTATATTGATATAGTAAAATAACCCAAAATAATCTCTTCAAGGATTTTATTATCACAAAATATACCCATAATTTATAATAGTATACTAAAGGTGTTCATAAAATATGTAAACCAATTTATATCAATATATTTTCACATATATGAATTGTTAACATGGTATCAATGATATTGTATTCATATTTACATTCCAAGATATGTATGAAAAAACGAAAATTCTAATGTTTTGAAGATAAAAATAAATTTAAAAAAATAATTCATTTTTTATGAGTGATTTTATTTTATTGTATAAAAGAAAATATATATTAATATGTTATATAAATATGTTATTAATATGCTTATTATTTTTTATCAATTATATTAATATGAGCCAATGGATGTTTGGAGGAAAAGGTTTATATTTTCTTTCCAATGTCTCTTTCATATTTTTATTTTTATCACTACATATCTATAAAAGGGAAATTGTTTATTTATATGTGTAAGATGACATATATTTTATTCAGGTTTGGATTTTCATGAGTTTAATATGTTCTAATACAATATCTATCCCCTTTGGTCCAAAATTCATATGATATAATTATTATAAGAGAAACAAACATTACATATTCATTTCTCCCAAGATTATATATCATATTTGTAAATATTCTATATTTTTTGAGGATGTATTTATTTTTACATTTATGATTATATATGTTCATACAAAAAGGATAAAATTAGTTATGAAAATTTAAACCCCTTTTAATATTTTCATAAGTCCATATTCCACCAACATTATCTATATATAAAATGTTTGATTGAAATAATATTTTTAAATTTTTTGTCATAAGAAAACATTTTCCAAAAAATATATTAGTTTTATTTAATAAATATCCCCTCCAATAATTAATTTTCTTCCAATGATATTTATTTAAATTTTTTTGAAATATTATCTTATATGTTATAGAAAATGTGAAGTGTGTTTATTCATTTATTTCCATTTATATATATATTATTTTATAAAATAATTTTTCATATATTTCAATACCAAAGAATTATTCTTTTTCATTTAGATTAATATATTATAATGAAACAATCCCAATTATTTTTCATATGTATTATGAAAATTATACTTGTTTGTTTATCTTGAGTTAATTTTGATATGATAAGGTTGTTAATTTTTCGTTGTTATTCTGGGGCACATATGCTTGTTTTATCATAATGTGGATGGTGGGAATAATATATCACTCAAATGAATTTCAGAAATCATGATAACACAATAAACTAAATGTTCATAGGAATTATAAGTGATACCAAATCTTGATGATACGTTTCACACAAAGTCACCAAGAATTGGGTGTGAATTCATTCTTTAATGGGCCTTTTTCTACAATGTCGATGGGATTGGAATGAATGCATTTTCCCATATGGGAATCTATATACTATGTGATGATAACAGTTGATGTTAGCCTCAACATAGAAAATGAATTTTCTAAAATTTTATATTTTTATTCAAAATTTATAATCCACATTGATGATATGTTTTAATATCTTATGATTACCAAATCATGTTTCCACATAGTTATTACTCGTTTTATGCCATTATAAAAGCCTTATGACATAGTTTATGTTTTATTATGTATAAATTATGGGTTATAATTATATACTATTATTCAATTAACAATTATTATATTCTCAAAACCATATCCTCATCATATTATAACTTATAAATTTTGGATTTGTGGCCACTATGGTTTCCTATGTTTAGTATCAGGTGGAACCCATTCTTATTTTCCCATTCCCTATGTTATAGAGTATAATATTACAAATTATGTCTCAAGTTAGTTTACATTTGAGAAAAATACATGTTGGATATAATTAATATTTTGATCAATAAGATCTTCATGTATCAAGTCTCCAATGAAATAAACCTTCAGGTTGTAGGGTGATCTTTACAATGATATACAATAAGTAAATATTTAAAATTATTATTAATATATGGGTGTATGACTTCTTTTTTCCTTCCTTCCTATATATTTCATGGATGGAACTCTATTATACTTCCCACCCAATTAATATTCCACCTTAAATATATTTTTTTGTACAAGTGTATCGACTAGTCATAGTACATGAGTAATACTTTTCATATCCTTTATTTAATGTTGAGATATTTTTGAGGGAGTTATTATTTTAAATTTATATTTCCAATATATTTTTTACATATTAATCTATAGATATAGTTCATATATTATATTAGCAAAATTAATTTCTAAATATTATAAATGATGATTTTTAAATTTTTTTGGATCATATTTTTTACTAATGCATAATCAAAAACATTATCAATCCATAATAATAAACTCCCCAGTTTTATGGATACATAAAAATATATCTAAAGTAAATAATTCCCCAATGGTTAAGTTATTACTATTTAATTGAGTAAAATATTCTCTTATTACTCAATAAATTTTATCACATTCCTTAGACAATGGTAATTTTACCCCATTACATGTCAACATAGATATTGGGTTACCTAAATGGGAAATGAGGAAAACAAAATCATTAATAGTTACTAGAAAATAAATAGAAACTACATATCATTATTAAATTCATATGTTTGGGATATTATTTAACTTTTATTATGAAAAAATTAATAAAAAATTATTCCACCCTTAGTGATAAGTTGACCATAAAATGAATCATTATGAAGCCACAAATAACTCTTACTACATTTCTCATATAACAACTCCTATCTATGTGTATAAAGAACAATTAACAAAAAACTACTATAATATTCATATAATTACATTATATTTGGATGTAATCAATAAATACAATAAATTTATTTTTACGATAACCCTCGAATACTTAATTCTTCGTATCTATAATCCACATCCTTCATTACTGATTCCAAATGAAATTAATGTAAATTTATAATATCCATACTACATAAAAAATTAAACCATTGATATATTATCTTTATTTACTATTAATTTATGTTAAATTGAATGGATATCGAAAATTTGAAAAATAAGTAGATCCATTTTATTGATTCAAATGTCGTCAATTAATGGTAAATTTTACAGAATATATATAGTAATTAAATATATGTTATTGTAATTGATTAACACCATAAAAAAATCATTTCTCTTTATCATAAATAGAACATAGTCTCCCATGATTGATATATTAGTTTGTATTAATCCCTTATCATAGAATTTAAATACCTTTTATTACACTATACTAAAATCACTAATATTATTTTTTAAGATGGTTTAGATAGAGGATTTTTATTATGAATCATTTTGATGAAAAATTCAACTTCTGGATTTGGTAGATGTATATGTATTTATTCATAAAATACCTCCAAAAATTAATGAATAGTTGATGCACCCAATATTGTTATGATATATTTAAAATCCATATGTTATATTTATACTTAATATTCATTAAAAATTTCTTTCTTGTTAGAATATTGATGGAGAAAGGACTCAGATAATGAAATCGCACCCCTAAAATATATTTTTATGCCTTTAAAATTGGTAACAACCATCTATTTGTTTTATATGGTTTTTATTAAGAAATTAGGGACAATATATACCATATATTATGTCAAATTGAATTATAGGTATAAAAATAAATAGTTTTAATATGGTTGTATATGTGAATCTTTATTAATACATCCTATCATTTAATTTAAATTAATAATTTGTGTATTTATTGACATCTAAATTCTCAATGTGTAATTGAATTATTTAATGTTCATATAAAAAATACATCATGTAAAATAATTATAATAAATATAATAAAATAAATAATTAAATCACATACGAATTGTTTTTCTAAATGTAGCTATTATCAAATCAATCTGGATTTCAACATCTACTTTAGTCATACCATAACATTGACCATTCTCACTAACCTTCTTCAGAGATAAATTAAAATAATACTTCAGGTGTTCAGTTGAATGATTCATAAACTAATTATAGATGAATCGATCTACATTTTTATCTCATCACTTTCTTTTATAGTGAGGAACATATTGTGATTTATCTCCATATGTTAGAAAAATTCCATTTTCATCAAGAATGTCCCATAGTTTCTACTTTTATAGATCATTTTCCACAGTTCACATTACTTGGTGCTCTACCAATAACATTGTTTATTGGTTTTCATTGAAAATATAATAATTTTACAATTTTATCTCTATATCATATGAACTAAATATTGTATCATTATATATTGTATTTGATTTATATACTAAGGCCATTTCATTATTATATTTAATTCATAAAATAAGGGATCACTATTTTTATTTAGATTATATACGTTGTATATAATTTATATTTTTAACCATGTAAAATTATCTTCAGACTCAACAATATTTTCTTTTTACCATTTCCACAATTATATAAATTCTAATTATATTTCTATTCGTTGATAATGAGGAATATTTTTTCAATAAATACAACATTAAATTTGTAACATCCCATACTCTTGATCTATTCCACATACTTGTTACTTTGAATAAATGACCACTTTTTTTCAATATCTCCCTTTAGATAATATAACATATTGATATCATTCCCCATTTCACATCCTCCCAAAGCATAAAATTAATTATTGAGGGACATTATCAATTTTTAAATTAAAAATAATTTCCTTGATCTATTGAATAATGAATATTGGGGTAACATTAAGTAGTATAACAATGTTAAAATACTATTTAGAGCCATTTTATTCTCAATAAGAGAATCATTTATAATTTTATCATAATTAAAATATCATTTTATAGTAAAAAATATTAGTTATAAAACGAATGTTATTGAATATTTGAGGAAATAATTTCATACAGATATGATTGGTGATGGAATGATATATTTTCCATCAAGAAAAAATCATTAATCAGTAATTTAATATTCTGAATTGACTCTTAATATGGTGAATGTTGAATTTTAATAATAAAATCTAATGTAGGAGAATTATTATGAAGCGAATTTTTAATGTACTATGTTCTTGTCATAATATTTATGTTAAATAACTCTGATAATATGAAGAATGTTACAAAAAAATTATATAAAACAAACATTGATACCCAATATAGCACTTCAAAAATAATCTCCTTGAGTTGGTTGTTATTTTATTAAAATTAGATAGATTAATTTGATAATGTGATCCAACAATTTCATATCAATAAAATATAGAAATATAAATTAACAAATAATTATAATAAGGGAATAATATAAATCTTCTAAAAAATGATAATATAGTAATTTTCAATTCAAAATGGTCGGTCACTAATATTAATCTTCATGCTTTTTAATGAAATGGGAAAAAATAAATTAGTTATGTTAGATTCTCAATATGAAACAATTTATAATAGAATATATCATAAAATATTCATGGAATGAATAATTTTTTAGCAATAAATAATATAATTAAGGTCGTATGAATGATTAGGTGTTCATATTATAATTTTTGGTAACATAAATGTGTGAGTTATTTAATTACACTGGAAATAATAATTGATTTTATTATGATGTAATGAATAATTCAAGACATCATAAGCATTCTAGAAAGGATTTATTCAACGATATTAGACATAAATCAATATGTCATCCAACACATTCCGAAATATGGTTATCCCATAAGAGCCATTGATATATCAGTGGACTATTTAATTTCTATAATTGACCATTACTAATAACAATATAAATATAATTATGTTCAGACCCTAAAACATCATACATAAACATGTAAGGTTCATATAAAATACTAAAATTATTTTCCATCATGAGACATACTGATGTATCAAGGTACTATATACTTGCAGACCCTACTCTTTAATAATAAGTACGATGATTTTTTCATATGAATGTAGAGAGTACAAAACAAAATAATAAAGTGTAATTAATTAACTATAATATATATTGAAATAAAAAATAAATTACACAGCCCATCATTCTATAAATAGAATAACATTAATGGAAATCACCCTTTAATGTAATTTTTAATGTATTGTTTGTTTAAACTATTTATCTCAATAGATATACTATTTAGTCAATATAATGAATGAAAATACTAAAATAATTATAATGATATTGAAAAAAATCCATGATATTTATGAATACTAACATGAAGCAAAAATATAAATTTACGATAAAGAGACATATAAAGATTGATTTAGAAAATAATCATAAGATTGTGAATGAATGGTAATAATACTCTTACAGTCAATATTGATATGAATAATATATCCATTTGGTAATAAAAGATAGAAAAAATTCATAAAAATGTTAATTTGATGTGTAGTTTTACCGTTGAAGAACTAAAATTTCATCACAAATTATAAAATATAAAATTAAATGAAAAAAATAATGTACTCTAAGAAAAGACCCCATACCACATGCCACAACTTAATTAATATTTCCTATATCATACAGGATAATCATGTTATATTAATTATTTAATTGTATTATATATATTTTACATTATCATCATTAGTATTTTTAAATTTTATTTATTTATTATCATTCTTCATTCATTTAGAAATACTTAAAATTTAATGTAGAATTTTTTGAGGTTATTATATTTGAAAATATATGTGATTACTATGGTATAATTTTAATAGTAAATTTTAATTTTTTAACTCATATATTGTCTTCAAACAATACAGTTGAATTATGGAAAAATTCAATAAGTATTTATTTTTAATAGTTCGTCAAATAGTTACCATTTAATATCTCATCCTTTATAAGCCTATATTTTATGGTAAAAATTGACTATGATCATTTATATTTAATTTTATTATCATGAACAATAATCTACCACAACTGAATAAATTTAATGATATTTAAATAATCTTAATGTGATATAAAATTATGAAATTAATTTTTAATAAAAAACATGGATAATAAATATTTTAGAAGACATAATTGTTCACTTATAATTTGAAGAACCCTCTTAGAGATAATTTTGTCTCAAAATAGTTAAAAATGATTGAAAACATAATATATATATCAAAAAAATTTATAAATTATATTAAATATTAAATATATTTATGTTCATTTGTGAATACTAGTAATGCTTTTTAGAAATCATAGAGTATATTCAATATAAAATTTATAATTGTTGATAATACTATTTTTAAATATTGTAATATTATATAGAAAGATATTTTTGATTGGTAATAGATTAAAACCCCAAATATAATAATAATGATGAGATGTATAAATTATAATTAAATAATGGAAACAAAATAAAAGGCCTTTTAAATAATATTATTTTAATTGGCCATAAATCATAAATTGGAATGAATATTTAAAATACATAAAATTATCTTTGAGTGTCCTCAATTGGATTATGTAGAAAACCTATGCAGAAGGGGGTTTTATTCACACCAGTGGTGTAAAATACAGAGACTGAAATATATTGTGGTATTTAGGTTGAATATTATTAAAATATAAAGAATAGATTTTTCCAAAAATGGAAGAAATGAGTCCTATTTTATGGGAAAAATCTGAGGGCATCATTAGAAATATTATTTTTTTTAAGTATTTAGAAAATAATTTTATACTTCCAAGTGACTTATTAATAGAAAAAATATAATCTGGTCAAAATTCTACAATTCACAACTAATAAAATATAATTCTTTGTTGTTTTTTAATAAATAATTAAATATTTTAAAAACTAAAATACCCATTAACATAATTTTCAATGTTTTCATCATAATTTGAAGTTAATTTTATTATGGGTTATATAAGAATTTTTAATGTTATCATTTAAATAATTTCATAAAAAATACACCTCAAAAAATAATTCATTATCATATTTTTTCCTAATATTCTAAATTTTTAATATTTATAATATCATAAACTTTTAAACATCTCCTTCATGTGGAAGAATTGTATCAATGTTGTATACGAATTTTGGATAATTTTCTTTTTAAACAATATTTTAAATAAAATAATAACTGAAATTTATTATATTAGTCATATTTATGTCCATTAAACACATTATATAATATGATTTATTTCCATTTATATCATGATACTACTTTTATGATAATTTTTTTAATTTTTATACACTATGAAATCACACGGTAAAGGTTTTATTGAACATAATATTAATGTACATTTGTAGAGGTGGATTAATTTATTCCAATAATATGATATTGGATTATCATAAATGCAAATGAATGTGATTTTTGTTGATAATTACCATATAATAAAGTTAATATGAGATGTTGTTATATAATTTAGATATTATTTGAATGTGTTTTCTGTGATTTAACAACAAATATTTATATAATAGATTATAATATTAGTGTTCAACTACAAAAAATGAATTTGAAATATTCATTTACATTTTTTGAAGAAGTGTCTTAGTAGAGAGACAAATAAGTAGAGGTGACATGAGTTAAAATTTATCCTAGTGATTCCCCTAAGGTATTGTTAGATGATACACAATATCATGTGTTTTTATGTTATTTTTTTTCTTCCAACAAAGATGCATGAGGTGATTCATTGTGAGTTTCGTATCTCAACCATTGAATTGAGTCAACATATATGCCAGACATTTTATTCATTATGGATTCATTTTTTTAATGTAGTGAATAAAAATTAGATGATAATGTTAGTGTTGATTTATTTTTTCCTTCGGTAGGTGAATGTAGAGAATCGTGTTCTTGGTGGTCTATTATATCCTTTAAATATCCCTAAGACGAATCTAGGAAAACTTTAATTCGATTTCATAACTTTTTTTACAATTATGATGACAATTTTTTGCTATTTAGGTTATTATAAATCCGTTGAAAATATTATCTTATTTCATGGTGACCAGAAGTAAAGTGTTTGGATGATTTGAATAATGTTCCATGGATTAGGTAGTGAAGTATTTTTTATTGATCCATAATCTATAAACATAGTCTTCATTTTACATTATGAGTCATAGGAGGTCATCTTAATTCCATTGGATCATAGTAATTCCCTAAGACTATTTTCATTCATTATATGGATGGTTTTGTTGAACTACGTACAGTAATGGGGATGATGTGTTGAATTTATAAATATTGAATATTATTGGGTCATGGGTAAAGAATCTTCTTTATGTTTTTTATTTTCTATAAAAATAATTTTCACTATTAAAATAATTTTTTCTATTATAGGGGGTGTATATGAATAAATTTAATCTATATTGTCTTTACCTGTGGATGGGGAGTTTATTGTCCTTGAACATGGTTTCTATGTGGGTTGGAGCTGGGTAGCTATAGAGTTAATGTTTGGATATATTACATTCTGTAGTGTTTACCCTTATAATATGAATCAAAGTTTATGCTGAGAGAGTAATATTTATAAATAGTTTATCTATACTTTTGGGTTATTATCGTGACTCATTGAGGTAAAGATTAATTAGATCTTCCCACATATTTGAATATAACCCTTGAAATATTCAATGTCTCTAATATTTATCTATTTCTTTACTGTAATTTTCATGTCATTAAATTAGGGTAGTATTATATAATGGCTAATATAATATAAATTAATGGGATGATTGTCATTATGGATCATTGGGTTATGGTTTTTCATGAGGAAACTATTCACTTTATTTATAGTTTTCTCATTCATCTTGGATATAAATAATTTATGAATGAACTTGATATATAGTCTCCCTCTCAATTCAAAAAATTATTTTGATATCTTTTTTTCTATTATGTTGAGATGCTTGAATAAATGTAGATTTTTTAAAGATGTATATTATTTAGATTTATCATAAATTATTTTATTATTTTTTAGTGATATAATTGTTTATATATTAATGGTATATGTTAGAGAGTTACTTTGTTTTGGTCATAATAGTTTTCTATATGTGTTTGGTTGGGATAATAAGTATGATTATGATGTTAGAGGAATCAATTACAATGACCAATAATTTCATTTAACCATTGCATTTGGATTTTTATAGTTGTAGGTTTCCACTGAGAGACAATGGAATGGTTGTGTGAGTATACATGAGATTTCAAATAAAAGGGGGTTTCACAAACAGTTATGGGTGTAACAGATTTATTGGTTGGATTCTTTAGAGGGTGATGTTATATTTTTTGTTAGTTTCAATAGTGGATTCATTTATAGGGTGGTGTATATTTCATAGAGTGGGTCATAAGATCGTGGAGATAGTTGTTTCACTATTTTGAGAATTTTTTCAATTCCAAACAAGAATAATTTTGGGTTATGATATGTAGAGTATTGAATATCACTTTTGGAGTAGGAGAAACCCTTTTTTATTAGAAGATACTATAATTTTTTTTACTCTTATTCATGGATATATTTATCTTAGGAATATAATTCACTAATTAATTTATGCATGTCATTGTGGGATTTGGTAATTAATTGAATGTGGTTAGGAGATTTTGATTAGTTTCCTATGGTTGTATATCCTTTAATAATCATATATTTCTAAACATAATATACCAGGTTGCTAATTTCATGGTTCTTCTATTATGGGTGCCATTATAACATCAAATATTATTGTAATTTGGATTCCTTTGAGTTACCATAATGATTTTATTGGATTTTCGGGGCATATTATACTATTTATAACTACTATATGGGTTCTATTAGTTAGATATAAAATTTATGGAGTTTATTAATTTTTGAAACATGTATATAATGTTTAGAATGAAATTATTTAAAGAAATTCCTTCAGTTTTTTAGTACAATCAAATGTCTCTATCCTATCATTAAATGAACATGTATATATATGACATTAATAAAAATTTCATTACACATAAAATTATAATAAATTCAATGATTTCTCCAAAACCTAGGTTTATTTGAGTGTTTTGCTTAGAGAACATTGAGTGGACATTAAATTTCATTTGACATTAGCTTCAATATATAGAGCATTTTTTACTCTAGGATAATTTAACTTCTACTCTATTGGAATATTTTACTATATTTCTTCTTAGAGAGATAAAATATGGTAGTTTTTCATCACTTTTAATGGCCACAAGTAATATATTTGACGTCGGGTTTATATGATCGTCGTCACTATAGTTTTTCTCAAATGAGTTTTCATTATGACCATAAATATCACATTATAATTAAAAAAATATTTTTTGAATCATATGATAAATTATGGGACTAAATGATTTTATTACATGATTTTGGAAAAGATATAGAAGGGTCAGGAAATAATTATTACAGTTTGAGGTGATGTACCCAAGGAGTTGATAATATTTTTTAATTATTCTCTACTAAGATTTATAATTTCAGGTGGCTTACGAGAAGTTTTATTTACTATTTGGATGTTTTTTGAGATTTCAGAAGATGTTCTTCTGTAAATTATATATGTTTTGTGTGTTATTAAAGATAATATATAATCATGTTTGGAGAAATATTTAAGGAAATTCATTAATCATAGACATCATTTCCCACTCCATTAGGAATATGATTATGGAAATCAATGGATGGGATAATAAATTTTAAACATAATTCCAATCTATTGTAAGGATGATTTTTAATCTATATAGTAATAATAATTAGATACATTCATCATTTGTGACTATGTATAATTTATTTTAAATTGGATATAGATATTCCTGAATCAATGTATACATCATTTCATCCAATGGATAATTTGAAAATGAACCCCATAAGCACTATCTACATTAATAACACATATATATATATATTGGAATATATATATATCATTGTATCTATTTATGAATATAGTAATAAACATTATTTTAGGTGTATGGAGTCTAAAAATTTAAATTTTTTAGAATATGAGAATTCTGGATAACTAAATCGTATATGTATAATCAAAATGTTCATGGAATAAAACATCACATTTTAAATTTTATTGATGATAATTAATTAATTAAATCAAAAAAATTTCCCATTATGCATATTTATCTTGCATGTAAAATCTTTTTACATAAAAATAGTTTCGAATTTCAATGTTGAATTTTTTGGAAGAATGAACATCAAACAATCACTCAAAAATTTAATGTGTGTTTATGATTTATTGATTTCCAATTTATATGAATAATTGAAACTGTAATGATAGTGTTTTAATATGAATTTTTTAGTTTTTTATGCCTAAGTCTATGATATATTATATTGTTTTTTGGTAGTAATCCATCCTTCCATGGGGTACAGAATGTTTACATCAATGTTCAATTATTTTAAATTGTGAATATGGGTAATATTGGATTTCATAAATAAGATTTTCTTAAATTATTTTTTAATAATAGATCTATTAAATTTTATTAAATTTTATTCTTTATTTCATATCATTTGAGGAAAAATGAATTATGGATAAATGTAAAACTGAAAAGGATACATTATGTTAATAAATAGCAGGTAATTTTATGAGATCTTGATGAAATGTTTTAAGATTACATAATTTGGAAAAAAGGTGTATTGAATCGTATGATTATGTTGATAGTTGTTTCATGTATGTTATATGGGAATTCTATTTTATTCATTATTTTAAATATATTATTTTCTATGATATCTTAATATTATTATTTATACTTTATATAAACAATGTGAGATGTTGTCAAGTAGTTATCTAACAATGTGATAAGAAGAGATATTTTTTCGCAATGATCCTAAAATACCATATATATCTCTTTACACTCAATTATTTTTTCAATCATATTGGTGTTTGAGAATAAAAAAGGAAATAAACCTATATTTTACATTAAATTAGAAAACTTTAAATTAATATACTAAAGGATCGTGAAATAATTTCACATTAATTTAGATATTAATTACAAATAACGTCATTTTCTTATGTTGAATAATTTATTTCTGGTGAGACTAACCATCCATAGTAGTAAATTGAATTCCCATGAATGGTCGAAACCCTGAAAAAAAATATTATGTTCTTTAATGATTAATTTTTTAAATGTTTGAGTGAGTCATATAATTTATATATGATTGAATAAAAATTTATGAGTCTAACATTGATGATTTATGTTGAAGGAAATTATAGAAACCAATCTATAATAATTTCTCTCTCATTTCTCATCAAGAATCATAAACCAAAAAACATCATCCTATAATAAACCAATATTCCACTATTATATTAATGTTGGTTCTATAAATGTGTAATCCAAATTCAATGAATAATAATGGAGATCCTTCTTGTGATGAAAACAACATCCATTTTTAATATAAGTTTATGTTTATCAATAATTTATCTCATGGAATAGAAGTTATATATGTTTTTGATGTTATTTTTTTCAACTATTGGAATAATGAACTAATGATTATTGGAAATTAATGTAATATATTTGTTAATTTTAATCGAAAAATCTATTTGAAAATTTTTCAGCAACATTCTACAAATATTTTATGCGACCAATATCAACCAAAAATTTTATGAGACAAGATATAATGTTTCTATAATGTAATTTAGAATTTAAAGGATTCCAAATAAATAATTTAACAAAGATATTTTTAAGAAATAATTATAATAGAGTAATATACCATTGAATATAATTTTATAATTTTAAATAAAAT
This sequence comes from Viscum album, assembly GCA_963277665.1. Lineage (NCBI taxonomy): Eukaryota > Viridiplantae > Streptophyta > Magnoliopsida > Santalales > Viscaceae > Viscum > Viscum album. The sequence continues at coordinate 1,461,583,253 of OY728142.1, forward strand.
TATAATCAATATTCAAGGATTTAGTGAAAATTATAAAGAATTAATTAATTTTCAAAGAACTCTATAGAAATGTTTCAAACAGTTTTTAACCACTATTCATAGATCTGAATGATATATAAGGAATAATAATTAATTAAAATAATAATATTCACATTCCCTAGGATTTGATAAAGCTTCCAAATCTAAATAAGAATGTTAAAGATAAAATAACCTTTAAGTAAATGATAAATAAGAAAATTAATAAAATATTAATGATACAGATTTAGGTAAATATAGAAATGAAGATTATAATGAGGAATAAAAACTATTATATTCCCCGTTATCGAAGAGGATATAAAAAATATGGGAGAAAATAAGTGAAAATTTAAATTTAAATTATACACATGTAATGGATGTGGGAATTTTTATTTAAATTATCCAAAGAATGAATAGGATCTTCGAAATAAGGAAAAAATGTGACCGCATAAAATAATATTTTTGGGAGTCAAAAAATAAATCCCACAATGGTGCCATAAAGAATATATTATCTATATGATGTTGAAAAAATATAATTAGGAAATAAAGATATGATTATTATTCATATAATAATGAATATAGTGAATTTTTTTTCTATTTACATGGTTCATGATGAAATTGGATTGAATAATTCATGTATTTTAGATGATGGTCCTGTAATAAATGATATTGAAGATACGATGAATGATTCATTAGAATAGTTTTAATTCTATAAAATAAATATACTAAATGAAATATATATTAATTATAATGTTTTTTATATGTTAAATGAAAATTATTTTTGATGAAAACCTATTTTTAAGAATAAATTAACATTTATAATAATTATGTTATTATTTAATAAATGTATATCCATAAATTATTCTTGATTAGGATATATAATTTTATATATTAAAGAAATTGTTATTCATATTCATCCTAAAAAATTTAATGGATTTTTTATAACAGGCATATTCCAATAATTGATTTTTATTTAGGATTGGTTTTGATATAAAACATGTTCTCAAACATAATATTGTCTATTAAAAACTCATGTAACTACATTATACCCTCTCATTTAATTAATTTAAACCATGAAATCTGATTGTGATCTTGGTAATATATTTATTGACACACAAAAATATCTTTATAGAAATCTCACATTCTAAAAAAGATGAACAAAACATTTATTAGAAAATAGAGTATGTGATATGTGAAGGTACCCAAAAAAATAATTTTCCATATTAGGGAACATTAGTTGGAAGATAAGATATAAATATAATATAAAAAAAATAACACAGAATAAGAAAATCAATATTGATGGATAACACTATTAGGGTAATGTCAATGGCCAAAAAATGATAAATATGCAATGGGTGAAAAGACAATCATTTCATTTTAAATTATCATTATATGAAAAAATGAGCATTTTATCATATATTTCTATAGTTAACCAAATATTTTACCATATTTTCTAGGAAGAAAAATTAATTTTTCATTAATGACCCGCATAATTTCACCATTTAAAAAATTCCCACTACAATCTCTTTTTTTTATCAAAATGAAGAGAACTAAAGTTTAGTTTTTACGAAAAAAGCACTATAATAACCCTTAAACATATTTGATAACCAACATAATAGTAAAAAGTTACTAATCATGTATTTTATAAATCAAAAATGGTTTTTATAAAGTATTATATTACCCAATATTAATAAATAATAACACATAAATCTCAAAAGATCAAAAATTACAAAAAGTTAAAAATAGATAATTCCTTAAATAAATAACCCTATAACCCAAATAATTTTTATAACCTCAACATTAAGAAATAGTAACTCCTAAAAGGAATTATAATACCCTTTACCTTTCACATCAACCAATAAATTTACATTCTATTAAAAAATAACATTTATAATAATCCTAAAACTTATGTATACCTGTATTTAATAAAACGACTCCAAAATTATTATTAATCACCAATAAATAAAAACTTTTGTAATTTTTTTCACATAATATATTTAACAATGGTAAAATCAATCCTATAAATAACAAATAGTGGTTTCCAGGATTTTAAACATAATATTGTTATTATACATACACTCCAAAGAATCTTTAGGGTTATCCCAACATTAAAACCATATTAAGGGTTATCAATACCTCAATAATGTGTTTTTAAAAATATAAAATTCTCACTAAATCACATTTATAGTTTACTAGTACCATTCAACATATGTTTTATATAGATAAAAACAACATTGAAACCGTCCCACTATGTTTAATGATTATTACATCAATATATTCATTAAAATGCTACTTCTAAAACATAATTATCATGTTTTATCACAAAAACACTCCATTAATTAATCTCAAAAGATATTTTTAGAAAAATACCATCCTTAGTATATTATTAAATCCATGGATTTGGGAATTGACTAAGATAATTAAAATATTCTATACACATAATAAATTAAACTAGAAATTTTGACCTAAGATGTAATTTATTCACTTCCATCATACTCATGATTTTTTATGGTAACTAACTACTATATTCATTATTTTCATGAAATCAAAGACCTTCAAGTTACTTTGTAGATATTTCCTTTATGAAGATTTCTATAATTTTACACACATTAAAATTTATCTACATTCTTTTATAATATTTTTCTAATAAACCTCCCTAAGACATATACCTACCGCCGCAAATCATTTTTTATATTTTCTGAAAGATGGTTTAAGGGTTTCCGGGACCCATTACAGAACATCACCATACCCATTACCTTGCAACCAAAGAGCCTAACAACCATATGATTTCAAATTTCAGAAAACCAAATCCATAATCCGCAACGCCAGTCACACCTTGAGCTGCACACCCCGCATCATGCGTCGATCATTGAACCACGCTTTCCTGACCTACGCCACCTCGCTCCATGACCAACCTTGGCAGACACATCACATCAATCAGACAAATCTTTATCCACTGGCCCACCGAAGAACTTCTCTGGCATCTGTCTTCATCCTCACCAACGATGAACACCATCACACGCCACCCTTCACCAATGATGGGATCGTCCGTCATATTCATCTCCAAAAACACCATCAAACACCAAAACAAACAGCTAGACCATTAAAAAACTTTGTTGTTCATCGTTGGCAAGAACTCCTCAGACTTCACCATCATAGGTTCAAAGATTCACAGAAAGCTTCAAGACTATCCATGGCACACTCACCGCAGGAAACGACCCCCATGGGACTCACCACAGGACTCCCCGCACTACCGAGAAGGGCCCCAGAACGCTCCGAAGAGTATGCCAAAGAAAACGGTCTTACGCCTGTAGGTCCGAACCAGGAGTGCCGTAGAGGCATGTAGTGAAACACCACAGGGAGAATCGCAACACCGCTGTGGAGGGCACTAGAGGCCTCTGAATAAAATCCTCCACAAGGAGGGGACAAAGACAGGATGACCCCAATCGTAGAAGTCCTTCAATGACAAATGAAAACCCCAAGAGGCATAATTCACCACATAAAAACATCACAAGGAAATAGAAGACAAAGACCTCCCCTCCCCGTGCCACTCCAGATCCATCGTCATCCTTCGAAGGAAATGAATCTCGTCCGCCTGTTGACCGAGTCACAACAACACCTGAGCCGACCCAGCTGCCGAGACGATCCGCCGAGATGATCCGGAGAAGGAAACTCAGGAGGAAGAGGTCGTAGAGGTAAGGATCGAGAGATCGAAAGAAGCCCTAGTCACGACGAAAGGTGAGAGGAAATTCCATTCAGAGGCCCTGGGTTCCAAACTAGAAACATGACATATACCTACAATTCATTAATACCGTTGGACATTAAACTATGTTTCAGTTGTTAGTTTAATTTTTTGATATCTTATTTTTCACAATAAAAATATGTCTTACATGGGATCACATCATGTTAGGTATGTAATTTTTGAATTCATCACATTTCCCATCATATGGGTTTTTTCCTTAGTTCTTCATATTTTCATCCCTTGATAAGAATAAATGAAACAAATATGGATGATTAATTTTAAAAAATTAAATTACAAATGGGAATCCAATAATATTAATGGGATAATAGATAAATGAAATGATTTCCTTAATATGTGAATTTTCAGTAATTAATATATGTAATCATTGATTAATTTCCTAATAAATAATCATATAGTATTTTCCCCATAATATTGGTTTGTAATGATCATATCAACTTACTGAATCGTATCCCCAGTGAGTGTCCAGCTAGATTTGCATCAAGGCTCCTTTTCATGAAATAGTTCTCATTCAAACCCAGTTCAATATGGTGTTCTTAGGGTATACACCCCTTGGTACAGTTGTTCATGATCCACAAGACATTGTGGAATATTTAAAAGGTTATATTATATTGGAATCCAAATAATCTATAATTTCACAAAAAAATTGGATGTTTTCTTATGTTTATTCATATACTATCCAAAAAGGTAGACATACTTTTCATACCAATAGTGAATTCCATTAACTTTTTTATACATTAATTTATGATTTATTACATTATAGTACAAATAATATATCCCATAAGTTGAAAAGGGTAGTGTTTTGGGTAATTATGTACATAACACAACAACATGATACATTGATACAAAAAGATTATTGAAAATATCTATAAATTTTTTCTAAATTTCCATAGCTTTTAAATCTACACATGAAAAGCAATTCAAATACATCAGAAATGTGTGTACTATAAATACCATTAAAGAATAAAAAAATTACAAGAATATACTATTAAATTTTAATGAATATGAATTTTAATTGAATATAAAATAAGATATAATCAAATATATGAATAGAGAGTCTTGATATTACATGATATCATAAAACAAACATGGATCTCAAGATGTGACATTAAAAATGACATCATAATCATAAGTCCAGTTTAACACCCCAAAAATCATAACATTATATTATTCATAAAACCTCTCATACACCATACCTGGAATTTCCTTAGAATAAAAAAATACCCAATCCATTGGAGCACAATCTTGTCACACTAATCACAATCAGATCATGTAAATGAAAAAGATTTCCTCATATATCATATAAAATAAGAACTAATTTTTTAATATTTATTCCCATAAATAATTATTCGTTGTTAAATAAATGTTTGTCCCAAATAAATCATGTATTTATATACCTATGTGAATTCCCTTGACTGTAAATGGGTATGAGAATACACTTCCAAAATTATTAGCATCGAAAATCACAATGAAATTTTAATAACATAATGAAAGTAAATAAGGATTTATAAAATTTTTTATTGAGAGAGAAAGCTTTGTCTAATCAAATTTATATTGATATATGGTGTGACATATATTCTGTAATATATTACAACAGTGAAAATTTGGCATTTAAAATGTATAATATCATCAGGGTGCATGAATAACAAATTGGCATGGGAAAATAGTAGGATAAAATTGGCAGTAAAATGGTTGTATATAATTAAACATGGATTTTTTATGGAGCGTGAAATGTATCACTAATAACATTTAAATTATATGTAAATTAATAGCTATGTAGAATATGATATCTTATCAATATTAATTTAATGAATAAATCATTTACATAAATAATGTTCTTGAATTTAGAGGATAAAGAGATGATATATTAATAAATTTTTGAATAATATTTTCATTGGTAAATTCAATAATTATAGGGAAAACGATATTCAATTTTTATTATATATTTTTTAATCGATTTTTATATTTTTAAATTCATTAAAAATAACCAATAGGTACTCATATGGATAAATACAAAGATGATTTTTGAATGAAAAATATGTTAGGGAAATACCATGCTAAATTGCAGTGTACTATCGGATTAGCTAAGGTATATAAATAGTGGTGATAAATTACATATAATTATAATAAAATATATTCGATAATAATTTAATAATTATAAATGAAACAAAACAAAACTAATTTAGAATAAAAATGAAAATGATAAATAATTTTCATTAATGGAAAATAGGAGAGAGAGGTCCCTTACCTTGAAACGGTGATTCTGAAATATTCTGGGGAGTTGGAGTAGATATTTAAGATAATATGGAGAACTATATAGAGGTTAGGTCAAATTAAATTTTTATTCTATGTTTCTTGTGAAATGAGGAACTGGAGATAGTGAGGGTTTATTTAGGAAAAGGGAGGGAAGTTCTTTAACAGTTTCAAAACATAGGTTTTGGACTCTATAAATTATATAATCAAAACAAAAAATCATCCATTTTGATGTCCCTTTTTTTCATCTGAATAAGAGTTGTATTAATTATTTAATTAGGGGATGAGAAAAATCATTAAAATTTTAAAATCTGTCATTTTGGAAGCATGTCAAGTTGACAATGAAATAATTTAATGAGCTAAAATAATAATTTAGGACTTGGAGGATTAATAATGGATTATTAAATTAATAAAATAAAATAAAATTAAAATTAATTTTAAAGGTAAGAGTAATATTTCTTCTTGGATACCATTAATATTGTTAAACACAACACTTTTGGTATATTATGATTTAAGAATACAAACAATATTTTATATCGTATTTTATTTCTTCTAAAACATCTTATTGTGACAAAAAATTATGAAAAATTAACCATTGTATATTATTGATTTGATTATTCTATAATTAATATATATTTTCTCAATATAATTATCAAAATATTTGAATTTTGACATTTAAAAGAAAAATCAATATTCTTTGGGAAATTGAGTTTTTTGACAATAATAGTTTTCAAATACCTATAAAAATAACCATATCATTCATAAAAATTATATTATCATTTATAATTAGAAAATATTAATTAATTTTTTAATTTAAATATAATATAATTTTGTTAAACAATTCATGAATTCAGAAAATGTACTTTACCAATTGAAATTTTAAATTACACAAAAATACAATTTCAGTTTTGTCATATTAAAACATTTTTTTATCAAACTATTTCCTTAATCGTCTATTAAGAAAAAATAAAAATGAATAATATATTTATTATTTCATTGAAAATGAAATATAAATATTCATAATATTAGGGAGATCATTATTTTAGCTATAAAATTATCATTACATTCATTTTACACATAATTAACATATTTTACTTTTCTCTCAGTAATAAATATATACTATGTTTATTATTCATATTATCTAAAACATTAAGCTAACTATTATACATAATATTAATTATGAGGATTATAAATATGAAACCCCTTATTGAATTTTTAATTCACACAACTGGATGAATTTAATTTATTGAAATACATGTACGCATGATGCAAAACTATTTTTCAAAATGCATTTTTTCATGGAGAGGATGACTATAATTTATCTCCATAATTATAAATATTAATTATAAGTATTAAATATATTAATTTAAGAAATTTAATAATTACATATTATTTATGTCATTATACACTAGGGGTAATTATTAATTTATTACTATGGAGAAACATTTTAATTTTTTAATAGTTTATATTTAAAACCATTTTGAAGAAAAAAAATAAACATATTCTTAAATGCATTGAATAGATGACTAAAGGAAACTAATTTTATTTAATATAACTAAATAATTATTATAATAGTTTTAAATCAAATTGAAATAATAATGGTAATTTAAAATTTCCAATTTTATTAGAAGAAATGATAGTTTTAAACAAATGTGTATTTTCTATTATTCTCTAATATATCTTCATTTTCATAAAAGTCCTAAAATAACACAACAAATTAATTTTGATTCGAGGATAAAAAATGGAGTTCATTTTATAAAATATTTTTTTACCTTTATTATAGATTAGTTTTTTATTCAAAATAAAAATAAAAAATATTTTCATTGAAAATATATTTATAAATAATAAATGAAATTTCTAAAAATTGAGTAATTAGTTATTATTAATGTATTACCACATTTATGTTTATTAGTATGTATATATTTTTATAAAACATAATATAGTCAATATTATTCATATCCAAAAACTTCAATTGCTACTTTATAATATTCTTATTTAAATAATTATAGTTTTTTTTGAATTCAGTGTCATGTATCACAAAAACTACTGACCATAACATCTCATTAGAAAACTCGGTGAATTAAATTGTTCACAAATTTAATAAACAGTTTCATCATAATATGAAAAGGATCCCGAAGTGAAATGTTTTTACACTTGAGAATAAATTTTTATAAAATCCTCATTGTAAAAATGTTTTATAAGACAACTTCATAAAAATAATGAAAGAAAAGTACATAGGTCATTAAATAACTGGGATTCCATATAGGAGAGAGTTAATTAGAAGTGAAAATATAGAAGTGGTAGAAAAAAATTACAACCACGAACCAATGGACAGTGTAATAGAACATGATTAGGAGAATGTTACAGGACACAAAAATATAGATCATGGATGGGTGAAAAATCCATCAGATGAATATAAATGTTTAAAATATGAAAAAAAAATTATTTAGGATTATTTTCCTAGAGGTAAGGTATTAATTAACTATCTAGAATATTGAAACGATATAATGTAAATTTATAAGAAGTATAATTTCACACCTTAATAAATTTACACATCAATATCCATGTTCTTTCCAATTAAGAGAACATAATATGACAATTTTATTCCTAATCCACTAAAATAATTTCTTAAAAAATCACAATATCAACCAATGATTAAATATATATTCTAATAATCTTTAATAAATCCATAATGGTTATCTTAAATTAATAAAAAACTAAACATGAATAAACCTTAACATATTAATCTACAAAATTAAAAATAATAAATCATTTCAAACATATAAAATTACTCAAACAAATACCCATATATCCCAATTAAAAATTGTAACATCAGTAGTAAAGAATGTTTTGACCTCAATAGTGGTCTCATACCCTTCAACATACACATACTAAATCATATTATTAACCATCTCAAAAATCACACATTATTTTTAACAATGTTAGTATATGTACATAATCCATAAAAAAATCTCCCAAAATATCAATAATCACATAAAAATAAAAAAATTGATCTTGTAATATGTTTCCCAAAATACCCTTAATCCTGATAAAATTCAATCACAATATTAATAAAAAGTGGTATTATTGAATTTAAATTGTAAATTATCCTTATACCTCCCATCCCATGACTCTATATATTTTTTATAAAATTACACTCATATTATGGGTTAAAAATCTTTAAATTATATCTTTCTAAAGAAGTAACATAATCACTAAATCACTTGTATATGTTATTAGTTATATTTCACATATTCTTGGAATCTATTAAGAAAATATACTATGAAACAATCATTATATGATTCATGAATCTTATATCTGATATTTATTTGATGATTATTTTACACAATTAATTATTGAAATATTTGAATTTATAATTTCAAAAAAACAACATATATTTAGAAATGATAGTTTTTTTTCAATAACATTATTTGATTCGTTATAACAATTAAAATTGACATAATCAACATTTTATTATCATTTATTATTAAAAATAAAACATAATAGTATTATTTTACTAAAATACAATTCTTTAAATACTGTTGAATTCACTAAAATTAAGGTTTAAATTGAAATTAAAATATACCCAAAAGTACGATTTGTGTTTTTTTGTATTAAATATAAATTTTTTCAATATCATTACTTAAAAATTTATATATTGAAAACTATAAGGAATAAATATAATATATTTTTAATGAAAAGAAATATAGTTATTCATACTATTAGGTTTAACTTTATTTATCCTTGAAAAATAATAATTATTAAACTTTTACAAACAATGAAGCAATATTAATTTTAAAATAGTAATATATATTTACAATTATTATATTCATTTTTTCCAAAAAATATGTTGACCTCATTAACTATTATTAATTTTTAAGATAGTAAATAGGGAATCTATTTTATTAAATTCAATTCACATAGTGGAGGAATATTATTTAATATAAAATTGTCAAGTGTGTGGAAAATTGGATTACCGAAAATATGAATTTCTTCAAGGGAAATGATGATTTTACATTGAATATATAACTAGTATTATTCACTATATAAATTTGAATTAATAATTTTAAACACATAATATAACGACCCATACATTACATACATGGTTAATACTTCAAAATTGAAGCATACTTTTTACAACATATAAAAAAACATTAAAGGACCGTATAGGTATATTGTCTTTAGAAACTAGGAAACATAAAAAACTGGTTCATAAAGCATCTACACTATCTCCCCTTTATTTCATCATATCTATAGTCCCTTTTTGGAATATCTTACTTAATACCCTTCTTCCTTACCTGGGGAAAGAAAAAATACAAAAGGGTGAGCTCAAATGCTCAGTAAGGGTAAACAAAAGAAATATCAATTACATCAAATTCATAAGAACATAACATTTTGAAAATCTTACCCTGCAAAAGAGATCATAATTTCATAACATGGGATAAATCATGGTAGTGAAATATAGACCCAATAATCCTAACACAAAACATGAAACTTTGTGGAATACACATATAATCATATAGAATCATTTCATATTAGTCAAGACTCATTGCCAAAACTATGTTAGTGGACAAATTTCATTTCTGAACCAAGTTCACTCCTCGTTTCAGTCCCGTTTCACTGAACTGGTTTAACCTACCGGTCCAGCCATGTCCATATCATGAGATATAAAATCATTACCCAATGAATTGGATGGAGATATAGGTCCCACCCATCTCATAATTATACCATTCTTATGTGTGCCACAAAATCATAAATCATACATCATTGCATAACCCATGTAATAAAAATTGGATTCTTAAACATCTTGACATCATAAAACAATTCATATAAGATAAAGGAATTCATAAAAATAATTCCAGCACAACATAATCAAATCAATGTAATAATAGGGATAGAAATAGAACCCTATATTATCTTAGATGAAAAATAATTTTGATAAAAAAAACTTGAACACCATTCTTGAGGAAAATATCTTTTCTATTTCAAAAACATTGTTCCTTTCTTAACATGTCATACAATTTTAAACTAAATGAAGTTGATTAATAATAAAAAGGAAAACATGTAAAGGAATATTCTTGGAAATAATGTTTTAAAAATCTATTCATTCCGTATAAGTTAAAAAAACATTCATCTCGTACTTTTTTGTCGGAAAAGTCAAAAAGTACTTCGTACGAAAAATGAAAAAAGATTTCTTTAATATCCATTACTAAAAACTAACCGAAGGGTAAAATTGTATTTAAACAATTTTAGGTGGATGGAAACAATATTACATATTTATGGAACATGGATGTGGATGATAAAATACACCCCATTATATACCAAAGTATATACAATCTCGGATAAAAATGAGATTGTGATATTTCCCCTTTCCTTAGGTCTGATTTGCTTCGTAAGTATCCGAACCTCCTGTATAATGATTTAAATAATGTTATTGACTTATTCCAGAATCATACTTATTGTTATCATATCATATATGGTCATATTCTTAGCATCTTATTAGTAATATTTCATTATTACTTGTTATTCGGGTGTTTATTACTTTTTGGTCTTATGCATGTTTTGTCGGATAAATTATTATTCTTCTCTTTAGGTTATAGATACCTCATTTAAAGAATGGTATTACTGTACTATATATCATATTTACTCATTCAATCCGTTTATATAATCATTATTCAATGAAGATCATGTAGAACGAATCACATCACATCGTGGAGACGGTATTCCGTACGTACGCATGAGCGATGATATCGTTCCCATGATCGTGATATTGTATTGGAGTGTATTTATACTATTTCAGGATCAATACCACTTTACAATAATCATATATAGTTATTTATTTTCACCATTATACCCATACAAGTTAGGTGGTGATGGAAAATAGATTACAGCACGGTGTGGAGACGGTATTCAGTACGTACGTACGCGCGGTCATTTTGTTTTCCGTCGGATGGATAATAGGTGAAATAGGGTTGTTTCATATTTATAATAACATATCAGTATATTAGGGATGCTGATGTTACTACCACATAATTAAACAACTAAATAAGAGGGAGTAGAAGAATAATGGAACATGAAGAAAACGGTAGAAGGTATTACCTCTTTCTCAAAGTTCCTCCTTTAATCTTTCTCTTAAAGCTCTATAGTTGGTCGTTTGATAAGACCAGTACCTCTAGTAGGTTTCAAAGGAAGTGGGAAAGTAAAATGGGTAGGTTTCGGCCAAACATGAAGGCTCAAATTGGAGTGAGGAAGAGAGGTATGAGGTGCCTTTATAAGGGAGGAGAGGGGCACCTTTGGAAAGTGTTGAAATATTATTTTATTATAATCGTATCATCGGTTTCAAAAGGTCCAAAAATAATTAAAGATGAATATAAGATGACTCATGGTCGAAATAAAATCATCCAATCAGAATTGGACATGTTTTGGAAAATATTTTAATCATTATAATCTTATTTATTTAAATCATTTATTAATGATGTAAATACTTCATCATTATTGTGTCATAAATAATTTAATTTATATGGTGTCTAAAAACTATATAAAAAATATCATTATATAGGAAATCTTTTTAGCTTTCAAATGAATATATATAGTCGAAAATATAATTTATATAACCCCTTATAAAAATTAATTACTATGATTTTTGTTAATGTCAATTTTTTCCTTTACATTAAATTAATTAATCCAAATTGTCATTGTCACTACCAAGTTGCTCAATGGGGTCCCAAAATCGACCCAAGTATGCCCATGGTCGGCCAATACTCATCCAATAAGGTTAGGACAAGTTTCAAGGTAATTTTTTATTATTATAATATTCTTTTAATCTTGAATTACCCTATTTACCTTTAACCGTAGTAAATAAAAAAATTATCGTAGTTACTATTCATAATATCAAAAAAAGTAACCTATTAACCTAATATGGAACCACTAATTCCAAATATGGAATCCATATTTAAAAAATTCAAAACACAGAAGTTGTAGTAATTAATTTAAAATTAATCCCGTTGTTAAGCAAATGGGTTTTAAAAGTTAAAACATTTCCAAAGATTGAAATGTTTTTACCTATGAATTCAATGTAAAATTAATGCTAATGACATAAATTATATTAAATGGTAAAAATATATTCTATTTATACTTTAAAAACATTAAATATTATAATTTAACCATATAAATTATTGCGATGAAAAAAATTGTTTTTAATTAAAATATAGCGTGTTTTTATTATTCATTAAAATATGAACGTTATCAGAATAATATGAAAATTTTATCCAAAATAATTTTTATATCATGATTCTAAAGAAGAAATTTATTTTGTAAAATTTAACTTATTAGCTTGTCAATAACTATATTTAATGTGCATGCACCATCAAAAGGCGGTAAAACTGCATTTTTTGTAAAATACTTCTTTTATCCAAAAAAATGATTTTGTTTTCATGCTTTATTCTAGAAAATGTATAAGATGAATTAAAATGTTATAAAATTAAAAATTCAGTTAATACTATTCATAACCGCTAATATTATAATATATCTTTGTTTAGTGAAACTCGGTATTGCGTACACCGCAATCTATAGAGGAAGACCATGATTGTGTGTAAAGCAAACCAAGCTAGTGTTGTGTGTAATAAAAGATTCATTTGATAATTTATATAACATAAAAACAAAATATTTCTCATAAAAGTCTCGTGTGTTACATTCTACCCCCCCTAAAATGAATTTCTCCCCCGAAATTCGTCACTTCGTAACAAACAGATGAGAATACCTCCCCCTCGTCATATCCTCAAGTTCCCATGTAGATTATTCTAATTGGTGGTTCCTCCATAAAACTTTCCCCAAGCGAGTGTTCTTGTTCCCTAGGACTTTTTCGCTACGATCCAGAATCTCTATCGGCAGTTCTTCATAAGAAACTTCTTGTTCCAGCGGTACAACATCTTAGTTGAGTACATATGAAGAATCAGGTATGTACTTTCTCAAGAGAGATACATAGAACACATTGTGGACTTGAGAGAGATTCGGTGGAAGCACCAATCGGTAAGCTGCCTTCCCAACACGATCCATAATTTCAAAAGGACCGATATATCTAGGGCCCAACTTTCCCTTCTTTCCAAATCTCATGACCCTCTTCCGGGGAGATATTCGTAAGAACAGTTTATCACCCACTTTAAACTCTAGGTCTTTTCTTCGGTTGTCTGTATAACATTTCTACCGACTCTGAGCTGCTATTATGTGTTGTTGAATAGATTTGACCTTTTCTTCCATTTCATCAACGTAATCAGGTCCTCATAGCTTTCTTTCCCCAACATCATCCCAACATGTTTGAGTCCTGCATTTCTTTCCATACACAGCATCATAAGGATCCATCTGAATGCTATAGTGAAAGCTATTATTCTAAAAAAATTCCACCAAAGTTAGGTGTTTATCCCAACCACCTTTGAAATCTATAGAGCAATCTCTCAACATATCTTCTAGAGTTTGAATTGTCTTCTCAGACAGACCATCTGTCTGAGGATGATAAGTAGTGCTGAAACTCAACTCTGTATCTAGAGTATGCTGAAGACTTTTCCAGAACATTGAGGTAATCCTCGGATCCCAATCAGATATAATAGAAAGTGGTACTCCATGCAATCTTACCACTTCCTTTACATATATCATGGAAAGCTTATCTATAGAGAAATCCTCTCTAATAGAAATTAAGTGTGCAGACATTGTAAGACGATCAACTTTGACCCAGATAGCATTATTGCCTTTGGATGTTTTAGGAAGTCCAGTGACAATTCCATAGTGATGTTTTCCCATTTCCATTCGGGTATGGGTAATGGTTGTAACATTCCCTTAGACTTCTGTCTCTCAGCTTTAACTTGCTGACAAACCAAGCATCGAGAGAAATATTCAGCAACATCTCTGTTCATGCCATCCCACCAGAAGTACTCTTTTAGGTCCCTATACATCTTCATGCTTCCAGGATGAATAGAGAATGAAGAACTATGAGCCTCATCCAGTATCTCCTTCTTTAATTCGAGGATGGGAGGAACAGAAACCCGATTCCTGAACTTTATTATCCCATCACAATCAATGTTTAATTCATGAACATTTCTCACCTTCTTTTGTAACTCGACATCTTCTTTCTGCGCCTCTTTAATCTGTACATGTATAGATAGTTGAAAATTTATTTGAGAAAGATACGATTTTTCCCCTTCCATTATAATTCCATGATCCATCTATCCATAAATATTGGTTCTTTTTTTATCCTCATCATGGATAAGCTAGCATGGTCTTGTCGACTTAATGCGTCTGCTACCTTGTTTGCTTTCCCAGGGTGGTAATGGATTGAGCAGTCGTAATCCTTAATCAGCTCCAACCATCTTCTTTGATGCATATTCATCTCCTTTTGTGTGAAAATATACTTTAAAATTTTATGATCTGTATAAATATCACACATTTTACCATAAAGGTAATGCCTCTAAATATTTAATGCAATGATTACCGCAGCTAACTCCAAATCATGAGTTGGGTAATTTTTCTCAAGTATTTTCAACTATCGTGAGGCATAAGCTATCACCATATCATTTTTCATGAGAACACATCCCAGTCCCTTCTTGGATGAATCACTATAGATCACAAACCTTTCTCCATTGCAAGGTAGTGTGAGCACAGGTGCACTGACTAACCTTCTTTTTAGCTCTTTGAAATTTTCTTCACATTCCACCGTCCAAAAAACTTAACTCCTTTTCGAGTCAACTTGGTGAGTGGGTTAGATAACCTTGAAAAATATTTCACAAAACTTCGGTAATATCCAGCCAAACCAAGAAAACTTTGGATCTCAGTTACTGTTGTTGGTATCGACCGTCTTTTGATAACCTCTGTTTTTGCTGGATCCACAGATATCCCCTCTTTTGAGATTATGTGACCAAAAAATGCAACTTTTTGAAGCCAAAATTCACACTTGGTAAATTTGTCATAAATCATCTCCTTTGTTAGGGTCTTTAATACAATTCTCAAGTGATCTTCATGTTCTTCCTATATCTTTGAATAGTCAAGAATATCATCTATAAAGACTACCACAAACTGATCCAGATAGTCTCTAAAGACTCTATTCATCAGATCAAATGGCATCACTATAAATTCATAGTGTCCATACCTTGTACAGAAAGACGTCTTTGGTATATCCTCCCTTTTGACCCTTAATTGATGATACCCTAAATGAAGATCAATCTTGGAAAAGTATTGAGATCCGCGCAGTTGGATAAATAGGTCATCAATGCATGGGAGAGGATATTTTTTCTTGATAGTGATCTTGTTAAGTTCTCAAAAATCAATGCAGAGTCTCATTGATCCATCTTTCTTCTTAACAAACAAAATAGGTGCTCCCCAAGGTGACGCACAAGGGCGTATGAATCCTTTATCAAGATTCTCATGGAGTTGCTTCTTCAATTCCTGAAACTCAATTGGGGACATTCTATAAGGTGTCTTTGAAATAGGCAAAGCAACCGGTACGAGTTCTATTGAAAACTCAACTTCACGATTTGGTGGAAGACCTCGAAATTCCTCTGGAAATACATCTCCAAACTCCCGTACAATGGGCATATTCTTAATCGTGAGTTTGTCACCAACCATTTGAGATAAATAAACTTCATTTAGTGGAATCCTGACGCATAAGATGGAAGAGATTTCCACTGGAAGTATGCGTTCATCCTTTCATCGATAGATGATCATAGATTGATCTGGAATATGAAATGTGACTTCCCACTTTTGGAAATTGATATGAGCTCCATATAAAAAATTCAATCCATGCCTAGAATCACATCAAATTTCACTATAGGAGGGACCACAAGATATGCAGGAAGCACTTTCCAACAGACATCAATCGGAGAAGAATTGTAAACTTTTGATGCGACTGTTGTGCCATTAGGAGTTGTCACAGCCACCTCAACATCTAATTTTTGAGGTAATACGGTGATACCCATAGAAAATTCTTCAGAAATAAAAGAGTTGGTGGATACAGAATAAAATAAAACATTTTCTACTTTAGAGTGGATGGTAAGTGTACCTCTCACCACATCGTTGTCATACTCCACATCACCGATAGTAATTGCATGTGACATTCCTTTGTCGTTGGCCTTAACAGTTTGTTGACGTTGATAATAATCATCGACCCTTGGATTTGGGCATTGATTGGCATAATTCCCCATCTCCTTGCACTTGAAACATTGAAGTGTATTAGGTTCATTATGTGCATCCCTTCCTTTGTTTGCATCATTATACATCTTCTTCCCATTATTTCCACATTCAATTTCCCTATGACCTTCTTTTCCACACTTATAACATTTTCTTGTCCGCTTAAGAAAATTTCCTCCATGTTTCTTTCCACACTTTGAGCATAAGGGAAAAATCATCTTCTTTTCAGTGTGGTCTTTAGATTTTCCTTTGAATTCCATTTTCCTCTTCTTATCAAACCCTTGTGACTGATGGGTTACACCAATCTCCATCTCAACCTTGAGAGCACATCGAACAATTTCTTCGTAGCTATTGAATTACCTTATTGATAACGCCCTTTGATGACTTGGTTTTAAGCCACTAAATAATCGATCGATCTTACTCTCAGGATGGATAATAATTCTGGAAGCGTACCTTGAAAGTCTTGTAAAATTTTCGTCGTAGGTACCAACAGATTCATCATCCTTTTTCTTCAGTTCAATAAACTCCTTCTCCATCTTTGATCGAAGAGTACGTGGGAAATACTTATTGAAAAATAAGTTCTTGAACTCGTCACATTCCATGCACTCAATTTCATCCCTTTGCCTCGTATTTTTAATAATATTCCACCATTGATCCGCATCACCTTCCAAATGATACACTGCTAAGATGTCTTTATCATGTTCAGAACATTGAAGAACTGAAAATATCTTTTCAGTGGTACTGATCCATTGTTCATCCACTAATGGATCAGAAGACCCGCAGAATGAAGGAGGACGCTGCCTCATGAAGGATTCAACAGAATGTCGCTCCTTCCTTTTCTCATTTGGAAGTCCTGCATGATTCATAGCTTGAGAAAGTTTGTTGAGCATGGCTACAAGATTTTTCATTCCATCTCCCATAAAGTTTGGTTGTTCAGGGGGACAATCATTGCATTGCTCTTCGCATTCCGCATTAACACAGTTTCTTCGGGTTCCAGCCATTGACTAAAACCGAGAAGAATAGTGTGATCAACACTAATTATAATAGAAAAACCACATAATCAAGAATAAAATTTCACACTTAAGGTCTTATCATTGGTTTTTCATGGCCATTTTTAAAACACTAAGATTGTATTCTATGCTTAGACATATCCAAAGGTTTCTTACTAAGGCTTTCACGTCCTAGTTTCCAAAGGTTGACTATACCTTTCCTCTGATACCAACTATAACGACCCATACTTTACATACATGGTTAATACATCAAAATTAAAGAATACTTATTAAAACATATGACAAAACCATGAAAGGACCATATAGGTATAGTGTGTTTAGAAACTGGGAAACATAAACAACTGGTTCATAAAGCATCTACATTGTCTCCCATTTATTTCATCATATCTATAGTCCCTTTTTGGCATATCTTACATAATACCCTTCTTCCTGACCAGGGGAATTAAAACATACAAAAGGGTGAGCTCAAATGCTCAGTAAGGGTAAACAAAATAAATATCAATTACATCAAATTCATAATAACATTACATTTTGAAATTATTACCCTACAAAAGAGATCATAATTTAATAACCTGGGATAAATCATGGTTGTCAAATGTAGTCCCAATAATCATAACGTAAAACATGAAACTTGGTGTCATACACACATAATCATATAGAATCATTTCTTATTAGTCAAGACTCATTTCCAAGACTCTCTTAGTGGACAAAGTCCATTTCTGAACCGAGTTCACTCCTCGTTTTAGTCTTGTTTCACTGAACCGATTTAACCTACCGTTCCAACCATGTTTATCTCATGAGATATAAAATCTTTACCCAATTAATTGGAGTGATATATTGGTCCCACCCATCTCATAATGATACCATTCTTATGTGTGCCACAAAATCATAAATCATACATCATTGAAAAAACCATGTAATAAAAATTGGATTCTTAAACATTGTGATATCATAAAAAAATTCATATAAGATAAAGGAATTCATAAATATAATTCCATCACAACATAATTAACTCAATGTAATAATAGGGATAGAAACATAACCCTATATTATCTTAGATGGGAAATAATTTTGATAAAAAAACATGAACTCCATTCTTGATTAAAATATCCTTTCTACTTCAAAAACATTTGTCCTTTCTTAACATGTGATACAATTTAAAACTAAATGAAGTTGATTAAAAATAAACATGAAAACTTGTAAAGGAATCATCTTTTAAATAATGTTTTACAAATCCATTCATGTTGTATAAGTTAAAAAAACATTCTTCTCGTACTTTTGTCGGAAAATTCAAAAATTACTTCGTACGAAAAATGAAAAAAGATTCCTTTCATATCATTTACTAAACACTCACCAAAGGGTAAAATTGGATTTAAATAACTGTATTTGGATGGAAACAATATTACATATTGAGTGAACATGTATGTGGATGATAAAATACACCCCAGTAAATACCAAAGTATAAACAATCTCTGATAAAAATGACATTGTGATATTTTCCATTACCTTAGGTCCGATTTTCTTCGTAAGTGTCTGAACCTCCTGTATAATGATTTAAATAATGTTATTGACTTATTCCAGAATCATAATTATTTTTTTGATATCATAAATGGTCATATTATTATCTTCATATTAGTAATATTTCATTATTACTTGTTATTCGGGTGTTTATTACTTTTTGTTCTTATGCGTGTTTTGTCGAATAAATTCTTATTCATATCTTTAGGATATAGATAACTCATTTCCAGAATGGTATTACTGTACTATATATCATATTTATTCATTCAATTCATTTATATAATCATTATGCAAAGGAGAAAATGTAGAACGAATCACATTACATCGTGGAGATAGTATTCCGTACGTACGCACGAGCGATGATATCGTTCCCATGATCGTGGAATTGTATTGGAGTGTATGTATACTATTTAAGAATCAATACCACTTTAAAATAATCATATATAGTTATTTATTTTCACCATTATACCCTTCCAAGTAAGGTGGTTATGTTAAATAGATTACACCACAACGTAGAGATGGTATTTCGTACATACGCACGCGCGGTGATTTCGTTTTCCATAGGTTGGATAAGAGGTGAAATAGGGTTGTTTCATATTTATAAGAACATATAAGTATATAAGGGATACTTATGTTATTACCTCATAATGAAACAACTAAAGAGGGAGTATAAGAAGAATGGAACTTGAAGAAAACGATAGAAGGCTCGAAATGCCTCTTTTAAACTTTCTCTTATGGCACTAGAGATGGTCTTTTGAGAAGCCCAGTACCTCTAGTAGGTTTATAAGGAAGTGGGGAAGTGAAATTGGCTGGGTTTGGCCGAGCTTGAAGCCTCAAATTGGTGTGAGGAAGTGAGGGAGGAGGTGCCTTTTATAAGGGAGGAGAGGGGCACCTTTGGAAAGTGTGGAAATATTATTTTGTTATAAACTTATATTCGGTTTCAAACGGTCCTAAAATCATTATAGATGAAGATAAGATGACTCATGGTCGAAATAAAATCATACAATCAGAATTGGACATGTTTTAGAAAATATTTTAATCATTATATTCTTATTTATTTAAATCATTTATTAATGAGGTAAATACTTCAACATTATTGTGTCATTAATAATTTAATTTATTTGGTGAATAAAAATTATAAAAAAATATCATTATGTACGAAATATTGTTATATTTCTAATGAATATTTATAGTCGAAAATATAATTTATATAACCCCTTATAAAAATTAATTAATAAAATATATTTGTTAATGTAAATTTTGTCATTACATTAAATTAATTAATCCAAATTGTCATTGTCACTACCAAGTGGCTCAATGGGGTCCCCAAATCGACCCAAGGATGCCCATGGTCGGAAAATACTTATCCAATAAGGTTAGGACAGGTTTCATGGAAATTTTGAATTATTATAATATTCTTTTAACCTTGAATTATCTTATTTCTCTTTAACCGTAGTAAAAAAAATTACCGTAGTTACTAGACATAATATAAAAAAAATGTAACATATTAACATAATTTGGACCCACTGATTCCAAATATTAAATTAATTTTTCATAATTGAAAACACAGAAGTTGCAGCAATTAATTTAAAATTAATCCCGTTGTTAAGCAAACGGGTTTTAAAAGTTAAAACATTGCCAAAGATTGAAATTTTTTAACTATGAATTCAATGTAAAATTAATGCTAATGACATACATTATATTAAATGGTAAAAATATATTCTATTTATACTTTAAAAAAAATTCAATATTATAATTTAACCATATAAATTATTGCGATGAAAAAAGTTGTTTCTAATTAAAATATAGTGGGTTTTTACTATTCATTAAAATATGAAAGTTATCAGAATAATATGAAAAATTTATCTAAATTAAATTTTTATATCCTGATTCTAAAGATAAATTTTATTTTGTCAAATTGAACTTATAAAATTGTCAAAAACTAGATTTAATGTGGTTGCGCCCTCAAAAGGTGGTAAAACTGCATTTTTTTAAAAATACTTCTTTTATCGAAAAAACTGATTTTGTTTTCATACATCATTCTAGAAAATGTATAACATGAATTAAAATGTTATAAAATTCAAAATTCAGTTAATACTATTCATAACGGCTAATATTATAATATATTGTTGTTTAGTGAAACTCGGTATTGCGTACGACCCAAGCTATCGAGGAAGACCACGATTGTGTGTAAAGCAAGCCAAGTTAGTGTTGTGTGTAGTGAAAGATTCCATTGATGATTTATATTACATAAAATCAAAATATTTTTCATAAAATTCTTGGGTGTTACACATAATATATAAAAATAATCTATCTCATTATCCATTAGTGGTTATTTTTAATTAGTATTATTCATGAAACATAATGCATTTTAATATAGTTTTCAAGGATAAATATAAACTAATTCTAAAATACATTATTAATATGATTTCAAAATATTTAATTAAATTATAAATAAATAATGATTAATTTAATTAAATTAAATAACCAAATAACACTTTAAATTTGAATAATTATCAAATGAAATGAGTGTTTTAATCAAATGGGTATTTTTTACTATTCATTGAGAATAACCACTTTTGAAAAATTTGAAAAAATCCACCCATTTTAATTTTTATATAATAATTAAAAAATGGTTTTTATTTTCTAGGAGTACAATTTTAAATTTTGTATAAATTTTTTATAATATTTTTTTCAGAAACGGTAACAAATATAATTTATCAAGAAAACATATCATTGTAAAATAATATGAAATTACTATAAATGATTTAATTTTGACTATAAATTTATGAATATGTTTATGTTGAGTAGAGAGTATATATTTATATTTTTCATATTGTATTTAATTATATAAAAACTAATTTTTTTAGGGATAGGTTATAATGTTCTAATTTTAATAAATTATATTGCGTATGGTGTTGTGTTCACATATGTTGTCAAACATGATACCCTCCAATAAAAACTCTTGGAATAATAATCTACAAATATGATCAACCACATGATTTTAAACTCCCTTCTTGTACTTGATCACAATGTTGAACCCATATAAGAGTATCGTCCATCTACAAATCGTGGATTACAATCATCATTCCTTATCATTAAACTAACAATTACATGATCATAAAATACAACCACAATATATATATATATGAAAATAAAAACTAAATTTTAATAATAATAATAAAATATGGAAACAAATATTGGTTATTGTGTTGTTTACCTAACTAACATCAAATATCCCTATATAATAAGCTACATATTGGTTTTCAATTAATTATTTGTGAGTGGGATGCTCCTATATATTTATTAAATGAATAAAAATATTTCTATAATAGTTTTTCAAAATTAGGGGGTTTCATTGTTGGTGGGGTACTTAGAACATTTCTTAGATCATATTATACTTCAAATTCTTCAACATTAAAATAGAATTAATCTTCTTATAAATTTAATTTTGAACACATATGAGACATATAACTAAAATCCTTGATGAATCCTCAATATAATTTCTCATATCCAAAGAGAGATCCAATATGTTTCAAAAATGATTGATATGGAAGTGAATATATAACATCATCCATAGATTTACCACCCTAAACAAAATTCATGTAAATTATTTTTATTAATTCTATCCCATAATTATCCATGATGTGAAATATTAAAAAATAAAATAAATTATTTTTATTAATGATTTTTCTAATACATTTTCTTAATTTTCCAGGAAGAGAAGAAAATTTAAACCAATAATATTAATGTCTTAAATAGATACACAACAAAAATACTTAATAGTATATGAAAATAAACTAATAATGAAAATTATATATTTACATAGGAAATTACACAACCAAAAATAAAACCTTTTGAATGAAGAGTTTCCATAAGGACATCTGAAGGTTTCCTTATCATTATCATCCAAGGATATTAAGAACAAAAAATATCCTCAAAATTAATTTTAAAATTTTAATTTTTTCTTCTTACTAGCCTCTATATAATGTTTATAATGAATGGAATGGGAAATTGTTATTTTCTATGAAATTTATTTATCTTTCTATACAAAATACACCCCTTCATTAATTGTGAAATCTCATGGTAATAAATTCATTTTTTCTAATTATATTAAATATTAATTCCACATATTTTAGAAGAATCATGAATGGGGTTCAACCATTGTAACTGAAAAAATTGGTGTATGATATATGAGGATAAAATCATCTCTATATCATGCATTAATACATCAATTATTCTAGTCTTTTTCAATGTATGAGGATTATTAATAGGTATATAATACCCAATAATAATTGTTTTTTGTGATAATATATTGGTTTAGTTTTCTGGGATATCTCCTAATATCTACCAAATAACATTTATATTTTATTTTAAAATGACAATCATTGTTTTTTCTTGGGTTTGGATGGGTTATTGGAAATAAAACTAGAACCTTTTCCCCTTATATTGAGTAAATATAAATCTAATTACATGGGGGATGATTTAATTAGAGGTTTAGTGTTTATATAAGAGTTGACATTATATTTATGTTACTCTTATCTAGTAAATTAATCTCTTGTGTACAATGACAAATATTAGATTCTTATTCATATAATAAATCATTAATGAAATCATATTTTTCTATGTTTCCAAATTCAAATAATATTTCTTGATTTTTGGGTAACCACATCTTCTATGTTATATTCAATGTGAAATTTATCATCTATGGAAAATAATATCATGGAGCATATCTAAATTATCAATGGGATTTGTACCTACCTCATGGGGAATTACAAAGAGTTAATCACTTCATGATGATTCTTTCATGGATATAAAAATAAGAAAGAGGAATGTGTTGTCTTGATGATACATGGAAATATTTCCATCAGGTAAATTTATTACTATCTATAATGACTTAGGCAATAGTATTCATTATATAATAGGTGAATTTTCAAGTGTTTTGTCTGCCTTTATGGTAGTCAAATAGAAGTCACTTGGTAAAATATGTACTTTTACAAAAACTATAACATATTCTAAGACACCTAATAATAATATTTTAGATTAATTAATTAATATTACCACAAAAAATATCTAAATCAATTCACATATTTCCACAGATAAAAACAGATTCTGTAATTACATTAATAGAGTCACCAAGATTTCATAATGAATTAGAAATTAGTAAGTACCAATGGAATAAGGAATAGAAAATTTGCATTGATCATGAAGCATCTATAAAATTGTGGTGTGATCAAAGATAATAAACCCCTCCCTTGGATTATTCTATCATTACCACATTGTTACTAACTTTTGGTGAAAATACTCTTGATAAATTAATTAGATATGAGAATTTTTCAGATTGATTGCAAAATATGGATTTCAAATTCAATATTTTAGGAGTTTTTAAGAAATTTTATTTGATTTTTCTCTTATTGTTATTTTTTTCATTAAAAAAAGGATTATTGGTGGAACATCATCTTATACTCTTTTTTCCTAATCAATGGTGCTATTGGTCATTCATTTGTAAACGACAACCCCACTTCTTGTTTTTTTATCTTCTTATGTTGGCTGACTTGTTGAACTTTGTGAACCTGTTCTGGATAACCATACATCATTCTATCCTGATACGTGGGTTGATGGGGATAATTATCCCTTCGTCATGTAATCGTAATCATACCTACATTATACTTGGGATTTAGTGCATCTTGACTTTAAATTTTCATTATATATTTTTTCATTAATTTAAAAAAAATCAAAAATGGGTTTCTATATAATATATATTATAATATATCCCCTCAATCACGGAATATTTATTTTGATTATAATATTATAGTTAACCTGTTTATGGTGTCTTATAAGGAATCATTCTTGGGTTTTTATTATGTTTACTATTTTTATATCATTATGTATAGATGTTGGACTCAGGGTAGGTTCTATTAATATTTTTGATATGGTGGATGAGATATTTATTGATTTTGATAAAATAATATAACTTAATTTTGGCTCTAACCACTAGTGGTTCATATGGATTCTTCTTCTATGGAATATTTTTTCATCATTCCCTATTAGGAATACTTCCACCCAACACTCAATAACTTTTATTTCAGAAAAATAATTAGATAAGTGATTCAGTTTTGCAGAAAAAAACACACACACAAGCTGAGTATTTGGGAATATACATGATCCACATCAATTTATCTCACGAAAACTCTATTTCATATGTATCGGCTTCATGTAATAATTAAGAATTGTCATTCTTACATAATGAATCCCTAATAAATCCCATAAGAACCTAAAAATCTTTTTATAAATTTCATAGAATTTATATATATCTATTTATTATGAATCCTATCTTCCATTGGTGATTATTCAATTAAATAACCTCAACATGATGCATCAAATAGCTTCATATCCTTATTAAAAATTTATTGTTAAAAAAATTAATTCTAATTTCTTTTATATATTGAGGAGGAAAACATTAAAAAAGTATCTTTAATCATTACAAATACTCATACAGTGTTTATTTAGTCACATGTCAGATGGAATAGAGCCCTTTAATTATCACTGTACTATGGGATGTTTAGAATAATAATTTCATGAAATATAATTAGAGTAATTAACATTTATGGATACACATGTGTATTACATCATAAAAATACTACTTATCAACTATTCCATGTGAAAAATGGTAAATACCTCTACTTGACTTGATCATTAAACATTCATCGTAGCAAAAAACATGAACATAAAACGTTAAAATTCTAGAATGTTTTCATAAGTTTCATATCCCCAAAAACTAAAGAATTAATATAGTAAATGAATTATATGATAACATAATTAAAAATTATTTTTCTATGTATGAATACTAAACTGATTTATTTATTCAAAAATTTGGGTCACAACGGTCCATAGATTCTAGTTTGATGTTATCTCTTTATTTGTGTTCTAATTGAGAATAATAGAAGTATTATTTGAGTGCTAACGATTATTTTATTTAAAATTAATTCTAATTTAATATTCCTATGTGGAGATAGTAATGTTCATACTATTTTAGGATCAAAGATAAATAATTATTTAATAGAGGATATATTTCTGAAAATTTTATGTTTTATGAGAACTAGGTCCCCCAAAATTGATCCATGTTTTCATGAACACCATTCATATGTTGTTTCAAAAGATAAATTATTCCACAATGGGTTATAGTAGTAGTAGTATCCTAATTTATATACTATGAGTAAGGATAAAATGTAGTTTTCACATGTGAAAAAAGTAATGTATATAGTTCTCTCAAACTAGTGAAAAATTAATGAAAGTTAATGAGAAAATATGAATGGAAATTTATAATTTTAGGCTTGGATTATAATTTTTAATGCTACATTAGTATTTTTCAAAATAAATATCATTCCCTTGTTAATTTATTTAATTAATTCTCTATAAATTCTGTATAATTTTACCATTGATCAATTTAAATGATGATTGAAATAGACAAAAATATTTCCTTGATTTTGAATATTCTTCTTTATATGTGTGAGATCTATAATTAATGCATCATTATTTACATAATAAATACCCAGTATGGAATTCTTATTCTAAATCAACACTGTTTCATCACATCCTATTCTTCATGTTTTTACAAATCACTAAACACTAACTAGTTAACTCTGTAATAATTAATTAATTTCTTCTGAGAATAATTACTTAGAGAAATAATTCATTAATAATGGATGTAATTTAGAACTATATTTCTTCTAAATATAATAACATTCAAATTAAATTATATAATTATTGATTTTAAACCATTAATAGAGAAATTAAATTTATGTTTTCAAATAATAATCCACAAATTAATCATCACATAATTTCCCTCATCCATTCCTCAATAATTATATTTTTTACCCCTCCACTAATGATGATAAAATCTATTTTTATTAGTAGAAAACAAATTATCAAAAAAAAATATTAGAAAGGATAATATATCCAAAGGACCATAATGATCATCCAGGTGAGCATTACTATCTTGTTTCACTATCTCTCTTGGAAAAACATCTAAACATAGTATATATTGAAAATTTTAGTCTCCATGATCCAACAATTAGATCAAAAAACTTGTCCATTAAAGAATTGAAATTTTATTTTTTCGAATGTATTTAATGTATCTCTTTTTCTAATTCATGTTCCATTTGGGTATTTTCAAATATTCCCGACTGGACTTAAATATCATCATCATTTCTAAAATTACTTGTTATATTCGTTGATAATTTATATTTGTATGTTACTATATTGAATATTAGATATTCAAGTGTGTCTTAATTAGAAACGAGGATGTTATTCATCATTTTAGTATCTACACATATGAAAATTACCTCATGAATATATGGACTTCCCTAACATGAAAATATATATTAAAAATTTTCAGGGGCCTTCCATTTTGAGGAAAACATTCCATTCCATTAATGAAATAACCATGGATTTGATGGAATAATAAATTATTTTCTTCATGATAAATGGAATGCACATAGTTTAAATATTTTCCATTTTTATCTATTTGGATATCCTAATGACTTCTTCGTGTTAATAAAAATAAAAAGTTCACCAATATATATTTAATTTTGACATAATATATCATTTATTTTTATTTCTTCAACATTATATTTTCATAGTAACAATGCATTTGATATTTTTTCTATGCTGTAAAGCCAAAACAATTCATAATCAGACATGGAACAAAGGAAAAATATTAGTTGTGAGATGATGAGGTCATATTAGTTTTATTTATAGATAGGTAATACTATAATGTGAAAAAAACTATGGATTTATAAGGTGATGAAAAACCTACTAAGTATATGAGAATGAGTAACATCAAGATTATATCATGTTTACCTTAGAGGTACTACTCAACCAGTAGTAGAATTTCGAGGAAGAAGTTGTCCAAGTGTTTTTTTAAAAGGAGAGATAGTAGAAAGAAGTTTTATTCCTCTAATGGATGGAGAGGATTTTCTTGAACGAAATTATATTTATGTTTAGTGGTAGCACTAAATAGGTTTATACCAATGGTATAAGTCTATACAGGCTATATCACTTCATCAGAATAATTTCATAGTGGATTTATCTCTTTTTTTACATTATAAATATTTTTATATGGAAGAGAAGTATTAAACCCTATGTACTAGTATCATATAGTCATTTATTAATTTAATAAAATGGAATAAGATACATGTGATTTCATGCTAACAATCCATTTTTTTAGAGTTATGTGTAAACTACATAGATGCATGAATATCATATTATTTATGAAATCATAAAAAATACTACATAGTGAATGTAGATATTATGGATCCATTATCTCATTTATAGATTCTGTAACGCCTAAACTCTAGTTACCCAGAGTCAGTGCATTATTACATAACATTGGCATGATCACAAGAATGGTAAAATCTCGAAAGACTGATTAGTTAAGTAGCCTTGGAAACACTAGATATATTCATAGGTCTTACATTAAATCATAAAAATGAAAACTACAACAACATAGTCTCTATAGTCCACACTCATTTCCCCTTATACTATCTAGGCAGGTCATTCATAAAATACTTCTTAACATCCGGGGAAAAATAAAACATTGAAAGTGGTGAGCTTAAATGCCCAGTGATGAAAACAATATAGCGGAAACTTTCATAAATAAGCATAAACATTTAAGGCAATGTAAAACTAAAACAAAATCCTTTTAAACATGAACTTCATCATTATATGGAAAAAAATAAAATAAAATAATGCCATTTACTTATTCACATGGATATTCTACAAGTCGAATAATCACATGAAATATCAATAACCACTTTCATAATGATGGAATACATAATGAAAAACTATCATAACCACATAGCCAAGGCCTTGGGCCAAGACTAAAAATAAGATTTTTTCAAAGCCTTGTGCCAAGACACTAGTTGACTCATGAGACCTACCGACGCATCGAAGAGCTATATCGGGCTCCACGTGTCACTTATTAAGTCCAATGTATTCCTCATATGAACAGGTTTAAACATAACATAAACATTCGTATTAAAACTAGCATACGAAATGTCAATACTTTCTCCAAAAACTATTAATGGTATAAAAATAACACATCTATAGTCAAACATATCACAAAAACATCATTACAATATTGATGTTTTGTATCGTAATAAATCAACTTCTAATAAGCTTAAAATCCACCAAAGGATGTGGACGTAGATGAAATCAAAACTATTTGACAGAAATATCTTTTTTTGGAATCATTTAAATGTCACATAACTATAAAATAAAACATTTTAGTTGAAAATATTATTATAAGATTTCAAGGGAAGCTTAGACAATATTATAACAGTGGAAAATAGCCGCACCCACCGTATAGGTTAAAAATACATTCTTACCTTAATTATATCAAAAAGGTTAAAAAGAGTCTTGTTTGGAAAATGAATGAAAGATTCATTTATAAACTTCTTATAAAAGTCAACAAGGATATTAATGACTTATCCTGTAGTATTTAAAATAGTAATAATGATTTGAAATACATTTTTATGAAACATAGACGAGGATGATAAAGAGGTCCTAGTAGATAATTATGTATAAAAAACCTCAGATAATGAAGAGATTATGAAATAAATCCATACCTTGTACTTTTCCATGTTTGAGGGTAGATTAACCTCCTGTATAATGGTGAAATAATTGGTATTAAATTATACAATAATCATATACATTTATATGATATCATATATGATCTTTTATCATTGATTTGTTAATAGTATCTTAGTATTATCGTAGTTTCAGGTGTTAAATTGCTCGTGTTATTTTATATTTTTTTATGTAATCCATTTTTTTATGGATAGGTTGTGTCTTATTAATATCCAGAATGATATCATGTCCTTAAACATTATTTATAATCATTAAATGAGAATTATTCTTGAATGGATATGAGGGGGAATGAATCTCATCGCGTTCGTGGAGATGGTAGTCCGTACGTACGCACGAGCGACAATATCATTCATTTGATAATAAAATAATATATAATTGGATGGTATATCATATATACAGAATAATTATCATGTTATATTTATTATTTACATGAATTAAAAATCATTATTATACCCATCCAAAAAATAATTTATTGAATATCAATTACACCACGACATGGAGACGGTAAGTTGTACACACGCACGTATGGTGACATGTAATTCAAAGGATGGATAGAATACTGAATATGGTTGTACCATAATTATAATAACATCACATTATATATAAGATACTGGAGGTATTATTTTAGAATGGTAATAACAAAGAATGAAAAATTTTGAAGAAGAAAGGAACTTGAAAGAGGGTGGTGAAAACATTTCCTCTTCATCGGGTTCTTCCTTATGATTTGATCAAAAGGGCTCCATAGGATGTCTTTCTGATTAACTAATGCCTCTAGGTAAAAGTGAGAAAATTTTATTGAGTATTTGGTCAGGGTTTGGCTGAGACAAAAGGAATTTAATGTGTGAATTAGTGAGAAGGGGGAGTTCCCTTTTATAAGAGGGGTGAGAGTCACCTTTGCAAATGCTAGAAATATTATTTAATAATAAATTCATATTTTGTTTATAATGACTACAAAGTATATTATTTAAAGGATAAGGTGGGGATGGGTCGAAAACCACTCAACCAGTAGGTTTTAGAGTGGTTTGGGCCATTATATTAACCTTATCTTTTAGATTAACCTCTTAGTTAATTAGTTTGACATTTACCATGTCACTTTTTATTTTTATATTATATAGTTAATAAAATTACTATATACATCCAAGAGACCACCAGGTTTTCCATTAATGATAAAAATATCATGATATAAGTCCTTTGGCCGATTATTTGATTTTAGGAATAAAATATCAATTAATAATATAATATTTGTTTTAAAAACTCATTTATGTCAATTTTGACACTATTCAATAATTGATTTTTGTTAAAGTCTTAAAAACATTATTAATTAGATCCAAATTCAATTAATAAATCCTATAATTTCATATTCTCCAATAAAATACATGTATGTCTTCAAAACATTCAAATTTTATTTATTTTAACATTTATAATACAAATTATTTGATTCTTTCATTAATAATGAAAATACTACATCATTATTGTGTCATAAAAAATATTAGTTATTAAATATCTAAAAATTATAAATAAAATACCATTATGTATGAAAATTTTTTTTCTTTATAATTAATATTTATACTCTAAAATCCAACATATATATCCCTATGTAAAAAAGTTTTTGCTAAAAGATATATGCTTTTGTCATTTTTGTATTTATTTTAACTTAATTAATATAAAGTGTCCTTATCACTGACAAGTGGATCCATGAGGTCCCAAAATCGACCCAAAGATGTCCACGTTCGGAAAAGTATAAACCAATAATGTTAGGACACGTTTTAGGATAATTTATTATTATTATAATATAATTTGATTACCATTATTTAGTGGATTTACCCTTTAACCATGGTAAATAAAATTTTTACCGAAATAATTATTCAAAATGTATAAAAATAAAAGTTACATATTTAAAAAATTTGGAATTCTTGATTCCAAATATGGGATCCATATTTCTAAATTCAAAACACATAAGTGGAAGAAATTAATTTGAAATTAATTCCCGTTGTTAAAATAAAAAGCGTGTTTTTAAGAGATAATAACTATCATATGATTGACAGGTGTTTATGTTCAGTTTAAATGTGAAATTATGTCCAATGACCAACATTGTATTAAATGAAAAAAATGTATTCTAAATATACTTTAAAACCACTTAAATTCATAATTTATCACTATTAATTATTATGATTAAAAAAGTTGTTTTTTAATTAAAATTTATTAATTTTTACTATTCATCAAAATATAAAAGTTATCCGATAAGTTCCAAAATTTTAACCTAGGATAATTTTGACATTATGAATCCAAAAATTATGTCCATTTTGAGAGATAAAATTTAAAAAAATTCAAAAAGTTGGTATTAGTATTTATAATGGCTAGTTTGATTGGTTGTGGTGTGTGTTAGAACTCAAAGTTGCGTACAACACACGCTACTGTATTATTCAAAGAGAAGCATATTGTGGAAGATTGGGGTGTAACATTCTCCCCCCATTCAAATAATTTCATCCCAGAAATTTATTGAATATTATTACATAAAAAGAATCGGGTGGTTATTCATCATAATTTCATCAGGTTCACACGTTGCCTCTTCCATCTTATGGTATCTCCATAGAACTTTTGTCCGACGAGTTGTCCGGTTTCTCATTACTTGTTTTCTTGTATCAAGAATCCTGATGTACTCTTTATAATAAGAGAGATCCATTTCAAGTTATATTTCCTCATAGGTGAGTACATGCGTTGGGTCAGGCATGTATTTCCCCAACATTGATATTTGGAACACATCGTGAACTTTGGAGTGATTTGGCGGCATTTCCAAATGGTAAGCTATAGCCCCAATTCGATCTAGAATTTCGAAAGGTCCGATGTTCATGGGACCCAATTTACCTTTCTTACAGAAATGTATAACTCCCTTCAATGGATATACCTTCAAGAAAACATGATCTCCTACTTGAAATTCCAAATCCATCCTTCGGTTATCGACATAGCTATTCTGCCAACTTTGAGCTGCATTGATGTGGTTTTGGATTACCTTTACCTTTTCCATTGTTTCCTCCACCAATTCTCGACCTATGAGTTTTCCTTCACAAACTCCATCCTAATAGGATGGTGTGTGGAATATTTTTCCATATGAGGCTTCATATGGTGTCATCAGAATACTTGAATTGAATCTATTATTATAGGAAAATTCCACCAGAGGTAAATATGGATCCCACATACCCTGAAAGTCAAGTGAGCATGATCTCAACATGTCTTCTAAGGTTTGAATAGTTTGTTCTTATTGTCCATCTATTTGAGAGTAGTAGGCAGTGCTCAAACGAAGTTCAGTATCCAAGGAATTCTGAAGACTCTTCCAGAATCTTGACGTAAAACAAAGATCACGATCAGAAACAATCGATAGGGGTACTCCATGAAGTCACACATCATCATTAATATATAGTCTTTCTAGATGTTCCAGTGGTAGATCTTCTCTTATAGCAAGAAAATGTGCTGACTGGGTAAGACGATCAACAATAACTCATATTGCATCGTTCCTTCTAGGAGTCATTGGTAGTCCCATGACAAAGTCCATCGTGATATTATCCCATTTCCACTCATGTATGGGAAGAGGTTGCATGAATCCTCCAAGATGTTTCCTTCCAACTTTCACTTGATGACAAACCATACATCTTGACACAAAATCAGAAATCTCCCTCTTCATGTTATCCCACCAAAAATGTTCCATCAAAATTTTAAACATTTTGGTGCTCCCATGCTGTATAGAGAAATTGAAGCTATGAGCATCATCTAAAAATTACCTTTTCAGATCAGGTATATCGGGGACACAATGTTTTTCCCCAAATTTCAAAATTCCATCTTGATACACAAAGTCAGTCAATCTCCCATCAATCAAAGCTTTAATCTTCTTTTGAAACTCCTCATCATCGGTCTGAGAACTCTTTATCCTTTCTAATAAAGATGTTTTGGCAACCATTTGAAAAATCATTGAT
Source organism: Viscum album (assembly GCA_963277665.1). Lineage (NCBI taxonomy): Eukaryota > Viridiplantae > Streptophyta > Magnoliopsida > Santalales > Viscaceae > Viscum > Viscum album. The sequence goes on from OY728142.1 coordinate 1,461,617,599, forward strand.
TTTTTACCTTCCATGGTGATTCCCATATCCATCTTCACTAGATCTATGAAAATAGGATCCCATTCAATTATCATTATGTTCAAAACTCCATGATCTTTTCTTCTCAAATCATCTTCCACATTATTTTCCTTCCCCGTGTGGTAGTGTATCGTGCAATCATAATCCTTGAGTAGTTCAAGTCATCGACTTTTCCTCAGGTTGAGTTCTTTCTATGAGAAAATTTACATTAAACACTATTGATCTGTATAAATCTCACATTTTTCACCATAGAGGTAGTGTTTCCATATCTTCAAAGTAATGATCACAATAGTTAACTCAAGATCGTGTGTATGATAGTTTTTCTCATGAAGTTTCAACTATTGTGATGCATAGGAAATAACCCTATCATTTCTCAAAGGGACACAACCATGTCCTTTCTTCGATGCACCAGTATAAATAACGAACCCATCATTCCCCTATGGTAGAGTCAATATAGGAGAATTGACTAATCTTCCCATCAGTTCTTCGAAACATTCTTCACATTCTTTAGTCCAAACAAATTTAACCCCTTTACGTGTAAGATTTGTTAATGGGTTAGCCAACCGGGCAAAATTCCGGACGAAACATCGATAATAACCTGCTAAACCAATAAAACTGCGTACCTCATTTATACTCATCAGTGCAGGACATTCTTGGATTGCCTTGGTCTTAGAAGGATCAATAGAGATTCCATCTTTAGAGACAATATGGCCAAGAAAAGAAATCTCCTGAAGCCAGAATTCACACTTACTAAACATACCATATAATTCAAGTCTTCTCAGATTCTTGAGGATAATGCGCAACTAAATTTCATGATCTTCATAGCTTTTGGAGTATACCAAGATATCATCAATAAATACCACCACAAATTAATCTAGATATTCTTTGAAAACTCTATTTATGAGATCCATGAATACAAAGGGCACATTAGTCAGCCCAAAAGGCATTACTGTAAAATCATAATGCCCATACCTGGTTCAAAATGTTGTCTTCAGAATGTCTTCCTTCTTCACACACAACTGATGGTATCCAAACCAAAGGTCAATCTTTGAAAAGTATTGATCTCCATGCATTTGGTCAAATAAATCATCAATACGTGGTAGGGGATACTTGTTCTTTATTGATATAACATTGATCTCCCTGTAGTCGATACATAACCTCATAGATCCATCTTTTTTTAAGAAAAAGAATAGAGGATCCCCATGGAGAAACAATAGGGAGAATAAATCCCTTATTACTTGATTCCTCTAGTTGTTTCTTTAGTTCAACTTATTCCACAGTGGCCATTCTATTAGGGGCTTCGAAATAGGCCTTGATCCAGGAATTAAATCATTGGAAAACTCAACTTCTCATTCTAGAGGATTTCCAGGTAAATCATCCAGAAACACATCTATATATTCTTTCACAATAGGTACATCCTCTATTTGAACATTTCTTTTCTAATCCACAGTCATTTCATTCTCTTCCTCCCCAATAATTGAATTTATTTGAGCTACTAGGGGTGGATCTAAATAAAAATTAGGTGGTGACGATTCTGCTCTAATGATAATGTGTTCTTTATCATCATAATCAAAAATCATAACCTCCTTCTTCTTAAAATAAATCTTCATATCATGGCCCGAAAGGCAATCCATACTGAGGATTATATCAAATTAAATCATAGGTATGACGTTGAGATCCGCATATAAAGAACATTTATGTGCTCTATTGGGGACCGATTCACAAAACTTTGTTGCAATGATACTTCCCTTAAGAGTTTTAACCGACAACTCCCTTGTTAAATCAAATTGAAAATATCTAATTTTCATAGCATACTGGGAAGATATAAAACAATTCGATGATCTAGAATCAAATAAATCGTATTCTAAAATTGATGAAACCATTAAATTACTTGCCACCAAGTCTTCCAGAGCTTCTACCTCAGCAGTAGTGATAGCATAAGCTTGGCATTGATCTATTGGCCTTTCTTGAGGTAAGTTCCCTTGACGCTTAGGAAATTCATTTGCATAATGTCCCACCTCCATGCAGTTTTAGCTCTAAACATCGGTAGATTCTTTCTTCCATTTGGAATCATGAGTTTGGTTACCTTTTTCGCCACACTTGTAACAGACACCCATCCCCTTCAAGCAAGTACCGAGGTGTTTCTTCCTTCATTTACTATAGGATGTATACTCAAATTTTCCCTTCTTCCCCTTATTTCCAATCCCAGAGTGATCAGTAGATCTATTCTTCTCTTTTTATTCTTTAAATTCATATGACTTAGAGAATTGTTTTTCGGTCTTGATAGCACATGAGACAATATCATCGTACGATGAGAAGGATTGTGACACTAATGCACGACGAAGAAATGGTTTTAACCCATCAATTAAATGATCAATATTACTTGTTGGGTTACGTATGTAATCTCTATCATACCTTTCTAACCTTGTAATGTTAGCCTCATACTTTGCGGCATTCCCATCATCCTTTTGTCTCAGTCTCAGAAATTGCCTTTCCATATCTACTGAATGGTCACAAGGAAACTATTTTTCTAAAAACAAATCATTGAACTCCCTCCATTCCATATTTGATACTTCCTCATCATCCACTGTGTTCTGAATCATGGACCACCATTGATCAGCATCTCCAGTGAGGCAAAAAACAGCCATTACAACTTTTTCCCTTTCACTATTCTCCAAGGCCTGAAATATTTTCTCTAGGGAACTTATCTATTTCTCAGATACTAATGGATTTTTACTCCCATTTAATGTTTTTTGGTTGCTTCCTCATGAAGAGATCTAACATTGATCCTCCACGATGTGGATCGGGGTGCTCTATATGGGTACGGTTATTATTCATAACCCGAGTGAGTTGTCTCAATATGGTGATTAGCTGATTAGAACCAGTTGCATCACCCGCTCCATTATAATTATCTTGAGCCAGAGGGAATTCCCTATATGGAGTGCGTGCATTGATATGGTCTCCATTTCGTCCACTAGGCCCCATTTCTAAACAATTTCATAAACTAGATCATCTTATGAATCAAAATACATATTTCCATGCTTGTACAACACTTAACATAAATTGACCTATTTATGGATATAATCCATAATCATAAAAAAATGTTTTCTTTGAAGAAGTATATACTCATAAACCCTTAGTAATGTATTGTAATGAAAATTTTAATTATCCAAATAATATCTCCCAGGAGTGTCATAATCATGAGTGCAGCAAGGCCCGTTGTTGTGCACCAGTTCTCGTCCAAGTCTACCTCAAAGCGATGTTTTCAGGTTTTACCACTAGGTACATATGTGCCAGAGCCGCCTCTACCTACTCATATCCAGACATGCATGTATTGCTTGGAAAACTCACAAAATCCTTAAAATACCAAAATTCTAGGAAATTATTCAATACTAATCCTCAAAGTCCATCTTAGTTTTATGTGCTCTCATCCGAGTTTACCTAAATCTAGCTTCCAAGGTTTGTACTAAACTTCCTCTGATACAAACTATAACGCCTCAACCCTAGTTAGCCAGAGTCGGTGCATTATTACATAACATTGGCATGATCACAAGAAAGATCAAATCTCGAAAGACCGATTAGTTTAGTATTCTTGGAAACACTAGATATATTAATAAGTCTTACATTACATCCTAAAAATGAAAACAACAACAACATAGTCTCTATAGTCCACACTCATATCCCCTCATACTATCCCCATAGGTCATTCATGAAATACTTTTTCACATCTTTGGAAAAATAAAACATTGAAAGTGGTGAGCTTAAATGCCCAGTGAGGAAAACAATATAGCAGAAACTTTCATAAATAAGCATAAACATTTAAGGAAATGTAAAACTAAAACAAAAGCCTTTTAAACTTGAACTTCATCATTATATGGAAGAAATTAAATGAAATAATTCCATTTACTTATTCACATGGATATTCTACTAGTCTAATAATCACATGAAATATCAATAACAACTTCCATAATGATGGAATGCATAATGAAAGACTATCATAACCACTTAGTCAAGGCCTTATGCTAAGACTAAAAATAAAATTTTGTCAAGGCCTTGTGCCAAGACACTAGTTTGTCTCATAAGACCTACCAATGCATCAAAGAGTTATATCGGGCTCCACCTGTCACTTATTAAGTCCAATGCATTCCTTATATGAACAGGTTTAAACATAACAGAAACATTCGTATTAAAACTGGCATATGAAATGTCAATACATTCTCCATAAACCATTAATGGTATAAAAATAATACATCCATAGTCAAACATATCACAAATCCATCAATACAATATGGAAGTTTTCTATCATAATAAATCAACATCAAATAAGCTTAAAATCCACCAAAGGATGTTGACATCGATGAAATCAAAACTATTTGAGGGAAATATCTTTTTTTGGAATCATTTAAAAGTCACATAATAATAAAATAAAACATTTTATTTGAAAATATTATTATAAGATTGTAAGGGAAGATTCTATGATTTTATAATAGCGGAAAATAGCCACACCCACCGTATAAGTTAAAAATACATTCTTACCTTAATTCTGTTGAAAAGGTTAAAAAGGATCTTGGTTGGAAAATGACAGAAATATTCATTTATAATCTTCTTATAAAAGTCAACAAGGGTATTAATGACTTATCCCATAGTCTTTAAAATAGTAATAATGATTTGAAATACATTTTTTAGAAACCTGTATGAGGATGATAAAGAGGTCCTAGTAGATAATTATGTATAAACAACCTCGAATAATAAAGAGATTGTGAAATAAATACTTACCTTGTACTTTTCCATGGTTGAGGGTAGGTTAACCTCATGTATAATGGTGAAACAATTGGTATTAAATTATAAAATAATCATATACATTTATATGATATCATATATAATCTTTTATCATTGACTTGTTAATAGTATCTTAGTATTATCGTAGTTTCAGGTGTTAACTTACTCGTTTTCTTTTATATGTTTAGTTACGTAAGACGTGTTTGTAATAGATAGGTTGTATCATATTCGTATCCATAATGATATCATGTCCTTAAACATTATTTTTTATCATTAAATGAGAATTACTCTTGAATGGATACGAGGGGGAATGAATCTCATCGCGTTCGTGGAGACGGTAGTCCGTACGTACGCACGAGCGACAATATCATTCTTTTGATAATAAAATAATATATAATTGTATGGTATATCATATACACAGAATAATTATCATGTTATATTTATTATTTACATGAATTACACATCATTATTATACCCATCCAAATAATAATTTATTGAATAACAATTACACCACGACGTGGAGACGGTAAGTTGTACGTACGCACGTATGGTGACATGTCATTCAAAGGATGGATAAAATAGTGAATATGGTTGTACCATATTTATAATAACATCACAGTATATATAATATACTGGAGGTATTATTTTATAATGGTAATAACAAAGAAAGAAAAAATTTGAAGAAGAAAGGAACTTGATAGAGGGTGGTGAAAACATTTCCTCTTCTTCAGGTTATTCCTTTTGATTTGATCAAAAGGGCTCTTTAGGATGGCTTTCTGATCAAACTAATGCCTCTAGGTTGAAGTGAGGGAAGTTGAGAGAGTATTTGGTCAGGGTTTCGCAGAGCCAAAAGGCATTGAATGTGTGAATTAGTGAGAAGGGGGAGTGCCCTTTTGTAAGAGGGGTGAGAGGCACCTCTGTAAAAGCTAGAAAAATTACTTTATAATAAATTAATATTTGGTTTCTAATGGCTCCAAAGTAGATTATTTAAACATTATGGTGGGTATGGGTCAAAAACCAGACAATCAGTGGGTTTTATAGTGTTTTGGGTCATTATATTAACCTTATCTTTTAGTTTAACCTCTTAGTTAATTAGTTTGACATTTACCATGTCACTTTTTATTTTTATATTATATAGTTAATAAAATTACTATATACATACAAGTGACCAACAAGTGGTCCATTAATGATAAAACAGTCATTATGTAAGTCCTTTGGCTGATGCTTTGATTTTTAGGAATAGAATATCAATTAGTAATATAATATTTGTTATAAAAACTCATTTATGTCAATTTTGACACTATTCAATAATTGTATTTTGTTATAGTCATAACACCATTATTAATTAGAACAAAATTCAATTAAGAAATCATATAATTTCATATTAACCAATATAATTCATGTATGTCATCAAAACTTTCAAATTATATTTATTTTAACATTTACAATCAAATTATTTGATTCTTTGATTAATAAGGAAAATACTGCATCATTATTGTGTCATAAATAATATTAGTTATTAAATATCTAAAAATTATAAATAAAATACCATTATGTATGAAATATTTTTATCATCCTAATTAATATTTATAGTCTAAAATCCAACATATATATCCCTATGTAAAAATGTTTTTGAAAAAAGATATATGATTTTGTCATTTTTGTATTTATTTTAACTTAATTAATATAAAGTGCCCTTATCACTTACAAGTGGATCCATGGGGTCCCAAAATCGACCCAAAGATTCCCATGGTCGGACAGGTATCAACTAATAAGGTTAGGACACGTTTCAGGGTAATTTATTATTATTATAATATTAATTTTTTCCCTTATTTACTGGATTTACCCTTCAACCATGGTAATAAAATATTTACCGAAATAATTTTTCAAAATGTCTAAAAATTAAAGTTACATATTTACACAATTTGGAACTCTTCATTAAAAATATGAAATCCATATTTCTAAATTCAACAAACAAAAGTGTCAGAAATTAATTTAAAATTAATTCTCGTTGTTAATAAAAAAAGCGCGTTTTTATGAGATAATAACAAGCATACGATTGACAGTTGTTTATGTCTGGTTTAAATGTGAAATTATGTCCAATGACAAACATTTTATTAAATTGTAAAAATATATTCTAAATATACATTAAAAACAATTAAATTCATAATTTATCACTATTAATATTTTTTATTAAAAAAGTTATTTTTAATTAAAATTTATTAATTTTCACTATTCATCAAAATATAAAAGTTATTCGAAAAGTTCCAAAATTTTACCCTAAGATAATTTCGATATTCTGATCCTCAAATGAAGACTATTTTGGTAGATAAAATTTATAAAATTTTAAAAATTGGGTAATACTATTTATAACGGCTAGTTTGATTGGTTGTGGTGTGTGTTAGAACTCAAAGTTGCGTACAACACACACTAATATATTATTCAAAGAGAAGCGTAATGTGGAAGCTTGGGGTATTATAGATTCAATATTTATATACTGGGGAAAAGATAAATTTAACGGTGAGATAAAATGATCAATATGTATTATGTAAAACATTACGGAATATTATAAAACAAATCATAATCAAAATGGAAAGGTAAATATAAAACAAATTCAATTTAAGAAACAACATAAACTCACATAATAATATGATCGGAATAATTGATCTCAAAATAATTTTGTAGTAATTATCATTTGAAAATGGTACATATCTATGGATATCATTTCTATTTAAATAATCACATAGTCATAAATAAATAATCCAATAATGATGGAATACATAATTTCATACAACATAATCATACTGCTAACGATGTGTGGTCATAAATATTACATAAATGGATATGGAATGAACAAAATATCCATGCTTGTTTGTCACATGGCACTAACAGTTTCATCGAGGGGAAATGCAATTTTGGGACCCACCTATCACATAATAAGTTCAATAAATTCAACATATGATGAATATATTAAACTAAATAAACATTATTAATTCAAAAACTATACGTATAAGAAGAACTAGAATATGGAATTTCAATACATTCCCTATTAAATATTTTCATAAACAATCTAAATAATGAATAAGGATGGCCTTTAAATCATATTACTAGTTGAGGATAAAATTGATGTTGATTTTTTTGAATATAAATATAATAAAATATCATTTAAAATATTATTGATGAAATTATTATTCTTCTATATTGACAAACGGGTGTGAAAATTAAAAACTTATAAATTATTAAGAAAAATAATTTCATTTAAAAATGAAATATAAAATTTTAAATGAATAATCATGAAATTGAGAGATTATAAATGTGGTAAAATTAAATCCATGTCAAGTACATTAAAACAAAGGCTCCATTCCAATTTTTGAAAAAAATCCGAATTGTACATTGTTCGGAAAAATAAAAGAAGAATCATTTTAAAACATTTGTTAAAAATTAAAACGTGGGTAAAAGTTGTTCAATAAATAACTGGATATTAGAAAAAATATTCTTTAAATAACATTAAGTAAAATGTGGATATGATAGAAAAACTGATATAATTACTGAGTAGAAAAGAATCTGATTTTCCATAAAAACATACTTTTTGTCTATTAATTACTTAAATGTAGAAAATTGGAGGAAGTTTCAGAAATTTTAAAAATAACCAGAGGTTAATAATATATAGTTTTATTAAATTAGAAATATCATATAATTCTTTCCAAATAGACATAATAATGCCAAATCTTGAATAATAAATATATTTTGAAATGAACCCATTCCACATTAATAACACTTGAATCGTAATCCCCCTTAATGAATAAAATCAAATGAAAATATAAATATCATAAACATAAATATATTTATGATATAACATGTCAATGAAGTAATATGTAGAAAATTAATAATTAAATTTACTTAATAATAATAATATTCTTTAATGGAGTGGTATAGTGATAAAAATCCATTATAGATATAATATCATTTAACTAAGAATTAATCAATGAGCTGATTATGTGTATTAATTTTAAATCAAATAGGAAATTATGGAAATAAAATATATCATAATTATTATTAAATACAATTTTAATATTAAATAAAAAATAATGAGAAGATGTAATATATCCAAATGAAAAAAACTATGTTATGAAACCCCTTAACACTTGTTATATTTAATGTATATCCAATTAAATGATTTTACTCTAATAATTAAAAATAATTTCTGGAAATATATTTTATTCATGATATAATTTGAATGATAATATATTGATACATCATATATATTAAATTATTTTTTTATAATTAAAACATGCCTCAATGAAAGAACAATTGAGACAAAATACATTACATTAAGTATGAATTTTCCCATTAGATCATTTTCATCAATAATGATTAACACATGTTATTTATAAATATTATCATTATTGTTTTTAATTTTTGTTCCATTTCTTATTTAATAACATTTAAGGATTAATTATATAATAATTATGTTCACATTGGATGTTTTGAAGATATATTGTTCACTATATCCAATATGACTCTTTTACGATGATAAAGTTAATGGTTGTTGTAATGACTCGGATTTCCTCTGGTATTATTTTTGTAAATTAATTGGAAATATCATGAGACCAACTACTGAGATGGTCAATGATTCAAAGGACCGGTATGGCTAGAATGATTTTTCAAAAAATGTTATGTTTTTCATAAAGCGTGTATGCAGTTTTCCATAAATTGTTTATAACATATAAATAAGTTATTGAATAATAAATATGAGGGCACCATTATGCTCAGAACAATACATTTACCTTAGGAGGGTGCTAACCTCAATCAACACTGTTCATGAGTAAATGTTATATTTCAGATATAAAATTAATTAAAATATTTTAGTAAAAATATTTAGTTTGATGCAAAAGAGAATCTATTTTTAATCAAGACCTTGTCAAAAATCAATGGTTTTCTCTATAACCCTAGAGTTTCCCATAGGATGAAAAAGAATAATTCTCTCCCATAGTTTTAATGACTCTAATTGGATCACCATAAATTGATGAACATATACATATCAAGGATCAAAGACGATACATGCTTCTATTCTTTGTAAATGAATAATCCAACCTGGAAGTATGGTGTTTATATTTTCATGATTTCAATACCCTTCTACGATTCAATGATAATTGAATAAAAACCGTAAATAGGTTGATTGACCGGATGATAATTCTTATAAGATGGTTTTTATTATGGGGATTAAAGGGATTTTAGATCATTGTAAATATCCCTATATTGTTCTTCTTTATAACTTTTATCATGAAATGGTCATGAACGACTTGAATAAGGCCAATATACATTCATTGGGGAATTAATGTTCTTTTTATCTTTCCCTCATTCTTTCAATTTTTCATTCATCATGATTTATGATCAAATGGGGTCATTAGGAATTCGATTAGTGGAATAGTGATCTGAGTCAAGCGATCTGACCAAACGGTGGGAAAGGTGGTGGTCAAAAGCACTGGTTCCAGCAGACTCTAGAGGAGTGTGATAGATATTGGACAGCTGGTGGTAGAGGAAGCACCATCCTAGATGGGGTGGTTGTTCCAGGTGGGGTGGGATTGGAATGGGTCACTGGTAGGGTGGTCGGATGTTCTGGGTCACGGTCCATGCAAGATCGTGTTAGAGGAGACCCAGAATGACGGGGGCCACGAGAGGCAATCTGTGGCCCTGATATGTGGATTTAGTGGAAGTTGATGGGATTCTTCTTAAAATCACATTAGATTAATGACCCCAAGGTGGCGTCACTGTGGGGCCTGGAGAATGAGGTTGTCCTGCCACTGAAATGCATTCTATCATCTCATTGACTTGGGGACCGGATGGCCATGTGATCAGGTGTCCACATGGAACCGAGGGATGAAGCCAGGGCATGCCATGGCTAGCTAATCAGAACTTACTAACATGATGTGGAAGAGGATGGATAATCGGGCCAGATTAGAAAGCACTAGACTGACTGGTTTGGGTCGGGTCAGGCGAACAGGTTAGGTCATCCAGACCAGGTCGGGTCGATCCCAGATCTGACATGACCCTTTATATATATTTGGCCATATCATTCAATCTATGTTCTTTTTTGACTATTTGATTGTAGTTTTGGCACCCTTATGATGACGTGGAAATTTTTAGATTCTCTAAGTCTGTTTTTGTGGAATTTGTTTTATGACCTAATGACCCATGTAATAGGTTCTATTGGAATTTATGTGCTACAAGTGGAATCTTATGGATGACTGTGACTATTTGATCTTGATGACTAAGGGATCTTTGTGACTATATAAATTGGGGTATTCATGACCCATCAATGGTCTATGTGCCATTTATGCTCTATGTGCCATCAACGCTCTCTTCTTCATCGATGCTCTTTGCAGCATCGACGTCCTGTGTGCTATCGATGCTCTATGCTCCTATGACGGTTCATGCACCATGGATAATCTATAATCCTCCAACACACCATGCATCCTCAAATCTCCATACCCCATTGAAATATCTTGTTTTAGGGATACTGTTAGATATATGGACTATAACTACAAATCCTTCTCTTCGTGCACCAGACTTATACCATTGTGAACTAGACGTATTGACATTACTACATGTGTTTTCTTTTATTGTGTAATTTGTGTGTTTCATTTTTTTTATAATTTGTGTGTTTAATTTTTGGAATACATTGTGTATTTCATTGTGGAATGACCTTTGTGGTTTTAGGGTGTCCTTTTTAATATTGTTTTACTCATCCCTACATAGGTTTTTTCAGAATGTGTCATGTCTTGTGAAAATTACTATCTTTTCTAGGGAGTCTAATTTGGAATAGTACCATGTGGTGCTTAGAGTGATCATATATGCATGTTGTGATCCAACGAATTTAAATTTATATTCTACACCTACACTTATATTAGGGTTTTATGTAGATGAGTTTAAGGAACATGTGCATTCACTTTGGTAGATATTAATTTCGGCGGGCTTGTATTCTAGAACTGTTTACATACTAGTCTTCTTATTTCCAAACTATGTTGTTGGTATCTTAGTGATATGCATGATTTTTTATTTAGTGTTTTTATATTTCATAATTTTGGTACTGGAGATGTGTCTGTGTGTATAGGTACATAGGGAAATGTGTCCCTTTTGAGGGATATTCCTACTCAGTTATAGTCTCTAGCCTCTTCCCTGTCAGAGGTGGGCTTGTTGTAGTCATTACATGGGACCATCTAGGATATGTCATGATAGAGTGGAATTAGAGGTGGTTGGTTCTACCATACGAACAAAACTCTTATCAATTGGTTTAAGGAAATAATGTGAATAGTTTTGAGTGTGGATTTCAGGCCAGGGAATCCAGTGTTTCTATCGCAGCCAACATATCCATTCCACACGACTCGGAATTCTGATTTTCATCTTTATACATAAAAATACTAGTTGCATGGATTTAAGGGTACATACATCATATAGTCTATTGACTGCATTCTCATGTCCTTAGTGAGTTAGAGTCATCTCACCATGTATACTCTGTTGACTATGGTATGTCTTGATCTATTTCAGGATGCCTGCACATAAACATCCATTTAAGATTATGTTTCATGATAACGAGGATGTTATTCCTAGTGATAACACATCAGAACAGGGAACACTACCAAATATAGCAACCATTGGTGGTTTACTAGTGATACCAGTATTTGGAGAAAAGTAATTACTACCAACGCTATTTGTATAGGATGCACAAATGTTGTGTGTGTTGAATGAGTTCAAGAGGTAATGTACCTTTAGGATTTGGGGTGATCCAAACCCATATGTTTCTATGGTTTAGATGGATGTTGTTACATGTGTCTTTAGCCTATTGGTGATTCATATAATCTTGAATGAAGTCCTAGCCATGAGTTTTCATCTTGTCTTATTGGGGAGATGGTGGGGCTTAGTGATATAGATGCATGAGGAGACGACTCTCACATGGAAAGACATGATGTTTCTCCTAAGAGATGAGTTAATTCCAACTCTTTTTTGCTCTGTGAGTATACAAGAGCTATTACACCTTTAGTAGGGCAACAAGACAGTAGTGGAGTACTTAGTGAGCCCTTCTTGTAGTGAAATTTCTGGTTGAGAAGAAACCAATACTGGGAGCTACTACCATGCATTAGGTAGATAAATCTTTAGCAGCATGTAGCTGATAGTTAATATAGGACTCCAAGTGTATCATATAGTTTAGTGGACGATCCTAGTATATAGGGTAAGTTTTCTATGTCTCCCAGGCTAGTGTTATTTATCCAAAGGATAGGTCGTGTTACACGTGTAGTGGTCAGAGAAATATGACTAGATATTTTTCAACCTGTCTACGATTGATGAGTATTCGGTTGACTAATTGTTGAGGAAGTGGAATCGTCATGAACAAGTTGGTGTTCTGGGATTATGACAAAGAAATAGTGATTTAAGGGTAGCTGGATGATGGAGGATGTTAGAGTTATTACCACCACCACCCCCAGGTGGTCCAGTACGGGCTCAATGAGCTGGTGGATATGGGGGAGGCTAGTTTTAGGCTTTGGAGGCTTATGACCCTGGTGCTCCTGAGATGATTATAGGAACAATAAATGTCTTTTTGAACCTATTTGTAGTTTTTATAGACATAGTATCCAGTAACACTTTCTCTCCATGACCCTTGTCCGAGAATCGAAGATTCCAATGGTTCTTTTGACTCGATCCCTATTCCTAGAAACTAATATGTGGGGAGATTCAACTATCACAAACTAGTTATGAAATTTTCTCCTTATAATAGGGGATTAGCGTTTAGATTGCGATCTATTGGTGGAACTATCGAGTCCTTATGATGTCATTCTCATTAAAGACTGGTTCTCCACAGGTCATTCCCGTGTTGACTATTTTAGGAATAGATATTGACGTGTCCATGCAGAGGGGACCATGTTTTCTTATTTTTGTGAAAGGGAATGACATGTAGAATAAGAATGACCGACACATATTTGGGTGTAGCCGATCACTCTCCAGTTCTCTATCCTCAACCTCACTAATGTAAATGGGATGAGTCCTCAGCTACCTGTAGTGGTGGTAGAATATGAGGGCATCTTTATAGAAGATGTTTTAGGATTAACTCCTCAAATTGTGGTGAATTTCAACATTGATCTGTACCCTGCTATAAAAAAGATAACTACACCTAGATAATGTATGGCTCCCAATGTGATTCTGGAACTAAGGGTATATTTGGATGAATTGTATAGAGAGTTATTTTTGAGGCACAATGTTTCATGTTTGGCATCATAGTGTTGTTTTCAAAGGAAGAAGATGTGATATTGAGGTTATGTGTAGACTTACTGCACCTAAACCAGGTGACTGTGAAAAATTATTATCCACTAGTAAGTGTTAATGGTCTCTCTGATTAGCTGAAGGGGGCGATGTGGATCTTTAAGACATACCTATGATCCTGATAACACCATATTTTTGTAATTGATGAGTAAATACTGAAGACAACCTTCAAATACAAGTATGACCACAAAAATTACTTGGTGATTCTGTTTTAAATAATGAATTCCCAAGCTATATTCATGGGTCTCATGAATATGATCTTCCAGCCATACATAGACCAGTTCATCGTGGCCTTCATTGATTACATCCTTCTGTACAATACATATTAAGAAGAGCATGATATACCCATGAGGATGGTCATGGACACACTTCGAGAGCAAAAAAATTATGGTAATATCTTGATGTGTTAGTTCTTGATTTGGGAATTCAAATTTTTAAAAAATTTCATTTCAGAGGCTGGTGTTACAATAGATCTAGAGAATATTGATGTTTTCCTTGGTTGAGATCCAGTCAAGAGAGTTACTGAGGTATATAGTTTTTTGGGATTGGTTGGGTAAAATTATAGGTTTTTACCCGCCTGTCCTAGAGTAGCCGCACCATTGAATTCTTTGAGATGGAAGTGGATGACTTTCATTTGGACAATGAAGTGGCAGCTGTGCTTTGAGGGGATGATGGACTGATTTTTGAGTGCCCCAATCATGAGATTACCGGTGGGTGTTTTGAGAATGTACTATTCTATGACTTATCAAGGAAAAGCCTTGGATGTTTCCTAATGTAGGGGAAAGTGGTGATTATATATGGTTCTTGGCAATCAAGGGCACATGAGTAGAACTACACTACCCATGATAATGACATTACATTAGTAGTCTTCACATTAAATATGTTGAAATTATTCCTAATGGGTGACATGTTTAGGATCTACTCTAACCCCAATAGACTTAACTATATCTTCCCTGAAAGTGATATGAACTTGATATATAGATGATGGATATATTTCATCAATGAAAATGACATTGGTATTGTCTATACTATAGGGAAAGGGGAATGTGGGGGCAGATGATGTCGTCACGAGATGGATCTAGTACTTAGTTAGTGATGCTTCAAAGAAGTTCGTTGATTTACATTTAACCCATGTGGATATAGATGAAAATCATACCTCTAGTCAATGTATTTCATCCCTCCACTCTAATAGATAGTCGGGGAGGCGCGACTCTGAGCAACATACATTGAGATGTTAGGTTCTCATATGTCCATAGGGTATTCCCTTGGTGGATATTTGAAAGGTGGGGAGAGCATGCCATTTACATTATAGAAAACACAATAGTTCGAGTGATATTGCATGATGAGGTCTTGGTGGAGTTCTATAAATCCCGGTTGGATGTAAATTCCGGAGTGAAAAAGTTATATCAGGATCTCCGATGTCAGTTCTGGTGGCTAGGGATGAAGTTGGTTGTGGAAGAGATCGTTCCACAATTCCTTACATTTCATCAAGTGGAGGAAGATCCCCATGTTAAATCGTGCATAACCCAAACCCTTGATTTTCCTTAGTGGATGTTTATCAGATATTGATGGCCTTCATGATGTTTTTACCATTCACATTCAGGGGACATGATACCCTATGTGTGATCATTGACCAACTCACTATGTCTACCAAATTCCAACTGATCAATGAGTATAGTTCAGTAGATATCATGTGACACCTCTATAATAAGTAAATAGTTTGAATACATTTAGTCAAATTGACAATATTCATGGATCATGATGCTTGGATTACATCCTGGTTATGAGAGGGAATACATGAGGCGTTTGTGACATAGATACTCTTGAGCAGGGAGTTTTTTCCCAATAAATATTTCCATATGGAGAGGACCATCTAGGTTCTGGAGACCATTCTACATGATTAGATCGTAGACATTGGCCACAGTTTTAAGGATCCTCAACTTCATTGGGAGATCGCATAAAATAACTTCTACCACTCCACCATCTATATGGATTTATTTGAGGCCATGTACCTGCAACCCTATAGGTTAATGATATGGTGGAAAAACCTAGGAGGGTCAGTAATAAAGGCTCCAGAGATGGTATGGGATACCACCGTGATGGTGAAATCCATCTAGGAGAAGATGAGGACCATAAAAAGCCATTTTAGGTCCTATACTAATAGGGGGAAGAGGTCATTCATGTTCAAGGAGGGAGATAATGTGTTCTTTAGGGTCTCACCTCGACAGGGATTGAAGATTTTTTTTTGGGGTGGAATGTTACTATGATATAAATTGGATATTTTTTTCTAAGTAGATTTTTTGACGTGGCATACCTCCTAGACCCCCCCCCCCCATTTTAAGAAGGTGCATAATTTCTTCTATGTGTCAAATCTGAAGAGGTACATGTATGATCCATCACACCACATCGACTGGGGGAGATTGACATTGACTATGTCGTAACATTTACATAGTACCTAGTGGATATCTAAGATCAATAGGGGTGGATCCTTCATGGGAGGTAGATTTATCTAGAGTTTTTTAGTGGAAGCACATGAATCTCCTATAGAGAACATTGGAAAAGGTTGCTTAGAATCATGCTCTGCACCCTCATATTTTTTTAGTATCCCTTTTCAGATTTTGGGGATGTAAATCCCTATGGTGGGGATAACTTATTGGCTCACATTTTCTTTCATTTTATTTTATAAATGAATTGGAAATATAATGATACTAGGTGCTGAGAATCCTGATAACCTTAGGCTCATTATTCCCACAACGATTCGTCGAAAAATTATAAGTTTTTAATAAATAATAATTGCATTTTTACCAAAAATTGTTAATAACTTCTATATGGGTGACCAAATAAAAAATATGAGGGAATCATGGCACTCAGAATAGTATCTTTACCATATTAAGGTCCTAAACTCAACCAGCGTAGGATGATGATGGATGTTAAATTATGGGAATATATATCCATAAAATATTTGAATAAAAATATTTTATTTTGTGTCGTGGAGTATTCTTTTTTATCAAGACCACGTCAGAAATATAGGCTTATCAACATGATCAGGGAGTTTCCTTGAAGCATATAATGAAGAAGGCTCTCCCAGTGTTATAGAAAATTTGATTGGATCACCGTAGATTTACCAATGTCATTGGATCAAGGATTCACAATGAAATAGATTTCTATTATTTTTCAATGATTGATCCAACCACAAATTAGTTTTTTGATATCCTCATAATTTATTTTTCTTTATCGGATGCAATGATGAATGCGTACCAACCCATTACCATGTTGATACATAGTTTGATCATTCTTGTGGGATGTTATTTTTTGTAGGGATTAAAGGGATGAAGGAACATTGTGAATAGCATTTGATTTTTATTTATTAATCATTTAACATAAACAGATCCTGAAAAACATGAACAAGTCTCAAATCCATCCATTAGGGAATTCATGTTATTCGTTACTAGTGATTTATGATCAAAAGGATCATTGTTACATCGATCAGTGGCATAATGATCTGAGACTGGGGATCAGATCACAAGGCATCCCAAGGCGGAGGCCAAATATTCCATCTCTGGATGGCTCAAAAAGAGCATGGTAGGTAACGACTTCCCAGTAGGGCATCCAGTGGTAGAGGTAGCACCTGTCTGACTGTGGCGGTCGAGCCAGGCATGGAACGGAAGGAAAGGGCTACCGGAAAGTGGTTGTTGGATGTAGAGGGATGCAGTCTAAGCGGGACCGCATCGGTGGAGGGTTTTTTTGGAGGCCTTAGAGATTGATGTTTTTATGTGGCTTAGACCTATGTTTGTCAAAGAACACTACAAACGGAATTGATGCGGGATTAGATAGATTAATGGGTATGATCGTATGAAATGAGGTCCGACGTGATGTTGACCAAGGGAGCCGAATGTAAAAATAGTTGTGATACCATATGAAATAGTGGGTTGCAGCTAGGGCGAGCCATGCCCTGTAGAGAAGAACTAGCCTACCTGACATGGGCCAGTTCGGGCCGGCCGAGACCAAATGGGTCGGGTCGGGTCAGACAAGGATTGTACATGACCCTATTTACTAAATTGGGTGTATCATTCAAATTGTATTTATATTTGATGAACATTTTGTGGTGTTTGTTCCCTTGAAATGAGGATGTATATTTGAGACAATCGGTGTGATTTTTTATGGATGTTGGTTTATAACCTAATGGCTTGAGGAGTAGGTTCTCCCAAATTAATCACCCTACGAGTGGAATCTTATGGATGTGTGTGACTATATGATCTTAGTTACTATGTTACGTAGGGGAAAATGTTCTATCAACTCTCCATGCTCCATATATTCTCCATGTTCTATCAACACACCATGCACTATTGATAATCCATGCACCATAAACATAGCATGTTCAATTGATGTGCACGGTGCCATCTCACATCCAAGCACCGCCGACACTCCATGCACCATTGATGATGTTTGTACTATCGATGCTCTGTGTGGAATTGATGTTATGTGAACCATTGACACAGATATTGTAATTAATTCTAGGAGATCTCTGGACTACAACTAGAAACCATTCTCTTCATGATTTATAATTAAACATGTGTGAGATGATTGTACTGACTATACATCGGGTGTTTCTTTTTTTATGTACTGTGTATGATTCGTTTGTTGTATACTCCACGTTTTACCTTTTTGGTATACTATGTGTATTTATTAATATATTACCATTGTTGTTTCGGGGTTCTTTACTGAGTATTGTTTTACTCACCCTTGCACAAGCTTTTTCCGAAGGTGTTTTGTCCTGTTCAGATGACCGAGGCTTTGATGAAGTCCATGGTGGGGCTAGAAAATTTATTTCATAGAGTGATCAGATTAGAGAGGTGTTCTATTAAGACTTCAGATAGATGTCCAACCCCAACTATTCAGGTACGGCTTTTTTGTAAATGAGTTTTGGGAACTTGTGCATTCACATTGGAAGACATTACTTTTCGAGGGATTGTATTATTGTCCTATTTATATTCCAATTTTCCTACTGTCATACTCTATTGTTGGTATATTATTGTAATTCATTATTTTTTACATTATTGTTTTTACATTTCAACATTTTGGTCTTATATATATGTGAGTGTGCAGGTACTTAAGGAAATGCCACCCTTTTGTTGGATATTCCTACTCAGTGCTGGTCACCAACTGTTGGACTATCAGAGGCAGGATTAGGGTAGTCACAACATAGACCCTATATGATGGGTCATGAAAGTGAAAATTATATAAAAATATATGATATAATAACATGAAATTGTTATATTTGGCATAAATAAATTATACTTTTTAAACCAACAGTGAAATATGGTTCTGATAAATGGACTATGTTGCAATCATGGAGATGTGATGCCATATGTACTCAAGTGTAGTCATTATATAAATAAGAGATCATGATTGAATGAGAATAATTGTAATATAATAATTAATAGTAATAATTATAACTTAAATTTCACATTAATTAATTAATTACATTTGTATGTATAGTAGTCATGATATGTTCTTATACAAAAATGAATCACAATGCACTGTAAAGAATATACTCAATATATATGCAGGAACACCAATTGAATATTTAAATGAATGATATTTATTATTAATTTAATTATAAATATTTAATTAATAACATATATATTTATAGTAAATCCATTATTAAAACAGATAATGAGTGGAGGTGATAAAAATAAATTATATTGGTCCACTAGGCGGTAGTCATCCATACACACATTTGATGGTTTTGTTTCCCATTTATTAGAACATGATGTGGATATAAGTGTTTTCACTAGAATTAAAATCTCAGCACGTGGGATATTATTATGTTATTATATTATCTTGGTTTTAGAAGATTATTATGATGTCAAATAGGAAATAAAACCAAAACACTTAGTTATGAATGATAAATCATTTATACAAAACCTATTTAGGGTTACACCAAATTAAATAATATGATTGTTTAGTGATCTATCAAACTCGTCATGAATATTATTAGGGATTTTAGTAATGGATTTGGGTATTTATTGATGAAAGCAATGTTCATGATCTGTTAATAATATAGTAGAATATGTGCCCCTTTTTAAGATAGGAGTGGTTCACTCTTGGAATTTTAAAAAATGTAAATTGATTTTTGTATTCAAATGGATCACTAACAATATTCAAGCATATATGAGTTTGAGTTCAATTACCCTTATAAAATAAAAACATTAAAAGATTATGTAAAGTTTTCACCCTTATCTTATAATTTCAACCAATTTTAATCCTATTTTGACAATTAATGTGTTATTAATGAATTTATTCATTATGGTTCATAAAATATGCTATAAAATTAAAATACATCCATAAATTTATTATGGATGAAAATATATAATATTCAAATTCCACATTTAAAATGATAATTTTTGGAATAATTTTAAATCAGCTAAAAGAAATTTTCTCAGTATAATATATCATTACTGTAAAATTTGACAATATTAATTTAATTTGACATTATAAAAAGCATGGAGAAGTAGAAATTAAAATATATTTATTTAAATATTACATAAAAAGTTATATTTATCAATATGAAATTGTGGAATGGAAAAATTTATTCAAAATAAAACACTTTTAATTTATTTGAAATAAATTATTTTATTTTTTTAAAAGAATATTTTCTATGTCGGCATTACGTTAGTTTTTAAGGTAGTGTTTCATCATTAGAAATTATCAATAAATTCCCACATAAAAAATAATATTTATACTTCATATAACCAATAATTTTTGACGATAACTTCTTTGGAACCCTGTATCAAAAATTGTAATTCAATTAAATAATGACAATTACATTTTCATCTTTTCTTTACATAATGTTTGTTAAAGGTCATAATCATTCACTTATATGGACAAAAGTTATTAAAATAAATTTTTTATGATTTAGGATAATATATACTAATGTTAAAAAATAATTTAAGGTGTTTCGGTTTTTTTATTACTTATGAAATAATTTTTACTCTTTATTAACCCATTTTACATTTATCATTGAAGAAAATATTTACAAATATTTCCATTAAATATGACCACAATTAAAATGGTTGTATTTAAAAAATTTGGAACTCATTATTCGAAATATGGAGTCTAATTTGAATGAATAAAATAATTGAAGTGCTAGGATATAATTAAAAATTAAATCATATGTTTGTGTTAAAAAAAGTTTTTAGAAATATGCCACTTTAAGAGTAAGATTATTTTTATATAAAATTCTTCATTAAATTTAATTATAATTAAATTAATTGGATAAATAATAGTATAATAGAAATTATTTAACATTTAAACATCATTAAAAAATAATGGATCTTGATTAATTGTTGAATCAAAAAATAGTTTTCGATAAAATTATTGGTTCTCAATATTCAATTAAAAAATAACTTTTAGATAAAAATCCCAAAAATTAATGATATGAAAATATTGATATTGCTTTTTGAAAAATATATCATTTTAAAAAATACCAATTAATAATGTGGATGAAATTAATTTTAATATCGTTCCACAAAAATAAATAAAAAGGCTTTAATAAAATATAATTTTCAAAATTAAAAAGTCATTCCTAAAAATGTAATGAATATTCTGTAATATTTAATTAATATTGGACTTTTCTTTGATTTAATAATAAATGAGTCTTCAACACCATCCTTTTATAAAACTGTATAGAGTTGGATATTTATAAATATAATTTATCATTTTGTTATTCATAAACATTCACACTAATTAAATGACTAAGCTATAATGGCCATATTAAAATAATAATATATTGTGGTTCAAAAATGACTAGTTTTGTGTGTTGTTTAAAATATGAAACATAATTTATGAAATTTAAATAATGTGGGTGTTATATTCTCCCACATAAACAATATATTACCTAAAAATTTTACCTTGGTCTAATTAATAAATATTTTGACATTTGAATTTTTTGAGTCCAACATTATAAAAATAGTTTATAAGAAATTCACTTAAAAAATGGGAAGGAAAATATGGAGGTAATAAATCATAAAATATCACGATGTTTACAATTAGGTGGAAAACGTGGAAATTTAAAATATGAATGATAAATTTAATGAGAACAATAATCATGGAGATTTAAAATGATCATTAATTAGAATAAATTAACTGATAATGAGAATGTTAACAACAAAAAAATCCAAAAGCAATGTTGTTTGAAAATGAATATTTATTTATCACTTAAAAATTTAGTAAGAAAATAATATTCCCTGATTTTGTTCTTATAGTTAAAGAATTATTTCACTATCATGTTAGAGAGAAAAAAGAATATACTTAATTGAAATTTGATTATAATCATAATATAGTCGTTTGGTTGTTATTTTATTAATTTCCATTTAATTTATTTGTAAAATAAATGAATATACAATTTGAATTTTTATATAAATCTGTAAAATTATTTTCTAATGGATCACATGAGTCGAAAGAAAAAACAAGATGACACTCAAATATTTTAAAAAAATGAAAATGGATAGTAAAATGTAATATAATACACACAATTAAAAAACCACCATATGATAAATTAATATAGTGATCATAAAAATAATATAATAAACCAATGGTTTCACTTATTTAAATAGATAACACTATATTCTAAATAACCCAATTTTATTTATATGAAATAATTTTTTAAACTCAAATGTGGTCTCATATTATTTATCCTACATCCCAAAACATCATTATTCACCATGATAAATCGCTATATTATCATATAGTACTGTCATATTGTCACCAAAATATCATTAAAAAAATTTAAATACAATAATTAAAGGTAATTCATATATTTATAAAAAATATCTCAAAAATATAACATTTTTAGTGAATCTCTTTTTAACCCGCATGATTATTTGTATCCCACTATTCAATAGAACGTAATTAATTTAACATAAAATCATATACCATACCAATGTGTTATTTAAACAATACTAAATTATTTGAACAGACATATAGTAAATGATTCAAATCAACTCAATAAACAGTAACATAAAATTCATAATGAGTATTTATGCCATTAAACATATGATAAAAAGTAGGCTTTTCATCCCACTGTAATTTAGGTGTTTCTGATATAACATTGTCATATTATAGGACTCAATTTTTTCAATTCATTCCTTAGTTGAAAATGAAAAAAATGAATTTACCCTTGAATATTCCCTGATATTTTCAAACATGGTTCATAGTAATGAAACACTCACCATCTACTAGAAGTATGGAAAGTATATACTCGACCAATTATTTTTAGGGTGACTACAACTAGATGCATTTTTCTGTCAAAAACAGTTCGACATATAGTCTCCAGATAGGGGTTTGTTGATTGAAAAAAAATATACACCTTGAAAAAAAATTATAATTTATAATTTATATAGAATTATCCTCAATGTCAACCAATGGGTGATGTTTCATAATATACGATATCATAAATCTTTTTCCTTGGGTTTCAGCTATAAATTCTATGATACCAATAGTAAAGACCCCATCTTCAGTATCCCAAAGAATGTTGTCACATTATAACATTGGAATAAGATACATGTGATAACATAAAAATGGGCCGAATAGTTTAGTAGTCTTGAAAAATTATATAGGTACTTGAATGTTACATTATAATTGAAAATGTAGAAAAAAACTTTGTTAATGTAAATATTCTGCATACATGAACACACTTGGATATTCCTTCATCATATTCAATGGAGGTAAAATAATTTAATGGTTGGTCCCATGAATTATTTAATTGTTATGTACAATAAAATATAACATTATCAAATCTGTATTAATAAATATTAAAAAATAAAAGGCTAAAATATGTTGAATTTATTAAAAATATTGTACAGGAATAATAATATTCCATAAATAAATTATGACCAAATAATTCCATATAAATTTTAATATTTAGGTTAATTTTATACATGGATATCATAACTATTTAAAAAAACACATGTAATTCAATTACTAATCTCATAATGATCCAATGAGTAATGTTAGACATCATAAACATACAGTTAATGATTCATGGAATGTCTTCATACAAAAATGGTTAAGGCCAAAATAAGATACCCTATAGATTTTTCCTCATGGGATCTACTGATTCATTAAGGGGATATGTAATTATAGGCCTCATCCATGAATTATTATCTAATCACATTCATCATAAAAATAAATTTGGCCACATAATAAATAGTATTTAATAAAAAATAGCATGTATAGTAAGAAATACAATCCAAAATGTCAATAGTTTCCCTATTCAAACTAATAAATAAAATATAGATAAAAAATAAATATGTTATTAATAAAACATATATCTAGTTTAAAATGGATGGGATTTTATTGTTGATGAATACCAATACCATCAAAATATCTATATTAACAATTTTATGAAAATGAACTCTTCACATTGAAAGTATCTTTGACAATTAATTATTTCTAACATTTTTCAAAAATTATTTTATTTGGATGGCACATAGAAAAATGTTATGGATGACTTAAATAACTAAGAGGAAATTATTGGAGGAAAAATCAATCCATTCCATATATGATGATAAATAACTTCCATTCACATTATAAGAAAAATTTTAAAAATGTACTATATTCAAAAAATGATTATAGGAATCAATTTATTTTTTCATTAAAAAGTCAAAGAAGGTTAAAAATGTAATTAAAAATCATTTGAAATAGTAAAAATATTCTATATATAACTTTATGTTATATATATATATATATAATTGATTTTGGATTGTGTAGAATAACAAAGTCTATTTACCTTGAAATTATTTTTTTGGATCGTGAGTTTTTAAATTAGGAATATTAATGAAAAATTATAATTTCCAAGGATAATAAGTGGATTATAAAATAGATTATATTTAATATATAAATCTCATAATTTACACTACATGATAGTTAAAGAAACTTAATATTGAATAATTATGTGATTGTGAAATAATCCCTTATAACATTATTAAAATTAAAATATTATGACACATGAAATAATAAAATGAAATGAAACAATAAATATCATAAACATAAGGATAATTATGATATAATAGGATAATTCTTCATTATATAAACCACATAGATGTTAATTGGATGTTTATTAATAATATGTTTTTGTTCAGTATGAAATTGAGGCAAATACCTTACCAAGATCATACAGTTGAAGTCATAAATTATCAGTAAATAAATTATGTTTATGAATTATAAATAAAAATAAAAAACTAATAATGTATTATAAAAAAAATAAACGTCATTACATATTTTATCACATAATTCTATGATAATGAATATGAAACATAAACAAAGTAATTGAAATTTAGTTATGAATTCCCAAATCTCATGGTAACATTCACGTTAAATCCCTTAAGACGAAGTAAGATGAATTGGTACATAAAAACTGAATTATAAATCATTAGAAATGTAATATTTTAATGGGGTAGTATATAAAACCTATAATATAATTTATGTTCCTAACTTTATAAATTTTCTATGTGAAGTAAAATTTTAAAGGAAATACTTTAACTCATGTATGAAATGTCACATAAATTAATTATTGTCAAGAATAAAAATCATAGTTAAATTAATAATTTTTTTATAAAATATTTTATAATCTATTTTTAATTTATTATTTAACCATATAATATTTAATTACATAATAAATTATGTTCACATGCATCATTGTGATGATATTCGGTTCATATATTGAGAATGTCATCCATAGGTTGACTATGGGAAAATATTTTCTTATTGCATCAAATATAGAGTAGTATTTCTAAAATAACTATCATTTTTATATATCCATTAAACATTTTAAAACAACCACAAAATATTTATAATAAAACTGTACTACATTACAATATTGAAGGTGGTAAGTTATATGTATGCATGAGTAACAATTTCAATGTGCAATTATCAGGATTTTAAGAAAAATTTAAATGTTTGGCTTTAAAAAATTATGAGTATCAGATAAATGTAATATTATTTCTTTAATTATAATTATATATTGTATTCAAATCATGTTGTTATGAAAAATTTATCACATCACTTCATGGATATGGAAATCCACACATTTATATCAATGATGTTATCATTTTTAAAATAAATATATATAATATCTAAATAAAAAATATACATTGCCAAAATTATATTTATATATATATAATAAATTTTAAAAAAATCCATTTTCTATTTTTATGGAAAATGATTAACATTTATTTACATGGTGGTAGTCCGTCGTATAAACAAATGATGTTTTTCCCATTTGATTGAATATGAGATAAATATATGGTATTCAAAAAAAATGACAACCTCTATGTGTATTGGATATTCTAACAGTATTATACAAGAATGTTTGAATAATATTTAGTTGTTGTTGAAGAATAAAATAAATCAATAATGCTCAGTTTAGAACGATATATCTCCATTTATTGAACATGGCATATTTATACAAAATGATATCCCAGGAGAGATTTTTTATCCATTCAAGGATTCCAGAACATGGGGAGGATTTTATGAATGTATTTGGGTATGTATTGGAAAAATGAAATGGTTCATGATGTGGGAATAAAATTGAAGAATAGTTACCCATTTAGAAGATATATGAGGGGTTCTATTAGAATATAAAATATTATTATATTAATTGAAAATAATTTTCATATTAAATTTTCTACAAATTTAAAAGAATATAATCTATGATGAGGGTGGGTTTAAAACCAGTAATCCAATAAAATATTGTTTACTTTTGGTGATTTTTTCTTCCTTGTTTTTTTTTGTTTTAATTTGTTTTAATCATTTTTTACTATTAACATGGTATTGATGATTTTTTTCTTTATGAGTTAATACAAATTAAATTAAAGGGAAATATATCCAAAAATTGATCATGGTTTACTTTAATCAACCATAAAATATTTAATTGGCCCAATATATTATTTTTTCGTACATAAAATAATATTATAAAATACTATTGGTTAGAAAATATTATTGACGTCAATTTTGACACTATTTATTTAATTTGACATGGATCAACAAAAATATGATAGAATTTTAATATTGACCTCAATATATTCTATAAAATGATATATTATTCTAAATATTATTTCAATACATTAATTTATACAAATTATATTAATTTTTATATTTTTATAACGAGTTAATGTTTTTCATTTATATAAAATAATAACTTAATTGGTGTTGATTAAGAATTTAAGTTCATTATTTCATTAATAAAAATAGAAATTAAAAATAATATGCTAAAAAACTAATAAATTTAAAGTAAACTTTAAAATCCACACATGTCTTCTTTTTATCCCTTGTAGAAATTTTATGATAAAAAACATGAAAATGATATTTTTTACTTCTCTTTACAAAAATTATTATAAATATCATAATAGGTGTATGTGAAAAAAGGTAATATAATTTATTTTCGGATGATTTTGGATTAAATATACTAATTAAATGAAATTAATTCTAGAATTAGGGTGATATTTTGTATTTATCAAATTAATTTTACCCTTATGAAACCCATTTTACCTTTTCTATGGTAATAAATATTTAAAATAATTTTTATTAAAAATTAA
The DNA here is from genome assembly GCA_963277665.1 of Viscum album. Lineage (NCBI taxonomy): Eukaryota > Viridiplantae > Streptophyta > Magnoliopsida > Santalales > Viscaceae > Viscum > Viscum album. Next base: position 1,461,645,309 of record OY728142.1, read on the forward strand.
ATAATAAAAGTGTTATATTTACCAAATTTAAACCTCATTATTATAAATATCTTATAAATTTTATCATTTTATCCAGAAATTAAACTTTTTCTAAAAAATGGTCAGAAAAGGAAAATATACCTAAAAAGAAGATCTGAGTTCTAACAAACATACCCCTTAAAGAAATTCATCACCGAATTTCTTTAGCAAAGAAGTGTAGAAGAAGAAACCTCGAACAACTCTGGACACTGCGATCGTACATCCACATCCCTCTCCCAAGTCTCATCATGTACTCACCTGTGTTTCCATAACACTCGCACCAGAGGAAAAGACCAACCACAGAGGACCTTCATACTTCGAACAAAAATCCGGAAAAGTTGCTCCTCAAAATATGCATCCAATTCCAACTCAACCTCCTAGGCTTGGAAGACATGATATGGGCATGGAAGTATCGTCGAAGCTGAGAAATGTGGAAGACGTCATACATAGCCTGATACCTCTAAGGTAACTACAACTGATAGGCAACCGGCCCTACTCTCTCCAACACCTCAAACATCCCGACGTACCTCGCTGAAAGCATACCTTGTCTCCTAATCCTTCTATGCTCCAACCTCGATGTGACACATAGGAAAACCGGATCCCCGACCTCAAACTTCTGAGGTTGTCTCCGCTGAAAAACATAATATTTCTATCCGGACAATGCAGTAGTCATCCTCTTCCAAATCAACCATATCTGCTATGTGGTCTACTAAACAAGATGAGGTCCCAGCATAAATGCCTCTCCTACCTCCAACCAATATAAGGATGATCGGCATGGACAACCGTACAAAACCTCATAAGGTTCCATCCAAATACATTCTTGAAAACGATTTTTGTAGGAAAACTCCACAATAGGTATGTGCTTCTCCCAAGAACATCCTAAATTCAGAATGCATGCTCATAGCATGTCCCCAAGAACAATAATCCTATGCTCAGACTGGACATCTATTTGGGGATGGTAAGTTGTACTCATTAGTACCTGTGTTCACAATGCCTTCTGAAGCCCTTTCCAGACCTGAGATGTAAAACGTGCATCTATGTCTGAAACAATGGAGTGTTGAACAACATGTAGACGTACAATATCTCAGATGTACAACCATCTGAGCTCATCAAAACTGAGGGTCTCCATGTTTGAAATGAAGTGAGAAACCTTCATGAGTCTGTCAATAACAACCCCTACTACCTCATTCCCTCAAGGAAACCTTAGAAATACTATCATGAAATCAATCGCGACATCATTACACTTCTACTCAAGAATGGGTAACTATTGAAAAAGTCCTACTAGAGGTTGATGGTTCACCGTCACCTGCTGATAGGTGGAACACTTTATGATGAAACTAGGAACATCTATTTTCATACCAGGCCACCAATACTGACTATGTAAATCGCAATACGTCTTGGTGACACCAGGATGAACTACCTAAACAATGGAATGAATGTATCGCATCAGATCCTCTCGTATATTTTCTGGCACCCATACGTGCCATTGTAAATGAAAGATATCATACATGCATACGGTCCATCCTGAAATAGTGTCCTCTCCTGAAACACCTTCCTGTAGGACTAGGCTTTTAGAATCTGATACCTGCCTCATTCACACTCGATCGAGAAGTGTAAAGGTAATAGCTATAGATGAAAGAAACGTCTACCTATGCCTATCGTACACCTCCAAATACATCTCAGAGAATAGATCCATAAGAAGCTACTCACTATAGGACTCTTCAATTTCCTTTATCTCAGCCCCCCTACTCAGTGTATCAGCCACGTCGTTTCTATTTCCAGGCCTATAGGCATTCTAAAAGTCATATAACTGAAGTTACTAAACCCACCTTAGATGTATCAAATTCATGTCACATGGATTGAATAAATACTTGAGGCTTTTTAGGTTGGTGAAAACCACTAAATGCTCTCGTTGAAGGTAATATCTTCAACAATGTAAAGCATGAACAACAATAGCCAACTCGAGATGGTGTGTCATGTATTTCCTCTCATGTGGACCCAACTGCTAAGACCCGTGCACAACGACCCCTTCCCCATGAATAAGAACATCTCCCATCTTGATAACTGAAGCATCTCAGTAAACAATATAGCTCTTTCCCGACTCTGGAATATCTAGTATTCGTGATGAAGTCAATCTCCCTTTCAGCTCTTAAAAAGATGACCCACAAGAATCTAACCAAAATAAATTTTCAGCCTTCTTAGTCAAACTCGTCAGTGGTGCTGCTAAACGCAAATGATCTTGTATGGAATGTCTGTAGTAACTATCCAGCCCAAGAAAACTCCGTACCTAAAATATGTTCTTCATCTTTTCTTAGGAAACTACTTCTCTCAATTTCTATGGGTCGACTGATACTCCTAACTCTGAGATAACATTACCCATGAAGTAAATATCCTCCATCCAAAAGTGGCATTTTGAGAGCATAGAAAATAATGGATGCACCATCAGAGATCTCAAAATCATCTCAAGATGGGTAGCATGGTCGTGTCGAGTGTGAGAGTACACCAAGATATCGTCTACAAAAACCACCATGAAATAATAAATTTATGGATGGAACACTTGGTTTTTCAGTGCCATGAAGACTGCAGGCCCGTTCGTGAGACCGAACGGCATAACCACATACTCGTATAGACCATACCTACTCCGGAAAGAAGTAAGAGGTATAATAGATGATCTAACGTGCAAATGATGAAAACCGGATCTCAAGTCATTCTTCGAGAACACCTGGGCACCTCGAAGTTGATTAATGATATCATCAATCCTTGGCTAGGTATATCAGTTCTTGAACGTCAACTGTTTCAGCTTCCGATAATCCACTTAAATCTTGATGGTATCGTCTGCCTTCTCCGCAAATAGGACAGGTGAACCCCACAGAGAAGTACTGGGTCAAATGAAACCCTTTTCCTACAACTCCTCCAACTGCTTCTTGAGCTCCTGTAACTCTGGTTTAGCCATTATATAAGGAGTAATGGACACCATTTCTTCTCCTCTCACATGATCAATAGAATGGTATACCTCACGCTCAGGGGGAAAACATGAAAATTCCTCTAGAATGACATCTTTGAAAAGATCGACCATAAAAGGAAAGTGCATCAGTGAAGTCCCATGGTCATCCAGATATTGACTAGTAATCAGTGTTGTAACTCCTCCCAACCCATGATGCTCGGGTCCTAATCTTCTTTCCTAGACATCCTATTATCCCTTATGAAGAAATGATCTTCCCTCTAGTGATGTGAAACTCACCCTACAATGATAAAAGTCGACGAATTCCGGGAAGGGAACTAACCAGTTTATTTCGAGAATGATGTCAAATCCTGTCATATCGTGGACATAGAGGCCCCATAAGAAGTAAAACCCATCAACCTATAGATGAAACTCCTTAAATTGATGCACACTAGCCGTTCTAGTCCCCAACAGAGTTTCTAGCATCAAGATATCAGCATAAGAAAAGATGTAGAGCCCAAGGCTCTCCACAACATCAACAGATATAAAGCTATAATAATCCACTATATCGAAAAGAGAAAAACATACAGTTGATGAAACTAGGATCATACCTTGACCTATAGAGGGTCTATGATCCTTCTCCTACTAGGTCTTCTCTACAACAAATGTATGACCTACACCACAGCCTTGTGACCCTGCCTAACCACTCAAAGCTATTTCACCCTCCTATCGCTGAAATCCTAGCATCTTACTATCATGACCACGACATCCAACTCATCCCGAACGGTCGAAATAACTCCAGTTCCTAGACTGAGGAGTAATTGGCGGTGCTTCTCCTGAACATGGAGTAATAGAAGCACCCCGGTCACCAGCTACAGGTGAGAATATCTGACAGAAACGCTGAAGATGTCCCATCTTTCCACATGATCGGCACTCAACTGGGTCTCTCGGGAAATGTGGTCTCATATTCTCTCTCTTCATGCACTGTTACCACACCTCCTGGATACTAGAAGGTGCATCCCACCTACTCTAATATCTTCGTGTAGCCTCCCTATGGTGCTTAATGCTATCAACCGGAGAATCACTAACCATGGATGTTGAACCGCCCTGATTCACAGCTCCAGAATCTCTTAGATTACTCTCCATGATCAGTGCATAGTTGACTATAGTGGATATCAAATTCAACCTGATGATGTTCACCTGGGATCAGATATCATGCATGAGACTATCCTCAATCTTATGTGTAAGGAACAAGTCATATCCCCCTAAAATGGTTGTAAAGCGTTGCAGCTCAGTGAAGCAACAAAAGCACTCAATAACTTATGGAGTACCCTACTCCAAACTCATGAACTCTGAGGATCGATCAGCCCTCGTGATCTCTGAATTGATGTATTCTTAGTGGGTGTGCTGAAACTCATCCCAAGACATATTCTGCAGGTGTCTTGCCTATAAGATCACATCCCCCACATCTTGGTGTTGTCTCGAATCCTATAGATATCGAGTTTGACCCTCCACTCTGGGGGTGTCTCTATATGATCTTAGATAGTCCTCATGGATTTTATCTATGAATCCGTATACTAGGGTCCTCCATCCCCTGATAAAGTGGGAGGATGATGCTTCTGAAATACCCACGTCAATTCTACCATTGACGGGGTAGGAGGTGGTGCTCCCTGGAAGTTTTGCATCATCCTAAAAAATCCCTCCTTGAACTATGCATCGTCACCTATGTTAGGTATAACTACTGCTGCCAAGACTATTACAACTAGAGGATCTGCCGGTAGTCCTTGATCATCAATATACGATGTTTGATCATCTCCATGTAAATGGCGTACTACCAGAGGACGTCTCAGTGGCATGAATCTGCAAGGTCAGCGCACACCTTCGATCAATATTGACAAGGATTGAAACATAGAAGTGTAATAAGGGAACAATAGAAAGAAAGCATTCCAGTTTTACCAAACATGGATTCATGGAATGTATAATGCCTACAATTCTTATTCCCTTATGATTTTCACATGGGAGTGTACTTCTTCCAAAACTTTTCGTGTACCACACCATACCCATGACATGTTGTATTAATACACGGAATGTACTTAGCTTCTCTTCCCCTGCCTGAGTTCTCTTACATGGCTAACCCACATGGTTCTCATATAAGAATGCTACACGACATGTTCGCTCCAGACACGGGGTGTACTAGACAAGATTCACTGAACCATTTTGAATGTGACACATCCTGATACATGACTAAAACTACACGGCGTATTCTAGATGGACACGGCGTGTACCAAAATATTTTCACCCACCAGTGTTGTTAGTTACATGGTCGGATTCCATGGATTACAGTACACAACGTGTTCAATACTAACACGGCGTGTATTTATTAAGATTTCAACCATCTGTGTCATTAGTAACTCAGGTGGACACATGGTCTACACAACGCGGCATGTACAACTGATACACGGTGTGTTCCCACTAGGATTTCACAACCCCTTCTCTCTTCCCACACATCCAGTGGCATGGTTAGAGACTACACAGTGTTTACATACAGTACATGGTGTGTTGTTAAGAAAAATAGTTTCTTTCCGAATAGAAGAACACAAGGCATGTATTCATCATTACACGGTTTGTATTCTGGGTTTTTCCAGACATTAAGCCCCAGGAACTACTTCAGAATCCATAATAACACTGAAACGAAAATTGAAAGTTCCAAAATCTGATCAGTGAGGGCTTATACACCCTGCGAATCAATATTTGGCATCATAAACATGTTATAAACAAACAGAACATGCAATGATCCTCCATATTCTGGTCCATGAGGGCCCATTATACCCCAAGAACCATTGTTTGGCGTTCATTCAATCATAACCTTACACAAACAATACCTTATCAAACAACAGGTATTCTATCAAGAATCTATCACAAAATCATGCATATCTAGCACAACGTCTATCAAAACAACATACAATCGCTAATGCATCCTAAATGGAATGGAAATAATGAATGGAATGTGATTAATAGAAAATTATTATATGATGCATGAGATGGCATACCTTCATCTAATCAGGTTGCAGAAAAAATAGATGTTCAATATTATCAACAGTAAGAGCACAAAACCTGGGAATCACCCAATGGTGAAATCAAATCAAATGTAAAATTGAAAAATAATAAATTTCAATAAATGATGTAAATTGTAAATTCCCTATACATAGGATAGCTACTCCCAGGTATAGCTTATTTCCATGTACCTATTTCCAACCTATCTTTGGCTATAGTCTCCAAACAGTAAGTCAAGAGGATAGAATTCCTCTGATACCACTTTTTAACATCCCAGTTCTGGAATCCACCTAGAGGCACTCCATACCTAGTTGGTCGCATAGCCTCAAGCACATTTCCCCAAAAACCAGAGGCTACCAAATAGCAGTGAAGGCCTTGGGTATTATAGTCTAGAAACTATGCCCTCATTCACATAGTAACACAATAGAAGTAAAACAGATATACAATACAGGAAGCAGTATAATCATGAAAAATTGAACAGTAGAAGACTATAAATAATAAACTAGAGTACACAAATATATATGAATGATGCATGATACATATGTCTAGGAAAGTATCCAAACAGATCACAATGCTAGAATCAAACAGTACTAACCTAAAGTATAAAAAACAGGTGATAGCTCCTCTGCACCGCAAGCCTCAGCCTGGTCCCATTCTCTCCACCTCCACAACACTCAAGTACCTGATGTAGAAGGGTTCTTTCCCTTATCTATACCTGTAGAAATATTATCAGTTTCGGCCCAAAATCATGGCCCAAACAGGGTGTGAGACTAAATATCAGCAGCAAACCACCACAAAATCTGCTCCTAACAGTCAGTGAATATATGGCAGGTAATAACCAAACGAAGGCAGTAAACAAATAAGTACTCCACTTTAACCAATCCTACATTTTCAAAGCACCTAGTTTCATATATCAAGTAAAGAGCTAATAAAGCATGAAAACAAAAATAGGTAACCCTATGGGAATTACTCAGAGCCTAACCCCTCTAGTTCTACCTAGATGCTCAAGAAACCCTCTGGAAGGCACAAACAGTCTACCCCTCTAGTTCAAATTACAAGGATATAAAAAATATTATATGATGATGCACTCACATTCAATTCCTCTTATTTTCTAAAGTGATGAAGACTCTTTGAGGATGCTCATACGGTCGATTACCCTTATAGAAAAAAGTTTTTAAAGACTCTCCGAGGAAGCTCACTTGGTCAATTATCCTTAGTCTACTACATCGGGTTCTCATGGACCTATGTATGTCAAATGATCATAAAAATGCAATATGGCCAATTTAATCCTCAAAAACTAATTGGCTATATAGTCTATAGCATATCAAACAAGTCAGATAAAAATAACCACTCTATCATATAGTACAATGCAAGGGAAAACATCAAGGAAGCCTAACAGGATAAACATGACTGTACTATCATAAATAGAACATACATTGGAAAAAACATCCAAGGTATATCAATCAACCCTATTCACATCGAATTGACCTCTACTCACGCATACCAGCATTGCAGGAAATTAATAGGGTTAAAACGGTAAACACGCACCACCCCTTTCAAGGGTATTGGACAAAATTGTGCATATCTCTCAAGGACATTCAACTCAAAGGCGAAAACCACCTACCTCGGTGTAGGGAGATCTCTATACGTAAAAATCAAGTCTTGATTCGCCCAAGAACATGATATATCTAGAAAAACGTCTAAAACGTTCAATGGAGGAAAACATGAGAAGGGGGAGGAATCATGAAACGAAGCTCTTGTAGAAGTATGAGCTTACCGAGGCGATCCCAATGCAATAAAAAGTGGTCAAATAGAAGATCATATGCTCTCTCGGGGGCTCGGAGTAAGATCACGACCGTACAAGTGCTCTCGGAAAAACTAGGTCGAGAAGTGGGTGGTTCTATCTATCAGAGGAGACCATAGTACGTTTAATAAAAAATGAAAGTACAAGACGTGTACTTTTCATTTACATGGCGTGCACTCGCCCTTACTGACCACTGCTTTAAGCAGCCTCCAGGTCACAACACATGGTCGTGTGCAAGGCCACTACATGAACAGCACAAGGCTACCTAAAGTAACCGAGTACATGATGTGTACTAAAAAAGTACATGTCATGTACTTAAAAATTTTCCATAATTTCTACTTTTTCTAAAAAATGACCAGAAAAGGAAAACATTCCTGAAAAGAACATCCAGGTTCATACATTATACAGTCAATTTAATGTTTTATTCCCTATATAATCCTCCCCTAGAGCTCTTAATATTTTCTTTTTTTTCATTTTTTACGAAAATATATACAAATTTTTAAGGTGGGTTATTTTATTTCCATTTTGATCTCATATTATACAATGATTTCTTTTCTCTTCCATTCTCCTAATCATCTAGTAGGATTCTAAACACAATTTCAATTTTTTCTAAATCTTTTTAATTCATCCAAATGTTTTTTACAATAAAAATTCCCTATTAAATGCCTTTTATTCTTTCATTGGACTATTCTATAATTTTAAATGGGATGATTATATAAATTTATTACTCATAAATATAATATAAAAATTTATGGTGTGTACATTGTCACCACAAAAGAAGTATGTTCTTATTATTAATGGAAAATATTTTTTTTGGGTATTATTTGGTTTCATCTGAAATATATTTCTCTGATCCTTATAAAACAAGGATAACTAAATAGAATTCATTATAAATTTATTTGGATTTTTCATTTTATTATTTTCTTACTGTTTCTCATGGTGTTCTTATCTTTAATCATTTTATATTATGGTCTCCACTTATCATTTTTTATAGTTTACTGATTTAATGATTTTTTATTTAATTTATCTTCACTTTGACCATTATAATAGAATAAATTAGAGTGTTCCTTGGATTTTTTAAATATATATTTTGTATAGATCATTTTCATTTATTCCTTTTCATTTATTCCAGTTTTGACTCCTCTAAATATATGATCTTTTTTTCTTCCATCAGACGAAACTCTATGGAATAAATCATTATCTATGTTCTTATTTATGTTATAATAAAAAATTTCCCACAATGAAATTTATTTTGTTTTTAAAGAATGATTTCCCAAATAATATGAATACTATTTTATATAATTATTGTCATATTGTTTGGATTTTTGGGATAACAGTTCCTTTTATACATTAACCATGTACAAGAGTTATAGTTGTAGTTTTCACTAATTTTCATTATTGAATTTTATATAGTATTGGGATATTCTCCAATATTGGTTCTAGAGATAAGTTGATTACATTTGAATTATATTATAATTCATAGTAAATTTCATATTTTTTATACTATATATTGATAAGTATATGTTATTAAAATACATTTTTTCCCAGGTAGGGTCATTTTAGACTATGAGTCCTCATTTTCATATTTTTTACATATAACTTCCATTCAACTTGACGCGAATTGTATTAAACTAATTCCAAATTCTATAATTTATGATTAAGAACCAATATTTTCGTATTTAGGATTATTCTCTCACCCACCACTAATATTAGTTTTCCTTCACATACCATTGTAATCTTTTCATGTGGATCTTCATTAAATTTTTACATTATTTCATTAGATGGTAATGTTTTTTATCCACTTATCTGTGACTTAATGTTGAGTACTTTGAAATGAAATTTCATCTTTATTTTATTGATATCATTCCATAATATTATTCATTAATTTTTCTCAATCATGGATTATATTGAGCCATAAATACTTAAAGATAAACCATCATTCATTAATCACCTAGTTCATTGTATATAACGATACTAACTATTTAAAGTGCACTATAGAAATTAAAACCAATTCCTAAATATTGGTTTCCAAATACATATTCTCAACATAGGGATGGTTGATCTCTTCCTCTTTGAATTTGATGTATGAGAAAATAAAAGTTACAATTTCATTAGGAATGTTTTTCAATGTATTCAAAAAATATAAAACATGAATATTCATATTATTTATCACATGATTTCATAGATAACTATTCATCCTCACTTATTATTATTTCTTAAATAAAAATATTTTTTACATCATTTTTTATAACTATTCATTATTTTGAGGTGATTAAAAACATGAAATTGACTTTTTGTATATATTTATAGTAGTGTATTTAGCCACTATATGTTCAACTTCAAAACATGATTTTTCTTTTCCAAGATTATATCATGGTAAATCATATTTTCATTATCATTACATAAGATTATAAGATTATAATAATGTGTTTATTTAATTGGAATATTGTCAATATAAATTTTAGAATGAACTTTATTTGATTATCTTTAATTATTAATGAGAATTATTTTTATTATTTACTATATTTGTTATTCAAATGAAATCCCACTATAGTTTTTTTACTCTTATTTAGTTTGTTGGATGATATTTCTTATATATGTCTATTTATATGGAATTATAACAACTAATTAATTAAAAACATAATTTAAACATCAAAATGACAAACTATGTTCTTCATAAAAATCATTATATAGGAGATTCCTAATAGTGGTGTCAGCTTATTTGATGCCAACTGTTATAATCACAAAATGATGTGTGCATTAATGAATGTTGAGGGGGTGAATTTATGTATGATTAAATTTATTAAAATTTAACATTTCTTCCTTATTCACCTCATCACTTATTTAGTGAGATAATACCACATTTTCGTATTCTAATTTTTTAGAAAATATATTTAAATAAAATTCTTCATTAGAGAATAGAACTATATTAAATTGAGGCTCACTATCAAAATATGACTACATCCTTGGTATATATTACTAATTATCATATGTGAACATATTACTTATTACTCTCAATTATAGAAAGAGTAGTTATAAAAATATAAACATGTTATCCTAGGACACAATATATAGAAATTAATCACTAACATGTGATTCAAGCTTAGGAATTAACCGAGATATCATACTAAGGATTATAATAATATTTCCTACCCATTATGAAATATATAAACAATGAAACTTCATTCCCTTTTAGATAGTTTATATGATATCCTTCCTCAACTGAAAAAATTAAATATTCTATCTTATGATCCTAAAGTGTATTATATTTGTTTTTGTAATCTGTACACATTTCTGTATCAGCTAGGTTTGATTCAGATGAAGCACAACCAAATTATTTTCCAATAAATCCTCTTACGTGGAATATAGAATAACTATTTTATATTATTTAGTAGATGTTTTTTTCTTCTTCATTGAAAAAAATCATATTAATTTAGTACAATACCTATCTCTCCACAATCATCAATATGTTATGTACTCAACATGTATAACATCAAATCAAAACATTATTTATTTCTCTTGGGTTAAAGAATATATTACTTTAATTTTCCAGATAACTCTATCTATATTTCATTAAACCTATGAAATATGAATAAATATAATAGCTATAGTATCATTAAGTCTTCTTTACACTCAATGAATCCCAAATATTTCCCATTAAGTGAAAAAAGGATCAGTATTTCATAGTGTATGTGATTCCTTTAGAGGATAAAAAAAACACTGAACTGAATATTCATTGCCCTATTTCCTTTACGCACTATTCAAATTATCTCAGAGTTTCTCTCACTCCCACAATATCTATATATAATTATCCAACATTTTTATGGGATATTAAATCATTATAACAATGGTTCCTATTTATTTTTTGATGAAAGACTACCAAAAACATGTTATTTATTTGTCATTATTAAATCGTAGATTCATCATTGACATAATGTTATTATATATTTAAACACATGGTTTAGCTTCATTAGAATAGGATATCGTAATTATTTTAATTCTTTGAACACGATATTTTTAAATTACATATAATATGATTCATGAGATAATATATAATTGTTATATACTTATATTTTAATTCATATGATAATATATGTATTATGAATATGGAATTAGGAAGATATGACATATTACACTAATATACACAAACATGTTGCTATCAATGTAATACAATGAATTCTTATGGTATGGATCAAAGACATATTCTCAGTAGAATTAAATTTATCATATGAATTGACATCATATATATTCAATTCATATTTTTGAAGATGAATGATCTTCATCAATGTTAAAAGATATTCGGAGTGACTACGAGAATTAAATTTTTTTATTCTTCTTATTGATCCTAAACATAAATAACAACTTCCTTTGATTAGCATCATTATAGTGTAGAGTACCTTTTTAAACCATCCAAAAGTCACAAATCGAAATATGGTTTGTCCTATATTGTGGTCTCCATCATGTTTCTATTTTGTATACCCCATTATCATATCGATGATTTTGTCTCCTCAACATTAGTATGGTCACTATTTGTGATTCTATACTAGTTCTTCCAGATATATATTTCATGTTAACATTCTTATATGAAATTTAACATGAAATGAATCATATCTCATTACAATCATAACATGTCTACCCCTATGTGGCATCTAAAAAATTGTTACCTATGATATTCATGGTTTCATGTCAATATTGGATTTTTTTCACTTCTGTAGCTTTCAGGTGAGGCCAGCACATTATTCATGCAGTGTATTTGCTCCCCCATAATTGATAATCAGTTTTCATTGTCTTCATCATTGAATATATATATCCAAAAAATAAGAACAATCCCACGGAAAAAGAATAAGTAATATATATATAATATAATGATTTATTAACACAATTTAAAACATGTAACAACACTATCACTCGAAACAATTATACAATATGTTAATGACTAACCAAACATATCAAATCGAATCACCACATAAATGATGTCCATAATTAAAATAATATGTTTAATCCTAACTCTCCATAAACCACAATAGAACATTTTTATGAACTATAAAACTATTCTCATCAATATTATAGTGTAATTATATCAACTTATACAATAATTTACAATATATATTACATCCTATATTGACTATAAATAATTAACAAAAAGATTGTGTTCAAATGTTTATCCATTTTTTCAACAAAAAAATAATCCATAATAAATATATTTATTACAATGGGTATGACATATTATTTCGATATTGGTGATGCAAAAATAGAAGAAAAGGTTGTAAATAATATCATTATACCTAATAATAAATTATATTTGAAATAAAAATGTTAATTCATTATGAATATATGAACATGGTTGAGAAAAAACTCTAAAAAATTCAAATCACGTTGATAAACATAAATATCCACCTTATTCCATTATTTTTTGGTGTTTTTACCTATAATGATGTGAGATTTGATTTCAGTCTTTTCCCAGGGAGAGGACCAAATAAGGCATGTAATCTCTAAGTAATACAGGAAATTTAATGTTCCTACAATCCTATATTGATATGAAATTTGGTATTCTATTGAATATGTTTTGAATAAAATCACAGTTGTTGCAGAGGTGAAATCATTTCAATCATGATTATAATATGAAAATTTTAACCTTTTTATTCTCAACATATGATGGCATGAATTAAAAAAATTTAATACATATAATAGGATTTATAATTTTGGTATTATCCCCATAAAATGTATAACATATTAAAATATTACTATGAACTATCCAGAATTATCCATATCATACAAATCTAAATATTATAAAATGTTCCATAAAAAATTTATAATGAAAATGTATGATATATTATCCTATAGGTTGCGGAGTAAACATAGATTATACTATTATAGGGGAGAATTTTATTTTATTCAATGGAATATATTAAAAAACATAGGAGATTGAGAGTTATTTTATAATGTTCAATCAAGATTGAATTATTTTATTCAATCTTTTAATGTGATTTAAAAAATTCAGGTGGATATATTTTTTTCATAATTTATATCGAATTATTTATTATCATTTATTATCAATATATCTTTTTTATAGAACCTCTAAGAATTATTAATAGATTTTAATTTTATTTGGTATCAAATTATATTGATTAGAGATATATTTTTTTGTAAATAAAATCATCCAATTTTTACTTAGAGAATGGCTCTCATTGACATAGAGTTGAATGGTTAATAAAATATTACAAGATTCTTACATTATATAAACATCTCATGTATATTTTATATCTTTTAAATAAGCATATAAAAATTTTACAGAAAATTTTAGGAGTATTAATTACCAATGAAGATGACAATTTTGAATAAATGAATTTTACACATATTGACATATGACATTATGTTTTTATTGTTAAAAAATAAAAACGTAGAGAAATTGTATCCCTTATTTTTTTAATTCAAAATTAAATCATTAAGATTAATATATCAGTGGATTTTATGTGAATTTATAATTATTATTAAATAGGATTTTGTTTTAAAAACCAAATATTGTTTAAACGAAAATATCATATGTATAGTGTCACAATTCCATTTAGTGAATAAATTTAATGAAATATCAATGATGATGGATCGATGTATCATGAAATATATCATAATAAATAGAAGGAATTTTACATACAATAAATTTATTAATAAACAATTCCAAATATGTGAAAAAAATTTGGTTGAATGTGTTATATAATTTCCCACCATGGGATTTCATTTTTAGTATAAAAAATTTTATTATAAATTATATATGTATGAGGATGATAAATCCCCTAGCTGTGTTGAATTAATCATTATGGGTTAGAGGATATTGTATTTTAAATGGAATTCATGTATGAAATCATGAAATCAATTTTTAAATTGGTTATTAAGAAGTTTAAAAAAAATGTTTTGTATGGATTTATTTCTATATGAAATGGATATCTACTTATTAAAAAATTTGGAAATAAAAAGGCTAGACAAAAAAATGTAATTCATGATATCCTAGAGATCTTTCCCAACAAATCTGGATGTAGAATGTGAAAAACATGTGTTGTAATGTGAAGGTAGAACCTATATGCATAGAGATACAGAAATATGAATAAGACATACATGAAAGTTGATGTAGTGGTCAAGTGATTCATATAGGGCCTTAAGGGATTTATTTAGGTCATATGGGAATAACATTGGTTTATTGATAAGTTGAATTCCTCTATAATATTTTGGTGTTAGAATCGTAGTGGACAACTACTTTTTATCACATAATATAAAAGAATCAAGGGATAAGAAACTATTTTCATCATCATCATTAGGTGACTTAGATAATGTCATTCATGTTCCAGATCACCATGAACTACAACTAGAGTTTTAAGGATGTTGTGACACTACATTACCATAAGATAATTATTTGTTGTTCTAAAGATCATCAGATGATTTTTATCGAGTTTATTAACAGATGATGAAAATAAAAATTTATCACATCACCAATATTTATTAATATTATTTTTTTAATTGTTTATATTATCATTTTATTATATGAGAAAAATAATAAACATTAATATCATATGATTATTCAGTTATAGAACATTAATATTAGATATAGAAGATTTGGTATCCTTGAATGTTCATGTACAATGTATGCACATACCATATTTCTATATAATCATATAATATACATAATCCATGGATGATTAAGATGAAATGTGAATAGAATATTAGTAGTCACTATGGGACCCAGTGAAATACATGGAAATTATTTTTTATTAAATGTAATAAAATACTCAATTAATGTATCAACCCAGAATTTCATTAAGGAAAATTCTTCTTGATCTAATTAAATGTCATATTAGGGTTATATGAAATGTAAACATCATTCATTTTAGGTATTTGGATTTTAAAATACTGTTATGAATTGTGACAGTTTCTAATATATACATCGAACAATAATTACATGATTAGTATAAATATAGGGATTTTAAAAACCAATTTACTCAGACAAAGGAAACGATTACATCATACAGTAGAATTTCCCCATACGAATCCCATTTTTCAGAGCACAAAAAGGAGGTGGAGTCATTGGGCTTCGGTCCTGGCCAATCCCATTCTGAGCTAGGATATATTTAGCTTCAGCATAACCGACTATGAGAGAAGTGTATGTTAATAGATATTACCACGTGAGAAATGTTATACAAGCCACCCCAATAGTATGTCCCCATTGCCCGCCTTACCTGTCAGTGTTATACAGGTGTTTAAAGGGGTTATTTAACAAGACCCAAACACTATGACTATGTACATTATTTTTCTATAAATAATGTGCATTCATTTTATTATAGTTACTTTGTAAATAGTTTTTAAATAAAAAATAGTATTTTATTTAGTTAATATTCAACAAAGAAATCTATTTTGATGAATTAATTCATTTTTGAATTAAATAATATTTTAATAAAATATTATTAATAAATTAATTTTTATTAAATATAAATGATCATATAATTTTTTATGAATACAATTGTAATTTTTATTAAGTATTGGAAATTGTTTTTGTCAAAACCCATGATTTTTCGATAAATATTGATTTTTATTTTAAAGGTAAAAATTCACATATATTGAATATTACTTAGATAAAATGAATATTAATTTTGGAATATGGCCGTCAAAATTATCCAATAGTGATTTTTTTAATAATTTTATGATGCTGTTGAGTATTTTTGTATAAATGAAATACTGTTTAAATATATAATATGTTTTATGACATCATAATGACCCAATAGTGATGCAAGAAAATACAATAAACAATTTTTTAGGATAATATGTGTTTTACCATTATAACGATGTGATTTTATATTTGTTTGATTTATTTTACGAATCATTAGTGGATGCTCCAAGACTTATAAAACATTTTGTCTTTAAAAATAGTTTCCATTGAGAGTGTGACTCACCTCCACATATGAAGCCCTATTATTTAAAGTTCGGCCATTGGCCTCATAAAATATTTTTATTCAACTCTCATTTGGAAAAACCCATATGAAAAAACCATGGGCTGGTTTTTTGTTTTGATTAGTTTAATGTGTGGTGTATCAAACCTAAATAATAAATAATTTTTTCTCCTTTCCAATATAAACTCACCCAAACTCTCACTTCCTCTTCACTCAAATCCTTTGTAGTTCATAGAAACTCTACTATTTTCTCTCTATAATCTTCACAAGGTGATCCAAGCTCCCAAAAAACCTCTCAGAATCCTATCCCAAGCCTTTAGAAGCACACATCCAAGTAAGGGATTTCTTCCATACCCATATTTGGCCAATTTTTATTATGTTTATATGCACTTTTTTCCATTAAAAAATATGGGGTATGTTTTTTTACCTCCCCCATACAGCCCTATTTATGATTGGATAATGGAAGACCTCATTCTCGCTCATTAATTCCTCCCATGTAAACCTGTTACCATGCTGAAATTCCGTGAGGAATTTCTCCCTCACATTTTACATCAATGTAATTATTTTGTGTTATGGATCTAAATTTGAATATGTTTGTTGGGAAATGTATCTATATTAACCCCTTACTGTCCATTTCATGTAAATATGATGAGACACCCCTTTCTCTCCCATTAAATTTTATTATGAGTTATTATTTCATGATGTTATGCTTTTGAAATTGCACTACAATTTTCCAAGACAATGTCATTGTATAGTGAATACCATGGCCATTTCCCTATCAAGGGTATTAATCTTTATGAACATTTACATATTGATTATAAAGGTTTGGGTATATTCCACATACCATTATCATGGAATAAATGATGATGATTGATTCCATGTTGTATGATCCATGTGGAACACTTATCAATTAAATGAAATGTTTAAGAAGGGTGCTCCCTGATATCCCTTAAATGCATTGGTAAAATTATACTATCATGATACGTCATGTGCAATGACTATTGACTCATTCTAATTCAATTGCAACAAGGGTTTACTCATGGTTCATGTACAATAAGGATTTACTCAGGCTCCAAGTTTAATGAGCCTTGGCTAATGCTTACTTCATCTTAAGTGTCCTTGCCACATTTCCTTATTATGATTATCATGCTTTATCATAATTTTATGTTCATTTCTCTCTTTTTCTCCATTGATATGCCTATTGATTAACATATATTGTAATATTAAGGTTATTCCTTGTTTACACCCTTACTGGGCTTTATAGCTCACCCTTATTTTATGCATGTCCTCAGGTTATCCCATGCAATGCTATGTACGAGGGAATGTAGTTGTCCTATAAATGATGTTTTCAATAAGATGCTTCCTTATATGTTTTATATTGTTATGTAATGTTCATAAGACTTAAATAAACAATTACTATTAATATTCTATGTTGTATAATGAGAAGGTTTTATGTAATAAATATTGATTATGTATGAAATAAAGAGTAGGGTGATCATAGTTGGTATCAAATGATAGGTTTAGTTATATTTTGGTATTAGGATTAGAAAACTCTAGTGAATCCTTAGAGATAAAACTCTGTATAATAAAAACATCCTTATGTTTTGGTGGGTATTGAGTAAGTATATTATCAAAAAAATAAATCTATGTCTGGATATGAGCAGGTAGAGGCGAATCTGGAAGAAATGTATCATGGGGTGAAAACCCAGACAATATGTTTTGGGCTTGACCCGGGGTATCCTAGTACATTAAAATGGGCCTTTCTGCACTCTTGGTTATGAAACTCCCTAGGGATATGCATTAGTAAATTCAAAAGCTTAGTATGAACCATTATTAAGGGAATAAAAAAATACCCCTAAGAATATATGTTAGAATTTAGATCATGGATAACATAGATTAAAGCCTATAAAGTCATAAGGTAAGGAAATAAAATATATTTATAGGTCATATATTTTTAGATTTCCCTTTATGTGTTACCAATAAATTTAATTTTCTTCCATCCAATGGACTGTAATAGGAGGACTCGGGCTAACAACTGATATGAAGACCAATGTGATGATTGTTCTATTGAAATGTCGAATCCTCTGGGAGCAGGAATCAAGAACATTTTCCCTATACTCTATCAGTTAACTAATGTATTGAATAGAAACGTGGGTCAAGAGGAATGATCAACCCCATAAGAAACAATAATTCTCTATCGAGAGATTTATGAGACAATGGCCTCCTACTTTTAATGGATCATCTAATCCCTCAATCGCCGAACAATGGATCAACTCCATTGAAATGATTTTCCCCATTAATTAATGTTCCAAAAAAGCGAAGGTTATTATGGATGCTTAACTTATCAAGGGTGAAGATGATCAATGTTGGTCAATGATCAAAAATATGAAGAATGTGGAGGAGATCGAGGCATTGGAATGGTAGGATTTTTGAAAGATGTTTTTTGATAAATATTTTTAGCGCACCCTCCGGCTTAAGAAGGAAAGGGACTTCCATGCCCTCATGAAAAAAGAAGTCGAATATATAGAAGTGTATAAGGAAAACATCACAAGGAATTCACAATATGCATCCAGCTTTGTCGTTACCCCTGAATGCAAGGTTGACCACTTATTTGGTGAGCTGAAACCTATCCTACAAAAAGCCTAGGTAATCCACAACCTCGACAGCTTTGAGGAAATTGTCTAATGTGCACTCAAGGAAGAAATGAAAATCAAATAAACTCAAGGGTTTCATGGGGATAATAAGAGTGTGGTTAACATAAATTCTAGTGGTCCGATTGATAAATCCAACAGTTCTATGAAAATCCCGCACCACACTTACCAAAGGAGCAGAAAGAAGCACCTCGAATATTGTGTGTAGTGGATGAGAAAATGATTTAGTTTTGGAAGAGAAGGGCCCTGAGCCATTAACTGCCAACAAGAAAAACCCATGGCTGTTATAGAAGAGACAAATGATCTGTTAGACTCTCAATGTGTTGTTCATTGTATTGACTGTAATGAACCACTACATCATGATAATTACTGCCCAAAGCCAAGGGTTTTCAAAGGCAACCAACAACCTCCATGGCAGAAATGGTGAGCATTTTCCATCACTACTACCAAAGTAAACCATTAAAATGATGTGGTGACTGGTATTCTAGTTATTTATTCAAGAATAGTGAACGTTCTTTTTGATTAACATTCTATGAATTCTTTTATATCCTGAATTTTTAGTAGAAAAATCCCAACACCACCACAAATCGTGGAAGTGAAGATGTCGGTGAGTACGACAAATGGGGAAATCATTGCATTTCATGAATACAACTCCTCCTGTCTCTTAATTAGTGGATTGAACATCCCAGTGAACCTCCTCATACTCCCTCTGGTGACATTGGATACAATTCTTGTCATGGTTGTCTTTCCTTATATAGAGACCACATAAATTGCCATTAGAGGTAAATCACTCTTCGTGTGGAGAATCGACCCCCGATTCTATAAAATTGGAACGAGGAAGATGAATCTTCTTTAGATACATCATCTAATGAGAGAATATTACTTCCCTATGAGAATTAGTTTCTAGATCAGACGATGGAGTCTAAGGAGGAAACAATAATTGAAGACATGCCTATTGTGAGTGAATTCACTGAAGTGTTTCCTGGGGAATTTACATATCTCCCTCCTAGAAGAGATGTTTAATTATCAATTGACCATATACCTGGGGTGTTTAAAATATCAAATACGCCAAAGAGAATGTATGTAATCAAGACTAAGGAGTAGATGAAATAACTACAAGTTATCTGGATAAATGGTTTATACGTCCATGTTCGTCACAATGGGGTGCACCACTCCTCTTCATCCTGAAGAAGGATGGGTCAATCAGCATTTGCATCAATTATCGCGAGCATGAACAAATCACAATAAAGAACAATAACTCTCTCCCACGCATTGATGACTTGTCTGATCAACTGCGTGGAGAACAATACTTATCCAATGTATATTTTCTGTCGGTATATTATCAAGTAAGGGTGAAGTAGGAAGATGTCTCCAAGACAGCCTTTCATACATGATACGAGCACTATGAATTCTAAGTAATGTCTTTCGGACTCACTGATGCTGCAAAAATCATCATGAAAATGATGAATAGATTATATAGATATTACGTCGACAAATTTGTGGAAGTCTTTATAGATTATATTCTAATATAATCCAAAACCAAGGAGGATCATGAGGAGCATCTAAGAACTATACTGGAGAAATTGCAAAAGAAGAATCTCTATGCAATGTTCAACAATTGTGAGTTCTAGTTGAAGGATGTCTCATTCTTGGGCCATATAATCACAATAAATGGGATATCTGTGGATCCATACATGAGAGTTTCAATAGTGGGACGACCGTGGAAAACACTGGTAACATATATCTGTATCTTTTTTGGGTCATTTGGATATTATCAAAGATTTGTGAGAAATTTCTCACGATTGTCCAACCCTCATACCAAGCTAACTCAAAAGGGAGTAAAGTTTTCGTTGACTGATAAATGCGATGAAATCATCAAGGATTTGAAAATGGGGGATTATCATTGCACCCATGCTCACATTACCCACAAGTGGAGAAGTTTTGGTGGTATTCAGTGATGCTTTGTATAAAGGCCTAGGTTGTTTGATTAAAAAAATGACAAAGACATTGCCTATGCCTCAAGGAAATTAAATTATCATGAATAAAATTATCCAACACATGATATGGAGATGGTCATGGTCATCGTCTCTTTAAAAGTGTGGTGGCATTATCTCTTTGGGAGAAGTGTGAAATATATATGGACCACAAAATTCTCATGTATATATTCACACAGAAAGACATGAACATGTGCTAATGAAGATGGTTATATTTTATCAAAGAACATGAATCCTCAATTAATTACCACCCTGGGAAAGAGAACAAGGTGGAAGATGCTATATGTAGACAGGACCTAGATATTATATCATCGATAAGAATTGAAAAGGATCCAATATTTTTAGATTTGATGAAGATGGACATGGGAATCATACAGAATGGAACATCATCAATCCTTTCACATAAGATTTCTTAGTAGTCCCTTTTGGAAAGGTAAAAGGAAGCTCACAAGGCTTATGTTAGAATTCATTAGAATTTGGAAGCAATCAGAAAAGGGAAATCCTTATAGTTTCATGTTTATGAAGAAGGAATTATGAGATTTTGGAAAAGACTATCAGATCTATCAAGTCTGGTGCTAATGAAGGAACTTTTGGATGATGCACATAGTTCAAATTTATCTATTCACCCAGGAAACACAATGATTTTTCAAGATCTCCAAGAGAATTAATGGAGGGTAATATAAAGAAAGGGATCATTGAGTATACATCAATGTGCCTGGTGTATATGCAAGTGAAGGCAGAGGGGCAGAAATATAGGGGGATGATGCAACCATTACCCAAAAGAGCATGGAAATTGGAGAAAATCACCATGGACTTTATCACTAGACTTTAAGTATGGTTTATCATCCTCAAACATATTGCCAATCAGAGCAAACCATTTAGACACTGAAAGATATGTTAAGATCATATTCTATAAACATTAAAGGAGGGTGGGACCAATATCTTCCACTGGTAGAATTATCCTAAAGTAACAATTTCCACTCAAGCATCTAAATGGATCCTAATGAATCCTTGTATGGGAAGAGGTGCAGAACACTGACATGTTGGGTAGAAGTTAGTGAGTTTAAGCCGTTATAACCATAAATAGTCAAAGAAATTGTTGATATGGCGAAAACCATTCAGCCGCATATCAAGGTATCCTAGATTCAATGAAATAGTTGTGAAGATGATAGTCGATGAGACCATGAGATTAAAGTTGGAGACATGGTATTTATACACATATCTTTTTGGAATAAGTACCTGAGGTTTGGAAAGAATGGGAAGTTATATCCTAGGTACCTCGGCCCCTTATAGATTCTTGATCGTGTCAGAATTATGGACTATCAACTAGCACATCCACATACCTTGGCAAATGTAAATGATTTCTTTCATGTATCCCTCTTGAAGATGTACATACCCAACCCTTCAAATGTACTCTCTTCATAGATAGTATAGTTAAAGAATTATCTTTCTTATTAGGAGCAATTAGTTATGATCTTAGATCGAAGAGAAAAATTTCTACAAAATAAGACAATTACCTTCATCAAGGTGTTGTGGTGAAATAAAATGTTTGAAGAAGCGATGTGGGAATCAAATGATGTGATGAAGCAATGTTTCCCACATATGTTTTAGTGTGGGAAAAAGAAATATCAAGGGTGAAATTTCTTAAGGGAGATGAATGTAATGACCCAAACATTTATTAATTAAAATTACTCTTGATCTAATTAATTATCTTATTATGGTTGTATAAAATGTAAGCATCATTGGTTTTAGGTTTTTGGATTCTAAAATACTATTACAATTGTGACCATTTCTAATATAGTCATTGAATAGTAATCACATGATTATTATAAATATAGGGATTTATCAATTCAATTTTCTTAGACAAAAGATGTGATGGCCTCATCTAGTACCCTTGCCCCCTATGAAGCCCAGTTGTCAAAGCTCAGAATGGAGGTGGCATCATTGGGCTTCGCTATTGTCCAAGCCCAACCCAATATTGAACACATTATGCTTGAGCAGAACTGACTATGGGATAAGTGCATGTTAATAGAGATTACCACATGAGCAATGTTATCCGAGACACCCCAAGAGTGTGTCGTCATCGCACTACATATCCTTTGGCCTAATGTGGCTATTATAAGGGGTTATTTAACAAGACCCTAGAACTGGGACGATGTACATTATTTTTTTATTAATAATGTGCAGTCATTTTATTATTGTTACGTTGTAAATAGTTTTTAAAGCTGAATTAGTATTTTTTTTAGTTTATATTCAACTACGAAATCTAATTTGATTAATTAATGGAAATTTGAATTAAATAATATTTTAATAAAATATTATTAATAAATTAATTTTTTAATAAATATAAATGATCTTTAAATTTTTTTATGAAAAAATTTGTATTTTTTATTAAGGTTTGAAAACTGTTTTTGTCAAAACCCAAGAATTTATGATAAATGTCGATTTTTATTTTCAACCTAAAAATTCACATATTTATAAAATTACTCATATAAAATTTATATTATATTTGGAATCAGGATTTCAAAATTATAAAATGGTTAATTTTTCAATATTTTTTAGATAGTTGAATTTTGGGGTAAAAATTAAATACCGTTTAAATTTATAATCTATTTTATGACATCTCAATGACCCAAAAATGATGTAATAAAATTATATAAACATCGTGTTCAACCAATATATGTTTCACCAATAAAATAATGTTATTTTATATTTTTTTGATTTATTTTACAAAGCATTAGTGGAAACTCCATGACATATAAAACATTTTGTCTTTTGAAATTGTTTTCCTTGAGAGTGTGACTCAACTCCACATAAGAAACCCTATTATTTTAATACATGCATCCATTGGACTCATAAAAAATGGTCTTCCAATCTAATTTGGAAAAAACCATGGGAATAACCATTGGTTGGTTAGTGGTTTTGATTAGTTTAATGTGTGTATTCCCAAACATAAATAATAACGAATTCCCTATCATCTCCTCTATAAACCCACTCAAGCTCCCAATTACTCTTCAATAAAGCCATTATATTTCATCCAAACATTGTCATCCTCTTTATAAAATCTTCCCAAGGCTCCCCTATCTCCCATGAGTCCTATCTCAACCCTCTCCCAAACCTTTGGAAGCACACTTCTATGTAAGAGATTTATTCCTTTCTCATTTTTGTCCATTTTTTTGAGTTGTTATGACCTTTTAATTTCAGTTAAAAAATTTTGGGTATGATTTCACACATCCTCCATACATACCACATTATTTTGGGATGATGGTAGACCCCTTTATCACCCATTAATGCCTCCCATGTACACTTGTTACCATGCAGAAATTCCATGTGGGATTTATCTCTCTTTTTTTACATCCAAGTATTTATTTTTAATTATGAATATAAATTGAATTATATTATTGGGAAATATATTAATATGAACCCATTAATTTACATTTTAAGTATATATTATGAGACACCCCTTTGTCTCTCATCAACCATTTTTTATGAGTTCTTATTTCGTGGTGTTAGGCTTCCGAAATTGCACTACGGTTTTCCAAGACAATGTCATGGTGTAGTGAATATCATGGCCATTTCTCTATCATGGTTATTAACATTTTTTACATTTACTTAATTATTATAAATATTAATTTATTTATTCCTCATACCTTTATCATGGAATAACTTATGATGATTGATTCCATGTTGTATAATCCATGTTGCACACTTATGCATGAAATGATGTCTTTAAGAAGGGCGCGACCTGATTGTGCGTCAATGCATGGTGTAAAGTATAGAATCATTATACGTCATGTGAAATGACTGTTGACTCATAGTAATTCAAGTGAAATGAGGTTTTACTTGAACTTATAGTGAAATGAGGATTTACTCATGCTCTATGTGCAATGAGCCTGGGCTCATGCTAATTCCATGTTAAGTAATGTTGCCACATTTCCATGTTATGATTATCATGCTTTATCGTGCCTTTCTGTTCTTATTTCCCTTTTTATCCATTGATATTCCTATTTCCTAACATGTATTGTAATATTCACGTTATTCCTTGTTTACTCCCTTATAGGGCTTTATAGATCACCCTTTTCATATTCATTTCCTCTGGTTGTCTCATTCAATGGTATATACGAGGGAATGTAATGGTCATGTAAAGGATGTTTTCAATAAGATGTTGCATTCTATGTTTTATGTTTTTGTGTAATGATACTAATATCTAAATACTCTAGACCTATTGATCTTCTATGTTGTATCAAGTAAATGTTTTATGAAATAAATCAGGTTTAAGTATGAAATAAAGAGCATGGTTGTTATAATGAAACCATTGTTCGCAATGATGAATTCAATTTCTGGTTATGTATTAAAATTATAATGATCAATTTATTTATTTTATAAGGATTATTATTGTATTCTGAACACATATTATATATGAAGATGATAAAAAATTTCATAGTGTAGAATTTCTATTTATTTAAGAATCATCGATGATGTGTATGAACTATTCCATTAGAATTAATGATTCATATATAAATATTATAATTATTTTATTTAGTTTTTGATTGGGAAGATGTTCATTTTTTTATTATAAATCATGAATGTATTAATCATTATCTCATCAAACATTTGAAATAATAGATTTATAGAGAGAAATTCAGTAAAAATTCGTATGTATGAGAACATATGATTTTGTGGAATTTTTAGAAATATTTATTTTTTTCATCACAAGTTAATGAAGGAAAACATCTAAGTCATTGGGGTTTTAAAATGGGATTGAAATTTTGGGATGGTTCAATATTATAGAAGATGTATTAAACTAATATTCATGGATTATATTATATTATATGGTTCCTTGTTTTCAATACATGTAAACTTGTAAGGAGAGAATAACCCATATAAAACTCTAAATAATTTCATATTCGATATCAAACAATATTAGAAAAAGGGAAACTAATATTACTTATAAATTAACAAACATTGTATTGAATATAAGAGTATATTTTCAACCATTCTGAGAGTCGATGTTTTTCATGACATGGATTTGGAAACACTATAGTAATTCACTAAAGAATAATAAGTATAATATATAATACAATAGTGAATTTGTTGGTATTTATGTTTTTATGGATAAAAGGTTTTTTTCAGTGGTTTGTGAAAAGATGTAAATGGATAAATTTACATAGTGGACTCATTGGAATATAAAATAAAAGTGAAGAAGTAATAATCATACTATTAATTATTGTGAAGAGGAAGAAATGGTGTGTGTTCACAGTTATGAATATAGATTATTGGTATATATATTCATTATATTTTGAAAATTGTAGAATAATATGAGTATCTATGGATCTCACTGAAAATGTTAAATCATTATATTTGGGAAATAAAAAAAATTTATAAATATTTTTTATTTAACATGAATGAGGAAGTAAAACACCCTATCTATATATTGAAAATTTGTTATAGGATAATGCATTATAATTATTGATCAAATGTTAATGTATAATGGGTTATATCATTGTGGGGTTTTCTCATTGTCAAAAATGATTACCTAATTTTATTAATTAGTGGCACTTGAAATATAATATAATTATATTTTCTTTTAGTACCTAGTATTTAAAATAATTATTATATAAAGGAATAAAAAAAGTGGTTTTATATTGGGAAAAAATAAACATATAATATTTTTTAATATTGAATGTCAATAATATATAATTAAATTATAACCAGTTTATAATATGTTTTGTTCATAAATATATATTCTCATGTTTTAATATATTAATTAACATATATAAATTTATTCCACCCTATATTCATGTAGATAAAACGTTATATTATGTATTATGATGTATTATTTACATTTATGTGATAAAGTGCATCTAATTTTTTGTAATTTCAAAGGAATGGCTACAGTTTATCTTTGGTATGCAATTTAGTTTTCTTCAACCATTACATTGAATTTTATAGGGTTCAAATATCTAATTAAGATTCAAATTAATATTTAAAAATGTCACATGTTATAGTTGTAATATAATAGATATATCTATATAGTATAATTCCATTTATTATTGAATCACAATGTTCGGATACACACTTAATGGGGGTTATTTCCTTGATAAGAATATTTTGTTTTGGTTTTTAATAACTCTAAGATTACTTTTATTATAATTCATTGTTTCATAAGATTATGTTTCTTTTCTTGGTTGGAATTTATATATATTATGCCTGGGTTGTATTTTTATAAATATAAATATATATTCTCTTAATTTGGGTGACTTTCACTACCTTTTGGTTGTGTAAAGTGTAAATCATTTTTACATGTTGATCATATTAATTTTTTTTCAATGTAGTAGAATTCCAAAATACGTCCTGCAATGTAAGAATATATGTATAGAAAATCACATTTGATATTCCTTTGACAATATATCACCTTTTAAACAACAATTTTTAGAATCTATCTAGTTGAAACACATCTTAAGGGCTTGATCATTCAATCAGGTCGGTTATACCACATCATCATGGCTCAAAATTATCTTGTGTAATTCAGGGTGTAATTTTTTAATCATAAAATTTATATAAATAAATAATTTTTTTATCATTGGGATGAACATATATGGGAAACACCTAGAGTTATGAAAAAAAGGAATAGTATTGAGTTTATCTATATTATTGTACTGAAAATAGAGTTCATTTATCCACCATCAATGAGTTATATATGATATGAATACCATAATATTAGAACTAAAAAACAAGGGGTAGGAGGAATGAATGTGCAGGATCATTCCATAGTGAAATTTTTATATTTTTCCATGAATGGTTATGGTGTACAAAAAATATTTTTGTAATATTAGAGAAAAAATATTTATAAAGTTCCTCATTATGTGAATATAAAATCTCATAATTTACCATGGTCCTTCATTCTTAAATCAGTGATGTTCGGTGCCTCATGATTTTTTTAAAAAAGTTATTTTGATATGTTGTATCTGTAATTTTAATAAAATTCAAATATTTTATATGGTATCTGTAATTATGGAAATAAAAATATATTCCATTATTGACTAATCCAAATTTAATTTATTCAAAATAATATTATTTTTTAAACTATATTACCCTTAAATCTGAAACCAATAAAAGTGAAGTGAAATCATGTCAACCATACACATAATCAATTAATTTCAACATACATGTGCATGTTCTATTTTCATAGGCTCTATAATGTTACGAAATTGAATCTTTTGTTTGAGTGAAGTCCATTAGATATTTAACATTTTCGTTTTTCTAGATAATAGTAGCTTATATGTAAATACTTTTTCAAAAGGTTTCCTCAAGTTAAAAAATTTTTATATATAAATGTAGTTTCTATATAATTCATAAATTCTTTATTTTCAATGTAGCATGATCATGAATCTTTTCATCTATGTAGGGAATTAAATTGTTCTCTCTAAATTGTTTTAAAATATATTCTAATAATTCTTAATATTAATCAATATAAATTGATGGAACTAAAAATTATAATATAAAATATTGAAAGAATATTTAGTAAGTATTTCAGGTTGTATAATGATATTAATATTTATTAATTCTATGAATTAGAGGAAGAATAACAAAATGTATTATTACATGGAGTATATTAATATCATTATTTTGGGTTCCAAAAATTGAATCTGGGTAACTGTATTTATTAGGTGAATATTAAATTATCATATAATATTATTTATCTAATAAGTAGATAATTATTGTGTCAGATGCATATTATTATTTAACATGTTACATAAATTAATGAAACTAAATATAGTGTTTATTTGGATGATGATGACGATAATGATAATATTTACTATTATTGTTATATATTTTGTTATTATAGATACATTTATTTTCTTTATTGCATATATGTATTAACTAATGTGTCTAAAAATGGATAATTAATGTATACACTGAACTATAAAATTAATTTATTCGAGCTTCAATTATATTATTTTGTATTACTTATAGAATATGATTGAATATAAGAATAATGTATAGATAATTGTTAAAGAAGTTCATAATTATTAAAAGGAAACATAAATATAGGTTGTCCCTTTAATCAAATTTTTATATTGAATGGGTTTGTTGAATAAAATAAAAAAATATAGTTATTCAATAATGGTAATTTTTAAGGCATAATAATATCATTACTTTTTTTGGGATTCCACAATGCCTCAACATGAAGGCTGTTGTTTTCCTAAATAATTTATTGGAAAATATTTCTTCCATTTGTGTACATAAACGAAAATTAATTCCTTAACGTTATTTATTGATAACTCATCATGGTTGGCATATTTGTAGTGCTATGGGATAAAGTTCTATAACTATTTCATTTTCGATGTCAATGATAATGGGATATAATATATTAAGAAAAAGTTTTAGGGATGAAACTAGGGTTATTTTATGGAATTAAAATCATTGATTATGTAATTGGATATAGTATTGTTCTTTCTTTAATGTCCAGTTGGAAAAATATTTTTGGTTATGGTTCCCAACTAATCGAGTCGGTTTTATTCTATACAAGAATAGTGCATTCCCATTTTGGTAGTGTAGGATGTGTCCAATATTACACAATAATTATGACATTTATAATAATTGGGAAATAAATATGTTGTTTCTATATGATTATATATGATAATTTTATAGATGAGAACAAGAAGGATTATGGTGATGAATGGAAATTACATGAATGTTTAATTTACTAGTCAAGAAAATTTATAATAAATAGTATTACATAATTTAATCATGATTAAAAATAATTATAAAAATTGATAGTTGTTAATATATTTTAGGATTATACCTTAGTCTTGGTTGTTACTTTCCTTGTTTAAAGATAAAAGTAGATTATTCTAAGGCGATTTTGTTATTGTTATTGTGTTTATGCATGAAATATTCTTATATTTTATAATTTCATATGATTTAAAAAAAATTGAAGGGAAAATAACACCAAAGTGTTATATCCAATGTAAGGTATGGAGAAAGAATAAATACATGTCTTCTACATCTCATGTGCACTCCAAGTATCTTTTATGATAACTGTGGGAATATTCTAGTTGTGATAGACTAAGATATATGTTATGGACACATAATGTTTAGGATGTATCACTCTTTTACTATATCTTAATGTGGGATATATAAATTTATGAGGTAGAATAAATACTATTACTCAGTTGTGATGGACATGGCTTCCAACTAATTTAAATTTGTGGGTTATGATTGATTGAGTTATAAACCATAATTCATGGGCTTTGGTGTCTTAAAATATTCTACACAGTTATAAGATAAAAATTATGTTGTTGTGCTAGGATAAATTTGATTAATAATAGTTGTGATATATATTAAAAAATGCATGATGATTTCTAAGAAGGGTATTCACAAGATTTGAGAAGATGTGGTGTCAGTGGGATAAGTCGATTGGGGGAATTGGAATTAGTGTACCATTATTTATATATATATTCTATATATATTTTATCACTTAAATGAATTATGTTGTGAATTTTTTATAGTGATGAAAGGAAATTTTGTCACCAGTTTTGGTGACGGTTTTGTTTCATTTATTCAATCCTTATTATTTAGTATGATTCATATATATTACGCCTGATAGAATCCATGGATGGTCCTATGGAGTATACATTTTATTCTCACCCTATGTATATATTTACTATTTTTTAGGATTATAGGATTCAGTTGTGGATTGGGATAAAAATTACCAGATCAATATATTACTTAGTGGCTATGAATGATTCATGCTTAGTACTAAGGGGTTATTTATTTTTTAACATTCTAAAAGTTTCATTTAATATGTGAAAATTTATTATTTAGTCGGATTTATTAATATTAATTTGTAGTGGCAGTTGGTAGATTCCCACCTCTGATTATATTACATAAATTTATATATATGTGTAATTCGTATAAATATTCTGTACTATATACCATTAGATATTTTCCCAAATATATAACCTATTAGTGTTAGATTTATCCATCCTTATCTCCCTAATTTCATAGTATAAATAAAAATTAACATTTTATTATTAAAACACATTTATGGAAAGAGTAAGGAACCACTGAAACTAGTATTACAATCGATTAAAACCATAAACCCCCAAACCAAACTTCAATGTCCGCCACTCCGTTGAAAATAGACCGGGAGGAAAAACCTTCACTATTTCCTAAACACTCAGAAATAGTCACATGCAAGGCTTCACAAGCCCGGAACTGATAACATAGCCAAACCCCTTAAATCTACCTAATACAAATGACATGAAATGGTGAAATATTAATGCTCGAAACCCCATCTGAAGCAGACCCATGTAGAATGATGGTTCCCTATCAACAAAGCTTCACTTCAATGTCAATCAAATTGTGATCCAAAAGCATACTCAAACAGATCCATCCTACCTCTCAAACCGATCAAAAAATTCCACCCAATTAAATAAAATAATTGAAATATATTTTATGATTACTAGTGACCAATTCCATAATAAAAATTTCTAAGCGATAGATGTTACATAGATTCTTGGTACAATCAAAATCAGAAATTCAAATTTATATTCCAACATATCTCATGACTATATGTACACCCCAATTTTGATCGTCCTTTTATTGAATCCCTCTACAAGAATTAAGTCATGTTTATCAATCAAAGAGTACTGCTCCACATTTATAGTCACCCTTAGAGACCTCCCCATCACCATAGATGCCTCCTCTTCAGTCTCATTATGTAACAAGACTTGATCGACCACTTATTCGTTTGAAATTAATAGTAATTCCAAGGGATGATTACCCACAGCCTCCAAGTCTTTTTTCATGGAATTTATCTTTTGAGCATCTTCAGTCACCAATGGAGCTGGTAAAGAGGAGTAATCCTTCCTACTTTTCCCACTCCAATTACTCATATCAGTCTTTAGGAATGAATCTTCACCAACTGAAACACTAGGATCATTTACAATCAGTTAATTCACATGAACACTGTATTGATAAATAAAAAATGTTAGATCAGAACTCAACCATACCTCTAGAAGACCATCAAAACTGTTTCTATTCTTAATGGAGTTCGGTTCATTGAAACAGAACCCCCTGGCCTCCCAGCTCTATCAGGACCAGTAGGTCACTACCTCCCCTGACATGGATCATCCATACCCGAACGAAAAAACTCAACATAAGAAGAAAACAAAACATCCACCTCATCACATTCCAACTTCTCCATTCTAGTTTAACCCCCCTCAGTTTGGATTGCCTCTTGAACAACATCATTATGGACAATTCCATTACCCACCCTCACACTCCCAATAATGATCATCTAATTGAAATTGGAAGGGCTTACCGGATCTAAAAATAATCAATTAAAAACCTCTGAATCCATTGTACTAACCAAAGACATTATTGCCTTAATCCTCAAAGTCACACCATAAAAAGCGCTATATGATACATTGGAGTCCAACGGACCACTAACAGGACACTTCTACTCCACAGGATGTGAAGACTAATGCACTCCAAAACTATTCCTCAATCTGCAGGGCTTGACATGCCTAACCACTACATTCAATACCTAGAGCCATCTTCTTCCACAAGCCAACCTCATCCCAGACCTCTGAAACTTTCCACTGTCTCTACCCACCTTCCTTTCAGATAAATGAACTCCCTGAAAAAAAATTATCCATAGAGTGACCCAATCATTTTCAGGTAGAACAGAAGTTCATCCATGTCTCATAAACCACCAGTTACATGAACCATTACTCACCACTGATTATAACCCAAACATAATCGAATGATATCCTTGACACATCCATTTCCACAAAACATGCAGATTGGTGGGATGTCATATAGATTCAGTATGACTATCAGAACATATGAATATATAAAAAATATTCCCATGTATCCTAATGTAATAAAAAATTTAAATTATAATGTTAAATTTGTAATTTTCACCCATAATATAGTTGTAGGAGAAGCGTGTTCCATATAATAATTGAAAGGAAAATGGAACAGTTAGAACCAATTTCCATTGAAGCTACGGGGGGAACTCGACCAGGAAAAGATGATGTCATCCACCGAAGTGAACCGAATCATAACATGTTTTCTTTCATGATAACCCACTATCAACCCCTCCAATAAATTCCATAAACCTAATTCGAATATGTCAAATGAATCCACTAATGGTTTCCTATGATTAGACCGAGCATCAATGTTGAGCTTCTGGAGAACTGAGGTTTATATGACCTTCAAATTCCACAACTTGACATTGGGGAATCCATAAACAAGATCATGAGATTTAGGGAATAAGGATGATTCATGGAGAGGAGGAATAAATCTATTTTAGATAAGGGATGGAATGTAGACCTCGTGTTGTTGATGGAAATTGGAGATCCCTCCCCTGCCGAGGGCGGGACTGGAAAAAATGTTGTGATCATCACTAAGACAGAGAGAGAATAACCATCTTGAAAATTTAAACGTTTTTTCATGCACGAATGAAAGTGTTGTATGATAGATAAAGTTTGAGAGATAATATATCTGTAAAGGAAAACACTGGTGAAGATTTATTGGTTTATAGGGAAACTATCTCAGTTGGACAATGTTAGTGATGTAAACAATGGACATTGGCTATGTGTTGAGTCAATAATGTTTTCCTTATTAATTTTCTATTTAATTCATGTTTGGAAAATCACAAACACCTTATACTTATGAAAATATATATTTTACATCTATAAGGAAAATTTATTTCTCAAAGGAAATTACCCCTACATTGTTTTCATTGTTCATATCAAAATTTTTCTTAAGTATAAAAATCAGATTCATATCTAAAAACACAGAATCAAATAATACTTAGATATAAAAGCATTTTGTTTTAGTATACAAATTCTGGATACGAACTCTAATAATGCTCTATTCAAAATTCTGGATACGAACTCTCCTGAAGTTCCACTCTAAATTCGGGATATGAACTCTAATGAAGTTCCATTCCATATTCTGGATATGAACTCTAATAAAGTTACACTCCGAATTCTAGATACGAACTCTCATGAAGTTTCACTCCGAATTCCGAGTAAAAACTTTCATGATGTTCCACTCTGAATTATGGATACGAACTCTCATGTAGTTTGACTCTGAATTCTGATTACGAACTTATCTTTGTTCTGACTCCGAGTTCTCGGAATTCAGACTCTGAACTCTTATGAGTTCTGACTCTGAATTTCCATGAACTCTGACTCTGAACATTTTATGTTCCAGTTCTGAACACTGTTGTAACCAGACTCCGAATTTCCTTGAAATTCATACTCTGGATTTCTTCAGAATTCAGGTTCCGAATTCCTACAAAATAGAATCTGAATATCTCCTTATTATAGACTCCATGTTCCATTTTGGATAGACTCCGAACCTTTATTTACACTCATTCCGAATATCAGTTTAGTTATTCTTACACTTTTTATTGAAAAATGATGACGTGCATTCAGTTATTGACTAACCATTGATTGAGTGACATGTGTAAATGTCCCTCTAAAATTCAAGGAGAAATATGAACGTTGGAGGAGAGAGCTGACTATTGGAGCTTCACCTATAAATAGGAGCTCATTTGAAAAGAAGGCACAACTTTTATAGAACTCTATCTTCTATGCTTACATGCTATTGAAGTTATTTCTAGATAGAGAATCTCTTATCAACTCTCAAGCTTCGTGCATAAAGTTTGAACGTCTCGTTCTAACTTTGCCTTGTGCATATTTCCTTCATGCGACTCTGATTGTTGTTTTGTACAATCGAGGGCTTCTGGGTATAAGAAGAAAGAGGTTCCAACAACATGAAGTTGAGGGCTTCCTTGCTAAGGAAGACAGAGGTGCTTACTACCTGATAGTTTAGGGCTTGCAGGGATAGCAAGATAGGCTCTGATCTTCATATCGAGGGCTTACCCTAGTGTGTGTAAGACATACATTCTTGAAATTATAAATTAAGGGACCTTTATCCAAGGTTGTTGGATACCCTTCTCTTTGGGTTAAAAGATTTATTGTTTGTTACTTGTAGTGTTACTACATTGTTTTCCACTGTGCATATTTTATTGTTAAGGAATGTATAACTTTCTTATACTTCATTACTTTTACTCTGATTTAGTTAGATTCTAGATTCTTTAAGGTAGAATCCTAATCATTGAAATTATTGTTATGTTTCATTTCCGGAATCCATTTTATTGAATCAAGCAGGTATTTATAACTTATTGAGGACTTGTGAATTATCTTGTTTAACTTTGTTAAACATAGTCTTGCTAAATAAATTTTATGGGAATTTTTAAAAGGTAAAATTTACCCCTATCTTGTATCTGGGAATCTCATTCTTATTTCGATCCTACGTTTGGTATTATAGAGTATATCATACACAGTAACATACCATCCTAACAATTGGTATCAAAGCATTTGGTGTAATTTGAAATAATCTCACGATTAGATTCAGATGTTTTTATATTCTCCCTTATATTTTCCAGAATCTACTTTTTGGATTCAAATATTGTTCGGATTCACTTTTTCCATAGAGATACAGTTTTTCCCCTTGGTTAGGATATTTTCTTTTTTTACAAACTTTTACTTCTAACAAGTTTGTGCAGAAATGTTTTTCTTAAGGATGGCAGGAATCAATTTTGGTTTTACAGACAACCTAAATCCAACTAGACCACCAATATTTGATGGTAATGATTTCAAAAATTGGAGAGATCACATGAATACTTTCATCATCAACACTGGGGTTGAAAATTTTGTTATGCTTACTGGTGGAAACAAGATCCTTGATAAAGAAGTAAGTGCCTTTAAAAATCAAGAAAAGCATGATTACCAAATAAACTATAAGGTATGCAATACTTTACTTTGTTCAATGACTAGAAATATATATAGCCAAATTTATTCATGTGAAGCAGAAAATTCTATATGGAAGAAACTAGAAGTTACTCATTTTGTTACATTGAATGTAATTGAGACATGAAGGGCCATGCTTAGAGCTAAATATCATAGTTTTATTTTTCCTTATGGTGAACCCATATGCAAAGTACAACAGAGATTCCTGACTATAGTGAATTGCTTGCAATCAATGGGTGAGAAAGGTATAGAAGATGAATCCCTTATTGACAAGATCATCGACATAATGGAAAATGAGTGGGAATCTAAAAGGATTGCAATTGATGAGAATATAAAGGTAACTCAGATTACCCTTGATGAGTTAGTTGGAACTCTTCTTCATCATGAGACTAGAAAGAAGAGAGATGCTGATATTATAAAGAAGAAGAATGGGTATGGTAGTGTTGCTTTTACTACTACTTCCAATCATATGAAATCTAGGAATCCTGAGAGAGTTACTAGATCAAGATCTAATAAAGTTTTTATCCATTCTGAATCCAGTGGAAGTGAGTCCTCAGAAAATGAATAATAAAATCTTGCTCGAAGGATGAACAGGATAACTAGACATAAGAACTTTAAATCTAAATACAAGAATAAGGAAAGGAAAGATAAGAAATATTTATAGGACACGTGCTATGAATGTAAGAGAGCTGGACACATAAGACTCGAATTCACTATACTCAATAGAAAAGAAAGAAAAGAGAGGAATTCGGATAAAAATACAAAAAGTTATTACAACTCCAAATCTAAGAAAGTGCTGAAATCCAATGACACATGGAGTGCCAGTGGTGGAGACTCTTCAGAGGAATCTTCGGATTATGATTCTTTTTGACAAAAGAATATTGTTCTCTTATCCTGGATACCTATTGATAATCATTATTTTATGGATAAGGTTCATAATGCTGAATATATGACCAATGTTTCTTTTAATTCTAATGATAATAAATATTAAAACTCTTCAGATGAAGAATCCTCTTCTGGTGAAGATAATACTTTGCCTACCTATGAAGAAGTTTCTAGGTATTCCAGACTTCTTGAAAATGAGAATTCAAAACTAATTAAAAAACTCGATAAGGAAAATTATAGGAATATTATTTGTACTAAGGAAATATCAGTTCCTACTAAAGATCTTGATAAGAAAAATTATGGTTTTGAAAGTATGTCAAAAAATCTTGAGGAAGTGTGTTCTGATAAGAATAAACATTCTAATGAACTAAAAAAAGTAAATTCTAAGAAAAATGTTTTAGAGCCTAGCTCTAGACCAAAATTAGATTTTTTTAAGATAATAACCATGTTATAAAACTAAAATATGAAATATTTTCTTTGAGGGAGTGTTTGTCAAACTTTACCCTATGCAAGGAAAATTTTGATAAAATGTATTCACAAATCCGACATCGAAGGAATACTTCTGGTTTTGGTTACACATTTTCGAATATAATTTTTTGAAAAAGCTACTTTGTTCCTCAATGTTCCCCATTCCGGATAAAGTGTTAGTGTCTTGGTCAATGAGTAAAGAAGTGTTCCTTAAACAAAACCCAATCTTTAGGATTTCATAAGGTTTATTTTTCTAAGAAGATGTGGGTACCCAAAATATTGCTTTCTGAGATTTCTGGATCCAAGCATGTCTGGATTCTGAAAACCTAAATTTTTCTTATTTTCATGAAAATAGGGAAAGTACCAATAAGAATACATGGTACATGGATAGTGGATGTTCCCGACATATGACTTGTAAAAAAAAATATTTTGAAAAGATTATCAAGACGAATGGAGGGAAAGTAACTTTCGGAGATAATGCTCAGGGTGAAATTTTTAGTATAGTTAACATTATTCTTCATGGAAAAACATTTATATCAAATGTTTTATTTGTTAATGGCCTTAAGCGCAACCTCATTAGCATCAGTCAGTTATGTGATGAAGGCTACCTAGTGAATTTTAGTAATGATAAGTGCTTAGAACACAATTCCAAGGAAGAATTTATTCTTTCTACCAATATGAAAGAGAATGTTTACACACTAAACATAGAAGACCTTAGGATCCAAGACATAACTTGACATAGTGCAATGGAAGATCATTATTGGTTTTTGCATAGAAGTTTAGGACACTGTAACCTTAGTAACTTATGAAAACTATCTATGAAAGGTTTAGTTAAGGATATACCATAGCATAGATTTGATTTATCAAAATATTGTGAATATGGAAAGAAACAGAAATAAAGTTTTAAATCAGTTAGTGAATTCACAACAACTGATGCATTACAACAAGTACATATAGATATTTTTGGTCCAACACAAACTGGAAGCATTTGAGGCAAGTTTTATGTATTTGTTTTAGTTGATGATTACACTAGATTTGCGTTGGTCTATTTTATAGAAAAGTATTTTGAAGGATTTTCTTAATTCAAATGTTTTAGAGCACAAGTCAAAAATGAGAAAAACCTTCCATTTAAAACTATACACAGTGATCATGTTGGAGAATTTCAAAATTATGATTTTGAAACTTTTTTAGTAGAAAAGCTATTACTCACAACTTCTCAGCACCCAGAACACCTCAACAAAATGGTGCTGTTGAAAGAAGAAATAGAATTTCTCAAGAGATAACTAGAACCATGTTGAGTGAGTATTCTGTAGCTAAACATTTTTGGGATGAAGCTGTAAGTACTGCTTTTTACGCTACAAATTGAGTTTTAATTAGACCATTAATTAATAAAACTCCTTATGAGTTATGGAATGGTAGAAAACCTAGAATTTCCTATTTTAAGGTTTTTTGGTGCAAGGTATTCATTCTGAATACTAAAGATAACATACCCAAATTCGCACCATAATCTGATGAAGGAATTTTCATAGGCTACTTCACATCTTCTAAGGATTATAGAGTTTTTAACAAAAACACTTGTACTGTTGAAGAGATAATACATGTAAAATTTGATGAAACTGGTCCTTTTGTTTTCAAACAACCCCAACCTCCATCCTCAGATGTGTTTTGAAAAATTTATTATCAACCTTTGATAGAAAATCCTTTTGATAATGAAAATGTTCAAGAAGATGTTTCTGAAACATTTACCCCAGAAGATTTTCTACCCTATGTTGATGAACATGTTTTACAAAACCCAAACTAGTTGTTTCTTAAGAATCATCTCAGTAATAGTATCATTACTGATGTGAATCAACATGAAAGGACTAGAAGTTCCCTAAGAAATGATATAGAGAATCTAGCATTCCTTTCCCAATTAGAACCAAAAATCACCGATGAAGCTTTTGGTGATAATGATTGGATTAAAGCCATGAAAGATGAACTAAATGAATTCTAAAGGAATAATGTCTGGACCTCGGTTGAAAGACCTAAAGAAACTTTTGTTATTTGAGTAAAATGGGTCTCCTGAAATAAGTGTGATGAAAATGGAATCATCGTTAGGGATAAATCTAGATTAGTTACTAAATTCTGTAATCAGCAAGAAGGAATAGACTATGAAAAACCTATGCTCCAGTATTTATACTTGAATCTACTCCTATTTTACATTGCAGAATTCTTCAATTTCATGATTTTTCAAATGGGTGTAAAATGTGATTTACTTAATGGTTGTGTTCAAGAGGATGTTTTTGTTGAACAAACTCCTAGATTTGAAGATACAGAACATCCTGATCATGTTTTTAGACATACCAAATCTTTTTTATGTCCTTAAACAAGCCCCTCGATCATGGAATGATAGACTTACATTATTTTCTCAACAAACTAACTATGTTAAGGGAAATGCATATCCAATTATTTTCATAAATAAATATTAGAATTTTTTTTGATTGTTCAAATTTATGTTGATGACATTATATTTGGTTCAACTCAGCAATCTTTAATTGATTCCATTGCGGATCTAATGAAATATGAGTTTGAAATTAGTAGGATGGGTGAGTTAACATTTTTCCTTGGTTTTTAAATTTCTCAAAAATAAGAAAGAATATACATATACCCATATAATTATATTAATGATCATCTTAAAATGTATGGATATAAAAATACTAAGAGTATAAGTACTCCTATTGGTATCTCAAACACACATGATCTTGATGAAGCTGGGAAACCAGTAGATCAAACATCTTTTAGAGGTATGATAGGAAGTCTACTTTACTTGACAGTTATGCTTATGTGCATGATATCAATCCAATCCTAAGGAATCTCATTTAAAGGTAGTGAAAATAATTTTTTCACTACTTAAAGGGAACCATGGATCTTGGACTATTTCATACTTCTGGAAATGATTTCATCTTAACAAGAATTTTAGATACTGACTTTGGTGGATGTAGAATGGATATAAAGATTACATCTGGAACTTTTCATTTCTTTAAACATTCATTAGTTTATTGGTCTTACATGAAGAAACACTCAGTAGAACTCTCCACTGCTGAAGCTGAATATATAGAAGGTTGAATTTGTTGTGCTCATGTGTTTTGGATGGAACACACACTCATAGACTATAGCTTGTATTTTACTTAGACTCAAATTTTGTGTGATAACACATGTACCATTTCCCTTAGTAATAACCCTACATATCACTCTTGTTGAAAGAACATAGACATTAGGCATCACTTTCTTAGGGATCACACACTTAAAAGGGATATCATTCTTTAGTTTATCAGAACACAAGATCAACTTGCTGATATATTCAAATAATCTCTACCCTCTGATAGATTTGAATATATTAAACAAAAATTAGGGATGATAACCATCAGGTAATATTTCTTCATTAACTTCTTTTTGAACCATTTTCATTATAGTAATAAATTACTTTTCATAGGGGGGCACATCTG
Source organism: Viscum album (assembly GCA_963277665.1). Taxonomy (NCBI): domain Eukaryota; kingdom Viridiplantae; phylum Streptophyta; class Magnoliopsida; order Santalales; family Viscaceae; genus Viscum; species Viscum album. The sequence goes on from OY728142.1 coordinate 1,461,686,382, forward strand.
TTATGATGTTAGTCAAAATTTCATAATGAGGATTTCAGACTAGAAATTTTCATAATGATTTTTTCATACTAGAAATTTTCATAATTATATTCTCATACTAGAAATTTTCGTAATGAAGTTTTCGTACTGGAAATTTTCATTATGATGTTTTCCTACTGTAAATTTTCATAATGAAATTTTCAAAATGAGAAGTTTCGTAATGGGAATTTTCGTACTCATACTTTTTAAACTAGAGTTTTGCAACTCAGATATTTTTCAATAAAACATTTTCGTATTGAGTCTTTTATAGTCAAATTTTCTTCAATAAGAATATCGCCTATTACTAATAATATTACTAACCAATCCAAAATGTATGATTTCCTTACTAAAGTTTTTAGTCACTTTTACGTGCTGGTAGTTTCTTTTGTTTTCAAATTTTTTCGGATTCATTTCTTCTTAAATCCTAATTTTTTTAATACATCAAAAGATCAGATTCAATATTTCCTTGTGGGTATGTCATCAACTATCAGATCAGATCAGAGAGTTTTTCAACCGTTAGATTATTTTTGGAAGTTGAAAGGTCACCACCATTGCCTTTAAAAAGGGGACCCATAATACTTTCCCACATCAATTCCAAAGACATCGCGTGCCGAAGATCTACCTCAATTATTAAATCATGTTCTAAATCATTCAGTGCTCCTCCATTTTTATTGGATGTAGAATCCATTTCACAAGCAACGTCTACTATCAATCCAATCTCAAGTTGGTAAGTCTACAGGGAAAGGTTGATCTATCCAAACTTTTATAGTAAGTATGATTCTCTTATTGCTTAGAATATCAAGCTAAAAGGGTGGGAAGATTTCTTAATATCAAAGAAAAAATATCAAGATGTTGTTTATACGGATTTTCTTGTAGAATTTTATGAGAATGTTTCCTTCTATGAAGAAGATGGAAGGGAAAAATTCTCCTTTATGTTCTATGGAATGACATACAAGATTTCTTACACCAAGGTTGCATGCTTGGTGGGCTTATCATACGATGGTGAATCCAAATTTTCTTCACATAAGTTACCATATGTTCAGGTAAGTTTCAGCAAAGTGAAGGAAATGGAATGCCATGGTCTGAAAGACGACAAAACAACAAAGATTTCCAATCTCTCCACCAACAACTAGATTATGCAGTTGGGGGTTCAATGGTTTTTCGTTCTAAGAAGAGGTGATAAGTATAACCTAACGAAAAGTGATATTTACATCTTGGATTTCTTAGTATATCTAAGAATGATCAATACGATGAGGCACATTCTTATTACAGTTCATAATATCATGAATGGGTCTTTGAAATCTCAAATTATTATGTATCATGCTCTTCTCTCCAACCTTATTATTCGGTGTCTTGATTCTTTCATGGTTGATTTCACTTCCAAGGTGAGGAACTGTAAGGGGATGATGATTAGTGATGACACCTTAAAGGGGATGAATGTCGGTTTCTCAAAACATTCAAGTGAATTTTATGATCTGCCAGAGGAGGAGGCAGAAGCCAATCTGGAAAAAGTAGAAAAAGATGAACCATCTAAGAAGGCAGGGAAGAAGAGGAAGCTGAAGGAAGTGGTGTCCGAAGAAAAGACCCCTAAATCTAATAAATCCCAATAAACACCTCCCAAGCCTATGAAATAGAAAGCATATCTAGATGAGGTGGTTGCTAAATAGAGGGATGTTAAGGAGAAAAGGAAAGAAGGGGAACCTTTATTCAGATTGGACCCTTCTGAAGCTAAATCCTTAAGGGAAAAGACTGTTGAATACCATTAGAAGGTACACAAATAAAATAAGTTGAAGAAAAATATGCTTGAAGTTTATGTTGTACAATATCTTTTGAGAGACAGAGAAGTAGCTTCTGATAAGATTCTCATGCCGTAAACAATTGTTGTTCAACCATTACTAGAGACCCCTGTAAAGAAAAACTTTACTCTGAAAAATCCTAAAGGGAAAGAAGTTGGTAAAATAGTATAAGAAGGGGAAGAAGTAGAAGAAGAAGGAGAAGTAGAAGAAGACAACAGTGATCTAGATTACTTGATTAAAATTTTTGAAGATTATAAAGAAAAGGGAAATCCATCAGAAAAATTACCACTCCGAACTTCTGAGGCTGAGTCCTCAATGCATATCACTCCGGGAAACGGAGGTGAGGAACAAAATAAGAAATATGAAGACAAAGTAGAAGAGAAAGAGAATGAATTATCTGAGGAAGAAAGCTAGGAGAATCACTTTATTGAAGAAGGACCAGAGAAGGAGAAACCTGATTAAGACAAAATAGTTCAACTATCTGAAAGTGAGGAAGAATCTCTTGATGAGGAACCCATTCTGAATGTTAATAAGGGTAATCAAGTGCTTATGGACACCCCAAAAAAAGATATCATAAGGATGAAGGATATTGGTGGATCTTTAAGAAGAATGTTGGTGGAAATTGAATAAGAACAATCCCCGAGCAAGGCATCTGATTCGGAATTATCAGCACTGGGACATGATTTTTTTGTTGAATCATTGAAGAAGTTGGTGGATATAATTTCGATATTTCCCACAATAGACTCCAGATATCATATGATACAACCTAGTCTAAATCATAAATCATAATCTATATCCATGGTGATGGATGAGTGTGTGATTATTGAGGATGAGAATATTTTTTTTATCAATTATGATGATCATAGAAAATCATGCAGCAAAATCACTCTATGGTCAAAGAAAAATGATTATTACTTTGCAGAGCTTGATCAATTTCAGAATGATCTAAAAGAATATTTTTTTAAAGACCCTTAAATTTCTAGGAAATTTTTTTCTTAATTTCTTTAGGATTTTATGAGTATGCAGTTTCAGACGGCACCTGATTTCGAGGCCCGGTGTGCGCGGAATAATTTTTTGAAGTTTAGCTCGGGTACGTTCAGTGAACGAACGAGCGGGTTTTCTAACTTTTGAACCGGTGCTCAGAATCAAAATTCGAGGGCACCGATGAAACCACAACGCCAGTAATTTCTTAATAAGACATTTTCTGGAGTTGCATTTTCTCGGGAATAGTTGTTAAAATTATGGATAATGTGTAAAGTGAAATAAAATTGTGTTACAATTTTATTTATCTTCTAAGTGATTTAATGACATGAGTGGGAGTTGGGGTGAAACCCACTTATTTCTAAACTCCTCTTAATTGGAAATTAGTGGGTGGGGACCACATGTGCCCAACCCCGTCAAATTACTTAACTCCTCTTTAAGTTGACAACTCGCTTTAATTTGTAACTCTCCCCTCTCTCCTATTTATTCAAGCCAACACACTTAATTAGTTAAGTGAGATTTGTGTTTGAATTTTAAAAATTAAATGAATGGATTGAAGTAATAAAATAAGACAAGTTTTATTTTATTTTGGGGTTAGTTGTTGTGTTGATAGAGGGAGAGATCTTCTTCCTTGGAGAAAGAACTTCATCTTCTTCATTGGAGAATGTGAAGAACGTCGCCGCCAACCTTGACATCCTTTTTCTCGACGTTGACGAAGTGATGCCATCATCCCGCGGCAATGTCAACAGAACAATGAATAATTTAATTACATCATCAAGAAATCAATCTACTTGATTTGAGGTAGTGCTTAAATTCAAATTTAATAAATTAAATTTGTGCTTGTTTGTCGTTGTGTATACTCGTTCTTTGTCCGCCTACTATCATCACAACGAGAGGAGGTCGGACCGCACAAACACGGGCGATCCTCCTCCCCTTATTGTTTACCATTGTTGTTCATGGTGGTGAAGATGGCGCAGTTCCATTGCACCATGTGGGTACGAGAGAACCGTGGCCGGAGCGGGCCATGACGGAGGTGCGTGGTGCCGTCGCGCCGTGCCGATGAAGCCGAAGGAGGCCGCGGTCAAGAGCGGGCTGCGGTGGAGGGGCGCGGTGTCGTCGCTCCATGCCGGCCAAAGAAGAGCCGTGGCTATTTCCATGACTGTTTGAGAGGAGGCATCCAGGATCGTCCGACCGCCGGCATCCCCATGAGGCGTGACCTATGGCGGTGGGTCCCACGACAACTCAACGGTCGGCCATTACGGACGGCTGTTTTTCGTGAATTTTGGGGGCTTTAACCCCTGGAAGCTAGAAAGGGCAGGCCCTGAGAGGGGGCCTCCATTTCAAAAAAGGGGTGCAGTGCCCCCCCCCCACCCAGCCTCCGTGTCCATCTCGGCCTCGAGCCGAGCTGGGGCCCGCGCCGGGCCGGGCCGCCCGCGTCGGGCCGGGCCAGCCGCGAAGTCCCAGCTCGCCCGCGTTGGGCCGGAACCCCACACTGGGTCAGGCTGCACCGTCTAAGCCGGGCTGCACTGGGCATGCTGGGGTGCGCCCAACCAGGCCGGACTCGGACCCGGGTCGGGTCGACCCAGGAGGTATTGGGCTTGGTTGGACTGGTCCCAAACCCCCTACTTTCGGACAGTTCCGTTCAAATGCCCATAACATGGGCTACAGACATCCGATCGACACACCATCATTTGCGTTGGGATCCTTGGATCGAGATGGGAATTTTTGTATATTAAACTCAAGGTTTCGAAAAACGTTTGGTATAGCCAGGATGTTCGAATACGAAACCAATCGGGCCCTCAGAGCGGAAACACTTATAACATGAGCTCCAGACATCCGATTGACGTGTCGTTGAATTTGTTGGATTTCTCTTAGTGAGACATTTCCTTTGGCTTACTCCCCCCAAGGTTTGGACACAGCTGGAGTATGGTCGGGTTGGTTCTATCTTAAAAACCAATCGGGACCCTAGGACGAAAAATCCAATTTCTCTCAGACCGGGCGTCTGATTGATGCATCGTCTGTCTCGTTGAGTTCCTTTTCAAGAGATGGAAATTTGGGGTACATCAAATCTGGACATCGTGAAAGTTGATGTATCGACCCCTTTGGCTCGTGGGGCGAACCCTCCTAGAATGGAGTGTGCTGTGTGTGGGAACCCAAGAGCTGGATGCAATGAAGATGATGACTTTCGTACAAGGATCCTCAGTGGGTTCGATGATGACAACTACCGTACATGGATCCTTAGTGGGTTCTACGAATATGAGTAATGTACTGGGATCCTTCGTGGGTTCGATGAAGATGTCTACCGTACTGGGATCCTCCACTGGTTCGATGATGATGACTTCTATACTTGGATCCTATGTGGGTTCGACGATGATGGCTTCTATACATGGATCCTCTGTGGGTTCGGCAGCGATGACTACTATACTTGGATCCTCCATGGATTCGGCAGTGTTGACTAATATACTTCGATCCTACGATGGTTCAACAGAGGAGATGATTTAGAGGTTACATCAATCATCTCCACCTCTCTTCATGAATAGTATACCTGTGTGAGCTGAGTCTTGACTTTCAATAATTATCTTCGATATGATTGACTTTCATTCCAGTGTGGATTCGGTTGTGTTTTCCTATGTGGATTGGGTTGTATCATCCTGTGTGGACTGAGTTGAACTGGGGCTCGATAGTTGGAGTCGAACTGGAATTGATGACTTAGGTATTAGTATGGGAATATACCTATCTAGTGTTGGTTGATACTTCATATTTCTCCCTTTCCATTGTGTTTTATCCTTTTTGGATTCAGAGAGACCTTCGAGAGTCTCCGTGTCCCTATTGAGTATCATATACTCACCCCTGCATGGGCTATACCCGAACTACATTGTATTGGATGCAGACGAAGGACATCGCTGATCGTAGTGGAGGCTTGTGGAGCTGGACGGTACCTGGAGGAGGATCACTGGACAGGACACACACAGAGTGGACGGCTGGACCCGAGGAGCTGAAGAGACTATCTTTACCCACCCTTCAGGTGGGATTTCTAGAGGACGTCTCGGTTTTGCTGGTTTACATTTCAGCTTCTGTACTTTATTTCAGTTGTACTTTACATTCAGTTGGGTTTGTATTTTGGCCCATTTACTTTCCAACACATAATTTTGTACTTAGTTTACTTATTGTTTACTTCAGATTGTGTACTCTGTGGTGTTTGTTTACTTTATAAAGGCAATCCCTTCCATTTTATCGGGAATTACGCCTTCGGTGCTGGTCGACAGCCCCTGGCCTATGGAAGGCTGGCTTGGGGTAGTCACAACACGGGCCCCGAGGACGGGTCATGACAAATTGGTATCAGAGGAGTCGAGTTTACCATAGAACTCAAGACTCTGATTATTTTTTTATGTGAAGAAATTGTGTTAAGGGTATTGAGTGTGGTTATCAGTACAAGGAGCCCGGTGTTGGTGCGGGACTGACGTATTCGTACACCAGGACCATGACTTATGGTTACCAACTCAATGTACGAAAAAATTTATTGGATGTGTGTTTCAAAAGTTTTATTTGTGATTACTTTGTGTCAGCTCACCAGGTATACTGTATTGACCATGGCGTACTTGTTTCTTTTCAGGATGTCCCTGTGATAGCAGCCAACAAGGGTTCTGAGCTTTATGCGAGACGATAACCCACCGAGTGATGAGGCCTCAGTACATGACCCTTTTACAGTGGAGGCACCAGTAGTCCCTCTACCCGCCGAGCCACCGATGCCACCAGCCCCAGCAACTGAGAGTGCATGTCGCCTGAGTGCACTGCATGAGTTTCAGTGTCAAAGACCACCCAGTTTTTGTAGAGATATGGACCCTCATGCAGCTGAGGATTGGATGGGGGCTGTTATTCGAGTCTTTAGATTAGTAGGGACACCAGCGGACCTCATGGTGATCATAGCGGCGAGTCTCCTGCATGCGACATCTGGTAGATGGAGGAGCCTGATACTCCAGGTCCATGAAGAGGCATCTCTCCTTTGGTTGGACATTGAGAACCTCTTCCTCTCGAATTTCATTCCATCCACCCTCCATGTGGTGTGCATTCAGGAGTTACTGAAGCTACGGCAGGGCAGTATGATGGAATCCCATTACTCGGCGAGATTTACTGACCTCTCGCGCTACTCCACAGATATTGTACGGGACCCATTCTTCTGGGCCCGAACCTTCGAGATGGGACTGAGGAATGAGATCAAGGCTTCGATGATCTCCCTCAACATCCCGATGCAGGAGGAGGTGCTGGAGAGAGCCCTTCTAGTGGCGAGTTTTCTCGTTGAGTAGTTACCAGTGGCGATACCCTCCGCAGAACGACCCACAGCGGATTCCTCTGCAGCTAGAAGTAGACGTATGATGTAGGGGACTAAGCGGGCTATAAAATTAGAGGAAAAATATCAGGAAACGGGTTTGGTTGTGAGGGGGACACGAAATAGGGCCAACTACATGAGGATCAGACATTTCTATGCATGCGACGGGCAGGGTCACATGGCTTGAGACTGCCCAACCCGCCCTGTTGTTGAGCAGCAGGCGGTAGAGGGACATCTCAGGCAGTGGTTCGACCATGGTGGTCCATAGGTAACATGTGAATGAGGCAGAGGATTCGGCCGAGTAGTGGGTGGTGGGAGATGCTTTGAGGCCCGACCACCACCACCAACAGTTAGACAACCCCGACCATAGGGAATGGGTAGACAGGGGAGAGCTCAACTTCAGGCAGCTGAGTCCTACGATCATGGAACTCCAAGAACACACAGACAGGGGTAGGACAAGATCCAGACATGGAGGATTTTGTTCATGATGATTCTAGCTTTGTTGATGATTTGTTTGTGGATGCTTTGTGTCTTTGTACCTTGAGCTGCAATAATAAAAGACACTTATTCTTGTGACGTTTTCTTCCCTATCCTTTTTATGTAGTTGATACTAAGAGGTTCCAGTTATAATTGTTGACTAGACCATCACTTTCGAGATTCCTACTAGAGGAGACCTAGTGACCCCACAATGCTGTTGAAAGTGTGACTCAACACTTGGAGGCGAGTGTAACGGTTAGATCTCTTGGTAGTAGCATCGATGCCTTATGACGTCGGTCATGGCATGAAATAGTACCATTCATATCAGGATTGACTATATTAGAAAAAATACTTGGTTTTTCCAGGGGATGAGAACAGATTTCTCTTTTCAAAAGAGGAGGAATCATAGCAGCTCTTGTAGATCGTAGACGAAGAAGGGTTGAGTTGAGTTCCTACAAATGGCTAGTCTCATCCATTGTTCGCCGAGTGAACGGTTTATGGTTCTCACTAACTCAATAGAATCAGGTGTATCTTTTCTCAGAATAATATGAACCTGAGATAGCGGAAATGTCTTGAGTTCCTCCAGGACTATGACATCGAGATAGTTTATACTCTTGAGGAGGGGAACGTTATTGCAGATTCTCTTAGAACGATATTGGGCATTTAGCTGTTAGGAGTGGCGAGACAACAGCTGGCCGCCTTTACATATATTCTTTGTGGATAGTGTTGGCGTCTGTACATGTAGAACCAGAGATGGTTCAGGAAACGAAAGTGATGGTGTAGAGAATCCAGGAGTGGATGAGTACTTCTCAGAGCTGATAGAAGTCATATGATGACAGGAGGCGGGGACCCCTAGATTTTGAGGATGGCGACCATGTTTTTCTTAATGGGTCTCACCTCAACATGGATTATGGAGATTTTCCCGAGGCGGAATGTTATCTCTGTGCTTCATCAGACCATTCCATGTTCTCGGCAGGATGGGAGAGCTGGCTTATCTACCGACCCTACAACCTCAGTTGCACCGGGTGCATGACGTCTTCCACGTATCTTAGCTGAGGAGGTATGTGCATGACCCGACACATATCATCGATAATGGTGAGCTAGAATTCGATGGTGGGGCTACATTTGCAGAGGTTCCGGTGGAGATCAAGGATCGACAGGAGTGGTTCCTACGTGGTCGAGTGATTTCTCTAGTGTGCATCAGGTTACAGCACGGGAACCTCCAGGAGAGCACATGGGAGGAGGAGGCTCAGATGTGTGCACTGTAACCTCATATGTTCTCCTAGATGTGATGTATCTTTACGGGGATGTAAATCCCTGAGGAGGGAGTATTGAAAAGATCCATAAATTTCAAGGGAATTTTTTTCATAATTTCTTTTCGATTTTACGAGTACGTAGTTTTTAAAGGCACCTGATTCCGAGGCCCGGTGTGCCCGGAATAATTTTACGAAGTTTAGCTCAGGTATGCTTAGTGAACGAATGAGCGGGGATTTCTATCTTTTGAACTAGTGCTCGGAATCGAAATCTGAGGGCACAGATGAAACCGCAACGCCGATAATTGCTTATGAAGACTGTTTCTAGAGTTGTGTTTTCCCGGGAAGAGTTGTTAAAATTGCTGATTTAGTGTAAAGTGAAATAAAATTGTATTACAATTTTATTTCTCTACTATGTGACTTAATCCCATGTGTGGGAGTTGGGGTGGAACCCACTTATTTCTAAACTCCTCTTGATTGGAAATTAGTGAGGTGGGACCCACACGAGCCCCACCCCTTCAAATTCCCTAACTCCTCATTATATTGACAACTCCATTTAATTTGTAAATCTCCCCTCTCTCCTCTTTATTCAAGCCAAGACACATAATAAATTATGTAATATTTGTGTTTGAATTTTAAAAATAAAATGCATGGCTTGAAATAATAAAATAAGATAAGTGTTATTTTATTTTGGGGATAGTTATCGTGTTGATAAAGGGGGAGCTCTTATTCCTTTGAGAAATAAATTCATCTTTTTTGTTGGAGAACGCGATGAACGCCGGCACCAACCTCAACTTCCTTTTTCTCGACGTTGATGAAGAGACACCATCATACCGCGACAACATCAACAGAACAAAGAATATTTTCCTTCTTTTGTCAAGCAATCAATCTTCTTGATTCGAGGTAGGGGTTATGTTAAAATTTAATCAATTAAATATTCCTTTGTTTGTCATTGTGTATACTCGTTCATTGGCTGCCTGCTATCGTCACAACGAGAGGAGGTCAGACCACACAAACATGGATTATATTCCTCCCCTTATTGTTTACCTTTGTTGTTCATGGTGGCGAAGATGGCACGGTGTCGTTGAACCACTCAGGAACGAGAGAACCGTAGCTGGAGCGGGCCGCAGTGGAGGGGCGCGGTGTCGTCATGCCGCACCGGCTGAAGAAGAGTCACGGCTATGGCCACGGTGGTTCGAGAGGAGGCGGCTGGGCTCGGCCGACCACCGGCACCACCAGGAGGTGGGACCCACGATGGGGGGTCCCCCAGCAGCTCACCGGCCGCCCATTACGGCTGGTCGTTTTTCAGGAAGTCCGAGGGTTGTAACCCCCGGCAGCTGGCAAGGGTGGGCCCCGAGAGGGGGCCTTCGTTTCAAAATAGGGGGGCAGTGCCCCCCCCCCCACCCCCATCTGCATCCAGCTCGGCCTTGAGCCGTGCCGCGGATCACGCTGGGACTGACCACCCGTGCCGGGCCGGGCCGCCCGCGCCGAGCTCGGCCAGCCGCCCCGGGCCGGTCCGGGCCGCCCACACTGGGCTGGGCCGCACCGGCCCCCCCACCAACTAGGCCGGACCCGGAACTAGGTCGGGTCGACCCGGTTTGGGCCGACCCAGGGGGTATTGGGCAGGGTCGGACCGGGCCCAAAACCCCTATATTCAGACAATTCTGTTCAAACGTCTATAACATGGGCTACAGACCTCCGCTCGATGAACCGTCTATTGCATTGGGATCCTTGAATCGAGGCGGTAGTTTCGGTATATTACAATCAAGGTTTCAGAGAACTTTGGGTATGTCCAGTTTGGTTTGAACACGAAACCAACCGGGCCCTCGGAGTGGAAACACTTATAACTAGAACTCCGGATGTCTGATTGACGTGCCTTCGACTTTGATTGATCCATCTTATTGAGATGGTTCTATTGAATTACTCCACTCATGGTTTGGACACAACTGTAGTATAGTCAGGTTGGTTTTAGCTTAAAAACCAACCGGTCCCATGGGACGAAAAGGCAATATCTCTCAGACCAGGAGTTCGATTGACGCATTGTCCGTCACGTTGAGTTCCTTTCGACGAGACAGAAGTTTGTGATACATCAACTCTGGATTCTATGACAGTTGATGTATCAATCCCCTTGTCTCATGGAGCGGATCCTCCTGGAATCGAGCATGCTTTGTGCGGGAACCCTAGAGCTGGCTGTAATGAAGATGATGGCTACCGTAAAAGAATCCTCAGTGGGTTCAACGACGAAAACTACCATACTGGGATCCTCCGTGGTTTCGACGAAGATGACTACCGTACTAGGATCCTCCGTGGGTTCGACGACGACGTCTACCATACTGGGATCCTCCGTGGGTTCGACAAGGATGACTTCTATACTTGGATCCTTTGTGGGTTCAACGATGATGACTTCTATACTTGGATCCTCCGTGGGTTCGGTAGCGATGACTACTCTACTTGGATCCTCCATTGGATCGGTAGTGATGACTACTATACTTGGATCCTATGAGGGTTCGACAGAGGAGATGATTCAGAGGCTACATCAATCATCTCCGCCTCTCTTCGTGAATATTATACCTGTGTGAGATGAGTCTTGACATTCAATCATTATCTTCGATATGATTGAGTTGCTTTCATGTGTGGATTGGGTTGTGTATTCTAGTGTGGATTGGGTTTTTTCTTCCGATGTGGACTGAGTTGAACATGGTCTCGGTAGTTGGAGCCGAACTGGAATTGATGACTTAGGTATATGTATGGTCATATACCTAAGTAGTGTTGGTTGATACTTCGTATTTCTATCTTTACTTTGTGGTTTATTATTTTTGGATTAAGGGAGACCTTTGGGAATCTTGTGGTCCCTACTGAGTATTTTATACTCACCCCTGCACGGGCTATGCCCACACTGCGTTGTGTTTGATGCAGACGACAGACATCGCTGATCGAAGTGGAGGCTTGTGGAGCTGGAGGGTACCTGGTGGAGGATGACTTGATGGGACGAACACGGAGCGGACGACTAGACCCGAGGTGCTGAGAAGACTATCTGTACCCACCCATGAGGTGGGATTTCTAGAGGACGACTCGGTGTTGATGCTTTAGTTTTCAGCTGTTGTACTTTATTTCAGTTGTACTTTACTTTCATTTGGGTTTGTATTTTGGCCCATTTATATTTTAGAACTTACTTTTATACTCAGTTTACTTAGTGTTTACTTCATCTTGCATACTCTGTGGTGTTTGATTACATTATAAAGGCAATGCCTTCCCTTTTATAGGGAATTACACCTTTTGTGCTAGTCTCCAGCCCCTGGCCTATGGAAGGCGGGCTCGGGTAGTCACGACACAGGCCCCGAGGACGGTTCATGACACTTTTGACACTAAGGATTCCTAAATAAATAATCATTAGGATTAGATGACTCTGGAGAAAAATTCTCGGAATCAACAGGTTATGGATCTGAATGGGAAACCTAACTCGGTTGCTCAAAACTGGAAAGGGGAAAGAGATCTCAGGATTGAGATCGAAGAGAAGTTTGTGAAGAATGAGGAAGTTCTTAAGGCACAGTCTGAAGCTCTGAAGGATCAAGATGAAAGGATTAAAGCCTTAGAAAACCAAGATTAGGAGGACCAGAAAGACTTGAAGAAGCTGAATACCTTGTTGAAGAATTTAATCCCCTAGGAAAAGAAAGACTAATAGACCAATCCGATTTTTTTCTGTAATGTCTTTCATGAAAAAATTCTTTCAATTTTAAAGAAATATATGGTTGTTTGTATCTTGTGTTATTATGTAATAATATTTCAGGTACTTTATTTCTTTTTCCATTTTCTTAATTTCATTTTGAAAATCACAAAGGGGGAGAATGAAAAAGAACTACTCAAAATGGGGAGAAGGAAAAAATATAAAAGTGAGATGAACAATTTCTATGTTAAGAACTATCCTTATCTAAGGGGGAGTTTCACATTACGATGTTTTTCATTCCCATGATAATGAATACATAATTTCGGAAATCCAAAATTCAATCCTTAGTGTTCCAAAGCCTAAGGGGGAGTTAGTTATATTCACCATCATCTATGAACAAAGGGTGATAAGTTTTAATTTCAAAGTCTAAAGAATTTTTTTCTATGACCTTATATTCTTTTCTGAAAGGTTGTTTCTTCTTTCACAAAAGGGGTAGATTGTTGAGTCATTAAGGTTTTCCTTATTACTTTTCTAATCCTTCTTGTTTTGAAAATCACAAACACCTTATACATAGTAATATCTATATTTTACTTCTTTGTATAAAACTTCCTTCTTAAATGAATTTACCCCTACCATCTTTTCATTGTTCATATCAATATTTTTCTTAAGTATAAGAATTGGATTCATATCTAAAACCACAGAATCAAATAATAGTTAGATATGTAGGAATTCTTTTTTAGGACTTGAATTCTAGATACAAACTCTAATGAAGTTCCATTCATAATTATGGATACAAACTCTCATGATGTTCCAATCCAAATTATTGATATGGCCCCTAATGAAGCTCCATTCCAAATTCTGGATACGAACTCTCCTGAAGTTCCACTCCAAATTCTGGATATGAACTCTCATGAAGTTCCACTCCGAATTCCGAGTACGAACATTCATGATGATCTACTCTAAATTATGGATACAAACACTCATGTAGTTCAACTCCGAATTCTGATTACGAACATATCTAAGTTCTAACTCCGAGTTCTTTGAATTCAGACTCTAAACTCTTATGATTTCTGACAATGAACTCCCATGAACTCTGACTTCAAACATTTATGTTCTGGTTCCAAATACTGGTGAAACCAGACTCCGAATTTCCTTGAAATTCATAATACAGATTTCTACAGAATTCAGGATACAAATTCCTACATAACAGAATCTGAATATCTATATATTATAGAATCCGAATTCCATTTTGGTTAGACTCTAAACTTTTATTTACATTCATTCCGAATATCAGTTCAGTTATTATTAAACTTTTTTATTGCAAAACGATGGCGTTCTTTCGATTATTGACTAATCGTTGGTTGAGTGACATGTGTATAGGTACCTCTAAAATTTTAGGAGAAATATGACAGATGGAGGAGGGAGCTGACCGTTGGAGCTTCGCCTATAAATAGGAGTTCATTTGAAAAGAAGACACAACATTGACAAAGATATGACTTCTGTGGTTACATGTTGTTGATGTGATCTCTAGAGAGATATTCTATTATCAACTCTCAAGCTTCGTGCAAAAAGTTTTAATAGTTTGATCGAACATTTCCTTGTACAGATTTTCTTAGTGCAACTCTGATTGTTGTTGTGTACAATAGAGGGATTTTAGGGATAGGAAGATAGAGGTTCAAACACCTTTCTGTTGAGGGCTTCCTTGCTGAGGAAGATAGAGGTTCCGACTACCTTATATTTAAGGTCTTGTAGTGATAGCAAGACAGACATCAATCTTTATATCAAGGTCTTACCCTGGTGTGGGTAAGATTGACTTTATTGAAAGTTAAAATCAAGGGACATTTATCCAAGGTTGTTGGATACCCTTCTCTTTGGGTTAAAAGAGTTATTGTTTGTTACTTGTAGTGTTACTACTTTGTTTTCCACTGTGAATATTGTATTTTAAAGGAATGTATAACCTTCTTACACTTCCATACTTATACTCTGATTTAGTTAGATTCTTTACGCTTTAATTTAGATTCTTAATCTTTGTAACTTTTGTTAAGTTTCATTTCTGGAATCAGTTTTCCATAATCAAGAAAGTCTTTAGAACTTATAGAGGTCTTGTGAATAATCTTTTTTATCTTTGTTAAACATAGTCATCCTAAATATTTCCTAAGGGGATTTGTAAAAGGTATAATTCACCCCCTCTTGTATCTTAGAATCTCATTCTTATTTCGATCCAACGTTTGGTATTATATAGTATATCATACTCAGTCACATACCATCCTAACACTAGGATCTAGTTACTTAGGCTCCACTATGAGCTAATGAATATACCTTCATGTTTTAAGCACATATAAAATCGATTTATGGTTCTTGAATGGTTGGGACCTATGGATGGTTCTTCTATAGCTATTTTGTATACATTTATTTTTATATAGATATAAATTAAAATCAATATAAAATGAATATATTAATTATCATTAAATATTATATGTTTCAATTTATGATTTACTATCATTTTTTCTATAATATATGAAAATTTAGAAAAACATCATCTTCATGTTAGTGAAAAATTTATTTAGTAGGTGTTGTTTGTATATAATTGTAGAGTGGAGGTCAACATTAATAACACTGGTAATAAGAAATTCCATGTCTTTGAGTTCTAGTTATTAAAATAGTTTGATGGATCCATTTTGGTTCAAGAGATACCAAATTTTCCATTGGATTTGAAAACAAAATATAGATTTATTCAAACATGTATTGACCACTGAGTTTAATTAGATTTCTTGATACTAAATTGGGTAGTGTAATAGTGCTATATCTTATTCATCTGGCATCATGTGGATACATTGGTTATATGGGATAATTTCTAGGATTATTTTTTGTTAATGTTAATTTTTTACATTGAGAATGATGTTTTTTTTGATAATATATTATTTCCCTTCATCAAGGGAGTTAAAATATGTGGGTGTTTAGTAGACATTATTAGAACCTCTTTAATTAGTCATCATAATTTATACAAAATCTGATGGATAGAGTAATTCATTATTAGGATTCATTTCTTCCATAGATTTAGTAATTTTTAACCATATATTTTTTAAAAAATATAAGAGGTACTTTTGAAGGGTAACATTAAGAATAGAAGAGTTTTAATGTTTTATTTTAATTATATTTACATGGAGGTACAAATTCTAAAGGAAGGAAGCATCAATATTATAATTTTAACCATAACATTGAATGGAAAAGTGGCCATGGGGAAGGATCACGGACACAACAAATTAATCGAGTTCTCATCCACCATTCTGGAATGCGGGATAACTATCATAGAAAATTCACAGAAAACATTTTGAGTTTGAGAATGTTGAATTATTGGACATCTAGAATTTTTTTGTAGGAACCCACGTAAGGTGGTTAATGACTGAGGATCTATGCATAATAAAAGAGAATGAAGGGGTATTCTACAATATATCAGTATAGTAGATGGAGTAAATTTGGGCATGGGAGTCAAGGCAGTGGATGTGGTATGATGGGGAGAGAGATCTCATATCAATATAGTGGTGCGGCTTAAGGGACTCAGAATTCAAACCAATGGAGATGAGTAAGACAGTTTCTTATAGTTCAACCAAAACATTTAGATAATGAGGAAATTAAATTGATAGTTAGAGGCACTATTCTTATATATTATATTCTTGATAGTCCCTTCCTTGATTCCAAAACCCCTCATTCAATTATATATACAAAAAATTTGAATTGTTTGATTATAATAGTTGTGTTATTGTGTGGTGTTATGAAAATCAACAAATTTTTGGGAGTACAGTTGAGGGATATCTATTTATGCAAGGGGTGTAATTTGGAGATTGTGGATTATTGTTTCATATATAATCATTACATAGTGTATATTAAATGAATTTTATTGATTTGGGATATGGTTTTGTGGGTAGTATTCCAATCCCACTTTGACACGTAATATAGGAAAGTGACCTTTTCATTTTATGATGGTGATTATAATGTACATTTTGGAGAGTGAGATATCCATGTGGTCCATGTATTTAGAATTCATCAACAACATGGGGATCTCATAACCATGGATTAAATTTGGAAACCTCATGAATGTTATCTAAATGATAATTGTTTTAACAAGTAGTATACAAGTTATACGTTGGGTTTCACAAGGACTTCATAGGGATGCCAAATAAGATGGATATTGACTATATAATTAAACTTATGCATGTAGTTGATTCAGTTGTTATTGCACCATAGATAATTGAACCAAAAAATATTAAAGAGAATATGAATCCACTAAAAGATTTTATTGTTAATGGATTCATCAATATGTGAAATTCTCCAGGGGATCTCCAGTATTGTTTTCTAAGAAGTCTGATTAGTACTTTTGTTTTTGTGTATTTTACTATAAGATTAACTAGAAGATTATAATGAATCAATATTATCTTGGATGTAATGATGATATCCATGAACCGTAGAGAGAATAATATGTTTATCCAATATTTACATGAAGTAGATTTTCATTATCTAAGATTTAGACATTCGTATATACCACACACATCATTCCTAAGAATCTGTGGCCAATATAGGTTCATCAGGATGCTATTTAGTGTGTTGAATTCTTTGACAGATTGTATTTCCTTGATGAAATGAATATTCTTCCCTCATATAGATTATTTTTTGGTTGTTTTTAGATGAAATAATGGTGTATTGGAAGAATAATTACAACCATTATCAACATAATAAATTCCTCTTGAGTACACTAAGAGAGCACAAACTATTTGCTAGCTATCTATGTTTCAATTTTGGAATGACTGGGTACATTTCATCGGTCGCATCAGCATATATGATGGTGTATATGTGGAACTATAGAAGGGGAAGGTAGTGGTTTCATTTGAGTATTCCAAGGATTTTTTTGGTATTCATATATTTTAGTCTTAACAAGAAACTATTAATGGTTCATCTAGGTCATTTCCCACATGGAAGTACAAATTTAAGGATCATAAAAGATGGTGTTTAATTTTTAATAATCTAGAGCATATTAATATTTTTCCATGTAACATCCCAGGTAAATAAAGAATAATTTTTTTTCATATTTATTAATATTTACGAATTAAATATTAATTTTACATTAAATGGGTTTCAATGTTCGATAGCGTACCCGATATGCAACGAAGAGTTTCTTTGAAATCTTATGTTGCACACTAGTAATAAAATTATATTATTTTAAATGGTAGTTAACACGTAGCCATTGTATTGGAGGGAATGAATATAAATAACTAAAATATGATTATATATGTATTTTAAATGTTTTTACAATTATCCAACAAAAGATAAAGTATTAAAATATGAAAAGAATTCAATTTTAGGCATATATACTATAACATTTACTAAAGGTCGACTTATAACCTTTTGATGGTTAACCGTCTATAAATATAGTTTTTTTCACTCTTATAAATTCTATTGGCCCAAATAATATTCTTCTTTAGAATCGAGACATCAAAATTTACTTTGTGTAAATTTTTTGTATTTTTCTGATAAAGTTCATTTTTTTAATGAATAGTGAAAATGTTGTATTTTAATTCAAAACATTTTTTTAATAAAATTTATTTACATGATTATATTATATTTATAATAGGTTTTAAAGTTCAATTAGAATATATTTTTACCATTTAATCCAATAGTGGTCATTTAAATTAATTTCACTTTGAAACTGGACATAAACTAGTGTCAATCTTTTGATACTTATTGTTTCATAAAAACACGCTATTCCCTCTGATAGCAGGAATTAATTATTGAATTAGTTAATGAAAATTATATTTTTTGAATTTTTCAAAATAGAATTAATTTTTTAATTAGGAATATAAAATATAGATTAGGGTGAAGTTTTGGAATTTTTCTGAAAAGCTTCAATTTTTGATGAATAGTGAAACCACTAAGTGGTACTTAAAAAACTGCTTTTTCATTTAAATGAAACTTTACCACTTATGTGTTTTCAATTTAAAAAATCCAACATACATGTTTGTCCTTAATATGTAAAATGTGGTTCAATGGGATTAAAATAATTTTTTGGTGAATAGTAACTTTTAAGTTTTTCATCGCAATTAGAGGTAATTAGTGCAATTTAAGGAAAAAATGATATTATAATAAAATTAAAACACCTAGACACATGTCCTACCCTTATTAGATGTGTGATGGCCGACCAAGACAACCCATGGGTCTATTTTTGGGACCCCATGGATCCACTTGGGTAACATTAAGACATTAATTATTTTTATTTAATGTAAAAGTAAAATTGACACATACATGAGTTGTTTTACTAAACCAAATTTTAAATGGGGTTATACAAGTCATATTTTTTAATATAAACATTAATTAGAAATCTAAAAATATTTCTTACATCATAGTATTTTTTTATAATTTTTAGACATTAAATAAATTAAATTATTTATGACACCATGATGATGCAGCGACGACCTCATTATTTAACAATTTAAATAAAATAAAAAGATAATGTAAAATATAAGACCTAAACATTAAAAAAACCTATTGGATGGGTTTATTTCTAACTATTATCACCTTATACTAGAAATATATAATTTTGGGACATTTTAAATCTGAACATCATTTTATAATAAAGTATCCTTATGTAACATTCCAAGAATGCCCCTCCTCTCCTCTTATAAAAGGCCCCCACCTCTACCACCATACCCACACTTCCTAAGCCTTCGGCTGGAACAAACCCTGCTCATTTTTTTTCTCCACATCCCTCTATGACTCCTAGAAGCCTCACGTTGGGAAGAAGGCTTCCCAAGGATGCCTTTGAGCTCAAATCAAAAAGAGTTACCCGATTCAAAGATAGTGTGTTCTATTGTGTTCTTATGTTTTATTTGGCTTCTCCAACCCCCTAAACTCTTTTAATTAATTTATTTTGTAACAACTACAGTATCTTAATTATAAAAGGAAGGTGTTATAAGAATAATTATAGATACACATACACACAGCTACATCTAATGGTTAAAGAACATACTGTTTCTGTGGGTGGTGAATTTCTGCCTCACGAAACGATGATTGTTCAATATTCTTCTAACACCTTCAAAGGTGGCCATTAAGATGTAACTATATTTATATATGATATATAATATGTTTATGTTTTCTTTAAGCTTATTTATTTTTCATTTATGGAATACCTTTATGGATTCCATTATGGGTATACGCGATATCTTCATTTTAGGAAGTGCGGACTACCGCCCCCTCAGAGTGATTTGATTTGTTAATACCATATGTGGTACATATAAAGGATATATTTAATGATATTATATATGATACCATACTGGAATTATAATAATATTATGTATCATTATGTTTTAATTCCATTAAAGTATGAGATAAAAATGAAAGTAGCATTCATGCGTACGTACGGCTTACCGTCTCCATGAACGGTGCATTTCATTTCTTATCCCCAAATGTAATGTACTATTATAAGTACATATATATAATGGATATATATGATGTATGTTACATATAAATGATTAATATAATTATGGAATTAAAATATACATATATCTCATTTAGTTTTAATTCAATTAATATGACATAGAAATGAAAGTTTCGTTCATGCGTACGTACGACAAACGATCTCCATGAACGGTGCATTTCATTTCATACCTCTAAATGATTATGTAATATTATAAATGCATGTATATGCTGGATATATATGATATATATGTCATATAAATCACGAATATCATTCTTGAGATAATGGATATTTGACTACATGAACAACTTGTAATTATAAAGAGTTTATTTTTGACTCAAATACCAATGATCGTTAAAACGACCGTTATTAACATAAATAATTACATAGTGTTCATGACATGTAAATAAGTGATATAAAAGGAATAATGAACTTGAAAAAGGTTATTATGCAAGTAGAAATTAAATCAAGTTTATTATTCAGGAGGTTAAAGAATGATCGAGTCAAGTCGGACACGAGGTAAGGGAACTTCTTAACCAAATTTCCATTCTTTGGGTTAATATCCTAATTTAAAATTATGTCATGATATTATTATGTCCTATATTGGACTTGTACCATATTTATGTGTACTTATAGTGAATACACATAATAGATCTATTTTATTTAAAAAATGATCATTGTATGGGACTTCATCTCAATCTCCTTCTATTGAGGCATATTTTGTTTTATATACAACCTTATTTTATACGGTGTATAAACCCCTTTCACTTTTACGTTTATCTGAAAAGAATCTTTTTTATACGAAGAGTTTTACTAAACGATAAAAGGAAATGTTTTTTTCGTACGTATGTGGCGACAACGACTTCTCCGCCACCGTAACCATTATTTGAGTTTCGGCTTCCTCTACAAGCCATACATTTTTTTAAAAGAAAAATAAATACCATGTTTTACTTTTCTTTTAATTTGGTATTGAAAATGGGTTTCATAATGTTTTTATATAAATGTGTTGTATTGATATCTTGTGATTGAAAAGTGGAAGTGTTATGTTTCCTTTATGCATGTTTTATGTGATACGATTATGTCATGGTTCTTGGGAATTATTATGAAGACGGGTGGTTCCGTGATAAATGTAGGGTGGGTGAGCCCGATATAGCTCTCCAATGCATTGGGTAACGCGATGGAGTTAAAAGTTAAGGTTTCTCTGAAAAGATTTATGGAATATACTGTGATGGGTATTCCAAACGTAACCAAGAGGGTTACTCCCTACGTAAGAATGTTTGAATGCCTCAATTTACCTTTATGTCTTATGATTTATATGAGTTATTCATGATTTGATGAGGTATGTTAAAGTGCTTATGTTTTATGAGTAGAGTATGATTTCATTGATTCTTGTGTATACATGTACTCATTTTTCCTTTCCACATTTTTATATCCCTTACTGAGCTTTTTATGCTCATCCCATGTTTTTGAAATGTTTTTCATAGGTCAAGGGAAGGGTACATGATATGATGATAGTGTCAAGGAAGTGTCAAGAAAGAATCCATGTTTTATTTTAAATATGTTTCCGTTGGTGAGAAAAATGAATACTATCTTTTATGTAACCAAATTTTTTAAATGTGGAATATAATGCAAGTTTTATGATCTAATTCTCTAAAAATCTAAACCTAAAAAGATCCTCAATGTGTAATCTTGTAATAACTCAAGATTTAGTAAGGTTTAAGGTTGGGGCGTTATAGTTGGTATCAGAGGTCAGTTTAGATAAATTTAGGAGTTATAATTCTATTAAATGATTATCCAAAAATATTTTTTTATAATGATATAGCATTTGAAGATTACCATGTTGCTTCATATAAGACATGTATGTTCAGAATGGTTTTCTGTAGAGGAAACAGGGAAGTAGTGCTAGGAAGGCATACAGAAGGAAATAACCTTCCGAATCAGCATCCTGAGATGGTCGGAATTGGAACTGAATAGTTTGTTGCAGCAATGGCGCAGTTGACTCAAGAGATAAATGGCGGTGGTATCCATGCAGGAGATCAGCCAGATCAACCACAGAGGAACATGTCAGTGGTGGAACATTTCATGAGGCAACATCCCCCATCATTCAGAGGATCATCTAACCCTGTCCTAGATGAAGGGTGGATTAAAGCACTGGAGAAGATTTTCAATGTCATGGGTTATTCAGACAATCAAAAGGTTAGTCTTTCTATTTACTGTTTGGAGGGTGAAGCAGATCAGTGGTGGTCGATGGTTAAAAATATCAGGGATGCTGATAAGATTGATGCACTTGACTGGGATGAATTCAAAGGTATGTTTCTTGAGAAGTATTTTCCTAAGGCTGTTCGACTTAGGATGGAAAAACAATTCCTGGAATTGAGGCAAGAGGAGGACTCAGTGGCAGCCTATGAAGAAAGGTTCACTCGATTGGAAAGATATGCTTCAAATTTTATCTGAGACCTTGATAGTAAAATCAATCTTTTTTACTCAGGATTAAATCCAAAATATCGAAGCGCATTAGATTATCGTGAGTTAAAAAGTTATGAAAAGCTTGTTTGATGTGCTGAGAAGGTGGAAATGGAGTTTGCAGATGATCAAGTGTTCTATAACAACCAACAGAAGGAGAGACCGAGGTGGCAGTAGAAAGGAAAGTATTCTTCAAAAGGGTCTGATGGTAAGAAAACTAAGTTTCCGGTTTATGATAAATATGGGAAAAGGCATCCTGGGGAATGTCTTCTGAATTCTGGAAAGTGCTACCGATGTGGTAAGATGTGACATAAGGCTCGTGATTGCACTGAAAAAGGTCAAGGTTATGGTAAGTA
Source organism: Viscum album (assembly GCA_963277665.1). Classification (NCBI taxonomy): domain Eukaryota; kingdom Viridiplantae; phylum Streptophyta; class Magnoliopsida; order Santalales; family Viscaceae; genus Viscum; species Viscum album. Next base: position 1,461,709,182 of record OY728142.1, read on the forward strand.
CAAATTTGATTTGGAGTTAGTGAAATGTTTTAAGTGTAATGTGAAGGGTCACTATGCAAACGAGTTTCCGACAAAGTGCTTGAGTGATGGGAAGAAGTTAGAACACAAGTAGAAAGGTGTAGTGAAATCCTTTGCATCTACTTCAGCAGATGTCGGGCCATCAAATGAAGTTGTATTAGGTACTTTGTTTGTTTTTTCAGATTCTTCCAGTGTGTTGTTTGATTCAGGGTCTACACATTCTTTCATCTCTAAAACCATTTGTAGTAAAATGGAAATACCATCTCAAGAAACGACTCCTGAACTTGTGGTAAAAACAAATTGGAGAAATGTTGAGGCAAAAATAATTTATAAGAATCTTGCTATCCTTATCTGTGGAAAGAACCTACTTACAAACCTAGTTGTTTTACCAGTAGTAGAGTTTGATGATATCCTGGGTATGGATTGGCTCTCTATTTACCATGCTAAGATTGACTGTAGAGAAAAAAAAGTTTCTTTTCAGAAAGACATTCAGTTTGTGTACAAGAATGAACCCTTACTGTTGATAACATATCAAAAGGCTGAGAAACTTGTAAAAGATGGAAATGAATGTTTCCATGCACACATAATTGAAAATAAAATAACTGTTCAGATTAATGATGTGCCAGTGGTAAATGAGTATCCTGATGTTTTTCCTAATGAGTTTCCTTGAATAATACCATATCGGGAAGTTGATTATACTATTTACTTATTTCCTGATGCTAAGCCAACTTCAAAACCCCCTTATCGAATGGCTCAAATTTAACTTTTAGAGTTGAAGGGGAAATTGGAAGATTTATTAGAGAAAGGTTTCATTCGACCTCGCACATCACCATGGGGTGCTCCTGTTTTATTTGTTAAAAAGAAATATGGTTCTATGAGACTTTGCATTGATTATAGACCCTTGAATAACATCACTGTTAAGAACAAATACCCTTTGCCTCATATTGATGATTTGTTTGATCAGCTCCAGGGAGCTCAGTATTTTTCAAAGATTGACCTGATATCGGGGTACCATCAGTTGAAGTTAATGGAAGAAGATATTCCGAAGACCGCATTCCATACAAGATATGGCCATTATGAATTTGTAGTAATGGCTTTTGGGCTAACCAATGCACCTGTTGTATTCATGGAATTAATGAATAGAAATTTCCATGAGTTCTTGGATAAGTCTGTGGTTGTTTTCATTGATGATATTTTGTTGTTTTCTAAAAGTAAAGAAGAGCATGAAAGACATTTAAGGGTTATTTTTTAAACCTTAAAAGAAATGAAATTGTATGGGAAATTCAGCAAGTGTGAGTTTTGGTTGCGAAAAATTTCTTTCATTGGTCATATTGTTTCTAAAGATGGGATAACTGTTGATCCTGCAAAAACAGAGGTTGTGGAAGAATGGCCAAGACCCACAAATGTAACTGAGATTCTTAGTTTCCTTGGTTTTACAGGCTATTACCGAAGGTTTGTGAGAAATTTTTGATGGTTATTTAGTCCAATGACGAATCTAACTCGGAAGGGTGTTAATTTTATCTAGACAAAAGAATGTGATGATTTTTTTCAGGAGTTTAAAAGAAGATTGGTGAATTCTCCAGTTATTCCACTACCTTCCCGGAATGGTGAGTTTGTTATCTACAGAGATGCTTCATTGAAAGGACATGGTTGTGTCCTAATGCAGAATTATCATGTAATTGCTTATGCTTCACGACAGTTGAAAACTCATGAGGTAAATTACCCTACACATGATTTGAATTAGCTGCTGTAGTTTTTGCTCTAAAAATTTGGAGGCATCATTTGTATGGAGTAAGGTGTGAAATATATACCGATCACAATATTTTAAAGTACATATTCACTCAGAAAGAATTGAACATGAGATAGAGGATATGGCTAGAATTAATCAACGATTATGATTGTACAATTCATTACCATCCGGGAAAAGAAAATAATGTGGTTGATGCTTTGAGTCGAAAAAGTAATGATTCATTAACAATGTTGCGTTTGGAATTTGATCCTTTGGTTAAGGATTTGATGAAATTTGGAATAGAAGTTTTTGGTGCAGGATGTTCTTCTGTTTTGTTTCAGGTATCAGTGAAATCTTCTCTATTAGACAGAATAAAGCAAGCACAGAAGAAAGACTGCGAGTTTCAGAAAAAGGTAGAGCTAGTTCAGAAGGGTAAGTTTTCTGAATTCAACATTGATAATGATTGTGTTTTGAGTTTTGGGAAGAGATTTTGTGTGCCATGGGATTCACAGTTGAAGAGAGATATGTTATGTGAAGCTCATAGTTCTCCTTTTTCAGTTCATCCTGGCAGTACTAAGATGTATAGAGATTTTCAGGAGTATTACCGGTGGAACGGAATGAAAAGGGATATTGCTGATTTTACTGTGAAGTGTTTGACTTGTCAATAGGTTAAAGTAGAGTGGCAGTTACAAAAATGGATGCTTCATCCTTTACCAGTGCCAGAGTGGAAATGGGGGAATATATCCATGGACATCATTGTTGGATTGCCGAAGACACCTCGAGGTAATAATGAAATCTGGGTTATTGTTGATTGCTTGTCTAAATCTTCTCATTTCCTTGCTATACGAGATACTTTTTCCCTAGATCAACATTCCCATTTGTATCTTAATGAGATAGTCAGGTTACATGAAGTTCCTCTATCCATTGTATATGATCGTGATCCCAGGTTTACTTCTAACTTTGGGAAAGGCCATCAGAAGTCATTGGGTACTGAATTAAATTTTAGTACAGCTTTTCATCCTCAATCAGATGGGCAGTCCGAAAGAATGATTCAGACATTGGAAGATATGCTACGTGCTTGTGCGATGGATTATCAGGGATGTTGGGAACAACTTCTTTCTTTGGTTTAATTTTCATATAATAACAGTTTTTATTCCAGTATACAGATGGAACTATTTGAGGCGTTATATGGGAAGCGGTGTCGAACTCCAACTTTCTGGGATGAAGTGGGTGAAAGGAAGTTGATGGGACCATAATTGGTAGAAGAGATGGCCGAAAAAGTTCAGATGATACAGAAACACATGAGAACAGCTCAGAGCAGGCAAAAGAGTTATGCGGACAACAGGAGGAAGGATCTCTCTTTTGAGGTAGGTGATCATGTTTTTTCTCAAAGTATCACCATGGAAAAGTGTGATGCGATTTGGTAAGAAAGGAAAGCTGTTTCCAAGGTTCATTGGACCATATGAAATTCTAGAGAGAGTGGGATCAGTTGCTTACCGAGTGGCTTTACCTCCGAGTTTATCTCAGGTACACAACATTTTTCAAGTTTCAATGTTAAGGAAGTACATGCCAGATCCATCTCATGTTTTGAGTCCAGAGGTAGTTCAGCTGGAAGAGAACCTATCTTATGAGGAAAAACCGGTCCAGATTCTTGACCATAGGGAGCAAGTGTTACAGAATAAGGTGATTCATCAGGTAAAGGTTTTGTGGAAAAACCACATGATTGAAGAGGTAACATGGGAATCTGAAAATGCTATGAGGGATAAATACCCCACTTATTTTGATAAGTGAATAAAATTGCGAGGACGCAATTCCCAAAAGGGGGGAAGGATGTAACATCCTAGTTAAATAAAGAATAATACATTTTCATATTTATTAATATTTACGAATTAAATATTAATTTTACATTAATGGGGTTGCTATGTTCGATAGCGTACCTGATACGTAACAAAGAGTTTCTTTGAAATCTTACGTTGCACACTAGTAATAAAACAATATTATTTTAAATGGTAGTTAACACGTAGCCAATGTATTGGTGGGAATGAATATAAATAACTAAAATATGATTATATATGTTTTTTAAATGTTTTTACAATTATCCAATAATTGATAAAGTCTTAAAATATGAAATGAATTAAATTTTAGGCATATATACTCTAACATTCACTAAAGGTCGACTTATCGCCTTTTGATGGAGAACCATCTATAAATATAGTTTTTGTCACTCCTATACATTCTATTGGACCAAATAATATTCTTCTTTAGAATCGGGACATCAAAATTTACTTTGTGTAAATTTATGGTATTTTTTGGATAAAGTTAATTTTTTAATGAATAATGATAAATGTTGTATTTTAATTCAAAACCTCTTTTTAATCTAATTTATTTACATGATTATATTATCTTTTTAATTTTTTTTTAAGTTCAATTATAATATATTTTTACCATTTACTCAAATAGTGTTCGTTGGAATTAATTTCACTTTGAAATTGGACTTAAACTAGTGTCAATCTTTTGATACTTATTGTTTCATAAAAACACGCTCACCGCTCTGACAACGAGAATTAATTATTGGATTAATTAATGCAACTTATATTTTTTAAATTTTGTAAAATATACTTCATTTTTTAATTCTGAATATCAAATATAGCTTAGGGTGAAGTTTTGGTATTTTTTAGAACAACTTCAATTTTTGATGAATAGTGAAACCACTAAGTGGTACTTAAAAAACTGATTTTTCGTTTAAATGAAACTTTACCACTTCTGTGTTTTGAATTTCAAAAATCCGACATATATGGTTGTCATTAAGAATTAAAATGTGGTTAAATGGGATTAAAATAATTTTTTTTGTGAATAGTAACTTTTATGTTTTTAATCGCGATTAGAGATAATTATTGCAATTTAAGGAAAAATGATATTATAATAAAATCAAAATACCTATACACATGTCCTATCCTTATTGTATGTGTCATGGACGACCAAGAAAACCCATGGGTCGATTTTTGGGACCCCATGGAGCCACTTGTGTATGATAAACACATTAATGCTTTTTATTTAATGTAAAAGTAAAAATGACACAAACATGAGTTGTTTTACTAAACCAATTTTTAAATGGGGTTATAAAAGTCCTATGTTTGACTATAAATATTCATTATAAATATAAAATATTTCCTAAATCACAGTATTTTTTTTATAATTTTTAGACATTAAATAAATTAAATTATTTATGAAACCATGATAATGCGGCGATGACCTCATTATTTAACGATTAAAATAAAATGAATAGATAATGTAAAATCTAAAACCTAAACATGTAAAAAATCTTTTTTATGGGTGTATTTCGAACTATTATCACCTTATCATTGAAATATTTTATTTTGGGACCTTTTAAATCCGAAAATCATTTTATAATAAAGTATCCTTTTGTAAGTTTCCAAGAGTGGCCCTCCTCTCCTCTTATAAAAGGCCCCCACCTCTACCACCTTACCCACACTTCCAAAGCCTTTGGCTCAGCCAAAACCTGCTCATTTTGTCTCTACAAATCCCTCTATAACTCTCAGAAGCCTCACTTTGGGCAGAAGTCTTCTCAAGGAAGCCTTTGAGCTCAAATCAAAAAGAGTGACCTGATTTAAAGGTAGTGTCTTCTATTGTGTTCTTTTGTTTTATTTTTATTCTCCAACCCCCTAAACTCTTATTATTCATTTATTTTGTAACAACTACTATATATTCAAGATACTAGGATGTTTTTATAAGAATAATTGGAGATACACTTACACAAACCTACATCTAATGGTTAAAGAACATACTGTTTCTGTGGATGGCACATTTCTGCCTCACGAAACGATGATTGTTCAATATTCTTCTAACACCTTCAAAGGTGGACATTAAGATGACACTATATTTATATATGACATATAATATGTTTATGTTTTCCTTAAGATTATTTATTTTTCATTTATGGCATACCTTTATGGCCTCCATTATGTGTATACGTGATATCTTCATTTTAGGAAGTGCGGACTACCACCACCTCAAAGTGATTTGATTTGTTAATACCATATGTGGTACGTATAAATGATATATTTAATGATATTATATATGATACAATACTGGAATTATAATTCTATTATGTATCATTATGTTTCAATTTCATTAAAGTATGAGTTAGAAATGAAAGTAGCGTTCATGCGTATGTACGACTTACCGTCTCCATGAACGGTGCATTTCATTTCTTATACCCAAATGTAATGTACTATTATAAGTACATATATATAATGGATATATATGATGTATGTTAAATCTAAATGATGAATATAATTCTGTAATTAAAATATACATATCAATCATTTAGTTTTAATTCCATTAATATGACATAGAAATGAAAGTAGCGTTCATGCGTAATTACGGCATACCGTCTCAATGAATGGTGCATTTCATTTCTTACCTCTAAATGATTATGTAATATTATAAATGCATTTATATACTGGATATATATGATATATATGGAATATAAATCATGAATATCATTCTTGAGATAATTTATATTTGACTACATGAACAACTTGTAATTATAAAGAGTTTATTTTTTACTCAAGTACCAATGATCGTTAAAACGACCGTTATTAACTTAAATAATTAAATAGTGCTCATGACATGGTAATAAGTAATATAAAAGTAATAGTGAACTTTAAAAAGGGTCTTATGCAAGTATAAATTAACTCAAGTTTATTATTCAGGAGGTTAAAGAACGATCGAGTCAAGTCGGACACGAGGTAAGGGAACTTCGTAACCCAATTTCCGTTCTTTGGGTTAATCTCCTAATTTCAAATTATGTCATAATATTATTATGTACAATATTGTATTTATACCTTATTTATGTGTACTTATAGTGAATACACATAATATATCTATTTTATTTAAAAAATGATCTTTGTATGGGACTTCGTCTCAATGTCGTTTCATTGAGCCATATTTTATTTTATACACAACCTTCATTTATACAGTGTATAAACCCCTTTGACTTTTAAGTTTATCCAAAAGGAATCTTTTTTATATGAAGAGTTTTATTAAACGACAAAAGGTAATGTTTTTGTCGTACGTTTGCGGCAACAACCACTTCTCTACCGCCATGACCATTATTTGAGTTTCAGCTTCCTCTACAAGCCATACATTTTTTTAAAAGAAAAATAAATACCCTGTTTTAATTTTCTTTTGTTTTGGTATTGAAAATGGTTTTCATAATTTTTTCATATCAATGTTTTGTATTGATATCTTGTGATTGAAAAGTGGAAATGTTTTGTTCCTTTATGCAGTTTTATGTGATACTATTATGTTATGGTTCTTGGGCATTATTATAAAGACAGGTGGTTCCGTGATAAACTAATGGCGCGGGTGACCCTGATATAGCTCTCCAATGCATTGGGTAATGCGAAGGAGTTAAACATTAAGGTTTCTCCGAAGAGATTTAGGGAATATACTGTGATGGGTATTCCAAATGTAACCAAGAGGGATACTCCCTACGTAAGAATGTTATGAATACCTCAAGTTACCTTTATGTCTTATGTTTTCTATGATTTATTCATGATTTGATGAGGTATGTTAAAGTGCTTATGTTTTATGAGTAGAGTATGATTTCATTGATTCTTGTGTATACATGTACTCATGTTTTTTTACACATTTTTATATCCCTTACTGAGCTTTTTATGCTCATCCCATGTTTTTGAAATGTTTTTCACAGGTCAAGGGAAGGGTACATGATATGATGATAATGTCAAGGATGTGTCAAGAAAGAATCCATGTTTTATTTTAAATATGTTTCCGTTGATGGGAAAAAATGAATAATATATTTTATGTAACCACTTTGTTTAAATGTGGAATGTAATGAAACTTTTATTATCTAATTCTCTAAAAATATAAACCTGAAAAGATCCTCAATGTGTAATCTTGTAATAACTCACGATTAAGTAAGGTTTAAGGCTGGGGCCTTATATTCCATGAGTTGAATAATAATTTTTATACTACACCAATTTTGATCCTACCTAATTCATGAAAGGATTATATGTTTTTTATGTCACATCGGGGTTTAAACATGGATTGGCGTTGAAGATGAGTGTAAAATTATAGAGTTTGAGTAATGATATCTAAGGCCACATGAACCGAATTACCCTACAACTGATATAGAGTTAGCTATTTTTGTTTATCCTTTGACATTTTTGTAGAATTATATTTATGATGAAAATATTACATTGTATATAAATCATTAGAGTTCACAATATATATTTCTATAATGAGTCATGGATTTCTAGTTGTGGATAAAATTTTTCAATAAGATGTCATTTTATATGGAGATAGTATATACATATTGAATAGAAAAAGTGTATTGGATACTTTATTCATGATGATTCAAACTCATAAAGATCATTAATCTATCCCATAGTAGAAGATGATGACAACAGTGTATGGGATTTATTTTATTTTTCCAGAGGTCCTTGGAAATATGAATCTCACATAATTATTTGGGTATTCCATAGATTTTATTAGGATTAGAGAGATATAGTATGAAGATGTACAATGTTTGTCCTTGAAGTTAATCCTTGAGATAGGGAGACACCTTAATATTAAAACACAAATGATAATGAGATCATATATGTCTAAATATGTGTTATTTTATCTATATTAATGTGTATGTTGATGTGTTATGAGTTTCATTATTTAATGTGGGATTTTATTACTCGTTTTAGTAAAATTTACCATGATCATTGGAGATAGTATTTCTCGTCAAGAAAGAATAATAAATTTTTTGGGTGTATGAAATAATGTTATATATATAAATAGGTGATGTCCAAGTATGAAAAACTCAATGGTCTATTAAAATATATTTTTTGACTCAAAGGAAAGTTGGCTGATATTACGATAGTCTTCGTGGTGGGTATACCTAGGATTCCTTGTAAGAATGAAGCTATTTTTGGTGATTGTATAATTGTTGAATAAATTATCACATTTCTTGCCTATACATGAGAAATTATCTATGGAGTAGTATACAAACATGTATTTTCAACTAATTGTACATATTCATGTGGTGTCGTAGATTATAGTTTGTGACATTGAATCTTGTTTAAATTTCCACTTCTTGAAAGAATTTTATAAGGAATTTGGTACCCATGTATTTTTAAGTACAAATTTCCACCCACATACATATGCAAATCATTACATATCATACATGTTGTGGAGGATATTCTATGGGAATAGATCCTAGAATTTTTTGAATCCTTCAAGACGCACCTGTGACATGATTTCCATTAATATTGAAATAGTGTGCAGGAAAATCTTTATATGGAACTATATGAGGATCTTTATGGTAGGCCATGCATTTCACTTCTATGTTGGGTGGAGGTAGTTAAGTCAGTGTTTTTGGGACCTAGAATTGTGTATGGGATATCAGATCAAGTCCAGTTGATTCCACAATGTATGGATAAAGGCTCATTGTAATCAGATTTCATATACTTACCGATGTCGATAACCCTATGACTTTATAGTGGGAGATCATGCTTTCCTTCAGGTGTCACTTAGATTGGGATACCATAGGATTTAGAGGCAATGAATTTAGTAACAAAACATTGTTGTAAATTTTTATATTATTCAAATAATTGATCTAGGTGATAACAGATTGGCCCCTCCATAGAGTTATATGTTTATGCACAATGTTTTTCATGTTTCTATCTTTGACAGTATTACCCCAACCCTTTTCATCTGATCGATGTTGATGATGTTGTTCTTGATACTAATGTATCCATTATGATGAAGTTGATATTTTTAATAGATTACAGTGAGAAGGTGTTTTGGGGGAATACCACCATAATAGTTTGAGTATTAATGAAACACAACTTTTATATGAGTAAACATGTGTCACTAATGAATACAAACGTCCCTGGTGTCTTGACCTTTTTACCTTGGAATATAAGTTATAGATGTGAGTATAACATGAGTAAGAGTTGTTATAAGGTTGTATGTTATATGTTACCTTCCATTACATGGAATGTTTCCCTTTATTCATTTTTTCTATTTTCAGAACGTTTTATATTTTCTATCAAAGGCTTTTTTGGGGGTTCATATCATTAATGTAGATTTTTTTGGCACAAAATTAGGCTTAAATAAAATTACACATCCTGTAAATGGATCAAATGATTTTTAGATTAATCCAAACACATATCGTTAATTATTTCACATGGAGATTTGTTTCATTACATGAAAATATTACACACTTGGTGATAATTAATTGGGAAAAAATTCCAACCCAAGGCAACATGAATTATTTGGTATAAACCACTAAAAATTAATACAAGACGTATATTGGAATTACAAAACATTAAAATTATATAGATATATTTTTATGTGGGATATGTTGATGATTTTTTTGAAACCATAAAAGATGCCTTCCCCCCTCATCACCAGTGTGGATCATAGTGCATTTAGAGTGATTATATCATCTTAATGCATCAAATATTTTTTCTTGAATCACTATATGTCCCTTTTAATTTGATTTATTTTTTCCCCATTCTCTAAATGAAGTAGTGGAACCCTTTGACCATTTTTGGTTTTTGGGGTTGAACTTGATCTTAGTTTATTTATCCCATTTTCTTCTATCATCACTAGTATGATAAATCTACAGTAACCACAAATTTTTTGTATGGAAATAATTCATCAAGGATAATGAGGCTGGAGGTCTAAATGACATTCCACAATGTCATGACCTATAATGGTCTGTATGTAATTGGCTAATTTAAAATACCAAAATTGTAAATTGTATCATGAATTGAATTATTTAATTGGATAATTATTTAATTGTTATATGAAAATTGTGTAATTTTGGAATTTTTAAATAAGTTGATTAAATGGACTCTGTAATTGGTTACTTGATGTGTAATGGGAAAAAGTGATAATGATAATTTAAAATGTTTTCATAATCATAAATGTGTAATGGTTTATATTAAAAAATGTTTATAAATGGATTAATGTTGAATTTTTAAAATTTTTAAACTCTATTAAGGTGAATAAACATGTTTTTATCAAGGATAAAAATGATCAACCACAATGAAGATGGATTAGTAGAAGGCTAATGATGATTGACCATGATGAATGTGATATATGAGATATATGAGTGATTGACTAAAAAAAGTGGTGTGAGGAAAGGACTAATGTTAATAATACTAATAGGGTGCTAGATATGATGTTATATGACTAAAATCATGAATGTGGATATAATTATTTAGGATAGGGATTTATTCTTCCAATACAAATGGGATATTTTATATGGAATGTTTCTCAAAATACAAATTGGGTTATTGAAATTATGTTCTAGGCCAATGAAATTGGAAATGAACCATAGTTACAAGTATCCATGATATGATGTTTAAATTTAATGATAATTGAAATTCCATGAAATAATGAATAATGATATCACATAAGTGATATGGTCCATAATTCAGCCTGAAAGAAGTAGGTATTGATTGTTCATGTTTCACGATGAACCTGAAAATTTTTATGGTTATGTAAGGAATAAATAAATTTAATAACTATTTACTCTATTATTGGGTTTTATTCTTCAAACTAATACATACACTATTATACAATGGATATTATTCTAGATTTTGTTGCCGGTGGCCTATTGAGTTGTTCTCACACCAACTCAGGCTACCTAATCGGTACGTGAATATAATTCTTCATCACAGTACATGAGATGGGTAAAATATCGATATTGGATGGAATAGTTTGGAAATATCATGGATGATGGAACCATATATATTTTTGGTATCTAATTTTGGATTTTTCAGTGTTTATTTGTATTGGTTTTTAATATTGAGACTTATTACATATATTCCATAACATATGTACATCTTGCATGTGGGTATTGTTTTCCTATTCTGGATCATTGTGTCATATTTTTATTTTTTTGGTTATTTTATTATTTTATTTATTGGATATTTTAGTTTTTTTATTGTTTATTATATCTTCTATCATGATCCTTTGGTAAATAAGGTATAGTCTCCCCTTGTTATATATTAAACTCTTGATGCTAGTCAGTATCCTCTAGCATATAGAGATGCCGACCTGGGCCCATGTGACCCACCGTCTCTAGTCACCTATATGTGGAACATTGTACATGACATTACAAAGCATCATAATGATTTATATGATTCCTCACGTGAAAGATATTTCTTAATAAAAATCATATAAAGGTAGTTATTTATCTAAATATTTCTTTAAATTGATAATAGAAGATATTTTTATATACTGTAGGGTTTGAATTATTATATCATTATAATTATATATATAATGACGAAATGAGGGGAAGAAACATGTATATTTACTCAATAATTTCAAAAGAATTCACCTTAAAATTGAGGTATACCTCAGATCCCAATTAGATATTATACAACATTGTACTCAATAAAACCATAACACATATATCAGGTATATTGTTGAAATATAATCAGAATGGAAATATTATCAAATAGAAATTAGCAATTATGTATTGGTAATGACATAAACTACAACCCATATATCTTTATTCCCTTTAGATGATTTTGGGAGTCTGAAAAAAATATCAGAGGTGATCTTTTCCCATTTCCATTCTGGAATATGTAATTGTTAAACCATACAATTAGAAAATTTTCTCTCATTTTTAATATGTTGATATAAAAATAATTTTTTTTGAATTATCTATCTTCTTTCAGTCCCACAAAAAATACTCATTCATTTCTCTATATATCATTATAATTCTGGGATGAATAGAAATGAAGAACTATGAGTTTCCTCTAGAATATTTTCATTAAACACATGTATTCACAGAATGCATAAAATCATTAAAAAACCTTTTCTTCTATCTTGATTATGGATAAACTTCGAAACATTTCACATGTTATTTTATATCTCCATATCATCCTTATTCACATATTTCTTCCTTTCAGGGAACGATGGTTGACCCCATATATAATAAAGGTAGTATTTTAACCTTGCCTTCAATACATCATGATCTATCATTTTCAAATCAAAAATTATTTAATCCTTATGATCCTCATCATATGTAATAATTAGTAATCCTTTTAACCAAACTGTCATCAAACTTGATCACTTAACATGGGTTCTGTTTTATCGAGAATGCATAATCATTAATTAGCATAAACCACAATTTGTGGAGCATATTCAACTATTTTCTATGGGAATATATAAATTAATGTTTTTTGACCATTTTATAAACCACAATTTTCCTCCATGATGATAATGAATCCATAACAATAATTCAATAAATACCACATCTAACTCTAAATCTAGATTTTGGTATTTTGACATGTGAACATTAAATTATTGTGAGGCATAGTTATCCTCGTATCATTTAGTATATGCATGCATACAAAACACATCATTGATGTATAAATAGAGATTGTATATCCTTCTCCATGGTATGAAAAGTTATGTAATCTTATGATGACTAACAATCTATTTAGTTCCTTTAAGGTCTCCTCACAATCCTTTATCAAGAGGGACGTAGCTCTATCCGAGTTAACAAGGTGAGTGGAATAGATATTTAAGAACATTTTTTCATAAAACATCCATAATATCCATCCAATTAATGAATAAATGGGATATTAGTTATTTTCATTCTTATAGGATAATGCTAAGTATACTCTCTATTTGAGTTAGCCATTGATGTTCCCTCTCAAGAGATTATATAACCCTAAAATGATCACTTTTGTAGAGAAAACTCAAACTTTTGTAAATTTTTAATATTTTTTCTCATTCATTTATTTCATTGTTAAAATCATCAACTATATCATATTACAATTCCTTTCTTTTTGAATAAATATTAATATAATCTATAAGGATTACAACATACTAAAAAATATAATGTATAATGACTTCATTCATTAAATCCATGATGAGAATGTGGTAATTATTAAAGTTTAATGGCATAAATATATAATCATAATGTACATACATTGTATCGAATGATATCATGGGTATGTTATCGTTATTCACCGACAACTATTGATACCCAAAAATAAGGTCAATATTCGATATTTATTGATCAAAGCGCAGTTCTTAAAAAAAGTAATAAATAGAATGTAGATTCTTGTTCTTGGTTTTCATCTTATTCATTTTCCAAAAATCAATGTAGAGTATCCTTAATCCATTATTCTTTTTAAAAAAATAATATATTCAACACTTGTTGATAGATATGAATGAAAAATCCCTTATCAATAAACATTGATTGTTTCTTTTAAATTCTGAAAACTCAGTTTATTATATTTAATGTGGAGATGTAAAATAGTTATGGCACCACCAATTATTTATATTGATAAATTAACATTATTATTCAAAGTAATACAAGGAAACACATATGGAATGATATCAAAAAAACCATTTGCAATCATAATATCAACTATGTCGAGTTCCCCCCTCAACTATTTATACTAAATACCCATTTCAATGCAAAACAAGTCCCATAAAATCGATTTTATCTCTATTGTATGTTAAAATACCTTTTTCACACTAATAGATGATAACGTGTTTTGTGGCATGTCAAATAAAACATACCGTCCATAGAAATTGATGTTGGAATTATATAATGAAATTGAATCCATGCATAATATAACATCGAATACATATAAAGGGAGAATAAAAATAATTACAAAAGGAATAATCACACACACAAAAATTGGATAAAAATAATTTATATGAGATGTGATTATCGTACCATTATATTTTTTAGTAGTAATTTAAACTCTAATAATATGTGATAGAAATGAACCAATCTACATACTTTTCAAGTTACTCATGAACTCATATAACTATGTTCAAATAGGCTACATTAGTATTTCAGCAACTATATCACAATCTCAACATTATTAGTCTATATTCAAACCCAAACGATAACCAAAATTGTAATCATTGAATTCATGCATATAGAATTAGAGTGATAAATCAAGAAAAATATATAATTTGTTGTATCAGTAACTAGATCTTATTTTAAATATATGAAAATATTGGATTATCCTAGGTCATTAATCGTCATTATTAAAATCTTTTATGATTGTTCTTAATGTGTTTTTGAATTTACAAAACTTATCCTCTAGGGGTGTCAAATAAGGTATGCAGCAATGCCCATTATCGTGCACCAGGTGATGACCAGGCCCAGATAAATGTTCCATTTTTGGAATTATTACAACTAGGTATGATTATTATAGAGATATATCCACTTATTCAATATAGACACTGATACAATTATTCATAATCTACTCACTCTATCATTCATAATAAATGATATTATCTTTTACCTAGACTTCTCATTATGTATTTCAATAATGTTTTCTGATTCTAATTTATAAATTTTTAAACAAACCATTCTACAATATCATATATAGGATGAGAAAGCCTTCATACCTAAATATTATTTCCTAATAGATGAATATTCCACACATAACATAACAATCCATTCCATTAACCATTTAATACTAGTGCCTTTGGAAATATATTTGCATAAAACACATGTACATAGGTAAATGATAACATCTCCTAATTTTTTCATAATAAATATTACCATCACTGGGAATATTATACATATTTAATTTATTCACATATTAGGATAAGCAAGCATTACAAAGGGTGATCTCATATGATCTGAATGTGTGAAAAAAGATATGTCAAATTAATTAGAGAATCAGAATATGGGGACATGAGAATAAAATTTGGAAACTATACACCCATAGCATTGATCATAATAATTATTCATCAAATATGTTTCTTAGTTAATAAGACATGAATCATAAATAATTCAAAGAGAATAATCCATGGAAGCATAATAATGGCATTAAATAATGAATTATGACATAAAAAATGTATAGAATATCATTTACTTGGTATTTAAGGATTAAATACAAGGTTATGATACTGGAATGGGTTCACTCACCAAACTATGGTTTTAGTCAAGGATTGAAACCAAGATTATCGTAGTGTATTCTAGAACGTATTGTATTATTTTTAATCCCCATTCATGCTGAATTTATATCATGAGATATAAATATATATTGAATACATTAGCGGGAGATACAGTTCCCACACATCAAACAATGATATTTATAAATAATTGTACTTCATGATCCTAAAACATTAATGATATCGAAAAACATGTAAAAAACAATTTCATAAATATTTCATCATTTCATATCGTATAGAAATAAACTAGTTTCTTAAAAATTTTATTGTAGAATAACCCATGGAAAAAGGAACATGTTTTATAAACCACTTATCATTATATAATAAACAAATAATATAATTAATAAGAATGATAACTTGTTGCGAATCCCAACTAAATCATGAATAAAATTAATGCATATCATCATAGATGAGAAAAATATTTTTAAAGATTAATTGGATCATTTCATTAGGAAAATAATATTATACTATTAATATAAATTTTTTAAAATAAAAAGTTAAAAGACATTTTGATAATTCATTTCATGGAAAATTACAGCTAAATCAAAAAAAGGGGTCATTAAAACCATTATTTTCCATGAATAAGGAAAATATCACTCATTTCATATATGTGACAAGAATTTTTCCATTCATATTATTGAAAAATCCAAAAGGATCCTATTTAGAAAATTACAATAAGATTTATATGAATAATGTTTGTAAAAATTTTATAATAGTTAAAGATATCTATTTAAAATTATTGTATAAATTAAATTACATGAATTATATTATTTTTAATAAACATTTAATTAAAATAAAACAAATTTTTGAATAAAGTATAAATTAAAATTTTTTCCATAAAAAATTATTATTATCTATGAAGTACATAAATGGATAAAATTTAAATTAAATAAAATAATTTCCAAAAATAAATATATTAAAAGAATAATCATGCATTTATAGATATATGTATAATAATAATTCATAATAGATAAAATAAAAAATAAAAAATAATGATATTGTTTCATAAAACCTTTTACTACATTGTTATATTTTGAATCATAATCCCCATAAATTAAATATTATAATAAGGATATGAATATAATATAAATTCATAATAATAATAATAAAATTATTTAATTTAATTTATATACAATTCAAAAAAGAAACAAGTTTTGTATATGCATTGGTACCCTGGAAATAAAACTAAGAGTAAAATCCATTACCATTGAAGTAATATTCTAAATTACTATCCCCACTAAATTATAACATAAAATAAAAATGTAAATATAATTAAAATAGATATATAAATTAATAATATTTAACCATGGAATTATATACACCATATAAAATGAAAGAGTGCGTAATAGGTCATATGTCACCAAGAAATAAAAGGGAGACTAGTAATGTCTTACCTTTTTTCTTTTCTTCCTTCATATGCATCCGAACCTCCTTTATAATAAAATTAAATTCATTATAAATAAACTATATAACCATAAAAATATTTTTCATACAATATATCATTTCTCTATATCCATTTATTACATATTTATTAATAAATTCATGATAAAGTCATGTCTTTAGTAATAACTGCATTGTTTTTCATGTATGTTTTGATTTGGTAATTTTAGCCCATTTAATTTTTTTATGGTGATACAGTTTATGAAATATTAACCATTATTGTTATAAAATATATATATTCATTATATATGTATTTATATTAATCAATAATTTATTGAGATTGAAAATGAACTACATCATTCATGGGGACGACAAGTCGTACATACACATGAATTTGATCCCATTTTATTAATATATGGAATGAATGGAAGATCAAAAATATATCACCGCATTAAATTAATTATTGTTTCATATATATTAAATATACTTATTAAATTTATCCTTACTATCATCCATGTAAAGGGAATGTTAAAACAAAATCACATCCCTTTGTAAGGCTATAGTCCACCACACACACAAATGATGCTATAATATTCCAATGAAGTCGAATGTAAGAATGTATATTTGATGAAATAATTATTAAATTATACTAATTTCATAAATATAATATAAATAAATTAAATCCATCATTTTACCCATATGTGAGACATGGCGATGGAAAAAAATTACATCGGTTCGTGAGGTTGTATTCTCCATACACATGATCGATAGTTCTGTTTCCTATTTAATGGAGCTATAGATAGAAGTAGGACATGAAATGTAAATAAAAAATATCATTATATAATATATAATAGTTTAATTATTTTTTAATTAATATTAAATGAATATATTACGTAATAGATGAAGTGAAATAATAGTATAGTGAAGGAAAATAAATTATTTTAGATCAACAACATTTGGATGTATTATTTAGGACTTTAGGGTTGGACCTTTGTGATGAAAAAATGAAATTGAATATTTATTATTATTTTATGGAAGTATTTTTTAGGGTTTGGTTGAAAAAATGGATAATTAAATGTGAAGAAATTAGGGGATAATGTTCCCTTTAATAATTGTGGAAAATGTCATTTCAAATACCCAAAATAATTCCATAATGTAAATTCTCACCCACAAAATACTCCTCCAAAATTAAAAAATAATAGTGTTTAGGGATGATATTATTTATAAAATACCCCCCACACCAAAAAAATACATATGTTTTAAACATTTTATTCCCATAGTAACAATGTTTACTCATTTTTAACAACATAATTTTCACCAGAGTAACTAGAATTTTTTTATTTTACAAAGTAATTTATCTGTTATGAATAGAAATAAAAAGACACTTATTAGAACATTCTAACCCTCTAATTCTTTATAAAAAAAACTAAAATAATTATCACATATTTATTGAAAATTCTTCTTTTTATATGATAAATTTAGAAAAAAATTCATATTTAAACCTTGACCATAATAATTAGTTTTTTACTATGTTTACTATTATTTATGAAATAGATAATTTATTTGTTTTATATATTGTAAATACTAATGAAAAAAATAAGTAAAGTGCGTCATCTATGAATATTCCCATTTTTTTTAGTTTAATAGAAAATTAAACATGCAAACATATCAAAAAACCTGGGTTTTGAGCCTGTAAGTTGTTAGGAGATCATTAATAAGATTAAATAATCACATCGTCATTTTATTCCCATTTTTTAAATTTTTTATACCTAGTATTCCAAGACACTAGACTCTATTATAGTAAGAACCTTGGTTTTGAGCCTGTAAGACATTGAAATTTTCTTGATGTTATTCCAGAGAAGGGTGTTCATACAGCGTCTAATTTTGATCCCCGGTGTGGCCGGAATTAAATTTTTAAGTGCGTTCACACATGATATGCCAAATAAACAGAATAACTCATAAACGGTTGCTCAGATGGGAAATATTATGGTACCGTTGAGTCTGTATCATGTCGTTTACCCTAGGAGGGGTGTAACAATTGCTGGCGTGACACTTCTGTGGAAAACGCCATTATGTGGATTTTTGTAATTTTGCTGCCACGGGCGTGAACTTTATAACTTTTGAATGGAGGATTTAATTCAAATCATGACACCGCTGTTGCGCTCAGAACGTGGATTTTACCCTATGGGTGGATTAACCCTGACCCCGTCAAATGTTTGGGTACGGGCCTACTGGTAGATGTTTAAAGAAAATTGATTAAATTTTAATTAATTTCCCTACATAATTACCTCCATCCCACCCCCTTCTTCCCCTTTCATTTCTATATGGTGGAATCCCTCTCAACAAGAATTAAGCCCCTCTCCCCACCTCTCCATGCAATAGTGGCTCTATGGGATCATCGGCGAAGCGACGAGCTACGACTTGCGAGGTAGGCTCATGTATTTCCATTTTTAATTTATGCAACCTCTTTGAATGCAATTTGTAGCGTTGAATTGATTTTTTATGTAGATCGAATCCCATAGTTGCATCGGATTCGATCTAAGAATTCCAACACTCTTCTCGGATCTAAAATACGAGTCCCAGGGCACCCGGGGAGGTCCCAGGAACTTTTTCAGCCAAATTCCCTATTTTGAAGTGGTTTCAGGGGTTTTTGGTGGCTCGACGCAGCAGCCCGGTGAGTCCAAGTGGTGGTGGTGGCTACGCGCGGCGGCAGATTCACGTAGTGGGCTTCAAGCGGTATAGGATAGTGGCCGGCGTGGCCAGCTTCAGGCGGTCCGGGATGGTGGCTGGCAGGGCGGGCTTCAGGCGGACCGGGACGGCGAGTCACAATGGGCGTTGGCAGTGTATGCAGGGTGACGCGGGGGATAGGCCATCCAACTTCATTTGTCAGCAGGAAGGGCAAGAATCTGGGGTCGTCGCGACCCCGACAAGCTGATAGAGACCCGCAATTCGCAGGTAACATGGAAAACGTGCCAGACCGGCTAAGCCGGTCTCGGTGACGAGGGGCGGCCCACGCGGTGAACCATGGGTGGCTGTGGACCAGGCTTTCTGGGTGGCCCAGTAGCGGACTGCAGGTCTAAAGGGGTGGGTTGGCCCTAGCCCACCCCATCTCCATCTGATGACATTAAAAATTCCATAACTCACAAACCGAGTTTCAGATTCATGTGCCGTCTACGACGACACTATCCTCAGATCAAGACAAAGGTTTTGAGATAGTCTTGGGGATTTTAATTCATGGGATGGGAGCTCGGTGGCACGGCACACTCATTAAGTACCTCACCAAGATTCTTCTTTCAGATGGCGCAACCACATTCAGAGTCCTCTTTAGGTGCCGTTAGCGGTGTTGTAACCCTGGAATCATGAATAAATAGTCCGAGGTGGTTTGTAGCATTGAAGCTGGAGTTGTGGTGTGTTCCCCACATGCCGTCTTTTAAGCCGTAAACTGCGTTTTGCAACTTTTTCATCAAACATCCGTTCAGGGTGAATGAATAGTTGTTTTTGCATGTTTTTTCGAGAGGATTGCGATGGAACAGTTTTCCCGACCTTTTTAAGGAACGATGTGTGGGCCCCACGAGACGTTGTATCAGCATAAATTAGTGTTGAATAATATTTTCGTCGGGTGTATGTTTCAAGAGAGTAAATAGTCTATCTCGCATGTTTTTCCATGAGGATTGCAACTATGTAATCGGTTTGGGTGTGTGAAGCCTCTTTTGAGATATCAATAAATGGAGATACATGAAGGGGCACTGGTCGGATGTTCATTTGATGCACTCCAATACAACGCACGATAGCAATGATTATTGACACCTAGGGATGGCATGGGCAGTGCGGAGTTATCAGACCAGTTCCAGGTTTACCCTCCAAGAGGGCTGGGTAGTGGGTTACCCACCGGCGTATCAGGGTTTACCCTACAGCGAGGCTAGGCAGTGGGTTACCCATTGACCTTAGGGTTTACCCTCTAGTAGGGTCGGGCAGTGGGATACCCGTTGAATTTAGGGTTTACCCTCCAGCGGGGCTGGGCAGTGGGTTACCCGACGACCTCTTAGGGTTTACCATCCAGCTAGTCTAGGCAGTGCATTACCCAATGAATTATTTCATACTCATGACTTTCTAAAAGTATTGTCAGTGACTTTTCTCCATGGTTACCAGAGAGGGACCCTTGGATGTGTGATTCAGTGATGAGACAACTTTGATGTGTGGGATGTTTCGTCATCAGTGACAGATATCCTTAGAATTGTTCGTGACTTATCCTGGGCTGAGGTTGGAGATGGAGATCCCCTCACGTAGTCGTTCGGGTTTCTTTTTGATCATATATTTATAAACCCAACTTTTTTCCCACTCCATGGATTTAGTTACTATCTTTCTAGGAGGGGCGAAGACATTCAGGGTATGCCACATGCTTTCAGTGTCTAGATCTTCTTGGATGGATTGGTCTACTTCATTTCTTTTGTTGGGTTGAGCTGTACTCTATTTACTTTACTCATTCACTATTCCTTGTTTCATCCACTACTCACCATTTTAGTACCTCCATTGTTTCTCCCTCAAACTTTTGAGCCACCCTACTTAGTATCTTTATATTCACCCCTTCTTGGGATTTTCCTGCACTTGGTGTGCCCTTGGAGATGAGGGACATGTCGATAGAGACGTCAGAGGTTCATTGAGGACATAGGTGCTTGGGCTGCATACATTGGTTATAGTAGGACATTCAGGTGTGAGACTCACTAGCTGTATAATTTTGTTTACCTATTGCCAGGTTGTGGCAGCTTTCGGGTTGGCCGTGTGTTATTTTCTTTTTCTGTTCAGTTATCTTGTCAGTAATTTTCAGTACTTTACTTGTTATATTTAGATGTTAACGCATGACTATGGTTGGGTTATAGTTGTTTGTCCTTTGGTTTTATTTTTACTTTGCACTTATGCATCGAGTGGGAGGTGTGTTTGTGTACAGGTACTTAGGCGAAGGCCTCCCCGAGATCTTTATGCCTTCGGCACTTGTCGCTAGCCCCTGGCCTATGGAGGTGGGCCTGGGGTAGTTGTGGGTCAATATCGGTAGGGTCAGGTTGTGAAACAATCTTTTGAATGTAAATTAAATTATAAATACAATTAAAATCATATAATTATATGTGTGAAAGGGTAGGTCTTTTATAGTTGTTATCAGAATATGTAGTACATTTTTTGGATATTTGGAATAAGTAACATTAGTAAGAACCCTATGAATAATACTAATTATTAGAAAACATACCTAAATTTTGGTCTGTATAGAGTAAGGGGTTTATCAAGAAAATTCATCAATTTATGTATACTACATGAGGGAATGGTTCTAGAATAGAAGTAAATAGTAGTGTAAACTCTGATATGGTGTTCTCATCCTGACATGATGGAACCAAGTACATAATAACGGGCCTTACTACGCACCACGTTTGACACCCCATGGGGATATGCTTGGGTAAATACATAATATTATTACTAATCATTATTAATGGAATAAAAAATAACCCATAAAAATATATGTTGAAAAAATCAACGATAACATAGATTTAAACCTTGGAATCAAAAGGATATGCTTTTCTTTTACATTGTTATCAATTTAGACTCAAATTTTACTTCTATGCTTATTGTATATGTATTAAAGGCCCCATATTGCACTTTATTTTCATAGTTAGTGGTGGAAAATAGAAGAACACATTCCATACATTGATGTGATAAGAAATGTAAATATTTCTATAATGATATATCAAATATGATGGGAATGACTGCTCAAAACATCATGACAGTACTTTCCAAACTGGATAATTTTATAAATAATAAATTGAATCAAGTTGAACACACTACTTCTCTATGGAAATAGCACATTTCTATCAAATCATTCATGTGGTAATGGCCAAACATGTTTATTGGATATTTTGAAACCCCCTTCATGGAAGAGTAGATTAAATATACTAAAAATATATTATTTTTCCACTAGTTCTCTGTAGAAAATAATGTTATGATGGCAGTTTGTAATATCGACAAGGAATCCAACCATTGGTTGACACTGCTCATAAATAAAATGTCCAATGAGAAAATTGGTTACATGGATTGAGAGAAATTTAATAAAATGTTTTTTCAGTTAATATCTGTCTTAAACCCTCTATCTAAATATGGAAAGAGAGTTCCTCATACCTAAGTAGAAGGAATATAAATATATGAGGGCATTTGAAGAAAAATTTACATGTCTTGCAAGGTAGGCCTTCTGCTTTGTCCTGAAAAATGAATGAAAGGTTCATCAATTATTTAGTGAATTAAATTCGAGTTTTGAAAACTCATTCATGATTAAAGATATAAAATGATATGTGTATATTTTCTGTTGTTTTCTTATGGTATAAATGGAGAACATAGACTCTTAGTGATCTCGTAATATTGGTGAATAAAATAGATCTTAATAAGGGTCGATCATAAAAAGTATTCCATCATGGAACGAAGATTGAACATACCACATGTCAAAATTTTGGGAATAATCATCCTGAGAAATATCTAAAGTGAACCGATAATTTTATCAAATGTAGAAATAATGGGACATATATCTAAAAATTTTAAAGGGATGTGAAGAATTCCACTAATGTGGAAAACACAACAAAGGTTTAGATCAACACTCAACAAGTTGTATAATTATTCAACTATAAGTAATATGGGAATTATGCAATGCAATTCCCAAAGGTAGGGGTTGTCAATGGAATTCAAAAAAGAAAATCCAATGCAATTTGGAAGTGCTAAGGCTATCACTACTTCCAATGTGGAGGATGAAGATTATGTGGTTATAGGTACGCTAGTTATTCATTGAAGAATTGAAATCATATTACTTCATTCTTGTTCTATTCATTCTCTTGTATCTCGCAATTTTAGTCTAACTATTCTATCACCACAAAAAATTAGTATTTTCTGTTACCTATGAGAATAGGAAATATGGAAATTATTACATCAAATATATATTAATCCTCCCACGATAATGTTTTAGTACTGAACATCCTAAAAAATCTTGGTATGTATCCCTTGATTGATTTTGATATTATTTTATGAATGGAATGTCTATCTTTATATAATGCCAACATCAACTATTGAGAAAGAATTACCACTATCCATATCATTGAATATCCTCCAATCCTGTAAAATTATAATAAGGAAAATTAATATTATTTAGAATAATTTTCTTAACTGTGGATATTGATTCTTTATAAGGAAGAATATATTTCACAAATGGTTAAAACAAATGAGATAATAATGATCAAACACATTCCAATAATGATGGATTAAAATGGTGTGTTCTCAGAGGTGTTTCATTTTATTACTCTAGACTAAGATATTATGTTCACAATTAAACATATTCTTGGATGTCTTCCAATATCAAAGACATCTTATAGAATGGCCACCGTTGAGCTGAAAGAGCTGATGGAGTAGTTAAAAGGAAATATTGAGTTATGTTTAATATTCCTGAGTGCTTCACCATGGTTTTTACTGGTCCACATTGTTAAGAATAAGGATGCATAAATGCACCTCTATATTGATTATCGTGAGCTTAATAAAACAACGATAAAGATAAATTACACTTTCCTTCGGTAGATGACTTATTCGATCAGCTACATTGGGTGAGTTATTTATTTAAGGTAGAAATTTATTCAAGAAATCAAAAATTAAAAGTGAAAAGGGAAGATATTCTGATGACATCCTTTCAAATGAGTTGTGGTCACTATGAGTTGAGAGTAATTCCATTCAGAATCAATAATTCCCCCGCAATTTTCTTGCATTTAATCCGATGTGTCGTTAGATATTTCCTTGAAAATTTTATGGTATTCATGTTCGAATGATATTCTTATATTCTCTATGAGAAAAAGGAAAATGAGGAGCATTTCAATACAATGTTGAATAATTTTTATGGGTGAAACATTATTAAAATTGTATTACTAGTGATTAATGGATTGAGGAAGTATCATTCCTCGGGAATGTTATCACCATCAATGTGATATCTATGGACCCTTCCAAACCCATAAAAATTGAAGTGTGTCCCATTCCATCATCAGTAACTGAGATCCTCAAATTTCGTGGCCTTTTTGGCAATTACCAGTGATTTTTTAATAACATATCACGATTATCAAAACTAATAACTAATATGACATGGAAGAGAGTGATTTTTTTACTCCCATGAATGTGAGTAATAATTTTAGGATCTGAAAAAGTGGTTTTCCATTTCACCCTTACTCACACTCTGAAAAGTGGGGATCAATTTATGGTGTAGAGTGATGCCTCATTAAATGGACTTGGTAGTATAATGATGAAAAATTATAAATCAGTAGTTTATTCTTCATGGAAGATAAAAATTCATGAGAAAAATCATCCAATTCATGCTCCGGAGTTGGAATCTCTAAATTTGCATTGAATATATGGCAATGTTATCTCTATGGGTAGAAGTGAGAGATATATACTGAACACAAGAGTCTAAAGTATATATTCACATAAAATGAGATTAATATGTTCCAATGAAGCTGGTTAGAGATCATTATGGAATATGAATTCTCATTACACGACCATTTTGGTACATCAAATTAGGTAGTTGATTATCTGAGTAAAAAAATCCCATATCTATAACAATGATGAGAATTTTGAAGGATCCAATCATCTTAGAAATGTATAGGATGGACATGGAAATCATTAAGGGAGGAACATCACCAAAAATTTCTCAAATTATTTATCAACCATACTATATAGAATAAAAATAGAGTATTATCAAAGAGAATATGTGGAAATTTTAAAAAGGGTGGAAACTATTATAAATGGGAAATCATCAGAGTTTGTGATTGATAAGGAATGAGTTTAAATATTTGGGTTATGATTTTGTATACCATCTGATCGATAAATAATGATGGATCTTTTGAAGGACACACATTGCTCAACCTTATCTATTCAAATAGAAATCATAAATATGTATTGATAAATCTGAGGGAACTTTTTGTGAGAAAATATGAATAAAAAGGTGGATGAATATACTTCAAAGATACTAGTATGTCAACAAGAAAATGATGAAAGAAAAAATTGTAAGGAGATGATGCAGCCACAACCCATACCATCATGTAAGTTCATGAACATTTCCATGGAAGTTTTCACTAGAATTATTAGGTAATATAGAGGAAACAATGCTACATATGTTATTGTGGACCATAATACAGTGAAAACTCACATTATCACAATTTTAAGGGACTTCTCATAGGTTAACTAGAACAAATATATATCAAAGATGTGGTATGGATTCATGTAGAAACACTACCAATTGTTTCTTATCAATATCTATAGTTATCCATGATGTTATGGAATGGTATCAAATTTTCTCTATGTACTGAGATGAACATTGTTACGGAATATCATCCCCAAAATGACGTTCAATCTGAGTAAAATATTCTGTCACATGAAGATATGTTGATATGGTGTTCTCTAGAATTCCATGGTGGATGGGACGAAAATTTTCCAATGGTATAATTCTATTATAACAATAGTTTCCACTCTTTCATCTAAATGGATCAATATTAAGAACAATAGAGGAAAAAATGCATAACATTAGCATGATGGGATAAAGTCAGTGAGTGTAAGAATATAAGACATGATGTTGTTAAATAATTGGTGGATAAGTTTAAAACCATTCATAATCACATCAAGGCATTAAATAGTTGAAAAAAGTGGTATGCCGTCAATTTTCATTGAGATATTGAGTTTAATGTTGCAGAAAATGTATTCCTCTGCATATCTCCATGGAAGAAGTTCATGAGAGTTCCTAAGAATGGAATATTTATTCCCAAGTACATAGGTCATTTCTAGATTATTGATCATGTCAGATTTATGGATTATCGACTTGCACTTCCACCTACAATGTGTAAAGTACATGAAGTATTCTATTTATCCCTATTTATGATGTACATACCAGATCCTTCATATGTACTATCTTTATAGGTGGTATATTTGGTGAATGATCTTTCTTAGGAGGATCATCCATTGAAGATCATTGATCATAGAGATAATATTCTACATTATAAGACTACTCACATGGTAATGATTCTATTAAAGAACCATAGGTACGAAGAATAAACAAGGGAAATTTATGAAATGATGAAGGAAAAGTACCCACACCATTTTCCATCTTAAAATTTAAAATGAAATTTCAAGGGAGAAATTTCATAAGGGGGTGAATTTAATGAACTAGTGTTTTATTAATGTAATTACATTTTAAAATTATTTTTTATATATTAATAACATAATTTTACACATAGAACATAATAAAAATATTGTAAATGAAGAATGCATAAAATAAAAGTTATCTAAAAAATTTAAGAAACATTTACGGATAAAATAGTAACTTGACTCCTGGAATAATAAGTTTACACTCATGAATAGTAAACTGACCAATGAAATTGTATCCTTACAAATTTTAGTATAAAAAATTAACTACATTCTAATTGTTAATATGATATGATTATATCATAGTAGAAGTACATAAATATTTTAAATAATATTTATTAAGTGTTGCTATTTGTTATGTCACATATATTTAATTACTATTTTATAATTAACTTAATAAATATAATAAATATATATTTTCATAAAATGTAATCATAAAATAATATTTTGATTTTTTATGATTAGAAGATAATTTTATGAGATTGTAATTAAATTTTCAATGTGTAAGAAATGTTTTTTTATTTTTTAAATTTGTATTACTCATTTAAATTATTGTTTTAATTAAAATTTAATATTAATGTAGTTAGAAATTTATTTTCAAAAAATGGTGTTCAATTTTGGATTTTACATTCCAAGAAATGGTTAGGGTGTATTTTTTACAATTTTCTAAAATAAGTTAATTTTTTGTGAGTTGTGAAATATGATATTTTATGATATATATATAGTATAAGTTCAATATACTTTTTATATGGTCATGGAATATGTATGCCACCATATATCAAACTGAAATGGTCTAATTAATTATTTTAGTCTAAAAAATCAGCACAAGTTTTTTCATGATTATAATAATAAACTACTGAATTATATATTTAGAGAAGACTCCCCTCTACTATAAATTCCACCCGTCACCACCTATTTTCCACACACATCAGAAGCCTTGTACCATGACAAATTTCTACTCAAATCTCCCCATAGTCCACTATATGATGTCCCAAATCTCTTATTTATATAAAAATACTATGACCTCTATCCTATAGAGGTTCTAAAGTGGATGAAGTCAAGATGTCAAACCCCATTCCATTTTCATTCAATTAATTTTATTAATCGTTTGTATTATTTTATATCATCACCTATCCTTATCCAAATGGTGTGGTATCTCACTTAAATTACATGTATTGTTATGATTTTATTTTAAGAAACAAATTCATTATCACCTATCTTTTCTCATCCTTTTATACTTGATATTGAAACATCCTCCGAGACATTTTAATTTATCACATTCAATGATGATGGGTTTTCAATTTCTATTACCATAATTAATTATTATTATGTAACCATTCAATGGTTCAACTAGATTATAATATTTATCATATATCCTATTTTATTTTATTTAATCATTTTGTAAAGTGATTTTAATTTATAAAAAAATGAGTTCATTTGATAAACAATTTACTTTTTACCCAAACCGTTATCATTAATGTTTTATATAATGATTCATCCTAACTAGAAAATAAAAAATATTATAATAATTTAATTTGATGGATTTTATCTAAAAAATATAACTTCAATTATGTAACACCATCCTCATATTACAATATTATCCATGTAGATCTTGAAAACAAAGGAAACAAAGGCTACCCAACAATAAAATTAACCCTCTTAACCAATCAAAACAGGAAATTAATGAACATAATAAGGTTATATTAAATCATTTAAATTTATAATGTCTTCTGTAATTATTTATTAATGTTTTTTATTTTATTTTCTAATACCTTATTATCTATTGAATAACACCTTTGGACGTAAGGTACATTATTCTACCTGAACCTCCATTCTTTCTTCAGGTTATTCATACTCTATTCTTACCCATATGAAATTCTATGTTGTTGTTATGTAAATAAAATAAATTCTTATTATATTATACAAACATAGTTTGTAATATACATTCATTATTATTTTTCTTGGATATACATGTTTTTAAATGATTCCCTTCTCAATCTTCCCGAAAAGGAAGCCCATTTTAAGGAAACATCCGGAATTCTTACCTAATTTCAAGTGAACACTATCATCTGTTTTAATACAATATTTTTGATATAAAATCAGTATTTTTACAAGGTAAATATTTTTGGTTCACTTATTGTTTTATATAAAAGACTATTCTCTTTTGAAATTTAAATCTTCTTTGGTATTTTATTTAAAATCACAGTAAAATATTTAAATGCTAAAATTTCATAAATTCATTTTTAATATGATATAATGTATATTTTACATAAAATAACATGATATGTTTTTATATTCCCTTTTTAATGACCATGTATTTCTTAATTCCTTTATTTCTTGGAAACATGAATGATAAACCATTTATTATGTATTATGACAGGATTAAGATACTAATTTCCTTCGATGGTTAACCTTATGTTTATGTATAATTATTTATGTATGATTATTTATATGTAAAACATATTATTTAACATGTTATTATGGGTGTGGTCATATTTTTATACAATTAATTGATGAATGTTTAGTCCCTTGAGATGTTATGTGTAGCAATCTCGGTGGTTATCCTTGTTTTGCAATCCATGTGAAATGGTTATGGGGGTTAACCATTACATGTGGTCCACTATGAGAAACGACCTTGACTCACGATAAAGTATTGTTTTATGTTTTCTACAAATTTATATGATTCCATGATTATATGAAACCATGATATAAATGATATGATTCTTTATGTTTAATCATATACCATGCCACTTTATATAATTATGTTATCCCTTCTAACCCCTTTGTTAAGAATTATTAATATGTTTACTCCCTTACTGGGCTTTTAGGTCATCCCTTTATTGAAGTTATCCCTAGGATATTTTTTATGATGTAATGGATCAAATGAATTTTCGATCACTCTTTAAATATTATATAACTAAATGTTATTTTTTATGTCCATGTTTTTTATGTACCTAGTCTACCATGTTGCAATTATCTACCATCCATGGAATTTAATTTTTTGTTTAAATAAGTTGAAAATCATGTAATTTTATGTATAAAAGGATAGGGTATCTATAGTTTAATCCTTGGTGAGGTGTCATATGAATATTTTTTATATATGAATAATTGACACATCATTCAGGAGACAGTGTTTTAGGTCATGTGAGAGAAAAACTCTATATAGTTTAACATCATGTTGTAAGGATATATGGCAAAATGTTTATCGTCATATCACTATGATTTACATGGAGAAATTTGAACATTTGAGTCAATGATAAAGCCATAAAGAGGCATAATAAAATTCCCATGAGAATATGAATCAGTGTCCACATCATTTGGAAGTTTGAAATATATATGTCAAAAAGGCCCAACAATTTTGGTTTAGATAGACACAACCAATATGAGGCTTGTATATGGTGTGTCATTGGGAAAATTTCTATTTAAAAAAATTATAATACGGAATATTTCTCTTATAGATATTGTATGAGATATAATAAAAATTATTGTTTTTTTAATGTTAGTATTTATAATGGTAATATACATGGACATGCGATATTGGGTTTGATCCCTGATTAGGCTTCCTATATATTCTATTTAAAATGTGAATTTGATCCCATTAAGTAAAAATAGTTATTAGGTTTTACACCTAAGAATGAGGAAGAGGTAGAAATATATAAATTAGATAATGTTTTAGTGAAATATGATCTATAATCACATATGTTTATTGATCTGTGAGAGAATCAAAACATATTTTACTTTCATGTAAATCATATATAAGTGCAATATTTTATTTTATAATTGAATACACCTTAAGACTTTCCATATTGAATCTAATCAGATTACATTTATTTATTAAGGTGAAGATATCAATGGTACAAGAGAAATGTAATCAATAAATAATATCATGACTCTAACCCAATAAAGGATTCCCTCATTCGGATGGGGGGTAGAAGTGAATGATACAGAGTCATGATCCATGACAATATCATGATTAAGGTTTACACATCCACTAAATGGAAAACAAATGTTATGGATAAATTTATTATTCAACCATGTTATATGAATTATTTAGGGGTATATAACACTACATGGGATAGTTTATCTCTCACCCTGACCTCTCATGAATGGGGCCATCGTTACAAAGGTGAATTTTAATCACATTCACCATGAGGACATTGGTTGTTTTGGAAGACCTGGTTGAGACAACCTTTAATAAAGGTACATAGAATCGAATTGTGGGAAAACTAGTATACCCTATACCCATTACATGAGATAATGTTGTTATTTGGGGATTCCTCCTTAACAAAAAACATAAATATGATACATTAGTAAATTGGTGTTTTTATTTACAAAATAAATCGTCGATGGTATCTTAATTTGATGATCAACAATGAAACATGTGAGTTTAGAGGGATTTGGATATGTTTTTATTCAGTGAGGGAATAACAACATAGGGTCATCCAAACATAAAACCTACTTTTTCTCTCACCCAAGTGTTCAAATATGGGTGATAGTTCACTCATGTGGGAATCCCAAGGAAGTGGGTTACCATGGTAGTTAGCCTCAGGCGCTGGGGAACATAGGGGAAAAAACCATAGTCAATGGGTCCCCCAAGGGATGAGAATTGTTTAAGGGATAACCATAAAAGGGAAATCCATACGGATTGGTTTCCCATGTGACTAACCATGTCTGATGAGTCTTCTAGGTGATGATTCCCATGTGATGGGTCTCCCTGGTGAAGATCCTCAAGTTACTGGTTACCCTAGTGAATACACTAGATAACTCATACAACATTTTATTTTTTATATAGATTATAAATTGAAATTAGATACATAAAATATGAGATAGAGGCCAAAGACTACCATTATTGGGTTGATCTCTCTCTCTTTTATAAGGTTGGAACACATTCTACAACACCTATAAATTTTATATGTGATTTCTTTGAATTAAAACTTGATATATTCGATAGATTGTATAAAACACATGCCCAAACATATAGAATCCACAATGTATTAAACCGTTGTAACATGGACCCTAATTTTTTAGGTATGAATAGAAATAATAAATTTATAAAAATTATGTATAAATTTATTTATTAACAAAAATTTATTTAATAATGCGTAAAAAATAGTAACAAATTTTAAGTACAATTGTTTTACTATTAAAAAAAATTAATTTCTAAAAAAATAATTGTTATCAAATTTTATGTAGTCAATATTTTAATCAGTATTCATTTTTTGATTTTTTTCTGATGAACTAAGTACCATTTTTAAAATTAGCATGTTAATATTACTGTAATTGGATTTTTAGAATTATTTTAAAATAATTTTTTAGTGAATAGGGATAAATACATATGTTTATAAATGTTGTAATTTATTGTCATGTACACATAATATTAACATTAAAATTTTATTTTAATATATCATAATTATCCTTAAATTAAAAATAATATAATTACATTCACTGCAATCATTATTATATGTGATTTTGATATAATTAAATATTTTGGAATAAATATATATTTTAAAAAACATTTTTTGTAATCACAATACTTTAATAAATTAAAAAATAATTTAAAACATATTTATTCATTATTCGAAAGAAATTTATATATTATATATTCAATATTATATTTTAACATTCATTATATGGTTTTTATATGGAATAAAATAGATGTAAATTATTTTAGACATTTAAAAATACAAATTGTAAAAATTTTCTTTCATTGTGGGATGTGAACATAACTAAATTTTAATTCCTCCTCATAAAAAATGAATATATAAAAATGGTTCATATAATTATAATATGAATAAAATAAAAATTTTAATAAGTTCAAAATAATCACTTTTCAATATAGAAAGTAAAAAGTGTAATTTTTTTAAACATTATATTGATTAAATCATGATTATTGTGTGGGTTAAACCACGAGATAATGGTGTTATTATCACCCAAACACTTCAAATTCAGAATAATTTTAAAATTTTAAAAATTATATTTTATTAATATAAATTCTAACACTATATGGATCCACTTCCCCTTGAAAGTGATAACAATTCATTAAAATGTTTTAAAAAAATTTATGTGACTCCTACCCAATATTTATTAAATAGAACCACATATCCTCACATATTCACACCATTTTTCCATCTAAATCAACCAATTACTACTCCAAATCCATCCAATAATCCATCTTATAATTCTATATCTTTTTAATCCTATTAATATCAATACCTTAATTCATATCGAGTTAGCTAAAGGATTTAAATGAAAAACTTGTTTAGATCATAGCAAACCCTTTCACTTTTT
Organism: Viscum album; assembly: GCA_963277665.1. Taxonomy (NCBI): domain Eukaryota; kingdom Viridiplantae; phylum Streptophyta; class Magnoliopsida; order Santalales; family Viscaceae; genus Viscum; species Viscum album. The sequence goes on from OY728142.1 coordinate 1,461,742,783, forward strand.
ACATTAATTATTGTAAAAAAATAATATAAATAAAAAACTGATTAATATAGTTTAATAAAATATTTTGTATGTTATTTTCTTGATTTCAAAACCATTTAACCAGAATTCTCAATTTAATGGGAGATGAAAGTATCGCTCATGCATATTTGTGGATTTTTGCCTCCAAAAAGTGATTCAACTATATTTTGACCACATTCATTCATTATCATATATATTGAATGATTTAAATTTTATTTATTAAAGTCATGAAATAATAATCAATAAAATATTATGAAATATTATTTTTCTTTTTTTGTTCCATTATTCTAAAAATCAAAAAAAATTTCATGTGTATGGATGGACTACCACTTCAATGTAGTGATGTAATTGATTTTTTTATTACTTCATATGAATTACTATAAAAATGTATATAATAAATATATTGAATATTTTATCATCATTATAATTTTCTAGATAAAGGAACCTGGATCATAGTTCATGAAAAAAAAATTTGAACGAAAATATCAGTGAAAAAAAGTAATTAAACCCTACAATGATGATGATAATGAATGATTATTAATGAATGGTTTATATGAATTTAAATATATTTAATTTATGTTATTATATGTATTATTATAGACATATTGTAAAATTATAATAAATATAATTTTATTAAACATGAGGTCATGCATATTACAAATTAAGAGGGACTTGAGGTCATAGTTTCACGTTACAATCACATTATTAACCAAAATGATTATTCAAAAATATAAAATGATAAAAATATATAATATAACCCTTATAAATATTATGTATTTTATAATCCAAAGATTATTTATTAATATTGCAGGTTTTATTTCCATTTAACTCTATTTAGTTATATAAAATAAATAATATTTTTTAAAAAAATCCCAAATTCAAATATTTATTCAGTTGAAATTTTTTTTATATCTATATTTTTATTAAATATATTTTATTAATGTATGTAATGTTATATTATGATTTTTTATGGTAATTCTTTGTATATATTTTAATTTCCATACAATTATTTCAATAGAACCTTGTTATTATTTTAATACCAATAATGGTTTGGCATTTTAATGAAAATTAGAATGACTGTTTTTTAATACACTATTTGTTTAAGTTTCCCTATCATAAATAATTCTCTTTTCATTAAATAGTAATTTATAATATTTCTTTTTTCATTTCAAATAAAAATATTTTGTAAATATTTTTTAAACATTTACATTTTAAATAATTAATTTCAAATAAAACCTGTATTTTTTCAAGAAATGTTCTAGTGATATTTTAAGGGTGTTTAATCTATAAAAAAATACTTTGATGTTTCATATGTTTTAATGAGTTAATAATCCAATGTGAGCATCATTATTATTTCTCTGTTAATTTCGAATTTATATTATGAAATTTTTACATAACACTAATCCTTTATTTTATATTATATGAAAATATGATAAATGTTTTACAATATTTCAGTTCACATATAGATGGTTTTCATTATATGATGTGTTGGTCATTTATAATCCAATGATGATTTGATAAATTATAATCTATGGTTAGATAGGTATGATATAGTGTTCAGATTCATTGGTAAATTATGAATATCTCATGAAAAAATACATTCTTGAACGGGGAGTGACCCCAATTAAATAAGGGACTTTTCCAATAATATTATCTTGGTAGTGAATCATGGATAACGGAATAAAGGAATGGGGAGTGAAAATATTTTACTATGACAATCTTGGTGGTGATTCATATCTACAGAAATTATTTTCTAAAATTATATTCATGAAAAAATAGTTATGCTAATTATATTTTATCATGTATCTATATTGATTATCAATGATTCAAAAATAATACATCAAATTTTCTTTTTTTAAAATCAATTATTACATTATTCGTAAATATTAAAATTTGAATTATTGGGTATGATTGTTAAATTTTTTGATCTTATTCTCATATGGTTATTATTATGATATTCACACTTATTATTATTGATTAATATCACTTTTGATTACCCTTACTGAACACCTAAACTCAAAAAAAAATTTTAGTTCCTCAGGTTATATAGAAATTTTTTAAGCATGTTACATAAAATAATAGATCTAGTTTTTAAGAACTAAATACGAATTTATTTTGATCATTTATCTATGATTTATTTACTTATGCAAGGTTTTAAATTCCTTAATAATCTATAGTCTTCAAGATTGTATTATTGTTAAATGTATATAATATAAATCAAAATATTGTGATATATATATACATAATGTTTTCCTATAGTTGGTACCCAATGCAACGTTTAGTAACTTTTAAAATAAAATATGAGGATTATATATTTAAATCCCAAAGGATAAAACTATGTATTAGTGAAAATTCAATGTTATGGTATTAAAAAGTGTGGAATTTTCATAACCAAATACATCAGTATATTGATATTAAAAATGAACGTCATTTGGAAAATACGAGTCTATGTGTGATGACCATAAATAGTGTTCCCAAATTTATATTTTCCATCATTCTATTACATGGGGAATTATTTCTTTCTATGCACATAGATTGAAACTCCTAAGATATAATATTACATTACTTCATATATTTTCAAGATCCCTTATGAATTATTTGAGTAAGATAATGAATGTAGATAACCAAGGTTAAAACTAATTTATTGCAGATTAAAAGTAAATTTTGATGATTTATAATTCCATTGAATCATTTTTCATGGTCAATCACTCTGATAAATAATTCTTATTATTAATTATATCAATTTTTCATTTACAATGGTATTGAAAATTCAATGATGAGGTTGAGTTGATGATATGTTTTCTCAAATTTTAAGGAAACTTATTCGATCTTAGTCATATAAATTCATTATTATCATGAAAATCCTTAGGTTAGGTTCATTCATATACCCAATTATGGGAAGATAAATTATATGTGGAAAAATTCAATGTTTTGATGATCTCTTATCATGTCTATAATTATTCCCCAACTGATGTTTTTAGAATTTTCGTCACAAAAATATTTTACTCTTACTCTAATTGTATTTTATGTAATTTTGGTCGTGGAATGGATTTCATTATATAAGTCTCGTATATGATTACAAGGAATAGAATACATACATTATATTTTGAACCAAACAATTATTTTATATTACTGTATGCATAAATATAAAATTCCAATTAAAATTACATCAATTACAAAAGTAATTATTTATCTTCATTTACTACTGTATAACATATATTGTTGAGGATAAATTCAACATCTATGATTTTATAACCATGCGGTGGTTTTGTTATTTCTTTCTAGAATAGTTATCTAGTCTATATAAATGTCATGTATGTATGTTTTCAAAAGAACTCATCACCTTTGATAAACCTATTTTAATTAATCAATACATAATAACATATATTATGTTGAAATAATTGAAGATGAAACTCATAGAGAATTATTATAATAGGTTTATTTATCCATATATGTCTCTATGGTTTGCACATATCCCTTTTTATAAAGAATTAATGGTTAATGTGACACTGTGTGATTTTTGGGAACTCAAGAGGATCTCAATAAGTAATAAGTACCCACTACCAAATATTTATTATTATTTTGATTAGTAATAATGATTTAAATACATTCTACAAATTTATCTTCTATAATGATAGTATAAGTTTATAGTAAAAATTTATGCATTACATTCGAGAGTTTTCCATTAATGCTATAGACATGATGAATTTGGTGATATTCTATTGTTTCTTACAATTTCACCCACTATGATCATGAATTTATTTAATAGACTATTTAGATATTACCTTTCATAGTTTTTTATTATTTATAGAGAATATTATTATATATTCCATGATAATGGAAGATAATGAAGATAAATTTGTGATTGAAATAAATACATAAAGAATAATAATAAGTATGAAAAAATTTCCTTCTGCAATTTTATTAATTATATAATCATTTTTCAGTCATGTAATATCACGTGAGGGAGTGTTAGTGAATCCATCAAAGAATGATATTGTCAAACATTATGGTAGTCCACCCAATTTGACATTAATATATATATATATATTTTATTAGATATATATTTTTTACCTTTTATGAATTATTTCTCACGATTATCTAATCAAGAAACAATGATAACATGGATGGTTGTTATATACCATAGATGGATTATTCTAAATCAAATTTCATGAAATTATAAAGTACATTTGTCCATAGAGATATAATCATAATAAAATATAGTGGATAAATGTTTTTTATTTATAATAATTCATAAAAATGGTCTAATATGTGTTCTTGTGAGAATTATATAGTAACATCTAATGACTCACACAATTTGAATGATTAATTTTAAAATATTTAGACTCATGATTTGGATTTAGTAGTGGTAATCAATATTTTTATGATTTAAATAAAATAATATTATTGAGAAAAGTGTGACATAAATAATGAGTGTGTAAATATAATTTATATATTAACATAGAAAAGGGTGAATACGTGACAATAAATATGGTTAGATTTGATTAAATTTTATCACTGCTCAATATACAAGAACCCTTGGAAAGAAAACATAGAGCCTGGTTCTTTGAGTCATAGATATCATCCTAGTTAATCCATGTTGAGGATAATATATTATCAATTATATAGTGATATTCTATCAATATAACATGTAGTCATTATTGAAGTGGATATGTGTTACATTTCTAAAATTACTGTTAACTAACAATAAATGAAATGATAAAGGAGGTGAAAAAGGATGATGCAGCATAATAACAGATGATGAGAAATTTTTTTGATTTCCACAATGATTTTGATGGAATTATATGGTTCTATAACAACATTTGAATCCCAAAATTACTAAACCTGAATAATTCATTGTTTAAATAATATCAAAGATCATTATTATTTATTCATACCAGATGTACACATATTTATAGTGACATGATATAATATTTTTTGTGGGACCAAATGAAGAGGTATGTGGTATATTATGTATCATTTTTTCGGGATTTTCATAAATATAATAATGGGATATTGATTTTTATGGGGATTTAAATCATTACCTTTAAAAATAATTAAAATGGTAACAAATCACCAGGAATGTTATTGTTGGACTCCACAAAACATTTAAATGGAATAATTCCACTTAGGTATTAGTCAATTACCTTATGACTTAACCATAATTCTTCTCAATTAATGATTATGTTTCTCTTGATCATATTTAAATCATATAAATTAAATAATTTTTAAGTTTACATGTGATAATACAATGAATTATATCTGGTCAGAAAATTAGATTTACTTGGAAGTTGTTGAGCGATTTTGAAAAATGTCTAGATATAAATTAGTATTTTAACACTTCCTATCATCCTTATAATGATGTTCTATATTAGAGGAATATTAAAACCCTTTAGCATTTTTTTAGAACATTTTCTATTGAGTTTAATGGTGTTTTTGATAATCCCCATAATATAGTTTAGTTTTATCAAAGTAATGGATTTCATTTGGGAATACAAATGCCTCATTTTAAAGACCTCTATGGAAGGAAGTCAATTACACTATCATAATTAAATGAAGTTAAAATAATATATTGATATTGGGATGTGATATATTTTAGGAATGATATGATATTTTTAGATCCATTTTGTAGCATATAAAGGAATCTCTATGTCGATAGAATAAATAAACATACAGTCATCAGTATGATATGGTATTCAATGTTGGTGATAATGTTTACTAAAAAAATTTAACATTGGATGGAATTATGTTATTTTCAATGAACTAATTTTTAACCCTTTGTATATTTTTATATTTTAGATTCTAGATCATGTTGGGATTGTATCATATCTCTAGAAAATACCTCCATAGCTATATTATGTTTATGATGTGTTCCATGTATCATAATTGAACGAGTAAAAGCCTAATCCCCCACATTTACTGAAATCATATGTTATAATATATCGATAATATTCTATCCCTGAAAATAACTAACATATATCCTACATAATATTTATAACATTATATTTAGTAAGTCTATTACCTTCATTAATTTTTTTAGTAATCAATAAATTAATGAAGACGCATGTGAAATGTATTGTGTGACGAAGATGAGATATCATCATACATATATACTAGAGTGATTTTAATTCATGTTTGAAATTAATTTTAATGTAGGTGAATATAACACAAAAGGATTTTAAATGTATTTCATTCAAAATAAAACACAACGTATTTGATAGGATTCCTAACACGCAACAAATAGTATATATGAACTATGATATAGTAAAACATTGAAACATAAAAATTATGTAGTATTGAATGAATAATACTATCCAGTTGATGTAATATTTGAATTATATATTTTATCATTGAAAATTTAAACATTCATTGAAAAAATAGACAATATCTACTGATCTCATTTTACACTTCAAAAGATGTTTTCTTTGGAAATAACATTTGACACAATTTAATCATGAACATTATAACTAATTTTAAACTATACCTAAATTTTTATTTTTTAAATGAATAATATTTATGAAATTATCATGTCAATATTTTATTATGAAGGATTTTTATTATTCATTTAAAAATATCTATTTTTCTATAAACAGTTAAACATACCAATTTTTTGTAAAATGTGTAATTTATTTAAAATTAAATATAAAACAATTTTTAAAATATAATATTAAAATAACCTAATCCTTTCACTATTATAAATAATATGAGTAATTAAATTTGTTTGATTATTATACATAACTTTTGTATAAGTTAGTTTTTTAGCTCAAAACATATTTTTTTCAAAAAATAATCCAATTCTACTACTTATAATGTGTTTTTATTTGAAAAATTTATTTATTAATTATAGTGTAATTATTTTAACTAAATTTATATATTATATTTCATATATAAAAATTGAATATTAATTTGATTATTTTTACAAGTCTTGGGTAGAAGTAAATTATGTTTTATGTTTAAAAATACAATTTTCAATAATGTATTATTTTGTTAACAAAAAAAAATTAATTCAATAAATTTATCAAAATGGAACACTAATAAATAGAATCTATATTATTAATTATCATAATAAAATTAACTAAAAACCAAAAAACAAATTTTTATCATAGTTTATATTAAAAATTGCGATGTTTTATTATGGTGAAGGTAAAAAATGATATTTTAGGGGTTGGATAAGATCATGATATAATGGTACTATTTCCCCCCAAAACAGTTAAATTTTTTTATTTGAAATAATTTCTTCATTATATTATCTTAAATTTTACTCCATGTAATTTTTATCCACATTCCTATGAAGGTGGATTAAAATAATTACATTTTTTTGAGAAATTACATTTTTCTCCCTCCCTTCACATATAAAAGGTCACATGTTCTTCACTGTTATTCACACAATTTTATTGATTTAAATTACCCAATAACAATTCTAGATACTTAATAGAATCATCAACGTAATCTTTGAGAATATAGTCTCCCTTTAATTCCAATGCATCAAGGATTAAAGAGTTAGACAAAGGGGGTCTATCAAATAATATTTATAGACCATAACTATTAAATTTCAATTCTATTACATGTTATGCATTCAGAAAACATTTGGGCTCTAAAATAATGTGAAATATAATTTGTTTTATATAAATATTAATTATAATATCATTTTTTAATAGTCATTTACATCCCCTAATCAATCAAATGGGAGAGGAATGTATCGCTCATGATTACATGTTGACTATCACCTAGATGTAGTGATATTACATATATTACACCACCATTATTCATGGATAGTTATTTTCACAGACATTATTTCATTATATTATATTTTTTTTTGAAAAATAATATATAATGACACATTATTATTTACATTATGTTCATTCCATCTATCAAAAAAATTCATACTCAACTCGTACGTACGTATAAGATATCGTCTCTAAGAAGTGACATAATACAATTTTCATAAATAATATATATGAATATATTAAAATTTTATACTAATTATATATCATTTTAATAATATTATTAAACTTATAGATATTAATTAATCATTATTGGAGTGAATGGACCATAATCATGGAACAAAAAACATACATGAAAAAATGATTTAGTTAACACTTGAAGTGATGATTATAATTAAATAATTTTAACAAATGGGTGATAATATATTTTAAAAAGATCATGAATTGTATTATTGGAATGACTATATTGATTCCATATAATTATAATAGATAAAAATTTATTGTATTTTAGGATAGAGTGTAATGAAGGGATATGAACTTGAGGAAATGATTTTATGTTATAGTCTAATTTTTTATAGTACTGTTTATTCAAAAATTTAAAATGATGAAATTATTGTATCACTATCTAAAAAGTAATATATATTTTATTTCATATATTTAATTTAAAATATTACATGTTTTCCTATCATTTTATATTCCTTATTTAAAAAAATTACTAAAAATAATTTATCATTGAAAATCTACTTCATTTATCACTTCATAAGTGATTCATTACTTTTATGTCTATATTTTTTAAAAAAATATTCTGTAGAATATTTTTTTAAATTATAGGTTGATCATTTAATTTCATTTTTTACCTATATTTTAATTTCTTACTTATTCATAAAAATATCCTTCGTATAATTCTCCAAACAATGTAATTTTTATATTTATCCAAAATTATTAAATTACATTTTATTTTAACATAATACTCTAGAACAGATTTCCATGACATCATAAATACATATTTTGTTACAAAGTAGTTCATTATTTTCCTTTCATATTATGAAGGATATTTTATTCCTAAATATTTTTGTAACATAGGTATTCTAATTAGGTATTTTTATATCGAAATGGTATTTTCATCATGAAATGTTCTAGAAATATTTTAAATTGATTTTAATTTATAAAAACATTTTTTGTTATTTCATATTATATACTAGTGATATGATCTAATTATTCTATATTTATTCATTCTATTGATGGTTTTTGTTTTTTATTGTGATTTTTTTTTTAAAAAAACCGAACATTTACCCCTATTATGATATAATGATATGATATATTTTAATGATCATGTTTCTCACATATGAATAGATTTCATTACGTGACTGGTGATTCTATTATGAACCTAGGACTTGTGGTTATGTTATAAATCAAATTTTGGTGTATCCATTTTATCTTTATAATATATTATTAAAAATATGGTAATATCATGAGATAATAAAGACTAGAATGGGATGTGTACCAAGTTATATAATAGGAATTGTAAAAAAATATAGTCTTGGGATCGAACATTGACTATGTAAAAGAAAAAATAGTGGGTGAACCCAATCAACTATGACAGTGTTGGTAGTGATACATGACCAATGAAATTATTTTCTATTGTAATACATACGCAAAACTCTTATTTAATACTCTTAAGATATTTTCTCAAAGTTAATGATTGATTATTGATAATTTCACCATATTATGTTTTATATAATTTATTAGAAAGACATTACACAATTTTTTTTAAATATTTTTAAATTATCTGGTTTGATTATTTTATGTTTCGACCAGGTTACCATAGGCGTATTCTTGTCATTCTATAACTTATGACCATATATTGATAATTTTATATTTACTCTATCTAAAAACCATGAAAAACAGTTCTTATGTTTCCCTACAACATGGTACTGAGAGAGGTTTTATGTTTTTTATTTATGTGAATGTTATTAGTTCTCAAGAACATAATGGAGAACGATTTTTAAATTTTTTGAACCAACGGTTTATGTATCCTTGTTTTTTATTCTATTCACTAGGGACATATTTCAGGGTGATGACATCATTTTCATTCCACACATTCCAACATTCCAAAGGTATTGGTCCTCTTCCATCTCTATTTATGTAATATCTATGTTCGAAATAGAATTATGGGAAGTCATTTCCTCCTTCCATGGGATTATCTAGAGAGGTCATCTCATAGTCTGAGTCTCCATCAATGGATAAAGGAATTTTCATGAAACTTGTTAATAGTTCCATCTTGATTGTGTAATTGGTTAATAGAGATGATTATATCTAGAAAGGCAATCAACCTTTGGTTAAAGTGGATAATAATATTGGGAATGTCTAAGAATCATTAGATGTTTGGATTATTGGTAACTAGTAAAGTCTCCCCCTTTTGATTTTAAAAGGATCATATATGTTAGTTATCTTGGGAACAAAACCCAAGGCATCTCATGTTGAAACCAGTTCAGTTTTATCTAAAAGTTTAATGAACATATGGGTTTTACAATAGGAATCTCGTGTCTATTTGGGAAGGGGTTTCAAGTGGGTAATATGTTTCACATCTTTGTGGGAAAAAGTTGGGTATTAGGTGTTTCCAAGGGGATTTCACGCTGGAGGGTTTATTTATGTTTCTCCATAGGGAGAAGATCAAACAAATGGGATATGTATAAGTATGTACCCAATGGGTAATATTTCATACATGATATTCACTTAAGTGTGTCCCTAAAGGGTATGGTTTCACACATTATTTTTTGTAATGTGTGTCAATAGTTTGAATGATTTTGGACATACAATTTAGTTATTTGTGTCCCTAAGGAGAATATATCAGATATATAATTTGGTTATGTGTATCCCCATGGGGGAATAAAACACACATTAAATTTATGGTAATGTAGGTGGTGTCACAATTAAAAATCATTGAGGCACCCCCTGTGTATTTGGATCTTATGATTGAACCTCATGGAGGTTTCCTACACACCCAAGTAGTTTATAGAGATCAATACCCATGTAGTTCAACTTTGGTGTTTATAGTCTTGTTACATGATTAATGCATTCCTTTTAATGTCACATGATAAGGGTTGTGAAATCATAGAAGTATATTCAATGGGGGATAGTGTTGGTAATATACTGGGAATATTACCAAATAAAGAGTATCACCAATGGGAGAAATAATGAAGAATTCCATGATGAATCTCTATGGTGAATTCAATGTTTATCACCTAGGGTAAGACGTTTTTGATCATTCCATTCTATTTATACATGAATAATCATGTGATCATTACACATGGTAAGGGAATAGATTAATTTCTTATGTTGGGTGAAATTTAATATTGTCAACCATATATGAGTAGGAATTTAGCCTATACAGTTTTACGTCATATGGTTCAAATATAGGAAGGGACAACATATATAGATATAATTTTTAATTATCATAGGATGGTCTAGTAAACGTCCTAAAAACATGGAAAGGCAATAATTTTTCAATTGATGATGGCACCATTATTGTTTTTTTAATTTTTATTCACTCGTATTTTTGTTGAAAATAGCATAAATACCACCATGAATTAGTAGAAATAAGTTGTGTCAATGTTAGGGTGCCTATGAAGAGAATCATGTGGCTACAAGGATTATTTTATTAGATGTAAAAATGAATTTAATGGTATTTTTCATTCTTAAAAAAATATCATAGTCACCAGGATTAGTGATAGTAGTCACATGAGTTTTTTTAGTGAGGATAACCCACATTTGGATGGGTAAGAAGGCATATGTAACTTATATTTCAAAAAATGTTGTTGGATGAAATGAATAAACTTAAAGAGGTATGACCCATGTGATTCATGATGGTAATTGGTACATGATATTTGATGTCTTAAATAAGTGTAGAGGTCTTGATAAAGTTTTTTTTTTGGAAATGTGGTGGCCTTGCATTAGAGTGATGTCTTGGTTTATTTTGTCATGATATCCAAAAAGATAATTGTCTTAAAAAAACCTAAGTGATGTGAATTTATATCTTCTTAGTTTATTTCCATAATCCATAATGCAATTCATTTTCACCATTGGATGATATTATTAAATACCCACGGTAGGTAGTTCCATGAATGATGGATACATTGGGAAATCAACTCTTCTTGGGCTCTCTAATGATTGAGGCTTGAAAATTTAGAGAATTAGAAGGAATTAGAGAGACCATTTAACCTGAAATTATTCATACTGAGAGGTATTTATAGGAATTGTTGAGGTATGGGAATCTATTTCTTCAATTATTGGAGTGGATGTGAAGGATTATGAACTTTTTGAAATTAGGGTTATTTTATGAAAAAATATGATGCTTGAATGATAAGGCCTCGTCCTTGACACAGTCTAGTTACCTCAGCAAGTTGGAGATATGTTGTGTGGAGGTTACATCCAATTTAACTATATTTATTGAGACCTTAGTGAGGTTCGATCATTCATGATTTTCATGGCACATCTTGAAAATATCCCCTTATGTAGGGTCTATGATATGTTTTTCTTGGATTTTCCTTGAACTAGTCCTTTCTTCCTCAACCAATCATGGGAAAATGTAGTTTTTTATACAAATGTTCCCTTATAAATGGGATCCAATGAGTTGGAGGAGGATATTGTATTTATGAGAAATAAAAAAAAGTATGCCACCTAGGATCTTTATTTTAGAATCATGATCTGGAACTATGCCTACATATTGGGTTGCGGTCCCTGTGGGGATTAATAGATTTTACTAAAAGACTAACTGATGATAGATTTTCATGAAACTCATGAATTTAATTAATGTTTTATGATTCCAATCCTCACTTAATTTTAAATTTTTATCATATAAAAACTATCATCCCCTGAACTAATTTTGGAGAGATTTCAATCATTTTCTAATTAATGTTCCCAAAATAGTTCAAAATATTTATATATGTCATGGAACAAATGGATACTAATGATGATGAAGAAATCAAAAATAGTTTATGTGAGATAGGTATAAAACATAATGTTTGGGAGATCTCCTAGATTGAGTCCGATTATGTGAAACATAACTATTGAAAATGGTTTAATAAGAATACCCATTGAGCAAGAGGTATACATAATATGTGATTGGGTTGAGGGATGATGAGATCACCAACAATGATAATCATGATTACATGTTATAGATAATTCCTATGTATTACTTATGTAATATATTTGTTAGATTTAAGGTCATAGAATACCATGAATCACACACTACCCACCCCTTGAGAATCCATGTGACCAACATCAATATAGAGGAATTATAAGAAGACCCCCACCACCCGTCAAATTGAAATCATCGTTAAGGAGATTTTGATAAACTATATCCATGTTAGGATATAATAACAGAACATTCGCCAGAGAGGGAAAATATTGGTCAAATCTTATTAGGCATACTGGGTACGGTAGTGCTTTTCAAGAAACAGTATTAATTTCACAATTATGAGGTAGATTTTAATAGGTTTGACCTTTTTGAGGGGGCATTATCCTCAGTGATTCAGGTATAACATCACCATGAAATCATTCGGGAGGGTCTAGGATAGTGGTCTATGTGGAAAATTATATTCTACATACATCACGGGGGTAAAAATCAGTTTGTGGGGACTCTACTACTACATCGAGATCCCCATACAAGGGGATATTTATTATTATTTTCTCTCAAATTAGTATTTTTTGGACGATGAAGAGACAATGACTGTTATATTGAGGGTTCCTCAATAATTGGTATGGGGGGTGAGAACAAACTAGGTATGATACATATTCCTCTCAAATAATAGATCGAATATTCAATGAAATGACTAGTAAAAAAGAATACCAACTATGCCCCTACATTGTTAGAAGGAGTAAATTAGATGAAAGGATACATGATACTTGAGGATACTATAGGGGGCCTAGTGGAAAATATGGGGCTATATTGTGATGCTTGAGGATCCTATAGTTAGTATAGAAGGATTCATTGGAATGCTAATATATTGTTGGATTCATTCAATTCTAAATTTCTTCATGGTGGTGTGGAAGAACCCCATCATTGTAAAGAAAACGATTGTGATAGGGTTGTGTATCAACATAGTAGTCCTCATATTGGAGAAGTTGTAAAATGTATTTCAATTCATTACCCAGTAAGAGACTCACAACCATTTTTGGGGGACCTTAAATTTTCTATATGGTTTGTTAACCAAACACATATGGTCATATGAATAATAATTCTCATTCTCTCCTCTAGGAAAAAGTTTCTACTATTGATCTTCGAGGTTGATTGGAGTTGGCTTTAAGCAATTGTTTAGTTGACATGTTTGACGGTATCAGTGTAACACCCCATGATTTTATGACATATATTATTTTTTATTTCATTGATCTATTGTTTTTTATGTTTCACCAATATTATCTTGTGCTAAACGTAACACCATATTAGCATGAAATATAATCAACAGTATTCATGGCTTGTGTTACACATAATTTCAAATTATTTTTATAAAATTAATTTAAAGAAACACTGAGTTTATATTTTTTCTATTTATAAAAGTATTATGTTTGGATTATTTTATACATAACACCAATGAAATCATTCACTAAACATAACAATGACCAGGCTTTCATTACACACAAGAGTGACCTTATTCATTAGAATGCATTGTAATCAATACTGAGTTTCACTAAACAATGATATATTATGAACATATTATTTAATGGGATATTATATAGCCGTTATGAATAGTATAAACCACATATTTAATTTATATGACATTATAATACATCTTATATAATTTCTTGATCATGATATAAGAACAAAATAAATTTTTAGACACTTCTATGAGTTTAATTTGTAAAATTAACATTATTTATTCACATAGAGGAATAAAAAATTAGTTATGTAGAATTTTTTTTAGTTTCCTAATAAATTAAAATTAAAATTAATTGTGATAAAATCAGCATTTTTATCAAAACTTCCATTTTATCTAATTTGTTTATCTAGTTTTATTAACTTTTTAATTACCTTTTCTTTGTAATTACAGTTTTTTTTCATGTAATATCATTTTCATCATTGGAAGAAATTTACATATAAATTGGACATAAACACATCACAATCTTTTGATATGTTTATACTTCATAAAAACACACATTTTTGTATTGGCAATGGTAATTAATATAAAATAAATGTATACCCTTTATGTTTTTATAATTATGGAAAATTGATTCCATATTTGGAATCAATGGGTCAAAATTATGTTAATAGGTTACTTTTATTTTTTGATATTATGAATAGTAACTACGGTCATTTTTATCTACGACAGTTAAAGGAAAATTGGGTAAATTAAGATAACTAATAATATGATAACTACAATAAAATTGTCCTAAAACCTTCCAAAATACCATTATATTAATAAAATTATACCCTTAACATATTTTTTTTAAACATATTCATATAATGACTACATGACAGTTATAAATACAAAGATATTAATAAACCAAATGAAATTGAAAAAATGTAAAACTCACATTTCTTAGTAGTATAATAATTTTAATATAAGTATAACCATGAGATATATTTGAAATTAAATAGTCCGTGTAAATATTAAATAATTACCTACATCATGGTAATTTATTTTTATTTTTAAAAAATAAATAACTACCTTAATGTCTTATTCTTTGATGATGTAAAATTTAATCAATTGATGAGAAATCAATGAATTTATTTTATTGACGTCTGAATTATGATAGAAATATCCAAACACATGACCAAATATTATTGGTTGAGTATATATCTTACATAATCACCCAAAGGTAATGCATGTTACCATTTGGATCTTTATTGTGTATATTATGAAATTTATTTTATTGTATTTAAAATTAGTTTTAAGTTGTGACATTAATACTTTAACAAGTATAACATTTTTAATGCTGGCTAATCCAGATGATAAATTAAACTACATATATTCTTATGAAATATAGTATATTTATTTACATAATGTAGTTTTATTTTAAAAAAATTTATCTATAATTGGTATATTAAATAATTACTTAATATTGATGTAGTGATTCTTTTTATAATAAAGATATCAAATAAATGTTATTAAAGATATTAAATTAAATAATATATGGGATAATAAATTTTTCAAATGATTTCTTTAAATTACCATGACCAATTAAGAATATAATAAAATATTTGGTTTGAGGATAACACATTATATTAATATTTCCAAAAAAATCAATGATATGAATAGTGTTAAAATTGACACAGTTGTTATTTTGTTGAAATAATATTTCATAAAATTATTGAAAACCAATAAAAATTCAAAATATAGAATAATTATTATATGGTCTTAATGGTTTTAAATTATTCATTTTTGGTATAATTGAAATCAATATGTTAATATTTCACCCTTTAAGTAATGAATCATTTGTTATCTTAATTAATGTCAAATAGAATTACCAATTGTCAATTAAAATGATAATATATAAAATGAAATAAAAACATGTCCAAATTTTAATGGTTTAGGATATTACAATCATATAATATATTATATTACAATATATAATATATTTGAGGTATTTAAATAGTTATTTCAAATATTAATAAATAAATATTTTTTTGGTTTCAAAAAGTGCCACTCACCTCAATTATCAAAGAGAACCTCCTCCGGAAACTCTTCACTTCATTTGGAGCCTCCATTCTCACACATAACCCTCCCATTTACAATATAAATATCCCTAGAAACATTCTAGTGGTATTTTTATTCTTCAATACCCACTCTAGTGCTCAAAGAGTAGATTTAGAGGACGCACGTCTAAGTAGAGGTAATATCATTTTCATATTCTTTCAAACTTCTTTCTTCTTACACTTCCACCTCATGAGGTGTTTCATTATAAATTAATATCTCTCATAGTACTTATATAATGAGTTGTTATTATGATTATGAAACAACCATATTCCACCATCCATCTATCCTATGAAAAATGATATCACCATACGTGCATACGTACAACTAACTGTCTCCACGACGTGGTGTACTACGTTTTTCACAACCACCTTACATGGATGGGTATAATGATGGAAATAATAACTATATAGGATTATTATAACATGATATTGATTATGAATGTATAAACTGAGTCCACTTAGAAACCATTCAGTAACAATTTGAATGATATCATCGCTCGTGCTTACATACGATCTACCATCCCTACAATGTAATTTGATTCATTCTACATGATCTTCATTAATTCATGATTATATTAATGTACCTAATGATTAAACATGGTTTATTTTGTGTTAATAACATTTCCAAATGATATAACTATGTATTCAGAAAGATAACATGAACTTATCATACAAAACATGTGTAAGAACATAATTCAGTTAATATTATATTAAAGAGTGACAATGAAATGATACTAACAAACGATTGATAATATAATCATATATTATAACATAAACATGATTAGGATTCTGGAATAAATAAATATCATTATTTAAATAATTATACAGGGGTTTGGGATACATACAAATGATATCGGACCTAAGGTAATGGATAATTTTGAAATCTCATTTTTATCTGAGATTGTTTATACGTAAGTATTTACTAGGGTAAATTTATCATCCATAACCATGATTTCTAAAAATGTTTCCATAAAATGTTTTATATTCTTTTATGTTTGTTTAAATTCATTTGTACACATTTTTAAAATACATTTTATTGAAGGAATCGTTGTTTCTTTTATCGTACGAGTTACTTTTGGACTTTTCTAGCAACAGTATGAAGAGAATGTTCTTTTAACATATACAACATGAACATATTTTTACATTATTATGAAACCATATTTAAAAGAACCATACTCTACACCATTTCATCTTTATTTTTAACAAAATTAAATTCTTTTAAAATTGTCTATCATTTTTGGAAAATAAAACGTTTTTAAACAAGAAAAAGATATATTTCTCAATAAATATGTTCAAGGGTTTTATCAAAATTATTTTCCATATAATATGACATGGAGTAATATTTCTAACCATATTATTACTTTTATTTGATTGTGTTGGAATTATTTTTATGAATCCATTTATATTATTTAGGTTACGTTATGATGAAATGATGTTTAAGGAACCCATTTTTTCCTTGGGTTATGCTATGGTGAAAGGTTTTTGTATTGTGGCACATGTGAGAATGATTTCATTTGTAGATGTGTGGTAATTATATCTCCCACCAATTCAGTGGGTAAATATTTATATCTGATGAGATAAACTTTGATAGAAGTATAATTACATATTGTTTAGTAATACACGGATGGAATGACATGTAAATCTAGTTAATTCATATAGGGCTGCTACAAAAAATAATCTGGTTTAGTAATATAGGGTCGGAACGACAAGAAAACCCAGTTCAGAAAAGGAAACAATCAACTATGATTTCCCTGGATGTAATGACTTGGCTACAACAATAATCTTATTATGTGCTTATTTTTCCCACAATTTCATGTTTTATATCAACACTATGTTATCATGGTCATGTTCTATATGAATTATTTCTTATGAAATGCCATGATTTATTTCATCACACAGGATTTTGATATTTAAAATTTATGTTTATCTTCTTACATTATATTTTTTATGTTTTGTTTTATGTTCTTAATATTTACCCTTACTAAGAATTTGATCTCACTATTTCAATATTTTCTTTTTCCTAGTATATAAATGAAGGTTTTATGCTGGAAATATAATGGGGATGATCTTTATAAGAGATGTTGATGATCTTTAAACAATCTTGAATAACATGTTATGTGTTTCCAAAAGAATTAAACAAATACAGTCTTTAGTTGTCTATTTGTGTAATTAATTTTATATTATACAAATGAAATTTAATGTCCATATACATTAGGCATGTGTATTTATAGATGGTATCAAAGAAAATATTTAGTCAACCTTTCCAAACTAAAATTGGAATACATTAATGAGATCCCTAGAAATATTTCTATGGATATTTATAGGGATTCTCTATGGATAAATCATGTATAATTCACAATCCCAGGGGTTTTAGACAATCATGACTAACCATGGATTAAATTTAAGATATCATAAATTGAAATATTACAAATAATTTTCTATACTTATGTGTTTCTAATCTCTGATATTTATATCTCACACATTGCTATCTAGTCTTAGTCAATAACCATAACTACAAATAACAAACATAACCGTTGAATGATTCAGATGTGAAAAGCATGGGAATTAAAAATATAGATTTCCTACGTTAAAACATCATAAAGATAATCGTGTCGATATTCCATGTATTTGTTATACTACAATGGATAAAGAGATTGTAAATGACATGTAAATTTTATGTCATGTTCTTCTAGTATTGTTTACATTAAAAATATGTATATTGAGGTTTAGAAACCGTAAGACATGATTTATATTTTAGAAAATACAATGATGGTGGATCTTGAGTAATGGTCTAAGAATAAATATAGATAAAAGAGGATTATATGTATCAAAATTCAATTATTATGTTAGATGAATCATGAAATATAAAATGTATTCGATAAATGTTTTTAATTATGGATTTTAAAAGAAATGTTGAATAATTTTAAGGAGAGAAAATTTGATTTAAGGGTAAGGGGATATACTTTGAGAATGCATGATTAAGGGAAAGATAAACCCTAATATGTCTTGTATGTTAAGATAATGTTGTTTCGATATTGATATTTATAATTGGAATAAGTAAATTGTATTAATCTAGTTTCTTGGGAACTAATTATGGAGTTCTTGAAAAGAGGGTTATGATTTAACGGATGAAGTATACAAACTTTTTGGTACATAAGGAATATCTTTAATATGATTTGGAATAAAGAAACATGAATGTTTTCAATAAGGATATATTTTATTTTAGGTTATTACCATGACTCAATAGAATGAATGAAAAAGTAATTAAATTTTTTTAGATGGGACCAACAATATATATCTTATGATATATGGGGGTTAAATGATGGTATTCACATGCTTGTTAAATGACCATTCTTTTAATTGTTTTTTTGTAAAGTGAGTTTAGAAAAAAGTATTTTGGATAAGCCTAACAGTTTGAATATTTTATGTTGGACATAAGATATTATTTTTTAAGGCTAATTTTTTTGAAATACTTTTTTTGGAATTTTATAATAGTATAATATTAGAAAAAGGACAACACGTAGAATGTGAAAGAACTCGTTGCGCCCGAAAAGGCTACGATAATCGAACCCACAACCGATGTGAGACAAGCCATTATCACATACCACTAGTCTACGAGAATCCCTTGGGTAGTATTAAGTAGTTTTATATTATTTAATCAGTAGGATAGATGATGTATATGTTCATTGTTTGAATAATATATGATTAATCTCACTAATGATGGACTTATGTATATTTCATAAATTGTAATAACATTTTTCTGATAGAGACAGATGGAATGACCAATCGATCTATCACATGATTATCTAACACATCATGATTGAAAAATTTGACTTAATTTATTCAAATCGAAGATGAAGTGGATATTGTTCAAGGCGCCAAAAATGGTGAGATTGTTCCAAAATAAAGTAAGCAATTATTCTCATGAAAAAATATTCAACATTAGGGAATGGATCTTGAAAACCTAAATTGTTTTCTTAGTACCTTTTTATTTGATGAATCATATGGTCACTTAAATCATCATAGATTTATATACTTCTTGTAGTTATCTCTCTCCAAAAATTGTTCTCAATCATTGTCCATTAGCACTTGATGGCTAGATTTCTTTTCAAAATCCATTTTTGCACATCCCACCAATGTTCTCCTTTATGTAATCCTAGTGATGTGTTACTTTGGGTAACTATTATGTTCCTATCATTTCTTTTTAAAATAAATTTATATAATCCCTTTTCTACAATGTGGGTTTCCATGAATGAAACTTTCATGTAGTAAAATATTTATAAAACTCATGAATTCATAGGGGTAAATTAATTTAATCGGGGGTATAATGTAACGACCCAGTATTTTATGAGATATATTCTTTTTTAATTTCATTGATGTCTTGGGTTGTATGTTGCACCAAGATTAGAATGTGTTATATAAAACATTGTATTAGCTATTAGTATATGGAACACAATTCTGGACTTTTTTACACATAATTACATGTTATTTATATAGAATTCATTTCCCGGAACACTAAAATAGATTTCATTACATGCAAGAGCAACCTTCTTTGATAGCTTTCTTTGTACGCAATACAGAGTTTAACTAAATAATAATATATAATTAAAATATTATTTAATTTGATACAAAATTCATGTTACGAATAGTATTAAACATATTTTAAATTTATATAACATTATAATTCTTCTTATATATTTTCTATAACATGATATAAAAACAATATCTATTTTTAAGATAAATGAAATATTTTTCAATAAAATATAATCTTTTTCAGTGTTCTGATTGAGCACGCATTTTAAATACAAATTTTGACACTTTTATATATTATATTTCTCAAAATAAACTTCTTCATTATATATTTTACATAATAATTCACTTTTGTTTAATTTTTTTTGTTTTTCTGTTATAATTCAAATTTTAATGAGTAGTGAAAAATACAACATTTTAATTCAAAACCCCATTTTCATCTAATATATTTATCTTGTTATATTTTATTTTTAATTAGTTTTAAAGTGTAATTGGATTTTCTTATTTTCATTCAATCCCATTTTGTTCATTGTATTAAATTTCACATTTAAATTTGACTTAAACACTTAACAATCATTTGATGAGTTTTTATTTCATAAAAACAGGCTTCTCGGTTTTGATAACAGGAATTAATCTGAAATTAATTTCTATCAATTATTTGTTTTGAATTATGAAAATTGTAGTCCATAGTGGGAATAATTGGGTCTAAATTATGTTAGTATGTTAATTTTATTTTTTGAAATTATGAATAGTAACTAATGTAATTTTTTTAACGTAGTTAAATGTAAATCGGGTAAATTAGGGTAAATAATAATATGATAAGGACAATAAAATTATCCTAAAACCTGCCAAAATACTAATTTATGAATAAAAGTATACCCTTAATATCTTTGGTCTGAATCATAGTGATTTAACATCCACATGACAATGGAAATGAAATAGATATTAATAAAAATAGTGAAAGTGAAAAATGTAAAACTCACCTTTCTTATATGTATAATAATTTTAATATATGAATAACCTGGTGATATATTCAAAAAAATAGCACATGGAAATATAAATAAATTACCTAGAACGTGGTAATTTATTTTTAATTTGTAGGATATAAATATTTATCTTAAATACTTATTCTTTGATGGTGTAAAAATTTATTAATTGATGAGAAATCAATGAAACAAGCATTATTAAAATCCTAATAACCAGAAAAATTTACAAAGACATGACCAAATACTATTTCAAGATTATATATAGACTATAATAATACAAAGGTCGTGATATTGTCCATTTTGAGCTTTATATAAGATATTATGACATTTACTTTATGTTATTTAAAGTGATATTAATGTAATCACATTCACAGTTCAATAAGTATTACATTTTTATTACAATATTTTCTATAAGATAAATTCGACTAATTATATTATGATTAAATATATAAAATTTATGTTCATCGTAGTATTTTATTTATAAAATTTATTCTGCATATATTTATATTAAATAATTACACAGTATTCATTTAGTGATTATTTTAATAATGACGATATCAAATAAATATTATTTAAAATATTGCAATAAATATTATTTGGGATAATAAATAGGTCAAATTAATTTTACATATGACTTATATCATTAGAGATATAATAAATTATTTTTTTGGGTAAGACATTTTTTTGATAATTTTTTTAAAACCACGAATTGGATAGTTTCAAAATTGACACAATTGATATTTTGTTAAAATAATGTTTTATAAAATTATTGAAAACCCTAAATTATTTCAAAAAATAGTTTAAATATGATATGATTTAAAATATTTTATATTATTATTTATGGAATAATTGAAATAATATATGTAAATATTGCAAACATTTAATAATGACACATTTGTTATCTTAATTAAAAATATATAGAATAACCAATTGGAAATTAAAATGATAATGTTTAAATTGACATAAAATCTATTATAATTTTTTTTGGTTGATTATATTTCAATATTATAAAATAATATCATTTAATATATATAGTTTTCAATTAATTGGTATTGTTCTATCAAATTTTTATAAATTATTATTTTTGAGGTTTCCAAAAATTCCCCTCACCTCAATTATAAAAGGCCACATTATCCTTAAATTCTTCACTTCATTTTGAATCTTCAATATTGAAAATACCCAACCCATTTCCCTTATCGACTTCTTTAAAATCATTGTAGAGGTCCTTGTATTCTAAAATTTCCAACTCTATAGCTCTATGAGGATATTTATAGGGGCCACGTTGAAGGAGAGGTAATATAATTTACTAGTTCTTTCAAACATTTTTCTTATTATACTTTCAACTCATTAGTAGTTTTATTATAAATAAATAGATCGATTGATAATTATTTACTGAGAGGTTATGTTTATTATAAATGAACCATAGTCCACCTTTTACTCATCACATGAAAGATGAAATCACCAAGTGTGCGTACGTACGACTTACTATCTCCACGCCCTGGTGTGCTCTGTTTTTGACCACCACATTACTGGGATATGTGTAATGATGGATGTAATAAATCTATATTATTATAATAAAATGTTATTTATTCTGAATTTTCATACACTATCCACTTCAAAACCATTCAACAACTATTTGAATTTTATCGTCCCTCGTGCGTACGTACAGACTACTGTCCCCACGTTGCGGTATGATTTATTCAACATGATCTTCATTAATGATTGATTATCTAAATGTACAGAATGATTAAACATGTTATCTATTCTGATAATATCAATTATAAACGATATAACTATGACCTAATAATGAGCAACAAAACTTATCCTACAAAACATGAATAGGAACATAAATTATTTTATATCCGAATAACGAGTGAATATTAAATGATACTAACCAACAGATGATAATATAATTATATATTATATCCTAAAAATGATTATGATTATAGAATAAGTTAATAAAATTAATTAAATAATTATACATGATGTTCGAATACATATCAAGGATATCAAACCTAAGGTATGGGATAATTTTTCAATCTTATTTTTATCTAAGATTGTTTATATATATGTAATGGTTGTGGTATATTTATAATCAATGTTAATGATTTCTCAAAATGTTTCCATAAATTATTTATATATATATATGTATTTTTAAATAATTTTTTTACCAATTAATTATTTTGACTTAATGGTATATAATGAATATTTCTTTTATTTACCATATGAGTTTTTTTTTTGACTTTTTTGGAATAATTATATATAGAATGTTTTTTAAGTAATACTACATGAATAGATGTAAAACACCAAGATTTTATGGATATATTATTTTTATTTTCATTGAAGTATTATGTTTTACGGTACACTAATATTATGTTGCACTATCAAAAAGGCCTTATTATCCTTTTAGAATATGCAACTCTATTCTTGGCATGTGATATACTCAAGAGAAAACTTCCTTAATAGATTAAGTTGTACACAATATCATGTTTCACAATACAATGATATATAATTAAAATATTATTATTCAATGGGATATAAACTATATTATTAATAATTTTTTTCCATATTTTAAATTTTATATAACATTATCATTCGTCTTACAATTTTTCTAAAACATGATATGAGAACAAAATCAATTTTTCGATAGAAGAAGTATTTTTAAAAATATATATTTTTACAACATTTTGATGGTACGAACTTTTTAAATATATTTTTTGACACATTTATAAGCTAAATTTAACAAAATAAATTTCTTCTTTGTATAAGAGGAATAAAAATTTAATTTTGTTTTACTTATTGTATTTTTCTGATAAAATACAATTTTAAATTAATAGTAAAAAATATTACCTTTAATTAAAAACATTTTTTGAACTAATTTATTTATATCGTAATATTATATTATTAATTTGATTTAAATTATAATTGGAATATATTTTTATCATTTAATACTATGGTGGTCGTTGAAATTATTTTCCCGTTGAAATTACACATAAAACATGTTAATCTTTTGATAGTTATTACTTCTTAAACACCTCTTTTTCATATTGACAACGGAAATAAATTGAATAATATTTATTGAATCATTAGTATTTTTAATTTGAAAAAATGTATTCTATATTTGGAATTACAGTGACCCATATTTTTGAATTGGTACCTTTTATTTTTTGACATTATGAATAGTAACATGAGATATTATTTTTATTTACCATGATTAAAGGGTAAATCTAGTAAATAAGGGTAAAAAATACTAATTTACTAATATAAATCTACCCTAAAACGTTTCTTAATACTATTTTATAATATAATTCCGACCATGGGAATCATTGGGTTGATTTTGGGATGCCACATATCCACTTAGACGTGAAAATGACATTTTATAAAAACTAATTTAATGTAAAGGAAAATGTAACATAAACTTGTATATTTTAATAAGACAATTTTAAATAGAGGTTATGTAACTAATATCTTCTAATATAAATATTATTATAAGTATTAAGTTATTTAATACATCATGATATTTTATTTATAATTTATAGACAATAAATTAATATATTTAATAATGAAACAATGATAATGCATGGATTTATTCATTAATAAAAGATTAAAATAAATGATAGTATAAATGATAAACTAAATGTAATTATGATATTTTGAGGTCATCCAAAAAAATTTAGGATTATATTAACTTATAATATTTTTTTAATTCCTTAGTATCATATGAATCAGGTTTTTTTGCATTGAAAAAAAGTTAACAATTAATAGTGTCCACAATTGATATAATTTATAACATAAAACATAAAATAGTTTATTAAATGATATTAAATTTCTAATGAAATAATATTTAGTAAAATAGTTAATATAATTCCAAATTATTCATAAATTACTTTTAGTGGGTCGTTTGTCCTGATATGGTAATTACAATAACACCCATTGTGTAATTAAAATAATACCAATGTAAGATTAAAGAGGGTAAAATAAGGGTTAAACCAAAAGGATATGGATAAAAAAATAACAAAAAATTGATTAAAAATTATTGGATTATATTTATTCGAACCAAAGTCATCTTATATTATATATAATTATTTTTTGGACAATTTTCAATTGAAATTTAATTAATAATAATTTAATATTTTGAGAGTTTTCTAAAGTACCCCTCTCTACTCTTATAAAAGGGAACGTCTTCCCTCTCCACATAACTCCATTTTTATCCTTTAATATCCACAATACCCAAGCTAGTTTTCTTCTAAAAATCACTAGTCATGTTATAGAGGTTTTGGTGTTCTTACAATTTAAACTCTAGTGACCTAAGATGAAATTTAAATGAGGTATGTCGAGGAAGATGTAATATCTTCTACCGATTATTTCAAAGTTCATTCTTCATTTTATACTATTCCACTGGTTTTTTCATTATAATTTAATAAAATCATTATATCCAATATAATAATATGTTATTATAAATATTAAACAACCTGATTTCTCCTTCTATCCATCCTACAATGAATGAAATCACCGCTTGTGCGTACGTTCGACTAACCGTTTCCACAATGTGGTGTAATTTGTTTTTCACCAACACTATAAATGAATGGGTATAATGGTAGAAATAATAACTATTTATGATTATAATAACATTATATAAATTATGAGATACTATAAATCATTCACTTATACACCATTCAATAATTATGGGACCGATATCATCACTTGTGTGTACGTACGACTTACCATCTCTACAAAGTGATGTGATTCAGTCTCCATGTTAACCATTGATGAATGATTATAAAGTATATATCATAAATAATAATCAAATATATGAAATACTTATTATAATGTAATTATATATATATATACCATTTAATTACATCCATTCAATTAGATATGGAAATAAAACCAACGTTCAGGCATATGTACGGCCTACCTCTCTATGAAAAGTGTATTTTATTTCACTTATCTATCTATTATATTCTTATATTTATATAATCAATATATATGATATATAAATAATATTTTACATTATCGAAATAAGTAAATCATGATCTAATTAATAAAATCATGAATAACAAGTCAATTCATGTACGATAAATTAAACGATTATTACCCAAAATGTTGCTTTAACATAGAATTGAGAAATAAGAAGGTAATATAAAGTCATAAGTAAATAATATATGATATCATAAATATTATTATGGTTATTCTACATGTTAATAATATGTTTAATCCCACTATATAATAGTTTTTAACACATATGAAAAAAATCAGACCTATGGTAAGGGATAACATTTCCAATTTCATTTTTATTTGCGATTGTCTATTCATAAGTATTTACTAGAGATATATTTATCATCCAAGTCCATGTTTTATAAAAATGTTTTAACTAAATTTTTATTATTCTTTTATTTATGTTTATGGTCATTTTAACCCTTTGTTACATTTACTACTTGGTATATAAGGAATGTTTCTTTTACTTACCATATGAGGTACTTTTTGACATTTCTAAAAAAAGTATGATAAGAATGTTTTTTAAACTTATACTGAATTAAGGGTATTTTATGGATTTATAATGAATTATTTCCTTTATTTTTCCCCTATAATATTATAAGGTTATTTTCACCTAAAAAATTGTCTTCTAAACTTATTTTTTATTTTGAGAAAGGAAAATGTTTTGAAGAATAAATTATATTTTAATTAGGAACTAATTTCAAGTGTTTTATCATTATTATTTTATATATAATAGAAAATAGGGTTTTTTTTCTATCACTATTATTAAATTTATATTAATTTGTTTATGAATGAATTATTTTTATGAAATCCTTTTATTTTATAAGGATTATGAGGGAATGTTGTTTTAAGGGTCCCATTTTTTCATGGGTTATGATTTGTTAAATGATTTATGTTATTGGGGAACTTGTAGGGATGATTTTTTATGATATTGTTTGTACATATATTTTCCACCAATTCATTGGGTAAGTTGTTATATCTCATGAGATTGACATGACTAGAACAATATGTAAATCTGGTATAGTAATACATGTCTAGAACAGAATGTATGTTTGGTTCATTAATGGACTCTATCCACAATGATGGTCTTGGAAACAATCTCTTGGGAACAATGGAAATCATATTATGTTAGTATTTGTTTCCAAAATTCCATGTTTTATAAAAATTCTATTTAATCAATTTAAATGTTATTTTATGATCAACGCATTATGAACACCCAATATTTATTTCAAGACTCATGATTTCGATGTTTAAACATTATGTTCATGTTTTTACATTCAAATGTATATGGTTTGTTTAATTTTCTTCATTTTAAACTTACCGAGCATTTGAGATCACCCTTTTTATGTTTTCCTTTCCCGAGGATATAATGATATTTTATAGGTAGAAAATAAAAAGGGGAAGATCCTTATGGGGGATGTTGAAGATATTTCACCAAGTTAGAAGAATACGTTAAAAATTTCCAAATACACTAAAGTAATATGGTCTTTGGGAATATTTTTTTTAATGTATTAAAGATTCCACAAAAAAAATTAATGTTCATGTACTTTAAGAATGGTTCATTAGAGTTGGTAATCAAGCGATTGTTTAGTCACCCTTTGGAAACTTGGATGCGAAAACTATAGTGAGATCTGTAGAGATATTTGTAAGGTATGTAAATTGATGTACCTAAGGTTATGTATTATTTTAGGTTACACTCATATAATTATGGTAACGATAATGAATAACCAAGGATTAAATATAATATGCTAGAGACTAAAATTACCCCCCTTGAGTCTGTGGTTTTCCTAGTATGATTTTTTCCTCTCACACTATTAATTTTGGGTTTTAGACAATGGATGGAAACCTAAGGAAGAGTTTTAATGATAAATGCATTGGTAAATGAAATGATTGTACTCCTAAACAACCAAATGTTATGTGATATGGAATGACAAAATATTATTTCTATACTTACCCAATCTATGAATCATTGTAGTCATCCTACTGAACAGAAAAGGGAACAACATTCTGTTGAGTCCTTCTTGAGGGAACATCCACATTCTTTTAGTGGGTCTTCTAATCCACTTGAAAAATGGATTAGTAACATTGAAAATATATTTTCAATCCTTCATTGTTCATAATATGAAATAATTATTTTGGATATGTATCATTTAAATGTTGAAGCAGACCAGTGGTGTACTCTAATTAATAATACAAGGATGCAAGATTAAATTGAATCTATGAAATGGGACAAGATCAGTATCTTCTCTTTCAATAAGTAAATCCCTCATATTATTTTAACAAATATGGAAAATGAGTTCTGTGAGCTTAATAGAATGGAGGAAGAATCTGTTGGTACACACTAGGTGAATTTTACAAGATGATAAAGGTATGCTTTTCGATTTATCATCCAACCTCAATGTAATGTCGATCGATTCGTCAGTGGCTTAAAACTAAGTCTTCTAAGGGAATTAGCTGTAAGAGACATCAACATCTATGGAGATATTTTACATTTTTCTATCATGGTAGATCTGGATGTTGGTTTTTTAAATCCATGTCAAGGTTTTTACAAGAAACCAAAGATTTAGTTCAATGGTAAATCTCCAAACAATGGTGAAAAGAAGATGAATTATTTCCTATGATCAATCTATGGAAAAAAGCATGGGGGATACTTTCTTAATGGGACTAGAAATTTTTTCAAGTGGGAAAAAATGGTCCTTGAGTAGTTGAACGTTGATGTAATGGGAAAAAATGTTGTTAAGGATGTTATTAGTGAAAAGACCACAGAGAACGCACCGCCAACACATAAATGCTACATGTTTAATGAAATGGGGGCATTATGCTAACCAATTACCGAATCCAAGGGTTAATGATGATCGAAATCAGCACCCTCATAACGAAAAAGGCAACGGGATGTCACATGTGATGACTATTGGTGATGTTGAGAATGACAACGAAGTGGTGGAATGATTAGGTGATTATGTAATGGGATTCCAAAATAGTGTTGTGGAATATCATTTATAGTATTATGGAATATTGGAATAACTATGTATTGGTTTATTGTTGTTTTTAATAATTATATAGTTATGGTAACCATGAAGAAGTGATTGAAATATTTTTGGAAGTCATCTGATATGCACACAATGAAGTTATCCGAAGATAATTAGACGTTTTATAGTATTAATGAGCTCATAACTCATATAAGGACAAATTCATTTTTTGTTTTGAGTATATAATTTTTTTGGTATTTCTGGTTTCTGGAAGTGTTAATTTTGATTGAAGGCACGTTTCCACTAAGGATCTATTAAAATTCATGTAATTATCATGTTTAAAGAGAATACTTGATTAAGGTATTTGTGTGTTTGGAATGTGAAAACCAAGAACTTCCAAAGAGTACATGACATGTAGTCAGAACTACACGGCGTGTATTCCAGGTTTTTCCAGACAGTAAGCATCATAAACTTATTCATAGCCCAATAAAAACACTGAAACCAACACCTAAGTGCCAAATTCTGATCTGTGAGGGCCCATAATCTCTGCGAATCAAATCATAGCATCATATACAAGTTATAAAAATTAAATTTGTCAATGATCCACCAAATTCTTGCCCAAGAGGGCCCATAATCATCAAGATACAATGTTTGTTGTTCATTCTAAAAAAACTTATATAACAATACTCTATCGATTAGCAGGTATTTTATAATGGGATATATTACAACAATATTCATTTTATAGAACAACATCTTTCACAACAACATGAAATTTCTAATGCACCTAAATAGCATGGAAACTATGCATGGTGTGTGATTATAACATGTGTATAAATGATGCATGAGATGGAATACCCTCATCTCATTGGGTTTCAACTAAATGGAACCCAGGTATAAAAATATACATAGCACACCACATGTACGTCACCCAATGGTGAAAAACAAATCAATTGTAATAATCATAACAGAAAATCACAATTTAATTCGAGGAAATCCGGTCTTTACCTGTACCTGGGGTATATACTCTTGGGAATAGTTATTACTAAATCCATTAACAATATATCTCTTTTTGTCATCACAAAATAATAAAATAACTCAGAGAAAAGAAAACCCTCTGATAACACCTTGTAACGTCCTAGATCCAGGTGCCACTCAGTAGGTGCCCCGAACTCGGTTGGTCACATGACTTAAAGCACATTTCCCCAAACGCTAGAGGCTGCCGACTAGCAGTGAGGGCCAAAGACTGATAGTGGGGAAACTATTCCCTCATTTGGGAAAGTGTAACGTAGTGGAAAAAAGACAAACATATACATACAAAAGCGGAAGCAGTAAACAATACCAATGCAGAAATAGATAGAGTACTAAAGTAAGGAAAAGACAAAAAAATCATATATAATGATACAATATTTCCCTAAGTCTAAAAATGCAGACAAAATAGGATACTCTGCAATCATAAAAATAAAATACAAGGGACAAATATAACAATAAAAATAAAAAAGTGCAGCAGGAACTCAGTTGCATCGCAAGCCTAAGATCGGTCTCCAGCTTGCCTACTCTACAAAGATCAGGTACTCGTTTAGGGACCCTCTACCTTATCAACACCGGAATAAATATAATCTGTTTGGGCTTAATACATATCCAAAATAGGGTGTGAGAAATAAATCCCATTAGGCAACCACTAAAGGCCCATTCCCAACTATCAGTGAATTTGTGCAAAAGTTGTGTGTAGTAATGTAAAAACAGTAAACTAATAAGTAATCAAAAGAAACTACACCTACTAGTTCCATTTCCATTTAATTATTATTTAAAAATTCATGATAAGTGAATTATAAATTCCAGAGACTCAGCCTAAGACAACAATCTCCTAAATAGTGCCATAGAAAAACTACATCAAGCTATCTAACAAGTACAAGGTAAAACAATACCTAGCCTTTTCTTTAACATGGTAGGCATAACATTTGAAATTATCACAGTAAATTTATGAACTAAAAAGAGTCCTCAGATATACAAAACCATACTCTCAAGAAAATAGAATTGAAACCCATAGGCGATTTCCATCAGGCAAAATGACTATTTCCCTCAGGCACAGAAGTACTATCCTCAGACATATGACATATTGCCCTCATGCTAAATGGAATACTTCCCTCAGGCTAAACAAACACTGCCCTTAGGATAATAGGTAACCGGGTTGAGCCCAATGCCCAACAAGCAATTCATATACGTTATTCTGAAGAAAACTTAAAACAAGTTATATATATGGCATACCCTCGGGTATCCTGGCCATACAACAAAATAGGGGGGACGCACCCAGAGGGTGGCCCTAGATCCAAGAAATGATCCTACACAGCAGTTATACACATTCAATAAATTACCTATGAAATTATAGGTATTTAATTAATCAAGTCCCCAGCCATAAAACACCCCAAACATGGGCGCATAGAACAATGGTACACAAAAGCACTCATCCGTTTGAATTAAACATCAGACCACCTAAC
The DNA here is from genome assembly GCA_963277665.1 of Viscum album. NCBI lineage: Eukaryota > Viridiplantae > Streptophyta > Magnoliopsida > Santalales > Viscaceae > Viscum > Viscum album. The sequence continues at coordinate 1,461,775,198 of OY728142.1, forward strand.
TCGATCTCCTCTGATCGATATATACGAACGAGGCCTTCCGAAACGTCCGAGAACAACCTCGTTATGGGAAAAACAATAACCCATTCTACTCCAAATAACTACCACTCGGAAAAGAATTGGTAAGAACGACTCAAGGATAAGGAAGCCGTACCAGTACAGTTCAAAAAAGATTGAAGGTGGAAGAAATTGATTCTCGGCCTGTGATAGGGAGCTCCTCCGAGCCCCGACCACTCCTATCGATGCTCCAAATGTGTCCACTGCCTCCTCTACCAAATGAGGAGGTTACTCCCTATTTTATGAAAGAAAAACTACACAGTGTGTACTCTCAAGTACATAGTGTTTAATTTTCATTCTTTTAACTATTCCTTTGTCGGCTACCTTTAATCACCGAACTGTTCATCTGCCAACATGATTATACGGTGTGTATTTCTGAAGACACGTAGTGTACTGCCGCTCAGTTGGTGGCTACTCCCACCTCCTTAAATTCATTTTCCAACTGATTACACAGCGTTGATATAACAAGTACACAGTGTGTAGTCATTTTTTACACCCTTCATATTCGATAGGCCGACACGCCCTATGTACGCATCCCACACGGCCACAGTATATGGCGTGTGGAAAAGTACACGGCATGTACCCACAAAATTTGGTATTTTTCCCACTTTCCTTATTTTCTCATAAACACTTAAGTAAAAAAGGGAAAAGAAGAGACCCGTACTTCAAGAATAACAACTGGGTTCTTACCTTCCACTAAAATTTTGTTGATTGGAACAGTGGTAAAACACCACTTTCCAACCCCCAGAACTCTAATAGACTGCCTGCAACAATCCCATATCTTCTATAGCACACCACCAAAGAAAAATCCATCATTTAACCCATGACATCTCACTTCATAAAATTTATTCAATATCATTGATATTGAATAGTTCGGTTTATATATTTAGAATCATCTAGTTATTTTGATTGATAACCCAAACTTAAAAACATCTATTCTGATTTAGTTATTAATAATTCAATATCCATTTTTCACGGTACCCACCAACTTAAGCGGCTTATGTTTTTTATAACATTCGAATCGTAATAGATCTCATAACTTAGAGGTCACAATGTGTATCTCAAGAAAAATAAAATTGATATTTATGACCATTTTATAGTATAAATTCATATATCTAAATGGATATTATTAAGATAAACCACACTAGAACCAACAAATCTAAAAACACCCTATAAGTATAACATATTAGACCATTATACCCAATAGTATCTTTACTAAAATTTTGACTAAATAATTAATATATCCATAGATACACTTCATACATAAAAGGATCTTTTTATTTCTTATGTATAAAGGTTCACTCCCAAAAACATAATGGCGCTAGCCCCGTAGAACAGTATAATTCCACTAACTCGACAATAATGAAAAATTATTTGTGGAATTAATGGATATAAAAAAGTGATATTATACACCAAATATTTTCATTTCAATTCCAATCTAGTTAAATACTAATGTGGTGATACACATGGGAACCTTAAAGACCCTAAAGAACCACTCTCATTTCAAAAATCATGACATTTGATAACAATATAAATATCATCCCTATTAAATAAGGTTTCATACTACTCATGAGTATACAAATAAATTGACCCAGTCCATTAATTAGGAAAATTACACAATTTACACCAAAATGTTACAACACCCAATAACCTACACTATTTCAATAATTTGGGTATAGAATCTTGTTTTATTCTATAGAACATGTTTAAATAGATAGGGAAAATATATCCAAATTCCATCTTGGAAGCCCTACAATACCAATCTAGGTTCACTATATATTTCTAATAACACTCAAAAAAAATTTCTAGAGAATGGTTAGAATAAAATAAATTTCATTGATGATACCCCAATATATAACTATCATCATATTTAGTCATATACACCGTCATTTATATATAATATAATCATTCAAACAATATTATCAAGAGACAACACTCATCAAATTGCGAAAAACCCCCCACTATCCACTCTTTTAGGTTATAACAGTTTGATGATCTACATTACAACTATCCATAATCAATAATATTAAAACATCACATACTCGGCCTCATCGTTTATAAATTCAATGCCTAAAATTTGAGTCACTATAACTATAATTCCCATATTTCAACTCACAATAGACCTTTTATGATTCTTCTATCAGTTTATGTAATTCAAGGGATCCCAAATTAAAATAAAAATAGTTTTGCAACTAATATAAGAACCAATAATAAAATATTTTCATTATATCATTGATATTATGACAATTATATCGATAACATCATTGACTCATGCATTAAAATGTAGATTGAATTTTGGACGATTGTGATGGTAGATAAAAAATAATGTCAAGGGTTTTCCTAATTTAATGAATAAAATGAGACTCACAAATTTCTAACCTTATCTAAAAACCAATAAAATAGAATGTTAAATTTTCGACCAATCCATATAATTTTCGTTACCAAACTCTAGAATGTAAGGATTGATAAGTCATCCAAGACTACTCCATGACATACATGAACCATTAATGATCATATGACATGTACTTGTATCGTGAAACTAAAATTTCATCCCTATCGATGTGACTAAATGACAATAAGGATTGGAGTAAAATACTAATCCCCAAAAATTGCATCACAACAAAATATCAGAAGGCACATGAAAAATATAAAACAATTCTACAGTCTAAAGAGTTTCCAAATTCAATTCATTGATACATCCTACCACAATATTTGATTAACCATTATTATCTAAGTGAAAAACTCACAATTTAGTGGTTGGTCATATTCAATTTTCATCATAATGACTACACACATATAATGGAATAAAATTCTACCAATATATAGAATAGAGGAACCATAAATAAATACGAATAACAACACACCAAACAATCATGGCCAACTAAAAATGTAGAAATAAATAGGAACACACAATTAATGTATCCTATGAGAAACCAAAATCACATAATTTGGTGTCACATACTGATAATATATGGATCATATTACTTTTTAATTAAGAATCATACCTAAATTTAAATTTGGTCAAATAAATTTTCATAGCATCTCCTTGTTTTTCATAACAACACATCTTAAGGAATACCTTATATTTTTATTAATATGATCCCATGTTACTCTTAAACCATCTAAATTACATGTGGAATATATTAATTATTTTATTTCTAAAATAAAATAAAATTTTTGGGTCTCACCCCTCTCTCGGCCTACCCTCATGTCATTATAACCAATCAATGATGTATTCAAGAAATTATCGGTTCCACACTACTAAAATATAACTCAATATAATCAAAATCGACGACATCACCACCTTGAAATCCAAACTAGTTATAGACATAAACCAAAAAATCCGAAAATTAGAAATGCATCATTGATGATTCAATCATAAATATAATATGTGATTTATGTTATGTAATCCAATTCTGTGATTTTATCAATAATTTTTATCTCTATGACCATATGAGGCCACCCACTCTAGGGTTCCAATACTCACCATGTACCCACATATAAGACTATACATAAAATTTTTTTTTCACATCCAAAGTTACATCATTGGATGACCTTTATAAAACAAAATCAACATTCCATTATATAATTTAAAAATAAAAGTTGAGGTTAATGCAACCTACTACCCCATAACCACCGAAAGGAAGAATAATATTACATCACAAGGTCATGAATATTGAAAAAATACCAATCTTTTGACTATGTATCAAATACAATTGAATCATAAAATAAAATTTTTAACTATAATAACTTAATTAAAATTCATTTCCTATTAGGTATAATTCCACTATCACGGTTTTTAGGATAAAATTATATATGTTTTTGTTTATATAATAAATAAAAATGACCTATATTATTGTGATGGTTATCGAACATAAAATAAGGAAAAAATTATATGAGTATATTATATTCAAATTTAATGAATGAAAACATTACTCATACTAAACTATGTAAATATGACTCCATAAATTAAATAGTACCAAAACATCATTTTAAATATTATCAAAACAGCTAAATTGTAATAGAAATATACAAAAAATCTTAAATCTGTTAATACTTGGACTTTTGATAATTTATGTTTTAGGGAATCATGAAATTCAGTTCACATGCCTTGTTCAACATAGCCTAATTTTTTTCTAGAATATGTTGTATAGTATTTGTAACATCCTAGGTATTATTATAATAGTATTTTCATAATTATTAGTATTCATGAATTAAATACATAAATTCATAATGATAAGTTATTATAAAAATAAAAAATGTTTTTTAACAGATTTATTATGTGGTTATTTATTTAAAAAATAAATTTTCAATTTATATAATTATTATTTAAAAAATGATTCAATGTTTAATTCAGCATGTTGAAATTTTCTTATTGTTCTTTTTTTATAATTTTATGATTTTTTTTATATTTTGTGAATAATAAAAATTTACAGGTTTTTTATAAAATAAGATATTTTTCTGGACATTATCATGAAATTTTTATGATATAAAATAAATGTTTAAAAAATTGAATAAATTTATAATTATATTATATGGGTAATATTTTATGTAACTAATTTTGAACATGAAAATTTTATTTTCTTGATAAGTATAAAAAACATTGTATGTGCTGACACAATGCATGCGCAACGCTGACACATTTAAAAATGGTAAATAATATATATTAAAGGATGGATAAAATTTATTTCGATGATTTACCTATAAATTATTAAGTATTATTGTATTTTTGGTTGTTAATTTCTAATTTTAGAGTAATATAACACGAACCTTATTAGAATTCATGTGCAATTATTGGGCATTGAAAGAAAATACAAATTAATAAATTAAGGATTTTTTATATAAATATATGTGTAAATAAAATTAATGAAGGAATATAAATGATAATTTTGAACATATACATTTTTTTCAAGATATTAATTCCTTTTTAAATTATTTATGCAAAATAATTGTCATTATGGCTTATGAAATGTTGACGCAGTACTTGTGCATACCAAAATAAATAAATAATTTTTTTAATTAAAATTATAAATACCATTCAATGGATCCAAAAATGAATAAATATTTTTAAAAGAAAATATTTGGACCGTTATATATTTTTATTAAAACTTTGTACATTTTGGACCCATAATAATCACACTAAGTCCTTTAATATATTTTATTTAAATGTAATCCAAGGTGTTCACACTTGAAAATTTTGTTTGCATACCATTTTAATATATCATTCTATAGAACGGTTTCTTCTGAAATAATTATTTTTTATAAAGGTTATTGAAATTATATTTTTCATGGATTTTTATATTTAATTATTATGGAATAAATAACTAACCAAATGGATTTCACAATAAAGATATAATAAGTATTTAATAAATCAATCAATCAAATTAATGATATTAAATATAATAAAATAAATATAATTTGATATTTTTAATCTAAATCAAAATTCAAAAGATTACTATGATAAGTATAAGATAAAATAAAATAATTTTATTGGAATTTGGATCCTTTATTTGATGATTAAATGTCAAAAGTTATAAATAGTGTTTAATTTGACAAAATCATATTTAATGAATATAATATTAAATTAATATATTTAAAATAAAAAATTTATGAAAAAAGACCAAAAATGAATATTTGGTCTACAATGTGAAATAATATGCTTGTTATCCCTTTCTAAATTATTTTAACCTATATTTGACTTAATATAATTTAATATGTTTTGTAATTACTAAATTACCCATCATGTAAATTATAATAGGAGGATAATTCCATCTAAAATAATCACCACCTTAATTTTTTTCTAGATTATCCTATGATTTTTTACCTTTTCCTAGTTCATTTCCACATTCTTATTCATTAGGTCTCATAAAAAGACCACATCCAAGGGCCATAAAAATGTTCCTAATGAGAAATTTTCTATATGTAAAATTTATTCTTCTCCACCATTAAACGTTTCCTATAGTATGAATTTGTCTTCCTCATATATAATTTTTTATGATTAATTAATTATTTTATATATATATATAAATTTTAATATGTTAAATGGTTTATTAATTTTATAATCTATCATTTTATTTTATTATTCAGAAAAACAAAATCATTATACATGGTGTCTCAATTTAGGGACTTCGTGGATGATGAGTTATCATATCTTAATACCTTAATCATTACAATTATAAATTAACTGATAATTATTAAAAATGGAATTGTATATTTATTTTCTCATTTTTTATTTTTATTCCTATCTGAAAAAAAATCTATAATGATTCGACCATGGAAACCATGAAATTAATGCACAAAAATAATGAAAATAACTAAATATTGTAAATAACTTGGTTGAAAAGGTTATATTAAGACCATGTAATGTATTATAAACATCCGTATAATTATATAGAATATCAATAACACTATTCAAACCATCATACATGAGGTTTGAAAAAGTTTTGAGTAAGACGAACCAAATGTAGGGGAATTCTTTACTGAGTTTCCATTAATTATGTAAACCTTTTACTTCATTGATTATTTTTTCTATGATTAATTTTTAAATTTATTTTTATTATAAGATTTTTTATTATTCTTATTTATAGTGAAAAAACATATTCCTTTCATTTTATAAATTCTCTCTTCAATGGTATGATATTATTAAGGGATTTATCATTAAGAATCAAGTTTAAATTTATATTTTTACAAAATTCAAAAGGAATGTTTTTATAATAAAAATATTCATGTTTTATTATTAAATTATAGTACATTGGGATTTTTTCATGACTATGGGATCAATAAATATCTACATATAAATCATTTTCTATGAATATATTGGAGGTTGTCTGTATGGTTACTCCATGTGTAATTGTGACAGTTAAACGATAAGGCTGTGATAAGGGTTTATTTTTAAGGAAGTTGTAAGGGTTATGATTCATAAGGTATCCATGAGGGTTAAAATATTAGTTATGTAATTCCACAAGTTACCTAAATAGTTTATTTATGTTTTTTATGTTTTTTAGAAATACCATGTTTTTCATAAGTATTTATATAACACATTATGTGTAAAAAGTATGCCTTTGTGAAAATAATCTCATATACTCAAATGTATTTATAGATTAATGGTTTATTTCCATATTTTTATATCCCTTACTGATCTTTCAATATCATCCAATGTTTTCAAATGTTTTCAAATGTTTTCAAATGTTTAGTGGATTTATAATATAAAATAATAATTCCTAATAAATATTTTGTATATTATTCATGAAATGATTTCTTTATTTATTAAAATTATTTTAATTGAAAAATAAATTCATAATGTTTTAGTAGCACACACATATTAATATTTTTAGTTTCAATATATAAATTATTTACTAATTATCTAATAATCTAAGAATAAATGATAATTATTAATTTTCGAAAGTGAATTATAAAATGACTTACAGGATTTTGTAATTTTTTCAAGACAGGTCCGTATATGTAGTATCCAAGCATGGTTTAGAATAAATTAATGATTAAAATGATAATATACAACTATAAATGATTCATAAATTATGTTTACGTTGAAATGATATATCATTTAAATATTTATATGTTACTTCATCGAAGATTTGTTAGTTCAGAATTGTTTTCAACAGAAGAAACTAGGAAGCTAACATTGGAATGAACTGAGAGGCTCATATCTTTCCAAATACACAAACTAGAAATAAAATGATTTGAACCTAGAAGTTTGGGATAGTTACTACTCAAATTATTCATGATATAAATAGTAGATGTCTCTTTTCCAGAGAATAACCAGAACTACCACCATGTATCATGATGACATTAGAACATTTCATGCGGTAACACCCTCCTCCTTTTAATGGATCTAATGACCCACTGGTGGATGAAAGATGGATTAAATTCCTTGAATAGATATTTAATGTCCTGTGGTCCTCACAAAATCAAAAGGGTAGTTTTTTTATTTACTATTTGGAAGGTAAATTTTCCCATTAGCGGTAAATTTTCAATAATATCTAAGATAGAGATGAGATTGATGCCTTAGAATGGGATGAATTTAATAATATTTTCTGGGAAAAATTTATTCCGAAGGAGGTTCATATTAGGATAAAAAAAATTACTTGAATTGAAACAAAAACCGGAATATTTAGTGGTTGTCTATGAAGAAAACATAAATATATTGGAAAAGTATGCTTCAAATCGTATTTGGGATATTTATTATAAAATCAATCCTTTTTACTCCGGATTGAATCCAATATATTGAAGGTCATTGTCCTCTAATTAATTTAAATACTATGAGAAAATTTTCTTATGTGATAATACGGTATAAATTATACATTCATGTGATCTTGTGTACTTTAAAAAAATAATAAGAGTTTCATATGGTAATTTATGGTTAAGAATCAATCGAAAAATCTGAAGCTAATAAATTCCATCTTCTAGTTTGTGGAAAATGTGGAAAAAATCCCCCTCGGTAATGCCATAACAAAATTGGGATGTGTTTTTAATGTGGAACGTTTGAAAATATGGATTGATATTGTATTTAAAATTATTTTAGGATTAATTCATATAAGATAACTATAATGTGTTTAAAATTTGGTGAGATGTGTCGTTATTAAGATACCTACCCAAAGAAAGATTTTCATGTTATAAAGGAGGCTGATTATAAGAATAAAGGTATGTTAAGATCTTTTGCGACTATATCATCTAATGTGAGTCCATAAAATGATGTGGTATTAGGTAAATTATATGTTTATTATGGTTTTTCTATTGACTAGTTTGATAAATGGTCTACACATTCTTTTATTTTGGTGAAATATTCAATTAAATTGGGAATTTCACCTCATGAAATTAAATTAGTGCTTATGGTTAAAACACTAGGTGAAACATTAAGTAAAAAAATTATAAGAATATTCTTATTTTTGTTTTTGGAAATAAATTACCTAAAAACCTCTATTATTATTACCTTTATATATTTTGATGTTATTTTGTTTATGGATTGCCTTTATTTTTATCATGCTAAGATTTAATATAGATCTAAATAAGTTGTTTTAGGAAAGTGTTTTAGTCCGTATACAATAATGAACTCATACCATTTATAACATATCTGGAAGATGAAAAACTATTAAATTATAGAAATGAATGTTATCATAATCATATTATTGAAAAAAGGAAACTATTCATATTACTAAGGTGATAATGGAAAATAAATACCTAGATTTTTGGATGATTTATCATATGATATACAAGATCAGTAAGATTAATTTTCTGTTGACTTGGTTATTTTTTCTAATTCAATCTAAATCCAACCTTATTGATTTGATCAAGAGGAAATTATTGAAATGAAAATTTCTTTGTATGTGTTTCTTGTTAAAGGATTTATTTGACCTACAACATCACCATGGGGTGCTATTATTTTTTGTTAAAAATAAAGATGATTCCATGATATTTTTCAATGATTATAGATCTTTTTATAATATTACTATTAATAATAAGTATCTATTGACTCATATTGATCAAATGTTTGATCAGATCTAGGTAGGTTAGTATTTTTTTCAAGATTGACTTTAGATTTGATTACCATTAGTTGATGGTGAAGGAGAATGACATTCTCGTGATAGCATTTCTTACCAGATATGAGCATTTTGAGTTTGTTTTTATATCATTTGGTTTGAAAAATGATACTTCGTTATTCATAGAAATTATGAATACAATAATCTGTGAATTTTAGGATAATATTTTTTCTATTTTTATTAATGATATTATGATATTTTCAATAATTTATTTGGATCATGAAAAATATTTAAGGATTTTCATGTATAGTGTGATGGAAAAAATGTTTTACGGAAAATTTAAAAAATGTTATTTTTGGTTGAAATTGATTAATTATTTTTGGAAAATTGTAAATAAGGATAGAATAATATTTTATCCTATAAAATAAAATGGATAATAAATGTCCAAGACCTAAAAATGTTTATAAATGTTTTAGATTTCATTGGAATAAATGGTTATTACAATAGGTTTATTAAAAACATTTCATGGTTATCTATCCCATTAACTATGATAACATCAAAAGGTGTTAAATTTATTTAGACAGAGGAATGCGATGTATATTTTTTTGGAACAGAAGAAAAGATTAGTGGATGCTCTATTTTTTGACATGCCTTCTAGAAAGGGACACATTTTCATTTGTATTTATGTTTATTTGAAAGGACTTGGTTGGGTTCTGATGTAGAATTCTCTGGTAATTTTTTCTACTTCAAGACAACTAAATCATCATGATATAAATTATCCCATATATGATTTTGAATTATCATTTCTTGTTTTCTCTTTAAAAATATTCAATCATCATTTATATGGAACCAAATGTGAAATATATACTAACCATATAATAATTAAGTATATTTTCACATAGAATGAATTAAAAATTAGGTAGAGAAGATGGATTAAACTTTTAAAAGATTATTATAGCATGAACAGTTTCCATCCCTAAAAAGTAAAAAATGTAGAAGATGCCTTGAGGAAGAAACATAATGATATATTAACCATTTAATGTATGGAACATGACCTATTAATTAGTGATTTGATGAATATTTGGCACAGATGTTGTTGGTGGAAGAAATTTTACTATTTTGTTTCATCTGTCAATAGAGTAATATATGTCACACAGAATTAACCAATCATAGAATGATGATTGTTAGTTATAGAAAATGGTAGAATTGGTTAAAAGGGGTGAGGTTCTAGAATTTTACATTGATAATGTTTTTTTATTTTATGATTTTTGTAGAGATTATGTGTTAATTATGATTCCTAGAATAAGAATGAATTATTGTGTGAGGCACATTGTTCACAATTTATAGTTTATCCCAGTATCAAAAAAATGAAAATAGGAAATTGAGTGTATTACATGAGGGATAGAATGAAAAGATACATTTCTAATTTTACAATGAAATGTTTGACTTTTCAATATGTTAAAAGAGATCAACAAGTACTAAATGGAATGCTTTATCCTTTTATATTTATATAGTGGAAATGGGAAACTATATCTATGCACTTTGGTGTAGGATAATAAAATAATTCTCAAGGTTACAATGTGAATTGGATTTTTGTTGATTGACTGACTAAATTTGCACATCTCCTTCCTATTTATGATATTGTTTCACTAGATTATCTTTCTTGATTGCGACTCAAATAAATTTTAAAGATATATGGAGTTACTATTTTTATTTAATTTGACCATGATCACTGGTTCAGTTCTAAATTTTGGACAGTATATCAGAAGTCTTTGGATGTGGAATTAAATTTCATCACAGCCTTTCATCCTCAATAAAATTGATTGTAAGAATAAACATTTTATACATTAGAATACATGTTACATGATTGTTTAATGGATTAACAGGGAATATGGGTTCACCATACTTCTTTAATTGAGTTTTCTTATAAAAACAGTTTTTTCCAGTAAATATATTGTAGCGTTTGATGAATTATATATAAATATGTGTTAAAATCCTGAATTTTGTGATTATTTTAGGCAACTAAACATGATGAGACCATAATTTGTAGACTATGTTGCTAGGAAAGTGAATATGATCTAGTATCACCTGAAGTCAGCTCACATTATCTAGAAATGTTATACATATTACATGAATACAAATATTTCTTTTGAGGTAGGTGATCATGTTTTTCATCAAATAAATCGTTGGAAAAGTGTTAAAGGTTTTGGTAAGAAATGAATTTTAGGTAAACTGTTCATTGGATCATTTCAAATCATGGAGAATGTTGGACCAATTTCCAAAAGAGTACCTTTACCAATGAGTTTAGCTCAGGTACAAAATGTTTATTATGTTCCAATGTTGAGAATGTAAGTGCCATATTTATCTCACATTTTGAGCCCAAAATTATTTCATATAGAAGAGAACATATTATATAATGAGAAACCCATTCATATTTTGAACGTATTACAGTATGTCTCTATGTTAAGGTTATGTGTTGAAATCAAATTGTGGAAGAAGCAACGTGGTAACATGAAAATGATCGGCGGGAAAGGTAGCCTAAATTCTTTAAAAAGTGGATAAAAATGTGAGGATTCAATTTCCATAAGGTTGGGAGAGAATGTAACAACCATGTAATTTATAGAGAAATTTTTTTCGTAGTTATTAGTATTTTTCAATTAAATTGTTAAACTAATAATGATAAGTAATTCTTAAAATTATTAATGTTATTAAACCCTATTTTATAATGTTATTTATTTAAAAATTTAATTTTCTATTTATAGATATTTAATTTGAAAAAAATAATATCATTTTTTAATTTACTTTTTTGATATTATAATTGTGTATTTTTTAAGGTTTTCCCAACAAATATAATTTTTGGTTAATAGTCAAAATAAATTTTTATAAAAATCAGTATTTTTTGTTATATAATCATGAAATTATTATGATATGAAATATTTTTTTAATCCACGTAATATCTAAATAATTATATTATAAGAAGAATATTTTACATAAGTAATCTGTAACATGGAAATTAAAATTTTCTTAATATGTATAACAATCAGTGCATGTGCCAACGTATTGCATGCGTAGTGCTGACAATGATAGATTAAGTAACATATATATAATAATTGAGTGATAAATACTATATTTATTACTTATTTGTTAATTATTTTTTATTATTGATGTTATTATTTTTTAAATTCCAGATATAGTGTTATATAACATTATGCTTATATAAATGCATGAGAAACACATGTTCAAGAAAAGAAAATATAAATTAACAATTAATGATATTTTTTGGAAAAGATATATCGATTTATACTTAATGAGAAATTATAAATGAATATTTTGACCATAATTAATTTTTTGTATTATCTTAATTCATTTTAATTTTTATAAATTAAATAGATTTCTTTAATTCTTAGAAAATGTTGATGTAGTGCTTGTTCAAAAATAAGAAAAAGAAATAAAATGTTTTAATAAAAATTATAAGTACCATTAAATTGGTACAAACATGACTAAATATTGTTTTAAGATATTGTTTCAACCCTTAATAATTATCAATTCTAATTTTGGACATTTGGGACACATAATAACCACATTAAGACCTTCATAATATTTTATTTTAAGTTAAGCCATGGTGTTCAATCTATAAACATTATTTTTTATAAAATATTAATATATGGATATTAGAAAGTGTATATCATGAATAAACCATTTTCAAAAATATAATAAAATTTTATTTTTCATTGAATTTTATTTTTATTTTTGGGTAATAATTAACAACCATAACAACATGAACAATAATAATGTGCTAATTATTTTATTAATGACTAAATAAAATTAATTCAATTAGAATATTAAAATAAATAAAATTTTATTCTTCATAGATAATTAATGAATTCCATATATTAATAGGATAATTATGAGATATAATAAAACGTTTTATTCGAATTTGAAATTTATTTTATGTTTTTAAAGTCAAACATTATGAATACTGATTAGTTGGTCAAAATAAATTTTCAAGAATATAATATATAATTAAATGAGTTCAAAATCACAAAAATAATTAAACAAGCCCAAAATGAAATTATTTGGACTTAAATGTGACATTGTATAATTATTATCCATTTTATAATTGTTTCACTATATATTAGTCAAAATATAATTTAATATATTAATTAATTCCTAAATTACCCCTCACCTCAATTATAAAAGGAGGGTCATCCTTTCACAAATATTCATCTCCAAGAACCTTCTTTCATTTCAACCCTCTAAAAAATTACCTTATCAAAATTTATTTCCACATTATAGTTCTTATGCTCAACCAGGATGACCACTTCTAAGAGCCTTAGGGAAGTTACCAATGAAAAATTTTCAAGAGGTAAAATTCTTTCTCTTATTTTAAATTCTTCCTCTCTTCTACCATTATCTTACTCATATCCAATGGTTTATGATAAATCTAGTTTAATAGAAATTTTTTAGTTTTATTGTGTTAAATGGTATATCCATCTAATAATTTCTAATTTTATTATTTTATTGATAAAATTAAAAGTGGCGTCCATCATGTGTCAATTCACTGCCTTTGTGGTTGATGAGATATCATTTCCTAAAAACACAATCTTGGGAATTTTTAATTAACGGATTATTTTTTAAAATTTACTATTATATATAATTTTTCACTTCTATGTTGTATTTCCATTTTAAATGAAAAATAAACAATTAATCGACCAGGGAAACCACAAAAATAACGCACCGAAGAAAATACAAATAACCAAATATTGTTAATAAATGGGTGGAAAATGTTATAATTATATCATTTATGGTAGTATAAGAATGGTTATTGTTTTTTAATATATCAATAAAATTCTTAAACCATTATCTATGAGTTTTAACACATGTTTGATTAATGAAGAACTTCAGGTAAGGGAATTCATTACCCAATTTCTATTCTTTTGGTTAACCTCATACTACATTGAATTTTATTTTCTATGATTATTTTTGAAATGAATATTGATTATATTATATTTTATTATCTTTTTTTACATTGAATAAGAATATTCCTTTCATTTAATAAATTCTCACTTCAATTAGAAGATATTTGTAAGGGATGTTTCCTTAAAATTCAAATTGTAATTTTTATTTTTACAAAATTCAAAAGAAATGTTTTTATGTTGAAAGTGTTATTGTTTTATGTTGTTATTCATCTTCTTGGGAGTAGTTTAGGATAAATTGTTGGATTTATATCATCATCTAATGCATTGGGTATGTATATGTTAGAGGTCAGATGTATACTTAATCCAACTATAACTATGATGGTTACACCATGAGGTATCCATAAGAGTTACATTATAAGGTATTTGTGAGGGTTACAAACCATATGGTAGCCACGAGGGGTTCCAATATTAATTAGGTAATTAGCTAAGTTTCTTATATGGTTCTATTATGTTTTTCAATGTTTCATATAAATCTCTTGTTTTTCAAAATTATTCATACGATACATTATTTATGAGAAGTATATCATTATGGAAATGATTTCATATACTTATAAGTATTTCTTGAACAAAAGTACCTGTCCTTATTTCTATATACCTTATGATGATTTTTTTATCTTCCCTTGTTTTAAAATGTTTTTCATAGAGTTTAAGTTTGGGCAGGATAATAGAAGAATTGTTGATGAATGTCATAGATATTATTCATGAAAATATTTCATATTTTCTTAAAAACATTGAAATTATGAATGAAATGGATACTGTTTTAGTAGAACCCACTTTGTATTATTGTTGTTTCAAATGTATGAATTATCTAATAATTCTATAAAACTATAAACTAAAAAGCTATTTTGGAATATAATAATGTGAATTCTAAAATAATTGACAAGAATATGTAATGTTTTATGACCGGGTCCTTATAGTATTATATGAAAATATGGATCTCATCACACATTATTGAATTTCTGATCTAGTTCACCTCATCCATCACTGAATAGGGTACAAAATACCACATGCACACATCCTAATTCATAGGCACCAAATAATACTTAGTGATAATAAAGGTAACCGGTTATGATACTATTATATATTTAGTAATAATCTCTATAAAATTCATAAGAAACTATATAATACTTATTCATTATAATATATTCCAAAAAAAATAAAAAATTATGGTTACACACCATCTGTAAAAAAATGTCATATCCCATTATGTAACGGAAGGCATAGCAGTAAATCTATATAGTCACTTATAACCAAACAAGTTATCCCATGTTATGGTCATATGGAAAAATATACTCAATAAAAAAAGTGAAAATGACAAAAATAAATGTTCTTGATTCCTAAAAAAGTAGGTCTCCAAACTATATTTAGTCTCTATAACCCAAACAAAATTATCCAATCATGCTACTTTTCATTGTGGTAGCAATGACGAATAATTATTAGGTACACGGGTGCCAAAACAGGGTGTGAGTAAAATGTAGTAATACATCACCAATCGTTTCCTTAAACATTCGAGTAAAAATGTTCATGTGTAGCGTGAAAAGGTAATACGTAAAACAACAAGTTATGTGAGTAATAAAAAATAAACCAAAATAAGAGGTACTACACAACCACCGTGTTGTGATTATACATACTTCAACCAATGCCACAGAATCTCTAAAAATTTCACATAACCACAAAAATGGATTCTACTCGTAATCATCATCGATAAGAAAAATATCCCAATGATTGTTGTGAAAAATGAATTGTAAATTTTCCTTATTAACATAATTATTACAAAAATAATAATTCTCTTGAGATAACATACAAAAATATTCATACCAAAGAAAAAAACCATAGTCATGTGGGTATCCCATCAAGACCATGTAACTCTAAGAGGGAATCACATCACTATGAAATCATAATTATCAATAAATGGGTATTAAATCATGATAACACAATAAAAACTTTTAGAGTCACATCCCCAACTAAGTATATATAAGTAGGAAAGAAATCCTAATATATACCACTATATATATTGTAAAATTACATCTATTCGGTATAACTACAAGTGGTATGAGTACTAATTGTCTGGATACATATTGTGTGATAGGATATTATGTTCCATAATATTAGATCTCATAAAATAATTGAATATTCTTCCATGTAAGCCTCTCATATGGAGTATAATATCCCACTAAAAATGTTAATAAAAATGATTAGACAATTAATCCAAATATAGACATTATAAGGATCACATGGGGATTCTGTTCCGTGGCCCAATGGGCATTATGTTTCATAATAATATTAATACAATCCCTATTAACAAGATCATCAAATAATGATTTTGTCATTGATTATAATTATAACGTATGGTATTTGGAATTTGTGATAAAGAATATATCATCAACACATTTATTATGTATGTCAATTATTTAATCCAACCAACGTTTTTATGAAAAACTATATCGTTTTGGTTATGTTGGTGAATATTTACCTTTAATGTGAAATAGATTTTTTCTATATTTTTAAATTTCTGTAATACAATTGATATTTTAGAATTAATTGTTTATCTAGTAATAAAAATTTAATAGTTCTTTTTTATTCTTCTATGTTTAGAGGATGTCAATTTCTTCAACTATAGAATGATTTTATTTTTAAGGGATGAGGCCCAAATAATTTGTAATACTTGGGAACCATTTTTGAAGAATCTTTTAATAATTCCTAACCAATTGTAGAATATCATGAGCTACAAAAGCTATCTGAATATATTCATGTTGGAACATATAAAAAAATTATTGGTTCACATTCAAATTAAATTTCATGGATGAATTAATCCATTAATATATTTAATCTATGCCTCAACGTCAATGAATATGAAAATTATATTTAGAAAAAAAAATTCAAGAAGATAAAAGTAATAAAATTAGATATGCATGTCAAAATAATGTGATATTTGATAGGTAAATGGGAGATATTGAGAGATAGAAAAAATTATTAAGTATATATGTTGTGTTTTGTCCATTTACATAGGAAAAATTGTGTTATCATTCGATTGACAACTTATAGGGGAAAAATAATCCTCACCTTTTAATTAAACCTAATAGTTTCCATATTAATTTAAATATATATATATAGAGAGATAATGTTGGTTAGAAGTATGGGATATGTGGGTTAATATGAGTTATAATGAGTTTAATTTATGCATGTTGGGATAAACACTATGTTTTATTAGGTGGAGAAGATATGAGGAATCATCTCTTTTTATTTTTTCTCTTCATTATAAACATTTTGTTGTTTATTCATATTCTGTTTTCTTTAATGAAGTTGGTAATTTTTTTATTTCAATTTATTCTAAAATTTCTATATTCATTTTTCCAAAAAAATTGATTATATGTAATAATTCTTGATATTTAAGTATCTTTTAGAAAGTTCACTCATTGAAAATAAAAAAAAAATCACATTCTTATATTTATTTGGGTGTTATTGAGAAACCAAGTCACTTTAATAAGAGAACCACTACCCATATTTGAGGTGTAAGAATAATTTCTGTGATGATTAGTTGTCAAATTTTATGTTTTTAGGTAATCATTGGGAAATATACTTAGATGATTCATTTATATAAAAATATAAATGGAGTGTCTATGGATAGCTTCCCATCTGATACTATTATATTTGGTATGAATTATTCAAAAAGTTATTCTTCCATTATATAATAACAAAATATTAATTTCTAATATTAATTTTTTTCAATTAATTTCAAATTACTATAAATTTATAATTCCCTCCATTTATTATCTTTGTAATGCCCCGACCTAATAATTCAGGAGTCAGTGTAATTTTTGATTAGATTTGCATGATTCCAAGGAATGAAATTCAGATTGACCGATCATTATATCAGTTTTGTAAATCCATATTATACACATGATACACATAATACATTGAAAAGAAATAAATAAAACTATAAGTAAAAGACCAGCATCTTTTAAACTCATTCTGGGGATTATTATCCATAACCTTGGTAAGAAACATAATAAGGGGGATATAAAATAATCAGTGAGCATATGTAAAAAGAATGTAATAATGAATCAATGAGAATTAATAAACATGGAAAGGTATGTGGCTGATAACATATGACATTAAATTAACTAGATAAGGAAATATTAATATATCAAGGTAAATAACTAAAACACAAAACATTTAACCAATAAACTAGGAATTACATTCATCCATAGATATTTCAAATAAATAATTTCATTGATCATAATAATAAATTATCTTTCAGTAATTGAACTTCTTAGTTAATGGAATTCATGTTTCCCAGATATATGATACATTTACCATTATGTACAAATTTA
Source organism: Viscum album (assembly GCA_963277665.1). NCBI lineage: Eukaryota > Viridiplantae > Streptophyta > Magnoliopsida > Santalales > Viscaceae > Viscum > Viscum album. The sequence goes on from OY728142.1 coordinate 1,461,794,059, forward strand.
AAATATTCTGATTTAGAAAACTGATTCATCTCATCAAAATATTAATGTATTGAGGGGATTTAATTAACTGGTCCCCAACCCATATGGTCTTCTTTAAATGGTGCACATCACGTGTATTCCATTTGCAAACCATTTATCATATAAAATTAATCAATTGAATTAAATATAAATTAGAATCATCAAAATATATCTGAATTGAATATAAGATACATAGTTATAAATAATTCATCATTGGAGTATAATTGAAAATAATGGTTTTTTGTGTTTATTAATGCAAATACCATTGAATGATTATTATAAAATTCTTTATGAAAATAACCATTAAACATCATAAAGTGTCTCATGCAACTTTGAAACATTTGAATCAGAAGACCCGTGAATTAAATAAAATCAACCGAAAAAACTTATTTCTATTATGATAAAATAAATCATTATATAATGTTTATAAATGGGTAGTAGATACACCACACAATGAAGTATGTGGGGAATAATGTCATATTCCCCACAAAATGAAAATTTAGACAAGAATCCATTACATCGAGTTTCATTTTCAGTGATCATTAATAAAAATTATATATAATTGTTTTAAGAGTGTATATAACTTCTTATGTTACCATATTAATATTTATTTTCTAATAAACGATAATATCATAATATATTGTCACATTTTGTTTTAAATATATTCACCATTTTCAATATTTGAGGTGTCAATTACTCAGTTTCTCCAGTGAGATTTGACATTTTATTTGTTAGGCCAATTACATACATCATGATTTCATCATCTAAACAAGTAAACCAAATATTTAATTATCTTATATATTCAGTACATATATATTTATAATAATCAATAATATTTTTATATAAGAATTGAAAATTGTCTTTCATAGATAATATAGGTCGTACGTATGCATGAATATTGTTTTCATTTATTTTTACTATTAAAATGAATAAATAAATGAAACATATGTATATTATAACTCCATAATAATATTAATTTATTTTATGTAACAAATATTTCTTAAAATAATCCTTAATACATTCCATGTATAACGTGAATGAATCTTATCACTTTGAGGATGTGGTGGTCCACCCTTCCAGAAATGATATTAACATATTTACATAAAATCAAAATTATAAATTTTTGTGTTGTAAATGAATTAATGACATATAAATACACAACAAATATCATATATCTTTTATATAAAAAAATTTCTATCTAAATTTATACAATGGTAGGTGGTAAGTGAAAAATGGACAACATCTCTCTGTTCGGTGGTAGTTTTTCGTACACAAGAATGGTAAGTTAATTAACCCTTAGATGGAAGTGTGTGTAAGTGAAGGAATAAAATGTTTCATAAAAACATCCAAGTATTTTTATGATATATTTTTTGTTATATACAAATTGAAAAATAAGAGTTTAGTTGGTGGAGAATGGAAATAAAACTAATGTGCTTGAGGAAATATTTTACCGCTTCTATTTGTAAATCCATTTGGTTTTCACAAAGGTTCTTACATGATTCGATTTTTGTGAAAATAGAGGATTATAGGATTAGGGGAGGGATTTTTAGGTGCTATTTAGGAGGATAATTTTTGTTCCAATGTGGTCTGACATGTGTGAGGATGTGGGAGGAGAGGAGGACTTTCTATGTTAGAGGAGGAGTGACACTCTTGTAAATTTTGGAAATAAAAATTCCACCCATATTTTATTCATTGAATGTGGATCCAATAATGTTAAAAATGTTATCCAATTGTGAATATAGTCAATATACATCCACCCAATGGCCTTTTTATATGTTTCTATGTCATTTAGATATTATGTTTAAGTTTTAGTCCTTTCTTAAGAATAATTTCACCTTAATCATTGTAATTAACTTTTATCACATTCAAATAAAATTAAAAAAATACAGTAGACCATATTGTAATTTATAAAGTATTCTGATTAAAAATATGGAATCCATTTTACCAAATTCCAATCACTAAGGTGGAAATAAGTAATTAAAATATAATCCCACAAATGAGACGACAATGTGGGAATTTAAAGTAAAAATTTTCAAATGTTTTATTTGATTTGATATTCGATTTCAAATGGAAATGTATTATAATGAATTTAATTGATTTAATTCATAAATAATTTATCTAATTGAACATGAAAACCAGTTTAAAATATAATATAGACATATATTTAAAATTTGTTTGAATTAAAATTAATTATTGTTCAGTAATTATTAGAAAATGAAACATGAGGTAAAAATAAAAAAATCAACCAAACCTAATTTTAATCTTCCACCTTCAAATATGATGTTTATTTTGACATTAAATATATATAAAATTTCCTAAATTTATTTTTTAAATATTTTCTCTATTAAGAGGTTCTAAAAGTGATTTAATAAAAATATAGTATGTTATGAGTAAATTTGTGTTAATTTATATCCTATGTCTATAAAATGTATTTGATGAATATAAAAAATACATGATTATGAATCTAATATATTTATACCATAAATAAAATTCACAAATTTTAATTAATTTATTTAATTAGGATAACAATATCTTGTGACAATAAAAAATAGTATTTTAATTTATATTAGATTATTTCGTATTTATTTCTCATTAATTTGTAATCAATGAGTTATTTTTATATTTTTGTAAACCATATATTTTAAAATTTAATAAACCCTTTTCATAAATAATAATTTTTCACCTAGGAAATATATTATTATATTAAATAATGAAATTTTAATAATATATATATTGTTTTGTAACACATGGTCTTCTATGTAATTCAAGCCATTAAAGAAACTTATTTTTCTGTGTGACACACGATAACTCGATATCATGTTCGTTTCATGATATATTATAGATATAATTTATTTCAAATATTTAATAACATTGAATGTATCAAGGTATTATATTCCTTTACGTGCAAGGTGAAGCTTGTGATATAAGTTATTAAAAAAATGTTCATACATTTCAATTTTTTGGTGTTAAGTTCTCACCAACATATTAAAATTACATCCTCGCAATTTAAAAAATTTGTCAGTACTCGAGGGATTATTTTTAAAAAATTTACTATAATTGAAAAGGTGAAATCATAAATAGGTAGAATATAATATCTTCATAATAAGAAAGAATGTATGGTACAACTGTCATGTAAAAAGTCTTCCTAGTAGGAGAACATGGGTGGGAAATGGAGAATGGAACAAAAGAAAAATCCAACAATCCTTTTATGATACAGAGTGCTAGAGAACATGTTCTAATGAATCCTGTTGAGAAAAAAACATATACCATAGGTTTGAATAAAAGTTACCAATATCATAAAAATGAAGATAATATGATAACTTTTTTCAAAGTGCCATTTTTCCCTAGAGTTGACAAATTATTTCACACTCGAAGAATATAAGGAAATATAAATTTCTATGAACACAATATTTTCCATTTATTATTCCTTAAACTATTCCCACTTCATCTATTAGTAAAAGTTATAGCATATGGTTATTTAATACAGTAGTATCTAAAACCTCATCAAAATATCATATTAAACCATTTATAAATTGATAACATTTACAAAATACTATAACCCAACACATTGGAAGGAAGGTCAACAAATTTCAAAATTGAATATATCATTAGCCTTTAATCAATATAAAGTATCTCTCTAATCAATACACACTAAATATATGAACATATTCATTTATTTGTTATCTTAAAATATGTTAATAAATTTAATTACCATAATACCTTATTGGGAACACACAATCATACTTACTCCTTAAGTAACACATGTTATTGAATATATAACTAGAAAATTGGGCTATAGCCACAGACCTATAGCCAAGGATTTCCGTAACCATGGATCTATGTATTCATAATAAGTCTATAGACATAGTTCTATATAAAACTACTGCTTTAGAGTATATTTTTGAATGATATAGCCACGATTTGGTGAAAACATGGCTATAATGTTTTTATAGGTATAGCCATTGTTCCACAAAACCATGGATACAAAGAGGTTTTTTGAGGTCTATAGCCATTGTTTTTGTAAAACCATGACTATAGATTATTTAACTGATGGTTATTTCCATAGTTTGTGTAACATTATGGATATACAGTCTTTTTTAGTGGTTTATAGGCACAATTTAGTTAAATTTGTGGCTATAGGGTCTTTTTTTGAATCATATAAGCAACAGTTTCTATAAAATAGTATCTCTAGAAATTTTTTCGAGGGATATAGTTATAGTATTCCTAAAAAATGTCCATAGAGTATTTTTTTCTTTTTTTCCCAGTTTCTCAAATATGTGGCTATTGGTATACCTCCCTGACGTTGGAAAAAAATAACATATGAAAAAAGTTTGGGAAGGTATACATCCATTGTTTACAAGATATATCCAGGGATTTTAATAGTATATATATGAATATTTATTCTTGAAGTTGAATGTTGTGTAGTGGTTATGCGGCTAGTGCATGTACCTGAGGTACAAATATCGAATCCAACTTGGGACATATTTTTTCTTGTTATATACTTGGTTTAAATGGGATATAGCCTTGGTTGTCAGCTGTAGAAAATTCTCTATTGCAATGGTGACTAGCCATGGCTATTTCCTAAATTCCGTAACGGAAAACTATGAGAAAATTTTCCACAATGTGGAAAATCATGGAAATAGCTATGTTTTTATAGCGGATAGTCATTCCAATAGCCTAGAGAACAATTGCAGTATATTTTAGTTATACACACGCCAATATATTCCATGGCCATCTAGAACTATTGATATAGCTTACAACCACAATTTTTTGACCCCAATAAAAAATGTTTGGGTTGTGGATATAGTTAAAATTTCTACTTGTGATATATTCCATTAATCCTAAATTATTCTATACTTTTTCTATAATAGGAAAAAAATATTAATAAATCATTAATATGTTCTAAGGTAGTCATCACTTATCTGATTTAACATTATCAAAAAAATCATTTATCTCTGAAAACATCATTATCTAAACATTAGGACCCTCAAACATGTGTTTTAAAAAATGTTTAATTTTCTACTAAATAACTTTTACTTTTACCATTCAACATATGATTTAAAATATATAATGAAAAACCAATGTAGTAAAATATTTATATATTTAATAATTAATATGTTAAGAATTTCATTAATGAAAGACTTTTACAAAACATTTCTTATATCCATATATAGGAGTAAATTAATCATTCCAATTTGGTTGTGTTAATAACATATTCTTGACCTTGATCCCTTATCATATTTGGATGTATATTTCCCAAAATATTAGCGCTTTAATTTACATAGTTTCCATCTTCTTGGTATTGTAACACTGAATAGAATCATTTTCCTTCTTCCTATTTCATAATTTTTCACGGTAACATTTTTCTCTACACCTATTACAAACCCCCAATCATTTTAATCATTTACATGGGATATTATTTCCCCAGTTATCACATGATGGGATATCATTCTTTTCCTTATTCCATTTATCTATTATTTAATATTTATTTTTCTTCTTCTCTTACTTCCCTTCTAATCAATATTTCTTGGATAACTCTTTCCCTCACAATATATAACATAACACTACTTCATCATTAGAATAAATGTTTTGAGATAACAGTGCTATTTAGAAAAAAACTTATGTCTTTTAAAAAAATGATCAATATTGTACTTAGTTTTTCATTTGAAATATATAGTATACGTTATTAATCGGGTAAATGAAGAATCATACTCTACCAAACATTGGTCCACTTTTTTCTATAAACATGGAAAATATCTAAAAGTCGTTGTTTTTTTATTATGAGGGATGTATTTATCAAATAATTTCTCCTTAAATGTTATACATTGAATGAGTTCTATTTTATCTTCCTTCTAGGTATTCTGAATCAAGGACCACCATTTATGAGCATCTCTATTTAGACAATAAACTTTTATAGTAACCTTTTTATTTTCACCACATCTCAATGAAATGAATATCTTCTACGAAGAATTAATCCATATCTCTCACACAATTAGGCAAGTAGTTCCACAAAATTATGTGTCCTCTATCACATAATGTGATCCATATTTTAAAAAACATGTCATGGAACAATTTTCTCCATCCTAGAAACGATGTGTGTTATAACCTTATTAAACATCATAATATTTCCCCAACTATCTTAGTTCCAATACCAACTATATTAGAATCATCATAAGGTGGATCTAAAAATATTTCATTAGCATTGATTTGATTCTTTCGTGAAGCTGTAATTTCAAAAACAATGGTCTTCACTGTATTAGATTATAACATTATGCATCAAAATGTATAATACTAAAACAATAGAAACACAATTCATAAATTGGAAATGTTTTCCATAAGGAATCTCATAATAAAATAAATGGTTTATTTGGGGATATCATAACTTTCCCAAATTTCATAATAGTTTCAAATTGAAATGTAAATTATCCTTACCACATCCCCATGGATTTTCAAACTGGTGCGTTTTTATGTATTAAGTATCACCAAGTCAAGCCCAGCACACCTTGTTGTAGTTGTTACTTTTAGGTACATCTGTTATAAAACTACGCCCATTTGTAGTATCTAGATAGGGTTTTATTTTTAGGAACAACAACAAAATACAACCCTTAGAAAAAGTATAGTATGATCTTTTATAAATATCATTAAAGTATATCCTAGGTTTATGATCCCTAATCAATTTTTTCAAAATATAATTTCCATATTTTCTGCTAAACAGCCTCTCATTGAAACATTACTACCCCAGAACCTGAATCCTAGAGTCTATGTATTACTTTATTATATTTTCATCATTGCAAGTAATCATATTATGAAGGACAGACTAGTTTACTGGTTTTGGAAACCTATATTACATAAATGATAACTATAATACATTATAAAATAATATAAATTGAAACAGAAGTAAAATCTCAGAATCCATGAAACACATTTAAATTATTATTCTTCATAACTTGGGAAAAGGAGACATTGTAAGGGTGATCTCAATTGGTGAGTAAGGGTATGTAAAGAAGAAGAAATAATGACTCAGTGAGAATAAATCACCATGTCAAGGAAAATAAATGATAACAAATTCCTATAAAATAACTTGATAAAGAAATATCAATATGTAAAGTTATGTATCTGAAAAATTACATTTAATTTATAAACTGAGAATTAAATGAAAATATAAATATATAGGCATAATAATATCATTGATATTAACAATAATAAATGAATAATCAATAAATTCAATACTTAATAACTAGATTTCATATCTCTCAGGGACGTTTTAATATCACCATCAATAGATAGGTTAAAAAATATAATTTCGAAAAATAATTCATCTCATAATACTATATATACTACAATGGGATAGAATTAATATGTCCCCAACCCATGGGTAATTTTTTATGTAGTCTCTAAACCATGTATTTCATGTCTAAATCATTCCCTATATATCTAATAATGGATTAAATTTAAAAAAATATATCTTATCAAAATGTTATAACTTTTAATAGAAGATAAATATTTATCGATAATTCCTTAGTGGATGATTAGTGACAATAAGGTTTGTTTACACTGAGGAATTTAAATACCTAAGAATTAGTATTAAAATATTTTTCAGGAAAATAAACATTATTTATTCCAAATTGTCCCATACAATTTTTAAACATTTTAATCATAAGACCCATTGAATGAAATGATATTAAATTAAACATTATATACCATGAATATTTTATAATTCAGTTTTATATATATTTATATATGATTAATAGATACATAACACATAAAAGTAAGTTATAAATAAGGGTTTATGACACACAAAATGAAAAGAGATGGAAGAAACCCTTAAATTGGGTTTTAATTTTGGTTAATTGTTAGTTAACCTAGTGTATAATGGTTTTAGTAGTGTTAATAACTAATTTTATAACCATATTAAAATTTCTTTTATGATATATAATCATTTTATAAAATAACATAATCTGTTTGTTATCATTTTTTCATTATTTTCACTATTTTTGGTGTTAATCTCCATGTTTCTGGAGTATGGTTTGAATTGTTATTTATTTTTCATGTTACATAAATCTTGATTTAATAATATCTATATTGAAAACTGTGATTTAATTATAATATAAATTCAGTACATATGTATCTATAATAATCCATAAAATTTGGAAATAAGAAATGAAATTCACCAATCCTGGAGACCATAGGCCGTATGTATGTTTGAACACTACATTCATTTATCTTTCATATTTAGAAGATTTATAATAAAATTATAGATATTTATATTATAACTCTTGAATAAAATTAATTTCATATATTTAAAATATTTTTTGTTAAAATAATCCTTAATATGTTCCATGTATAGTGTGAATAGATCACATCGATTTTAGGTGGCAGTAGTCTACACTTCCACCAATGATGTTGTCATATTTAAAAAATGAAACAATAAAGCTAAGTGTTATAAAATGATAAAATAATAATAAATTCATAATATATATAATATATAAATAGATTGTAAATCATAATGTCCCCCATGAAAGAAAGTAAAGAAAAAATGAATAACTTCGCTTCATGATGTGACAGTTCATTGTACACAAGAATGGTAAGTTCATTACCCATTAAATGGATGTGTGCATAAGTGAATGTTTGACCCTAAACATAAAAAATCCATTTATATTGTGTATTTATTTGTTACAATATAATGGAATAATTTGAATTGAGGTGGTGGCTAATATAAATAAAACTAAAGAGTATAAGGAATGTTGTTTCCCCATCCTTGGGAAACGTTTTTTGGAATCTCCAAAGGTCTTCCAGGGATGGATTTCATCCCAAGGGGTTGATTTTAGGATTAGGTGAGTGATTTTTAGGAGATATTTGGGAGGATCCTGTTTTAGGAAATTTTGCTTCATATTTATGATGAAGTGGAGGAAGAGGAGGCCATTTTATAGTGGGGGATTATTGACACTCATGTAATTTTTTGAAAAACAAAATTACACCCATGTTTTTTCCATTTAATGTGGATAAAATTATAGTAAAAATTTGATAAAATGGAGGGTAGGGTCGACATATGGATATCCGACGGATCATGGAAATGTTTTTAGGTCATTTGGTCCTTATGTTTATGGTGTTATTCTTTTCTATGCTTAATCTCACCTTTATTATTGTAATTAATTTTAATATTTTTCACTAATCAATATGGTACAAAAATTGATGAATAAATTATAAATTATAAATTATGATGATTCCAAATATTTAAACCATTTTAAAAAATTAAAATCATAGAAGTGGAAGAATCTAATATAAATTTAATCTTATAGAAGAGATGTTAATGCATATTTTTAATGTAAAAATGTTCAAAAGTTATCTATTTTTCATATTATATTATATAGTGAAATTGATTCCAAATACATAAATTGTATTAATTGATACAAAAATATATGATTAATAATAAGTAAAATGATTAAATGTAATTTCTACTCATATAAAAAAGTGAATTGAAATTTATTACATGTAACTATTTATTAGAAATTGAATCCTCAAATTAAACTGTGAAAAATTCACCATATACTAATTTATATGTTCATATTTAAAATATGATGTTTATTATTGTATATAAAATATATTAAAGTTAAAATATTTATATTTAAAATTGTTTCTCTATTAAGAAAGGTTAAAGTGCCTTAATAAAAATATAGTATTTTATTGTATAAATGGGGTTTTATCTTATTCTATTAATATTAATGGGGTGAATATAAAAATAATTTATTGGAAATAATATATATATATATATATATCATTAATATCAATCAAAATTTTTAATTAATAAAATTTATAAATATAAAATAGCATTGTGACCATAAAAATAAAAATATTTCCATTTATATTCAATTTTTTTGTAGTTATTTATAATTAATTTTTAATCAATGAATATCGATTTATATTTGTATAGACCATCGATTTGTAAAATTTAGGTAATCCATTTAATAAATACTAATATAATGTTTATGTTATATATTATTATGTTAAATAATAATATTTTAATACTATATTGTTTTCTTGTTAATCCCGATATTTCATAGAATGCATGTAATTTAAGAAGCTCATTATTGTGTATGACACACACTAACTAATTATCATGTTCATTTTCATATATATTACTTATTTATTTTAATTAAAATAATAAATATATTATAAAGTCTGAGGGTATTATATTTTCTTCTACACATGGGTATGCATGTGATATGTGCTATCAATTATAATGTTCTTACTTAATAATTTTTTGGTGTTACAACATTAATAAAACAAATTAATGATTTGATAGTTTTAATGATGTCTATAACCTCATCTAAAGAAATATCGTTGGACACCTCTTTTATATATTTTATTGTTTAAATTATTTGTTTCGGTAACAAGAATTAATCCCATCAATTATAGTGAATCCTAAACTAGATATCTATTATATAAATTGTAGGGAATCCTTGAAAATTTCATCATGTTAGAAATATTCATTGTATCCCATATCACATTTCATAATTTCATGTTTTTTAGGTCATTTTATTTCATAGGAATCATGACACAAGTGAGCATGTAATTAATAGGATTAGGTTATATTATAATGATTTTGTAGTAAATACCAGAATCGAAATAATATATTAATCAAGAGACCTCTATTTTAGATTCTTGAAATAATGATACAATAGGACACAATTTCTTATAAAATTTCCTCAAACACATGAATGAATATTTAACAAAAAAATGTAAAGGCTTATAAGGATGAATAATTATTTATGAATTACCTCAACCCACATAAACATTTTTTTATGATGGTCCTCAAATAGCAAACTAATATTTAACTAAAAAACTATGGTATTGTAAAATCCTATGTTTTAAAATTAAACACTATGTTTGATAGCATACATTGTAACATCCCAAGTAAGTAATGAATAATAGATATTTTTATCTATTTCTATTAATGAATTTGATAGTGTTTTAGAGGCTTAAAATGAAAATTAATCCAATCTTAAGCATGGAATACACTAATATTTTTTAAAAGATTGTTTTACTGCATTTTGATGGAAAACCATTTTTTAAATCTATCTTTTGACAATTTTATAGTCTATATTTGTCAAAATAATCGTATTCTTTATAATTGGGACATAAAAATTTAATTTGTCTGAATTTTTGGTATTTTTCTGACAATTTTAATTTTTTAATGAATAATGAAAAATACTGCATTTCACATCAAAACAGATTTTTAATCTACATTATTTATATGGTTAGATAATATTTTGAATTGGTTTTAAAGTTAAATTAGAATATATTTTTACCATTTAATCCAATGGTTTTCATTAAGATTAATTTCACTTTGGAATTGGGCACAAACTAATGCCAAACTTTTCATAGATATTGTTTCAAAAAACCCGCTATTTTTTTGGACAATGGAAATTATTTTTAAATCAATTATTGAAATTTATGTGATTGGAATTTGGTAAAATGGATTACATATTTGGAATCATAAGGTCCAAATTATGTAATCAAGACTCTTTTGTTTTTGGGCATTATGAATAGTAACGACGGTAATTATCTTTAATTATATTGATTAATGAGTAATCGGGTAGTTAAGGATAATAAAATGATAACATAATAATACAAAAAGACAACAACATGTGTCCTAAGGCTACTAGTTGTCTCATGGGAAACCATGGGATGCCTTGTTCCATTCTTGGGGGCCCCATGGAATCACTTTTGTGGAAAGTGACTTGTTATCTTTTTATTTGTTTTAAAGAAAGTAAATATAACAAGAATCTATCACCTGATTAAAACATTTTTTATTTTGTCTACATAAATGACATTTTAGACTATACATATTCATTGGAAACCTAAAAATATTTACTACATCATAGTATTTGTTTCATAATTTTTAGACTTCAAATAAATTAAATTATTTTTGACATCATGATGATGCAGCGATTACCTCATTAATAAAGGATTTAAATAAAATGATATAATAATGTAAAATATATGACCTACACGTTTCAAAAACCTATTGGATGGGTGTATTTGGTACCCTTATCACCTTACCCTAGAATTATATCAATTTGGGACCTTTTGAATCTGAAAATCATTTTTAAATAAACATTTCTTTACTATCCAAGAGTGTCCCTCCTCTCCTCTTATAAAAGGCCCCCACCTCTACCTCCTTACCCACACTCCCAAAGCCTTTGTCTCGGCCAAAACCTGCCCATTTTGTCTCTACACTTCCCTCTCTTACTCCTTGAAGCCTCACTTGGGCATAAGTCTCCCCAAGGAAGCCTTTGAGCTCAAACCAAAGGGAGTTTCCCAATTTTAAGGTAATGTCTTCACTTGAGTCCATTTGTTTTATTTTGCTTCTCCAAACCCCTAAACTCTTTTTATTCATTTCTATTGGAACAAATCCAGTAACTTCATTATACTAGGATTTTTTTATAAGAAGTATTAGAGCTACACTTACACACACCAACATCTAATGGTTAATGAACATACTATTTCCATGGATGGTGAATTTATGCCTCCCGAAACGATGATTGGTCAACATTCTTTTAACACCTTCAAAGGTGGACATTGAGATGTCACTATATTTATATATGATATATAATATGTTTATGTTTTCCTTAAGATTCTGTATTTTTCATTTTGGGAATACCATTATGGTTTCTATTATGGGTAAACGTGATATCTTCATTTAGGGAAGTGCGGACTACCACCCCCTCATAGTGAATTGATTCGTTAGATACCATATGTGGGGCGCATAAAGGATGAAACTATGATATTATATATAATATTATAAAGGAATTATAATATACCTTTATATCATTATGATTCCATTCTATAAAATACGAAATATAAATGAAAGTAGCGTTAATGCGTACGTACGACTTACCATCTCCATGAACGGTGCATTTAATTTCTTACCTCTAAATGATTATGTAATATTATAAATTCATGTATATACTGAATATATATGATATATAAATCATGATTATAATTCTGGATATAATGGATACATGAACAACTTGTAATTATAAAGGGTTTATTTTTGACTCAAGTACCAATGATCGTTAAAACGACCGTTATTAACTTAAATAATTACATAATGTTCATGACATGGAAATAAGTGATATAAAAGGAATAATGAACTTGAAAAAAGTTCTTAAGCAAGTAGAAATTAACTCATGTTTATTATTCAGGACATTAAAGAATGATCGAGTCAAGTCGGACCCGATGTATGGGACTTCGTCTCAATCTTCTTTCATTGAAGCATATTTTTTTTATACAAAACATTATTTTATACGGTGTATAAAACCCTTTGAATTTTACGTTTATTCAAAAGGAATATTTTTTATATGAAGCGTTTACTAAATGTGAAAAGGGAATGTTTTTGTTGTACGTATGCGGCGACAACGACTTCTCCGCCGCCGTGACCATTATTTGAGTTTCAGCTTCCTCTACAAGCCATACCTTTTTTTAAAAGAAAAATAAATACAATGTTTTACTTTTCTTTTATTTTGGTATTGAAAATGGTTTTCATAATGTTTTTATATCAATTTGTTGTATTGATATCTTGTGATTGAAAGGTGGAAATGTTATGTTTCCTTTATGCATGTTTTATGTGATACGATTATATTGAGGTTCTTGGGCATTATTATGAAGACGGGTGGTTCCATGATAAACTAAGGGCGGGTGAGCCCGATATAGCTCTCCAATGCATTGGGTAACTCGAAGGAGTGAAACGTTAAGGTTTCTCCGAAGAGAATTAGGGAATATACTGTGATAGAGATTCCAAACGTAAACAAGAGGGTTACTCCCTACGTAAGAATGTTATGAATGCCTCAAGTTACCTTTATGTCTTATGATTTCTATGATTTATTCATTATTTGATGAGGTATGTTAAAGTGCTTATGTTTTATGGGTAAAGTATTATTTCATTCTTATGTATATATGTACCCATGTTTCCATTCCATATTTTCATATCCTTTACTGAGATTTTTATGCTCATCCCAAGTTTTTTTTAAATGTTTTTCACAGGTCAAGGGAAAGGTACATTATATGATGAAAGTGTCAAGGAAGTGTCAAGAAAGAATCCATGTTTTATTTTAAATATGTTTCCATTGATGGGAAAGAAGAATACTATCTTTATGTAACCACTTTGTTTATATGTGGAATGTAATGCAAGTTTTATGATCTAATTATCTAAAACTCTAAACCCGAAAAGATCCTCAATGTGTAATCTTGTAATAACTCAAGATTAAGTAAGGTTTAAGGTTGGGGCCTTATAGTTGGTATCATAGGTCGGTTTAATAACTTTAGGAGTTAGAATTATTTTAAATGATTATCTAAAAATATTTTTTTTATTGTCAAATTGAACTGATATAGTATTTGAAAATTACCATGTTGCTTCATCTAAGACATGTTTGTTCAGAATGGTTTTCCACAGAGGAAATAGGGAAGTAGTGCTAGGAAGGCATGAAGAAGGAAATAACCTTCCGAATTAGCATCCTGAGGTTGTCAGAATTAGAACTAAACAGTTTGTTGTAGTAATGGCGCAGTTGACTCAAGCGATATATGGTGGTGGTATCCATGCACGAGATTAGCCAGATAAACCACAGAGGAACATGTCAGTGGTGGATCATATCATGAGGCAACATCCCCCATCATTCAGAGGATCATCTGACCCTGTGCTAGCTGAAGGGTGGATTAAATCACTGGAGACGATTTTCGAGGTCATGGAGTGTTCACACAATCAGAAGTTTAGTCTTTCCATTTACCGTTTGGAGGGTGAAGTAGATCAGTGGTGGTTGATGGTTAAAAATATCAGGGATGCTGATGAGATTGATGCTCTCGACTGGGATGAATTCAAAGGTAGGTTTCTTGAAAATCATTTTCCAAAGGCTGTTTGACTTAGGATGGAAAAACAATTCTTGGAATTGAGGCAAGAGGAAGACTCAGTGGCTACCTATGAAGAAAGGTTCACTTGATTGGCAAGGTATGCTTCAAATTTTATCCGAGACCTTGATAGTAAAATCAATCGTTTTTACTCAGGATTAAATCCAAAATATCGAAGGGAATTAGATTCTAGTGATTTTAAAAGTTATGAAATGCTTGTTCGATGTGCTGAGAAGGTGGAAATGGTGTTTTCCGATGATCAAGTGTTCTATAACAACCAGCAGAAGAAGAGACCCTGGTGTCAGGAGAAAGGGAAGAATTCTTCAAAAAAGTCTGATGGTAAGAAATCTAAGATTCCAGTTTGTGATAAATTTGGAAAAATGCATGCTGGGGAATGTCTTCAAAATTATGGAAAGTGCTACCGATGTGGTAAGATGGTACATAAGGCTCATGATTGCACTAAAAAAGATCAAGGTGAAGGTAATACCAAATTTGATTTACAGTTAGTGAAATGTTTTAAGTGCAATCAGATGGGTCACTATGCAAATGAGTGTCTGACAAAGAGCTTGAGTGATGGTAAGTAGTTAGACTACAAGCAGAAAGAGGTGGTGAAATCCTTTAAAACTACTTCAGCAGATGTCGGGCCATCAAATGAAGTTGTATCAGGTACTTTGTTTGTTTTTTCAGATTATGCCAGTGTGTCGTTTGATTCGGGGTCCACACATTCTTTCATCTCAGAAACCTTTTCTAGTAAAATGGGAATTCCCTCTCAAGAAATGACTCCTGAACATTTGGTAAAAATACCTGGGGGAAATGTTGAGGCAAAAAGAATTTATAAGAATCTTCCTATCCTTATCTGTGGAAAGAACCTACTTTAAAACATTATTGTTCTAGCTCTAGTAGAGTTTGATGTTATCCTGGGTATGGATTGGCTCTCTATTTACCATTCTAAGATTGACTGTAGAGCTAAAAAAATTTCTATCCAGAAAAACTTATAGTTTGTGTACAAGAACGAACCCTTACTATTGATAACTTATCAAGAGGCCAAGAAACTTGTAAAATATGGAAATGAATGTTACCTTGCACACATCATTGAAAATAAAGGAACTGTTCAGATTAATGATGTGCCAGTGGTAAATGAGTATCCTGAAGTTTTTCCTATTGAGTTTCTTGGAATAATACCAGATCGGGAAATTGAGTTTACCGTTGACTTAGTTCCTGATGCTAAGCCAATTACAAAACCCCCTTATCGAATGGCTCAAATTGGACTTTTAGAGTTGAAGGAGCAATTGCAAGACTAATTTGATAATGGTTTCATTCGACCTAGCACATCACCATGAGGTGCTCCTGTTTTATTTGTTAAAAAGAAATATGGTTCAATAAGACTTCGCATTGATTATAGAGCCTTGAATAACATCACTGTTAAGAACAAATATACTTTGCCTCATATCGATGATTTGTTTGATCAGCTCCAGAGAGCTCAGTATTTTTCAAAGATTGACTTGAGATCGGGGTACCATCAGCTGAAGTTAAAGGAAGCAGTTATTCCGAAGACCGCGTTCCGTAAAATATATGGCCATTATGAATTTTTAGTAATGCCTTTTGGTCTAACCAATGAACCTGCTGTATTCATGGACTTAATAAATAGAATTTTCAATGAGTTCTTGGATAAGTTTTTGGTGGTTTTCATTAATGATATTTTGGTGTTTTCTAAAAGTAAAGAGGAGCATGAAAGACAATTAAGGGTTATCTTGCAAACCTTAAAAGAAAAGAAACTGTATGGAAAATTCCTCATGTGTGAGTTTTGGTTGCAACAAATTTCTTTCCTTGGTCACATTTTTTCTAAATATGGGATAACTGTTGATCCTGCAAAAACAAAAGTTGTGGAAGACCGGACAAGACCCACAAATGTAACTGAGATTCTTAGCTTCCTTGGTTTGGTAGGCTATTACCGAAGGTTTGTTAGAAATTTTTCATGGTTATCTAGTCCATTGACTAAGCTAACTCGGAAGGGTGTTAAGATTATCTGGACAAAAGAATGTGATGATTGTTTTCAGGAATTGAAAAGAATATTGGTGAATGCTCCAGTTTTGCCACAACCTTCCAGGAATGGTGAGTTTGTTATATACAGTGATGCTTCATTGAAAGGACATGGATGCGTCTTGTGCAGAATGATCAGGTAATTGCTTATTCTTCACGACAGTTGAAAACTCATGAGGTAAATTACCCTACACATGATTTGGAATTAGCTTCTGTTGTTTTCTATTTAAAAATTTGGAGGCATCATTTGTATGGAGTAAAGTGTGAAATATATACTGATCACAAAAGTTTAATGTATATATTCACTCAGAAAGAGTTAAACATGAGATAGAGGAGATGGCTGGAATTAATCAAGGATTATGATTGTACAATTCATTACCATCTGGGAAAAGCAAATAAAGTGGCTGATGCTTTGAGTCGAAAAAGTAATGCTTCATTAGCAAAGTTTCATTTGGAACGTGATCCTTTTGTTAAGGATTTGATGAAATTTGGAATAGAAGTTTTTGGTGCAGGATGTTCTTCTGTTTTGTTTCAGGTATTAGTGAAATCATCACTATCAGATAGAATCAAGCAAGTACAAAAGCAAGACAGTGAGTTGCAGAAAAAGGTAGAGCTGGTGCAGAAAGGTAAGTTTCCTGAATTCAACATTGATAATGATTGAGTTTTGAGATTTGGGAAGAGATTGTGTGTGCCTTGTGATTCACAGTTGAAGAGAGAGTTGTTATGTGAAGCTCATAGTTCCCTGTTTCCAGTTCATCCTGGAAGTACTAAGATGTACAGAGATCTGTGGGAGTATTACTGGTGGGATGGAATGAAAAGAGATATTGCTGATTTTACTGTGAAGTGTTTGACTTGTCAGCAGGTTAAAGCAGAGCGGAAGTTGCCGAAAGGGATGCTTCAGCCTTTACCAATGCCAAAGTGGAAATGGGAGAATATATCCATGGACTTTGTTGTGGGATTACTGATGACATCTCGAGGTAATAATGCAATCTAGGTTATTGTTGATCGCTTGACTAAATTTGCTCATTTCCTTACTATACGAGATACATTCTCTCTAGATAAACTTTCCCGTTTGTATCTTAAAGAGACAGTCAGGTGACATAGATTTCCTCTTTCCATTGTATCTGATCGTGATCCCAGGCTCACTTCTAACTTTTGTAAAGGCCTTCAGAAGTCGTTGGTTACTGAATTAAATTTTAGTACAACATTTCATCCTCAATCAGATGGGCAGTCAGAACGAACAATTCAGACCTTGGAGGATATGATATGAGCTTGTTTGATGGATTATCAGTGAAGTTGGGACCAACATCTTTCTTTGGTTTAATTTTCATATAATAACAGTTTTCATTCCTATACACAGATGGCACCATTTCAGGCATTATATGGGAAGCGGTGACAAACTCTGCTTTCTGGGATGAAGTGGGTGAAAGGAAGTTGATGGGACCCGAATTTGTAGAAGAGATGGCAGAAAAAGTTCACCTGATTCAGAAACACATGAGAATAGCTCAGAGTAGGCAGAAGATTTATGCAGACAACAGGAGGAAGGATCTAACTTTTGAGGTAGGTGATCATGTTTTTCTCAAAGTCTCAACATGGAAATGTGTGATGAGATTTGGTATGAAAGGAAAGCTGAGTCCAAGTTTCATTGGACCATATGAAATTATGTAGAGAGTTGGATCAGTTGCATACCAGGTGGCTTTACCTCCGAGATTATCTTAGGTACACAATGTTTTTCACATTTCGATGTTAAGAAAGTATATGCCAGATCCATCTCATGTTTTGAGTCCAGAGGTAGTTCAGCTAGAAGAGAACCTATAATATGAGGAACAACCGGTCTAGATTCTTGACCACAGGGAGCAAGTGTTACGAAATAAGGTGATTAATCAGGTAAAGGGTTTTTGGAAAAACCACATGATGGAAGAGGCAACATGGGAATCTGAAAATGCAATGAGGGATAAGTACCCCCATTTATTCGATAAGTAAATAAATTGCGGGGACACAAGTTTCTAAAGGGGGGAAGGATGTAACATCCCAAGTAGGTAATGATTAATAGATATTTTTATCTATGTCTATTAATGAATTAGATAGTGTTTTAGAGGCTTAAAATGAAAATAAATCCAATCTTAAGCATGGAATACACTAATATTTTTTAAAAGATTGCTTTACTGACTTTTGATGGAAAACCATTATTAAATCTATCTTTTGACAATTTTATAATCTATATTTGTCAAAATAAACTTATCCTTTATAATTGGGACATCAAAATTTACTTTGTGTGAATTTTTGGTATTTTTCTGACAATGTTCATTTTTAATGAATAGTGAAAAATACTGCATTTTACATCAAAACTGTTTTTTAATCTACTTTATTTATATGATTAGATTATCTTTTGAATTGGTTTTAATGATAAATTAGAATATATTTTTACCAATTAATCCAATGGTGGTCATTACGATTAATTTCACTTTGGAATTGGGCATAAACTAATGCCAAACTTTTCATAGATATTGTTTCAAAAAAACACGTTATTTGTTTTGACAACGGGAATTATTTTTAAATCAATTATTGCAATTTCTGTGTTTAGAATTTGGTAAAATAGATTACATATTTGGAATCAGAAGGTCCAAATTATGTAATCAAGACTATTTTTATTTTGGACATTAGGAATAGTAACGACGGTAATTATCTTTAATTATCTTGATTAATGAGTAATCGAGTAGTTAAGGATAATAAAATGATATCATAATATTACAAAAAGACCAAAACACGTGTCCTAAGGCTAGTGGTTATCTCATGGCCGACCATGGGATGCCTTTTGCCAAACATGGGGGCCCCATGGTATCACATTTGTGGAAAGTGACTTGTTATCTTTTTATTTTTTTTAAAGAAAGTAAATATAACAAGAATGTATCACCTGATTAAAACATTTTTTATTTTGTCTAAATAAATGATATTTTAGACTATAAATATTAATTAGAAAACTACAACGATTTCCAACATTATAGTATTTTTTTCATAATTTTTAGACTTTAAATAAATTAAATTTACTTATGACATCATGATGATGCAGCGATTACCTCGTTAATAAAGGATTTAAATAAAATGAAATTATAATGTAAAATATATGATCTAAACATGTCCAAAATCTATTAGATGGGTGGATTTATAACCCTTATCACCTTAGCCTCTACGTATATCAATTTGGGTCCTTTTTAATCCGAAAATCATTTTCAAATAAAGTAACATTTCTTTACTTTCCAAGACTGCCCCTTCTCTCCTCTTATAAAAGGCCCCCACCTCTACCTCCATACCCACACTCCCAAAGCCTTTGGCTCGGCCAAACCCTACCCATTTTGCCTCTCCACTTCCCTCTCTTACTCCCTGAAGACTCACTTTGGGCATAAGTCTTCCCGGGAAAGCATTTGAGCTCAAACCAAAGGGAGTTACCCGATTTTAAGGTAATGTCTTCACTTGAGTCCTTTTGTTTTATTTTGCTTCTCCAACCCCCTAAACTATTTTTATTCATTTCTTTTGTAACAAATAAAGTATATTCAATATACTAGGATGTTTTTATAAGAAGTATTCTAGCTACAATTACACACAACTAATTCTAATGGTTAAATAACACACTGTTTCCGTGGATGGCGAATTTATGCCTCCCAAAACGATGATTGTTCAACATTCTCTTAACACCTTCAAAGGTGGCCATTGAGATGTCATTATATTTATATATGATGTATAATATGTTTATGTTTTTCTTAAGATTCTGTATTTTTTATTTTGGGCATACCTTTATGGTTTCCATTATGGGTAAACGCGATATCTTCATTTAAGGAAGTGCGGACTACCGCCCCCTCAAAGTGATTTGATTCGTTAAATACAATATGTGGGACGTATAAAGGATGGAAATATGATATAATATATAATATTATACTGGAATTATAATATTCCTTTATATAATTATTATTCCATTCTATAAATTATGAAATAGAAATGAAAGTAGCGTTCATGCGTACGTACGGCTTACCGTCTCCATGAACGGTGCATTTCATTTATTAACTCTAAATGATTATGTAATATTATAAATGAATGGATATACTGAATATATATGATATATACATCATTATTATAATTATGGATATAATGGATACATGAACAACTTGTAATTATAAAGGTTTTATTTTTGACTCAAGTACCAATGTTCGTTAAAACGACCGTTATTAACTTAAATAATTACATAGTGTTCATGACATGGAAATAAGTGATATAAAAGGAATAATGAACTTGGAAAAGGTTCCTAAGCTAGTCGAAATTAACTCAAGTTTATTATTCTGGACATTAAAGAACGATCAAGTCAAGTTGGACCCAAGGTATGGGACTTCGTCTCAATCTCATTTCATTGAGGCATATTTTGTTTTATACACAACCTTCTTTTATATGGTGTATAAACCCCTTTGACTTTTACATTTATTCAAAAGGAATCTTTTTTATACGAAGCATTTACTAAATGACAAAAGGGAATGTTTTTGTCGTACGTATGCGGCGACAACGACTTCTCCGCCGCTGTGACCATTATTTGAGTTTCAGCTTCCTCTACAAGCCATACCTTTTTTTAAAAGAAAAATAAATACCATGTTTTACTTTTCCTTTATTTTGGTATTGAAAATGTTTTTCATAATGATTTTATATCAACGTGTTGTATTGATAACTTGTGATTGAAAGGTGGAAATGTTATGTTTCCTTTATGCATGTTTTATGTGATACGATTATGTTGAGGTTCTTGGGCATTATTATGAAGATGGGTGGTTCCGTGATAAAATAAGGGCTGGTGAGCCCGATATAGATCTCCAATGCATTGGGAAACGTGAAGGAGTGAAACGTTATGGTTTCTCCAAAGAGATTTTGGGAATATACTGTGATGGGTATTCCAAACTTAACCAAGAGGGTTACTCCCTACGTAAGAATGTTATGAATGCCTCAAGTTACTATTATGTTATATGATTTCTACTATTTATTCATGATTTGATGAGGTATGTTAAAGTGCTTATGTTTTATGGGTAAAGTATGATTTCATTCTTATGTATATATGTACCCATGTTTCCTTTCCATATTTTTATATCCCTTACTGAGCTTTTTATGCTCATCCCAAGTTTTTTTGAAATGTTTTTCACAGGTCAAGGGAAAGGTACATGATATGATGATAGTGTCAAGGAAGTGTCAAGAAAGAATCCATGTTTTATTTTAAATATGTTTCCATTGATGGGAAAGAAGAATACTATCTTTATGTAACCACTTTGTTTATATGTGGAATGTAATGCACGTTTTATGATCTAATTCTCTAAAACTCTAAACCCGAAAAGATCCTCAATTTGTAATCTTGTAATAACTCATGATTAAGTCAGGTTTAAGGCTGTGGCCTTATATACATGATACACCACTTTTAGCATAAATTAAAAACGTAATATTATTATTTAATAAGATAGTTATCAAATAGCCATTAGAATGGTTGGAATGAAAAGGATTAACTAAATTATAAATATATTGTTTACACATGTTTTTATAATGATTCATTGGACACCAAATTGAACATGAAATTAGATAAAAACCAATTGAATATAAAGGATGTGTTTTTATGAAAAACAAATAAAATGTGAATAATATTGAATATAAAATAAAAAAATCAATATTTATGGATAATATTAATGAAAAATAAATTCAATATAATGTTTAAAACCAATCATATTTATTTTATAGGCCTAATATAATAACCAATTCAATTTTACGCATAAAAGGAGTATTTTTTTAAAAAATCATTTAACCATGTTTTGATGGTGAACCAATTTTTAATCTATTTTTTAAATTTCATAAATTTTATCTAAAAAAATAAACTTATTATTTGGAATTAAAAAATAAAATTTTACTTTGTAATTTTTTTGTTAACTTTATGATAATATTATTTTTTAATGAATCGTGAAAAATAATATATATAAATTCAAAACTACATTATAATCTAATTTATATGTATAGTTATATTATCCATTAACTTGTTTTTAATTTATAATTATATTATATTATTATCATTAAATATGATTTTATACAATATATGTAATTTCACATAGAATAAAGATATAAATGTATGTAAATATTTTAATGATTTTTATTTTTAAAGAAACTTTTTCTCATTTTCATTATGGGGATTTATTTTAAATCAATTTTTACATATTTAATTATTGAAATTTTTAAAAATGGATTCCATATTTGGAATTAGTGGGTCCAAATTTTGTATATAGTTCCCTTAGTTTTTTGACTTTATGAGTAGTTACTTTGGTTAAATAATTACCAAGGTTAATGGAAAATATATAAAATTAGGATAATAAATCATTTGATAATGACAATAAAATATCCCTAACACTATAAAAAACGATTGGATGAATAAAAGTAGACCATTAACACCTAGGGATCAAAATTGATTTATTTAATGCAATCATGTTCATGAAAGTGATATAAATATAATTAAAAAAATAAATCAAAAACATGTCAACCTCTTATTTCTTATAAGTATAATAATTTTAATATAGTAATAAATATAAGATAAAATTGATAAAAATAGCCTATTGAATAATAATGAAATTATATACATCATGGGAAATCATTTATAATTTTTATAGATCAAAATATTTCAATAAATACTGTCACAACAATGATACAATAATCATTTTATTTATAAAAATATCAAATAACTACTATGAAATTTATTAAAATAATTATAATTAGAATTATTTAGGTTGATGCATAATTTTTTAGGTGAATATGACATATTATAACTATATTCAACTGTTTTTTATGTTATATCTCTTTTAGGTTTTTTTTTAAATTCAATGAAACAAATAGTGTCAAAATTGACGTAATTGATACTTTTTAAAAACCAATTTTATTAAATTATTTAATAACCATATAAATATACATATTAAAAATAAAAAGTGACTATTATAAGGTCTATAATTTCATAAATTTTCAATTTATGGGATATTTACTCCATATAAGTAAAACATATTGCCTCTTAATATGGAAATTATTGTTGCCACAAAGAAATCTAAAATAGATTAATTAAGGGGAAATTGAAAAAGATAATGATTAAAATAAAATCAATAAAAATATAAAAATATTTGGATTAGAGTAAATAAAACCACACTCATATTATATTCAAAATACCTTATGTTGGAGTCATTTGGATTTAAATATTAATTTAAATTAATTTAACATATCATGAGTTTTAAAGGGTTCTCTTCCTCTCACGTATAAATAGTTCCCACTCTTCCAAATTACGTACATTTCAAGAACAATTTGTTCAGAAAAACTCTAAAACAAACCCTTCCTAAAATATGCCTCCCACATATTTAGGCCTTAGTTTAGGTAGATCACCCCTTTTAGTGGTCTTAAGGTGTTCCTCAGAGGTGATTAACTAAAGAGAATGTATTGTTTTTTATTTATTTATTTCTATATTATTCCTTCTTCCACATATTCTAATACCCGTAATCCATGATGATATAATAATTTAAATATCACAAATCTACTGAGATTTTATTATGTTAATTTCATAACATGTATCCATCTCTAATTTCATCAAATGGGAAATGAAATTTTCGTTAGTCTTTATGGCAGACTACCACCTCACAAACCGATATTGTTTTTTTGACATCACCATCATTAAAGTCTGGTTATAATGATTGAATTAATGTTTATTTGTTATATTAATGATGTATGAATCATTATATGATGATAATATATCATTTAAATTTATGCTTCCCATTCACATGAAGATTATAACGTTGGTCATGTGTATGAGTGACAGATCACCTCCACAAGGTGATGTGATTCATTTTTTTCACTACACCACTTGTATGATATATATATATATATAAGTATATTTAAATGATAAAAATTATATTGATAAGGTTATGATAATTCTGTAAAGATAAAATTTTACTTACCTTCATTATATAATGATCAATGAAAAATTTAAAATGGTAATCATGTGTACGTATGACCTACCATATCCATGATTATATCATTATTCATTTTCTATAAAAATACATAATGGTTTGACATTAAAATATAATTGATGTATAAAAATAAAAATAATTTAATGAATCTTATTATGGAGTTGAAGGACATGTGACTATATGGACTATTGAAATCTTACCAAGATCATTTTTGACTCAAGTACCTAATATAGACAAAACATCTGATATGAACTTGAATAACTATGTAATTGATATAACATGATAATAAGTGGTAATAATAAAAAAACATTAAAAATATTATGAAGAAACTAAAAATCAACCTAATAATTTTTAAGGATGTTAAAGAACATATGAGACAAGTCATACTCAATGTAAGGGACTTTGTCTCAATCGAATTTATTGAAGAATTTTTTGATAATATACCCCAATTTTTTATACAGTGTATAATCAACCAATTTTAGTTTTAATTTCATTCCACAGTTTTGAAAACTAATTTTTTTATATGAAGTGTTTTACTAAATAATAAAAGGAATATTTATTAAGGTATATGATAACAACAAATATTCTACTACCATGGAAATTATTTGGTATTTGGCTTCCTCTCTAAGCCGTAATGATTTATAAAAGAAAAATAAATATCATATTCTATTTTCAGGTATATTGGTATTGAAAATTATAATGATAATGGATTGACTATATTAATATTTTAAATGTTATATTAGGTTTGAGAAGTGGAAATGTTATTTTTAATTATGCTTGTTTAATGTGTTATCATTAAGTTATGATTCATGGGAAATTATTATCAATTCAGGTGGTTTTGTGATAAAATGAGGGCGGGTGATCCCATGATATCTCTCCAATTAATTGGGTTATGAGATGGAGTTAAATGATAAGTTTTATCCCATGTGATTTACGAAATATGCTATGATGGGTATTTCAAACATGGTCATTAAGGTTTATTCCAATGTAGTTCTGAAATCTATAATGTAAATATGATTTGAATGACACAAGTTATTATTATCATTTATTATTGCAAATATGGTTTTCAATATTCTTATGATATCCTATTGTATGTCAAAGAACTTGTGTTTCATGGTATAAAATCATGATTTTGTAAAATTATTTTCATGAATTTAAAATATTCTTGGAATAACGGTTTCATTCCTTATTTTATATCCCTTATGGAGATTTTTGTGCTCTTCACAATTTTTTCAAATGTTTTCTAAATGGTATAATGATTGGTAAGATAATCTATGAATTATTTATGAATGTTATAATGATTTGAATCCTGAAAAAAAATGTTATAAAGAGTTTTATCTTATTAAAAAATGTATAGTGAGTATAGGTCCCTACTTTGTAATTTATTAGTTGTTCTGTAATAGTAATGGCCTAATTATCTAGAACACTAAACCTATAATGATCCAAAATGAGAATTCTTGACTCAACTCATGATTCTGTAACATTTATGGTCGAGGACTTATAGTTGGAATCAGAGGAATGGTTTAGAAAAATTATTTCTTTAAGAGTTCTGGTCAAACAAATAGTAAGTTTATATGTATATTCATTTAGATAAAACCTTATTATATAACATTTCTAGATCAAGGAACTTTGATAAAAATGTGATGGAGTAGGATCTTAAAAAAAATTATATCTCATCATTATGAGTTTCTTGAAATAATTATTGAAAAGTCATGTCCAGATGATTTGGAATCATTTTATAACATACAAATCTCTATAAAACTATTGTATGAGATATCAATCAACTCCTATATACTTTGATACCATCATGTATCATGGGTTGTTTTCAATCAAATAATATTTTCTAAATATTATCACATTTCAAAAACTGTACATATTATCAAGGCATTTTTAGATATTTAACAATATCAAAATATTTGGAAGAAAATAATAATTTTTAAAATGATATTGTGGATGGATACCCTTGTATGACCTATTTATACATTCTTTAAAATATATTCAATCATCACATACTTATTTTATTTAAAAAGTAACATTGATTTAATGTTTTAAAATAAAATTTGTCTTAATGTTTAATAAAATACAAGTCTTATTTGATGTTTTGAAATTATATTTCATATAGGATTATTTTCTATAAAAATTTCTCTGCAAACACCTATACAACCCAAGTTGTACAAGGTGTATTTGGAAAAATTAAGAAATTGATTCTGAAGAATATATAAATCATTGATGTAATGAATGGACCTTCTATCTACTTGAAAAAAATGATGATAGAACGAGGTTGAATCCATGATCAAGATATGTTATTCCTTCTTTTTGGAATATTTTAATTAAATCATATGGTGGTGATATTAAATATATATATATATGACATCTGTAATTATGATATTGACGTCTTTATCAGTTGGGATGAATATGAGATTTATTAAACAACTTTTGAGGTTATAACATGTTATTGTTATTTTTGATTTTTATAAAAAGGGTAAACCCATATGATGGGTGAGAACACACAATATGGGTGACAAATAGCCATGTTCGGAAAGTTCACTGGGATCGAACCCACAACAAAAGGGTGATAAGGGTTGATCAACAACCAATGGAATACGTGAAGCCTATGCTTAATGTGACTTTTTCTTTTTAGTTAAATTAATTTAGAAAATAACTGTATGTTGATGATTTGGAAAATATCTAAATCAAATGGATATCCTTGGTATTGGAAAATGATATAGGGATAATTACATAAATGTTATTTTGGAAGATATTCACTATTTTGGGAACATTAAATGGTTATTTTAAATAGAATACTATGGTATTTTATTTTGGAGTAATTTTTTGTTTATATTATTGAAGAATTGATGATTTTAAATGGTGTACTTATTTTGATTTATCTTATTTATGGAAATGATTTAACTATAATGGAGAATATGTGATTTTGAAATTACATTTTTTTTGACACATCATGAGTGATCGATGTTAATCGAAGATAAATGTTAAAAATTATCATGGATGGATATGTGATCAAATACTTCTGAATTTTTGGTATCATTATTAGTTTGTAATATTTTTAAAAATTTTAAGGAAATTTGTTTATCAAATGGTCAATAATATACATTAGGTATTACATCTGAATTTTAGAGATTAAAATTATTCATTATTCATTTATAGTTTATTATATTTTGGGAATTATATTATATTATCCTTATAATATTGGTTTTTGTTAATAATTAATGATAATATAAATGTATAGTTAATATTTTATTAATTATATGATTCTATAGATGTTAATTCATCTTCAATACTCATCGTTTGCGGAAAAAGTTGAGGTTTTGTGGAATATGATTGAAGGATGA
Source organism: Viscum album (assembly GCA_963277665.1). Lineage (NCBI taxonomy): Eukaryota > Viridiplantae > Streptophyta > Magnoliopsida > Santalales > Viscaceae > Viscum > Viscum album. The sequence goes on from OY728142.1 coordinate 1,461,822,374, forward strand.
AACTCTACATTTCATGTAATTTTATTTACTTATTATATTATCCTAGGTAGTAAATGAATTCGATAACATGATGAAAAGGATCTTTATAAAATCTATTTATTTTTGATACTTCGAAATAAAAGACTATTTGTCCGGTCACAAAATTATGGTTTTTAATTGTTAATTTTATCCAATCAATATTTCATATAATTATCCATCAGAACATGATCTTTAGTTTCCTTTCCCATATTCATGTTCCTATATGTGGAACCCTAGAACGTGTTAACTCATGAGACCTTCACAGTTTCCTTTCATTCTTTTAATGTCGTTCTTTTCTTAATCCTTTTTCTCATGTGGTATTTCCATAAAGCTATTTTAAAATGTAAAACATTAGTTACTGACCCTAGACTCAAATTATGTGGATTAAATTTCCAAGTGGGAGAGAATTTAGCATCCCATGTTTTTAAAAGGAAACATTATGATCTATAACATACATGATACACCAGATTTAGTTTAAATTAAAAAAATAATGTTATTTTTTAATATGATAATTATCACATTTCAATTATAATGGTGATAATTAAAATAAATAAATTAATTATAAAAATGTATTTATTATATGTCTATATAATGATTCATCTTTTACCAAATTAGTTAGGAAAGTTTAAAAAAACCAAATGAATTTAAAGGATGTGTTTTAATGAAAAAATGTTTAAATACAAATAGTTGTGTATATAAAATAATAAATTCACTCTTGTTGGATTATATGAATTAAGTATAAATTCAGTATAATGTTTAAAATTCATCTTAATTATTTTCACAACCTAATATTACAACAACATCAATTTTATGCATAGATAGAGTGTTTTTTAAAAAGGAATTTTTTCTACCTATTGATAGAGAATTGATTTTAAATATAGTTATTTTCAATATTATAATTTATAAATGAAAAATAAACTTCTTATATTGAATAGAGACATAATAATTTACATTGGATACTTTTTTTGTATTTTTCTAATAATATTTATTTTTTAATTATTGTGAAAAATACTGCATTTAAATTCAAAACATTTTTTTCATCTAATTTATTTTTATAATTATATCATCATTTTACATGGTTTTAATGTATAAATAGATTATTTTTTATAATTTAATCAATTTTTTCCATTAGAAGAAATTTCACAATGATATTAGACATAAACACATGTCAATCCTTTGATGGTTTTTATTTCCAAAAACCAATTTTCTCACATTCACAATGGATAATTATTTTAAATTAATTATTGAAACCACAATTTTTTAAATTTTAAAAAGTATATTTAATATTTTAAATCATTGGTTCAAATTATTTTTAAATTATTTCTTTTTATTTTATTCAAATTCCAAGAATAGTAACTTGCATAATTTTTATTTACCACAGTTTATGGTAAATCAAGTAAATTAGTGTAATAAATAATATGAAAAGGATAATAAAATTACCCTAACACTTGAAAAAATACTTTTATATGAATAAATGTATACCCTTGACACCAAAGGGTCGTAATTGACTCATTTAATGGTCTTTTTCCATGAAGGTGATATATATATTATTAAAACAAAAAAATATGACAACATGTCACCCTCTAATTTTTATAGGTATAATTATTTTAACATATTGATAAATATGATATAATATAGATACTATATATTATATAGAAATATAATGAAATTATATATGTTATAATATTATAAAAATGTTTTTTATGTTATCTTTATGTTTGGATTTCATTTAAATTCAATGTAATGAATAGTGTCAATATTGACACTATTGATATATTATAAAAAAACAGTGTATTATATTATTTAAAAATCATTAAAATATTTTAAAATTTGATAGTCGCTATTATAAGGTATAAATGTTCATCAATAATTCACTTATTGGATATTGACCCCATATATATTAAATTTATAGCTTATTAATTTTGAAAATTTTATTACCACTACTAAAATTAAAAGAGATTAATTAAGAGTAACTCAGAACGATTATGTTCAAAATAATATCAATAAATGTCAAAATAATTATTGGATGAGAGGATTTAGGACCATAATAATATAATTTTATGCATTACTCATGCTGGATATATTTTTTATTTAAAATGTAATTTATAAGAATTTAATATTTGAAAAGTTTCCAAGGGTGCCCCTCCCCTCTCCTATAAAAAGGTACCCACTCATCTCTTTTACTAAATATTTACGAAACATTTGGTTTATCCAAGATATAAACACAACCCTTCATAAAATTCCTCCCCACAATCTAGAGGCCTTATTTTAGGTATAAAATCATCCTTAGAGGTGCTATGTTTTTCTTCAAAGGTGATCAACCTAATAGGAGGTATTGTTTTTGTTTAAGTATTTCTATATTATTACATCGTGAAAATATTAAAATCTTTTCAAAAATTTATTAAATAAAAAATATTTTATCCTAAATATAAATAGATGTTATTGTGTTAATTTCATTACCTAAATCGATCTCCAATTTCATCAAATGGGAAATAAACTTTTCATTCGTGTGTTTGGCGGACTAACGCCTCGTGAACTAATATAGCTATTTTTTCATCTCCATCATTATGGACTGGCAATAATGATTTAATATATTCCCATATGTGATTTTAATTATATATTAACAATTATAAGAGGACAATATATTACATACATTTTTTATTTCTAGACACATAAAAATAATTACGTCATTTGTGTATAAATGTTAATTACCACCTCCTTTAAGCGATTTGATTCGTATTTATTCAATAAACCACATATATGATATATAAAAGTATATAAAAATGATAAAAATGATATTTATTACATTCATATAATTATGGATTCAGAAAATTTTACGTACCTTCTTTATATAATGATCAAATATAAATTGAAAAACATTATTCATACGTACATACGACCTATCGTCACCATGATTAAAACGTTGTTCAATATTCTTAAAAATAATTAATGGTTTTAAATATAAGTTTAATTGATGTATAAAAGTTATTATAAATTCAGGAATATTATTATGGAGGTTATGAACTTATGACCCCATGGACTATTGAAATCACAACATGTTCATTTTTGACTAAAGTATGGAATATCGGCCAAATGTATTACGTGAACTTAAATAATTAGTTAATTGTTATAACATTGTAATAAGTAATATAAAATGAATAATTAAATCAAAAAAATCTTAAGAAATTATAAATATACAATATTTTTTTTATTCAATAAGATAAATAATTTATGAGAGGATTCATACTCAATGTAAGGGACTTCTTCTCAATATCCATTCATTGATTCATTTTATGATAATATACCCCACCTTATTTGATACGGTGTATAATTGAACACTTTTAATTTTACTTTCATTAATTTTTTTTCAAAATAAAATCATTTTAAATAATTATTTCTAATAAATAGAAAAAATAATGTTTTTAAGGTATACAACGACAACAACTTTTCTTTCCCGATGACTATTATTTGGTATTTGGCATCCTCTACAAGTAGTAGTGAATTTTTAAGAATAATAAGTACTATTTTCCATTTTTAGTTATTTTTTTATTTAAAATAGTTTTGAAAATGGATTGACTATATCAATATTTGGAAATGAAATTTTGTTATTGAAAAGTGTAAATGTTATTTTCATTTGTGATTATTTTTAATGTTATTATTATGTTATGATTCTTTGGGTATAGCTTATATATATGGTTTCTTCCATGATAAACCAAGGGTGGGTGAGCCCATGATATTTCTCTAATTCATTGTGTGATGAGACAAATTGAAACTATACAGTTTATCTTAAGGGATTTAGAAAATATATTTTGATGGGTATTCTAAACGTAATAATGAAGGTTAGTCCCTATGTAGCTGTCAAAGATTAAATGTATATATGATATGAATGAAAAAATAATCCTTTATTATTTATGACTTATAAGAAGGTTTTTAGTAATATTATGAATTCATAAGGAATTTCAATGAACACATGTTTAATGGTAAAAAAATTTATTTTGCGAAATTGTATTCATGAGTTTAAAATATTCTTAGACTTAAGATTTCATTATTTAGTTTTTATCCATTCCTGAGATTGTTTTTTCTTATACAAGGATTTTTTATTTGTTTTATAAATGGAATAATGATGGAGAAGTGGAAGGAATAATTAAATATGAATTGTGTAAGGATTTATATCATGAAAAAAATAAATCAAGTCTTAAATAGTTTTATCTTGTTAAAAAATGTATATTGAGTTGAAGTGTCTACCTTGTAATATTTTGAGTTATTGAGTAATAGTTATAGACTAATTCACTAAAAATAGATTCCCAAAAATATCCTCAATGTGAATTCTTGACTTAACTTGGTATTATAAAATGTTTACGATTGGGTCCTTATTGGAATATTTTACATAATTTATACATGTAAACAGGGAGAGAAACACCCACCCTATATATCAATCAAATAACTGAGAAGGTTGTCATGGAAATAATGATGACCCACCTATGAAAATACTAAACTAGAATATTCATAATTTATACACATTTCATACATAATGTTAGTGATTGTAAAATATTCCTGATATAATAACACATGTTTTAACTTGGATAAATCCCTCTTTTTTTAAAGACAGTAATCCATTATAATTAAATTACCACCCATGGCCCTCAGTGGCCATTAAATTGATATAATAAATATATAAGTCCCATAATAACCCTAATATAACATCTTCACATGAAATTATGGAATTAAAAATTCCATATAGCATCTCTTATCTTCCCTCTCAATTTTAAATCCTCTCTAAAATATAAAGAGGATATGTAGTCTAAAAAAGTTATTAATCAGTATAAAAAAATAAAGGTGAAGACCAAAGGCATCCCTATTGAAAACACATTGGATAAATAAAATAATCATTTTTATTCAATGAGTATGATCATAATGGTACAATGGTCTTTTATTGATCGAACCACACTTACCCATATAATATGAGCTATGGTAAAAAAATTAAACTTATATATATAGTCAGTTTTACATTAGTGGAGGTACATTATGTCACAAATCCCTTATATAGTGAATAAATTTTTTTTAATGTTTGGCACCACATACCATAATATATATTTAACCCCTAAATAATCCTCGACATAAATCTACCATGCTTGATCAAGGTCGACAAAGATTTATTACACATCTTCGAACACAAAGATGCCAAATATAAATCAAAAAATAATATCATGTTTATTAAATCATTATAATGAAATATAATAATTAAATAAATTTGGAATTATAAGAGAATAAATAATTATATTTTTAAAGGAAATATAAAACATTAACAATAGGGAATATATTACTCCTAAAACACCTCTGAGACTACAAATGACCAAATACATGGATTCCAACTTGGATTCATCAATCAATTACAATCCAAATTCTTATAAAACTAAAAAATAATCTAGGTACTAGGATACTAATATTTAAAAATAGAAATATAATTTGTGATCATATCTATTAGGAATCTTCTACCAATGACATAAAATTCCATAATAGAAACCAGAATAAAACATGTACTTTTAAAATTAATACCAATAACCCCTGAATTATGTTTCTGGAAGTCGTTGTAGATGAGGAGATGAAGAGATGTTAATAAGAGAGCCTAAAAGGTAGAATTATTCATTCAATTGGTGTGATGAACTTACTCTAGAACCCCAAAATATAATTGAATAAAATGAATGTAAAAAATGGACATTGGTTTATCTCACCCCCTCCATGTGTCTTCAATGAAAAGGGAACCCTGTAAGGGTTATATTATATAATTGAGGAGATATTCCATTTATCCTATATTTTTATATCCATTCAATACTACCACAAAAAATATGATAAAATTTGATCATACTTTTAATGTTTTAAAAGGTGTTTAAATACCACTTTCCATTCACCTAATACAGTAGTGGGCTAATAGAATAGATCCAATGGCTTCCTTGTGGCACCTCGTGTTCCACCTTCAAAATATGATACCAATTTTTTTTCTATCATACCTTTGATTATGATAAGTCACCTTATTCCAACCTATTGTATAGTTAATTCTAGGTAAAAATTCCAATTCATAAATTGAATTAAGAAATTCAATTTTAGTCTTGTCCAACTTCCATTGGAACTTAGTTTTCACTGATTACACTAAGAAAAACTGTTGAATCCTATTATATTAAACCCGTTTAAAAACTTTATAATAGATATGGACCCTAAATTATGGATCCAAGGATAAAATCATAAAAAATACATTCCATCATTTGATACTGATGATTGTAGCCCAATTTTTTACATCAAAACCTTTCAAAATCAAAAGGAACAATTGGATCACTTACATTATCATGTTCATTTTAGTTTTAATGTTTTCAAAAATTAGTATAAAAAATTATGTAAACATTGCCCATGAAATTATATTAAAATAAATCTCACTTAATCCAATGTTTTTTATTTTACACTAATTTATCATCATCATCAAAATAAAATACATTCTAGAAATAATTCATTCAACCACATTATTTATAGCCAAAGGAAAATGAAAATTAATAATTCTGAACTCACTTTTCCAGTAAGGTTAAACATAGGAATTCAGTGTTTAATTCCATAATTTATCATAATTAGAAAATTATGGGATGCTAAAGTAATAAATGTACATTATTATTAAATAATAATATTCACACCGAACAACACTTAGATCATCAAATATAAAATCTTGTAATAAGGCTTCAAAAATGGATAGAGTACTCATATTAAAAATAATCATGAGCCATGTGATATCATTAATAATCATATAAAATTTTAAAAACCAATATAAATCATAGATAAATGTATTGGTATCTTATAAACAATATCTTTATATCCCATTTCATACCTGTTTCAGAGAGAAATAGATCCAAATTAAATCAAAATAAGGAACCCATCAGTAACTCGAAACTTCATGAATCTTAAGAATAGGATCATTAAAAAATGAATTTAACACTATCTAGTAACAAAAATTTTATAGTATATAAATATTTTAACCGATATTAACAGGTTTCATGCATTATATATGCTATATCAGGCCCACTGGGTGATATCTAGGTGCACCTATCATATAAGCTATATCGGGATCACCGTGAGTTGTCTGGGAAGACCAATATTAAATGAAATATTAGGATCACCGAATGATATATGGGAACACCCATCATACATTCAATATTAGTATCATATTGAGTTATGTGGTTGCACTAATTGTATAATCTATATTGCGCTAATGTGACACTATCAGGGTGGAATCATCTTAAAAAAATTTCATTGAATATTAATTAATGTAAATTGAGAATTAATTTTATCATAAATATCATTGAAAAAATAATATCATTAATATATAAATAATAAATGGGATCCCTTAATATATCATTAAATCATGATTAACCTATTTCACAAAATGGGTTCTGTAATAATGTAATTGAATCATGATTAACATGTGGAAATCAATGGGGTTCAATGCTAATTTCATTCATAAATTAGAATCAATCATAATAAAGAATGATGATTGAGTCATAAAAATTTTCCACAAAATGTAATATGGTACACAAATGGTTTCTGATGTTTATCAATTTAAATACCCTTAGAATAATATTAAAAATTTATGAGGAAAATCACTATTTTATTATCAAAATCACATTCAAAAATTAAAATTTTTCAATATATTTTCATAACACATTTTTTAAATTATCATTGAATACATGTGAATGAAAAATCATGACAAATAATTGATATAATGGATGTAATATATATACATGTCATTAAATTTAAAAATAAACATTCATTATTAAATATTTCGAAAAAGAGATTTAAAAGTGACCCATTTAGAAGATGCTTATAAATTTCATTAAAATACAATTAAAAGAAGGTAAAATATTATGAATACTGGATTTAAGAAATAATTTTGTTTAATGAAAAATTTTTCAATACATTTTAGAAAACATTTTATAAAACATGGATATGGAATGGAATGATACATGGTCTAAAATGAAATACGAGAATAGAATCTCATACATATGACTTTTTTAAGGTTACATTATTCAGTAAAAGATTAAATATAATTGAAAATGTTATCAAAATTCATAACCAATTGATAATAATGATTTTTGGTTCAATAAATTAGAGTATATGATATCCTCTAAAAGAAACATGAACATAATATACCACAAAAAAAATCATGTAACATAAAGGCTTTTCAAATTTTTAACTCTTTAATCGTAAACCCCAAGAAATAATAACATCATATAATAATTTATATAATATGAAAAAAAGGAATTTCATGGTATAATAGGTTATTATATAGTATATACTCCTACAAAATAAATATTTATATATATAAAAAACTTATGATTAAAGGAAATACAATTTGACATGAATGTAACTTATAAAAAGAGAACCATGGAATTTGAGGATTAATTAGAGAATAGATTATGTGTATAAAATTTAAATCCACAAAAAAGTGGAAATAATATATAATGTAATAAAAATTAATTACAAACATAATCATATAATAAGGAAAAAAATTGATAAGTAATATATCCCAATTAAAAGAAATTGAGCTATTAAATTCATTACCACTTGGTAACATTCATGATAAATAACCTTCAAAAAAATAATAAAATTTGAAACAATAATACTTCTATTTTTGATGGATTAATGAAATTACATGTAAAATGGGTTTTATATACCCCAAAAGATATAAAAAAGAGGTGAATATATAATATTCCTCATATATGTAAATCAAATATAAGAAAAAACCCTTACCTCAATCCCCTATATTCAATGAATATCCTTTAACTCATATATATTAAGCCTATATCAATTATTCCATTTTTTTTATAAAAAATTACTTGAATATCACCTTTTAGTTAACTGTTTTATTTTATTTTTTGTAAGTGAATATTTCAATACATTATCTGTTATGTCATTGTCAGTTGCTTTTAGGATATATTGTTCATTATTTGGAAATGGTTTTGGTAAAACGATTGTGGGATAATATGTCCTTAATTTTAATAAACCTGAATGAAAATCATGAAATAATAATCCTATATACTTAACATTTATTATTTTAAATATTCAATTATAATTCTCTTTAATATTTATGTTATTGCGGTGAGGGATTCTATAGGTTATATATACCCATGAGTAATGTTTCCATTATTAAAAAGATATTATAGAAAGGGGTGTGAATTATTTAATCATTAAAAAATGATAATAGTATTATACATAATAATTTTTTCATTAAATATATTTATATATATCTTTATTTTTATGTGGTGATGAAAAAATAATCACACCACTTTTTGGTAGTGGTTGTACAAGCATACATGAATGAAGTTTCCATTTTTAGTGTTACAATGAAAATGATATATTATATATCCATAATGATAAATATTTCCTTATTCTAAATAATATTTAATTTATTTCACAAATATTAATTTACATTATACTTATTACATTCCATGTAATGTGTTTGTGATATATGAATTAGACCTCTACGTGAGGTGGTAGTCCCCCGTACACTTGTGCGATATTATTTTATACCCCACAGAAAGAAAATTATAATGTTATATGTGATATCGTAACCAAATAAGTAAAAAAAATTAACAAATATAACATTTATAATTTAAATAAATCATAATATAAATATTTTAAAGGCGATGATAAAAAATGAATTTTATTGGTTCGTGATGTGGTAGTTCTCGATTCACGTGAATGAAATTTCTATAACCCCTTGGGTTAAGGAGGATATTGATTTAGGGTATGAAGTTAATTGAGTAATATATATTTTTATACGATAAATTTTTTTCATATATTATAATACATTGATATTATTTTTATGAGTTAAAAAAATAAAAATAATCATAGTTTGGAATTTTACATCCTCTCAGACAACCTATTTACGATTATACATAAAGTCTTCGTAGAATGGATTTCTATCCAAACGATGGATTTTATGATCTGGGTATAAAATTTGGGTTTATTTGGTAGGTATTGGATGAAAAAATAATGTTTCATGTTTTGATGAAAATAGTATAGGGGTGTAATTTTTTAATTGAGGCAAGAGGCACAATTGGAATTGATTATAAGATAAATGTATAAACACGTTTTAGACATGAAACAAGGGTCTAAGTTGACCATTTGAGATATTTACGCATTATAAGGTCCATATATATCCATTAATTATTTTATAGAGAATATTTATTGTTATTTTGACCATTATCTATTAAGTATACCCCCTGGTAAACTCATTTTCACTATAACTACTGTAATTAGTTTTTACTAATTTGATTATTATATGTGGTTAAAAGTTTGATTTAACCTTCTTATATAATATAAATTATTTTATTCAAAATATGGAATCCTATTACCAAATTAAATTCATATATTTTATAATATTTAATTTCATAAAAACCCAATAGTTGGGATGAAAAATATGGTTTTCATGAAGTGTATTTTTTAAGAAAAAGATGACACATAATAAATCTATATCTAATAATAATAATTTTATGAATCTAAATTACTATTTTTGTTAAAAAGTATATAAATTTCTTCTAAATCATTCCTAAAAAAGGTTTTTATCTGATTATAATGTATATACATTATGGACTTTAAAAAATATTTCATAAAAAACTATTTTTAAACCCTAGAAACATCTTCTGCCAAAATTCAATATGAGGTTGATTAAAAAAGAAATTAAGAATATAAAATAAAAATTTATAACAATTATATCACATTAAATTAAATTGAAAATATTATGGGGCATTTAAATTTTTTAATTTATTAAAAATAAATGGTAATTTTATAAAAATTTATAATTTTCACTATTCATTGAAAAATAAATATTTTCTAAAAAAATGAAAAACCTCACCTGTATTAAATTTTTAATATACTTATTTATGTATTTATTTTAATTTTCTCATATAAATTTTCTAATTGGTCCACAAATAAATTATAAGATTTTTTAATAATAAGGATTGAAAATCATTTTTGATGCATTTTTTTTATAATGAATAAAATTACATTAATAAAAATTGGTTGATTGTTTAATAAAAACTGTATATAATATTTATTTAGTTGGAATACATTAAATTAAACTGAATGATTACATATACTTCAACAAAATTAAGCGCCACCAAATGTGTCATAAATCATTGTAAGACTATATCACCTAAACCACAAAAAAGTTATTTAATACCTTTCTTATATGACAAAAATTACTAATATAAACATATAATGGATTCTAAAACTCTAATGATAACCTCACATTAAAACATCATAATCTACATTGATATATAAACCTTCCTATAATACTAACTATAATTTCCCAGAACCTATACTCCCAGATCATGGGCTGAGATGATAAACACTACATTTCCATCTTCGATACTCTAACATCCAAAACGTTTCAGCCCATTAATTTTCCGTTTTTGGTTGATAGAGGTTTTTGGGGGATATTTTGAGAGATCTTGGTGGACACTAGGGGTGTTGATGAGTTTTTGTATGAAATATATATTTTGTTAGTGTATAACATGGCATGAAAGTTGGATTCATATCTTTTCTAGGTAAACATCAAAATATGTATGTTTTGGGGATAAATAATAAATGGTTTATCCATTTTTCAGGGGAACCTAGTATCCCGAGATTATACGATGTGAAATGGGATTACACATTATTTAATTCTGCAATACTGTATAGTTTTAAAGGATTAATCCACTTAGGTTTTCTTCAAACACTACATCATTATCTCTTTTCTCCTTATATGTCAGTGACCTTCTCTTTCTAGGTTTGGATATTCCATTATATGTGGATCGATCCTTTGTCATCTTTCTTCAATCAATTGAGAGTTCTCGTCTCATTATTATCCATTTTATTCCATTCTTTTACCAATGATTTGATACTTTGAGTTTTTTTGTTCGGGGTGTTTGTTAGGTGTAATTTTTATGGTATTTGGGTGTGATGTTTATTGATCTATTGTACCTCAATGTGCGATTGTTGTTTTCAATAATTCTTCTTCACCTAGTAGTGCATATTAAGTTAACAATGATTCTTTGAGGCATGGTTTCCCAAATTTCCCTTTATATTGTTCTAGGCAGGAGGGGTTATATTTTTATTATCAATGGATTATGGTGGGGCTGGTTTAATTAAATTTAAGGGTAAAAGAGGGTTTTTACATCTTTTTATAGAATCGATATTATTGTGATATTATGGCTTATACGGGCCAAATTCCCAACATAAAATTATACCGGTTGGTGCATTGTTTTCCCTAAATATATGTGTTGTGATTCATGTTTTCTTTATTTTTGTGATATCACCATAAAAATGTAAATTTTCTAACCACGTATATTGGGTAAATAAGTTTGTTTCCATAGGATTATTATTTATGTGACAGCCTCCCTAAAATATATAAAAATGTGGAAATATCCCAATTTGTAAATCTGTAAATGAATTTTGATGTGTTTGGATGTGTGGTCGTGCTTTTTGGAAGATAATGTGTTATTTTAATGTAGTGGGGGGGGAATTTGGATATTTGTCCATGTTTTGGGGTGGTGAGGTGATATTGTTTGGGATTATAGGAAACATATGATATGTGGTCTCTTCTTCTAGATGCATGGGTAGTGTTGGAATAAATGAATTTTTACTAATTTTGTAAATGGAATGTGTTGGTTTGATTAAAAGAATAAAAAATTTTAATGGAAAAATTAATTATGTGTTTGGAGATTAAATGTGTTTGATGAAAAATAATTAAATAAATGGTAGTTAAATATGGAGGAAATGTGATGTCACATTAGATAATCAAGGCTCTTAACCTTTCAAAAGTACTATTGTAGATACTCAAAAAATCATTTAGAAGTTGTTGCAAGGAACGATGTTGTGAGTAGTTTTTATGTATTAGAACTCATTAGTAGGGATTCAATGCTTGATACTATATATATGTACGTATATTTTTTCTTGTGATTTTTATTCTCAACCCACCGACGTTCAGAACTATGTTCCAAACTCCCCTCTCTGTCACATATGGGGTGTATTTCCCAACATCCAAGTTGGATGATGGATTGATGGCCTCCTCCTCTTCCCTAATACCACTTATAAGAAATGAATATCCATTATTATTATGTCCAAATTTTATGAGATGTGGTTTTATTGGATTATTTTTATTTTTTGTGATTTGGTTTCCTATGTGTATTCCAGATGAGTTGAGATGTGGAATCCCAGGTGTAGAGACCCGAAGCTTATCGTACATGGACATTACATTACTTTTGCGGAATACTTAGTACATAACAAAAACACACACTAAAGGATCGTAATAGTTTAGTGTCTTTGGAAACTCGGAACGTAATCTTCTAATCGTGGTGAAAGATCTTCAATATCTCCCATAAAGATCTTCCCTTTTTTTTACCTAAAACCTTTATTTAAATCCTGGGGAAAATAATACATAAAAGGGTGAGCTCAAATGCTCAGTAAGGGTATACAAAAGAAATAAAAATCATATCATATCTTTTTGAAAATCATAACCTGCAAAAGAGATCATAATATCTTAACATGGAACAAATCATAGAAGTGAAAATGAGATCACCATAATCATAACATGAAACTTGAAACATTGTGGCATGCACACATAATCATGGAAAATCATTTCTTGTTAGTCATGACTCATTGCCAAGACTATCTTAGTGGACAAAGTCCCTTTCTGAATCGAGTAACCCTCGTTTCAGTCCTGTTTCACTGAACCGGTATAACCTACCATTTCAGCCATGTCTATCTCATGAGATATAAAATCTTTACCCAATGCATTGGAGGGAGATATAGGTCCCACCATCTCATAATGAAACCATTCTTATGTGTGCCACAAAATCATAAACCATACATCATAGCATAAACCATGTAATAAAAACGGGATTCTTAAACAACATGACATCATAAAACCATTCATATAAGATAAAGTAATTCATAAACATAATTCCATCACAACATAGTCAAATCAATGTAAAAATTTGGATAGAAACAGAACCCTTTATTATCTTAGATGGATAATAATTTTGATAAAACACTTGAAATGAATTCTTGAGGAAAATATCCTTTCTTCTTCAAAATCAATTTCTTTTCACAAAACATCATGCAATTTTAAAAGAAAGATAATTTATTAAAAATAGTCATGAAATCATTTGGAGGAAGCTTCATGAAAATAAGGCTTTATAAAACCTTAAAAAATCCGTTCGTGCCGTTAAAAAAAACATTCTTCTCGTACTTTTTTCGGAAAGTCAAAAGTACCTCGTACGAAAAACGACAAAAGATTCCTTTCATATCTTTTACTAAAAGCTCACCGAAGGGTAAAAATGGATTTAAAAAAATTGTATTTGGATGGAAATAATATTACATATTTATGAAACATGGATGTGGATGATAAAATACACCCCAGTAAATACTTACGAATAAACAATCTCGGATAAAAATTAGATTGTGATATTTCCCTTACCTTAGGTCCAATTTGCTTTGTATGTGTCCGAACCTCCTGTATAATTATTTAAATAATGTCATTGACTTATTACAGAATCATATTCATTTTTATGATATCATATATGGTTCACTTATGACATTATATTACCCGTTCTTTTGTAAATTCCATGTTAAAGAAGCGTTTTGGGTAAAATCGTTTCATTTATCGTGGGTGTTTTGACTTGTTGTTCTTGACATCATTATTACTTATATCATGATTTACTTAGTTCCAGAATATAAAATATGATTTATATATCATATATATTCAGTATATATATATATATATATAATAGATAGATAAATAAAATGAAAAACACCGTTCATGGAGACGGTAGTCCGTACGTACGCATGAACGCTGTTTTTCTTTCCTTATTGTCTTGAAATGGAAGTAAGTAGATGACATACATATCTATATATATACATAAATCCAGTAGCTTTATAATGTCATATATTTCATTATTATTTCTTATATATACATTATAATCATTCTTAAATGGTTAACATGGAGAATGAATCTCATCGCGTCGTGGAGACGGTAGTCCGTACGTACGCACGAGCGATGATATCATTTCTATAAATATTGAATTGAATTGAAGTGGATTATACAATATATCAGAATCAATATGATGTTTTAATAACTATGTATAGTTATTCTTTACACCATTATACCCATCCATGTAAGGTGGTGGTGGAAAATAGATTACACCACGGTGTGGAGACGGTATTCCGTACGTACGCACGCGCGGTGATTTCTTTTTCCGTAGGATGGATAGATGGTGAAATAGGGTTGTTTCATACTTATAATAACATATCAGTATATGAGTGATACTTATGTTATTACTTCATAATGAAACAACCTAAGAAGAAGAAGTGGAAGAAGAAATAAAAATGAAAGAATTGGTAACGGTAATTACCTCTTCTTTGAAGCGCCTCTTTGAGACCTCCTCTTAGGGCACTAAAATTGGTCTTTGAGGAAGAACAGAACCTCTAGGTTGTTTCTAGGGAAGTGGAGAAGAGATTTTGGCAGGGGTTGGCCGAGCTTGAGTGCTCAAATTGGTGTGAGGAGGAGGGGGAGGAGGTGTCCTTTTATAGGGGAGGAGAGGGGCACCTTAGGAATATCTCAAAATATTATTTTATATTAAAGTCAAAATCGGTTTATAATGGTTACAAAGGGTCTTATTTCGAAGCTAAAGTGGGGATGGGTCGAAATCCTATCAACCAATAAGATTTAGACAAGTTTAGGGTATTATTTTAACCTTATCAATTAGATTTAACTCTAAGTTAAATAATTTAACTTTTACCATGTCTTTTTGTTTTCTTTCACTATATGGTTAATAAACTTACTATAACATGCCAAACGAACCCCAAATTGTTTATTATTAATATATATATCCTTATCTAAGTCATTTGGCCTAACCTTAGATTTTTAGGAATAAAATAACAATTAATAATATAATATTTGATTTAAAAACTATTTTGTGTCAATTTTGACACTATTTGATATATGATTTTTGTGAAAGTCATAACAGAATTATATGTTCGAACCAAGTTAATTAAATCAACATTAATATATCATAGTAACCTAGAAAATTAGTGGAATTCATAAAAAGTCTCAAATTACATTTATTTTGGTGTTTATAACATCAATTATGTCAATATTTCATTAACAAGATAATTACTGCATCATCTTTGTGTCATAAATAAATTAATTTATTTGATGTCTAAAAATTACAAATAAAATACCATCATGTATTAAATCTTTTTAGCTTTCTAATGAATATTTACAATCGAATTTATCTTATGTATAACCCCATATTAAAAATGATTTACTTATTAAACTTTGATTTTAACTATTTTAACCCTTCTTTAAATAAATTAATAATAAATGTCCTAATCTAATCCAAGTGGGCCTAAATGGTCATATTTTATTCCTAAGTTTGTTTTTGGTCGAATTACACTTTTCCAATAGAATTAGGACATGTGTTAGGGTAATATTAATATCATATTTACCCTTAGTTACCCTATTTACTATTAACCGCGGTAAAAAAGGGTAAAAAGTTACTATTCACCAAAATTTATTTTCATCTCATTGAACCACATTTTAGTCCTTGATATTAACCTTGTCTCTCGGATTTTCGAAATTCCATTCACAGAAGCGGAAAAATTAAGTTTTATGCAAAATTCAGTTTTTAACCTACCACTTAGTGGTTTCACTATTCATCAAAAATTGAAGTTTTTCAGAAAAATGCCAAAATTTCACCCTAAGCTATAATTGATATTCCGAATTCAAAAATGATTTCTATTTTAAAAAATTCCCAACATATAAGTTGCATTAATTAATTTTATAATTAAATCCCGCTGTTAAAACAAATAACGTGTTTTTAAGAAACAAAATCTATCAAAAGATTGACACTTGTTTATGTCTCGTTTAAATGTGAAATTACATCCAATGACCAACATTGTATTAAATTGTAAAAATATATTCTAAATATACTTTAAAACCACTCAAATTAATGATTTATCACTATTAATTATTTCGATTAAAAAAATTGTTTTTAATTATAATTTAGTAATTTTCACTATTCATCAGAATATGAAAGTTATCCGAAAAGTACAAAAATTTCACCTTAGGCTAAATTCGATACTCCGAATCCAAAAATGAAGTCCATTTTGAGAGTCAAAATTTCTAAAATTTAAAAAGTAGTTATTACTATTCATAACGGCTAGTTTCAATAATATTTTAATAGCATATCATTGTTTCGTGAAACTCAGTATTACGTACCACACACGCTATCGAGGAAGGTTGCGATTGCGTGTAATGAAAGGCAAGTCAAGGATGCATGTTGTGCAAGCTCCTTTTGGTGTAGCGTACAACACAAGACATTAATAAAATTAAAAATAATATTTTTCATAAAATCTCGGGCTGTTACATTCTACCCCCCTTAAAATGAATTTCTCCCTCGAAATTCGTCGGGGTTATAAATGGTTTACTATTTGAAAGTTTATTTAATAGAAACCCACATCGTAAAAAGGAATATCAAAACCAATCTTTAAAATTATGAAACGTAATGGTTACCCAAATAAACTAATCACTGGGTTTCCACAAAGGTGAAAATATGGATATGAAAGAGAAATCTAACCATCATGTTCTGATGGAGAGTTGTAGAGAACATGGCTATGGAAAATCCAGTAATCACAAATCCATAAATTTGTGAAGATCTAAGGTACCATCTGATTCATCAGGTATAAGATCACTAGGACAACATTTTTGTTTTTCAAGATCATTTCCCTAAAGTTGAAAATTTGCATTAGAATAAATACTTACTTTATTTTGGTACAATCTCACTGTTGTTCGTGCCTTGAACAATTTCCACTTCATCTCTTAAATAAATGAAGTTGAATTTGTTATTTGTGAAGTTTTAGCAGATTAGGTGATATAATGATGGGTCATTCCATCTGTCTCAAACAAAAGGTTAGAAAAAGTTATTAAATATACATAAGTCATTCTATAGTGAGATTAATCACATATGGTTCCTAAAATGGACTTATACTTCATATATCATACAGCTTAATATAATAAAACTAGTTTCTACTAAACAGGGACTTCCTGTAGGCCAGTGGTAGGCGATAAAGGCCAGTCGCACTTCGGTTGTGGGTTCGATTCCCACAGCCTTGTCCGAAGCGATGGGTTATCGCCCGTCCTGCAGGTTGTCCTTTTTCTAAAACTATATTACTATAACATCCCATCAATAATATCGAAAAAAACTTCTATCCTTAAACAATACTAACTTATGTCTAACATAATCCATTCTAATCTTTAGGCTTATCCATAATACTGTAGTCCACTCTCATAGTGAAAATGATTACCATATATTTAATACCATCATTGATCATAAGATATGTTTTGCTGGTCACATTCCAGACATTCAAAGTCCTTAATCATGTATTCCCTTGAATACCCATTGAACCTTAGTGAAAACATGAATTCAGTTAAAAGTTAACACTTTCCACATACCAAAAATCCTCAAAATTCTATATACTCAAACCATGATATCACTTAGTCCTTATATCAATCATGAGCTCATGAATACTGTCAAACATTTCATTTTCTCCTTATCCCTTCATTATGCACATATCATCTACTTTCCAAAATATTTGAATCACTTTTCATGGTTACCGGTACCTTAAAATTATTGAAAACCACAATAGACCAATACATAAATATTTCAATACACCATAAAAGTTCCTCAACAACATTATTCATGAATACCAATACATGAACACTTCAGTCCATCCACTTCAATGATTGTCCTGGAATAAGTCCTTCCTTGATTTAGAAGTAATTTTTTAGGTCAGGGCATTGAGTTGGGTAATGCCCATGTTCTCCACAAATAAGACATTGAACTCCATAACAGTCTGTCACTCTATGACCCTTTTCTCCACACAGATAACATCGGTCCCTCCATTTGAGGTATTCCTCAAGGTTCTTCTTCCCTTCTTTAGAAATCTCAATCTTCCTTTCTTTATGCTCCTCAACATGCGAACATGCATAATAGTCTATCTTCCTCTTCTTTGATGAATTAGGCATACCACTAAATTTCACCTTGTTAATCATATATCGCGATGACTGATTCGGCATAATCACAACATCTTTCTCTCTAGGCATTACACAATTTTGTTGCTCATAGTCACTAATTTGTCCATTGGATTCAATGTTAACTGAATTCCTTTTGGTTCCCTCTATTAACTAAAACACAAAAATAATTTTGTGAGAATCAAAAATCATGCTAGAGAAACAACATAGTAAAGGGAATGTATCCTCAATACCTAAGTTCTTAGGTTTAATCTAATATCGTTACCATAGTTCTAGGAATATATCCTATACGTATACTTATCCTTAGGGACATCCCTAGACATACCTTAGAAATATCTCTAGGGATCTCACTAACGTTTTCGCATCCTAGTTTCCAAAGGTTGACTAAACCTCCCTCTGATACCAACTGTAGAGACCCGAAGCTTATCGTACATGGACATTACATTACTTTTGCGGAATACTTAGTACATAACAAAAACACACACTAAAGGATCGTAATAGTTTAGTGTCTTTGGAAACTCGGAACGTAATCTTCTAATCGTGGTGAAAGATCTTCAATATCTCCCATAAAGATCTTCCCTTTTTTTTACCTAAAACCTTTATTTAAATCCTAGGGAAAAGAATACATAAAAGGGTGAGCTCAAATGCTCAGTAAGGGTATACAAAAGAAATAAAAATCATATCATATCTTTTTGAAAATCATAACCTGCAAAAGAGATCATAATATCTTAACATGGAACAAATCATAGAAGTGAAAATGAGATCACCATAATCATAACATGAAACTTGAAACTTTGTGGCATGCACACATAATCATGGAAAATCATTTCTTGTTAGTCATGACTCATTGCCAAGACTATCTGAGTGGACAAAGTCCCTTTCTGAATCGAGTAACCCTCGTTTCAGTCCTGTTTCACTGAACCGGTATAACCTACCATTTCAGCCATGTCTATCTCATGAGATATAAAATCTATACCCAATGCATTGGAGGGAGATATAGGTCCCACCCATCTCATAATGAAACCATTCTTATGTGTGCCACAAAATCATAAACCATACATCATAGCATAACCCATGTAATAAAAACGGGATTCTTAAACAACATGACATCATAAAACCATTCATATAAGATAAAGTAATTCATAAACATAATTCCATCACAACATAGTCAAATCAATGTAAAAATTTGGATAGAAACAGAACCCTTTATTATCTTAGATGGATAATAATTTTGATAAAACACTTGAAATGAATTCTTGAGGAAAATATCATTTCTTCTTCAAAATCAATTTCTTTTCACAAAACATCATGCAATTTTAAAAGAAAGATATTTTATTAAAAATAGACATGAAATCTTTTGGAGGAATCTTCATGAAAATAAGGCTTTATAAAACCGTAAAAAATCCGTTCGTGCCGTTAAAAAAAACATTCTTCTCGTACTTTTTTCGGAAAGTCAAAAGTACCTCGTACGAAAAACGACAAAAGATTCCTTTCATATCTTTTACTAAAAGCTCACCGAAGGGTAAAAATGGATTTAAAAAAATTGTATTTGGATGGAAATAATATTACATATTTATAAAACATGGATGTGGATGATAAAATACACCCCAGTAAATACTTACGAATAAACAATCTCGGATAAAAATGAGATTGTGATATTTCCCTTACCTTAGGTCCAATTTGCTTCGTATGTGTCCGAACCTCCTGTATAATGATTTAAATAATGTCATTGACTTATTAAAGAATCATACTCATTGTTATGATATCATAAATGGTTCACTTATGACATTATATTACCCGTTCTTTTGTAAATTCCATGTTAAAGAAGCGTTTTGGGTAAAATCGTTTCATTTATCGTGGGTGTTTTGACTTGTTGTTCTTGACATCATTATTACTTATATCATGATTTAATTACTTCCAGAATATAAAATATGATTTATATATCATATATATTCAGTATATATATATATATAATAGATAGATAAATAAAATGAAAAACACCGTTCATGGAGACGGTAGTCCGTACGTACGCATGAACGCTGTTTTTCTTTCCTTATTGTCATGAAATGGAAGTAAGTAGATGAAATACATATCTATATATATACATAAATCTAGTAGCTTTATAATGTCATATATTTCATTATTATTTCTTATATATACATTATAATCATTCTTAAATGGTTAACATGGAGAATGAATCTCATCGCGTCGTGGAGACGGTAGTCCGTACGTACGCACGAGCGATGATATCATTTCTATAAATATTGAATTGAATTGAAGTGGATTATACAATATATCATAATCAATATTATGTTGTAATAACTATGTATAGTTATTATTTACACCATTATACCCATCCATGTAAGGTGGTGGTGGAAAATAGATTACACCACGGCGTGGAGACGGTATTCCATACGTACGCACGCGCGGTGATTTCTTTTTCCGTAGGATGGATAGATGGTGAAATAGGGTTGTTTCATACTTATAATAAAATATCAGTATATGAGTGATACTGATGTTATTACTTCATAATGAGACAACCTAAGAAGAAGAAGTGGAAGAAGAAATAAAAATGAAAGAATTGGTAACGGTAATTACCTCTTCTTTGAAGCGCCTCTTTGAGACCTCCTCTTAGGGCACTAAAATTGGCCTTTGAGGAAGACCAGAACCTCTAGGATGTTTCTAGGGAAGTGGAGAAGAGATTTTGGCAGGGGTTGGCCGAGCTTGAGTGCTCAAATTGGTGTGAGGAGGAGGGGGAGGAGGTGTCCTTTTATAGGGGAGGAGAGGGGCACCTTAGGAATATCTCAAAATATTATTTTATATTAAAGTCAAAATCGGTTTATAATGGTTACAAAGGGTCTTATTTCGAAGCTAAAGTGGGGATGGGTCGAAATCCTATCAACCAATAAGATTTAGAGAAGTTTAGGGTATTATTTTAACCTTATCAATTAGATTTAACTCTAAGTTAAATAATTTAACTTTTACCATGTCTTTTTGTTTTCTTTCACTATATGGTTAATAAACCTACTATAACATGCCAAAAGAACCCCAAATTGTTTATTATTAATATATATATCCTTATCTAAGTCATTTGGCCGAACCTTAGATTTTTAGGAATAAAATAACAATTAATAATATAATATTTGATTTAAAAACTATTTTGTGTCAATTTTGACACTATTTGATATATGATTTTTGTGAAAGTCATAACAGAATTATATGTTCGAACCAAGTTGATTAAATCAACATTAATATATCATAGTAACCTAGAAAATTAGTGTAATTCATAAAAAGTCTCAAATTACATTTATTTTGGTGTTTATAACATCAATTATGTCAATATTTTATTAACAAGATAATTACTGCATCATCTTTGTGTCATAAATAAATTAATTTATTTGATGTCTAAAAATTACAAATAAAATATCATCATGTATTAAATCTTTTTATCTTTCTAATGAATATTTACAATCGAATTTATCTTATGTATAGCCCCATATTAAAAATGATTTACTTATTAAACATTGATTTTAACTATTTTAACCCTTCTTTAAATAAATTAATAATAAATGTCCTAATCTAATCCAAGTGGGCCTAAATGGTCATATTTTATTCCTAAGTTTGTTTTTGGTCGAATTACACTTGTCCAATAGAATTAGGACATGTGTTAGGGTAATATCAATATCATATTTACCCTTAGTTACACTATTTACTATTAACCGCGGTAAAAAAGGGTAAAAAGTTACTATTCACCAAAAATTATTTTAATCTCATTGAACCACATTTTAGTCCTTGATATTAACCGTGTCTCTCGGATTTTCGAAATTCCATTCACAGAAGCGGTAAAATTATGTTTTATGCAAAATTCAGTTTTTAACCTACCACTTAGTGGTTTCACTATTCATCAAAAATTGAAGTTTTTCAGAAAAATGCCAAAATTTCACCCTAAGATATAATTGATATTCCGAATTCAAAAATGATTTCTATTTTACAAAATTCCCAACATATAAGTTGCATTAATTAATTTTATAATTAAATCCCGCTGTTAAAACAAATAGCGTGTTTTTAAGAAACAAAATCTATCAAAAGATTGACACTTGTTTATGTCTAGTTTAAATGTGAAATTACATCCAATGACCAACATTGTATTAAATTGTAAAAATATATTCTAAATATACTTTAAAACCACTCAAATTAATGATTTATCACTATTAATTATTTTGATTAAAAAAAAATTTTAATTATAATTTAGTAATTTTCACTATTCATCAGAATATGAAAGTTATCCGAAAAGTACCAAAATTTCACCTTAGGCTAAATTCGATACTCCGAATCCAAAAATGAAGTCCATTTTGAGAGTTAAAATTTCTAAAATTTAAAAAGTAGTTATTACTATTCATAACGGCTAGTTTCAATAATATTTTAATAGCATATCATTGTTTCGTGAAACTCAGTATTACGTACCACACACGCTATCGAGGAAGGTTGCGATTGCGTGTAATGCAAGGCAAGTCAAGGATGCGTGTTGTGCAAGCTCCTTTTGGTGTAGCGTACAACACAAGACATTAATAAAATTAAAAAGAATATTTTTCATAAAATCTCGGGCTGTTACACCAGGTGTCTTCGACGTGAGATTTGATGTGTTGTGAGGCCCAGTTGTGTGTGGGAAGCATGTGTTGTGAGGATCATGTTTGTCATGGAGGGATATATTTTTAGGCTTATGTTTGTGTGTTTGGGATGTGTTTTGAGTCTCAAGAGTGAGAATGTGGGATTTGATGTGGTATATTTAGAAGAGGTAGGGGTGTGAGGATGTTTGTGATTGTGGTGTGAGACCTGTTAATCAGTGGGAATGTGTTGAGGGGTACCCTATCAATAAATTTATTTATATTATATTATATTACTTCTATGTCATTATTTGGGGACAGTTCCTTGGTGGATTTTGCGTTATATTTAGAGTGCATGTTAGGTGCAGTATAGTTCTATTTTCTTCTCACAAGTTCATTAGTTTTTTTATTTCACTTGTACAGAGGTATGGTGGTCTTCCAAATGAGGATATATTGATTCTCACCCTAAATATATAAAATAATTATATTTCTAGGAGTATTATATGGACTATTATTTATATTACTTGGTAGGACCTTGGGATAGTGCTATGTTGCATCTCTATCTTTGTTTTTTGATACGTACATTGGAGAATTTTATTTTTACCTGTTACATATTTTCATTCTTCTGTGTTGGTTTTTGGATTTCATTTTATATATTTCAGGGACTCGGTTTTGGTTGATACATCCTACATCCTAATAAATTTTCTTATAAAGGACAATTCCTCCCATATTGTGATATTTGTACGTCCTTGGTTCTAGTCACCCAACTGGGTCCAACTGGAAACCGTACATGAGGGTAATTATCTCCTATTCTTCCTTTTCATATTGGGAGGGGTATCCTTGAAGGGAGGGTGTGATGAAATAGTGTTATCAATTTTTATGTTTGATCTATAGGGTAGATTTAAGAGATATTCATAGGGAGTATTGAATGGCTTGGTATGTAAATAGTGCTAATTGACCTTGGTGCATGACAATGGCCAGGTAGACCATCCTGAACATGGGATTTTAGGGACCCCATTATCAAGTGCATGGAATATGATATTATTGAGTGACTAAGTGATATGGGACTTCTTGTATAGTAGATACCAATGGGGGGTAAATTTATCATGATGACATATGATCTTATTTAAATTGGGTTGTTTGGGGACTGTCAAAATGGATAAAATCAATTAAATAAATTAATGTTAATTAATAATATCATAAAAAAATACATTATAGTATTATTATGAAATAATTCTTTCACTATTATATATTGCTCCAGGTCATCATCCTTGTGTGACTCAGAAAGTTGAGGTTCAGCAAACTCACGTAGTTGATCGACATAATGTTGATCAAGTGGAGGATGACGAACAGTGGCATATGGTGTTTTTTCTTTTCAGTATCAAGATTTTTAATAGTATGAGGGGAACATTTTTTATTTATAAATCTACAGTTTTCTACTAGAGATATATATCTCATTTGATCTGGTATGATCCTCAATGTATTATAGGGTCCCTTTCGTGGTTTTTCATATGCGATTAGTTGTCTGATAGTTGTGGATGTTGTATCACAGTGAGAGGAATGAGGCATCTGTTTCACCTGTCAACTTCTAGAAATAGTTTTGGGCATATTTTAAATCACTAAAAATGATGAATGATAAGATACATGAGGTAAAGTCCCTTCAGTAGGTGAGTATGTCTTTTCTAGATCATGTTATCATGCTTGTGTACCTTATAAAATTTTTCAATGGTCATTTTCAATATGATGAGTATTGATAGAGGCATTCTGACGAAACACTCAATCCATTTATCTATAATTTGATTACAACTTTTATATTGGAAATTTACCTGTAGGTTCAAAAGAAGGTAAAGGTGATCGAGAAAATGTACTCAATAGGATGTTTTTTGTAAGGGGGTAACCAATAGGGTTTCATAAGAAGAAATGTTATCCGAAGTAGGCCTTATGTATCATGATATTCAAATTGTTGATGAGTTGGAATTCAAGCACAACATATTCTATCTCAACATAATATTCTATGTGCATTTGAAGTGGGCTTCAGATGATGTTTTTATTCTTTGGGGTTTCCATCCATATTCAGAACCGCCTTCTAGTGGCTCCGTGAGCACATTTTGGCCAATGAAAATAGGTTAAAAATTAGCCTCAACAGTAGTTACCATCAAGGCCATTCCCACAAAAGGGAATGAAAATTATGTAATGGCTTGTGATAATATAATAGGTATAGGGTGAACCAAGATGTTCTTTGATGTTACTGTCCTAGACCTGATCATGGCCAAGGAGGAGGACATCATTAGAGAGTTGTAGGAGTTGGGTGTGGTTAGTTGAACATGTGGAGGCAGCAGTTCTAGAAGGGGCAGATATTGTTAGAGGTAAGAAATGTTGGTTTAGTACCCATGTTTGTGCCTTTTTTTAGTCATGATCTTCACACTCCTTTTTTCACCCTATCTTGTCCGTGCTTTTGGAATAAATGTAGAGAGGTTTCTCAAACCCATGGTGTGGAATACTAGAGTTAGACGCTAAAACATTTTGTATGATGTATAGCAGTGGTATAAACTAATTATGGGGACACATCATTCATGTGGGGATATTTTATTTCATCTGATACAACCATATGATTTCATCCATTGCATTTAATGGTAGTTTTGTTTGTGTTCTATTGTCTTGTTCATTTGGAAGATAATCATTTTTTCATATATGGATGGCCACCATGTGGATTTTTTTGGTGATTAGATTTATCTAGGGGAATATGGTTTGTGGACCACCTTATTTCCATGTTGGATGATGTATCAATGGAATCAGTGGATATTGGGATGGTAGAGTTTCTCGGAGTCATCGATGTGTTCTTGGATATTTTCCCTAAGGAGGTACGAAAACTACCCCTCATCATTACAATGATTTCGTGATAGAATTGAAGCTTGGTGCTTCTCCAATTTTCATGGATCTATATCAGATGCAACCCTCTAATTTGGAGTGGATGAGGGTTCAGTTTAATGATCTGTTGTAGAAGGGATTCATCTGGCCGACTGTGTCACTATAGGGCACTCTAGTTTTGTTCACCAAGATGGGGGATGGTAGTATGAGGTTTTTCATAGTCTATCCAAAGCTCAATCAGATGATAGTCAAGAACCATTACCCAAATCTGAGGATAGATGATCTTTTTACCACCAAATATGGGATAGTTGGTTTTCTATAATTGATATTTAGTCTGGACAACATTGATTGAGGTTGAATGGGGGCTATATTCTGATGACATTATTCAGATGAAGGAACATGCACTTTGTGTTTGATGTAATGTCATTTGGGGTTATGAACACACCAACCGTGATCATGGGGAATATGAAAACTATGTTCCATGAGTTCCTAGAACACTTTTTCATTATATTCATCAATTATATGTTGATTTACATCAATTCAGAGGAGAAAAATGAAGATCATCTCAGAATAGTCAGTCATTTTATTTAATTTCACTAGATCTATGGAAAGTTATCTAAGAGTATGGTATTTACACATGAGGTGTATTCCAGTGGTCATGTGGCATATCATTAGGGTGTATCAGTAGACATGTCAAATGTTGAAACAATTGATTCTTAGGTAGAAACCAAGAACATGGTAGATGTTTGTGGTTTCCTTGGACTCACATGATATAATCAGAAGTTTATACCAAATTTCACTCAAGTTTCATCCCTATTAACAACTTTGGCTATGAAATATAAGGATTTTTTGAATATTGATCAGTGTCGGGAATCATTGGATTACATTGAAAAATATGGTTAGGGATCCAGTGCTCTAGTTAATTGAGGAATGTGTGATGTTTGAGGTGTTTTATGATACTTACCCTATAGTATAGGGATATGTGATAATGAAAGAGTGGGTGGTGATATCTTATTGATCTAGGAAGTTACATATCCATGATCATAACTATGCCTTCCACATTCTGAGGTAAGTAGTAGATTTGTTTGCACTGAGGATGTGGAGTAGTTCCCTCAATAGGGAGCTATTTTAGGTTTTCATAGACCACAAGATTTTGACATATATCTTTTCCAAACATGAACTAAATTTATGATAGATGAGGTGGTTGGAGTTCCTTTAGGACTATTATTTTCAGATATCGTAACCCTCAAGAAAATGGAACTTTGTGGCTGATGATTGAGTAGAAAACCAAAAAATGGTATTATTTGGGAATATATGGACGCTTAGAGAGATATGAAGGATTTTGAAGCCCTGCACTTATATTCATGAGTGGATGGTTTAAATTGATGTTTTCTTTCTATGTGATGGTACATTCTACTCTAGTAAAAAAGTTGGAGGATTATTAGTGGGGAGACTCAGAAGTAGAGGTAATGTGTGATCATGTTGGCTATGCTGATGCTCTAGATGAATGGTTAGAGGATAGTCAAAATCAAAGGTTATTTCAGGGAAGGTTGTTTGTTCTAGTGAAACAAATCAAGGGATTTATTCTTGAGATTCATTGACCAACATTGAGGGTACACCTAGGAGTTTCTAAAATGTACCATAACGTGAGGGAATAGTTTCGGGGGATCAGAATGAAATGTATAGTGGCAATGGTTATAGCTGAGTGTCTGGTGTTATAGTAGGTAATGGTTAAACATCGTATTTTAGGGTATTATTTAGAATCCATTGGATGTTACATACTCTATATTTGATGAAATATCGATGTATTTTTCACACGATTAACTAGAACTCATGGAAGTTTTGATGTTATATGAGTGATCATGGATAAGTTGACGAAATTGGCCAACTTCATAGTGATCATGTATTCTAGTAAAATGGATGCTTCATATAAGAGGTACGTGGATATTGTAGTACATTTTCATGGATTTAATAGGTCGATTTTATCAGATTAGGACAAATGTTTTACCTCATGAGTTTGATGGGGATTGGATCATGCTTTTTTCACTCAATTACATCTCTATAGAACTTTCTACCATAAAAAATAATTTAAAAAATAACAGACGATTTATATATTAGAGTATATGTTGTGGGAATGCATCATGGACTTTTTTGGATTATGGGAACAACACCTGTCCTTTTTTATGTTTAATATATAAATAGTTGTCACTCATTCATATGAAAGGCCCCATTTGAAGCTTTGTATGGACAACCATTTCATTCACTTTTATACTTGATTATTGCAGGGCGATTGATGTTCTTAGTCCTGATGTGGCATAGATAATGATAGAAAATGTTATTCTTGTTCATGAGAGGATGGAAGCAACATAAAACTAGAAAAATTCATATGCTAATCATATAAGGAGGCCCATGTATTTTGATATTGGGGACCTTGTTTTCTAGAAGGATTCCCATCGATATGAATATAGGTGGTTTAGCTGAAAGAGTAATATTTCTCCTAGTTTTAATTGACCCTTTGAGGTGTTGGGGTGAGATGAAGAGGTTACATACGAGTTGGCACTTCCAACTCCACTGAACCAAGTCCATGATTTCATCCTTGCTCTTAGATTTTTTTCTATCTTCATGGTGACTCCAATGTCATTTACTAGGAAGAGGAAGATATTGAGAATGTGGAAAAATTCGTGGAGTAACTAGTTGAGGTCTAAGACCATCGAGTGATGGTTTTTTGAGGTAAATTCATTCCTCTCATGTAGGTGGTATGGAGGTATGGTGTCCAAGAAGATAGTAATTAGGAGAATTAAAGGAAGATACAAGCCCAATAGTTAAGGTTTTTTAGTTTTCCCATCTCATTACATTTTCCTAGTGATCTGATATTATGTTCCTTTTTTATGAGATATATTTCATTTCCCCATGTTGTTATGTGTGTGGATTTATGTTTGATAATATCCTGAAATATGAAAATGGTATGAACTCCCTCGTAATCAAGACACAGTAAATATGATGAAATTAAAGCAATGTGATTGATTTTGTGCTGCCTAGAGGGAATTTTATAATTACTTGGATGAAGGAATTCCCCAAATAATGTGTCTGGGATGGTATGGTTTGTAAATTATGCTATTGTTTTGTTATAGGAGATTGTATGTAGTTGTGGATTTTTGGTGATGGTATTTTTCAAGATGCTTGTGGTCATTTTGTTTGATGGTGTTTCAGGTGTAATGAGATCCTTGATATGTATCTCATGGGACAGTTTTTCATTCCCATATTTTATATTCATCAAGGTCAGTTTTATGTTCTCAAGGGATAGAGTAATTTATGAGGTATCAAATGTAATATCATGAACCTTTTCTTCTATTAAATTTCTAATTTTGGTTGTTAGAGGTGTTTTGGGTAGGTTTCAAGCTATCTAGGAGCAATCTAGAGGTACAACAGAGTGGTAGTCGGAAATCCACAACGTGTATGTGTATTACACAATTTGAAAGTTGGTTTCATGGAATGTCTAGTTTCATTCCATGACGTGTAAGTTTTATGGGTAAAATAATAAAATGGCCGCATGTTTTTAAAATGGATCCTAGAATACTGGGATTACACAATGTGAAAGGGGAGAACACTTCAAGTAATTCTTCAATGCTCTGCTGTTTTTATGATTTTAGCCACTCTTGTTTTCTCTAAACCCTACAAGCAGTAACTCTAATTTCATTCCAATCATCTGACGACTATATCGTTCTACATTTGGAGATTCATTTCAAAGGGGATTAATTAGGGGCTTCATTCTTCGATCTATGGTGATTTATCTTCTAATTATCATATGTTTTCTTCCATTATTCTCCATGGGATTCACTATAGTGGTTATTTTTGTTTGGGGTGTATGATAGGTTGTGTTTTTATGGTATCTGGTAGTGGGGTAGGTTGATCTATGGTTCCTCATGTTGAAGTTGTGCTTTTCAGTCATTCCTCTTCACCATGTGGTTCACATTGAGTCAGAAAATCTTTTTTCGGTTCAGTTTCCCTCATTTCACAATATTGTGTAACATGAGGGAGGGGGTTGTTCTTTTTTTCCAAGGGTAATGGGGTTTATTTCTCATGAATTTATATATTTTATAATATTTTTATATTATGGATTTTATAGGAATGATGCCCTAGAAACAATTACTGTCATATTTTTTGTGATGAATATATGTGTTGTGATCACTATTTTTGTTGTTATTATTTTGAAATCACTATAAAAATGTTAATTAGAATACCAAGTATATTTTTCTTATAAATTGGTTTCCCTAGGAAAATAATTTGTTATATAACATCCCAAAAGAATTTGGAATGCGAAAAAATGTAAATTCTGAATCTATAAATACAATAATCACAAAACCAATTATATTTTTCTAATAAACTAGTTTCCCCAGGATTAGGTTTTTCCTGGTCATTCTTGTGGGATGGTGATGTGTTATTATAATAGGTTGAGGTTGAAATGTGGTTGTTTAGCTATGTTTTTTTGGTGGTGAGGTGATATTATAGGGGTTGGAAGGTCACTTATGATATATGGTTTCTTTCTAATAGATTCCAAGATAGTGATGGAATATATTAACATTTAATAATGAATAAAATTTCTTGGGTTGGTTTTCTTAATGAATGGAATTTTTTTACCCA
Source organism: Viscum album (assembly GCA_963277665.1). Taxonomy (NCBI): domain Eukaryota; kingdom Viridiplantae; phylum Streptophyta; class Magnoliopsida; order Santalales; family Viscaceae; genus Viscum; species Viscum album. The sequence continues at coordinate 1,461,853,619 of OY728142.1, forward strand.
AAAATTTAATGATGGGTTGTTTGATTAAATGTGGTTGATTGAAAATAATAAAATTGATGTGTATTAAATGTGGAGGAAATGTGATGATGTATGAGACTATCAGGGTACTTCACTTTCAAAAATAACTATTTTTGATAATAATAAATGAATTTAGATGTGGAAGTAAAGGTGAAGGTGTTATGATTCGTTTGTTTGATTGAGAACCCATAGGGTGGTATTGGGTGTTTGAGAAAATCTATATATATACATTAATTTCATTTTTTATTTCTATACTCACCCAAACCATGATGGTTATTATGTCCCAAACACCCTTGTAGTCATGCGGGGGGTGTCTTTATCAATATCTTGGTGCGAGGATGGATGGTTGGCACTTTCTCTTCCCTTATCCATCATCGAGGTGATGATGGAAAAATATTATCTGGCCAAGATGTCATGACTGGTTGTATCACAGGAGTCTTTTGGATGTGTTTTTATCTATTGTACCATGTTTCTTCAAGAGGAGTTGTTATGTGGTATCTTTTGTGACTTTGAGATGATGTGTGATGTGTTATTATGATTAGGTATGTGTGGGAGGTATCTATTTTGGGGACTATGTGTGATTTTTAATGATTCGTTGTGATTCCTAGGTGTGTGTGGATAGGATGTTTTGTGAAAACTTGGTGTGTGTGGGTTGGATATGAAGTGTTACATTCGGATAAGGTGGGAGCACCCTGATGTCTTTCATTGGTGTGTGAGAGCGGCTAATCTATGGGAACGTGGTGTGGGGTACCCTATAATTTTTTTTCTTAGTATTATATTATATTTTATGGATTTTATTATTTGGTTATTCTTCCATAGTGAGGTTGGGGTAATGGATAGTCTTCATGTTAGGTGCAGTTTGGTTCGGTTGTTTTATGATGTGTGCATTAGTATTCCCCTTACACTTGTGTATGAGATAGGATGGTTTTACTAATCAGTATAACTATATGGTCACCCTTCATATGTAAATTCACTTTTAGGATTCTAATAGTATTATTTGAACCCTGGTAGACATTTCTATATTGGGCCATGGGACAATTGTTGTGTTTCTACTCTAGTTTTGTTTTTTAGTACTTACTATGGGGACTTTTATCTGTATTAGTTATTTTTATACATGCATGTGGGGTGGTTTTTGGATTTGTTTTTATATATGTCATGGATTTTTATTTGTTTCATACATCATAATTCCTGATCTTGTTTCCTTATAAAGTTTAATGCCTCCCATATTTTGATATTTGTACACCATTGGTCCAATTCTCCAACCCAAGGCCAACTGTAGGTGGGCCTCAGGGTCACAATATCCCGTTCTTCATTTACATCCTATGAGAGGTATCCTTATATGGGAATGGGTTTGTGATAGATACCAATTAAGTTGAACCAATTCTTACCATATAAACCTTTTTACATCAAAAGGAAAAAAATCATATACATCATCAATGACCTTTTAGGATTAGAGTATTACTGTATTTTTTTCAAATTCATAAGTAAATATTAAACATGTCTATAAATAAGATGATATATCACCTAGCCCGATTTTAATTATTTGAAATGAATTTTTCATCATCATCCATTTGAAATATCATATACACATATTTTTTCATTCTCATTGTATGTTACCTAAAAGCAATGAAACAAGGGAAGGGTGACATGAAATGATATATAAGGGTAAACATTTTTAATATTAATATAATTCATTAGGGAATATACTAAGATCATAAGAGTTTGAATAATGAAAAATTTATTGAGTATAACATAAGAGCATTCATTCCCATCAATATGTTGATTATCAAACATGAAAACACTACATAAGTATTTAACAAAGGATTATCGATCAGATCAATAAGCATGATCCATGTGATGTTAATATTAAACAAAAGAAACCATAAAAACAAATATATAGAATATTTATAAAGTATTGAAATCTTGGAAACATTATAATTGTAAACCATTTTAAACAATTCTTAGAGATAACTGCAGCCCAGTTAAATCTAAATAAGAAACCCATTGGTGACTCCCACATTCAAATCTATTATATCAAGGAAAATTACCCAATCCATTGGAGTTTTATCAAGGTAAAAAAATCAAATAAGGTAAACCAGTGTCACTGTTAACTATATCAGTGCATATATCATATAATTTCTATCAGGATCACCTAATTATTTGAGGGAACACAAATAAAATTAGCTATATTTGGATCACCCAATGCTATATGGGTACACCCATTGTATAACAATATCAAATAACCATAAATAACACACATGGAGAATTCAATTTATCATAAAAATATATAAATAATAACCATAATGACCCATATAAATTAAATGGGTTCCATGAAAATATATTTGAAAAAATACTCTCATAAATATAGATACTTGTTCCATAACAATCTCAAGAAAATATTAATAACATGTCGAAAAGAAATGGGTTCACTGTCAACCTCATTTTATCAATCTTAATCCATATAGAGAAAGAATGCAGATAGTATAATTTTAAAATTTCCCTATTATAGAATAATTAATAGTAATTGTTGTCGATTCTAATCAATGGATATACCCTTAAAAGAAAATTAAAAAAAATTTGGATGAATATAACCTTACCAATTTAAATGTCACTATTAAAACCACAATTGTTTTTTCAAAATAAATTTCCTTGAGAACTAAATTAGAATATTATAGAGTAAAACTTAAATAAAATAATTAATGAGACATTTTGGGATTCCATTCATTTAATAAATGTTAACAATATACATTCTTTTCAATACATTTTAAAAAATACCACATACAGTTATCCATTTGGAAAATGTTACACAATTCTTTTTATAAATATCATAAAAGAAGATACAAGATCATGTAAAATATATTTATAAAATAATGTAACTATAGAATGTAACACATCTGAAAATATTTCAGAAATAATTTTATATATCCAGGATATAGAAGGGAAAGATATATGACGTAAAAAGAAATAAAATAACTATATCACTTAAAAGTCACCTTACTGATTATTTTTTATTAAATAATCGAAAAATTAGGACTCAAACTTGTTTAAAAAATTATTATTAGTGGATAATAATAGATACGGTTTATGGAAATATAAGCTTATGATTTCCTAAAAATGAACCTTGAAATTAAATGATACCGAATGGAAGAAGATGGTAACATACAACCTTTTCCAATTTGGTAACTATTCAATCTTATTCCCCATGAAACAATAACATAAAATAATACTTTAAATCTCACGAATATAGAGGGTTTCATTATATAACATGAAATAGGGAAATATATACACCTCACATATGATTATAGTTGCACATCATTAATTTATGTCACAAATAAATATAATTTGAGATGAATAATCATTATATAAATCAAACCATTAAATTATGGAATTAGTCAATGGATCAATTATGTGTATCAAATTTAAATCTATATAGAAAGAGTTAATATAATATAAAATAATCAAAACTCATTACACATATTATCATATAATATCAAAAATAATGGTGATACTATATGACCAAATGAAATGAAATTGGGTTATAAAATTATTTACCACATAGTAACATTCAAGTCAAATCACATAGGGTGAAGTAATTCAAATTAAAACCTAAAATAAAATGTTATATGATAGAATAATAATATTACATGAGAATAGGAATATTTATACCATAAAAATTTAATAATTTTTTAATATAGATTTTGTCTCATAGATGAATAAGTGAGAAGAGAAAAACATATACCTCAAGATAATAATTCCTTGAATTTTTGTTATCACATGTTCAATTATATTATAACAATTACCTTATTTCTTAATATCATTTTAAAAGTTTAATATATTATAAATAAGAATTTTATTTATTTCTCAATAATAAAATATTTAAATACTTTTCTAATTATGTCCACAACAGGTTTTTTGAGGATGATCAGTCCATTTATTCAAAATGTCTTTGGTGTGTTGAATATGGTTAAAGTGGTCATTATTTCAACATCTTTATTATTCACCAATTATAATTTTAAGTACTATTAGTAATTTTTTTGGGAATTGAACTATGTTACAATAATAGAGAATGTAGGTTGTTCATATGCATTATTAATGTTTCCATTTATCAATGATAATTATGGAATGAATGTATGTATTATTTTATACTTAAATAATTAAAGTTAAATCATTAATACAATATTAATTTCTTAAATATACTTATATAAATCATTCATGTGATTTGTTGATAAAAAAATTATATCTCTTTATAAAGTCAGCAGTTTACACGTACACAAATGATATTATGATTTATTAGTGTAAGAAATAAAATAATGCTATATATTTTTAAAATTATTAGAATTTCCTGATTATAAGTATGATTTAATTTATATTACATTTATTCAATTACATTATCCTTATTAACTTCAGTCTAAATCTTTCATGAAAAACAAAATCACACAAACTTCATGAGGATAAAGTCTATTATATATATGTGTGACATTATCATGTACCCCATGGAACGAAAAGTAAGAAGGTATATGTAATTTCATAAAAAATAAGTAAATATATTTTTCAATAATAATATATATACTTTAAATCCATCATTACAATTTTCCTAGAGTTGTAATGATGGAAATTAAATGACCTCGGTTCATGAGGCGACGGTCCTCCGTACACATAAACGATGATTTCATATTCAATTATATAAAATAGTATATATTTTTAGGTTATAAAATTAATTTAATAATAAAAACATATATAAAATACACATTTTCATCATATTATCATCGTATAATATGATTTTAAGGAGGTGTACGAATAAATAAATAAATAATTCATAGTTAGAAATTCTATATCTTCTCAGACAACATATTTAAAATTATACATTATGTATTCGTAGAATGGATTTAAATAAAAAAACATTCTCCTAGGATAATGGTATTTCATTTGGGAAGATCATTGTTTCAGTATTTTTTAATAAAATGGGTTTTATTGTTTGAAAAAGATAGGATAGTTGCTAGAATTTTATTACTGAGGAATGTGGTGCCCTTGGTATTTTTAAAATAAAAGTGTCTACTTACATATTTCGCATTAAAAAATACTAAAAAATGATTCATTATTTCTACTTATATATAATAATTTCTATATATTTCCATTTAAAATATTTTCTTCATGTGTTCGGTTCATTTTAACACTTATTTTTTTAGTTTAACCATCTGGTAAACATGTTTTCTCATTTATCATGGTAATAATGTTTTCCTATATTCAATATTCATTGTGGAAAAAGACATTAATTATTAGATAATATAAATTAATATTATTATAAATATGTAATACATTTAACCATATTCAATCCATATAAGTGAAAATTTTAATTTAAAATTAAACACATATGTGGCAAAAAATTGGGATTTCATGATGTGTGTTTTGCATGAAAAGTATTTTTTCAAATTATCTATATTATTAATTTTAGTCAATTTATTAATAAAAATCACTATGTATTGATATAAAATTTAGAAATTTCATTTATATAATTCCTCCAGATGGTTTTTTATTAATTAAAATGGAGAAACATTATGCATATTAAAAAAATTGTAAAAAAAATCACATTTTTAAACCTATGAAAACTATTTACTAAAAAAGAATATTCTGTTGATTAAGGAGACATTTATATTATTAAATATTACTATATAAAAAATATAACACTATAATATTATTCAAAAGAAAATTTCTCTTTTAAATTTATTAATTTATTGAAAATAAATTTCATTTTATAAAAAATTTGTATTTTTTACTATTCAGTATAATAAAAATAATTTCCAAAAAATTTACAAAACATTCACACATAGTAAATTTGGATATATAAATTACAAAATGATTTTTTTAAAAGAAATCATAAATATTAATAAACTAATAATAATTTCATTCATTGAAAATTCGTGAAAATAATTAATCAAATCATATTTTTGAGGAATAAAATTACATTATAAATAATAAAAAGATTATATACCAATACTTATTTATAATTTATATTAAAAATGATATACATATATATTTATTATAGTAGCTTTTTATTGTTCATACCAACCAATTTTACAACTTTTTTATAACAATTATATATTTTCAATTTTGTTTATGTTTGATGGTGTCTCTTGAATATGCTCTCAAACATAGTTTATATTATAGAATATCAGGGTGTTAAACAATTATTAAGGACTATATGTATAAATTTTATACTCAATTTATCTCTATCCATTTTTATGTACTCCCACATATATATATATATATATGTAATAAAATTTTATTCAATGAAATTTAACATCCATAATGTTTTGTTGTTCGTTTTCCTTTTATTTGTATTCAACCCCATAATACATTAATCTTCTTCATTATATACATATATAACCGTCTAAAATATCATTTTTAAGAAAATATTTTCTTCACATAATTTTATTCTTTAAAATATTCAATTTATTTTTATTCATTCAAATTTCAATTTTAAATTCACATTCAAATATCAACATTTTTCTTCAACTTCTCAGTCCCTAATTCAATAAAATGGATTAATGAAGACCTTATCATTACTATTTTTTAGTTTGATGAACTAGATTTATCATTTAAGATAATACACTAAATCAGTAAATTATCTAAATAAAAAGCATATATTTTTTAAACAGCAATTCATCACAATGTGATAATCCTAATAACATAATGATTATGATCTTCATGATCTATCATTTTTCATTTCTAATTAAATTCAACTAAACAATGATGAAATATCATGCCTCATACATTATGTGTGCCTCCCTAAATTTCAATGGTTTTAGATAAGTAATGAGGCTCCTTGATTAATGTGGGGAGAATGTACCCTTATATAAACAAATATCCATAGATCGAAAATGAATAAATATAAATAAAATTAATAAAAATTAAAATATATAATAAAATAATATATCATCATATATGCCATATATAAAATAATAATAATTTTTATGTTATAAAAAATAATCGGATGATGTTTTAGGAATCTATACATTTAAAAACATGATCTCCCATATATGGAGGATAGAAAGATAACCCAAAATAATGAAAGTCTATAATGGTAAGTAAGCACTTTTCATTAGTTAAGTCATGTTCAATGAAAACTAAACCATATTACTCGAAAAAATATAAATATGTGTTCCCTAAAATATATCATGATGATTATCAATAAAACAATCTCAGCTTCTATGATTCCTAATCAAAATGGGAGTACAACTTATTTGACCACTATCAATGGTGTCTACAAAATCAATGTTGTAATAAAATTTTACATAGTGTATGATATAGTTTGATGAAATGTAGATAAATAATGGAAATAAATAATCATATTTTATAACAATAGGAAAATTGTGTTCCCCTATGACTAATTATAATTGTATCGCCTTTGATTATGAGTTCCCGAACAAATTATATATAATTTTCCTATGAATGTCATCCTATTTGATATTTAATATACATAACGACCTTTAATAGTATAATGACCAATATAATAGATGTGTGTCCTAATTATATACCCACAAGTGATGCAATCTCTATGGTAACATAAGAATCCTCACTTGGGAAGTTAATACTGAATTCTTAATCACATCCTTGGGTATAACATCATTTAGATAAAGGGGAAAAAATAGGTATCACATTTTACTATGTCGCCAAATAGTGACTACTATCTAAAATTATCAATGAAATATAATGTGGGATGGGTATCCCTAGGATTGGTGAGATATAATTTTTCAATAAATTTATAATCATATTCAATTACGTAACTAGAAAAGAATAAAATCCCATATGAATGTGCAATCATAAGTTCACCACTTCCCCATCCATGAATATCAAGTCAATATGGGGATCACTTCTGACATCCATGGGTAAACAAATATATGGAAATATCATCTCACCCCCATAATAATCATTTTAAACCATGAATTATACTCAAATCCCATACGGAATAATAGAAAATAGATAATGAAAATCATATTTTTATGTCTTCCCTTACCATAGATAACTTTCTATAAGAGGTATTATATTACATATAACCAAAATAACATTCCAATCACTTATACATGAGATATATAGATTTAAATCCTTTATCAATATCAATATAACAAGTGATTATATAATTCCTACATTATCCATCAAAGGAACCCAGTACATACCATTCCATTATAATAAGGATAACATCAAAAACATGCATAATAAATAGTATAATATCATAATATTTATTGTTTTATTTATGTATTTTATATCTTTAAACACGATTGAAAATATAATTTAGTCAATTTTTTCATGATCAACCTATGTTTTTTCACACATATTTGGCATTATCCTCGTTGATTCGTTACATGGTGAGGGAGGAAGACCCACCCATTTATAAATTCATTCACCAATGTTTATATGAAAAATATAAATGTTTATATTGGTTCAACATTAATGAAACAAAACAAAATAAAATATCCCAAATTTTAATGGGGATATAGCTCCCATTATGATTCCACCATATCATCCAACAACTCGTGGATTCCAAAATGTGGTTATGACAATCTAGTTCATCTCATATTTCTATAGATGCATGCCCATCTAGGGCCATTAGAACCTGTTGTAAAAATATAATCACCCATAGTGTCCCACATATCATTATTGTAAGACCATGAGATTTATTAATTTAACATTCTTTATTGAACATAATATGTTATATATACTAATATTAAAAAAACGCCTAACATAAGTAAATAATTATTTATTAAAAATATAAAATCAAATATGTCATTATATTGTTAAATGAAATTGAAAAAATTAGATAAATAATATCATATAATACCGATAATGAAATACATGATAATTAACAAGGATTTATTTGATGAAATTATTCGAGAAATGGAAATTTTTCATTTACATAAATTGTTCTACTCTAATTAATTTATTTAAATGTTAATTTATATCATATTTAAAAAAAAATTGAAAAAAAAAATTATACATCTATAATGATTAATTATGTTTTTTAATTTATTATCACATGGTTAAAAATAATGATGAAATCATTCCAATATAAAAAAGGTTATTTAAAAAATAAGTTTTTCATCTATGCAATGTGTATTTATGTATGAAAATTAAATTAATTAATTAATTTTAATGATTTTTGTTAAATGTGGATATATTACTTTATATATTATAAATTAACATTTATATTACTATTTTACATGGATGAAATTAGAATCAAATCAATATTATTCTTAACAATACATTTTCTTCTATGGATGGTTTTTTAAATTTTTTCGTGAAGATATTAGATTTTATTTCTTCCTCCATTGGTAATTTAATCTAATAAAAGTTATTTAATATTTGGAATCATGATTCAAAAATAATCTTATAATTTTATTTTTTTCCCATAATATGAAGTTATATTAGATAAGATTTGGTCATCATGGTAAAGAATTTTTTTGAAAAAATGGTATAAATAAATGGGCAAGGCTTTCAAATATATCGGAAAATTATCATATAATAAATTTTTTGTGTTTATTTCATCCTACCAAACCATAGATTATAAAATTGATTGTTTTGGAGACATTTTCAAAGGAGAGTGGTTTTATTATAATTTAATGTTCTTCATATTTTCAATACAAACACTCCCCTCATTGGTAAAATGAATCATACTCTTTCCATTTTTCTACACCATGGGAAAACCATATCATGGTTATGATAGGTTCCATTACCTTCCCAATTATCTTTATCATGTCCTAGAGTTTCACGTCTTATAAAAAGGCCCATATAAGATGTTGTAAGGTGTTTTTTTATGAATATTTCCAAATGATGATATATGTATTCATACTCACCTTTTAAAAGATTATATCCTATTAATCCATAACTAAATATATCATATCCATCGTACCAAAACAAAATTATTACCATAACTAATCTTAATTTTTTATGTTAATTGTGATATCATTTTATATGCCCTTTACATTGAATAAGAAATTAATGTGTTGCTCATTTCTATATATAGACGTCTTTCCCCATGATGTGACATGTTTAATTTTTCATAATAACCTACTAATTATGATAATATGTATGGATTTAATTAATATATATGACATTTAAACAAAAATTATGATTCTATAAAGTTAAATTTTCAATTTTCATAATTTCATTACTTTTATTAAAAATTCAAGACATCAGTCATGTGTATGCACGTGAAACCTTCTCCATAAAATTATATATAAAAAATCAATACCAAATAACATGTTTTATTCTAAACATGTATATAATTAAAATATAATATTTATGAAATTATTAGGATTTTGGATTATATTAAATGATACAAAATTTCATATACTGGAATCTACGAACCAAAACATACAAGGAAAAATGAAACATATAAAACCTATAATACCAATTTTAGAAGAGAATTATTTAATAAATGTGTATTTAGAAATTGTTAATGAATAATATCTGGTATAATAAGTATGAATATGGTTAAAGTATTAATTTTTAAAAATTTATGTTTATTATATAATATGTGTTAGCCTCGTGGGCGTCATTAATTTTGGTTGTGTTAGTAAATTTAAAATTTTAAAAAAACAAATAACAATAAACTAAAGAATATAATAGGATATAAAATTTTGTGTTTGAAACCACAGAGATAGTGTAATATAAAATATTAATTAAATAAAATAAACCTAATTTTTTTTTGATTTATATAAATTAAATATATTCTTCAACGAAATTGACATGTGAAGAATATATGAGAAGAACAAACAAAACTAATTTGATACAGTAATAAATCTATGTTGATGGGTTGAAATTTTATTAAATAATTAATTTAAAATTGTAAAGTCATTGTAATCGGGTCCAAAAAATTCCATTATTCATGGTTAATGACTTCCATTATAAGTTCCCATTTTCTCATGGTTATGTGTATTAGATCAAAATGGATGGGTAAACAAAAAACTCATTTGGACACAGGGAACATAAAAAACTCATTTTTCATAGTGAAAGTACAACAACTTGACCACACATTAATAAAATGAATTCCATAAACTCACAAAATTATCATGCTCAATGAAATAATAAAATTAAACTCAATCCCAAACCCCATTAATAATGTTCATAGAGGAAAAAATGAGTAAAATGTTACAAATGATAAAATTAATATGAAATAACAATGTGAAGTATAATCTAAAATAAAATACCTCTTATATTCAATACTTTTTCATCACACATTCCATGATATAATAAAAATAACCCCTCATACTAACCATGATATTGTGCTAAAAATAATGAAAAAAATCCTATAGAATGGTGGTGATGTTATGCTCTATGGTGGTGCACATCTCCAGTGATAGATCCTTATCGGTGCTCTTATCCAGAATAAATAAAATTAGCATCCATGGGTGTACATTTATAATTATTTCTCTCAAAAATTCATTTTTGGAAACATTAATGTTATGCTCCCCAACACTTATATGATGGGTAACGTTTACATTTCATGTAATCATTTAATTAGATTGAATTGTGTTTTTTTGTGTATCTCCTCCAAAACAAAATATCTAGAAAAAACCCATGTAATGTAAATTAAATATAAAAAATCAAAAAATTATTCACTACTTTTTAATCTTCATTGTATCCTAAAAAATATAGTGTTATTCCCCTTCCCCTTAGTTATTGTGCGATGTTTCTTTCACCGCATATTTCTATCCCCTCTCATATATATTCCATATATATGTATCATCCTATAATAAAACCAAAAATAAGTAAAATTTTCTAACATGGAAAATAATTATTGGTTATGTGTAGAAATTAATCTATTTAAACACTAAAAATTTATTCCTAAAATTTAGATTTTAAGAGGTTAGAGTGCGTGTGAAGCATTTCAGTACATGAGGTAAACATTCATATTAGAATTACACATTTTTGCAGGGTTGGGCATATTTTTATTACAAATATATATAATTTCATGTACATTATCTCCAATACATTATATAATATATTATCATTGGGTTATATCTGGGTTTTTAATGTATTAGAAAAAATATCATCACTTTGGAACTATAAAACTATGTATCCTTGTTTTTCATAATATCCGTCCCAGTTTCCCTTCTTTTAGTAAGGAATATATCCCTTTTACATAAATATTTTTTATTAAGATTATGTTCAAATATTTTAATTATACCAATGATATTATTCAATGATATATTAAATGTAATATTTTAAAATGGTTTCTTTATGACTCACATTTGACATTTGATAAACGTAAGAAAAAATATTTCAATATTTACTTCATGACTAGATTTCATCATTATCAAGTCATTTTATGATCCTAATGGTGAACTAATAAGCTTCAATGGTTATACAAGAAAAATAATTTTCCTATTATAATGATCTTTATTAGCTTCTAATGATACCAAAGGAAAAAAGATGCTTTCCCTTGATTTTTAAAACCACTTTCTAAAAGATTATTAAAATATTTTTCATCTATTTCAATATAATTAAATGATTCATATGATACATTAGGTATATTATCAAATGAGATAATTCAAAAACTTACATTGGATTTCATATGATTATTATGTGTCAATTTGTTTTTAAAAAACTCATTTCTTTCTAATGAGTTAATTAAATTGTGATGAAATGATGAACTCTCTTTTATTCTTATTGAATATATATGAAGGGATTACTATTGTGGAATGGGTTGCTATTTTATAAGCCTCTACCAAATTGGGTAATGTTTTCATATCCTCTGAGCTAAGAAGGATTCACAAGATGATGTCTAAAATCTAATAGTGTACATGAGTTGTTAACCGAAGCCCAAGAGGGTACAATAGTTGTTGACCCACTATCATGATTGATAAATAGTAATAATACAAAACCTAATATGTGATCCATTTCATGGTTTTTTACAGATAAAATTTATATTTATGTGAATGGAGAATGAATCAAATCCAATATGGGACCTTATCCACAATAATATTCATAGAAGTACTCTTTGACTTTGGAAAAGGTTTTTAGGACTATTTTATGCCACTCTTTTATGTGAATAACTTATGTCTTATGATTATTATATGGCCTCAACTATTATGATAGGTTTATAATTATTTTATTCACTTATTAATCATTTCTATTATCATCATAATTCCGTTTTCTAGGAATCAATTTTTAGGATTCACGACATGATATATATGATTTCATAAATTCTGATCATGTACTCATACCCTTAATTTTATATTATTATATGTTATGATTATCAATTGATATCTACCTTGATTATCATTATTAAAAATCAGATATAACAATTTACTATTTTTTTATTCCCCTTATTTTAAATAAATGTTTCATGTATGTTATTTAAAATAAGGTCACATTTTGAGGATATGATTCATAGTCATGTTGAAGTAATTTCCTGAAATAAGTTATTTATGTATCTTATCATCATTGACCTCAACCTGTTGGATTCTAGAGAATGTATTATTATAAGGTATATTGAATATTGTACAAAAGTGATGATATTTATATAAGTAACGATCAGTTAAATAGTTATGGTATAAGAGCATTGTAATGTTATTTATAGAGACTAAGTTATGAGAAATTTGAAAATTTAACCTAGATAATCATATAAAAACCAATGTGATATTAGATGAACCTAATGTGACTTATAATTATAAGAATGTGTCATCATATAAGATATATTAAGAATTATTTTCATGACTTTAAAATTTCATACTCTGATCAATTCTTCTTGATTCATAAACAATGTTTTTAATTGAATTCAAAAGATAGAAATAAGGGAATCATGTTTATAAAAAGTATGTTATATAATGTAAAAATAAAAATCATGAGAAAATAAATGGAATATGATAAGATGTAAAAATAATGTGGGTGTACTAACCCAAATGTCACTAGCCTTAATGAATAATTTTAATCATATTTAACATTCATATTTTCAATATGAGTAGTAAATAATAATTGAATATTGTATATAGACACATACACCTTACTTTTTTAAATCTTATAATCCATATATTTCTATGAAAAAATACAAATCAAATATAGTATATATTTTACCTTAATCATTACTTAATCCAATAGATGGTTTTAATAGTTTTTTATCTTTTAAAAAGTACGATTAATCAATGTTGGACTCTTATAATGAATAAGAGTAAAGTGGATGAAATTAAATCAATGTAGTTGGAAAGTTTTATGATATTATTTTTACATAATTATTTATCTTTACCTCATTACACTAAAATGGGGTAATAATTCGTAGATTTTATGTAAAAGGATGATGAATCATGGGGTAAATATAAGGAAAATTTTAATGTAATTTCAATTTATATTTCTAGTTTCTTCAATTACATTGAAAGAAAATTTGATACATTTCATAGTGTCTTAAAACCATGTCCAAAAAAATTTATTTCGATATAATTATATTTTCTAGGTATGAAGAATCCAATTAATGAAAACTCGAGGTGGAAATGGATATTGGTGAATCTATTTATTCTTATAATTATTGGGAAGTGAATATAAATATAGTAATTTATGGAAATAGTAATTCGAAGTCCTGTGGGTAAATGAAATTTAATATTCCATTAGGTCAATAGTATAAAATGAAGTTTGAGGGAAATTTCATCAGGGGGATATGTAAATATTTAAACTATTGAAAATAATTAAATAATGAAAATTAATATTGATGGTATGTGAATAGGAGAAAACATAAAATTAGTAGGGACAAACATCAGCCAAATATACCACCCATAATCCAGTGATAATAATTAAAAAGAGTGAGGTAACTGTGCATTTAACTAAATGAATCTGACGATTAATGAGGAAAATAATGGTTAAGATCCTCTTAATCCAAGAGATAGATGTGGAAATAATAAAATCAGAGTAACTGATATGGGACATAAGAATTAAGTGGTGAATGGTATATTTATCATCTCCTTCCTAAATGAAAATTAATTATTTCATTTGGGATCTATGAAATCGTTTATACATTACTAATCATCAAATAGTATCACATAACAACGTCAATTTTGAGATGTTTTATTTTTGGAGATAAATCATAATGTTATGATAATAGCGTGTCATATCTATATATCCTCTCCAATATTTTTTAGGAATGTGGTTGCTACAAATCTTATTATTCTCTATCTAGTCCAATCTGATGTAATTTAGGGCCATGATGGTATCTCTATCCTTATAAAGACTATATCAATTATCATGTAATATATCTTTTTTATATTCTAAATAAACCCATTATTATCTATCATAATGAGGATGAAAAATATCTTATAAATAAAATTACTTCCATTATATATCCTTTATTACCAACACATGAGGGGTATTAATATAAACATGTTAGTAAACAATTACATATTTATGATATTATTATCATATAGGAATAAGTAAATGTATTTATTATAATGTTGACTATTCTTCACTTGAATCATGTGAATATTATTTCAATCTGGTATATATATGGTTTCACACCTATTTTATATAATTATTATATAACAACCCCAATTATTGTGCACTAGTTAAAAAATCAAATCTATGATAATCTAGACACGAGATTCATTTTCCCTTATTTTTCACCATGGGGTGCACATCTTTTATTTTTTATGATAATATTTGGTAAATGGGTATCTACATTGATTCTAAAAAACATATAAATGTAAAAATATAGAATATGTGACATTTAATGACTAATATTTTTCAAAGTTTATATTTCTAAAATATTTTCGAAAATTCTAAGACCATGTGCTAAGACGGCATGTGATTCAAGACACGATGTTCCTAGAACAATTCATTAAAATATTTTATGTTATAATTGCATGAAGACATAGATTTAATAAAAAATTGAAATATCATTCAATTTAGTTCTTGGATCAGAATTTTGATGGAATCATTGAGCTCAAAATAGCAGCTTTACCCTATGTGTGACCTAACAGTGGGCGGCGTGAGTCATCTGAAGAAAACATCAACAAAGAAGTAAATGTAATGAAAGTATTTAAATGAAATTATTTTATTAAAAAATCCTAAAAACTCATTAATTGTGACTCTGATAGTAAATCGGAATCCCCCATTGAGTTCAAAATATTGTATTATCCCTAGGCACGAAATAACATTAGTCGGTGCGGGTCATCTATGGAAAACCCAAAAAATGTCATAATAGTAATTAAATAATTTAATGATAAATTGTTTTATTGTAACATAGTCTGATTATTCTTTAAATGTACGATAATAACATTTCATAAGGGTTTTCCACTCAAACCCTATAAATTCATACAATAGTTGGATAGTTTTTTTGGAAAATGATTTTATATTGAAGCTCAGATCGTGGATCGTCATGTTGATAGAGTTGGAGGATCTCATAAATAATGGAAAGGAAACCATTCTTCAACAATTATTGATCTGAACTCCATGTAGGGTTGTTGTTTATTTTTTATTTCCCTGTTCTTGATTTTCAAGATGAATGTGAGCCAATTGACAAGAGTGAGAAGAATCCAATGGTACAATGTAATCTAATGGCTCATTTTGTCAACCTTGTGGCCTACTAGGAATTCCTGGTGGTTCGATAGAACACAACATTAAATTCCCTGATGGGAAGGTCGTGGATCCATAAGCACATGGTTGTTTCTTCATCCTACAAACAATGTATCAAGTATTGCATCAATGGACAAAGTGGAAAATTTCATGCCAACAAGGCCCCTTTCGAGCTCTCCGAGTTGCACTACATTGATGTCGGGTTTTATGAACAAAATAAGAAGAGGCCTTCGGTCGATGGTGTCGACTGGATCTCCGCTCCAAATTTTCTTGAAATGGTTTCTAATGACCCCCTCAGACAGCTTGGCAGAGACTACGTACTGCCCATCAACCATATTGAGAGTAGGGGTTCAAGTTCAGACACGCACTCAGCTATCAAGATGACTTCAGCCATATCAACCGAGCATGACAATGAGGGAACGTCTACCAAGCCTAAATTTTGGGGAGAATACTTGAGTGAGGACACCCACAATGCCTCACCTCCAGAATCTCATGAGCCTGATTCAAGGGATCTCCCCTCAGCAGATATAGAAGATGGGGATTTAGTAGAAGAAGAGGAAGATCTTAGGGATGCACCTATCGCATTTGTGGAAAGCATCTCCACCACTGTGGATGAGCTTAGGGAAATAAATCTGTGTACCAAGGAAGACCCGAGGCCCACTGTCATTAGTGCATCCATGTCCCCCGATAAGCATGAGGTATATACCTCATTCTTGAGACAACACCGGGTTTTCTTTTCCTGAAATTACACAGAAAATCCGGGACTCAATCTCGAATTGGTGACACCTCACCTAGGTCTTCCAGAAGACCACCGGGGCTATAAATAGGCTGCCAGAAAGACAAACCCCTCACATGCTGCCAAAATAGAGTCTGAAGTCGATAAGCCCTTCAAATCAGGCTTTATTCGGGAGGTCCAATACTCCATATGGTTGGCCAACATAGTCACCCTCAAGAAAAAGAACAGACAAATCAAGGTCTACATTGATTTCAGAGATCTTAATCAGCATTGCACGATAGATGATTTCATGGTCCCGATCATCGAGTTATTAATTGATGAAATAGTCGTGTATGAGGCTATATCCATCATGAAAGTCTATTCTGGGTATAATCAAATGAGGATGGCCCGAGAGGATGAAGAAGCCACTGCCTTCAGGGCCCCTCAAGGAATATTCTATTACAGGGTTATGCCCTTTAGTCTCAAGAACGCCGGCACCACATATCAACACGCCATGTGTCGTATATTTAATTCATTCTTGGGAAGATTTTTCGAATGCTACATTGTTGAGTTGGTTTTCAAATGAAGACAGCTCTCAGATTACCTATCAAACATCGACACCATCTTCAACAAACTTTAGCAGCATAGCCTGAAGATGAACAACTTGAACTGCACCTTCAGGGTTACCTCAGGGAAATTCCTTGTATTTTTTGTACTCCATCATGGCATTGAAGTCGACCTTGAAAATACAAAGGCTATCCTCAGCCTGTCACCTCCCTATAATCTCATCGAGTTAAGAGAATTCCCAGGGCACCTGGCCTACATCAGGAGATTCATAGACAACCTATCAAGAAAAAGTTTTCCCTTTACCAGGTTAATGAAGAAGGGGGTTACCTACCAATGGACATGGGATTTCTAAAAGGCATTTGACTCCTTAAATAGGTACCTCTTAATACCATGGGTACTAATTCCCCCGGTTGAAGGAAGACCTCTCATCCTATACGTAACGGCACTGGAACAATCACTGGGTGCCTTCCATGCACGGAAAAATGACGCCAGTAGTGAAAAAAATATCCATTAATTAAGTTGAACCATGATTGATGTTGAAACTAAATACCCAAACATCGAGAAGAGTTGTTTTTCCTTGGTCTTTGCAGGTCATAAATTGAAACATTATCTGCAGCATCATGAAGTCTATTTGGTCTTGCGTAATAACCTACTCAAGTACATCCTAAGCCGCCAGATACTGACCGGGTGCCTATCCCGATGGGCAGTCATCCTGAAACATTTTGACAACTGGTTTGTGGGTCAGAAGGCCATCAATGGCCAAGAATTAGCAGACTTTCTGGAAAAGCACCCTTCAATAGGGACTACCGCACCGGACATCAAGCTACCTGATGAAGACATCTTCTTGGTTCAAAAGGATCTCCCAACATGGGAAATGTACTTTGACGGCGCATCCCGAATCCCTACAGGGGAAAGGATGGAGGATCCAAAATTTATCAAGGTGTGTCTGGGGATAATACTCATGTCCCCGGAAAGGTCAGTCTTTCCGTATTTCTTCCTCCTATTAGAAGGATGTTTGAACAATGAAGCAGAGTATCAAGCCCTCATTGCAGTCCTGGAGCTCGCACTCCAGGCACAAGTACATCACCTTAAGTTAAACGTTGACTCAGAACTATTCATCAAGAAAGTCAATGGTGACTATGATATCAAAAAGGAGGAGCTGATTCCCCTGTTTGACCATGTCCGAGGGTTAATGTTGGCATTATCCACAGAACCAACATTGACCTATAATACCCGGTCTAAGAATACCCAGGCCGACGCATTAACCAATGCGGCCACAACCCTAGCCAACCCGGACTGGGATGAAATAGTTATCAGCATTGCTCATCATCGAATGGTCTTTCCACTTGTTCAAGCTAAGACAGAAGAAATCCACGAAGTTAGTCCTGTCCCTGAGCCATATCCTCCCGCCCCCGGCTGGATGAACCCCATTGAAAACTTTCTTCAGTGGGGGGAACTCCCATCTGAAAGGGTGGAATGAGATAAAATAAGGATAAGGGCAATCAACATTATCCTATTTTTCTGCACGGGACAGCAAGAGGTCCTCTACAAATGAGTCCTCGACAGAATCCTCCTCAGATGCATTGATGGAGAAGAGACTGCTACCGTCATGACTGAGGTAAATGCCGGAGTATTTGGGGCACATCAACTGGGGTCGAATCATTCCCATCAGGTCCGAAGGGTTGGGTACTATTGGCCCACCGTGACACGAGATTTTGAGAACCTTACACAAAATTCCACTCATGCCAAATTCATGACAACTTCATACATCAACCCCCTAAGTTACTTCATCAGGATAAGTACTCCTGTCCATTTGTTGTCTGGGGAATGGATGTCATGGGACCATATCCTCCCGCCACAGCCAAACATCTGAAGTATATCCTCACGGCAACCTACTTTATTTACAAATGAGCTGAAGTGGTACGCCTCAAGGAAGTCGGGGAAAGAAGCATTTTCATCTTTGTGAAAACAAATATCATCACTAGATTTGGTGTCCCTCATACCATACTGACGGATAATGGCACCAACTTCAGCTCTGCTGAATTGGAGAAACTATACCAAGAATACAGTATCAAGGCTGACCACTCATCCCGCTACCACGCAGCAGCCAATGGACAGATAAAGGATTTTAACAAGATCCTTTCCAACATTCTCAAAAAAAAATTGAACAAATACAAGAATTTGTGTCCAGATAAACTCCTCTATGCATTGTGGGATTACCAAACCACAATCCTCAACGCTACTCTGGCTACTCTGTACTCATTAGTATACAGAATAGAAGCGGTTCTACACATTGAGGTCTAATTTCCCTCGGTCCATGTTTCCATTTGTAATAAGTTATCCAATGATGAGAAATTAGAAAAGTGGTTAGGTGAATTGGAACAGCTAGATGAGAAACAGTTTTACACATTGCACCATCTGAATGTATACCAGAACCGAATCGCATGAGCCTTCAGTAAAAATGTCTGTCATCCGTCATTCTTGGAAGGAGAATTGGTGTTGGTCCTCTGGACCCCAATGATATCCATAAAGAAACCTCCACAGCTGGAGCCCAATTGGGAGGGACCATATGTTATAAAGAATGTCTAATCCAATAAATCTTGTGCCCTGATCTCCATGGACGGGCAGTTCACCACCGCTCCTACAAATACGAGATTCCTGAAGAAGTATTTCCCATAGAGAATCAAAATGTTATCGTCCGAGATGCAAGACGTTAAACAACCATTCACTTAGTGGTCTAAACTCCATGACCATAAACTAAGAGTATTTCTTCCTCACCGGCCTAACTGAAAGCAGTTATCATCCGAGCTGCAGGACGTTAAACTGCCAAGAAACCAACGGTCCAAACTCTAGGAAATTAAACTAAGAGTATTTTTTCCTCAATGGAATAATTGAAAGTAGATATCATCCGAGTTTCAAGACGTTATACCACCAAGCACCCAACAATAAAAACTCTATAACCTTAAACTAAGAGTATTTTGTCCTCAACGACATAATTGAAAGCAGTTATCATCCGAGCTGTAGGACGTTAAACTACCAAGCACCCAATTTTCCAAACTCTATGACCATAAACTAAGAGTATTTCATCCTCACCGGCATAACTGGAAGCTTTTATCTTCTGAGCTGCAGGAGGTTAAACTTCCATGTACCCAACGGTCCAAACACTATGAGCTTAAACTAAGAGTATTTCGTCCTCACCGGCATAAATGAAAGCAGTTATCATATGATCTGCAGGATGTTAAACTGCCAAGCACCGAACAGTGTAAACTCTATGACCTTAAACTAAGAGTATTTCATCCTCATCGCAGGATGCTTAACTGGACGGATTTAAGAGAACTACATATAGATTGATTCATTCCTTTTCAAGATACGTACCGATGCCAGGGTTCCCCATCATGGCTTAGCCATCCCCAAATAAAAGTTAAAAATGTCCCCTTCTCCCGTGTACATACGAGCCCTACACGGGGTGTACTTATTTAAGGAAACTACGTACGGCTTGATTCCTACATTTGCAGGATACGTAGCGACGCCATAGTTTCCCATCCTGACCCATCCATCCCCAAATAAAAGTTTAAAATTCCATTTTCACCCATGTACGGACCGGCCCTGCAAAGGGTGTATCCCTCGTCCTTACCGCACGATGTTAATCTACGCTGATATGAAAATTTAAAAATGCCCCTTTCCCCCGTGTATGGACCGAACCTACACAGGGTGTAATCTTAAGTGAAATATGTGAGGCTTGATTCCTACCCTCTCAGAATATGTAGTTCAACCAGGGTTTCCCATCCTGGCCAATCCATCAAAAAAATGCTCTCTCACCCCATGTACGGACCAGACCTGTACGGGGTGTATTCTTCATCCTCACAGCACGACGTTAAACTGCACAAACTTCAGAGAACTATGTGAGGCTTGATTCTTTCCCTCGTAGGATACATAGTGACGCCAGGGTTCCCCATCTTATTCCAGCAAGCCATTCAAAAAAAAGCTCTCTCCCCCCGTGTACAGACCAGACCTGCATGAGGTGTATATTCCATCCTCACCGCATGATGTTAA
The DNA here is from genome assembly GCA_963277665.1 of Viscum album. Taxonomy (NCBI): domain Eukaryota; kingdom Viridiplantae; phylum Streptophyta; class Magnoliopsida; order Santalales; family Viscaceae; genus Viscum; species Viscum album. The sequence continues at coordinate 1,461,875,526 of OY728142.1, forward strand.
ACTACACAGACTTGTTCCTCAATGCACTAAGTTATAACTACATGGACTTCGTCCTCACCGCACAGCGTTAAAACTACACAGACTTCATCCTCACTGCATGATGTTAAAACTGCACAGACTTCATCATCACTGCACGACATTAAAATGCACGGACCACATCCTCACCGCATGACGTTAAACTACATGTACATTGTCACGACCTACCCAAGATATATGGAGAAACAAGATTAGAATACTCCTGGAACATTTTGATATATCCTCTCCATACATCTGACTCCATGACCCGGATAATTAGGGATCTTCATTACCATTCATGGCCATAAGAAGTGGAAAGTTATCGACCCATGGACACCTATGCATGAATATGAAAACCATGCCCCTAGCAGCTCTGCATATTGTTAGCCCCTGACACATCTACCAAAGACAATATTTCCTTAGGAGACACTCTTCCTGGCTCCATACGCTTACCGGCCTTGGAGCCCCCACATCATATCTCCAAATCCAGAAGTTTATGGCGCATTGGTTTACAAGTTCGTCCCCCTTTTCACATCCAAGCTTTGCCAGGGTGTCCCTGCCTGGTTAGCCTATCTATCTGCCAGTGGATCACATGCTGACCTGAATCTACGAACATCAAGCTAGGGCTATGATACATTAACTTAGCGGACTATTGTAATGAATATGTTTCTTGTATGCTCGGACCCCATTATCCTCTCATGTCGAACTCTTTACTCTGAGAACTCTCAGATTTTCATAATCATTCATGGCCATCAGAAGTGGAAATTCATTGACCTAGGGATACCTTTGAATCACTATGCATACCATGCCCTTAGTGTCTCTACATATTTATCACCCCTGGCTCGTCTACCAAAGGAAAGATTTTCTCCGGCGATACTCTTCTTAGCTCTATATGCTTACTGGCCTCAAAGCCCCCACACCACATCCCCTGATCCAGGAAACCACAAAGATACAGTTTACAACCTTCATCTCTCACCATGTTCAGAGTATATCAAAGCATGTAAACTCACTTATCCTTCGAGTGATTATAGCAATGGTCACCCAATTGTCCGAGATCTAAGACCGCTAAACTAAGAGTACATCGTCCTTTCTGTATGATGTTAAACTGCATGGAATAAAGGGACACCCATGCACGCAAGATAAATAAGAAAAGGGAGTTCTCTAAGATTTAACAACAACCAGGGATGAACATCCCTGACATGTCCAGAGATTTCCATACTAAACGAGAGACTTTGTGGGATGGTCAATCGCGGATCCGCATATTCACTCATGGCCATCGGAAGTGGAATGTTATCGACCAATGGACACCTTTGCATGACTATGCATACCGTGCCCTCAAAGGCTCTGCATATTGATATCCCATGGCCCGTCTATTAAAGGAATGATTTCCTCAGGCGATACTCTTCCTTGCTCTGTACGCTTACCGGCCTCAGAGCCCCTCATATAATTTCTCCAGATCTATGAAGCCCAGGAACCACGATTTACACTAATCAACCCCTCTCCACATCTTGGGCATGCCGAGATGTTCAAGCCCAGTTACATTTATATCAAGAGTGGCCTTTGAAACTACATCCTTACCGCATGACGTTAAATTGCACAAAACATCTTGGTCGCTTCGCATAAAGCTACAAAGGCCAAGCATTAAGTATCCAGGGAAATGCCTCCAACTATAAGCATTATCACTGGTTTAGTAATGCTCCTGATCTCGCTGCATGACCTTAAACTACACAGTATCCTTTAGTAGTCCTACTCGTCATTACCACATGACGTTAAACTGCATATAAGTCGTCCTTGTTGCATGACGTTAAACTACACGGTCAAACATGTCATAGGATCAGTAATGAACATAGGATTTTCTCTATCACTCAGTGCATGGGTCAGACCTGCATAAACCACCGTCTCACATCGGGGTGAGAAGGAATGAATTCATCCATTCTCGGGAAATTTAGCCTAGATGTTTCTCCAGTATCCAAGCACCATCTCCTCATGAAACATACTATGTATTCAGAAATAGCCAAACATAATAAACCACCCCTGGTGGCCCTAAATCTCAAACATCCTTCATGTTGCCCGGCTATCAGGGGAATACAACTATTGACCTAAGGACACATTTGCATGAATATGCATACCATGCCCTTAGCGACTCTGCATATTAATTTCCCCTGGCTCGTCTACCAAAGGAAAGATTTCTTTGGGAAATTATCTCCATACGCCTCTTGGCCCCTGAGCCCCCAACTCTATCCCAGGATTCAGAAACCCTCTGAGATATAGTTTACCAGCCTCTTTCATGACCCTACATAAATATGGTGGAACTTCACTGATGAGATTACCGAGAACCAGGAGAAGTCGTTCCATTCTAGATAATGTCCCAGCAGTATGAATTTAAACTGCGCCATACTCCAACCATCATTTACACTAGATAAATGCATAGGATAGGGTCATTACTTCCAAAATCCTGATTAATACAGATGTTCTCAAACCCTTTCAGACGACACACAACCTTTCTGAGCCACCCCCAGTGGTTTTCATAATTCTCCAAGCCACCCATGGTGGTTTCTATAATCCGGAATTCCATAAAGTCCTTAGGCCATCAAGAATGGAGAGTCATTGACTTAAGGATATCTTTTGAGTACTATGCATACCATTCCCTCAGCGGCTCTACATATCGATTTCCCCTGGCCCATCTACCAAAGATAATATTTTCTTAGGCGATGCTCTTCCTACCTCTGGATGCCGGTACAACTCCCTTGCCTTGAGACATGACTTGAATGTCATTCAAATCTAAACACGCTCCCCCCATATGCATCTAAAGTGTATCAGGACATCTTTTAATCGACAAAACCTCATTGGGGCCCTCACCACACAATGTCTGGTCAAATATGTTCGACCTAAAACATCATTAATGATAGTCTTGTTGGCGGGACTTTAAACCACTCACAAAAAGATTCACAAAGCCTGTTAGGGTGAATACCTAAAATGGGTGTCCTAAGAAAAAGTCAGGCCATGCCTGCTAGAACCACACCAAATGGGCCTAGGAAAAATTTGGGTATTAAAATAAAAGAGAAAAAGTTTGTAGTGATTTTATGTAAAACCCTATTAAATGTCAAACTGTGCTCGCTGAGTCCCTTGGCTCAGGAAAAATTTAGAACATTATCCAATCACTCATCGATTTTCAGGACCACTCTACAGCTGAATGGTCTCTTCTTTGTTCTTATCGGACCCCATTCTGATGGGGGGCATTTGTAGGGTCCTGAAAATTCCGCAAGGTGGAAATCCAGTTACCCCAAATCTTGGAAAAGGACTGAGTTGGTATGCGTAATGGCTCCCAGCAATAGTATGCGGCCGGTTCGGTGAACCGCCCTCCCGTAGACGCTGTAGTTCACGAACTGGGGGTGGAGTGCCTCTGTAGGCATGAAATAAGACGTATGCCAAATTGGTCCGCTGACAAAAACCGCCCCAGCCGCGAAGCATGCCGACCGGCCCATGCCGCATGTGCTGTCGTGCGCGGAACAGAGGCAGAGTGGGGAGCCACCTCGAAGCAACCTTGCATGTTGTGAATCCTAAAATATCAGTTGACCGAGACATCCATAGGTGGGGATTCCTTTTTGGCCTTCCACAAAACATGTCGTGTGCCCATCAATACAGATTCTTCGTGACTCTATAAATAGTCACCGAGGGGCACCAAATATGAAAAAGGAGACAGGACAGGTGAAAAACCGTTGGGAGATGCTAGAGAAATTACTCCCAGCGGTAAAGTCCCATGACCATCTGCGGACCCCATATCATGCACAGATGAACTCTTCCGTGAAGAGGAGAAACCAGTCCGTGAACCACATGTGGCTAGCTCTTCCGTGGCTAGCCCATATTGGCCATTTCCTTTGAGGATATTCCCTTCGCAGCCACCCCCTACATGGACCAGTTTCATTCGTGAAATGGATGTTGAAACCGAAGTTGGACGGGTGCCAGCCCCTTTACAAATGCCCTTCACGACCATTCCTTCTGCGACTATCCTTCGCAGACAACCTCCTTCGCATCCTAGTCCTTGGCAGCCTGCTCCCTCGTTGCCAGCTCCTCCACATACACCATTTGCGAACAACTAAACCAAGAACCACATGCGGCCAACCCTACACTGCCAGCTCATTCACAGAAATACCCTCTGTGGTCGTCTCCTATGCGGCCAGCTCCACCGCAGCCAGTCTGTCGGGGCCATCTCCTACGTGGCCTACCCCATGCGGAAAACCCCACGCACTTGCTGGTCCATACCGCGGGAACTGTGCCCCCGCAACCCAGCTTTGGATCACTGATGGGCTTCAAGCCCGGCCCTCCGAGCTGATTCCTTCGCTACCATCACTGACCCCCATTAATATTGGAGAGTCGCACTGCGATCTTTTTTGGCCGGTTCAACATTATTTTACATTGAACCACCCCAACATCCATCCTATACATTCCATGAGTCAAGCTACTCCTCATGACTCTCCTATAACCCCATTACCTATCTTTTTTTCCTAGGTTCAACCACAAAGGGTCTCCCTTTTGTAATCCCCACACCAACCATTTCTAGGTATCACCTACCTAGTCATCCTAACCACACGACGCTAAACTGTTTGGACCTCATCCTATCCATATAATGTTAATCAATATGGAAACGGTGCTCTATATATGACTATAAACTGTAGCATTCCCTATCATTCAATAATTGGATGTCTCTTGCTCCATGAAAGAAATTACTTAAGCTTAAATCATAATATTCCTCATTCCATGTTTACAGTGGCATAATTTCAAGAGCGCTGGAATCCATTAAAATTTTCCATCACTCCACCCCATGCTTTGAACATCCTTCATTCAGATCTTTATTCCTTTTCATGTCTGAAGGGACCCCGAACAGCCTGGGCCCAGGCCACCTCGGATCACCTACCATCCTGGGCCAACACCCCCGAATGACTTTGGGAAACACTTCGAGTCAGGTCATGTGTTTCGAACACGGTCAACAGTCGACCCCACTAGTTTTCCCGCATTCCAAGCTAATGTGATATGTATTCTGTGTTTTGATCATGGTAAACATCTATCCTCCATCGTCACGCCACCCTCATTGCATTCCGAATGTCAGCCATGTAATTCACACATTTCACCTCCCTTTTTTCGGACTGATTCCAACTCCCTTGGAGTTATCCCGCTTGTGCACTTGCACAGAGGCATTGTCCCCCATTATATTCCTCAACCCACTAATGGGTTTGGATGCCCTCATGCCCAGACATGAGGAAGACATTATGGGCATCCATCTCAGAGTAAGCCCCAATTTATTTGTTGTCGCTCATGGGTAAGCCCCACTCCTCTTCCCAGAGAGCACCTTTCACGACGTGATTGTCTGGTCCCTAGTGCCTCTTGTTTCACACACTGAGCATGACTCACATGGGCTTAGAGTAAGCATTGACCATTACATCCTTTTATGGGCCTCCGCAGAGTGTAAGCCCAAATCCATTACCCTGGGTCTCCTTAGAGTTTAAGCCCCAATCCATTACCATGCACCTCCTCAGAGTGAAAGCCTCAATACATTACCATGGGCCTCCTCAGAGTGTAAGCCCAAATCCATTACCATGGGCTGTCTAAGAGCGTAAGCCACAATCCATCCGAACTACGTGGACTTTGAATCCCCACTATAGGGATATGTAGGATGCCTCCAAGAGGTTCAATCTCGATCACCATTGGACCCATGGGTCCACATTCACGTCGGTTCTTCGACACTTCCATCTGAACTACGTGGACTTTGAACCCTGTATCCTAGTCAGGGTACGTAGGAAGCCTCCTTGAGGTTCAAGCCCAACAACTGGTTGATCCGACTATCTTAACGTCAGTTCAATGCACCAACCCTGGGCAGTCTGGAGTGTAAGCCCCGTACCAAACCGAAGTACATGGATTCTGATTTCTCTCAAGTGGATACATAGGAAGCCCGTATCACGGGTTCGATCCAGACACCCAAGTCATTTTCTATCCCCCCTGGATGATAATAAACTCCAGAGAACCCAGTTATGAGGCTTTAAATGAGCACCATCTCAATTATTCCAAACTCCTCAGAGTCATTAATCAAATGATGGATGGTAAACCTCAGTCCTAAATGATACCGAACCCATGCGTCCAGCTGACCCTTGCCAACCAGGAGAAATCCATGGATACTATGCTTGGGTTTAATCCAAAGATTCATGAATTTATGAATACGTCTTAAATCCATAAGAGAGTCTTGGAACAAGAAATTATTCCCCCTAAAAGGGTGAAATGAGACCGGCTTCCCATTCTATCAACCAATGTGAGTTCTTAAGAATCACTGGTCAAACCACCCAGCGAACGCCTTCCATTGGAATGTAGGTCCATGTACTACTGGATATGGAACTGATGGGAATTTCAAGGTGGAAAATGGTGTACATGATACGAGTGATTAAGAAGAACCCAACCTTCTCTAACCAACCATTGGGTAGCACACGTTTTTCCCCACGACCCTGCCATGCGCCGCAAGACTATCATGACCATGTGATTCGTTGGGATCCTGTTGAGCTTGAACTAGATGCTTTCTTGGTGCACATGCCAGTGAGGAATGTTGATTGAAAAGAGATAGTATTTCCTGGAAAAACATTGGTTTAGTTTGTGTTTTGTGGAAGCATGGTCAGATTCGAGGGGATTCATGGGAGTGGGATAAAGAGATGGTCGAGAAATTTCCCAATATCTTTTGGCAAAGCATTGGTTCCCTAATTTCTATGGAAGGAAAGTCCAATGGTGGGTTGAATTTAGAACCACCATTTTAAATTAAGTAGCCTTTTTATGCCTTTTTATGTTTTTAATGTTAATGGGATGTGTTGGGATGGGGTTGAGAGTGTTTGGAATGGTTTTGAATATGTTTGGAGGCTTTTCTAAAGACGCACGGTTTGATCATGGTTAGGATGCAGATTCACCAAGAAACCATATAGGGGGAGAAAGTAACATTTTCACATCATGTTCGTGATTTTTCAAACTGTGTGAGGAAACCATACAGACCCCCTATCTTGAGGCAGTGACTTGGCATGGTTATTGCACGGTTTTCCAAATCATGTGGTCTAACCGTGAATCCACTTAAACGAGGAGTTTTTAAAATAGGGCTACCTTGGGATTAACCTATTTCACTCTAATTACTCTCCCACTCGATCCTCACTTCATATTTTAGATTCTAAAAATTTAAATATGCTCTCCCACCCATTTTGGAAGCAATTTTAAGAGGTTTCTTGGTGGATTGAATGTGGTTTTTTAGGTGAGTCTCTTCTCTTGGTGTATTTGGGGTTTTCTCTACATCCACTCTACACCCTTCTTGGTTTTTACAATCTACAACTATTTCATGTATATATAGATTTTTTTGCCTTTAGTTTTGATTTTAAGGCTTCTGGATGTTAGGTAAGGGGATCTATATCAGTTTTGGTGTAGTGTTCTCCATTTTTCTGGTGTGATTGCTTATGGGTTGATTTCGCCGAAACCCTATAGGTATGTGGCTTCACTCTTGACTTCGTATGGTTAAAACTTATGGTTTTGTTTAAAATTAATTTTTTCGGATTGATATTAATTGTGTCTTGATGTTCTAAATTGTTTGGAAATTCATCGGTGATGTTTTGGGAATTTTTGAGAAAAAGGTGTATTGTGGTGAAATGTTTTTATTGTTAAATTTTAAAATATAGATTTTAAAATTTTTTGCTTGTCTTGGGTCAAGGAAATGGTTTATTAAAATAGTTTTCAATAACAAGGTTATTTTATTGAATTATGGTTTTGGAATTGAAGATGGTTAAATGATGGTTTCAATAAATAGAAGATTTATTGATGTGATTTGTCTTGTAATGGAAAATGGTTGATTGCATGATGTGGTGAACTTGGTGGGTTATATGCTGGGTTATGTCTTGTTGGGAAGTTGTATGCATGTGGTTAGAAAGTAACACTATAAAAATGGGATGGTTAGTGGATGGAAGGGCCTCTATAAAAATGATAAGTGGTCCGGAAGTACCACTTGTATAATTGGGTGAATGGGTTGGACGGAAGAACCACCGTTTTGGTTGAATTTTTGTGAATTGCATTGAAAGATTTAAATTTTTCTGATAATGTATAAATGGTGAAATGGATTGTGGAATGTTTTTTTTCCCTCGGTATTTTGGTTTTGGTGAGGTGGCTTGGTAAGAGTGTGTTTGTCTTATGGTAATAGTTGCACATGTGATTATTTTATATAAACAACTTATATAAAAATGCTAATGGTTTTATCCTTGTGGCATGAGTATTGAAGTCATTTAGGGAAAACCTACTGAGTATTAGTACTCACCCCCTACTTTGGGACATTGGGGATTTTTTAGATGTCGTATTCCCAGACACAGATAAAGGTAAGGCATCTCAATCTTAGTGGTTCATGGTGATAATTGGGAGATGTGGTGGTTCTTGGAGCATGGAGCTTGGTGGGGAGCTAAAGAGTGCGTCTTGGTTTATTTTGGGTCTCTTGTTTAATCATCCACATAGTACATTGATATTGTGTTGGTATTATTGGTTTTGGGGTTGTATTATCGAATAGTGTGGTTCCTTTTTGGTAATTTATTTGTTGGTGGATTTGTTGACATACATCATGTAGTTTGTTGATAGTGGATCGTTTGGTTGCTTGGTTTTGTCTCAAGGGAAAATCATTCCCCAATTGTTTGTCGAATCCCACGGCATTTATTTCCATCCTTTGGTGCCTTCATAACGTCGCTGAAGGAAAAGTAGGATACCCCCGACCTCTAAAGCCAATGAGATGGGGTGGGATGTTACATTTGTGGTATTCCTTCAAGGTATTTATTTTTTAATCCATTCACTGTTTTCCATTATTGTACATCATTTGTGGTATTTATTTTTGGTTTCAGGGTGTCTTACAGAGTATTGTTTTACTCACCCTTGTACAGGATTTTACCACACCTGACATGTCCTGAAAAAAGTTCAACTCTTTGAGAGAGTTCCAGGAAGACCAAGACCAAGAAAATCCTTATGATACTAGATATGCTAGGTGTCTTCCAGAATCTTTTCCACCTATAAACAATGTACATATTAATTTCCATTTCAGAATTGTTGTTGAAGAATCATTTCTTTTGGTGGTCTTGTTTTGTCCACGTTTACATTAGAATACATTTACTAGTGTACTCTGGTTGTGGGATATAGTTGTTTTCAGGAACTGTTAACATAGTATTTTTACATTTCATAATTTTTGGCTTTTAGATGTGTACGTGGATATATGTACTTTAGGTTAATGCCTCCCGTTTTTTGGGATATGTTTACTTAGTGCTTGTCACCATCCCTGGGACTGTTGGAGGTAGGATTGGGGTAGTCACAACACGTTCTCCTATAGGATGGGTCATGACATAACATTTACCCCATATTGATTTCTTTTTTGATAAACTATAAAGACATAAATAATATTTTGTGATTTATATTTAATCTCTATATCACTATTAATAGGTAAAAAGATATTGGAAACCCAAAAATTATTATTTTTAGGTATTGATACTACTAATTTATAGTGAATTTATTTTTAATTAAAAATTCCATTGTTATATTAATTTATATAGTGAATATAGTCCTTATATATAATAATCATCAATTTTTTATTTTATTTATAGATGATTTTATAATATATTTCCATAGAAAAGAAGATAATAATGGTCATTTAAGGATGGTGTTCAAGAACAAGAGGAACTAGAAGTTTTTTTTCTAAATATAGAATTATTGAATTTTGGATAGAGAAGGAATCATTCATGGTTCATGTAATAATAAGTCTGCTTATATTGATGGATCCTTCAGTAATGGTAGTTTTTGGACATTAGGACTGGTTAACCACACTGACTAAGAACATTGTTTCATTGGAATTGATTGACATTTTGATGCTTTGTGAAATCATTTTCATGGATTTAAAGTTGGATGATCATGTTGAAATTTATGGGTGTCATGTACTTTTGAAAAAAGTGATGTTAATAGAATTTCCTAGAAATGATTCGATGTTTTGTCAGTAAAACACTTTATACACAACAAAATAGTGGGTATGGATTTTGATATAAATTGATTCGTCATAATAGAGACTAAGATGTGTTCTCATCATGAAATAAAAATTCTAAAAAATTTCTCAAAACATTTCAGGGATCATTCAGAATATTTCATGACTAATGATTTAGTGGTGATAGTTGAAATTATTTCATTATTAATGTAGATGAAATATTAAAACTATGAAAGATATGATATATATACTGACCATTGACCCAATAAGAATATTCTAATACAAAAGGTGATGAATATAACTCAATAGATACTATTATAGTTGATTAATGATGACTAATTATTAGTACATTTGCACTTTAGAAAGGTAAATAAGGTGTATAATGTTCTGAATTAAAAAAAACATGATGGACTATCTATGACGAGGATTGAAAGATATATAATATTTCTGGATTTAATGATGGTCAATCATAAATAATAATGGAATGTGATAAATCATATCTTGCTCAACTGAATGTTAAACCATCCATTTATGTGTAGAGTTACGAGGCTCTGGATGTTGATTTAGGGATTCAAAATGAGTTTGAGAACTCTTATTAGTAAATCTACTATAGGGATAAAATTATCAGGTTATAAAATATAATATATGTCCTATAAATATCAGAGTTGATGAAATATCAACTTTTTGATTAACATAACTCATCATTATTTATCAATCATTGGAGTATAATGATGCGTAGGTATCTTAGTTATAATTATTTTAGGAAACTATAATAAGTGATTTTTAGTTTTCCATATCATGACGCTTCATATATAATAATTTTAACTATGAATTTTATAATTCGAGTGGGATTATATAATAATTACTTCATAGATGTTTAGAATTGGTAGTGGAATTCACATGGATTTCAACATAGGACTTCCAAAGACATATAAAGGATATAAATCCATTTAGGGTTTAGTAAATAAAATTATGATATTTTCTAATTTTATCACTATTATATAATATTTGTAGCCTCCATAACATTCCAAGTGTACATTTATGATATGGTATGGTTACATAGGGTGACACTGTTAATTGTATTTGATTGAGAACTATGATTTACATCGATTTTTGATAAAATTATTCAGTACTTACTAAATATGAAACTATTTTTTACCAGTACATATCATCCTTAGATAGAAGATCCATTTGAGAGAACCATAAAAAATATAATTTTTTATGATATTTTTTCTTAGATGTCAATGATTAATTGAGAAGACACATTTTTCAAGTTGAATATTTTTACAATAATAGTTAACACTCAAGTATCCTAATGGATCATTATGAATAAATGTATTGTAAGAATTTTAGGAAAATACATGATGCGGTTGGGGAACAAATACTATTATGTCCTCAAATTTCAATGAAAATTATAGAGATATATAACTCTATTCAATAACAGATCATGGAAACTCAGAGTCAAAAAAGTATTATTCTAAAAATTATTTATGAGATTCATAATTCAACACTAGATGAAAAATATTCTTGAGAATATGAACATGTAAAAAATATGATAATTTAAAGAAAGGAGATATCAATCCATATATATATTATGCCTAATGAGATTTTTGATCAAATTAGGATTGTAGATTTTCAGTTACAATATCCATCGATACTCTCCAAAATCCATTTTGCTATCCATGCATCTCTTATGAATAAGAACTAAATATATAAATCACATGTACTATACTAATAAGTTATACCACTAAAGAATGAAATTTATTATATTTAACAACAGATAGAGATTGTATATGTAATAGACAAAGTAGTGTGATGAATAACCATTTACGTGTTGAATATTTTGTAGGGGAAAAATGGTTTTTTAATCTATTTGTGAAACTGATGTTCTAATTTTACCAATGTATGTTCATTAGTATTCATTATTGTAACATTATTGTCTCAGTACATTTCATAAAAGTTAGTAGAATATAAACCCTTGATATTTGAGATTTTATTTCACATCAATGAAGTGAATTTGTTTTATTTTTTTAATAAATGTGATTCTAATATTTGGTGAATAATTTCTTATTGAAATAATATAATTAAAGGCATAAATATATAACTAAATGAAAATAAAAAAAATCATGTAATAAATATAAATTAATGACATTCAATAAATAATTGGGTCATTATAAATAATATTTCCCTTGTTATTCATATATAAAAAGAATTTTTTATTCATTGTCATATTATATATATTTTATGTTAATGTTAATTTTGATCTTTTAAAATATTAAATTTACAAAATTTTAATACTTTTAAATGTTATAAAAATTATAATTTAATCATTTATTATTAATTTTATAAATATGATGATAAATAATTTGAAGCTAAAAAATAGTTTTCCTTTATTCATAATACTATTTTATTGAGTGAAAGGTTCTTTATTGATTATAATTTAATTTTATAAATATTAGTGATTTTTTTAATTAAAAAATTTAGAATAAATTTAAATTAAATAAAATAAAAATAAAATTTTTTTCTTCTAGGAAATGGATTATAATAAAATTATTTAATAATACTTTTTTTAATAAATTAGTTTTAAGTGGATTGTACCTATATTTTAGTAATAGTTTAAGATGCCTTTTTCATGTCAATATTATAACATGAATTATATTTTTTGATTCATTATTTTTTAATTTGAATGTAAACCCAATTTCTTCTTTTGTCATAAAAATAAGTTACCTTGAAAAAAATTTCATTACATTAAATCAAAAATTATAGAAAAGAGTCAAAATAATTTGAAATGAATTCAAGGTATCACTTAAATATAACTTTATTCTTAATGTTGAGTGTATTAAAACATCAATCATTTAATTTTCAAATATTTTATGTTTTCATTCCATTTTTGTTTGGGAGTGTCTTTATTATATTTTTATGATTTTAATATATTGAATGGTGAAACTCCTATCACTTATAAAAGGGATCCTCTTCTAATAACTCCCCCCACACCACATGATCACCTCATATGTATCAATCTACTCATAAATACATTTCCCACTCTCTTAACTATCACTTATAGGTTTCATTCATTCAAAAATACCCATATAAAAATCCTTATGTCTTTTTCAAAGGTTATTATCCTAGGAAGAGGTATATGTTCTTACTGACCCTTTTTAGGATTCACTGTTCTTAAACATCATAAAAATAATTAATATTCAAATTTAAATAATGAAATCATAATTTTTACAATAATTAAATTTTTTATGTTATCTATAAAACAAAATTCTATTTTCATTTATATACAATTGAAAATAATTTTTTTGATTATTTGTGTGTATGGACTACCACCCTGATAATGCAATGTTTTTTTTTGTTTTATCACAAATTTTTTTTATTGATATATAGAAATATTTAATTAATATATATTATTCAAGAAAGACAAATATAATTTTGAAAACACGATTTGTTTTTTAACATCATTTCATTTCATCAGTTAGAAATTGAAAATTTCACATGTTTGTGTCTATAGACTGTCATCACCCTGGAGTGGTGTAATTCATTTTTCCAAAATAAATAATAATAATTGTTATAAAATAGAATTTAAATAATACATATTATATTTATTAATTTATTAATATTTTAGATTCGATAAAACCATGATAAATGTTAGTGTATAGTAATCACTAATATGAAATGTACACTAAAAACGAAATTGTTATCACCCAAAACATTTAGGTTAGGGTATGATTATTTAAGAATGGGTGATATAATTTCATGAAAGGATAATATATAACATATAATAATGAAGTATATTATGATAATAATTTTATTATAAATATAAATTTATTATATATGAGGTTAATGTGTGCATGAAGCAAGTTGGGGCTTTTTTTAAGGGTATCTGTTACAATATAATTTTTATCTTGACTAATTTTGTTTTGATTTTAATTTAGAGGAATAAAATGTTACCTCTCTTGTAAATCCTATATAGATTTTATTATCAACAATTTACTTCTTAGGATTTAATTTATTAATATTATTTTCATCTAATTGGTACTAAAACATGTTAAAATCATGTTTTTATGAAAATCTGACCAAGTTTGTATTCATTTGATCAAGAATATTTATCTTCCATATAAATGTTCACTAGAAATTACGAACATTTTTATCTTTTTATGAATGATTTAAATGGTAATCATCTTCTCCCTTTTTATTTCTTCATAAATTACTAAATATTAATCTTTTCAAACTTTTAACATATAATCTTGTTTATATTTTCTAAAAAATTATGAAAATAACATTTTGAAACATTTTCCCATGAATGGATTTTACAATAGTATTTTAAATTAATTTTCATGAAGCTTCCCATTCATGATTAATTGGATTTACAAATAAATTTATATTATAGTTTTCAATTGTGTTTTTAACAGTTTTCAAATATTAAATTTTTATTTCTATTATTTTTTAGTTCATGTTTATAATTATTTGTTTTATTTTTTTTTTCAAAATCCTTTAACGATTGATATCATTTAGTATTGATATAATATTATGATAAAATCAACTATCTTCTTATGTATATATTATTATTATTTTTTAATAATTTTTGATGAAAATAAATTTCATTCTCATCGATTAACTAAAATATAAAGTTACAATAAATAATCATTAGTTTTTATATAAAATATATTAATAGAATATTATTATATGAATACATGGTATTTTGTATCCCTAAAATTAATTGTGTATTGTCTAATATATCCTGGGAATGAGTGTTTACAAATAAATGTGTTCTATACCAAATGGTCTATGGTAGTATTTCCTATGACCAATTGATTATATTGGATATTAGAATAAGACCAAGAGGATACTTTGATGAATGACCAAAGAACAAGAATTTAAACAAGCATTTTTCCAAAACCTATTATATGCATAATGTAATTTTTGATCACCAGAAGGGATAAGTCATGTGGGGGTGGAAATATTTTCCTATAATATTTCTATTTATAATAATTTATAAAAAATTCTCAAAATTTGATAATGTATCCATGTCAAAAAAAAGTAAATTGTTATAATTTTATCATTAGAATTTCATCTCAAAATCTCATTCATAGCTCAGACAAAATACATTTAAAAATATTTTAACATTTTCAATAAATCTACTCATATCAAACAATGTATATGAATCAATAATTTGTGTCAAATATCATAGTAAATTTTTTAATGTGAAAAATAGGAACTAATATGGTTTAAATATACTAAAAAATATAATTCATTTGTAAATATAATGTGGGGTCTAATATGAAGCTGTGTATTTATCCCCTCGACATAGAAATCACCTACTGACAAGTTTTTTTTAAATAAACTAGTAAAAACAAATATTTGGAATTTCAAAGAGAAACACAAAAGGGTTTCTAAGACCATAGCTTCTTTCATAGTTATAGATGGGATAAACAGATAGCAGACCCCACATAACATCTTTCATAGTTTTTTATGTCAATGAAAAAGAATAATTTGAGAGCATAATGTAATCTCATGTTTAATATAATACAATATGTTTCAATAAATATACATATAAAAGTATATCATTGAATGAATGTAAACAATTATCATATAGAGAAAGAGATAGATGATAATTAAATGTTATGAAAATCCATATAAATTACCTTGGTTGTGAAGACTCCCTGATTTTTTCTTTAAATGAAGCATAGACAAGTTTCACTACAGGTTGATGAAAATAATGTTTCATATAGTCTCCTCTATAGAATAGATGTACATGTAAAATCCTCTATTATTACATAATAGATAATTTATCTGTAAATTAATTATATCAACATCATCAGATATTATTCTTTATGATATCTTCATCTGGGATTATCCATTAGATAATAATAAATGTATTATTAAATGTACTGACGCTTCAAAAACAAGGTTTTGGAGACTGAAAATGTTGCACTAAAACGGTATTCATGACAATATTTATTCAATTATATTATTATTAGTAATAAATGTATATTGACATGGTCTATTGGCATGGTCATTTGATATGATAAAGCTGTATGATCAGTTTATTCCTTCACGTTTTTAGTTCATTTTATCTAGAAATCGGATCATGATATCTTGTGGTAGGTAGATTCATTATGTGGTGAGTAAATTAATTGATGTGGTTAGTATATTACTTAAAGAAAATTTAATTTACCTTATAATGGTAACTTTATTTATTCATGTGGTTTTTTATTCCATTATGTGTCCAATATACGGATTCTTACGGCCTGGTACACGGTAGGTATATCTCTATCTCACTATATTTTGGTTGTAAATTTGGTATGGTGATATTAAATGCAGGGTATGTTTTAATACACATCATGATAGGCTCAATAAAGTGATAGAATTTATTCAATGAAATTTGGTAGGGGATTATCCAAGCATTCGGGTGAAATATAACATTCGATAAGGGGACATGGTTACCAGACCATCAGGGTGAGTTCAATGTTATCACATGGTAAGCACATTACACATGAGGTGAGGCATCACCGTAAGCTCTAAAAAAAATCCAATTTTTCATTTTTAGCAAGAAAATTATATAATGATATAAAAAATACAATTAATTAAAAAATTTATATATAATATTTTGGATCATCAATGTAGGTATGTTTTTAGAAAAAGATAAAAATCTGACTCTTTTTTATGGTAAAAAAATAATATTTAAATTAAATTGAATTGAATGCATTAGAATTATTTTTTGAAAAGAATTATCTAAACTATATTAAAAATTTCTAAAATCATGAAAAAAAATCAATGCATTTGTAGTATTGAAATTTATTAGCAATCTTTCTAGTTCTCCCACTTTTTCTATTAAAGAAAATTGATAAAAAACCAAAAAAATAAATTTTATAAGTTATGAAAAAATTATAATAATAGAGGATATATCATTAATATATCATAAGTTTTTTATAATGATAAAATAAATAAATATAACAAATTATAATCAGAATATTTTTTTTTTACATTACTCATATAGGAAAATGGGGTAGGATTCTTTTTATTGGATATAGAAGCAGGGAAAGAGGTAGTCAGTAAAGAATATGAGAATCTGGGCTCACCAATGTCTACACAAATAAAAACATGTATTAGTTCTAGATAGGCTTGAGTAGGAGTGATGCTGAACAGAATGATGGTATATGAGATACTATTTGGAGAGAGGAACATAGGAATAGCTAAAGTTGATAGCATAGTTTTCTGACTTGAATAAAGATAATGTTTCATCAATTAAGTAAACCCACTAACATATAAAGAATCATGTTCCAAATATTTAGGGAAATCATATATATTCTTCATGAAAGCTTCCAAATATGGATTCATATCCACGATATATTCAACTTGTGAAACGAACTCCCGAGTCATGGGTGGATTCCAAAGATCGATTATAAGGTTTTTAAACATACAGTTGAAATTGTACTTTATAAATATGTGGATAATATAGTAACATATAACTTCCTTGATAGATTCAATACCTTGCCCATTTTGTTTCACATATTCACTTAACTATGTTAAATTCAATGAGGGATTGGTCTGAAACACACCATACAATACTTATTTATCTTCTATTTAAACATAAAACATGACATTGAAATTATACATAATATGTTTTCTAGTATTAAATTAATTAATGATTGACAGAACATGAGGTTTATGAGGAGTAATAAGAGCTAATAAGAACAACAAATTTATATGTTTTGGATCAAACTAAATCATTATATCATATACATCATACTTAGAGTGTCATCCTCTAAAATATGAAATCTCATTATACATCATTTCGATTTACAAAATTAAATCAATGAAGAGTATGAGATATTATTGTCATAATAGAATCAGAAATGTCACCTTTTCAATCTCTATGGAACGATTTATCAAAATTTAAAAATTATTCATGAACATATCCATCACCTATAATTTAAATACATCCCAATAATAATTATTGAGATATGACTAAAAATATATTGTGGATGATGAATCATAATCTTATTTTCAACCATATAATTTTGGAATATCATATACTAATTCAACAATATCAACTAGAACATCAACTTGGAAATTATCATCAAATTTTTCGTCATATAAAATATGTGAAACATTTCCAACATCATCATCATGAGAACATTCATGATAATCTTTATCACCTTTATTAGATAGAGTAGGAGAAATGATGTCACAGAGAGTCTAGTAAACTATAGGTCTTATAGGAGATACCACAATTCAATTGTTAGTATCAATACCATCTATAAAAGATCACTATAGTTACCTATATGAAGTCGGTATGTACATTCGACTATGTATGGGTGAAATTCTCCTATCATTATGGAAATTTGGATAATCCAATCCTTCTGTAAGATTTGTAATGGACTTACCACCTTATAAGGAACATATGGAATAGGTTTCATGGGATTACTTCCTAAGATATTAGATCCATCAAAACTAAATTCCTTACTTTTTTATTCCCCATACTCATAGAACTCATTACTATAACCACTCATTGAAACCACTTTGTAAACTAGATCCCCATACATTAGATCTTCATAAAGTGTTAGTTAATTTAAGGGAGATATAGGATATCCAAAAGTCATTGATGGATATACTTCCATGTTATCCTAATTAGCAACTCATTATTCATCTTCAAAATCATCCATTTAATCTTCTAAATCATCTTATTTTTCTCCTACAATTATTTCATCATCGAAATACTCAACTATTTCATCATATTCGAGACATGGATCCAAAAGATCTTTATTAATAATAGTATACATCATATGATTATATTTTTTTTATAGACCTTTTCTTTGTCATACACTAATTTCTATATCAATGGGTTCCAATTTAAAATCAATTTATTAAAATATTTATATGTAAGGAAGATATCATATAATGAGGTAATTAGTTCCTCCCCTGAAGGAAGTAATCATTTTTACTATAAGTAGTTTGACATAAGATTCAGGTTTTGATAGGAACTATATTTTGCAGAAAGATTACATAGGTCAACCATATGTCTCATGTCATATATTTACAAATTAATCTAAACATTAGTATTCTTCAAAAAATTGTTCCTGATGATGCATGATACAGATTTCGACTTTATCATGATAAAATTAGTTGCATGATAAACATTATAATAATCATACATTATTAGTCCAAAATAGAATTCAAAGTTATTCTAGGAAATAAATTTGTAGTGAGTTTATCTAGTTCATTCTAAATCATAATTTTAGGATGATTTATGGGATATGAGTTTTGTTAATAACTAAACCCTCCTTTCTGAGTTACACCTAATCCCATTTTCCATCACCTTGAATAAAACTATAAAACAATACTATTTATAACTTTTAAAATGTATCCCACTTCTCCAATCAAAATATCTCAAGATGATAATGAAAATATTAAAGAAGAAACTGATAGAAACGGTTACAATTTTCTCTAAACCATTTCTCCCAACCATGTTCTTAAATCAAATTTTTGCTAGTGATTTAGACAATTTTATCCAATGTGCATCAATTTATATTTCTACAGAGATGGGATGATCATCAATGTATGAATTCATTGGTTATACTATCACACTCTAGATGGAATTTGATTTCAATTACTTCTTTAAAGGATGAGACTGAATAGTAAAATCAGTCTCTAAGATGAATTTAATTCACAAATGATTATATTTGATTTGAATTCATAGGGAATGGAAATGGAAGGTATAATATAGAGGTTTTGTATCGAGATAGAAATAGGATTGTGACTTGAGAAATTGATTCACTCGATTGATTTTAAAAGGATTGTGTAAATCTAACAAAAATGAATTTTGTTGATTTAGAATCAAAGAAAAAATAAATTTTTTATCATTTAGGGATTAAAATAATAATAGACTTAAATAAAAACCAAAAAAAATAAAAAATTTATAAATGTAAATATTCAAGGTAGTTCTTCTAACCGTTGATATATGATAACAAGATCGCAGTAGGAATGTTAAACATTACAATATGATAGGTACATGAACCACATGAATGAAATTTCCATGGTAGGAATAATAAATAAATGATTGTGTGTTCATGGAAGGGATGCCAACCACATGGCCAAAAAATTATGATCAGAATATTGACTATGTAAACATCACTTTATAGTTACTTCTAGTAAAAAATATTGAAAAAATATTGAAATGGATAAAAATAATTCAATGGTTGAAATATTATTAACAAAATTAGAAATACATAACCATATCTAATTTATTGATAATATAATTGATTCTCTCAATATTTATGGGTTTAATAAATATATCATCATGTTGATGTTACGTACAAATTAATTGAAGAGTTATATAATGTTCCTAAAAAGCATCATTAATAAATAGTTCTCTTATAGAAATGTAATTTTCTCAATAATGTGATATAGGGTTATTAAAAAAATTATCACTCTATAATTATCAATGCTTATATTTACATGTGAGAATTGATATCAATAGTTCATTAATGTTTGTTTCGTCTATTGAACCTATCCATAAAACAACCTGTAGTTATGTACTCATCTTCAACAGTTGTTAATGCATAAGAATTTTTATTTATACAACACCATAAAACTATTTTATTTTCTAAAAATATACATTTTCAAGAAGTGAATTATCTATCAAACATTTAACCCCAAAAAATCCTCAGTTGAATAAATAACAAAATCAAATACATTTTATAAGAAATTAAATAATTTTAGGTTTGTTGTATTTTTTATGTATTTTAAAATTATCATCAGAACATAAAAATGAGACACATTTAGATTTTCTTGAAAACAAACATACATATACATGCTATATTTTATATAATTTATACTATTAGTATAGTGCAGTGAACATCCATTCCTTTATTTGATATACTTTTTATCAACTATTTTTCAAGTTTCATCATGATCCATCTTGTAACACGTAATCAAATTTTTTATAACTAAAATTAGTGTTGTAAATATTAAATAATTTAAAATTCTACTCAGTGTACTTGATTGGATTTTAATAATTCTATATTGATTTTGGAAAACTATAAAAATGAGAAATAATATAATTTCACCCATATAACTCATTTCAAATTCTAATTGAATCATTTATCAATACTCATGACCATAAGAATTTATTTAATAATAAGAAATAATATCATCAATATAAATTTGGAAAACAGAAATACAATTTCAAATTATTTAATCAATAATGTAGGGTTATATATTCCTTTATATTAACTTTTTATCCCATGAATGAGTTGAACCTATCATACCTTTATATAATATTTTTTAAAACCATAATAGTATATTTCTATTTTATAAATATTATTTAGAAAATGAGGGTTCTTAAATCCACGGTGTTTTCCATTGAAAACAAACTCAACTATATAACCAATTAAGAATGCACTCTAGACATCTATTTTATAGAGTTTGAAATACATATGTGTGGCATATGAAAGTAAAAATATAATGGATTCATGTCTAGATAATAGTTAAATGGAATTATCTTAGTTAATATATCTCTTTGAATATAATATTTTAGATCCAATATGGATTTATTTTTTATTATATTTCATTACTCATCAATCATTCATTTAAAACCCCACTTATAGCCAATATATTGGTATTATATTATTATATAAACAAGTTCCCATATTTTATTTCATTAAAAATGATTTTATTCTTTTTTCATTACCATTTCTTAGAAGTCATAATTAATTTCAAAAAAAATATACTGAGGTTCAATATGTAACAAGGAAGATTGATGTTAAACCTAAATTAAAATTGAATATCTAGTCAAAGTTCATTAATCTAGGTCATATACAGCTACAACTTATAGATGATATCTATTAATCCTAATAACTATTGGATACAACTCCTTCTCCTCTTAATGTTTGGGTTGATCCTATTCATCAGAACATGGATAGTTCTTTAATGTATGTCGATATGAATTAATTTCTAGATTAGAATTATCATATTTCAAATTTTCTAAAGCGAAATTAGGCTCATAGTGATCTTTTCATGGATAATTAAATGTAAATATTCTTCCAAAATAATTTTTCCTATATAAAACACAATTTATGAAATATTTTTTGGAGAATACCCAAAAAAAATTCATTCAACACTATTGGAAGAAAATTTTTCTAAATTCTCTTTTTTATTGATGATGAAGACTTTAAAACCCAAAAGAACAATATAATTTACTTTTCTATTTATACTATTCCATAATTAATATGGTGTTTTCATTAAAAGATTTATAATTAAAACACACAAAAATTATATTGATATTTGTCTTCACAAATTCTTCCCGTGAATATATAAGTAAATCATACTCAATGTGAATTCTCTTGGTAAATTTATCAAGGGTTATATTTTTCCATTCTTCTAAAAAATTATGATATGGGGTTCTAGTAAAAACAATTATGACTATATCCATGTTGTGATCATAAATATTCAAACACATTATTTTCAAACAAATAAACATGACTAATTATTTTAGTTTTAATTATAATTCCACTAATATTTTCAAGATATTTTTAATAATTGGAAAAAATTGAAAGACATCCAATTTTATGAGAATGGAAAACACGCATTTATATCTTGAGATAACATTAACTATAACATATAAATAATTTTTTATTTCTAAATTAATAACTATATAATGTCCAAACAAGTCCATGTTAACCAAATATATAGGTTGAGAATGAGATACTTATTTCTTTTAATTGAATTATATTTTTTGTTATTTCCCCTTTTGATTGGGATTATATACACTTTTTATTTGGAATTATTGTGTAGTAATATAATTAACTAATCCTTTATTTTTTAGAATTATAATAGTGTGTATATTGTAATGGACTTTTCTTCTATTCTAAATGAATGATTCTTTGTGAAAGGAATAAAAAATAAGAAACATTATTAGATGATAATGAATTTAAATCTATAAAATAGTAAATATAATTTATATGAATGTAAAAAACTAATGTATAATTTGAATAAAAATTCATTCATTAATTTTTTTTAAAACAGAACATCAAAACCATCATCACATTATTTTATAATTATAATGTAATGATCTCGATTCCATGATCTCATAGTCAGTGGATACATTATTACATTGTCATTATATATATGGAATCATATCTCGAAGGATTAAATAGTTTATTAATCTCATTAAATAAGATACTTACATGAATTTAAAAATAATATTGAAAACATAAAATACAATATGTTACTTAATTTGAGTACACCTTTATTCACATTATCATATCCCAACAGATCATTCATAATATAGTTGATGAAAACCTATAAAACTGAAACATAAGAATGTGGTGAGATCTAATGCTCTATATTTGTATTTGTAAAATGGAATCTATCATAAATAAATAAGGCACCATAAATATGTCAAGGTAAATAACTGAAAATAAATTTCATTAATTTAATAAGTATCACTTGATTAATAATATGGATATAATAACTGATGTTCATATAATTCCATATAACTATTCACCTGGGTATGAATCTTATCCCTGGATAATATAACTAATTGAATAATCACAGAGATATCAAACACCAGATTCGTAATGATGGAAGTTATCATATTAGGTGTTATAAACATATCACTGAGGCCTCCCTTCAATACATCTTACATAAATAGAGAAGTCCCATGATAATACCAAAACTAGTTTCTCTCCAGACAATAAAAATTCATCGAGGGTATATAGAGAGCCACTCCAATAAAATACCATATCCAAGTAATTCCAAATATGATTTTTTTTATACATAATAAACATATTTTTTTATTATACTATCATTGGAAATGTTAATAATTTTTGAATTCAATATACATAATCATAAACCATCCATAGTCATATAGAGAATTTTTTAAAAAAATAGAATGTTACTGATAAAACACATCATAAGCCATATAGTTAATTAATATAGATGATTTCAGGATAACATGTCTAAAATGGAGAATTTATAAAATAAGTATTTGTTTCACTAATGAATAGATGTATCATATGAATATATTTAAAATCACTCTTTAGGAAAATAAAATTTTCACGATTCAAATATACATTTAAAAAACTGCAAAATTATGAAGGAAAAAATATTCTTTAAAAAGATCCTTGTAAAATTTTAAATGGAGATTGAAGGAAAAAGAATTCTAGTATTAATGAAATTACATTTATTTTTTATTCTTTAAAAAATAAATAAATTTTAATTATTTGTCTTTAGAAATGTGAAAAAATACATTTTTTGAAAAAAAAAGAAGATTCCTTTCAAAACCTTTTCAAATAACCCAATCATGAGAAAAAATAGTTTTAAAAACATATACGGGGGCATTACAAATTTTTTCTAATTTTATTTTTTAAAATATGTATATGTATGATAAATATTCCCAAATATAGTGTTAATCATAAAAAATCCCAAATATTAATGACATTTTGAAATAATTACTTAATGATTTGGCTACACTTGAATCACTACCAAATGTATGAAATTATATCAATTAAAGTTTTAATTTCATGAAGACTAGTATATTCATGATATTGAATATAAAACAGGAATCATATACACCAAAAAAAGAAATAATTTGTGAATTTTCATGTATCGTTGATGTAAATGTGAGAGGATAAACCCTTACCTCAGGTCCTACTTCTTTGGTAAATGTTCAAACCTCCAGAATAATACAAATAGATTTATTATACAAATATTCCTAAATCATTATCATTTATATCATTCCATATAATATATACATATAATCTTTTATCTCCAATTTAGTAATTATTCTTTTGTTAAAATCAGTATTCCAGTAATCACCACTTCACTTTTCATGTATGTTTTGGTGGGGTAGTTTCTGTAATTTTAAATTGATTATGGTTATAGATATCAATAATGTTAATAATTATATAAATATATTATAAAAGTTTAATATATTTATATATATTAATTATCAAAATTTTGCAGATATAAAATGAATTACACCATTCAATGAGACGGTAGACCATATATATGGATAAATTTTGTTTTCATTTTTTGATGGATGGAATGAAATAATAGTAGATAATATTTATAATATAGAATTAATTAATATATATATAATATAAATATTATATATTATTCAAATTAATCCTATTTACCAACCATGAAAATATAAATTAAAATAAATAACCTCACATCATTGATGATGTAGTCCACACGTATGCATTAGCGATGTTATCATATACCTACCATTATAAATTTAGTAAGATAGATATGATATTATGATTTATTAAGTATATATATGATATAAATATCATATGTAAACATTAAAAACATCATTATTCTCATCCATAAATTATTTTAAATATAATTAAATTCTATCCCCCATGGAGACAGTACTCTCGAGCGGCACCTTCACATCTCATTTGACTAAAAAGATGGTGGATAATAATGGTTCAAAATAATGAAAATATTTTAGTATATTTATGATACATAGTTTACTATTTTATAAAACCTATAATTTTATGTGTTAAAATAATTACTAAATTGATAGAGTCTGGGTTTGATGATTACATATTCTTCGGGAGACCTCCATTTGATCTAACCTTATTGAACATAATGTTAGAATTTTATGGGTACCAACACTTATATAACATTGATAAGAACATTGATAAGTAATATATACTGATTATGATCAATATATATTCCTAAAAGTGGTGTTAAGAATTAAAATTTTTGATGTCCTATTATGTGAGAGGGGAAGACACAATTAAGATTCCTTAAAATGTCTAAATATATCAAGGTAATTATCAAGAAAAATGAAATCAAATGGACAGTAATTTAACAGTTCCAAACATGTTAGATCATACATTTACCCATTTGTCCAAATTTCTTATCATTATTATTTTTTTAAAATATTATGAAATATTTTCTTCATAAATTATCATTATGATGAATTTTTTAAAGTATTCATTACTTTGACATTAGTTGTATCAAAACTACTATTGAATGAGAAACCAAATAATTTAATCCATCCAAAATATGTCATATTAACCTTTATCATTGTTTTATCACAATAATTCTCTCATTTTAAAATAATTTTATTATTATCAATATCATTTATTTTTTTGATAAAAGAATAATTACACTTTTAGCATTTTGGATCCCATTAAAGAAATAAATTCTTCATTGAATATTAAAAATAAATTACCATGATAAAGATCGGTCATTTTAATTTCATAAAAATATTTATATTCACAAAAAATCATATGATTAATACCCGACTAAAATTGAAATACTTTTTTAAAAGTTTGTGACATATTTGAATTCTCATGAAAAAATACTATAAAAGTCATAATTTATTAAAAATGGACATAAAAGATAATATAAGTGAAAAGAGTTATGCTTATAGATTAAATTAACTATTAGAATAATATTTTGAAATTTGTTTGAGTTATAGAATATTACTTATCATTATATTATTAACCTAAATTAAATTATTTACTGTTACTCTGGTAGGAAAATTAATACAGTTACTCTTTATAATGAGTAAACATAAAAAGGACATATTTTAAAAAAAAAATCTCAATGATTCAAAATATGATATATATATGTATATATATGTTTATAAATACATATTGTAGAATTGGAGTAATTAAATTCAACATTAATCTTGTAAAATGAAATGAAAAATATTTTTCTTGATGAATGTGTTTTTATGCCCAAAAATGTACTTATAACAGAATAAGGAATGATGAGGATTTAAATGAATTTATTTATATCATATCTAACAAATATTATATATGTTACTTTGAGATCAAAATAAAAAAATGATGAAAACATTCATTAAATGAAAAAGGAGAGTTTTATAAATATCA
Organism: Viscum album; assembly: GCA_963277665.1. Taxonomy (NCBI): domain Eukaryota; kingdom Viridiplantae; phylum Streptophyta; class Magnoliopsida; order Santalales; family Viscaceae; genus Viscum; species Viscum album. Next base: position 1,461,902,415 of record OY728142.1, read on the forward strand.
TTATCTTTCACTAATCAATACGTAAATAAACTTTTCAGAAAATTATCAAAAATTCATCCTAAAAAAAATTTGACACAAAGAATTGAAAAGTGATATTAATAATTTTTTTTAATTTTCAATAATTTCCAGATACTAATTATAATATTTTTTTATCAAAAATAATGAAAACCATTTCTGAAGAATATGTATTTATGAATAATAAAAGGACTTAAACGAAAATGAACTACTTATTTTAAAAAAATAAAATAAAACTATATAGAAGAGTTGATAAAATGTTTATTTTATGGTTTGGTTACTTATATTCACTCCCAACAATATGATTGATACATTATAATGGCCCATTTTAAATAATATTATTTTATTGTTTGTTTGATATCAGCTATTCGTATATTGTATACTAAAGAACATTTCAATTCCTTTTTAAACTCATGATGTTTCCTTATCCTCTATTAAATAAATTCCATCCTCACAATTTTAACGAGAATATTGTAATCAAACTTCTATTATTTGAAATTATTTTTTGTGGATAACCACTATCATAAAAATAATAATGAAAACATATTCTTAAAAAGACATAAATGAAAATAAGATAAACTAGGTTTTAGAATGAAAAATCGTTAATGGGAAGTGGAAATTTAGATATAGGAGAAAAAACAAACATCCATGTTTTTATAGAGATGATAAATAATATGGTCATGAGAATCATTACCACCACAAAACCACATATCTATGATGGATTAAAATGTCTTCTATTCCTCTATATGTAATGTGAGCTTATAAAACTATTATTTCAAGGTCCTTTTACCTATAGTCAATAGATTCTTTTACAATCTATATAATGACTTAAAAAATAAAATTACTTGATTTCATTCCATAAGAATAATCTCATCATTTGGCTCTTCTTTGATCCATTTCCACACATTCTATTATATAAATAAATCGATATTTAAGATTAATTATTTATGATTAGTGCACTTATAATGAGTCATAATATCTATAATTATTTACTACTACCGCTAAATATTTTCCAAAAACAAAATGATTAACACATGTTATATAATATCATAAATAATTATTTAATGACATTAAATAATATCCAAAGTTAAAAATAATCAATTCCATAAGTATTTTACATTAATTCAACTTTAAATTATGGCATACCAAATAAAAAATCCAAATATTTGGTCACTAAATTTCAACTAATATTTAGTTCCCCAAATTTCATAATGTTTCTATTACATTCAAAGACAAAATTTTTATAACATGATCATATATTATCTTCATAAATAATAATCATCAAAATAAATAGATTAAGACATAAACGGTTAAAAATATAAACTACTCTAATAAAAATCAATGATTATTAAATATATTCCATAAATAAATTTTTTTCCTGAAATCCATCTTAAATTTTATCACTACCCATTTTAAAGGCCTCCAATACTATCTTATGTACATAAACAATGTTAATATTTTATTTATCCTTAATAAAAATTAATAACTGAACATCATGAACATATGTAATATTATGTCTTTATTATTCTAATAAAAATTCATTAACACTAATCACTTTTTTATCATACAATTCATAAAATTAATTATATCATTAATGAAAAAAACTATATTTCAAATGATATAAATTTTATGATTGTTATAAAAATAATATCGACGATAAAATATTTCTAAAATATATTTCTCGAATCAAAATAAACATATACTTTCATCATTCAACTTAAACTATAGTAATAGCCTAATATTTCCGTTACCATATTTCTTCTTATAATCAATTTTTCTTTTATGAATTGGGAATTCATCTATATAGCGACATATATACCAATAATTGATGTATTAGAAATCAGGAGCTTATTTTTCCCATGAAATCACGAGCCTAGTGTAATTTATCCCCAAACTCATAGAAATGTCATATTCCCTTTATAAAAGCATTGGAGTGTGTCTTTCCACAATTATTACATATACTAAAATAATTATCTCATTTCTTATTGTTATATATTTTTTATCTTTCATCCTTTTATTCTATTAGTATCCATCATTACCATAAGACTTGGATATTTCAATATAATTATTTGTAATAAATATGTATTACATCCTCGTATGATGATAATGTTTTGAAGTCCAGTTACCATTGAAGGGTATGTTTTATAACATATAATAAATAGTTAATATTACTCTTTGAATTATTTATTTCATCTACTTCATTCCTGGATATCCCTGAATTGATTTCCTCATACATAGGAAAACAATTATCCTTTTTTATTAAACTCATTAATTTTTTATCTATATATTATAATTGTTATCAAGGAAAACATTTTACAAAGAATAGTTATTTCATATCCTTTAATTACATGATTTATATTTCTACCACATCCTTACTGTTATGAATCATGATCACCATTGATCTTCATCCCCTAATACATGATAAAATGACATGAAAACCATTTTTATTTCATTACATCATAGGGGGAGAAATAACTTCTCTATGGAACATATCCATTGTTCAACTACAAATGAATTTATATTTAGATTGAATGATGGAGGTCGTTGATGAATGAAGAAGTCTATCATCACTCTACCTTTTTATGGATCAGTGAGTTATTCCATATTGGCAAAGTAATCTCCCAAAACCTAATTCATTTGTACTAATATTTGTATAATTAATTCAACACCATCAGTAGCTCTAGCTCCAGCCAAAACACCAACACCATCTTCCTTATCATTTAATGTAGGTAAATCCATAAATGGGTTCCATGTATTGATATGATATCCATTCCTTTTATTCGGTTTCATTTCTAAAACACTATATAGACTATATTAAATTATAAAATTATTAATCAAAATGTATAATATCAATACGCCTGACATTCATAGTAGAAATTGAAAATATAAGTAAAATTAATTACGAAATCATAATCTTAGTTTATTTTGGAAGATTTCAAAATTCTATCATAGTTGTATGTTCTCTAATATATTCTTTCCCAAGTATACTTCTCATGGTTTATATTAATGTTCCTCTGATAAAAATGACAATATCCCGAACTCTATTTTCTCAATGTTAGTGGTTCTTTTATTATATTCACACTAAATAAAAATAATTTTATATCAAACAAATAAAAGTTTATTATTCATGTTCAAATAGATACATACATTGAATTCAAAATACTTTTGAAAGCATAAAAATTCTCCTCCTAGTTTGTATTTTCTTCTTTTATTTTGGATCATCATATTTATTTGTTTCTCAATAAGGCATTATAGGTTCCGTATTAAAATCAAGAGTTTTTGGATATTTTTCTTTAATTAAATGATTTTGGTTCATGGTTAAGGGGAAACTATGTGGATCTTGGGAAAATACTTGCAAAACCTTTGGTATATCTGGTCATGGGATCACAAATGTAGCATGGTTAGAAAAACTAAAAAAATGCACATGTTTCATCCATTTTTTACAAAACATTATAGGATAGTTAGAACATGGTTTCCAAAACTATGTGTCCAAACCTTGTAGGTGACCATTTTTTTACGTAATGGGATCATTTTTGGCACACAGTTATGTAAAACATGCCTCCAAATGATATACAATGCCCACATGTCCTAAAATTGTTTAACTACCTTTCTATAATATGTTATTCTTAACCCCAAATGACCATATTCCTCCCCTATTTTGTATCTATCACCCTGATATGATCCACCATTATTCCCCATGCATTCCACCTCCCTTCATGGTGATTATATGGATATCTATTCAGGTTTTGGGGTTATAAATTTGAGTTATTCACCTCTTATCTTTTTACTCTTCATCCTTCTTCCCTTTTCTATTGAGTTACTTTTCTACCATGGTGGTGTTAATATATTATTAATGTTTCTATTAGTGTAAATTCAAAATATTTTTTAGTAAGGGGTCCTTGTATATTCTCATCCCTTTCTGGACCCTTGAGTGGTTATTTTGGGTCGAAATAGTTGAGGCACATGTGGTTTGAGGTAAGTTTCCCCTTTCACTTTTGCATTAAATTTATGAATTGTTGATTTATTTCAAATTCCACCTTATATGGATGTTAATGAGTGATTTATGATTTTTATAAATGAATCATTAATGTGAAATTCTGTTATTTTCATCTTATGTTGATGTAAATGGAATTTTTTGTTATCCTATGAACACTATGTGTTTGATAATTTTACGAGTTGGATTTTGTAAGTGATATGTGATTTCTAAGGAATTTATTTTCGATTGTGATTGTATATTTCCTCTAAAATATTATTTTGGGTTCCATGAATTAATTTTTTATGTGGTGTTAACTTTTTTCAACTGTCTGGTTTCTAAAATCAAGTTGAAAACTATAACAGAGTTAGAATCAGTGTGTTTACCTCTTCATTATAATAGTTTTTTGCATATATCAAATGAGATTTCATGGTGGATTTCATTTTTTAGAAAGTGTTATCTATTTTGTTCTTTAATTATATTGTTCTGCATGTGAACGTTATGAATATCCCATCAGGAACATGTATAAAATTCTCCCTCTTGAAAAAACCACCTTGGATGGTGTTGTTAATATAGTTATATTTAAAAATATGGGATGTCATTGGTGTTTGAATCCTTCATGATATATATTTGTTTAAAGTAAAGTTATTGTTCCTTAGGGTGAATCAGGATGATGCTTTTGTGTGTTTCTTGTATGTTAAATATGTATATGTGGTTGGTTTCTTGTCCGGATTGATTGGATGATCCCACATTCATCATGACATGTGAGCATATGATAGCTAGAGTATTTTCCGTGAATGGTCATTTCACTATATTAGAAATCCACTATAGTTAGCATCCCTTTGTATGGACCTTTCTCTTTATTGGGAGAGTACTCATGAGTCAGGCCATGTATGGCATGAACCATGCATGTGGGTGAAAATGATTTCATCGGGTGAGGCATGCCTGTGGTATGAGAGAAATGATTACAATGTTTTATATTTTCCATTGATATAATTGGTTCTCCCATTTTCTTCATCAATTACTTATCTATAGTGTATGATTGAGATGCATTTTTTCTTATTTATACATACATGTTATATTTCATTTCCCCTATTGTGTGTCTATTTCTTTTACACACATTAATTTTATACAACATTGTTAAAATTGACGTGTTAGTTTAAAAATGTTTACAAAAAAAGTATTTAAAAATTTTCGCACATTCTTTATTCATTTTCAGAAAATTCACCATTCTATTTATCTATAATTATAATGTCCCCTTCATTGAAAGGATGTAGCTTTTAAATGAAAATGGGAAATGGACAGTGTTTTTTATTGAAAAAAGTTCTAAAATCCAAGATTTATATATTTTATCTTAAACCTATTATTTATGTTTCCAATATTATAAGTATGTGCAATGGGAATAGATATTTTCAGGCATGACTTATGTGTTTTAATAATCATGAATATAGATTCATTCTTTTTTTTAGAATCTGATGTAGGTTCCATCTTGGTTAATCACCTATGGAGAATATTAATTTGAGGTATGAGGGTGAACTAAGAGGTCACCTAGTGTTTTAGTGTAGATAGGATCAGTTTGGGGGTTTCCCACTTTGTTTTAATTTATAGTTTATATATAAAAGATAATCATTTTTAATCTTGTGTTTATATATTGATACACTCATTGTAACTACTATTTCATTTTATATATATTTGGGAGAAATTCTTCCCTTTTGTTATCATTGATCCCATTGGTTCATGGTTCCATCCCTAAAGGATTGGAAATGCTTCGTGTTTCCTGTCAACGACCAACTTGGGTGACTAGTTGAGGGTCAACATATGTCGGTTCATCATTAAATGGTATTATATAAGATTACGTTCTTTTATGGAATGGTCTTTCAATGATCCATTTGTTATTTGTGGTGTTAAGGTAGATAGAGATTGACTTTTGAAACGTGAGGGAATATGTTTGATGTTGTTTCTATCAAAAAAAATTCTAAAATGATCCTTGAGATACCATGAGATTTTTGGTATTGATTGGTTTGTTAATTCTTCGAGGAAGTTTATGTTTGGTAAAATGGAAACAAGAGTTGGGTCTAGTGGTTTCAATTATCATACAAGGCCTAGAAATCCATGTGGAGCCTGAGAAATTATCCAAAAGTATTCTATGTGATGGTGGCATGATTGGAATATAGATTCCAACCATATATCAAAGTCACTCATCAAAACTAAATTACCATTAAAATTTAATTTCAGTCCTTCATAATTTTAAAAAAAATTGAAAACACTTGATTTTAAATTCTGAAAACTATATTTTTAGGCTAAATTTTTGTGTTTTTAGGAAATGGAAAATAATTTTTAAGATTTATTTGAAATGGATTTTTGGAAATTTTTTCTAAATTAGAATACATTTGAGCGAAAATTAGTTTTTAATAAAATCTTTTTTTACTGAAATAATATTGTTTCATTCATGGAAAAAAATTATAATGGAGTAGTTTTTAGGAAATGTTTTTTTTATGAAAAGTTGGTCAAATTTTAAATGGGAAGACTATTGAGACTTTTTAATTTTAAAATTGGGTTGAATGTTTTGTTTTGGAAATGGAAATATTTCTGTTATATCCTTTGGTATTCTTATGAGCACTCACAAACATCAATGTTTGTGTGTAAGTGCATGATTGATGGCATGAGTGAATAGGTTTATAAGTTGTCATAGGAATATATTCATGTGAGGATCCATGTAATTTCATTGGTTAAAATCCAGCATACCATGTTGGTTTTCATTTCTAATGATGTATAATAAAAAAATTATGATGTTTTTATAACTAATGGTTATGTAGAACATTTTCATGAGATAGGGGAATTTTGTTTCAACGGTGTTCAAGATTGAGTTCATGTTGGTGAATTGGATTTCATTGAGATCTAGGTTTTATTTTTTGTTAGTGTATTCCCCCAAAAAGACTCGATGGATATTCATGGTGGCATCTATGCGTGGTTTACAATTAGCAGATTCTCCAGTTGATCAACCTAAGGAATTATTTCTGGATTTTTTAATGATTAACCCTACTATCTTTCATGGTCAAGAATCTCATTTTGATGTAGGAGAGTGGGTATATAAAATCGACAGGATCCTTGGGTTTCAAGTTTTGTATGAGCCTCTAAAATTAATGTTTGCTACATTTATTCTTGAAGGTCTGAGTTGGATGTGGTGGAAGTCAGTCATGTTAACTAATCCACAGGAAGGTATTTGTGGGAATCCTTAAAATATTTAAATGGTTAAAAGTATTTCATAGAGTATTTGGAGGTGAAGATGAGAATGGAGATGTGTTTTCTTCAACAATGTGATCATTTAGTGTTGGTGTTATCTATTGTTTCTGGGTTTTAGTTCCTTATATTTTGCAGTGGGTTGATAATGATTCTTTGAAGGCTATACATATTGAGAATGCGCTATGTCCTAATATATATTTGATGGTGTCAAAATTTGTGTTACCCTATTTTGATGATTTGGTGAGGAATTCTATTCAGGATAAATCCATGTTAGTATAGTTCATGGAAGAGGTCAATCCTCGTTTATCCTCTAGAACCAGTGAATGAAATTTTAGATAAGATATTATAAATCATTATAAAGTATTTTATATAGGATACTGATTCATGAGGCCTTTAGATATCTCATTGGCTTCGTTTGGAAGTAGGCTATTGATGTGTCATTAATATAGTAAGTATAGTCATAAAAAATGTCTGGTCCAAGTGATCCAAATAACGAATTTACCAATGGGCTTCTAGGCCACCTGAAATGTTTCTATCGAGGTGTTTCTAAGATGTGAGGTGAATCCAGATCACCACCTTCAGAAGAAGTCATCTCCCATTCATTGAAGAGTGTTTCTGGTTTTTGTTCTGTTTGAAGGCCCTTCCCTTTTGATTTTCCCTTCCTCTATAGTGATGGTGTATTTATATTTTTTCCTTTTTCTATAGTAGTGAAACACTACTTAATGTTCTAAAAACCACTATTTTATTGAATGCGTGTATTTTTTAAATTCTGAACATTGTTTACTGGGTGGATCTGTGTCTCATTGGGTTTCTTGTTCTCACTACATCAAGTTTGGGTGGAATTGTATAATGTGTTTGTGTATCTTTTGAGTCTATGTATTTTAGGATATTAGTTATTATAGTGAAGTCATCCATTTGGTGTGTTGGGATTGTTAGGTTCTTTTTCGAGTTTGTTTGTGGCTTATATGATCATTGGTTGATGGTCTTTTAGTGGTCAGTGTTTGTTGGGAATTCGGGTATAGTTTTAAAATGGTGGGGAGTCTTCTCAAGACACCCATGATTAGTCTAGTTAATCATTATTTTAATTTGATTAATTATTTCTCTCTCATGTCCTATGTGAAGGTTGGGAATATGTTTAGGCATTGTAATTCCATATTTCGTGTGATGTTTGGAATTGGGTCAATGGTTTCACATCATTTTTGAGAAGTAATTTGGGGTTTATTGGTTACTATTCGGAAATAATTATCTTTGTTTCATCTTGATGGGGATTAGATTCATTCCAGTTTGAGGAATTGGATCATGTAAGTGTTAGAAACATTTTATTTGAACAATACACTAGATATGTTTTGTCATTATGGTTATAGAAATCCATTTGTGGGGTGTATTTTTACACCTTCACATTTATTTTTTCCATTTATTATTCTTAATTTCTCTCTCATATTTAGGTTATTTCATATTTAAACATTTAGTTTTGGGATATTTTTCATTACATGCATGATTTAGGTGCACAATTAAGGGGTAATTCTGCTTGTTTGTGGAGAAACAATATAGTTCCTTGGGCATCTCTAGTTGAGTTCTTACGGCCAAAGAACAACTAGACAATCTATCTGGATGGCATGTACATGGTTCTACCATTTCTGATCGAACCATGTCACACTGTGGGCACACAATTTTCAATCCTGTGAAGGTGCCTAGTGTGTACAGTAAGGGGCGCATAATTGTTGAATTTTCTGGGAAACCATTTGGTCTAAACTTGCACAATTCACAAGTGTTTTAATATTCTGAAATTACAATTATATCCTCTTGGATTTTTTATCCAAAAAAAACTATTCCTCCCCTATTTGATTTTTATGACCCTATGGGTCTCATCCACGATTCCTCAAGCCTCCCACACTTATCTACAATGAATATGAGGTTATTTATTAAATTGTTGGGGATATGTGTTCAAGGTAATCTCCTCATTTCTTCTTCATGATAATCCTTCTTCCATTTTTTAGGTAATATTCTCCAACCGTTTTTTGGATATATGTTTCATGTGTGATTGAGATAATATTATTTGTTTTTATGTTTTTAGGTTTCCTTTTGGATTCTTGTTCATTAATTCACCATTATGAGTTTATTATGGGTAGGCGTTGTTAATGAGATTTTATATTGAAGTAGGTTTTATTTTACATGTGACCATTAAATTTAAAATTTGTTCATTTATTTTTTTAACCCTTGCATGGTTATTAGTTAGCGATGTATGATTTTTAGAGAAAAAAAATTATGTCAAATAAAGTGACGTCTTTCTTGTTTTGAATTACAAATAATTATTTGTTATGCTATTCACATCGAGTGTTTGACAAAATGCCTATTTGGATTTTGTATATGATTTTTTATTTATAAGGAAATGGATTTTTAATTTTAAATATATTTGGATTATAAATTAGTGTTTTGGGATCCTTGAATGGATATTCAAGGTCGTTTTATATTGGTAATGTTTTTGGTGGGTTAAATTGATTTCTAAATGGATGTGGATTTATAAGTGTTGAGTTTTCATCTTCTATAATATGATGGTTTGAATATATTAAATGGGTTTCCATGTGGATTTATGGTTTTGAAATTAGTTTGTGTTCCATTATTTATTGAAATAGTAATACATGTAAAGGGTATCAAAGTCATGTTCCCACATATATAAAATTGGTCCTCATGAAAACTATACATGGATGATCCTCTTTACATGGTTATGTTGAATGTGATGGGTGGTCCTTGAGTTTGGACTCCTTCATGATATATATTGGTTGAAATGGAAGAGATTGTTCCTTGGGGTGACTATGGGTGATGTTTATGTGTGTGATGCTTGTATAGGATATATATTTATAAACTTGGTTGGTTTCTTGTTTGGTTTTATTGGGTCATCCAACCTTTGTCATGAAATGGGAACTTGGAATTGATAGTGGGTTTATGATGACTGTTAGTGCACTGGATTTGGATTATTCTCTATCTTGTGTCTATTAGTATGGACCTTTCTATACCCTTGGATAGTGACCCATGGTTAGGAACGATAGGATATGATCTTAGAGTGTGGTTGAGAATGATGTTATAAGGTGAGTCATTCTAAGGGATGGATTGGAAGTTTTGTATGTAATAGATTATTTTCTGAGATCCTAGGTTATCCAATGTTCTTTGGAACATATTTATTTGTAGAGGATTATTGAGAGGCATTTTGGGATGGTTATTTATAGGTACTATATTCCATTAACATTATAATGTGTCTATTGCATATACACACATGTCTAGTATAATTTATTGGTAAATGGAATTTGTTGTTTTACACATGTTTGTGCAAATTGTTTTGATGAACGTTATACCTTTATTTCTCCCACTTATATAAAGACACCATTCAATTTATTTGAAATGATATTTTCTCCTTTTTTGGAAATATTCTGGTTTAATATGAAAAAGTAAAATCTATAAATTTAATTTTTTTATGAGGATAAAATGTGAACCTATTGTGGAATATATTGTATTCAAATACATTGATTTATATTTATCATATTTGAATGAATTTAATTGGGAATATATTTTTTCGGGCATTCATGCAAAGTTTTTATACACACACCTATAGATTCCTTCCTTTTTTATCAACAGATACTTGTTCCATCATGGCTGATCACCTAGTGTACATTTGTGGTTGGGATTTGATAGGGTCTTAAGGGGTCACCAAGAGTTTTAGTTTTGTTAGTTTTAGTTTGTTATTTATTTTCCATGTTTATTGTGTGATTCAATTTATGAATAAAACATTCCATTTTAGGATAATTTCATTAATTTTTGATTCTCTATTTTTTCATCTAAATAAGTATATTTTTTTTTGGAAAAAATAATTCCGTTTGGTTCTTATTTATGCCCCTGGATTATATCGCCAGATCGGGCGATTTTGGATCGCCTCTTCGGCCCTGTACGGGCTAACATGAGTGACTGGTTTGTGGTCGCTGCTTGTTGGTTTGTTACACAAAAAAAATTTAAAAATTATTTTAGTACACCATTATCAGATAACTTATCACAGCATGACAATCATAGTATAATTTCTGACATTTTGGAAAAATGAATCATAAGAAATGGGTGAGATCAACTGTATGGTAACATTATGCATATAACATAAGCTATCAAGAATAAACATAGAATTATAAATGTGGAGTTGTAAATTAATAAAAATAAAACTTATTTAATCTATAACTTCAAAATTAAGGATAATATGGTAGGAATAAATTATGATCAAATAATTCAATATAAATAATTACAGGGGCGCGAAACATATCCATTGATATTATAACTAATAGAATGATCACATGGTCAACATTAAATTATCTCATAATTATGACATTTGTAATGTTAGACATTATAAACATAAAATTAATGCCTCATTCCAATACACATTAGATAAATTTTTGATGTCCCAGCCCATAACCAAACTAGTTTGTCTCATTAGACCTATTAATGTATTAAGGGGATATAGCGGGACCCTATCATCACTTACTAATTATAATGTATTACTAATTTGAAATGGTTCGAACCTAATGAAAAAAATCATATTTAAATTATAATATGTAATGTTCATAATTTCACAAATTAGTAAACATAATCATAAACCATCCAAAGTAATATAGAGAATTGTATCAAAATAATAAACCCTTATTCAATCAAATTAAAACCCATATAGAGGAATTATAAGTGTGTTATCATCATATCATATCCCACATAGAGAATATGTAAATTACATGTTCCTTTAATAGATAAATAGATATACCATAAAAAGTTATTTGAAATCATTTTTTTGGATAAAAACCCATTCAATTTAAAAATATATTATTTTTAGAAAAACATGCAATTACGAAGGAAAATAATTTAGTTTTTAAAATGAGCATATAAACATATAAAGAAATATGCAAAGAAATAATTATTCATGAATGTGGAAAATGAGAATCATTTGGCCTAATTTTAAATCCATTATTTTTAGGTTTTTTCAAAAAATTCGAATGGTACCTTATTCAAAAAATAATAAGAATATTCCTTTAAAACTGTTTTCAATCATGTAAAAAATTTGTAAAAACAACATTATAAAATCAAAGCATAATATTAAAAATATTATTTATATATTTTATTGAAAATATATATTTAGAATAAAAGTATTCAATAACATATACTATATCATAATAAATCCTTAATATTGATGAAATTTGGAAATAAAAAGATATCTCTTTGGTAAAACATGAATAAAAACCCACTTGACAGAAATATCATCAAATAAAAATGTAAATAACATGAATTTAATTTTTTTTCTAAAAACCTTAGAATTTAAAAGATATAAATTTTTTTAATATCATCTATAAATTTCAACAAAAATCAAAGAAGAATATATAATAGTTAAGAATTAATGAAATATGACCCATTAATTTAATTTAATCCCTTCAATTGCTTAAGGAACAGAATACCCAAATGAGAAATGAACCTTAATATAGTATAAATTCTTAACATAGTTATCATCTTAGTCTGTATTAATTGTACTAACAAAATTACTAATATTTTATTTATCTATTTGTTATAAATAAAATTATAATAATCTAAAACAAAAATAAATTTTTTATAAATTTTTTTTTTCTAAAAGACAGTTTAGTCGAACATTACACACATATTTCAAGAATATTTTTTTTAAATTTTGAAAATAACAATTAGAAATAAAATTCATTTTTAAAATTAGAATATCAAAATTATAAATGAGTGAATTTATTATTATTATTAAGAATGAATTGTTTTTTATGAATAATGAAAATGCTTGTTTTTAATTAAAACATCAAATTTAATTTGAAAATTTTTTATAGGTAATTTATTATTATTATTTTGAAGTGAAATTAGTTCAATTTTGTATCAGTTTCTCTATTTTAGGTCATTGAAATAATTATCATATAAAATTTAGATATAAAATGTTGTATATATTTGAATATTTTCTCAATAAAAACTATTCTTCTCATCATATATATGAGATAAATTTCAAATTAAAATTTTCCAAATAATAAATGGAAATTGGAAAAATGGATTTCATATTTTTAAATAGAATAATTATAAATATATAATATGATCAGATTTATTTTTTACAAAAATGAATATTGAAAATATTTAATATTAATTTCCATGGTTTAGTTACAAATAAATTTATCAAGAGGCTAAATGAAGAAGATATGTATTATAAATGACCTAAAATGTGTCCAACACCCATTGTATGGACATATTTAGATATTATATGTTCTATTGTGTATAATTTATTATTTTTAAGGTTAATTAAATTATTTTATCATGTTTATTATTTCATATTTTCAAAATATTACATGTCTGTCAGACACCTCACTTATAAAAGGTCACCCACTCTCGTCTCCACTTCAAAGATTCATACACAGTTTTTTGATCAATACATCCCAAAGGAACATCCAAAACACCCCTTAATAATCCAATAATCATTATTTCTGGATGAAATCTAACTTAGGATGTATTTTTCTAAAAATATAATGAGGATACACTAAGAAGAGGTAATGTTCATCAATGTGTGTATGAATTTTATTTCACTATAAACCTACCTTAATTCATATTAATTCATGGAGATAAAACAAACATAGTAACTTAAATATACTAAGATATTTTTCTATATGTTAATTTATAACAACCATCAACATTTCTATCATATGGGTTGTGAAATCATGGTTCATGTGTACAGAAGACTACTTCCTCACAAAAGGATACCATTATTTTTTACGTTACCACTCACACAATTGGGTATTATGATTTATATAAAGTATATGTGTTATATTTATAAGAAAACTATACCTCTGGAGTAATTATGTAATATGTAAATTTTTAACATTCCATCTTGTTAGGGATAAGATAATTTCCCTTGTGTGTATGGGGGACTCCCACCTCCCAAAGAGGTGTGATTTGTTTTTCACTAATGTTTTACATATAAGGTGATATTGATAATGTTATTTGATAAATAATATATATATATGAAATAATTATTATAATCAAGAAATATTTTTGATTTTTAAATGATAACTTACCATTCTCCTTCATACAATTAAATTTCATAATGTCATAGGTGTACGTGTGGGCTACTGCCTTTATGTTGCGATTTGAATCTCCTTTTGCACCACATGACAATGTTTAAATATATATATATATATATATATATTGAAATAATATGTTATTTATTATATTATGATAAAACTATTAAAATAAAATTTTATTTCCCCAATTTAGATGATGTTTGTTGAAAAATGGAAATGCCAATCATGCGTGTATATGACCTAGCGTCTCTATGATCGTAAAATACTTAATTTCTCAGTAAAAGATTGCATGATTGGTTTTAAATATAAGTTTTATTTAAAATTTTTAATCATTCCCTTATAATAATAATAATAATTATTATTATAGAACTATATTACATGTAAAATACTAGGATCTTCATGGCTAACCACCCATGAGAAGACATGGTAATTAACACCTCAAACAATGTACATAATGAAAAATTATTAATGGAAAGGGTAAAATATGTTATAAATTGATCATATATAATTTTATATATATTAATATAGTTTTTCAATAAGACAATATCATTTTTAAAGCCACTATATCTAAGGATATATTAGGTTCAACCGAATGGAAATGTGTGGTAAGATATTGTGTTTGAGTTTCCTTTCAATGATTCACATTTGTATGTAATGAGGAAATTTATTTTATATAGGGTATATAAATCCCCTTTTAAATGTAATATGATAAATAATTCATATTTCATGATATTTTTATTTTACAGTTTAGTTATTATATTTACGAAATTTATATTAGAAGTCACCAAGTGATAAATAATTTCATAACTAAATTTATCTTCATTATGTGATATTTCTTCTTCATCATCTATTATATTAAATTATTATGTTTGAAATTATTTTTTATTATATATTCTTTTTAAAAACAATTATGTGGACTTATAGTCAAAACACGTATTCTATTTTTTTATTAATTTTAACATGAATGTTATAATAATCATAAGTGTTTATTTTACAATATAATTTAGATCAATATTCTTTATTCATAAATTCCAATTGTTGGAAATTATTTGATCATTTTATAATAAAACCATTTCATTTTATTCTCTTTTGTTTATTAAATATATATTGTCTTAAAAATAACACTATACACTCTTTTGTAAGAAAAATTATTGATACATTATTTTATGAAAATACTACAAAATTTATCTCTTCTGCTGGAAATCATTTTTCCTCCAAAACAATGTTTTCAAAAATAAATTAAATTTTTATAAACTTTTCAAAAAAAATTAAAATACATTTTTACAAATTTTTACTTTTTTTAAAAAAAATTTGAAAGGAATATTCATGTCATTTTCAAAACAATTCTTGAATGTCTTTAACTAAAAAGATTAATGGAATATGTGTTTTAACTGGTATAACATGAATATATCTTGCAACTATCATGACCAATCCATTTTTATAAATATTCTATTATAATTCTCAAACATTATTTTAATAGAATATGATTTCCATTTTTTGAGAACTTTTAGTTTAAAAGGTTATTTTCAAAATCTAATGGATATTTTATGTCAGTATTGTTTTAATGATATTTTTATGTCTCTTGTATTCATTAATGAATAAAATATTCTATTCATATTATAATTGTTATTTTTTATAGATAAATTTGTATTCATCCTATATATGGCCTATGTTAATTTCTAAAAACATATTTACATTAACTGTCATGATTCATTTTTGTTGTCATTAATTTTCCTATTAAATATTTACTTTCCTATGATCATTGGATATTAAATTTCACCTTAATATACATATAATTTACCACAGATATTTTTATTTCTAAAATATATTTATATAGTGGATTACATTAAAATTTATATGATTTAATGGAGTAGTATTGATGATATTTATTCTTTCTTAAATATGGATATTTAATTGTAAGGCATGAGTTTTTTAATTAAATAGATTATTTGATATATGGGGAATGAATTGGACATCCAAGACATGTATGTGACACAATTATAAATGCCATGTATTTTCATCGATAGTCACATGGGACATATCTGTGGGATGGCCTTAGTAAAATGGGTTTCTACCCATCAGGTAAAATTTATCTTAAGGATATATATTGAAGGTAGATGCATTATGACCCTGATACCGGACGTCCAATAATTAATCATTAACTTTATTAAAAATATAGTTATTATTGTCCTTAATATTTATGTAGTGATATTATCTATGGATGTATTTAATTATTAGTTTTTTATTATAAGAAATATGATTTCATTTATTTACCTTTCGATATTTAATTATTGCTTATCAATTTATGATATAAATGATATCGATTAAATTCCAAGTGTTTTCAATTATTTATCAATTAAAATTTATTTTGATTGTAAAATTTTATAAATGAACTTTTTGTACAATTATTTAGATTCATGTTTTTATTATGATTATTATTTCATGATATCTATCATTATACTTAACCATTACAAAGCATTTGAGCTCACCCTTATTTTATTTCCTTTCCCAGGAATCTTTGAAGTGCACTACGAAAGATATGAAACAATGTTAGTGGGAATAATTATATTCTTGAAACAATATTATTTTTGTATTGAAATGTAATATTGGAATCATGTATATATATATTTTTATGATACTAATAAACTATTTTTTCCTCCTAGAATAAATTCCATTTTTCTTATTCCAATGATTTAAAGATTTCACCATCTCTGAACTACTAGGTTTTGGGTTTCTATATCTAATATGAAAGGATGGTTATTATAATAATTAGTAAGTAGATTTGAGAGAACAAAGATAAGAAAACATAAACCTATGATAAACAATGAGGTTATTTATAAAATAAACTATCAATGTTTTGGTAAGGTATATATTATGTGGTTATTCTTAGATATACATCCTTTTATGGATATTAGAAGAATATATCGTTACCAAAAATTGTTTATGAGGGGTAATAACATCGAAATTGTCACATTGGGATTGACCCAATCATCACATTGAGTATAAAAATTGGCCCTATATCACACATGGTTTTACTCACCCAAGGGGTATTATTTAATTAATTGACATATTCATCACAAAAAGCAAGGATTTTTTTTAATTTATCGTGATAATGAATGTCCTAGTTTAAACATAAGGGGTATTAGATCTAATAGAATGTTTCTCAATGTTATGGAAAATTTGTTTATGTTTGGAATATAATTTAATAAATCACTAAATTTCTGAGGAAAATTTATGAGTACCATGGATGGAAATAAATGTCATCTTAAGGAAATTTTTATAGTTCATTGTCTTAGATGTTTTCAACCTAGTAATTTTATAAGACAATTCATTTTTCAAAAGATTAAATAGTGGAACATTAAATGAAAAATGTGGAAATAAAATGGATGATGTGTTAATGTATTGGGATTTAAGAATTAAATTTTAGATTTAATTTTAGACGCATGGTATTTTGTGGATAATAATAATGAAACATATATGAATTTCATGAAATTTCATTAGAATATATATATCTCTATTATTGTATGACTTACACATGTAATGCCTCGACCCCAGTTACCCAGAGTTGGTCCATTATTACATAACAATTTCATGATCCCAAAAGATCAAGTCATGAAATACCGATTAGTTTAGTATTTGGGGAATCACAAGATACATTTATAAAGTTCACATTACATCATAAAATGAAAACAACAAAAACATAGTCTCCATAGTCCACACTCATATCCCCTTATAATATCCCTATAGGTCATTCATAAAATACTTCTTCACATCTTGGTAAAAATAAAACATAGAAAGGGGTGAGATCAGATGCCCAGTAAGGATAGCAATATAGCGGAAACATTCAAAAATAAGCATAAACATTTAATGCAATATATAAATAAAACATAATCCTTTTATAAATTAACTTAATCATAATATGAAAGAAATAAAATGAAATAATACCATTTACTTATTCACAAGGATATTCAACTAGTTGAATAATCTCATGCAATATCAATAACCACTTTCATAATGATGGAATGCATAATTCCAGACTATTATAACCACATAGCCAATGCCTCATGCCAAGACTACAAATAAGATTGTTTCAAGTCCTCATTCCAAGACACTAGTTTGTCTTATTAGACCTCCGAATGCAATGAGGAGGTATAGCGGGCTCCACCCATCACTTATTCTGTCCAATGCATTCCTCATATGAATAGATTTAAACATAACATAAACATTCGTATTAAAACTAGCATACGAAAAGTCAATAATTTCTCCATAAACCATGAATGGAATAAAAATAACACATCCATAGTCAATCATATCACAAAACCATCAATCCCATATGGAAGTTTTGTATCATAATAAATCAACTTCAAATTAACTTAAAATCCATCAATGGATGTTGACATAGATGAAAATGAAAACTATTTGAGGGAAATATTTCATTTTATTAATTCATTTAAAAGTCACATAATTCTAAAGAAAACAATTATTTTGAAAATATTATTATAATATTATAATGGAATATTCAATGGTGTAATAACGGCGGATAATTACTGCACCCACCGTATAAGTTAAAAAAACATTCTTACCTTAATTCTGTCGAAAAGGTTAAAAGGGACCTTGTTTGGAAAACGACGGAAATATTCCATTATAAACATATTATAAATTATCAGAAACGGTATATGTGACTTTAACCCATAGTCTATAAAATAGTAAGAATTATTTGAAATACATTTTTAAGAAAAAAGGATGTTGATGATAAAGAGGTCACAGTAGATAATTATATATAAACAACCTCGAATAATGAAGAGATTGTAAAATAAACCCTTATCTTTTACTTTTACATGGAAGATGGTAGGTTAACCTATTGTATAATGGTGAAATAATTATTATTAAATTATAGAATAACCATATACATATTTATGATATCATATATAATCTTTTAGCATTGCTTTTTTAATAATATCTTAGTATTAGCGTCATTTCAGGTGTTAACTTACTCATTTTCATTAATATATGTAACCCATGTTTGTTATCCGTAGGATGTATCTTAATCCTATAATGAATTATATCAAGTCCTTAAAAATTATTTTTAATCATAAAATGAGAATTATACTTGAATGGGTACGGTTGGGATTGAATCTCATCACGTTCATGGAGATAGTAGTCCGTACGTACGCACGAGCGACAATATCAGTCTTTTGATATTAAATTAATATATAATTTAAAGGTATATTATATATAATAAATCATTATAATGTAATATTTATTATTTACTTCAATTACACCTCAATATCATACCCATCCAAATAATAATGTTTGGAATAACAATTACACCATGACTTGGAGACGGTAAGTCGTACGTACGCATGTATGGTGACATGTCATTCCTAGGATGGATAAGAAAACTGAATATGGTTGTACCATATTTATAATAAAATTATATTATATAGAAGTTACTGGAGTTATTGTTTTAGAATTAAAATAAAAATGAAAGAAGAAGTTTAAGAAGAAAGGAACTTGAAAGATGGTGGTAAAATCATTACCTCTTCTTCGGGTTCTTCAATTTTATTTGATCAAAAGGGCTCCATAGGTTGGATTTATGATCAAACTATGTCCTCTAGGTTGAATTTAGGGATGTTGGTAGAATATTTGGGCAGGGTTTGGCCGAGCCAAAAGGCTTTGAAGGTATGAATAATTGGTTTGAAGTGGTGGCATTTTATAAGGGGGAGGAGGGGCTCTTCAGGATAAACATAAAGTATTATTTTATAAAAAATTCATATTCGGTTTCTAATGGATCCAAAGTGGATGATTCAAATTATAAGGTGGGTATGGGTCAAAATAATTTAAGCCTATAGATTTTATACAGCTTTGGGTCCTTATATTAACCTTATCTTTTAGTTTTCACTCATAGTTAATTAGTTTGACATTTACCATGTCACTTTGAATTTTTATATTATATAGTTAATAAACATACTATATACAACCAAGCGACCCCCAAGTGTTCCATTAATGATACACCTATCATGATATAAGTCCTTTTTCTGAACATTAAATTTTAAGGAATAAAATATCAATTAATAATATAATATTTGTTTTAAAAACTCATTTATGTCAATTTTGATACTATTCAATAATTGATTTTTCATAAAGTCATAACATATTTACTAATTCAAACCAAATTTATTTAAGAAATCATAACATTTCATATTAAACAATAACATTCGTGGATGTCATCAAAACTTTTAAATTATATTTACTTTATCTTTTATAATACCAATTATTTGAATCGTTCATTAATAAGGAAAATACTGCATCATTATTGTGTCATAAATAAATTTCATTATTAAATGTCTAAAAATTAAAAATAAAATACGATTATGTAAGAAATATTTTTATATTTCTAATTAATATTTATAGTCGAAAATATAACATATATAACCTTATGTAAAATTTGTTTTTCTAAAATATATATGCCTATTTCATTTTTGTATTTATTTTTACTTAATTAATATAAAGTGTCCTTATCACCTACAAGTGGCTCCATGGGGTCCCAAAATCGACCCAAAGATTCCCATTGTCAGAAATGTATCAACCAATAAGGTTAGGACACATTTTAGGGTAATTTATTATTATTCTAATTTTATTCTTTTACCCTTATTTACGAGATTTAACCTTTAACTGTTGTAAGTAAAATATTTACCGATGAAATTATTCAAAATGTCTAAAAATAAATGTTACCTGTTTACACAATTTGGAAATACTAATTCTAAAATGGAATTAATTTTTTCAAATTCAAAACATAGAGGTGGCAGAAATTAATTTAAAATTAATTATTGTTGTTAAAACCAAAATCGTGTTTTTAAGAGATAAAAACTATCAAAAGATTGACACTTGTTTATGTCCGGTTTAATTGAGAAATTATGTCCAATGAACAAAATTGTATTAAAGGGTAAAAATATATTCTAAATATACTTTAAAACCCATCAAATTCATAATTTATCAATATTAATTGTTTCGATTAAAAAAGTTGTTTGTAATTAAAATTTAGTAATTTTCACTATTCATCAAAATATAAAAGGTATCCGAAAAGTACCAAAATTTCACCCAAGGATAATTTCAATATTATGAATCCAAAAATGAAGTCCATTTTGAGAGATAATAAATATAATATTTCAAAAAGTGGGTCTTACTATTCATAATGACAACATTGATTGGTCGTGGTGTGTTAGAATATCGAAGTTGCGTACAACACACGCTATTGTATTATTCAAAGAGAATCATATCGTGGAAGCTTGGGGTGTTACATTCTACCCTCATTCAAATAATTTTGTCCTTGAAATTTCTAGAATACTTCCATATGGAAAGACTCAGGTGGTTCTTCATCATAAGTTTCTCAAGTTCCCACGTTGCCTCTTCTATCTTATGGTTCCTCCATAAAACTTTTACAAGACGGGTCATCTGGTTTCTCAAAACTTGCTCTCTTGTATCAAGAATCATCATAGGCTCTTTTCAATAAGATATATTAGGTTCCATTTCTACTTCCTCATAGGTGAGTACATACATTGGGTCAGGAATGTATTTTCTCAACAGTGATACGTGGAACACATCGTGAACTTTGGAGAGACTTTGTGGCATTGCCAAATGTTAAGCTACAACCCCAATTCGTTCTAGAATTTCGAATGGTCCGATGTACCTGGAACTCAATTTTCCCTTCTTACCGAAATGTATAACATCCTTCCATGGAGATACCTTCATGAAAACATGATCCCATACCTAAAATTCCAAATCCTTCCTTCAGTTATAGACATAGATCTACTACCTACTTTGAGCTGCTTTGATGTGGTTTTGGATCATCTTCACCTTTTCCATCGTTCCCTCCTCCAGTTCTGGGCCTACGAGTTTTATTTCACCAAAATCATCCCAACAGGTTGGTGTGTGACATCTCTTTCCATACAACGCTTTATATGGTGACATCCAAATACTTGAATGGAAGTTATTGTTATAGGAAAATTCTGCCAGAGGTAAATATTGATCCCACACACCCTGAATGTCAAGTTAGCATGATCTCAACATATCTTATAAGGTTTGAATAGTCCGTTATGATTGTCCATCTGTTTTACGGTGGTAAAATGTGCTCAAATGGAGTTTGGTATTAAGGGTATTATGAAGACTTTTCCATAATCTTCATGTAAAACGGGGATCACAATCCAAAACAATAGATATGGGTACTCCATGAAGACCCACAACTTCATTAATATATTGTCTTTCAAGACATTCAGGTGTTAAATCTTCCCTTATAGCAAGAAAATGTGCTGACTTGGAATGACGATCATCAATGAACCATATTTCATCGTTCTTTTAGGAGTCTTTGGAAGTCCCATGACAATGTCCATCGTGATATTATCCCATTTCCACTCAGGTACAGGAAGAGGATTCATGACTCCTCTAGGATGTTTCTTTACAGCTTTCACTTGTTGACAAACCATACATCTTGACACAAAATTAGAAATCTCTCTCTTCATGTTGGCCCACCAAAAATTTTCCTTCAAATCTCTATACATTTTGGTGATCTTAGGGTGTATAGAGAAATTGGAACTATGAGCATCGTCCAAAAATTCCCTTTTTAGATCATGTATATTGGTCACACAAAGACTCATCACAAATTTCAAAATTCCCTCTTCATACCCAAAGTCATTTAACCTCCCATCATTCAAAGATTTAATATTCTTTTGAAACACTTCATCACCGGTCTAAGAACTCTTTTTCCTTTCTATTAAAGCTCGATTGGAAACCTTTTGAAAAAGTATCAATGTTTCACCTTCCATGGTAATTAACATATCCATATTCACTAGATCCATGAAAATAGGATCCCATTCAATTCTCATCATGTTCAAAACTCCATGATCTTTTATACTCAAAGAATCGACCACCTTATTTTCCTTCCCTGGGTGGCAGTGTATTGTGAAATCAAAATCCTTGAGTAGTTCAATCCATCGCTTTTGCCTCATGTTGAGTTCTTTCTGTGAGAAAATGTACTTCAAACTCTTTTGATCAGTATAAATCTCACATTTTCCCCATAGAGATAATGTCTCCATATCTTAAAAGAAAAAATTACAGAAACTAACTCAAGATCATGAGTAGGATAGTTTTTTCTCATGAATTTTGCATTGTCATGATGCATAGGCAATAACTCTATCATTCATCATTAGGACACAACCAATTCCTTTCATTGAAGCATCAATATTAATAACAAACCCATCATTACCTGATGGTTGATTCAATATAATAGCATTGAATTATCTTTTCTTCAGTTCTTCAAAACATTCTTCACACTCTTTTTTCCAATCAAATTTATCCACTTTACATGTGAGCATTGTTAATGGGTTAGCCAATTATTCGAAATTCTAGACAAAATGTTGATAATATCCTGCTAAACCAATAAAATAGTGTACCTCAATTATACTCATGGGTGCTAGCCATTCTTGGAATGCATTGGTCTTAGAAGTATCAACAAAGATTCCATCTTTGGAGACAATATGGCCAAGAAAAGAAATCTCCTAGAGCCAGAATTCACACTTGAAAAACTTCTCATATAATTCATGTCTTCTAAGAGTCTTCAAGATAATGCGCAAGTAATTTTCATGATATTTATAGCTTTTAGAGTATACCAAGATATCATCAATAAATACCACTAATAAATCATCGAGGTATTCCTTGAAAACATTGTTCATTAGATCCATTAATATAGAGTGTGCATTAGTCAATACCAAAGGCATTACTGTAAACTTGTAATGCTCGTACCTGGTTCAAAATGTTGTCTTCGGAATTCCTTTCTTCTTCACACACAACTGATGGTATCACGATCAAAATTCAATCTTTGAAAATTATTGATCTCCATGCAGTTGGTCAAATAAATCATCAATACGAGGTAGGGGAGACATGTTCTTTATTGTTATATCATTGATTTCCCTATAGTCGATACATAAACTCATAGATACATCTTTCTTCTTAACAAAAAGGACAGGGGCTCCCCATGGAGAAACACTAGGGAGAATAGATCCCTTATAACTAAATTACTCTAGTTTTTTATTTAGTTCAACTATTTCCACAGTGGCCATTCTATAATGGATCTTCGATATAGGCCTTGAACTAGGAATTAAATCAACGAAAAACTCAACTTCTCGTTCTGGAGGATGTGTAGGTAAATCTTCCGGAAACACATCTACACATTCTTTCGCAATAGGTATATCCTCTATTTTAACATTAATTTCGTCACCCATATTCATTTCATTCTTTTCCTCCAAAATAATTGAATTTTGTTGATGTACTGGGGGTGGATCTAGATAAGAATTAGGTGGTGAGTATTCTGCACTAAATATAGGGTGTTCCTTATCCTCATCATCAAAAATCGTACCCACCATCTTCTTAGAATAAATCTTTGCATCGTGGTCTGAAATCCACTCCATAACCGGGATTATATCAAATTCAAGCATGGGTATGATTATGAGATTAGTAGATAAAGAACATTTATATACTCTAATGGGGACTGATTCACAAAACTTTGTTACAATGATACTTCCCTTAGGTGTTTTGACTAAAAACACCCTTGTTAAATCAAATTGTAAATATCTAATTTTCTTAGCAAGCTTGAAATATATGAAACAATGCGATGATCCAGAATCAAATAAATCATTGGATAAACTTGTGGAAACCATTAAATTACCTTCCACCATGTCTTTCAAACCTTCTACCTCAGCAGTAGTGATAGCATAAGCATGTCCTTGATCCCTTGGCCTTTTCTGAGGTATGTTCCCCTGACGCTTAGGACAATAATATTCATAATGTCCCATCTCCCTCCAGTTGTATCATTGAACATCAGTAGCTTCTTTCTTCACCTTACAATCATGATCTTGGTGGCCTTTTCAACCACACTTATAACAGACACCCATTCCATTCAAGTATGTACCGGGGTGTTTCTTCCCACATTTATTATAGGATGGATAATCAACATTTCCCTTCTTCACCTTATTTCCATTTCAATAGTGATCAGTAAATCTCTTCTTCTCTTGCATTGCTTTAATGTCGAAAGACTTAGAGAATTCTTTTTCTGTCTTGATAGTGCATGAGACAATAAATTCATACAACGGGAAGGTTTTTGAGACTAATGCTCGATGGAGAAATGTTTTTAACCCATCAAAGAAATGATCATTCTTACTTCTTGGGTTACGTATATATTCTGCAACATACCTCGCTAACCTTGTAATGTTAACCTCATAATCTGTGACATTCCCGTCCTCTTTTTTGCCTCAGACTCAAGAATTTTCATTTCCATATATGCTCGATGGTCATGAGAAAAGTATTTTTTTATGAAAATCTCTTTGAACTGTCTCCATTCTGTATTTGATACTTCATCATCTTTCTTTGTGTTTTTTATCAATGAGCACCATTTATTAGCATCTCCAGTGAGGCGATAAACTTCCATGATGACATTTTCCCTTTTACAACTCCCCAAATCCTAAAATACTTTATCTAAGGAATTTATCAATTTCTCAGCTACTAAGGGATTTGTACTCCCATTGAATGTTTGTTGTTGTTTCCTCATTAAGTGGTTTAACATTGATCCTCCACACTACGGATCAAGGTTCTCCATATGGGTAAGGTTATTATTTATAACATGAGTGAGTTTCCCTAGTACGGTGATTAGCTGATCGGTACTAGTTGCATCACTAGCTCCACTATAATTATCTTGAGCAGGAGGGAAATCTCTACATGGAGTGCATGCATTGAAATGGTTTCCATTTCTTCCACTAGGTTCCATTTCTAAAAAATGGCATACACTAGATTAGTCTATGAATCTCAATACATAAATCCAATATTGTAAAACACTTAACATAAATTGAACAGTTTATGGGTATAATCCATAATCATAAAAATGTTTTCTTTGAGGATATATATACTCATAAACCCTTCATAATGTTTTGTAAAGAAAATGAGAAGTATCCTAAGCATATCCCTCAGAAGTCTCATAACCAAGAGTGCAGCAAGGACTGTTGTCGTGCATCAGTTCTCGTTCGAGTCTAGATCAAACCGGTGCTTTCAGGATTTACTCTTAGGTACATCTATGCCAGAGCCGCCTCTACATGATCGTATCCAGACAGGGATGTATTTCTCAGAAAACTCACAAAATCTCTACAATACCAAAATTCTATGAAGTTCTTCTATACTAATCCTCATAATCTATATTAGGTCTATGTTCTCTAATCTGAGTTTTCTAAATCTAGCTTCCAAGGTTTGTACTAAACTTCCTATGATACCCACTGTAACTCCCCATCCCCAGTTACCCAGGTTCGGTGCATTATTACATAACATTGGCATGATCACAAAAGATCCAGTCTCGAAAGACCGATTAGTTTAGTATCCTTGGAATCACTAGATATATTCATAAAGTTTACTTTCCATCATAAAATGAAAACTAAAGCAACATAGTCTCCATTGTCCACACTCATATCCCTTCATACTATCCCTACAGTTCATTCATAAAATACTTCTGAACATCCTGGGAAAAATAAAACATAGAAATGGGTGAGCTCAGATGTCCAGTTAGTATAACAATATAGTGGAAACTGTCATAAATAAGCATAAACATTTAACAAAATGTATAACTATAAAAAGACTTTTAAACTTGAATTTAAAAATAATATGGAAAAAATAAAATAAAATAATTATGTTTACTTATTCACATGGAAATTCTACTAGTCGAATAATCATATGTAATATCAATAACCATTTTTATAATGATGGAATACATAATGCTAGACTATCATAACCACGTATCCAAGGCCTAGTACCAAGAATACAAATAAGATTTTGTCGAGGCCTCATTCCAAGACTCAAGTTTGTCTCATGAGACCTACTGATGCATAGAGGAGCTATAACGGGCTCCACCCATCAGATATTAAGTCCAATGCATTGTTCATATGAATAGGTTTAAATATAACATAAACATTCGTATTAAAACTAGCATACGACATGTCAATGCGTTCTCCATAAACAATGAATGGTATAAAAATAACACATCCACAGTCAATCATATCACAAAACCTTTAATACAATATGGAAGTTTTTTATCATTATAAATCAAATTCAAATAAAATTAAAATCCATCAAAGTATGTTGACATAGATGAAAATCAAAACTATTTGGGAGAAATATTTCTTTTTTTTTGAAATAATTTAAAAGTCACATAATTCTAAATAGAACCTTTATTTTGAAAATATTCTAATAAGCTTGTAAGGTAATATTCAAATGTGTAATAACGGTGGAGAATAACCAAACCTGCATTATAAGTTTTAAAAACATTTTTACCTTAATTATGTCAAAAAGGTTAAAAAGGACCTTATTTGGAAAATGACAGAAATATTCCTTTATAAACATCTTATAAAAATTCATCAGGGGTATAAGTGACTTTAACCCATATTCTGTAAAATAGTAAGAATGATTTGAAATACAGTTTTAAGAAATATGGATGTGGATGATAAAATGTCCCAATAGATAATTACTTATAAACAACCTCGGATAATGAAGAGATTGTGAAATAAACCCTTAAATTGTACTTTTTTTGGATGTGGTTAGGTTAACCTCCTGTATAATGGTGATATAATTGTTATTAAATTATACAAGAACCATATACATATTTATGATATCATATATGATCTTTTAACATTGCTTTTTTAATAGTATCTTAATATTATCGTCATTCCGGGTGTTAACTTACTCAATTTATTTAATATATAAGCCATGTTTTTTATCCATAACTTTTATCTTATTCATATCCAGAATGATATCAAGTCCTTAAACATAATTTTTAATCATCAAATTAGAATTATTCTTGAATGGATACAATGGGGAATGAATCTCATCGCGTTCGTGGTGATGGTAGTACGTACGTACGCACGAGCGATGATATCATTCTTTTGATATTAAATTAATAAAAAAAATTATAGTATATTATATATAAAGAATAATTATAATGTATTATTTATTCATTACTTCAATTACACATCAATATCATACCCATCAAAATAGTAATGTTTTGAATAACAAGTACACCACGACGTGGAGATGGTAAGCCGTACGTACGCACGTATAGTGACATGTCTTCCATAGGATGGATAGAATACTGACTATGGTTGTACGATATTTATTATAACATCACAGTATATAGAATATGCTGGAGTTATTTTTTTATAATGGAAATAAAAAAATAAGAAGTTGAAAAAGAAAAGAACATGAAAGAGGGTGGTGAAATCATTACCTCTTCTTCAGGTTCTTCCTTTTGATTTGATCAAAAGGGCTCCTTATGTTGGCTTTTTGATCAAAAAAGGCCTCTAGGATGAAGTGAGATAATTTGAGAGAATATTTGGGCAGGTTTTGGCTGAACCAAAAGGCTTTTAAGGTGTTAATAATTTGTTAGAATTGGTGGCCTTTTATAAGAGGGAGGAGGGGCTCTTTAGAAAAAACATAATGTATTATTTAATAATAAATTCATATTCGGTTTCTAATGGCTCCAAGGTAGATTATTAAGAGTATAAGGTGGGTATGGGTCGAAATCATTTCAAAAAATTGATTTTATTTAGGTTTGGGTAATTATATTATCATTATCTATTAGTTTTAACTCGTAGTTAATTAGTTTCACATCTACCATGTCACTTTGTATTTTTATATTATATAGTTAATAAACATGCTATATACAATAAAGTGACCCCCAAGTGGTCCATTAATGATACACATATCATTATTTAAGTCCTTTTTCCGAACCATGGATTTTTATGAATATAAAATCAATTAATAATATAATATTTGTTTTAAAAACTCAATTATGTCAATTTTGACACTATTCACTAATTGATTTTTGTTAAAGCC
Organism: Viscum album; assembly: GCA_963277665.1. NCBI lineage: Eukaryota > Viridiplantae > Streptophyta > Magnoliopsida > Santalales > Viscaceae > Viscum > Viscum album. The sequence continues at coordinate 1,461,931,656 of OY728142.1, forward strand.
TTAAGATCATTAATAATTCGAACCCAATTAATTTAAGAAATCCTAAAATGTCATATTAACCAATAAAATTCTTGTATGTCATCAAAACATTCAAATTATATTTATTTTAACTTTTCTAATACAAATTATTTGATTCCTTCATTAATAAAGAAAATACTATATCATTATTGTGTCTAAAATAAATTTGATTATTAAATGTCTAAAAATTATAAATAAAATACCATTATGTATTAAATCTTTTTTTATTTATAATGAATATTTATAGTCTAAAATTTAAAATATATAACCCTATGTAAAAGTTGTTTTTCTAAAAGATATATTCTTATATCATTTCTGTATTTACGTTAACTTAATTAATATATAGCAACCTTATCACCTACAAGTGGCTCCATGGGGTCCCAAAATAGACCCAAAGATGACCATGGTCGGACATGTATCAACCAATAAGGTTAGAACACTTTTTTGGGTAATTTATTATTATTATAATATTATTCTTTTACCCTTATTCATCGGATTTACCCTTTAACCATGGTAAATAAAATATTTACCGAAGTAATTATCCATAATGTATTAAAAGAAAAGTAACCTATTTAAACAATTTGGATATCCTGATTCGAAATATGGAATCCATTTTTCAAAAATGAAAACACAGAAGTAGCAGAAATTACTTTAAAATTAATTCATGTTATTAAAATAAAAATCGTGTTTTTAAGATATAATAAATATCAAAAGATTGACTGTTGTTTATATCTGGTTTAGTTGTGAAATTATGTACAAAGACCAACATATTATTAAATAGTAAAAATATATTCTAAATATACTTTAAAACCACTCAAATTCATAATTTATCACTATTAATTATTTCGATTAAAGAATTTGTTTTTAATTAATATTTAGTAATTTTTACTATTCATCAAAATAAAAAAGTTATCCGAAAAGTTCCAAAATTTCACCCTATGATAATTTCGATATTTTGAATCCCAAAATGATGTTCATTTTGAGAGATAAAATTTATAAAATTTCAAAAAGTGGGTTTTACTATTCATAATGGCTATTTTTATTAGTCGCCGGGTGTTAGAATCTCAAAGTTGCGTACAATACAAGCTACTGTATTATTCAAAGATAATCGTACTGTGGAAGCATGGGCTGTTAAAATACAAACCATTATGGATTAAATATAATATAATTTATCATATTTTAAAAAACATATACACCACTTTTTTTATTTTGTGTGATGAGAGTACATGAATATAAAAAATTCCATGGCTGAAATTTTCGGAAAGAATATGTTTTAATATAAAAAATATATTTAAGGAAAAATGGAATTAAAATTTATAGACCTGGGTCTAAATTTATTTATAAAATTTATCATTAATTTCATAATTAAAGATGTTGTAATAACAATAAAATATAATCATCAGACATTGTATGAAAAAAATTCATTGAAAACCACAGTAAAAATATTATATAATGATTAATTTTATATCCTGAATTTCAATTCTTTTTTTTAATTATAGAGTATTTATATTAATATGAATTCATAAAAGGTAACCCCACATGTTTTGTGACAATTTATCACATCTGGTAAGGCCATAGGGATCATACCCATGAATGAAGTCTAATAAGGCTTTGAGTTCCCACCACTTCCCTATTTGATGTCCTTATTAATTTGTAATTGTTTGAAGTTAATATTTTTGAGAAAATAAATATTAATGATGAAATATTTATCTTACTACAAATGTTTAGTGATTAATTTATTATGTTGTATCACATTTTCCAACTATAATGTTTTTGGAAAATAGCTAATGACTAAAGGAAGGACTTTTCAATGTTTTATGGATCTTATAATCTGTTAAAAGTCAATTTAATTACTTTTGGAAAGAAAAATTAATTTTTGGATATTATTTTCTCATTGTAATGGGTGAATTATAAATTGATTGAATCACAACCAAATGATGAATATTTTATTAATAAATAGAAACATATAAATTAATCGTACTTCCATTTTTCATAGATATAAAAAATATTCCTCAACCTTATGTAATAGACCATTAAAACAAATTTATCAACTTACATTCATAGAAAATAAATATTATAGTCTTTTAAATCAATAAAGATTTATGATTTTTTGGCCCATAAAATTCCATTGATCATTCACTTGATTGTGATCGAAATATTAATCACTATATATAATTATTTATGCATATCATCAATGTTTGTCTATCAACATCCCAGCAATGGTTTCTTACTATGAAACATCGGTATGTGTTATTTTAGATATATATATAATATTTACCTTCCCGTCTCATTAATATTATATATTATTAAATATTTTATTATGTTAGGCTTTAAATAATCTTATTTCAAAATCTCATACTATTAATTACGAAGATCATTATTAAATTGTGAGGACACAGTGTATTAATGGTTGGGAGAATATAAAACCACGTTATTTGGAAAGAAGAGAAAATTAGATATAATGAATAACATGAAAAACCAATATCAGAAAAAAAAATATAACCTTAGGCATTATAAATATATATTTTTTAAATAAATTTACTCTCTTTGATAGATTGTAGAGTGTGAAACCCAAAGTCGAAATGAACCATATTATAGTATACCATAATAACCATAAAATTATTTTGGATGGTATGAATAATAATAAAAGCATAACTGATATTCTGTTTTTTATTGATTATAAATAAAATCTGAATCATTTCAATGAAAAATATATGATTTAAAAAAAATTATTTTTTATAAAAGTTGTTTAATCATACATTATTAAAATAGTTTTAATAAATTCATTACAAACAATATCAAATATATTTTAAATAATAAAAATATTTATTTAAATCTTAATATCACAATTATCTTAGATTTTATTATTTGTATTTATATGAAAATTTTCATTTTCTTTATGAATATTGAAAAATACTGAATTTTTTATTAAAAACGTTATTTTTTAAAATAATGTATAGTGTAATGTTATATTTTAACATTGGTTTAAAGTAAACATTTGTCATTTATATATCAATTATTACAAATTTGTTCATTGAAATAATTTTCATATTGATTCTTTATATAAACATTTGAAATTGTTTTAAACAAAATAGATATTAAAAACCTGTTTTCTTGCTATGCTTGTGATATTAATTTTAAATTATAAATTTCTACATCAGTGAATTAAATATGGAAAAATTGATTAAATAATTGGAAGAAAAATAATTTGTTTCTTATAATATGTTAAAAAAATATTTTTGCCAAAATACATAGTGAAACAGAAAAAAATAATTAACTTGATTAATTTAAAATAGTATTTTCTGAGGTTAAGACTATGAAGAATATATTGAAAATGAACTAGAAAAAATTTAAAAACTATTTTAGGGACATATTTAGAATTTATTAAATCTACGATCAATAATGGTGTATTTTTCAGGCTTTGGGTTTATTAAATATGTTGGTATGGATAAATCAATTAAAAAAATTAGATATGTGACATTAACCTCACTTAGAAATGAACTCCCAATATCCTCTCCACTTTATACCATTAAACAATGTTTTCATTAAATAACATCTCATATCACTTCATAAATTACATCCCTTGATTCTATAACTTTTATTTGTGGTATAAATACATCCTAGGATGGATTTTGGTGCAAGCATAATAAGGATACCCGGATAAAAGTTAATGTTCTTTTGTGAACATCTTTAATTTTTTTATTTCTCCACCACCCTCACTTATTATTTAACCATTATAACATAATAACCTAAATATATCCCTTATACTGATATTTTTTTATATTATGTTTGTGGACTAAAAATGTCTCCACTTCTATAATATGGGTTACGAATTCATCGTTCATGTGTACGGAGGATTACAACCTTGCAATCTAATGCCATTAATTTTTTTACATTTTCTTTTATCATGATTTGGTTTGAAGATGTATATAAATTATATACATTAAATTTATAAAATAATTTTATCTATTGTTCCATTATATCATATATAACCTTTTACTTTTCATTCTATTGAAGATATGATTTTCTCACTCATGTGCACGGTGGACTACCGCCTCATGAAGTGATGTGATTTGTTTATCTCAAACGCTTTTCACAGAAGGTGATAAAGATAAATTTAATTAATATATATTATACAAATTAAATAATTATTATATTAAGGAAATATTTACCATTTTGTAAATATAATATATCATTTTATTTCTTACATAGAAATTTTATAATGTGGACCATGTACGTGTGGACTACCGCCTTCTGAAAGTGATGTGGATTTTTTTATCACCACATCACACTTATGATATATATATATAATGGTATTAATGATTTTATGGTAATTTGAGAAAGGAATAATATTATTTTCCTCTTTTTTATGATTATCATTGAAAATGGAAATGGTACTCATGAATATGTATAGCCTACCAACTCCATGATTAGGACATACTTTATTTCTCAAACCCATATTTCATGAATTTTTAAAGTTAAAATTGATGTAAAAATGTTATAATTATGTTCAGACTATTATTCTAGAGATTAGTTAACTTTGTATTATGTTCATGAACTTTATCTTTCATGATGAATCACAAATGTGAAAATAAGGATATCAACTCCCAAAATAATGTAAATTTTGAACGACTATTAATGAACAAGTGATAAGATGTTATTAAATGGTAATATATGATATTATAAATTTTAATATATTATATTAATAAGTTAATAACATTTTAAATACCCTTATACATGAGATTAAATGAAGTTCATCTAAAAAGAAATATGGGAAACACGATTCTGTCTCAATTTTCTTTCATTAAGGAAAATTTGAATGTTATACAGTAATTTCTATTATATACTGTATAAATATACCATTTTACATGTAAATTAATGAGTAATTCAAATATAATGGTAATTTTTGTTTGAATTTTAATCATTTCATCCAAGGTATTTGACATAAAAACTACCAAGTGGAAAAAAAATTCCAAACACAATTTACATTCATTGGGGTATATTTCTTCTTCACCATCTTCAATATTCTATGACTACGAGTGTAATTAATTTTAATTATCTTAATGATTATTGCCATTTTTTTATATGGATTTAAAAATTATACAAATAATTGATTCATTTATTTATTCTGACATTATTTTTATGATTACATTTAAATTTTATTTCACTATTACATTATTATCGAGAGGGTTTCTTTTTGAATTTTACTTCAAATAAAATATTACAACATTCTATAATAAACCCATTGTAGTTTCTTATTATCTTTCTATTAATAATTTCATCAACTAATTGTACCATTTTTTAACTCTTTGATAATTAAAATAATTGAGAAATATTTTGAAAATATATTTTATTATTTTCTCTTCTTTCAGAAATCCATTTTCGACCAAAATCATGTCTAATAAAAATGTTTCCAAAAAAATAACCTTGTATTAAATATTTTTTTAATTAATATTTACTCATTTTTATTTTTTATAAAATATTTTCAAATAAAATTTAATTTCATTTTTAGAACAATCTGCTTGTTCCTTTTAACATAAAAGTGAAAGAAATTGTAGTTTCAACAGGTATGAATGAATAGAATTTCCAACCATCTTGACCAATAAAATATTTAAAATATTACATTATAAGTTAATAAATTATCACAATGAAAATTAGTTTCAAAATTAATTTTGACCTTTTAGTTTAAGAACTAATTTTCAAAATTAAAATAATATTTTCCTTATGAATGATTTTAATGATTTTTTTATTGTATTTATATTTATTGTTGTCAAAAACCATTTTTTATTACTCCAATGGGTATATGTTTTATTCATACCATAACTTTTTTTATTATACATGGTTTATTGAAATTTTTACAAATGGATGGATTGACTTTCAATTTCATGATTAATTTTTGTAGTCAATAACATTCTTATTAAATACTATTTTCTGCGTTCATTCAAAATTAAATTTCCCCTCAATATCCATATAATTTATCATGGATATGATTATTTATTAAATTATATCTCCTTTATATATGTGGGGTTTTACATTAAAAGATAATTTAATGACAGGGGAATTATTGATAATCCTTATTCATTCCTCAATACAAATATTTAATATTAAGACTTCTTTTTATGAATTAAATATATTATTCAATATATTATTTATGATTTAGATACGAAATACTCATGTTTCCCGATTTATAGTTATCACCACAATCCATTGGTAGTCTCATGTGATTAATCGGTTGGATAAAATTATTTGAAAGGTTCTCTACCCATTAGTTTTAGTCATTTTGTGAGGATTGATATTGATGGTAAAGGTACCATGTTCCTGATACTTGACTTACAATAATTAACTGTTTACTTCTATTATAATTCATTTGTTATTAAACATTATATTTTTTTAATATATAATCTTGATATACATTTCATCCTCAATTATTTATTACATGAAATGTCTGTTCAGTTATTTATTTTACCATATTGATAATGAATTATACAATTACGATAGTCATGTTAATGATTAAATGGAATTTATTTTCAGTTATGATAGTCCAATTATGTGAAATTCATGTGTCTTTGGTTATTTACATTTCCGTGTTGATTATGATCATTAATTCATGCCATCTTATTTTATACATAACCTTTACTTAGTATTTGATCTCACCCATAATTTTTTCACTCCCAGGAATCCATGATGTTTAATATGAATAATATTAATGAATATTCTAAAGGTAATAATAATACACTTGAAAAAAATCATATTCTAACTTGTGTATTCAAATATAATAAAGGAATATTGTATATATCCCATTTACCATGACTTCTAATATATTTGGTCCATTGGGATGCTATTTGTAACGTCCCGGTTTCGGGTGCCACTCAATGGGTGCCCCGAACCCGGTTCGCCACGTGACATCAAGCGCATTTCCCCAAATGCCAGAGGATGCTGCCTAGCAGTGAGGGCCCAGGTCTGATATTGGGGAAGCTATGCCCTCATTTGTCAAAGTGCAGCGCAGTGGAAAAACTAAATAACATACAACTGGAGGAAGAGGTAGGCAATATGTATAACAGAAATGGATAACTGATAATAACAAGGAAACCAGCAGTCATATATATATATGAAAATGCAGCATGTCACTATTCTATAAAGAAGCCAAAACATGTTACACTAAATTACAATACAACTATAGTACAAGTACAGAAAATAAAAACAGAACAGCCAGCAACATCACGATCCAAGCTTAGTTCCAATCCCCCATACTTCACAACATCAAATCAAGTACCTATATAGGGACCCTTAGCCTTATCCACGCCTGTAGAAACGTAATCTGTTTGGGACAAAGACATGACCGATACATGGTGTGAAAAATCCCAGTAGGCACCCACTAAAGGCCCATGCCCAACTGTGTGAAAAGATGCAACAACAGGGTGCAGTAGTAAAATGCAATAAACTAAGGAGTACTCAAAACTAACTAACTTTACCAGTTATATTCCCTTTTTATTAGCCTTTTAAAAATTCCTTTTAAGATATCACCATAGTGAATGTTCTAAGAAAAACATGCAGTGTCCTCATACACATAAAACATTGACCTAAGGTAAAGATAAATCCAAACATAGGAATATGCCCACAGGCATATCGAATATTTCCCACAGGTGTACGAGGTGTCACCAATAGGCACAGAATCAACTGCCCACAGGCTTGGAATAAGTTTCACACATGCTAAATAGTACATTGACCACATGCTAATCACAATATTGCTCTCAAGATAAACAAGTAATTGTGCCATGCCCAACATGTAAAAAATCAATACACATGCAATTCCTCTCAAGGAAATTCTATAATCATTATTATAAAGGCATACCCTCGGGTATCCTGGCCAAATGGCTAAACAAAGGAATCCACCCCTGGGGTGGTCATGGTTCTAAGCAACGGTCCCAAACAGTAGTTTATTATCACATTTAAATTACCTATACAATTCTAGGTATTTAATTCAATAGGGCCTCAACTATATGACACGTCATTCATGGGTGCATATCACAACGGTACACAAAACACACATTAGTTGGAAATTAAACACCAAGACACCTACCTCGGTCACCCGTGATCGATATACCTGAACGACACCTTCTGAAATGTCCAATAACATCGTAGATATGAGGTAAAATATTTCTCATTCAACCTCAAATAACCTCCCTTAGAGGAATAATTGGCACGAAACACACAAGGAGAAGGAATCTCTTACCCATGTGGTACAAAACATGATTGACAGTGGAAGAACCGGATTCCCAACATGTGATTGGGAACTCTTCAATGCTCCGGCCTCCTCTTCCATCTCCAAAATGCATCCAAATCCTCCTCTACCAAATAAGGAGTCCACTACCCATTTTAGACGAAAAAAATACACGCCATATACTATTGACTAAACATCGTGTCCATTTCTCATTTAATTCTTCCTATGGTGGAACTGCAAAACTATTCATCTATCGACATGACTACACGGTTTGTATTATTGACTAAACGGCGTGTACTGTCACTTAGCTGGCCACCGCCATACTATTCACCTGCCGACTGACTACATGGCATGTAAATATCTACTACACGGTGTGTAGTCTATTTTTACACCCTTCATCGCCGACATGGCTACCCACCATGTGTGCTCATTCCACACGGACACAAGTACATGTTGGGTGGAAAATTACACGACATGTACTTCCAAAATTTAGTATTTTTTCCATTTTTCCATATTTTCTCAAAAAAAACACAAGGAAAGGAGAAAAGATGAAACTCGTACCTCAGGAATAAGAACTGGGTTCTTAAAAACTTCTCCCTTAAAGCAATTCATCCTCGAATTTCCCTTCCAAGGGTGGTGAAGATATAGTTGTGAACAAATCCGGCCACTGAGCATGTATGTCGGTGCTCCACTCCCAATATTCATCCTACACTCATCCATGCCACCATAGCACCCGTATGAGAAGAACTAACCAGCCTCGGAGAACTTTCATGCTCCTATCAACGATATGAATTGGATGCTCTTTAAAGGGTGAATCTATTTCCTTCTCAACCACCTCGGGTTCAAAGATGTGAGATGGGTCTGAATGATAGTGATGCAACTGAGATACATGGAAGACGTCATGCATGGCTCAGTACCTCTGTGGTAACTGCAACCGATAGGAAACCAGCTCGACTATCTCTAGAATCTCAAATGGCCCGACATACCTCGGTGAATGTTTACCTTGTCTCCTGATCTACCTATGTCCCAACCTAAGTGAAACACGCAAGAAAACATGATCCCCAACCACGAACACCATGGGTCGTCTGTGGTAATCAGCATAAGATTTCTGTTGAGACTGTGTGGTAGCCATCCGCTTCTGAATCAACTATACCTACTGAGATGTTTCCTGCATGAGACGTGGTGCCAGTAAAGCTACCTCACCTGCCTCTAACCAGTACAAGGGTGATCATCATGGCCTACCATATAAATCCTCGTATGGTGCCATCTCTATGGTTTCCTGAAAACTGTTATTATAGGAAAATAAGACTAGTGGTATATGCTTCTCCCAAGAGCCCCAAAAGTCTAGGACGCATGCACACAAAATCTCCTAAAACACCTGTATCGTACACTCGGAAAGACCATCGGTCTGAGGGTGTTAAGATGTGCTTAGAAGCACCTGTGTACCCAGTGCCCTCTAAAAACTCTGCCAAAAACGAGACGTAAAATGGGAATCCATATATAATACGATAGAATAAGGGATCCCATGAAGATGTAGGACCTCTCGGATATAAAAACTTCTGAGCTTGTCAACACCAAAGGTCTTCTTGATCGGAAAAAAGTGAGCTACCTTTGTGATTTTTTCCACAACAACCCACACAACATCATTGATTCTAGGTGACCTTGGCAACCCAGTCACGAAATCCAGCACGACATCATCCCATTTCCACTCTAGAATAGTTAACTATTGTAACAGTCCGGCTGGCCTCTGATGCTCCGCCTTCACCTGCTGACAGGTGGAACACCTCGTAAAAGAACCAGATACTTCCCTCTTCATTCCCATCCACCAGTACTGACGTCTCAAGTCCCGGTACATCTTGGTAATCTCGGGATGAACTGCCCATGATGAAACATAAAACTCCCGCATCAGCTCCTCGCATATATCCCCTGGAACCCATACTCTTCCATGGAAATGAAATACTTCATCACGCCTATCGTCCACCTAGGAGGATGGTCCTCACTTGCCACCGACTCCCATAGGACTAGGCCTTCTGAATCAGATCGATGTCTCATCCTCACTCTATCTAAGTTGGTAGAAGTCACAGAGAAAGATGAAAGATAGGTATGCCCCTGTTTGTCGTGCACCTCAAAATGCATGTCAGAGAAGAAAGCCATAAGCTTCCACTCACCACTGGCCTCATGAACTTCCTGTGTCTGAGTCTTCCTCTTCAGTTCATCAGCAACTGCATTACCCTTACAGGGTTTATAGGCAAGCTCAAAATCGAAGGATTGAAGGTATTCGACCCACCTTCTCTACCTCAAATTCAAGTCATGCCGAGTAAAGATATATTTGAGGCTTTTGTGGTTGTTTAAAACCACAAAATGAACTCCCAAGAGATAATGTCTCCAACAGCGCAATGCATGAACAACTACAGCCAAATCGAGATCATGTGTCTGGTAATTCCTCTCATGTGACCTCAACTGCCGAGACCTGTACGCAACTACTCAATCACCCTGCATCAACATAGCTCCTATCCCAATATCTAATGCATCACAGTAAACTATATAGTTCTTCCCCTGCTCTGGGAGTATCAATATCGGTGTTGATGTCAACTTTTCCTTCATCTCATGGAAGGTTCTCTCACAAGCTTCTGAAAAAAAGAAATTCACAACCTTCTTAGTCAAACCTATCAATGGGGCTGCTAAGAGGGAGAAGTTTAGTATGAAACACCTCTAGTAACCAGCCAGCCCCAAAGAACTCTGTATTTACAACTTGTTCTTAGGCTGCTCCCAGGAAACTACTGCTCTCACCTTCTCTGGGTCTACTACAACTCCTACCTCTGAGATGATATGACCCAAGAAGTGTATCTGGTATATCAAAAAGTGGATCTTTGAGAGCATAGCAAATAGATTGTGCTCTCTCAGTGTAATCAATACGATCTCAAGATGGGTGGCATGTAAATGTCGAGTGTGAGAGTACACCAAGATGTATTCCATGAATACTAATACAAAACAATCCAGATAAGGATGAAACACACGGTTCATCAGATCCATGAAAACTGATGGTGCATTCATGAGTCTAAACGGCATAATCGTATACTCGTATAGACCATACCTGCTCCTGAAAGCTGTCAGAGTTATATCAGATGGTCTAACGCGCAGCTGATGATATCCTGATCTCATGTCAATATTTGAGAACACTCGTGGTCAACTAAGTTGATCAAAAATATCATCAATCCTTGGCAAGGGATATCTGTTCTTAACATTCAACTGGTTCAACATCTAATAATCTACATAGAGTCTGAGGGTACTGTCTGCCTTCTTCGCAAAGAGGACCGGCGAACCCCAAGGAGAAGTACTGGGTTAGATGAAACCCTTTTCTTGTAACTTCTCTAACTGCCTCTTAATCTCCGAAAACTCTGTTGTAGCCAACCTATAAGGAGGAATGGACACTGGTGCTACTCCTAGCACAAGATCAATAGAGAAATCCACCTCACACTCTGGAGGAAGACCTGAAAATTCATCCCAGAAGACATCCCTAAAACGATCAACCACCGGAGGGAAATAATTTTGACAAGTCCTTTGGTCGTCCAGATATAATCTCACAATATGGGTTGTGATACCACCTCTCCCATGATGCTTTCGTCTAGCTCGACTCACCTGAACATCCCACTCTCCCTTGTATAGAAACTCTCCACCCTCTGGTGACATGAAACTCACCCTACCACGATAGTTACCCACAAAGGCTTGAAATGGAACCAACCAGTACTTCCAGAGAATGACATCATAGCTCGTCATCTCAAATACATAGAGGTCCCAAAGGAATTGAAACCCACCAACCTCAAGGGGGAACTCCTTGCACTGATGTACACTAGCCATTCTAGTTCCCAATGGAGTGTCTAACGTCATTACATCAGAAGAAAACGAAACAAAGAGACCGAGGCACTCCACAATGGGTACATATATAACTCTATGCGTAGCACCCGTATCTAAAAGTACTAAAGATATAATAGAAGCTACTAGAATAGTACTTTTGACAGTAGAAGGTCCGGGATCCTGTTCCTGCTAGGTCTGTTACACTACATATGTCTTCCCAGTGTCACGGCCCTACGACACAGCCTGGCTACCCTGAGCTGTCCTGCCCTACTGCCTCTAAGATCCTGGTATCTGGCTACCACGGCCATGACCACCATATTTTCCTACATCCCCTAATGTATTTCAGTTTCCCAACTGGTAAGAAGCTGCTGGTCCTGCCCCCGCACGCGGAGTCTGTACAGAATCGGTCTCACTAGCGACTAGTGGAAACGCCCAACAAAAGCGCTACAGATGACCCATCCTACCACAAGCCTGACATTCTACTAGGTCACATGGACAGTGAGGTCTCTTGTGCCCCTCCTTAACACACTGGTAGCACATGACCTGGCCACCTAAAACATTCTTATGGCTGGTACTTCCACCCTGAGAGAAGTCTATATGTATCTTCCTCTTACCAGTAGTAATAGTACCAAAAAATAGTGTTGAACCTCCTTGGGCCACACCACCAGCATCCCGTAGGTTCCTCTATGTAATCAGTTCCTCGTTCATAATAGCATGTACTGAAGGCATCCAGAAAAAATTCACTAGTGCTCGGATGTCATATCGAAGACCATCCTCAAAGCATCTGGCTCTCAGCATCTCATCTCCCACCAGAACGGGTGAAAAACGCTGAAGCTCGGTGAAACGAGCAGAATAATCCATCACCAACATAGTGCGCTTCTGTAGATTCATGAACTCTCAAATCAATCTACCCTCAGCGTCTCTGGGAAGAAGAAGACATAGAAGGCTGTCTAGAAATCATCCCATGCCATGTCTTTTTGATGGTCTGACTGGGTGGTAACATCCCACCACCTCTTGGAGGAACCACACGACATATAAGTTGTGAGCTTGACCCTCGGCCCTGGAGGTGTCTCAAGATGATAGAAGATAGTCTACATCGACCCTAGCCAAGACTTTGCAGCCTGTGGTCTGACATCCCCTGAAAATGTAGGTGGATGCTGCTACTGGAAGATATGTGTCAGCTTTACCATAGATGTGGAAGCTAGCTGTGCTCCCTGAAAGGTCTGCATGATCTGCATAAATCCTTCACGAAACTGCGCCTCAGCGCCTAGGTCTGGTATTGTGGTTGGCACCGCATCTGGCTCTACTGAAGGATCAACTGGTAGCCCATGGCCCACATTCCCCAGAGTATACTCGTTGCCTCTCTCCTGGCTAACAACACATGAATGTCTCAGCCGCATGACACTAAAAGGTCAAACACAGACCTTAGATCAAGATTATCATAGTATGAAAACGAAGGATCCAAAAGGGGAATAGGAAGAAGAAGGCATTTAAAATTGCACAACAAGACTACACGGCATGTATACTGACTACACTACGTGTACCTGACTTTTCTTCCCCTACCTGGGTCCTTCTACATGGATCCCATTAAACAAAACTACATGGTGTGTATATAACCTACACAACATGTATGGTGTAATTTTCCAACTTCCCATGTCGTTTGTGACACGGCCGACTACATGGCTTGATACTACACAGAGTGTTACACCTGCACCCCACGTGTACACTCCCCGTTTCCCATCCACATTTCTAAAACCACACAGTCTATCACTATTCAAGCCTACACGCCGTGTACCACAGGTACACAGTGTGTACTAAACGAGCTTCGACATCCTGTGTTTTTCATTACACATCCGGATACACAACTCCGATTACACAGCGTGTTCTATAGTGGACACGGTGTGTATGTCTTAAGGTCTCCTCTATCCATGTTTTTTAGTTACACGGAAGACTTTGGGTCAGCACTACACGACGTGTACATTCTCTACACGGCGTGTTTTCCCCAAAGCATTTCCCTTCCCCGTGTCCCCACCCACACGGTATATGACACGGGAAAAGACTACACGGTGTATACTCAAAAAATAAATTTTGTTCCCGAATAGAAGAACATAAATGGCGTGTTGAAGGTACAACACGGCGTGTATACTGGTTTTCCGGATATTATGCCTCAGAAACATCTCCAGAATCTCATTTAAATACTGAAAATAAAACCTAAGTGCCAAATATTGATCCGTGGGGGCCCATACTCCCCGCGAATCAATGATTGGAATCTTATATGTGTTATAACCAGATAAACAGCTAATGATCCACCAAATTTCGATCATTGAGGTCCAATACTCCCCAAGAAACAATTTTTGGCATCCATTCTATAAACAGGATGACACAATAATACCCTATCAAACAATTGGTATCAATCAAAGTAGCTATCACAATAGCATGCATTTACTAGAACAACATCTATCACAACACCTTTCGAATCCTAATGAACCTACATGGCATAGAAACTATGCATGGAATGTGATTTCTATCTTCTGTCTAAATGATGCATGCGATGGAATACCGTCATCTCATCGAGTTAAAATGAAATAGAACCCATGAATAAAATATAATTAGTACAACCACTACTGCGTCACCCAATGGTGAAATCAAATCAGCTGTAAAATTTTCAGAAACAGAAAAATTGAAACCAGAGGTAAATTGGTTTTACTCTGTACACGGGTTAGCTATGCCCGGGCAAAGATTATTACCAACTACCATTCTCATCATATCCCTGACTAAGGCTACAAATAGTAATTCAAAGAAAAGAAAAACTTCTCTGATACCACTTTGTAACGTCCCGGTTTTGGGTTCCACTCAATGGGTGCCCTGAACCCGGTTCGCCACGTGACCTCAAGAGCATTTCCCCAAATGCCAGAGGCTACTAACTAACAGTGAGGGTCCATGTATGATATTGGGGAAACTATGGCCTGATCTGTCAAAGTACAGTGCAACGGAATAACTAAATAACATACAACAAGATGAAGCTGTAGACAATATGTATAACAGAAATGGATAAATGATAATAAGAAATAAACCGACTGTCATATATATATGAAAATGCAGCATGTCGCTATTCTTAAAAATAGC
This sequence comes from Viscum album, assembly GCA_963277665.1. Taxonomy (NCBI): domain Eukaryota; kingdom Viridiplantae; phylum Streptophyta; class Magnoliopsida; order Santalales; family Viscaceae; genus Viscum; species Viscum album. The sequence goes on from OY728142.1 coordinate 1,461,946,876, forward strand.
CAAAACATGGTACACTGCAATACAATACAACTGAAGTAAAAGTACAGAAAATTAAAATAGAAAATCCAGCGGCATCGTGAGCCATGTTCCCCTACATCCTAGCAACAAATCAAGTACCTGTATAGGGACCCTTGCCCTAATCCACACATACAAAAACGTAATCTGTTTGGGCCGAAGACATGACCCAAATAGGGTGTGATAAATAAATATCAGTAGGCACCAACCAAATGGCCATGCCCAGAAATGTGAAAAGATGCAACAACAGGGTGCAGTAGTAAAATGAAATAAACTAAGCAGTACTCAAAAGTGACTAACTTTACCAGTTATATTGCCTTTTTATTAGTCTTTTAAACAATCAATTTAAGATATCGCCATAGTGAATATTCTAAGAAAAACAGCCAGTGTCCTCAGACACTTAAACCCTTACCCTCATGTAAATAGAAATCCAATCAGAGGAATATTCCCATAGGAATATCAAATATTACCCACAGGCGTACGAGGTGTCTCCCACAGGCACAAAATCAATTGCCCATAGGAACGGAAGATGTTGCCCGTAGGCTAAGTAGTACATTTCCCACAGGCTAATCACAACACTACCATCAGGATAAACAAGTAATTGGGCCATGCCCAACATGTAAACAAGAAATACCCATGAAATTCCTCTAAAGGAAATTCTATAATAATTATTTTGAAGGAATACCCTCGGGTATCCTGGCCAAACAGCTAAACAGAGGAACGCACCCCCAGGGTGGTCATGGATCCAATCAGCGATCCCAAACAGCAGTTTATTATCACATTTAAATTACCAATACAATTCTAGGTATTTAATTCAACATGTCTTCAGCCATACAACACCCCATTCTTCGGCGCGTATCACAAAGGTACATAAAATGCACATCAGTTGGAATTTAAACACCAAGCCACCTACCTCGATCACCCGTGATTGATCTACCCGAACAACACCCTCCGAAACATCCAAGAACGTCATAGATCTGAGGTAAAATAATTCTCATTCATCTTAAATAACTTATCATAGAGTAATAATTGGCAAGAAACACACAAGGAAGAGGAATCTATTACCCATGTGGTACCAATGTGATCAACAAAGGAAGAATCTGATTACCGACATGTGCTCGGGAGCTCTTCAAAGCTCCAGCCTCCTCTTCCAGATCCATAATGCATCCAAATTCTCCTCTACCAAATGAGGAGGCTAATTCCCATTTTATGTGAAAAAACAAACTACACGGCGTGTACTTTTCTCATTTAACTGTTCCTCTAGCGGCACCGCCAAAATGTTCATCCGTCGACATGACTACATGGCGCGTATTCTTGACTATACGGTGTGTATTGTTGCCCAACTGGCCACCGCCATACTATTCTCTTATCGACTGACTACACGACATGTAAATATCTAGTACATGGTGTGTAGTCGGTTTTTACACCCTTCGTCGCCGACATGGCTACACACCATGTGCACTCATTCCACATGGGCAAAAGTACACAATGTGTGGAATCGTACACGGCGTGTAATTCCAAAATTTAGGATTTTCCCATGTTTCATTATTTTCTCAAAAACACTTAAGTAAATATGAAAAGAATAAACCCGTACCTCATGAATAGGAACTGGGTTATTACATTATTCTATATATATTCTAAAAATGTATTAAATCGGACACTGTATTTGGGTTATTGGGTTCTGGGTTACTACAATATTCATGATATAGAATATTAAAAGGGATAGTATATACAACAGACAAAAGAAATAAGTGGTAAATATGAAATATGTCTCATATAAATATTAATCAAACGAGAAACCTTTACCTAGGGTCCAAATTTCATTGTACATGTATGAACATCCTTTATAAAAAATATTGATTTATGATATATATATTATATAACCATTTTCAACTATATCATAACATATATAAATTTTATATATTCTTTAATAAAAAATTAATTAACAATTCTTTTGTTCAAATCTCTATTCCTAGGGATAACTACATCTTTTTTCATGAATGTATTGGTTTATTAGTTTTATTATTTATACATTGATTATGGTTATATTATCTATATAATTTTAATAACGATATAAATATCATACATATTTATTATATTTTTAATTAGGGAAATTCATAAATGTTACAGAACAAAAAATGAAATACCTCGTTCATGGACACTCTTGACTGTATGCACACAAAAATGTTGTTATAATTTTCAGATTGGTGGAAAAAAGAGAGTTTTATATAGTAATTTTCATATATAGATTTATATAAATATCCTATAAACCATATATATTGACCATATCCATCCTTATTACCAACAATGTAAAATAAAATTGAAAATTAATCAGATCACTTCGTGGTGGTGGTAATTGACACCTACACATGAGAGAGTTATTGTTTACCAATAGTTTGGAATGTATGAATGTAATAATGATATTATCATTTCATATGTATAATTTTGTTATAAATATATTATATAAAATATAACTCCATAATAATTCACATCCATATATTATGTTAATGAAAAATAAATATTATTGCAACATGGTAATGGTATGCAGAAGTGATACATTCACTTCCCATTTTATGGAAAAGAGGGTGGATAATGAAAGTTTCATAATAATTAAACAATTTATATAAATTTATTATACTGAATAAAATATTTTATGATAAATACCATATATTTTTAATATTTAAAATAGTAAATAATTTAAAAGATATTGGGTAGGATGATTACCTTTTCTTTAGGGGGACCTCCTTTAGATCCTTCCATATGAATCTCAGGATGGTATTTTAATGATACGTGAAAATACAAAAACTTGATTTGAATTTTTAGAAGATAATGGTTCAATGGTCACTTAAGATAGATGGCTCAATTTGGTGTAAAATATTGAGAGAAGGATTGTCCTTTTATAACAGAGGGGAAGGACACAATTGGAATATCTTTAAAGATTAAAATATAATATGGTCAATCTCAATCCAAATGGTCCTCAATGTCCTTTAAATTAATTAGGTGTAACATTTAAGACCATATATTATCCATTTATCATAATTTATGATTTTATTTATTTTAAAATAATTTAATGAAATTTTATAATCATAATTTATCATTAATATTAATTTGGGAACTATTCAATACATTAGCATTAGTAATATATTGAAAAAAGATAAATACCATAAAAATATTTTAAAACATCATTAATATGTAATATTCATATATAAAATTCATTGATAAAATTAAATATCTAAAATTATAATACCTTTATTATTTTCCATTTCAATTTTTTGATTTTTCATTAATTGAATAATTGGTCTGTCAATGTTGTGTGGGAATTTAAGGTAATTATTTCATCACTAAAAATTAGAAATAAATTTCCATATTAAATATAAATCTCTTATATTTCAAAATAATTTTTTAGTATATCATATCTTATTGTTAACACAAAATTAATAATATTATGTTCATTGAAAACAAGTGTATGAAAAGTTTGACATTTCATGACATAAAATTCTATAGACGAAATAATCCCATTGAAATGAGAATAAAATGATTATGATGAACATTAAACCATGTAATAAAATTTAGTAATGCATTTGTGTCACCTAGTTGTTCTTATCATTTATTTATTAATATAAATTACCTGATTAACCCATTATCGTGATAGTAAAAGTAATAAAATTACAATTAATAATAACCAAATGGAAAATTTTCCTAAATTTATCCCCATTTATTATAAATAAATAATCCATTTTTAAATTTAAAATCCATATAAGTGAAATAATTTAATTTAAATTTAATCCTGTATAGTTCAATGGAAAACAATTTTCATTGAAAATATGTTTTGATGCCCAAAAATGCACTTATACTGAAATATAGAATAAGTATAAATAAAATGAATTTAATTATATTAAATATGATTAAATAATACTTATGTTACTTTTATATCAAATTTAAATGATAATGATACATTTTAATTAATGAAATTGATTTTTTTATAGAAGTTTTTAATTCTCCCTACTTAGTGAAAAAATTTATCTTCTTTGTAAATTATCAAAAAAAATATTTATAATAAATTTTTGAAATGTTAAATTAAAAAGTGAAACAAATTTTTTCAGTTTCTTTTTCTAAAATTTACATAAATTTTTTATAATAATTTCTCAAAAAAGTCAAGGAAACATGTTTTTGAAGAAAATATATATTTTATGAATAAAATATCTTTACGAAAAATAATATACTTATTTTAAAAGAATAAATAAAAAAATTTCCAATTAGTGGAGAAATTATATATTTTATAATGTGTTTGAAAATATTATTTTCCTCAACTATCATTGATATGTTATTTCATTATTTTTAAATAACAATATTATATTTTTCATCAAAACTATATTTTTGTATCTTGTACACAATCTAACATAGTATAAACCTCTAAAACTAATTACATTGTAGCTAATAATATTATAAATTAATTAGTTTATAATTAAAACTATTGAAATAAAACTATAATAGAGTTACCTATATGATGGAGTCTAATAATTTTACCATTGTATTAGTCACCAAAGTAACATGTCCATTAGAAAATTTGAGTAGGTTGTTGAAACATGAGTAGTCTTTAGTCATATGTCAGGAAAATTAATTATCAAGAAATTGTAGTTTCTTATAGGGAATTTATAAATAGGTATGCTGTATAATATATTTAAACAATAAATTACGTTGGTTCCCATTATTCTTTGGTTCTAGTGATATTAGACGAAAATGATTTTTGAATTCATAATTTTTTTTATTTCTTAAAAGAATATTTTATAATTTTAGAAATAAATACTTTATTAGTTCTAGTAGAATACGAAATATTAATAGTTTTATTAGAAATAGCACGTTGAGCAAAATTTATTCTTATATAATTTTCTATTATCTTTGTTCGTATCTAATCCTAGTAGTTTGTTTACATGTTGAATGTTTACCTATAACCTATGTAAGGGGTTTTCATTAATTTTAAAATCTCTTGATATATTTCATTAGTTTTCATTATAAATTTATTCTCATTATCTTCCTTATGAAATATTCCATTTTTTCCTAATATAAAATAAGATAAGAAATATTATAAGAATACTAAAATTATTCTTATTTAATAATTCATATTGTCATTAATTTCATTATATATTTCATATATGATGGTAAATAATTAAAAAAATTCATTAATATTCTTATTTTCATGATTTTTTGGTTTTAGATTGAATAGAAATATATGTAGGAGATTTAAGAAAGACATTCAATAAATCAAATGTTTTTTAATGAAATACATGTTAGCTTTGTTATATATATCTTTTATACTCACGTATGAATAACATGATCTATCCAATAAGGCTCTTAAGTAACATTAATATCCTATTTATATTTATTTAATTATTCCTCATATTTCTTATGACATTTAAAAATGAGATAGTATGTTTGATTTTTCATTTTTTTCTATATTCATAGTAGATTAATTCCTTGTAAGAACTATCTTTCTTCTTTTATTTTATCCAATTCTCAATATTATCATACTTAACATTGGATTATGATTAATCAAAAAATATATTCCTCCTATATAATATCTTCAATCATCTAGATAAATGATTCATTTCATTATCATAATCTGATATTTACTCCTCATCAAATTATATTATACCTCTAACCATCACTTTTTTAGAGTAGGAGGTTTTAAAAGTTTTCGACTTATTTTTCTGTAAATAAAATTTCTACTTTTTTAATTGTAATTATTATTCACATGTCATTATATTTCCAATCACATATTTTACATGTAGTGTAATAATATCACATGAATCTCTAATATACACATATGTTCCACTCTATCATTATATAAAGTATATTAAAAGGCTTCGTACTAGATCCTAATTAGTAATTTTATTTCCCATTATATGAATCATGTTAACAATATCATGGAAAATGAGAAACATATAAAAGCTAGTTACATAGTGTTTTATCATGAATGTATTATATTTAATGGAATAATTATTTTATAACATTTCATTAACATTATATGTTCTATCATGAGATATAACCAATGAACCTAAAATCATAAAACCATTTTCACACTCAGATATTCTATTAGATTCATGTTCACTTAAAGCATAGTACAATTAATTCATAGTAATATCAATAAAATAATTGGATTTCTTATTAGAATCACTCTAATAATTTCAAGAGGCTTTATTTTTTATATATTTATCATCAATGACACTTAAAATATCAAATACCATATTTTATAAATGAATCTTCATTTTAATTTTACACTGATCATAATTTTTTCTTTTAATATAACATGGTCGATTAGTAGATGTTCCCTTTTTATATGATTATTCAAAAAACTAAAATGTTTTCAATTTAAAATTTATTATATTAAAAAATATATGATAGTAAAAAAAGATATTTTTAATGTCAGGTAATATTAAATATCTGTCAGAGTGGACAAATAAAGAGGTGGTGAATTATGTTTCTATTAAATTATTCATTTTAAAACAATTTATAATAAATCCCCCTATTTGATAAAGTCACCCAGTTTAAAAATAGTATATTTATAAATTTTGGACAATGTAAAATCTTCTAATAAGCTCAATAAAAACTCATTAGAAATAACTTACAAAATATATTTTCTTTTGAAACACGTATGTATATATCAATCACTGTATATAAATTAGCAACAAGTGTTAAGTATAAAAGAATAATTTTTTAACAAACAAAAAACAAATAATTTTATATAAATTTAAATATAACCAAAAAGATAAAATAAAGTAGATATGTGGGGTTTGGTATCAAACTAATAAATAATTACCTCCAATTAGCGAACACATAATACTAATAAATTTATTATTACATAATATAATTCATAACCAACATTGGGTTTAACAATAAAAACAAAAATGGATTTCTAGGAACAAATACTGTTATACAGATATATGTGAGATGAAAAAAGATACCATTTAACAAAGGATCTATTCCATTATTATTTTGGGATTAAAAAAGAAATATTTGAGGGTGTATCATGTAATATACTATTTAATACTAGATACTTAAATTTTTTTTAAAAAAAGCGGAAAAATCTAAATATGTAAATAATAATTAGAATTAGAATGTGATGTTTGATATGTAATGTGATCCATATTTATATGTCTATCATTACTTTTCTAGAGTCCTTGAATTTTTTATTAAAATAATATTGGAAAAAAATCACTACATGTTAAGTGAAAAACGGTGTCATATACTACTCTTTGAAGCATAAATTCTTTTTTAGTATCATCTGTTATTCTCTGTATGATCATGTATCCCCCCACTAATTTTTTCCAAATGGAATAAAATTATTTTCAATGAGTTATTCATCTAAAAATAATTCTATTATAGAACAAAAAATGTGGTATTAAATTCATCAACAATTCAAAAAATAGAAGTTTTACATTCCAAAAGGACTATTGTTATGTTTGACTTGATAAGCTATTATAACATAAAACACAGTTAGTTATCTAGAAAACAAGACATAATAAGTTGACGTGAAATCTCTCCATATTATATTAATTTATTCTTATATTTAGTTCATTTGAATTTTTGATAGGTACATGGACTCATGTGATATGTTGTTTTCTCATTCATTCACTACAATAATAGACATGACCAATATTTTACATAATTAATATTTTACAAACCAAGGCATAATAACATCATTTTTAATATGTTAGGTTGTATCATATATGTTTTTACTTCACTAATTCTCATGATCATGCAAATGTTAGTTATATCATTGTCTCAATGAATGTTGATTTTACATGTGGTAATGTGATCCTCAATGAAGAGGAACATCAACTCCACTTAATTGTTAACGGAATAAATTGACAAAAAATTCATTAAAACTTGGTATATTGAGTATAAAAGTTTTTAGGTGAAATATATTGTGTGATAAGGTGACATGGTCACATGAAATTCACAATTAGTTCAACATATTCACATGGTAATAAAATATTACTTGCGGTATGGTGTCCCGATAACCTCCAGACATCACCATGTTTTACAATTTTTTTCCAAAAAACCCAATACTAAAATAATTTCATTAAAAACATTAAAAACATGATTTGGTATAAATCAAATAAAGAGGTTTTGGGAAAATAAAAAATAGGTGTGTATCTTAGAAATATGATTTCTATTTTCTTATGAATATGGAGTGAATCTATTCCACTATGAGGATACTTCCATTATGATTGTCATGGAATTGATCCTTGACTAAGGAAATAGTTTTTTTCTAATATGAGTAAATAAACATGTTTTTTTATTATTCTAATAATATGATATTATATATCAATTTTTATTATCGATGGTTCCACACTCTTATTCTATGTTTTTATTTTTATTAAAAATAATTATTCCAAGACCCTTGTTTCTGGGTTTATGAAATAGTGTGTTTAATATCATAAGTTTTCATCATGTTCTCATTAAATTGAACTTATATTATGAAAAAATAGGACTATTGATTTAATTATAACTAATTTAGACCTAAAAATCATCTAGGATCTCCCTATCATATATTTCCTTCTTATAAGTTAGGAATAATTTTTTTATGTAGAAAAATTCTATGGGGGATACTATATAAGGTGATATTTTTTGGATATGTTAAATATCCTTCATAAAATTTATTATCTATATACTCCTAAAATTAAATAATCATTTATTGTTTGGAATTATGTTTTATCATATAATGTATCTAATATTCCTCTTAAGTGATGTTATATTCATCTAACTAATGTATGGGATTCCTCTATTAACCTACTTTATTGAGGGTCAGTGAATAGTACATCAGTTCAATTATAGGTAAGTTATTAAAGGTTAGTGATACTATGTTTCATACATCATATACAATGTTTGTAAACATTATTATTCTATATGGACCACTTTCTTTAGTGTAATTGGTTTTTTTCCATAAACTTAGTATAAAAACATTAACCCTAATTAGCAGATATAATGAAATATGGAAACATTAATAAATTTATGCCTAATTGATTGAAAAATAAATATAACCCAATGAAATTATGAGATGATGGAGAGTTGAATTATCCATGTGATATCTTATAATATTAAATAAAAAATAAAAAAATTGGAACGATCTGGGAAATATCCAACCGTGGAAGGTGGGGGTTGAAGAGAGGAGAGGAAGGGACTTTCTTCCACTACTGGGTGAATTCATTCCTCATAATAGTTTTGGGATTTTATCATCTCCAATATAATGAATATTTTCCATGACATTCTTTACATTGAATAACTGATCCGAATTGGTGAATAACCCCAACCACTAATAAAATATATTAGATTCTGTATCACTAGAATAATTCATGATATGCTCCTTGTAAAGACCCGACCCTAGTTTCTTAGAGAAAATGCATTATTTCATTACATTGGCATGATTACAAGATATTCATATAATTAATGAATGAATTAGTTTACTTGTATTGTAAAATAAGATACGTACATAGGTTAATCATTATAACTTGAAATGAAATAAAATATGGAAAATCCTTCGAAAACATCCATTATTCCTAGCTTACCCCTACAAGTCATTCATAATTTACATCTTCACATCCTAAAAAAATAAAACATAAGCAAGGGATGATCTCTGATTCTTCATAAGGATATTAAATAAATTGTAATATATCAAAAACGAAAACATTAGTCTTGGTGAATAACTAAAAACACATGCCATTAAAAATGAACATGAATATAACATTGTAGGAATAAGGAATGGATAAATTATTCCCTAATGAAGCATAATAATGGCTATTCAAAAATTAAAATAAACTCATAGACTATAAATTTTTATAATGAGGGAAATGAATAATACCAGACATTCTGAAATATATTGTCATGGCCATGGCCAAGACATCTTAAAATGATTAAGGCCATATCCAAAACCATATCTCAAAATGGGCATGGCCTTAACCAAGTCCATATATTTTTTGTCTCCAAAGACCTACCGATGCATCAAGGGGATATAGATTTCCCCACCCATTACTTAATATGTCAAATTCATTCCACATATGAATTTGGATAAACATAAAAAACATATACATTCATATTGAAACTAACATATGAAATGTAAATAACTTTATCCAAACACTATCCATTTGGAGTAATATTTTGAATGGTTTCACGATAGAACATCTATATTCAAACTAATCATTAACCATAAAATAAAATATGGTATATAATATAATAAAATATTAGTTCCAATTATATATAATAATCAACAAGATTGTTGAAGAAAATGAATATACTCTTATAAAATCACCATTTAATTTTTGAAATAAATACTCTTTTTCATGAAAATGAGATTTTGTTTTGAAAAAAATTATTGTATAAAACTAAAATATATGTGATATATATATTTCATATAAAAATATTTGTTTTAGAAATATAATGGTGGCTAAAAATAGATTATACAGTGTACTTGAACATAGGTAAGAATTCATGAAGTTCCCTTATACTGGGGTTGTATTTTAGGAAGAATTATTTAGAAGATCCTTTTAAAATGTGTAAATCCACATAATATAAATAAGAATTATGGTTATTAAACATATATATAACATTAAAAAATAATTTATGATGAGTAAAAAATAATAAATAATAATTTCATTGTGGTAAGTATAGAATAAAAGCAACTCAAATGAAAATTGAGGTTCACGTTGAAAATCCTTACCACTTTGTAATCAATCGAATCGTATTACCCAAAATTAATAATCATAAAATGATACATTAAATACTATGAAAATAAATATATCAATGATATTTCACATAAATTTTATTTATACATACATCGTACTCAACTAATAGTAGTGAATAGAGAATACCTCAAAAAATGAAAGAGAGATGAGGAAACCCTTACCTTATGAATGACTGTATTTTTCATTGACATTAATGCCCTGAATAATAAAATAGATTTCATTAATTAATAATTAAAGAAACATATATATATGTAATTTATTTATTTTATATTTATTATGTTAATTTATTTCCATTAATATGGGTTAAGAGATTCAATTTCATCATTTGGGAGTGCATGTTTTCTTAGTTTTCCTGATCAGTTAGCTTGTATAAGAGTATGGAAGTTCCCGTAAAATGAAAATTAAATTCCAGATTTGAAGTTATGAGTTAAAAAAGATAATTTATATGGTAAAATAATCATATAAATCTTTTGTTTAAATTTTTAAAAGGTGAATCAATAGATAAAATTTTAATGATAAACAGTTGGATTAATTTGGAGTTTTTTCGATCACCACGAAATCATTTTGTTTTATAATATAATACCACGTGTAAAAAATGATTCCAAAACATTAATTATGACATATTACATATATATTGATATTTTTCAACCATTAAAATGGTCTCATGACCAGAATTGAAAACTGTAATAGAAATTGAAAACTTTTCATCCTCGAAAGTGATAAATTAACACTTCTCAGACGGTGTATCCATTTTTCAAATAAGAAGAGGTGGAATGAAATATGATGATTAAATAATAAATTAGCATAATAAAATTAAATTACACATGAGTTACCATAATTGTCATTTAATTTCGATTGGGTCAGGTGATGATAGAGAAACCAAAGAATGGAACTTGTTAATGGAATTGAAAGAAAAAGGAATAGAGGTTTACCTCTCGAGTTCACTTCCATGAGAACCTCTTTAAGGCCTTTGGTTCTATCATTTTGGTGAGAACATACGGTATTGGATGTGGGTATGAGGCTGAGGATGTGTATTTCTCATAACATAGGAAAAGATCAAATCTTGATTGCTGTTAGAGGAAGAGGGTGAGGGGTGGTTTTTATAGTGGAGGAGATTAGCTGTTTTTTAATATTTTATTTATTATTTTATAAGTTTTCTTAAGACAATAAATAGTTTTGATTATTATAACCAAAAAATTAATAACTTCATGTTATTTCCAACCATGTATTCTTTCATTATCCATATGTCTCCTATGACACAATAAATTGTGTATTTATCATTTATCATTAAATATCGTATTTTACTATTCACTAAACATTAGAGTATTTTAGAAAAATCCCAAAAAATCAAAATAACCATTTTTTGATGTGTATAAGTCAAAAATGAACCCCAATTATTTAAAATAATTTTCAAAATAAGGGGAAATATATTTTTAAGTAAATGTTTTATTTACAAGATAAATACAGATTAAATTTAAAACTTATTTTAAAATACGTTCAAAATTTAATTGAGGTCTCATAAAATTATCCAAAATCATAGGGAAAAATTATTTAGGATTTAATTTTATCAAAATGAATTTTAATTTAAAACAATTTATTAATTGTAATTAAATATTTATTACTCACACAAATACTAACACTTAATTATTAATTTTTTAGAAATTCAGTCTCATTTATAACATACATTGATTTTATTTATACATTCATTGGTGATGTTACTCATTATATGGGTTTTATTACTATTCATGAGGATAAATTACTACTCATAAGGGTAATTTACTGTTCATAAGGGTGACTTACTATTCACCAAAAATGAATGTTGATCATATCAGACTCTAAATATCATATTGATCACAAACGTGTATATCTATTTTTCAAAATTCAAATCATAGAAGCAGAAAAATTAGGTTCATTACCTTGGTTATAATAATGAGTTGTTTTTTAGAGACTCAGTCTTTTCATGCATTCAATTTTTAATTTATTTGTAAATTCACGGGGTGTTACATTCTCTCCCTTACCAAATTCCTTCTTCGAAATTACAGAATGTTACCTCCTAAAATGATTTGGCTAGGTATTTGTCCTATGCTCCTCATGATCACATGTTGCTTCTTAATTTTTATGATGTTTCCAATGTACCTTTCCTTTTTGTGTCAAATGATTCCTGAACACATGTTCCTCAGTGTCTATAATTTGGATAGGCTCTTCACAATAAGATAAGTTATGTTCCAATTCTGTACCTTCAGAAGTGAGTACATACGTTGGGTCGCGCTTGTAATTTATCAACAATGAGACATGAAACACATTTTGTAATTTAGACAGGATAGGTGGCATTCCAAAATGATAATCCACCACTCCAATTCCATATATAATTTTAAAAAGGGCCAATAAATCTAGGTCTCAGTTTTCCATTGTTCCCAAATACTATAACACCCTTCAATAAAGATAAATTCAAGAAATTGGGATATCCCACATGAAATTTCAAATTCTTCCTTCAATTATCTACATTTCTCTTTTTACGACATTGATATTCTTTGATAAGGGTTTGAATAGACTTTATATTCACTGTTTTTTTGTCCACACGGCCTTGGCCCACAAGCTTCCATTCACTAAATTCATCCCAACACGTTGGTTTGTGGAATCTCTTTCCATACAATACTTCATATGGTATCATTTTAATTATTGAATAGACACTATTATAATAGGAAAACATCACCAAATGTAAATACTAATCCCACATATATTGAAAATCAATTGAGCATGATCTCAGCAGGTCTTCTAAAGCTTGGATCATCCATTCTGAATTCCAAATTTTTTGTGAGTAAAAATAAATACTCAAACAATGCTCAAAATACAATTATTTTTAATACATTTCCATAATATCATTTTAAATTGTGGATCATGATTAGAGGAAATTAAGAGAGGTTTTCCATGAAGTCTCACATCTTCATTCATTTATATACGTGAAAGTCCCTCCACTGGAAAATCAACCCTTATAGCGAAGATATGTGCATATTTTATAATTTGAACCACAATTAACAATATTTCATCATTCTTTTTCATAGTTTTTTATAACATAGTGACAAAATACATGATGATTTCATCCCATTTCTATGTAGGAATAATTAGAGGATTCATGACTCCTCTAGGATGTTGTCGTCCACTCTTCACGTGTAGACAGAGTAAACATCATGATACATAATCAACAATTTCCCACATCATTTATTTCCACCAGAAATGTTCCTTAATATCTCTATACCTTTTAGTTCTTCTAGATTTCATATAAAATTTGAACTATGTGCATAATCTAATAACTCCGATTTCATCTTGGGAATAGAGGGAGCTCAAAGCCTCTTCCCAAATATTATAATTCCATCCTCATACAATAAGTCAGCCAACTTCCATTCATTTAATCCTTTAATTATATTTTAATGATTATAATCCTTGAATGGAGAAGTTTTTATCCTTTATAATAATGAATGTTGGGAAACCTATTCAAAAGGTAATGATGTACCTCTTTCTGTGATAATTCCAATATTAATCCTCACTAGATCCATGTACGTAGGATCCTTTTCAACCCTCAATTTGATAAGGATTCCATGATCCTTTCAACTTAATGAATCATCTACCATAATTTGCTTTAATGTGTAGTACTGTATGGAGAAATTTTAATCCTTGAGTAGCTAGAGACATCTCCATTGCCTCGTGTTGAGTTTTTTTTGGGAATATATATTTCAAGCTCTTATGATTCGTATAGATCTCACATCATTTTCCATAGAGATAATGTCTCTATATATTAAGAGAAAACATTACAACTCCTAACCAATATCAGGTGTTGTATATTTTGGTTCACTATTTTTTAACAGCCTTGATGCATAGAAATAAACTATATCTTTCTTAATAAGGACACAGCCAATTTAGGATTAGATCATTCACTAATATCCTATTTAATTCTTCGAAGCATTTCCCACATTATTTTTTCCATATGAAATTAATCCCTAGATGAGTTAGCTTTGTTAACAGGTTGGATAATCAGGCGATGTTCTAAACTAAATTCAAATAATAACCTCCTTAACCAATAAAACATCATGCCTCTGTTATGTTTGTTGGTGTAGTCCAATCTAAATCAGCCTTTATCTTAATAGGATTAACAGATATTCTATCCATAGAGAAAATATTTCCATGAAATGAAACTAATTTAATCCCAAACTCACAATTTCTAAACGTCCCATATAATTCATTTCTTCTAACAGTCTTACGAATAATGTGCATGTGTTTTTAGGAACTTATTAGCTTTTGGAGAATACCAATATATTATTAATAAATACCACAACAACGTCATCATGATATTCCATGAAAAACCTATTTATTAGATCCATGAAAATAGAGGGTTAATTAGTCAGTAAAAATCATATTACTATAATCCCATTATTCCAATACCTAGTTTGAAATATCTTCCTTCCTCACATACAACTGATGATTTCTAGATCGCAGTTCAATCATCAAAAAATATTGGGCTCCAGGAAGTTGATCAAATAAATCATCAATGTGAGGTATGGGATACTTGTACATTATTTTTATATCATTGATCTCCCTATATTCAATGCACAACCACATTGATCTATCTTTCTTCTTAACAGAAAGAACAAGGGATCCCCATGGATAACCACTAGGGTGAATAAATCCTTTATCACTTAATTACTCTAGTTGCTTCTTAAGTTTTACTAATTCCATGGTGTCCATTCTCTAAGGTGTCTTTAATATAGGTATTGAATCAGGAATTAAATCAATAGAGAACTCAACTTCCTACTCTAGATGATGTCAAAGTAAATCATCTAGAAAAACATCAATATATTCTTGCACAATTGGTGCATTCTAAATTTGAATATTTCTTTCCTCACCTATAGACATTGAGTTCTCATCCACACTAAGAATTTCATTATGTAGAGCCGATGGGGGATGATCTAGATTATAATAAGATGGTTATGTTTATTTTCTAAAGATAATGTATTACACACCTTCCTGACAAATTGTAATTTCTTTCTTCTTGCAATAGATTTTCTTAAAATATTGTAAAATCCAATGCATTATAAGGATTATGTAAAAGTCAGCCATAGGCATAAAAATAAAATTAGCAGATAAATTATATTTATAATCCATAGTGGGGAATTCTTGACACATCTTTGTTTCAATGAGAATTCCCTTATGGGTTGTAATTGACATCTCCCTTATTAAATAGAATTAGAAATATCTAATTTTTAATGAAAATATGGAAGATATAAAGGAATGTGATGACCCATAAACAAATAATGAATTTTCCATGTTTGATGAAATGATTAATATACCTTCCACCACATTGTTAGGTACTTAAACATCCACAGTTGTTATCGCATAATATTATCCTTGGTCCCTAGGCCTTTTCGGAGGAATATTTCCTTGATTGTTTGGACAATCATTTTCATATTGTCACATATCCCTGCAATTATATCATTTAACATTGTTAGAATATTTCTTCCCAATTCAATCGCCTACATGATGGTCTTTATTTCCAAACTTATAGCACACTCATTTTCTTTTTAAGTAGGTAGTAGGGTGTTTATTTCCTTAAGTATCGCATGTTTTAAAATTCCCCATTTTATTCTTAGATTTATCAATTCAATCGTCTTCTACCATATTATTCTCTTTTTTTATATTTATTTCATAAGACTTATAGAATTATGTATCTATCTTTATGGCACATGATGAAATGTCTTCATATGATGAGAAACTTTGGGAGACTAGTTCCCTTCAGATGAGTGATTTTAAACCATAAAATAATTGATAAATATATCTTCATCGATTTAATATTTAGATTGTGGCTTGTATTTCTAACTTGGTAATGTTAGTTACATAATTTTCAACTTTTTAATCTTCATTTTTGACTCATATTCAGAAACCACATTTCCATGTATGCTGGCTATTCATGATGGAGTTTTTTTTCTATGAAGATTTCATTAAAATCCAGACATTCTATTTCATCTAGTTAATCCTCATCTTTTGTGTTATGAATTAAGGACCACCAATAAACTGCATCTCCCAATATTTGATAAACTACCATGAAAACCTTATATATTTTGATGTATTATAAATTGAGAAATATCTTATTTAATGAATTTATCCACTAATCCTCTATGAATGGATTTTTATTCCCCTTAAATGATTGAGGTTGTTGTCGCATAAAGCAGTCTAAAATAGCTTATCCACATTTTGGATCTAGATGCTCCATAAAACTAAGGATATTCTTAATAACCTGAGTCAACTTTCCCAGTATAGTTATATGTTTCTTAGCTCCAGTCACAGCACTAGATCCAAAATCAGTATCTTGCATCGGAGGGAAATCCATATATGGGATACATGCAATCATGTGGTATCCATTCCTTACAATAGGACCCATTTATAAATAATTGAATACACTAGATTAGTTTATGAATCATACTGTATAATCTCATATTAGAAAAATAGGTAACATCAATTTAAATATTATCCATAAATAATCTCTTATTCATAAATAAGGTTTCATTGTGGAAAAATTTACCTTTAATTCCTTCATAATTGTTTGTAATGAAAATGTAAACAATCATAAGTATATCATCTAGTAGTGCCAATCCAGGTGCACAATAAGGATCGTTGTCGTGTACTAGAACTCCCTTGGTCAAGCCTAAAACTACTTGTCAAATTTGTTAATCCTATGTAAATCTGTGTCAGAACCACATCCATTGGTAATATCTAGACAGGGATATATTTTCTAGAAAAATCCACATAATATATTCCTTTACAAAATTAATGTACGTTCATGAATTTTAATCCTCAAAGACTATATTAGTGTTTCCCCCCAATCAATGTTTTCTGAATCTAGTTTCCATGTTTTCTACTAATGTCCTCTGATACCAAACATGAAAACTCGACCCCAATTTCCAAGAGCCAGTGATTTATTTAATTAAGTTAGACTGATTACAAGAAATTCATATCCTAAGGGAATGAATAGGTTTAGTCTTATTGGAAAACCATATACATACATATGTTCCACATTACAACTTGAAATGAAATACAATATGTGAAATACTTTTAAATCATCCATAACTCTTTAGTTACCCCTTCAAGATATTTATAATTCACTAATTCACATCCTTGAAAAAAAAACAAAATAAAGCGGTGATCTCAAATGCTCAGTAAGGTTAAGAAATAAAGTGGAAGATTTAAATAATTAAATATTAGGCATGGATAATAACTAAAAACACATGCCTTTAAAAATGAACTTGAAACATAATATGGCAGGAATAATGGTTGAATAAATAGTTCCATAATAAATCATTAGAATGGGTATTCTACTAGTCGAATAACTGCATGGACTATCAATTTTCCTAATGATGGAAAATCATAATACTGGAAATTCTGAAATAAACCTTTATGGCCTCAGCCAAGACATTGGAAAATTATTATGGTCTTGGACAAGACCATATCTGAAAATGGGTAAGGCCCCAGCAAAGTCCTTATCTATTTTGTTTGATGATACCTACTGATTCATCAAGCAGCTATATTTGGCCCCACCTATCACTTACTATGTCCAATGAATTCGTAATATTAATGTAGATATTCATAAACAACATATACATTCATATTGAGACTAACATATGGAATGTAAGTAGATTTTCCCAAACACTAACAATTCAGAGTAATATGGTTAATGGTTTCAAGATAGCACATACATAATGAAAATAATCATAATCAATAAAATAAAATTTTTTATATGGTACCATAAAATAATAGTCCGAATTATACATAAAAATTAATATAAGTTCTTATCCAAATAAAATTACTCTTATAAAATCATCGACTAATTATTGAAATGAAAACTCTTTTACCTGAAAAGAAGAGTTATTTTTGTAAAATATTTTTATAAAACCACAAGTGAAATAATATAGTTTTTAAAAATAATGTGATTTATTTTAGAAAGATAATGGTTGATAAAAATTGATTGCATATTGTACATGAACATGGGTAAATATTTGAGAAGTTCTCTTGTATCGGGCTTTCATTTCAGGAAGCATTTTTTGGAAGATCCTTTTAAAAAAAGTAACTACTCATAATAGAAATAAGTATTCTAGTTGGTACACATATATAGAACAACAGAACATAATTTATGAGGATTAAAAAATAAGAAATAATAATTTTATTGAGGTTTGTAGAAAATAAGAGTAACCCGAATGAAAATGGAGGTTTGGGTATAAAATCCTTACCACTTTGTAATCAAACGAATAATATGCCCCAAAACAAATAATTAAAAATGATAAATTTAATTCCATGAAAATAAATATATTCATGATATGATACATTAATGGAATTTATATATACATCATTCTCAACTAATACTAGTGAATACAGAATATCTCACTAAAATGGAAGATAGATGAGGAAACCCTTAACTTATTTCTGAATGTATTCTTCAATTGATGTTAATGTCCTGAAAAATAAAATTATATTCAATTTTTAATAATTTCTGATCCTTGTCTAAATCTGATTTAATTATTATAACATTTTTATGTTCATTTATGGCCTTTTATATTGGTTAAAGGATTTAATTTCATCATTTTTGCAATGCTCTTTTTCTTAGATTTCATGATCTGTTTTCTTATATCAGAATATAGAAGATCATGTAAAATTTAAACTAAAATCTAGAATTGAAGATATGAGTTTTTAATTATCATAAATAAGGTTAAATTTTCATATAAATCTTTTGGGTATTCTAGGAGAGTATGATTCAATAGATGTAATTTTAATGATGAACGCATGGATTAATTTGGAGGTGTTCGATCACCACAAAATCATTTTGTATTATAATTTAATTCCATGTGTAAAAAATTGTTCCAAAACATTAATTAGGATATATGATATATTGTATGATCCTTTTCAACCAAAAAATTTCTTTCATGACCAAAATTGAGGATGGTAATAGAAATTGAATACATGTTGTCTTTAAATTTGATAAATTAACAATCTCAAACGGCTTTTCAGTTTTTCTTATAAGAGTCGTTGGAAAGAGATATGATGATGAAATATTCCATTAGAATAATAAAATTCATGGACATGTAAGGTACTATAATTTTCATTTCATATGGATGAGGGGAGGTGAGGAGAGAGAAACAATATAATGGAACTTCTAAAAGAAGTTTAAATAAATAGGAATAGAGGTTTACCTCTAGAGTACCCCTCCTTAATATGCTCCTTACGGCCTTCAGTTTTGGCCTTTTGGTGATAAAATCAGGTCTTGGATGTAAGGAAGTGTTTTTTGAAGATTATTTTTCAGAACATAGAAAAGGATCAAATCTTGAGTGGTGTGAGAGGAAGATGATGAGAGGTGGTTTCTATGGTAAAAGAGATGAGTTGTTTTGATTATCTTATTCATTATTTTAATATTTTTCTCAAGACAATAAATAGTGTTGATTATTTTGACAAGAAATAGTAATAAGTGCATGTGAGTTTGAACCAAGTGTTATTACAATAACCATATATCATCTATGACTCAATAAATCATGTATTTATCATTTATCGTTATTTCCGTGTTTTACTATTCAATAAAAAATCAAGTATTTTAGAAAACATCCCATATTTCACTACATCTATTATTCAATGTTTGGAATTAAAAATGGAAAACTTTTTTTCAAAATTTTTTTATAAATACATGAAAAAAAATTATATAAATTTATTATTTTCTTAAAAAATACATATTAAATTTAATACTGATTTTATAATACATTCCAAAATTAAAATAGGTCTCATAAAATTATCCTATGATCATAGGAAAATAAAATATTTTTTAGGAATACATTTTATGAGAATTAATTTTATTTTAAATATATTTATTAATTGTAATTAAATATTTATTAATAAAAAAATACCAACTGTTAATTATTAATTATTAAAACATTCATTCTCATTAATACGTTGACTAGATTTTAATTATACATTAATGGGTGAGGTTACTCTTCATAAGGGTTATATTACTATTCATAAGGGTAAGTTACTATTTCTAAGGGTCAGTTTTTATTCCCCAAATATGTAAGTTGAACCTATCATACTCTAAATATCTTACTTATAGCAATAATTTGTGTCATTTTTATGAAATTCAAATCAAATAAGAAGAAAAATTATGTTCAATTGTATAGGTTATTACAAAGTATTGTTTTGTAGAGACTTTGTGTTTTCATACATTCAATATTATTTTTTTAAATTCATGGTGGGTTACACTGCTGATATAAATGAACTTATCTAAGAGGAATTTGATATCCCGAAAAGCGATCTCACTCTGATACACTACCGAAATTGTCACTCCATGAACGATGTATCGTCCTCTTACTTTAAAACCTCGATATCAATCATATGAGAAGGGTCAAAATGGTATCTCCGGAATTGAGATGCATGTAATTCATCAATCATATCATTGTACTCCTAAGGATGAACTAATGTGTATTCCACTATACATTTTTATCCATTATATCAAATAAAAATGTTGTACTAGCCCTTAATATCCACTATAAATGAATGTAATAGTTTCCAAATTAAGATAACACTTAGAGGAACATTCCATTTCCCACATGAATATTAAAATTATATTATCTCTACATGGAAAAAGATCTATTTCTTCTCTTGAGTTATATTTTTTACATCCAGTTTAGGCTAATACACTTTGATATGTCTACTCTTAGACTTAGTATGTGAACAATTATCTCTCTTATTTGTATCCAACACAGAATTGATTATTATGGTTTACTATATAAATTCACATACGGTGACGTCAGAATAAATATAAGAAAACTATTATTATATGAGAAATCACCTAATGAAAGATAACAATCCTAATATATAGTATAATCAAGGACACAAAAATTGTTAATTTCCTATTGAACCTAGATTGTATGCTTAGATAACCCAAAAATCTAGGGATAATAATGAGTTATCAAGTAAAAAATCCATATATTCTACATTCTATATACCCAATAATAGTTGATATATATAGTTTGAATCCCAATAAAATGTGATACACATTAGCACACTATAATGACGTACTGTCTCATATACATACATACTACCCAACTCATTACCATTATTGGTCACTTATATTGGTAGCAATTTTTCATCCTTGGTTAACAACTTACTAAAAACCCAAAATATATCCCATCCTTAGGGAAACCATGGTAATACTTTTCTAGTTACACTTAAAAGTGGCCCATATTTTACCAAGTTAATACCCCATCAACTCCTCACACATACTAATATAGACTATAACCTATCCCTAGATTTAACCAACCTTATTAGTGTCAACATAACAATTAGGTCGTAGATACCCACAATATATATGATACCTTATCAGTATGTAGTCCATATTAGATAATTACCTCTCCTTCACACTATCATGGAGGTGAAATTCAATATAAATACACTCTAACATATACATATATTGATAATACTAATCATTAATGTATATCTTATTGAATAGGCTCATCATCCTCCACCTGCTACTTGAAAACTACACCATGGTATTCTTACTCAGAAAATCAGCCACATAATTCATATTGTTATGGGTATATAACACATAAATGTCAAATGAAAAAATATCCAAAAATCAACTCCTCTTTCAATGGTTTCCATACCTATAAGAAAATATATATCAAAGTATCTTTTGGTCTATATGTATGACAAACCTATCTATGAGAAGATAGTGACATGACTATCTTAATGTATCTATTAAAATAGATAGATCTAGATCATGATTTTTGTAATTATTTTAACCCATCCTTTTCATTCATGAAAAAATAGCAACATCATACCCATCCAGTTGTAGAAAATCTCCCACACAGAATCTTGATGAATAAAAAAACAAGGTGTACTCCATATCTAAACAATATAATTTCAAAACTATCATATAAGAAATTGTTATGTATATCTACTAGAAGTATCTCTTGTAAATGTTTGATAGTAGGAACATCTATGCATAATTGGTTATAAGATACATAAAACCCCATAAACATGATAGTTACTGAATTCATCATCTATAATATGTTATCAAACCCTGAAAGGCATGGAACTGAAAATCATTCTTATGATACTTCTAAAAATCCATGTAATAACCTATAATTTTATTAATTAAATTTTCATTTTTATAATTATTTAATATAATAAAATTCAAATAAAATCAAATAGAGAACATAATAAAAACATTATAAATAAAGAATTAATGAAATAAAAACTATTAATATTAATTAAAGAACCTAAATCAATAGAATAATAACATGGACTTTGAGTAGAAACATGAAAACTAACAATATTAATCCATAAAATATATTAGCAACCACACCAAGAAAGGTATAAATGAAATCTAAGCATCAATATAATAAAAATATGTTATATTTATATCATAGAATAAGTAAATAAATGATTCAAAAATGATAAATTAAGTATTTATATTTTTTTGAAACATAAATATTCCTTTTAAATTTTATAATTAATATATTGATTTAAAAAAAATATATTTTTATAAAATATATTCAGAAATTAAAATTTTATTGTCTTATTATTATAATAAAATTTATGAGAATTTAATTAAAATTTCAATGTGTTATAAATTAAGTTATAATTCTAAAACTGGTTATTTTTTAATAAATGATTATTTTAAATAAATGTTAAGTATCTAATATATATAAAATTATATTAATAATATGGAACATATTTTTTAGTTATATGCATTAAAAATGGATAGGCTCAATTTCGTGGATTTTTTAAAAATAATTAATTTTTTGGTGAATAGTGAAATAAGGTAGAAAAAATTATAACTAAGTACATGAATTATTGGGTCATACATGATGTATGAATTATTTAAGAACCATAGGTTCTAACTCAAATACACTAGTTAATATACATGGAAATATTAATCCACAATATTGATAGTCTTGAGAAAAAATAATAAACTAATGAATAAAAAAATTAAAAAATTGCCCTCTCCCCCACTATAGATACATACCCCTCACCACCTCATCTCCTCACAGATCAAAAGCTATAAATATTATCTCAATTTTTCCCAATTCTCTTACCATGTCTCTCCCCACCTTCAATATCCTTTGTTCGCAACAAAATACCAAACCTAACTACGTAGGTTCTCATGATGAATAATTGAACAGGTAAAAACCTTTTAATTTTTTATTTTATTTTATTTCAATTCATTTTCATTTGTTTTATTTTATATTTATCTACTCAAATCCTCTAATACATGTGACATTATAAGAAAAATAGCTTTTATATAATTTTATTTTATTTTCTTAATGGATGAACACATCATCAATTCTCTTCCCATCTCATTGTTTCCACAAAGGAAAACATCATTCGTGATATGTTAATTCATCACATTTTCGAATACTGAGTTTTGAAATTGCATTACAATATTAATGGCTGGACATAAATGAATTTTTATTCTAAAAAATATTATAATATATTTATTAGATATCCTTTAATTCTCTGGAACTAGTGTATAGTATTAATTAATAAAACAAAACTAGAATGTGAAGATATAAAAATGAAAAAATAATCTAAAGGGTTATCATTAATGATTTACCAAATGAATCATCCTCATATATGGAATAAAATGAAAAATTATACCATTTAATATTCTGTATGTTCATTAATAACTTATAATTTCAATTTAGTAAAACTGTCCTAATTTTACAAGATTCCCTAAACATATATTCAAGTCAACCAATCCTAAAAACCTAGTAAACAAACACCCAAGAATGATAAAATTGAATATTATAACACATCAAAAAGGTTGTAAATTAACTTAATAAAATAATACATAAATAATAAATATATAAATGGGATTGAATTAATTAATTAAGGTATTTAGTTAAAATATCCAGGACATAACGTTCATGTGCATAAAACTTTCAATCATAAGGTAAGCGATTTTTTCCAAACCCCCATATTTCTTTTAGGTAACACATTTTCTTTCTTTAACCTATTTTTAATTCTTTATTAATCATATATAATTAAACTATGATCTATTTTTATGTTCTAAATATTGTTACCTATTCAAAATTATTCTATTATTAATGGGGAAGTGCATTTTTTTGTAAAGTTCCCTTCCCAATCCCATCTAAAAAGCCAGACCGATTAAAATAGAGCATCCCAACTTCATACCAATTTTCAAGAACCATAAATACTATATTTTAGTCCCCCATTATTTATTTAAAAAGAATGATTTTATCATGAAAATATATCTTGATTTATTTATATTTTTATATAAAATATTATACATTTTCCATTTTAAATTATTATTAATATATTTCCTAAACCATTATAAAATTTTTGATTTATAGTTTTTATTAAACCCTCTATGAAAATATTTTCACTTCAGTTTTACACCACATATCATGATCTAGGACTATATTCCCTTATAAATTTCCGTGTATAATTTAAATCGATTCTTTCTTGGACACCATTACGATATTTACTTTTTTTCCCTTATGGAATGATTATGGTACCCAAATATTTCAATGGGTAAAACTTTGGATTATGTTTGATTATTCATGTGGAAAACATAGGAAGGAACATGAAATTATTAATATTCAAAGACATATATTTTAAGAATAGGGTAATTTTTAGTCTCATGAGACATCATGTACAATGGTCTCAGTGGTTAGCCTTGACACATACTCCTCCATGTGCAATGGTGTTGGTGGTTAGTCTTGACTCATGTTTATTTCATGTTGTACATTGTTTCCAAATTTGAAGGATTCATTGCTTACATGATCCAATGTTCTATATATCAGGCTTCAATATGTTTATTAATGTTTTATTATTTTTTATGTCATCATGTTATTCCTTCTAACACATGTTCTATGCTTTATTCAAATTCTTATTCCCTTGCTGGGCATTTTATCTCATCCCATTATTCATGTATTACCTAGATTATCCTATATAGATGTAAGGGCACAATTGAATCTAGGATCTCATTATGAAAATTAAATAATATATTCTTTGTTTTTGTTTCATATAGTTTAATTATGCACCAAATATTACAAAGACATTAGTTAACCAAAATAAATAAAATAAACTAATATGGGGTAGAATTACGGTATGAATAAATAATATAACTACCCCTCCGTATTTTATTTCTTTGTTAAAAAAAGAAACTTCTCTATATTTCACATAGAAATGTATGAACAGATATTAAATAATGAATAAGAGATGATGATTTTACCTACTTCACCTTCACCGCCTTAACAATGTTTATGTTCATCTCACTAGTTTCCCAATGATCACTCATTTAGTCTTTTTATCTAGCTCGCTATTGGTGGAAAGAATCACCCTCTTCCACTTCATTTTCACAATACTGTAAATTTATCCACACAAAGTTTATGTACATGTAGGTCTCTTAATTATCACAAATGAATGTATACTTAATTGTATGTATATTCTCTATTTATTTCCCATTTTCTCAAATAGATGAACCCCAATTTTCCATATATATTTTGTTGTTTGTGGATATTTTCTTTCAGGAACTATTTTATACCTTCTGCAAACAATCATACCTCCACTATGAACTTCCTTGTATCCTTCGCAAACCCTATTGCACCATGTTGTAACATCCCAGGTAAATAAAGAATATAACATTTTCATATTTATTAAAATTTGTGAATGAAATATTAATTTTACTTTAAAGGTGTTTCTATGTTCGATAGTATACCCGATATGCAATAAATGAGTTTCTTTGAAATCTTACATTTGCACATTGATAATATAATAATATTATTTTAAATTCTAGTTAACACATAGTTGTTATAATGGTGGGAATTAATATAACTAACTAAAATAAGATTATACATGTTTGTAAAATGTATTTACATTTTACCAACAAATTTTAGAGGGTTAAAATGCGAATGAATCCAATTTTAAGCATAAATATTCTAATATTCATTAAAAGGTCGATTAACCGCCTATTGATGGAGAACCATTTTTGAATCTAATTTCTGTGAATTTTATATTTTATAAAAAATAGAATCCTTCTTTATAATCCAGAATTCAAAATTTACTTTTTGTAAATTTTTGGTATTTTTTCGATAATGTTCATTTTTTAACGAATAATGAAAAATGTTGTATTTTTAATTCAAAACCACCTTTTAATATAAATATTTATATGGTTAGATTAACTTTTTTATTGGTTTTAAAGTGTAATTAAATTATATTTTTACCATTTAATTCAATGGTATTCATTGAAATTAATTTCACTTTGAAATTTGAAATAAAAAAGTGTTAATCTTTTAATAGATTTTGTTTCATAAAAAATGATATTTGTTTTGACAACGGGAATTAATTATAATATTAATTAATGCAAATTATATTATTTGAATTTGAAAAAATGGACATCATTTCGGAATTTGGAATATAAAATATAGCTTAGGGTGAATTTTTTTATTTTTCTGAAAAACATCATTTTTTGATTAATAGTGAAACCACTAAGTAGTAGTTAAAAATTGATTTTTTCGTTTAAATGAAAATTTACCACTTATGGGAATTTAATTTCAAAAATATGATATACATGGTTCTCATTAGTAAGTAAAATGTGGTTCAATGGGTTAAAAATAATTTTTGGTGAATAGTAACATTTCAGTTTTAATAACCATGATTAAAGGTAATTAGTGTAATTTAAGGTAAAAATATTATTATAAAAATATAAAAATACCTCCAAACATGTCTTAACCTTATTTTTTGAGTTGTAGCTGACAAAGACAATCCATGGGTAAATTTGGGGGCCCCATGGAGCCACATGGGTATGATAATGACATTAATAACTTTTTATTTAAAGTAAAAATAAAAAAATCACAAACATGTATTGTTTTATTAAAACAATTTTTACATGGGGTTATATAAATTATCAGTTTGACAATAAATATTAATTAGAAATAAAAAAATATTTCCAAAATCATGGTAATTTTTTAGAATTTTTAGACATCAAATAAATAAAATTATTTATGACACAATGATGATGTCGTGTTTACGTCATTATTGAATAATTTAAATAAATTAGAAGATAATGTTTAAAATAATATCAAAAATTCATCTAGTTATTATTGGATGCTTTTATTTAAAACATGGGCCATCTTATCTTAGACTTTATTTATTTTTGGAACTTTAGAAACCAAAAAGCGTTATATAATTAAATAAAAATTTTAAGCTTTCCAATATAGCGCCTCCTCTCCCTTATAAAAACACGCCACTTCCTAACCATTTATAACACTTCTCAAGCCCTATGGCTCGTCTAAACTCTACACAAATAATCTCCCAAGATCCCTCTCTTCATCCTAGTAGCCTTACCATAGGCAGAATGAAATTCAAGAAACCCTTTTGGTTCAAACCAAGGAGAGTTAACCGATTTAAAGGAAGAACAAGGAACATACGAGCGAGTCAGCTCAGACACGTGCTAAAGGATTTCTTATCTCACATTTAATTTCGTGATAATTCCATTGTTTGCCACTTATTTATTTTATGTGTTGTATTTTTTACTACCATTTCATATATATTATCGTTATTCTATTTATATTCATGGAATTCTGTGATTCTTTTGCTGTTTATTATCTTTTGGTCATATGACTCGATTCATTACAAAGAGGTAAGGGGTTTTTATCTCACTTTTATTCCTGTGATATTCATTCTATATTTTTCACTATCACCTTTGAGTGGTGTATTTACTACCAATTATTATACTCTATGTGTAATATACATTCATTTATGGGTATTTATATCAACATTTTATGGACTTTATTTCATATGATGTATGTTTCGTAAGTTAGCAAATTAGTAAGGGAGCCTTTCACCCTCTTCTTTATAAAAGAATTCTTCTTGTTATGCCATTTATTTTACATCTGATTATGTTGGGATATGCTCTTCTATATCTTTATTGATGTAAATTTTATGTCCAAGTGATGAGATACCATTTTCTCTCTCATCAACTCATTTTTAGAATTTGAAGTGACACTGTTAGGTTGTCGAATTTTTTACAGAAAACTTCATAACCCAATTTTAATTCTTTTGGTTAAACCTCTACTTCTTGGTTATATCATGATATGAATATGTGTGAATGACCTAGGATTTTTTTACAATTAATATCCACTTATATTGGGTGTATTTATATTTTTCACACATGACTATGCCATTGACATACCCTTAATCTAAGGATATCATCTTTGTAGGGATCATTGTCTCAATATCCTTTCATTGAGGCTTATTTTGTTTTAATACAAGACATTCCAAGATAAACTATATAATCAACTTTGAATTTTTATTTCAATCAAAGGGAATATTTTTTTACGAAGCGTTTTACTAAACGATAAAAAGGTGTGTTTCTTTTAACATACGCAATGACAATGTCCTTTCTTCCGCCGCCAGTATTACTTGATATTTGGCTTCCTTAACAAGCAATAATATGTTTTAAAAGAAAAAATAAATACCTTATACTCTATTATGTATTTTGGTATTGAAAATGGTTTTGATAATGTATTTGTTATGTCAATATATTTATGTGATATGTTGTGATTGAAATATGGAATGGTTTTCTTTCCTTTATATTTGTTGTATGTGTTATGATTTTATAATTGTACATGGACATTTGATGTATGGTTACATGATTAACCAAATTATGGGTGGTTACATGATAAACCAGGATGGGTGGTTACATTATAACCTCCAATGCACTGGGTATGTTAGTCGGTTGTATGGCTATTCCATTTAGTGATATGTGTAGAAGTTGACCGTATGGTTATTCCATTTATGAATGTTTCTGTTCCAAGTTACCTTTATATGTTATGTGTTCTTTATATGGGTTTTATGGTGATATTTTGGTTACAAAAGGGTAATAAATGATATTTTATTCAGTGAAGAGTATTTACTACTTCATATAGGTGAAAAGTATTACTTTCGATTTGGTATTCATGGTTTACTTGTTGTTTTGAAAAACTAACAGTTTCCTTCTTTATGTATTCCTTACTGAGCTTTTTATTCTCATACCATGTTTTTTAAATGTTTTTCACATTAGATAAAGTGGAATATGGTCAAGGATGGGATCAAGGAAACTCACGCGGTCTAAAACATGGAACTGGACATGACTCTTTTTTTCAAGAATTTTTATTTTATGAAAAACTGGGAACTGAGTAGAAGTTTCTACTTTGTAACTTTTGAGATGTAATAGTTATGGCCTAATTCTCTCAAACTCTAAACCTAGAAAGTTCCTCAACGTGAATTGTTCATTTAATTTATGATTATGTAATGTTTTAAGTCTGGGAACTTATATATGTAGCTCAAGGACTTCATGGACCACCTATTCATCTATGGACCACATTTTCTATTCAGTCCCTTTTTCTTTTTGATCTATCAACCCTAATAAACCCATTTCGTGAACTGTTCCAATGAACTACTTCACCCTTCATGGAATCCACCCTCACAAACTCTTAACTTTCAGGGAATTCTTCCCTGATTGATAATCTTTTCTAATGAAGTTCTTTATTCTGAATTATTTTATTATCAATATTTATATAAGAAAATTGATCTATAAAACCCACTAAACCAAATCTCTCAAATCAGTGATGTGGTACATCTTTCACCACAAATTGTGTTATGCGGTCCACATTATTTATTTATTTATTTACGATGATTAATGCCTTCCACAAACTAATCATCTCTTATCCACCAAAAAATGACTATATTACGAAAAACTATGAGCTTAAATGGAAATGATACCCTCATGTGAACTATTTTCTCTATACGATCCATATAGAGTGCTTCGTGGTCTGAATGCCACCACTTTGCAGAAATATTTTTTTGTGGGTTTCCTTTTCAATTCAACATTCCTCAATTGTTGTCCATGAACTATGCAATAATTTCTATGAACTACACTTCATGATAAAGTATACAGAAAATATTCCTTTTCTATAAAACATACTCTTGATTTGAGGACCAAATAGTTGGAAAAAATTACAAATATATGCCACAATAAATATATACCTTATTAGCACCAACCATACTGGTTTGTGGTCATCTAGATTTTTCAACAAATAGAATCACCCCAAAACACTAAGACATATCCTTGAGGGATTTCTTTCCCTACAACACTATCCATTAAACTCTTTGATTTTTATTTGATGGGTATTTATGCTCAAAATAATGTAATTAGATGTGTAGAAGGATAGGAATGTTATAGCTGGTATCAGAGAATAGTTAAATTATTTCTATAGATTAGGGCTAGTTAACTTTTTTAAGAACCCTAGAGATAATTCTATCACCATAGATAAAATCTATTCAAACATAGAAAGTCACAAGTTAGGAAAAAAATTTCATTTAAACGTTTATTCATCTATTTTCAAAGTTTAATTCTCATGTACTTATTAGCTATGTATTAATTCTAATCTAATTGTTATGACTTTTTCTTAGTTAATGGATGGACATAAGAGAACATATTACAATAATCAATGTGATATTAAATGTGATGATTTCCCTAATTAAATTCCAAATATAAATTGAATGGGATCTGAAGACCTTACGAAATTATTTTCTCATATCACTCATGTTAAGAATGATAAAACGAATCATGTTGAACTCCATCCTTCTCATGATAATAATAATGTTTTGGTTTAAACGTTTATGCATAAATTCCTCCCATATTGAGTTGATATTATGATCACATCCTCACAAAAAATTGGATTAATTCAATTGAGAATAAAATCATTGTACATCACTACTCGAAAGATGAAACTGTTATGTTGGAAGTCTACTATTGTAATGGGGAAGAATATTTGTGATAGACACTGATCAATAAGATGATTTTCAAAGAGGAAAATTATTACATTAATTATAAGGAATTCAAGAAAAAAATCCAAAAAATATTTCTTCTAAAATATCAATATCAATATGGAAAGGGAGTTCCTCAGACTAAATCATAAGGAATACAAGTCTATTAGGGAGTATGAAGAAAACATTACAATGATTTAATGATACACCCCTAGGATTGTCATGAACACCGACAGTGTGGTGGATCTATTTTTTAAAAGACTAGATATGAGTCAATGAAATGAATTGGTGATTCATAATTTGATAACTATGAGGATATTTTTCGTATTTTCATTAAAGTTAAAATGGAGATAAGTGATTTTCATTAGTCTTGTGGTCCTAGAGATAAAAAGTGGAAAATGGTTTTTAAAATGGAATGATCAATAGAAAAATCACATGATAGAAATAAAACCAAACATCACACATTTCAATGCTGTGAGAATAAGCATGATGCAAACTATCTAAAGGGAACCAGCAGACACATAAAATATGGAATAATGGTTCATCTAGCTAATAAATACTGAAGGGGTATGAAGAATCACACTAATATGGAATTAAAAATTAAGGTCTATACCAAAATATATCCCTTAGTGTAGTTTTAAAACTTTAAGGAACATGAGAATTATAAAAACCACTACCCTAAGCGAGGGGTTGTTAGAGGAAATAAAAAACAATAACCTATATGGTACCAAGGAATAGAATTTTCTATCACTACATATGAGGTGGAGAAATAAAATGATATGGGTATAGGTATGTTGGTTATCCATCATTGAATAGTGAATGTAGTGTTAGATTCTGGTTCTAAACATTATTTCATAACATCCATGATTAGTATAACTATTCAACCCCCACCTAAATATTTAGAGGATGTGTTATCTGTGAGTAGATTAAATGCGGAAATTATTACATCCAAAATATTTGACTTCCTCAAGGTTATTCTATGCATAAAGAACCTCTAAAAAATCATTTCATGCATCTGTTGGTGTAGTTTTTTGATATATTAGGAATTGATCCGCTCTATTTAAAAAAATCCCAAATGAAATTTCAAGAAAGTAATGTCACTCTTCTCATAATAAGGTATCCTCCTGTACAATTCATGTGTTATGAGGAGGTTGAACCTCTTTTTGAATCATTATCACAATTGTAGATAAAATAGGCTTATGAAAAATTAAATATATCTCTAATGATTGAGACAAAGTATATAATCATGCTTGAATAAATTCTCATTGTGAGGGACTATACAAATGTATTCACTAAAAAAATTATAATTTTCCACCTAAATGATAGATTTAGTTCTCAATTGAACCTATTCTTATATCTTCTTCATATATCAAATATATCTTATAGAATGGAAACCGTTAGGTTTAAATGACATAAGAAGTTGTTATAGGATAATCTTGACAAGGGTTTTATATACATGAGTTCATCGCTATGGGGTAAATTAGTCCTCTATTTCAAGTGGAAGGATGTATCAATGAACCTATACATTGGTTATCATAAGCTCAACACAATAATGATAAATAACAAGTATCTTCTCCCATGGATATATGAATTTTTTATCAATAATGTGGGGCTATGTATTTCTCTATGGTTACCATAGTCCTGATCTCACCAATTAATGTTGACAAAATATGATATTAAAATCACATCCTTTGGAATGATGTATGGACACTATGATTTCATATTTATTCCCTTCAAACTTAGTAATGATCCCTTAATTTTATTGGAATTGATGAATATAGTTTTTATATATACCCTCGAATTTTTTTGGTAGTATTTATTGATGATATTAAAATATACTAAAAGAGAAAGGAGGAACATTATGAGCATTTGAATATTGTTAAAGAGACATTGTGAAGGAATAATATATCTAAATTGTAATGTAAATGTTAGTTCTGGATGGAGGAAGTATCATTCCTGAGGCATGTCATCCCCAGTAAAGGAATATTTTTAGACCCTTCCATGATAAAGGAAATTGAAGAGCCTCCCATTCCAAAATATTTAATGGGAATCCATAGTTTTCATGGAATGTACGGGTGTTACCGGCTAAATGTGATGAACATATCATAATTTTTGTACCAACTAACAATGATAAATCTACGTAAGTAAATATTATCTGGACCAATGAATGTGTAGAATACTTCAAAGAGTTTATAAAGAGGCTTATCACTACACCATTACACACAATAATTACAAGTAGGAAACTCTATTTGGTAAATAGTGATGATTCAATATGGGGAATAGTATTTTTACGGATGAAAAATGAAAAAGTTATAGCCTATTTTTCAAGGTGTATGAATAATTAATGAGAAAAAATATCACACCCATGTTGTCGAGTTGAAATCTATGATTTATACATTGAAAATCATTCATCATTATCTCTATGAGGAGAATTGTGAGATATATACTAATTTATAGATACACACATATATATATTAACACAAAATGATATTAATATGTGCCATCGAATATGGTTAGGGATCATCAAATATTATGACCTCCCAATCCAGTACCATTTTTTTAAATAAAACAAGGTGGTAGATGCTCTCTGTATAAATGATCATTCATCTTTATGAATGATGATAACTGAGATGGATCCAACCTTATTAAACCTACAAACTATTTAAATGGAAATAATTATATAAGGAACATCATAAATTCATTATCAAATGATTTCTTATCCACCCTTAACATAAAAATTGAAGGATGGTCAACGAAATTATTTGTAAATTTAGTAAAAGGTTGATGCTATCAGAAATGGGAAATCCTTAGAGCTTAAAATGGATGAGGATGGAGTCATTAGATTTATTTCATGACTATGTGTACCATCCAATTTAGATATAAAGAACGATATTATGAATTATGAAAATATCTCAACCTTCTGTATTCAATTATGGATCACTGTGATGTTTCAAGATCTACAAGGGAAACATTAGTGGGAAAATATGAACAAAGTGATCATTAATTATAAATCAAATTTCCTGGTATATTAGCAAATGAATGAGTAAAAAAAGTCAAAGACGAGGATATAAACATTATCCATACCAACATTAAAGTGGGAAAACATCCCCATGGTCTTTGTTAACAGATATTCCAAAAAAAACTAGAGGAAAGAATTCTATATTGGTTATTTTAGATCATATTATAATTAAAGTTATCTTTATCAAAATGTAAGTATACTTATAACTCTATCAATATGGGTTGATATATAACAAGGAATTGAAGTAACTCCATGGTGTTAAATGATCAATTATATCTGATTAAGATATGAGATTTACCACTATGTTTTTGAAAATTCCCTAACATTCTCCAATCATTGAGCAAATATTTTTTATGGATTATCATCCTCAAATTGATAGCGAATATAAATAGAATATTTATACATTAAAAGATATGATGACAATGTTTTTAATGGACTTAATAGGAGTACTAGACTAATAACAACTTTTGGCCAAGTTTTCTAACAATAAAAGATTCCAATAAAGTATTAATATGGATCCATAAGAAGATATTTATGGGAAATTAGCATAACAAATGCATGCAGTGATGAAGTTGGTGACCTTAAGATTCTAATAACTAAAATGATCGATCAAATGGTTGGAAAATATAAAAATCATTCAGAATCATGTCATGGAAGCCCAAATTCGACAAAATTGGTATGCAGACAATCGTTCATGGGAGCTGTAGTTTATGGTTAGGTACATGGTATTCCCCTGTATATATCCATGGAATAGGATGATGAGAATTGGGATGAAAGGAAATAGAAATCACAGGTACATTTTCCCCTTTGATATATATGATTCTATGAGAGATGTGGAATATTTATTAGCACTTCCACCTACATGTCTCAAGTAAATGATGTTTTCCACATATCTCTATTAAGGAATTGCATACACGATCCTTTACATATACAAAATTCATAGGTGGTATAGTTGTAAAGTGATCTCTCTTATAAGGAGCATCTAGTGAAGATACTGGACTATAGAGATAATGTTCTACATATCAAGACTACATTCATGGTCAATGTACAATGGCATAACCATATTTATTAATAAGAATCAATGGAACAAGAGGAATTGGGGAAGGAGAATTACCCCTACCGTTTTCACATTATTATTTAAATGCTATTTTCATGGAAAAAAATTTAACAAGTGGGGAAGAATGTAATGAACCAGAATTCTATCAATAAAATTTCACTTTATAAAATATTTTCGTATAGATTAAATCAAATTAAATCACATAGAGAACAAAATAAAATCATTATAAATGAATAATTAAATTAATAATTATTATTTTGAAAAATTAAGCATCCTAAACCAATTGAATGGCATCATGACCTTTGGAATAATAATTTGACCACTAACAATAATAACCTGACGAATTGAATAGTAACCTCACCAATGAATGTATAAATAAAATTTAGAAATATTACAAATGAATATAGGATATATTTATATCATGGAATAAGTAAATTTTTTAAGAATGACAAATTAAGTATTGATATTTTTTTGGATTATAAATTTTTATTTATAATTTCATAATTAATAAAATAAAATAAAATAAAATTTGTTTTATAAAATAGATTTGGAAATTAAAATTGATTTAAATTTTTTATATAAGATACTTTTAAGATACATTAATTAATATTTCAAAGTGTTGTAAAATCAGTTATAATTTTAAAATTTGTATTTTTCAAATAGGTGATGATTTTAATTAAATATTTATTTTATCATATTTAGAAATTTATTTTCAAACAAAGGAGTAAATTTTTGAATTATAGACATTTAAAAATAGAGAGGGTGAATTATTGGTATATTTATAAAATAGTTGATCTTTTTTTGAATAGTGATATATTGTAATTTACTGTATGAGCTAAATATATGAATTATTATGTCATGTATGATTTATGGATGATATAAGAACCCTTTGTTTGAAATGGGATGAAATTTTAAATGAACTTTATTAAAATAATTCATATTATTGATAATATTGATCCAAAATAATAAACAAATAAATAAAATAATCAAAAAACACCCCTCCCGCCACTATAGATACCACCCATCACCACCTCATCTCCTCACACATCAAAAGATTTGAAGCTTGTAAAAATTCATCCCTATAAACTTCCAAAGATTCTCCCCTACATCTAAGAGGATTTTTTCTCAAAAAATATGAAACCCAATTCCCCTAAAAAGTTTTTCAATTATAATAATTCATGAGGTAAAAACAGAATTCTTTTTAATTGAATTTATTTTCAATTTATTACAATTTATTTTATTTTTAATATCCTCTCATCCCCTCTCCTTATTCGACTCACATGATAAATTCATTTCACTTTATATACTGTAATTTTTTTTAATGGAACCACCCATCAACAATTCTCTTCCCCTCTCTTTTTTTTCTAAAAATGAAAACACCATCGGTGATATGTTGATTTATCGCATTCAATGATAACGAGTTTTCAATATCTTTAACCACCTTAAAATATAGTTATAAAAACCATATTTTTGGTTATAAAAGATTATAATATATGTATTATAGTTTATTTAATGTTATGGAACCAATATATACACATAATATAAATTAATAAAACAAAGATTGTTCTTGGTGATCAAAAAAATGAATAAAAACATCAATAGTTATAATTAAAATTCTGTCTAATGAATCCTCCTCACATCTTCGACATTGATATATAATTAAATTTATTATTATATAATTTACATAATAACATATAATTTTATTTCTATATAACTATCACCATTTTACCTGATTTCATGTATTTTCATAAAAGTGAACCAATCATGAAAACATTGGAAACAAAAACCCTAGAAAGATGAAATTAAATCTTATACCTTATCAAAAATACCAGAAATAAACATAATAAAATTATAATAAATCAAATACATTTATAAATTTTAATTATTTAATATAATAATGGATTAAATTTCATTATCTAGGACATTACGTTCATGTGTAAAACACATTCGGACATAGGGTAAGGAATTTTTTCAAAACCATGGTTTTTACAACATGTTAGAATTTCTATCTATTTATCCCAATGAAATATTTATTTCATATTTTGTAATACTCATATGTTTTTTATACTTCAAAAATATGTACGTATTATAAAATATTCTTTCATTGTTGGGGAAATACATGTTTTATTATGTTCCCTTCCTAGTCCCTCTTGATAATAATGCTCGATTAAAATGAAACTTCACAATTTATTTCCTAATTTATTATACAATTATAATTTTTTTTCATCCCTTATTACTCTACTAAAATAAATAATTTTATAATTTAATTCTATTTGGTTCAATTTTTTTTAAATAAATTATTATTCATTTTCTATTTTAGGTGCTCTTTAATATTTTCCTTAAACCACACTAAAGTGTTTCATTTGTAATGTTTCTTTAAGACTCAATTTACATGATTTCAGTTCATTTTGACATAAATCATAATGATCTATTCCTATTTTACATTATTAATATTCATGTATGATTTAAATCTATTATTTCATAGACACCATTAGGATATTCACTTTTTTATTACTTTTGATATGATTATGATGCCTAATTCTCTCAATAGGTAACACTTCTGCTTAATTTGGATTCTTTAGGTCATGCACATACTCATGAAAAAGTTATGATGGTTGCACCTATATATCCCTCCATTGATTTGGGTAATTTTTACCATCATGGGACTTCATGGGAAACAATCTTGGTGGTTAGCCTTGACTTATGAAACTCCATGTGAAGTGGTCTTGGTGGTTATACTTGACTTGTTCTTATTCCATGTTTTAGTTTTTTCAACATTTCTATGATTATAGTGTTAAATGATATGATATAATATATTTCATGCTTCCATATTTTTATCCATATACCATTCCTTTTTATGCCATCATGTTATGCCTTCTAACACACATGCTATGATTTATTCATATGCTCTTTTACCTTATAGGGCATTTTAGCTCATCTCTTCATTGATGTATTCCCCAGTTTATTCTATTTATATGTAAGGGATCTATGAAATTTAGGATCTCATTATAAGGATTAAATTAAAGATTTTTTATGCTATTTAATTATATACAAAATCTTTAAAAAACACTAGACTTTATGATATACAGATTTGATATGAATCCTACATATTCCTAAATCCATGTAATATATGGTGTAAAAGGAATGGGTTGTTATAAACCTAATCATAAAACTTCTCGAATTAAAAATATACACATTCCTTTATTATCATATTCTCCATGAACTAGACCCCAAGGATTCATAACATACACTTTTGAGATTGGTAATAAATTTGATTTCCTATATGTTTAATCAGAATGATATAAAAAATATAAGAACATTTATCCGGGAATGGAAAAAAACTAGAATATTAGAAATAATGACCACTAAAAATAACATCAAATATAAATGGATAACATAATAAATCCGGCACATACAAAATAATATTTCATTAATCAATTCGAGGGAAAAAAAGATAATATTACATATATGATTCTAAAATTATTTCTTTGAATATGAAAAGGACACATTCAGAACTGAGGATAGAAAAAAAAATCTATCATGGGGAACAATGTGTCTCAAATTTCCCAGTAAAACATGTCATAAATATGATGTATTGTATAATGTTTCTTAAGAATCAACTTGATAAATCTATGGTCACCCGCACAGAGGCATAGTGACCTATCTACCATCTTGGAAAATACAATTTGGGAACCCCAAGGGGAGATGAATGGCTGAATAAATTCCATTACCTCAATATCCTATGACAGAGACATAATTTTTCAATTGTCTAGAGGATATATCCTTTATGGATTAATAGATATAGAATCCCAAAATATTATAATCTCATTAATAAATTCAAGATCTTACTTGGGTGGAATGCAATATTTTTTTATTTAGATAAACATTATGGAACATGTCAATAATACTATGAAATACTATATGAAATGTCTTCTCCACATCTAGAACAACACTAGGAAACTAGGTTAAAATGATCCTCAGATACTAAGGGTCTAGTCTAAATTTACATTTTATAAATCCTACTCATTGGAATGTGTATAACAGTCACCCTTAATGGATGTAATATTTTCCAACCTATGATAGTTGTCAATGTGCACTCAATACCGAGTCAATGAGTATATAAATATGATTACATCAATAATACACATCTACAAGATAATAAAATCCAGAATATATTAATATCAAAAGACCATGTGTTAAAGATTATATATTTTAAAATTAACCTTAGATAAAACATGTATGTTGTATCTATAAATACCACTCTATAGAGGTGCTCGACAGATATCCCCAGATCACCTGTATTTTTAATAGTTGTTACAATATATGATAAACATATATCTAAAATATTTGGTATAAGGGTGTATTCAACCATTATTGTACCTTCAATTGTTAAAGGCCCTTTCCATATTCTTTGGGTACTAGCTAAATGCTATAAATATAAACTAATCATAAGACTTCAATGTGTCCCCCAAATCCCTCAATACCCTAATGGGATCACATTTATTAACTCATCTAAAAATAAGAAACCTGAAGAAATATATTTGTTTCTCTATAAGAAGAACCCTAAACACTACTATATGATACCACTTCAATTGAAACCACTAATACAAAATAATTTACAATACTAAATTCAATATCATTATATAAAAACTATTTTCAAAATGACTCACATTCCATGTCTACCATCCAATAAAATAAATTTATTTATTTTAGTGTCATTAGTGTCATGTATGAATTTTACTACAACACTATTATTGTACTTCCAAGGATATTCCATGATGTGAATGATGAAAATTTAATAGACTAGAATTTTTATAACCTCTAGAGTGATAATAACTAAAAATCATTTTACAGATTCATATGCATCCACTTCTAACCTGCACGTAAGAACATATGGACCTATATGTTCTATCTCAAACATGATCCCTCTATACCTAAAAGTTCTAATTCATGTTCTTATAAAAAAATCAATCCTAAATAATTTCACACAATATGGAATATAATATCCAAGTTTATCATTATATAGAAAAACCATGGTGGTCTCATCGCTCACTAGTGAAATGGGAAAAATGAAACTCAGTAAAATTGGAAGCACAATACTCACATGAAACCATGAGTTAGTGCTAGAAATTTCAAATATTAATTAGTTCTCAGTATCTCAGTGAAGAAATAAATGAAAAAATTATCATGAGTGTCAATTAATGAAATCCATATATATAGCTTATATTATAATATAACACCATCTTGTGTTGTGAAATGTCCCCCAAAGCTTATAAACTTCATGATTCACCTTCTCCTAATGAATTTTCTCTTTATGATTAAATATTCCCCACATAAAATATATCAATATCTCATCAATTTTATTCCCATCCTCTCTAGTGAATATAGGTAGAAATCATTGTTTAAATTGTTGGGACAACCTAGACATAGAATGTCCACCTCGTAGAGATATATTTCCCATATGTTGGATAACATGTAAGATAATATCACTAAATTATATTTCAAAAGGTTTTTTATTCACAACTGGAGGTATTGGTTCAACAGTAAGTGGGCCATTCTCGTCCCTTTCATCGTGGATTTTTAATGGAGTTCTTCATGATGGAATATCACTATAATGATAAATGAGTGACTTATTATCAAATATATAACTGGTGTTGATATAATAGGTTGGATATAAACTAACATGAAAATAATTCATCTATGCTACACAGACACCTTTCCACAAAAGAGGTCTCACCTAAGGTCAGCTTCTCTTTTTAACTGTAACTATCCTCTCTACCTAAAGGGTAGAATAAAATATATAATGGATTATATATTAATTTATTAATAATAATTTAGTTACCATGTTTAGTTCAAATAGATTTCCATAGGTAATTTATACAATAATGAACATTATATGTTGTTATAAATACATTATTCTAAAAAATCTTAAATCATAATCACAACAAGATGAATAATTTATATGAATAAACACTAATTTCATGTGAATGTTATGTACCAATAATGATTCATAAATACAAAGTGATTTCTACATTGGTCTATGTTTAAAACCAATATACTATAAATCAATATCAAAATTATTTGTTTTTACTAATGTATCCTAACTATAAAACATAGGGCTATGAATAATAGCCCCATCATGTATAACATATATTTCCCTTAAAAATGGGCTAGATAATTCCTAGAAGAAGATATATATTTGACCTCTAAAATCATCATATCTCACATATACCATATCACAAATAATATGAAAAAATTAATCTAGAACTGATAAGTATTTTGGTATTCTTGATTCGCTTCCACTCTATATTGATTGAAGCAGGTGCCACATACCTTAAATCCACCTCCACGTATTCATGAGGTTGTTGATCAGTGGTGGTGGTTATTGATTAATTTTTATATACAATACCATACTAGGTAAATATATCTACAAATGATAGATAAAAGATTAAAATATTTCAAAAAATAATAATAATATGAATAAATAAACCATGATAGCAACATGCCATTAGAAAAAAAGCGATAACTATAATGATTTACAAAAAAATAGTACTACAATATATGGAAGTCATAAAATTTTTAAAAAAATATATCATAACTAAGTAGTATAGAAATTAAATTTTTTTACATATTGTGGGATATTAGAAAAAAATATTCGTATGTTTACCCCAATCAATAATCCTTAACTCAATGTAAGATCGTATATCAACCATTTATAGTAGGGACCTAAAACCTAAATAGAACATTAACTATAATGTCAGCTCAAGTACTAGGGTTAATGAGAATGGTATGTGTAAATCATAAAAGAAAACCACCAATGGAGTCCCTAATGAGTTTCAGAAACATATGTTAACCTAAGGTGTAATATAGTTGAACAAAAAGAAAACAACAACTGAAATAATAATGCACATGTAACAATTATGGGTGCTTCACATTCAACATGTAGTGACATGTCTTTCTATGGCTAGTGTTGTGGTGTATATAAACATATTAAAAATTATCCCATTGGGAAACCATTCTCATGTAATTTTAAATAGTAATTATTCACTATAATATAATAATGACCAATATAAGTGTACTATTCCAAATTATATATCCAAAATAGAAAGAATATCACACATATTGTAAAAGATTCATTAATACATGTTAACACCTCAAAAAAATTATCATATCCACTAACATAGAATTCCTAAGAAAATATATTAAATAAGAAATCAGGAACCAAATATATCACTATGAAATTGAATTACATTCATATTCTTGGGTAAAATATCATTTATGAATAATTTTCCTTGACTCAATGTCTAATTTTTTTTTAAAATCTATATTCAAACATTGTAACATTAGTGGAGGGAAATAACATCTTATTATAATCCATAGTCATAAGAGAATATCATCGCTTTCCCTAGAAGTGTCTCAACTTGGTAAATGTATCCCAAATATATGTTTAATAAAAATTATTTAGAAATAATTATCTAATCAAATTTAGTGCCTATTTTTAATAAATATAAAATGGGTTGTTAATTATTTTGAATGGAAATTCCCTTACAAGTTAATGTTGTAGTTAAATATAGAAAAATAGGAATAATAAAGTAAATTAATTTCCGAAACATAATACTATAAATATTTTTTAATTTGTTAATCATGTTAATATTTTTCTATATATTTTGTCAGTTTGAAATTTTTATATATTATTTTCAGTAGGACATTTAAAAAATTAGGTCATCTATGGCCAAAAAATTAGCCATGGGGCTCTCCATATAGATAATCCCTTGATGACTAGATAACTTATCCATCTTAGGAGATCCATCATAATAAAAAAAAGAGCATGTAATCCCTACCATGTATTAGGTAGCCTGTGGGGGATCAAACCTGATGGGAAGCGGGTTGGGATCAAGGTCTCACACAACAGAGAAGTGTGACTCATCTGTTTCCACGTGTGAGGTATATTTTTGGGATCCCATAACTACATCAAGTAGTTTTGTACGAGCTTTACACGTCTTTATTTATAATGAATAATGAAACCTCATCTCTATTCGATGTGGGATGGAAATAATTTGAGTTACTATTTATGTTTTATATAAATAGTGTTTTACAACTTAATTTATGTGTCTCCCACCCTCGGATAACAACCTCATCTACTCTATTCCAATTATGGTCAACTCCTCCACACACTATGTGGATCCACCATTATCATTAACTCACCACTTCTACTTATACTGGTAATATTTGTATCCAACACCACCATAGCTTGTGCTTGACCTCCACATCCACCACCACATCCTTCCTTCACCCTAGGATATCTATGAAGCCATGAATGACCACCATGATAATTACATTGATCCCTCCATCAAATAGGAGGGACGGAGGGTCTAATGATGTTGGAGGACCCATTGTCGCTGCTCACCATTTCCACTACTGTTTTACCTAGACCACTACCTCATTTCCACACCAACAAGAAAATATATCTCTTCCATACATCTTATTCTTCCCTGATGGATTAATTCCATAATTAGATCTTCAAAAACCCAAATCTTATGTGTGTTTACTTTTTCATCACATGGATATCTGAACATATAAATATGATTTTGATATTGAATATAATAGAAGAGATGATATGAGGGAATATGATTTTTCTTGACCAAATGAGGTAAAGGACCTCTCCATTGATCTATAAAATGAGAAAATTTCCTTCCAAAAAAGGGATTATAACATTCGATCATTGGTGGAGGCTACGACTAAAGCAAGAAATCTTTTTTTTATATTTAATTTTCAATTTATTTTAATTTTATATAATAATATTTTTTTAATAAAATCAAATTCCAAATGTTTTTTATCAAATATTATTCAATGCATCTGTCTATTATCCTCATTCTCTTCTTAGTATTATTTTATATTTAAAATTATTCTTTTTCTATTACATTCTTATTTCTTTTATTTTATATTATTTTCTTCAATTCTCTCTCTCATTTATTTCCCTCTCTTCAATTATTTTTAATATTTTTATTTTTCCTATTTATTTATAATTCAACAA
Source organism: Viscum album (assembly GCA_963277665.1). Classification (NCBI taxonomy): domain Eukaryota; kingdom Viridiplantae; phylum Streptophyta; class Magnoliopsida; order Santalales; family Viscaceae; genus Viscum; species Viscum album. Next base: position 1,461,991,605 of record OY728142.1, read on the forward strand.
TTTCGTCATACTCTCCAAAGTGAGAAGTAAACTCGAGGCTCGTATTATGGGAGGTAAGTGGCCTTCCAGTTTCATTCAATGATTAAATTCACCTATTTATTAAAATATGTGGCGAGTTTGAGTGAATTTCACAATTATGGGGATTTATTATAATGAAAATGAACTAAAACTAATTTTTTTTCATTGTTTAAAACTACTATCTCCCATTAAATAAAAATAATCTCTTCATGAGATGATTTTTATCCATTTATTAGATAAAACAACATATGGAAGAGTCTAGTCCTAGAAGGTTTCACACTCACAATTTTGGTGTTGTACAAACCATGTTCACATGATGAAGTGGAATTATGTTTTCACACAGAATTCAATATTTCACACCACTGAAAAATATTTGTAATTTTAGAGTGAGATATCATTATTAAAATATAAATTGAAATATAAACAATTGAAATTAAACGATGGAACCCATAAACCAAACAACAATACCCGATTTCTTTATTTTATAATAACATTTCTTTATTGGATGTTAATTTAATCATTGGTTTATTTAAGTTCTATTTCATCCATATAAATAACAAATATGACAAATAGAATTAGTTATGTGAATTAGAATTTGTGAGGGAAATAACTAAGAATGAATCTCAAGTGATACAGACTTAGTCATCCATTATGTTACAATAGAAAAATAAATTCTCTTTTTCCACGCATGAAGATAGTTTTAAGATCAAAACCGGACCTGTTTCTATGGATATAATAATTAGTTTTCATTATTTTGTCACACTCACATCCTATATAGTTTTTATTAGTTTACAAAACTACCAAAAATTTATTTTAATGTTGTATCCGATCATACCATATCACTATGTATGGAACAATTACTCAAAGTTAAAGGATAAACAAGATGAAGAGATTGTCTACGAAAAATCCTAGGTGAAAGAAAAAAAATAAATGACATAGAATAACTGGAGGAAAAAATATGGAGAAAATAATAATATGTTCATGCATAGATATAACCACTAGAACCAGATTAAAAAGGTGAGGAATCCAATGAAGAATAATTTCGTTTATAGCTACATAAGGGAGATCCGCATGATTTGGATGACATATAGAAATAATGTGAGTAAATATATAATATCTACATTCCATTTTAATAAAGATGAGATACCACTATTTAATGAAGACACCACCAAATTGGATGAATTTAATGAAAATATAGAGGATCTCAACTACATGTCTCCTTATTTTGAGATATAAATTCTTTAGGCACCTACAAATGACTGAGTGATGGAACTAGAACCAATATTGGTAGAACATAAATCCTTGAACTATTTATTTTATGATTTAATTGAATATTAATTGGGTATCACTCCTTATATTTTTTGTTTTTAAATTTGATCAATCCTTTCTATGATAGGGAGGAAAATGAGCTAACAAAACCTTCACCCGGTGAGGAACACATAAAGATCCTTAATTTCGATACACATGTATTTGAGGAAACACATGTAAAAATACAACTATTTTAGTCAGTATAAATCAAGATATAGGTTTCTCACACTAAAAAGAAAAATATTGTTTTTCATTTTTCATGTATAAAATATATTAAATTAAAAATACATTCTAACTCATCTTTTGAAATTACAATAGATGAATCCCCTATTAAGAAACAACTAGAAAAGAAGTAGGAGGTTGTATAAGTAGAAAAAAAATATTATGATCTAAACTTCATCCTACCAATATCATTCAAGCTATACATAATTGTTTTGGGGATCTTGTAAACAATTTACATGGATCGTTCCTCACAAATAGTGAATAATAAATTCTGGGAAAACCCACATGCGGTGGTTGAAATCAAAGAATATATACCCTCCTTATGTCTATAGATAACATATATTACTATCCTATAGAGGTATTAAAATTTTAGAGCCACCATGGGAGGTTAAAATAAGACTTATCCCCTTACATGGTTTCTAGAACATTAATTTTCATTTATCATGTCTAGTATATCAGGCATTCAAATACCTTTTATTTTTTGAATATTAATGAAATGATCCTTGTGATTAACTGAGTATATCAATTTTTTTGGTTAATTATTGAACAAGTCATCCCTCAGAATTTTTTTTTGAAAATGGGCTGAGTTCCATGTAAAATGTATATCAATTTTCTGTTAATATTAAAAATATCTACATTTTTTTTCTAAATCATATTTTTACCTTTAAAATTGAAGAATCATGTCCATTATTGAATTCCAGATTTAATTGACATATCTATGAGAAATGATTTTCTTATGAATCCTATGACACTATGTTTTATGTTTAAAGGATAATAAAATTTAATGATTAAAGTTGTTCATCAAATGATTAATGGAGATCATGGATATTAAAATGAGGAAGCGTGCTTTGAGAGTAATGATTGATTAATGTAAATGAAACTTCCCAAAAAAATTTGTAATTTACTTTATAAAATTCATGTAAGTTGATTTGTTATTATTAGTCATTCATTGAGTGATTTTTTGATATAATATTGACATTATATATTGGATTTCTAGACCATGGACATCCTTTTTTATTGTCATGTATATTTCATAAATGATATTGAGACATTACACATTAGAGAACATTCATTTGAACATTCATAGGATAGGACAATTAAAGAACAAATTTAAAATGATGATGCATATTTTTAGTAGACCTTATCCTTAAATAAAACATTTTTACTTGGATCTATATTAAACCACATAAATCATGAATGATCCATGTTTGATGAAATTTTTATCCATTAATACCCTACTCTTAGTAGTTTCATGATATTTTAAAGTCAATAAATTGGGATTAAGGGTTCATGAAAAATGGTATTATTTACTTTGTATGGACTAAGTGTCGGGGTTCTATTTTCAGAAATAAAAAAGTTCATTTGATTCATACTTTTTATGTATAGTTGTTCTCTGATTTAAAAGAAGTAAAAAATTTGCATTGTGACATAGAGGAATAAAAAATAACCATAACTTAACTATTGATTATTAATAATATGTTGGTAGGTTGTGGATGTGAGGTTTTTTCTATGAATAAATTACGAAATAAAAGTATAAAATTTTATTTTAAAATGAAAATTAGGGGTATAAATGTAGGATAAAATTCTGGATGTTGCACAAATCATTTATTATGTTATATTTTTACCATGACATTTACTCTCTATTTTGGGAATTTGGATTTATAACAATTTGAATGGGAGAATTTCTTTACACTTTCACTTATAATACCATGAATTATTATTTTAGAGATAATCTCCTCCTTGAGCCTTATTTTTAAACAATCAATTCATACAAACATTAATCCTCATATTCATTTGAACCTTAATTGATAGTCCTCATAATATTATTTGATTTTTGTCTTTACAAAGTGGATAATATAGTTAATTAAAAATAATATATATATATATGTATCACCTTCCCATGATATGATCATTACTCCACTCTAATTGTGTCATGATTGAAGAGTGAAAATATTTGAAATTGTTGTAGATCATAATTTTGCATGTTTGATAGTAATTAATGAAAGTTCCTTATTGAATGAGAAGATAAATTTTCATTAATTTATTATGGGAAAAAATATAATTCTTGAATTGAATATTTATTTGAAAAGTAAGAAATTAAATTCATATTTTTTATTAGAATTTTGAATATTTTATTTCACATTAATTTTTTTTTATTACATTGAAAACAGAATATTTGTAGCACTTGTACCCTCTAAATTCATTGGTGGTATTTTATGCTTGGTGAAATGCATTCTGTATAATGGTGCTATTTGATAGAATTAAATTTAGAGGATATTATAAATCAATTTTAAATAGATTTTAAATTCATTTCAATGGTAATTCCAACATTATTTAATACTTTAGTTAAATATTTTATAATATGATTAAGGAAGTAAAATTTTTAAAGGTTTTTTAATTTGGTATTAATGTTAATAACATGGTTGATATATAATGATTTTGAAATTATTATAATAATTATTCAAGAGTGATAAACAATTATGCTAACATAGGCCAACCCATCAACAAAGGGGATCACCGTATATTCATTCCCTTGATGGATTGATGTCCATCTACCTTGAGCTAGCTTGAATAATTTAATATATTATGGGTCACCACTACAATGTATAAGATAGACAATGGGGGATCAATCATAAGTTAAGTATAGTGGGCATGAATTCCCACACATCCAAGTGGTGTGGCTCGGTCTTTTCTGTGTGTGGGGTGTATTGAGGGAACTACATGGAATTTGGATGGTCATCTAAAGGAATTTTTACAAGGAATAGTGAAAATTATTCTCAATTGGATGTGATGTTGAAATAATGTTAAGTAATTCTCATTTTTTATATAAAAAGTGTCTTCTGACTACATTTATGTGGCTCCCTTCCTTAGACACAAAGCTACCCCACTCTCTGTCACTACCAATCAACTCCTCTATAAGCCAGTCTTTCTCCGCCCTAATCCTCTACTGATCGTCTCTACAACCATAGAGAATCATTATTATTGACACCGCCTAAGCCCATGATTGACCTCCAAATCGACCACCTATTCCTATATTCACTCGGTATTATCTATGAAGCCATGAATGACCACCATGATGCTTATTTTGATCCCACCAAAAACTATGAATGTTGAAGGGGATGATGAAGGAGGAGGACCCACTGACGATGCTCTCTATTTTAACTACAATTTCACAAAGCCCACTATTCTTTAACACATCCTCATGTGAATCCGACACTCCCATTCCACCGGTTCTGCCACACTATAACCATCCCGTGATGAGATCTTCAAACACTGAAATCTCTCATGTGTTTCACTATTCTTTATGTGGATCCATCAGTCGAATGTTTGGAATTTTTTTAAATACATTGTTTGTGAGGATATTGGGGATATGATTTTCATTGAATGAAGTTGGTGTGGGGACTCTCTGTTGGTCTATAAAGGGATATTATTTAAAATGAAAGTTGATATTGAATCACACATGAAGAGTGGAAGAACATGGCCGAAACAAGTTCCCTTTATATTCTATTATCTATTCCATTTCATTTTGTTTTTTTGGTTTATTCTTCATTTAATAAATTTAGGTAATTTTTAATAAAATTTTATTATTCATTTATTTAAAAAAATAACTTCGTTTTACCTATCTCATCATCTTCTTCTCTTATTCTTCTTTCTGTCTCTTCTATTAATTTCATTCTTTTCATTTATTCTCATTATCTATCAATCCACTATGATCTCTTGCCCTAAAAATGAGGGGCTAACCAAGTCATATCATGAGGGAGGTAAGTAGTGTTTCCATTTCATTTTTTTATTAAATTAAAAAGTTTATTTATGTTTATGGTGAGTAAGCGTTAAGTACAAGATTGTAGATATTTTTCACTATGACAATGAACAAAAAATAATAATTATTCATTATTTAATTTTATTCTCTCCCATCAAAAAATCATAATATATTCATGCAATGAATTTCATACATTTTTTTTATGAAACGACATTGGATGAAGTCATGTCCTAGATGGTATGACACTCTCAATTGAGGTATAAAATAAGCCTTGATTACAAGAGGATGTGGATTTAAAATTTTTACGATATTCACGATTTCACACTACTAAATAAATTAATAGATGTTTAAGAGTGAGATTTCCTGATTAAATAATCAAAATAAATTAGAAAAGAAACAAAGAGAATGATGGACCCCATAAATCATAAAAATGGCTATGTTATATATATTATAATCACATTATTTCAGTTCATGTTAATTTAATCTATTCATTCATTTAAATTCCATTTCATTCCTATAATTAATGAAAATTGAAATAGTTTATGTGAATTTGAATAAGTAGGTTAAATGATTAAGAAAAAACCTCATGTAAGATTACCCTAGTCAAACATTGTGATTAAATAAGAAAAAACATTGTTTTATCAATGCCAATGATAGACATGAATTGAAATAAAATATCATCCCTATCATATTCATGCTCACATAAGAAATCTATTCCCATTTCCATGGGTACAATGACATGAATAAAATAAAACAGCACACTGTTTAAAACATCCTTCAACATGGAAAACATTTCATGAGGATAACTATATACCATATCATGATTATATAATTCTACACATAACTAAAATAATTTTTGGGTATAAAATCTCTTCTAATAAACCAAAAAATCATAATTATACATATTTTCCCAATATTTTCCATTTCATGATCAATGTGCATAAAATTCCATAACTATTTCTAATACAACACAATAACGAATAATAAATTTTTGAATATATTAATATGGATAATTTTATTTAATTTTTTATATATTCCATCATAAAACAAATTTTAACATGGTATCTTTCTCAAGATCAACTTGGATCTATATGTAAAAACATGAGATTTTTGTGAAATATGTTATTTCAAATAAATTTTATCTCTTTGAAACAAATATACACATTAAAGAGTTTATATAGTGTTACATGAAACATTAATTTTATCTTATATTACATACAATATTAAGTATGCATTGGGTTACATGCAACACCATGATTAAATTAAATGCAACATACTACCCAAATACTATTTTTTGTATAATTGTTATCACCAAGATTTTGGGATAGTGGGTATGAATTGTTTTATCAGAATTGGGTAAATATATTTTACACATGTATTTATAATTATTTATTTCGTGAACAAAAAATTTTAAATGAAAATAAAGACCTCTTTAAAATAAAGAAATATTTTTTTAGAAAAAAAAAATTTATGCCCAAAAGTGTGTTTTAAATCAATAAATTACCAATATAATTTCTGTAAAATTAATTTAATGAAATTTATATTACAAATATTCAATAAAAGAGTTCAAATTTAACATTTGATTTTTCTAGACAAGAGTTCAATATTAACCCAATTCATTACTTCAAAACTATTGTTTTAGAAATTAGTTTTCTCAACTTCTACAGAATTATGTCAAAATTAACTTTTTCTAATTTTAGAAATTTATTTTAATAGATATTATTAATTTTTTTTAACTAAACATTCCAGTATTAAAATATTGTGAATTTATAAGAGATTTCATAAAATATAAATATCTCGATAAATAGTGACAAATAATGTTATTCATTAAAAATTTACATTTATATTGAAGAATTAAAAAAACATAATTTTTTTAATATGGTCATAAAGGTAAAGTTAGTTAAATAATTTCACTATTAATTCAATTTATGTTATTGGTATCCATTTCAGATTGAGTTTTTATAAAAAAAAATTTAATCATTTGAAACTTTTCTCTTTGTAAACCTGAATTCTCATCGCTTATACTATGGTAATTTTACATAAAAATATCACAATTATGTGAATTTAATTTTGGTAAATGGATTCCATATTTATAATTATACATAATTATATGATATAATAACTTAAAGATAATTGTTTAAAATAAAAAATAGTAAAGATAATAATAGTTAATTATTGTGGATAAGGTATAAATGTGCTTACTATGTGATAAACTAAGAAGAGAAGGGCTGAAATTATAATTAATCATTTTGAATTAAAATTGGATTACAATATGTAAATATTTTAATTCCTATGTTTGAATATATCATCAATTTAAAACCCTTTTCAATGTAAGGACTTTATTATTTTGGATTATTTTGGGAAATTTCTGTATAGTTTCCATGTGTGTTCTTTTTACCATGTTATATAAGGCCGCCAAAAATCGTCCCCTAGTAACACAAAATTAATCCATATAATTATTAAAAAAACATCAAAAAATCTATACAAAACACCTTTATCCATGTTATATATATACTTTTCAACCTAATATTTTAATAGAAGGGTCCACACTATGATATTCAAAGGAGGTTCGTCATAGAAAATGTAATTATATTCACTAAGATCCTTATTTTTCTTAATTCATTTTCCTATATAAATTTTATATTAAAAATAAAATATGAATAAAAAAATTACTTAATATATACATATATGTTAATTTATTAATTTAATAACCTATATCAGTCTCCACTTATATCGAATGGATAATAAAACGGTTGTTTATGTGTATAGAAAACAACCACCTTGGGAATCGATGTAGTTTTTTTCCATAACCACCAATAAAGGCTGGATATAATTAAGTATTTAAGATATTTATATGATATTTTTTACATTACAATACATAATAATTTATTATATCAAATATACCATCTTACCTTCCACTTCAGGATATGATAAAGTTGCTCCAATATAGGACAGACTACAGGCTCGCGATGTGATGTAATTTGTATTCATGTAGGATTTAAATGGTAGGTAGAAATGATAAATCTAATTTATATAAACAATATATATGTCATCATAAATATTCTGTAATGGCAATATGTTATTTATATTTCATTCATTCAATACGTCTATAAAATAGAAACTATTCTCATGCGTATGTACAACCTACTGTCTCCACAAATAGTGAATTTCATTTTCAATATCATAATATAATATATTATACTAAATATATATATAATTAATATATATATATTTATTTCATTATTAAATTTATATATATTATGGATCTATGATTAATTTAAGAGGGAAAAAAATTATAAATCAAAACATTCCTGAAAAACAATGTAGTTATTGCCTGAAACATGACTTTAAAGTGGAATTGTTAATCAATAAGTAATAAGAGTTTATAAGTTAATAATTTAAGTTATGATATATATATATGTATATTTTTTAATTTATTTTTAATAAACATATATTTATTATATAGGATATTTTAAATTTTAAACTAGAAGATTAGACTTAAGCTACGTAATTTCCATCTTACATTTAATTTTATGTGAGACCCATGCCATATTCACGACCAGTTTATTTTATGTGGTTCATATAATTCCCATGAATGTATCCTAGTTTTATTATACATATATTTATAGTATTTGAATAAAAATTTGTGTATGTCTCTTGGATTTATTTTATAATTCAAAATTTACTACAGTAGTGAAGGATTTCTGTCTCAAATTTCTTTCATTAGGATATATGTTGTGTTATGAAACTTTCTTATTATAATATTTTTATCCAATTCTATTATGATAGGTTATATAATAAATCAATTTATTTTAATTAAATTACATGTTTCTATTAATCTTGTTCTTTATTGTTGATAATGATTCAAAATAACTAATTTGGCAAGGGATTTATGTTACAATATCATCGTTTATCAAGATTGATTATGATTACTCATCCAAGGATGAAATATAATGATATATATCTCATGAAACTAATGAAATTTATTCTTAAATATTAATTTATTTATAATAAATGGGTTTTATTAAAATTATTTTCATTATATATTAATTTTTTCAAAATAATGTTTTTATAAAAAGGAATATTTATTTCACGCTTCCATCAAATACCATTTTTCATCTAAAACATTTTATTCTAATAAAAAAAAATCTAAAATTAATATAATTATTTATTAAAAATTGATTTTACCTTTTTAAATTGTTATAAAAATATTAAATAAATATGTGTGTAATTTATAAAATAATTCTCATTTGTCTTTTAAAAAAATTTAAGAGGACTCATTTTTTTATCGTATAATAAATGAATGAAATTTCAAACCATCATGACCATTATTTTTCCATGTGGGAATCATATTTTAATAATGAAATGTTTTAAATGATTTTTAAAGCATCCATTAAATGAATAAATGGTTTTTTGAAAATACAATAATTTCACAAATGTTGTATGTTTTAAAAAGTTTTTTCTGAGAGGAAATGATATATTCATCATTAATTTTTGTAATTTATTTTAAAATCATAATTTATATGATTTCAAGAAAATTTTCAATGAAAAGTATGCTCACAATTTTTTTTCATTTAAAAAGTTTTTTTTATAGTGGAAATGATAAATTCCTCTGAGAAATGATCCAAGTGATATTTATGAATGATTTTTTATATATTATAACATAAAATGATTTTATCATTGGTATACTAGGGATAAGGTTGAATGATACCATGAATGTTATTTCTCTGTATGGTTAATTTTTTGTTGTTGAAATGATTATAAAACTAATTTATTTTTCATGTCTTATGTTATGGTGAATTGGAAAATTTTTATAAAATAACATTTCTGTGCATATGTTCTGATGTGAGGATATGATAAATATTTAATGATACTGGGGAATACATATTGTGACTCTGTCTTGACATACATGGATATTACATCATTTATTATGAATATTCAACATGTTGAAAAATTATATAACAGAGGAACATAATAGTTTAGTGTTGTTGGAAATAGGTAAAAATATTCTTTTATAAAGTTGAAAGATCATATACATCTCCCTTAATAAAATACCATTTAGTACTCACACTTGAGACCATTCATCATAACCTTGGGAAAGTGAAAATAATAAATGTGTCAAAGAATATTCTCAATAAGGGTAAACAAAGAAGATATGTTAACATAATATGAGCATAAGGGTATGGTATCATGATCATAAAATAAAAATATCATACCCCACATAACAAATATCATTATAAAAAGACATGGTATAAGTATTGGATTTTTATAAGACATTAATCAAAAGGGTGATAAATCATCATAAAAAATCATGAACCATAAAATCATTTCATATAAGTGTGGATTCATCATAAATATAGAAATAAATTCATTTTGTCAATAATAACTACATATACCATCAATATAGTGGAACCTGACACAACAGTGTCCCACAGTGGATCAAGATGCACTTTTTTCCCATTATGGATCAGAACCCACATGTCTCCCATATTGGATATGGACACACCAGTTTCCCATTATGAAACAATACACACATATTTCCCATTTTGGATAAATGTTTTTTACTTGATTCCCATTTATTATAATGAGATAATAATCATTTCTAAAATCATTTGAAAGATATATAGGTCCCACCCATTAGATAATGAAATCGTACAAACTGGTTCCATATGATAAAAATCATTCATCATATCATGACCCATAATAATAGATTGGTTTTATAAACATGCCATATAATCATAACCTATGGAAAATAGGTAGTTCTGAAAATAATTTCATCAAATAATAACATATGAAAAAGTCGGTTTTTATGATCATTTAATAATGGTATAACACTATAAAGAGAAATGAGTTTCATAAACAACATATCATTAAAAGAATAACCCTTCAGAGAAGTAATAAAAATTTTATACTTTGATCATAAACCTAATATAACATAGGAAATATCAAATTATGTCCTATTATATGGAAAATAATTTTTAATATCATATAAAACATTTATTGAACATATATATCTTTTCATATTTGGAAAATGCTTTTCAAATCATAAAACAATTTGAACAACATTTTATTTTAATATAACCTTGAAAAACAATTGAAAAAAACTTCAAATACTAATTAAAAAATAAATTAGTTTTACTTGAAATGATCTTAAAAACATTTCAAGGCCATTTTTGAAAACATTTTTAGAAAACATAGTTTACAAATAAAATAGATTCATGATCGATGATAGAAATAAGATTAGACTTTATTAAAAACAATTTCATAATTATCTTAAGTAAAAATATGGAAAAATGGTAAAAATACATGAAAATATCAATACTCAAAAAATTATATTAATAATTGGGATTTTTTGAGAAATACTTCATAATATTTCATCATTTGTAGCATAATAAAAACAATCCGATAAAATGATGATATTGCAGCAATAAACTCTTACCACATTGATAGTATTGAGTCACTATAATAAATTAAAGAATAAAATTAATCGAAGATTATAATATAATTAAAATTATGATATTAAGGATATATCATTTAAAATGGAAATATATACACCTCATAAAAGAATGAGTATTCATAACAATACATTTGTCTCAAAGAAGACAATTTGAGACAAAATTTCCTCAGTGATTTAGTAACATTTAAACTAAAATCCCCAGGAAATAGGGATAATAACATGGATATTTAAATACCAATAAATTTATGGATAATAATAAAATAATAAAAACAAGGGAGTTATATACACCACAAAAAATAAATGACTATTAAATAAGAAATAAGTCTCACAAAAATAAAAGTGAGACTGCAAATCCCCTTACTATATGAGTAACTTTTAATAAATTATATCATCGAAAAGAATTACATAAATTAAAAACTATAAATTAATTAAATAAAGAAACTACGTGATATAAAATTTCATATGGTATTATATACACCATGAAACAGAAATAATTAGTTAATATAGAACATATCTCAAGGGAATAAAAGGGAGATGAGAAAAACCTTACCCTAAGTATGGTCATTTTTTGTAAATGGTAAAAATTATATTATAATAAATATAATATTATTATAAATATAAAAATAAACACATTATTTAATATAATATAATATATTATTTTATAATGAATTTATATCACCTGTTTATTAACAATTCCATGTTAATGTTACGTATTTTGTAATAACTACTTTCTTTTTCATGTCAGTTTTTATTGGTTAAATTTTTTTCATCTTTCAAATATCATGTTTTGATCACCTAAATTGTAATGGCCTGGGTTGTTAGAGGTCCATTATTTAGTAAAAATTTTGATGCTTATGGTGTTCTGGGTGGTCTGGGAGGCCGTCCAACTTCTCGGTGAAGTTTTACTCATGGAAGGCGTATCGGTAGCCTTAGACTACCGGTAGCTGGCCTACCAGTAGCTCGGTCTACCGGTAGTCGTAGCCTATCGGTAGCTCGGCCTACCGGTAGCTCGGTCTACCTGTAGCTGCAGCCTACCGGTAGCTCGGTTACCAGTGGTTGTCATCCACCGGTAGCTCTCGACTACCGGTCACTGCATCTTACTGGTAGATCGACTATAGGTGGCTGTCAGCCACTAGAGGCTCTCGACTACCAGTGGCATAGCCACCGGTTTCTGTCAGCCACTGGTAGCTCTCGACTATCGGTAGCTCTAGCCTACCCCCACGAGAATTTAAGTAGAGCCTCCATTTTGAACAAATTGGGTTTAAAACCCTATTTTGCCCCTTCAAGCCTGTTTTAAAGCCCATTAATTCCATTTAATTGGGTTTGATTAAGTGAGATACCCTGGTGTGCATCGGTTTAAACCACCCCTAAAGGCGAGGACCTCCATAATGATGTGTGGGGCCACGTGGTCAACCCACAACCCCCGTGCCTTACGCAGTTTCACATTCTTATCACAACCGTCCCCAAACCTTATAAACTAAAGGGTTCTCCCTGGGTTTCATTTTCCTGATCACCCTCCCATCAATTCTTCTGCTTGTCCTTGCGTTCCTGAGGCCCCACCCCTTCAAATCATGCATCGTATGTTCCTGGTGCTTGAAGAAATACTTCGATCGTTGATTAATCTGGTAGGGTTTCACCTTCATCTCTCTTTTCAGTGTATAGTGTGGGGTGGTATGTTATTGCTTCTGTAGAATTGGATTAACCAAATACTAATGAAGATAATGAACGGATCCTAAGAATGAAGGGGGAGGGGTGTGATCGATGATGCTGGTTTGTTTTATTATCTTCCATGATTAATGTCTTTTGAATTGTGCGGGATTATGTCTACTGAAAATCATGGCCATTGGTTGTATTTCTCTGTGTACTAATGAACCCTCACCCCTGGTGATGTTTAAATGGATGGTATTGTGGTTGTGATCCCTTGTCGTGTAAAGGAATTTGGTTAATTACGTAAATCCGGCTAAATAAATTTAAAGCACCAGGATCAACCCATTTCTATGATAACCCCGGTTAAATTATATTGGAATTGGAATCAAGAAGTGTGTTAAATCATTTAAATCTGAAAATACCGGCATGTGACTACTTTTCTTTGGTGGTGGTGGTTTGATTGTATTTCATTCACCACTGATTTCTAGGTGATATGGGTGGGGATGGAATCCTTTGTTGTTTTGATATCGCTGGTTGTAAATTGGAGGTCGGGTGGTTACCTTGATTATATCACGAATTGGGATGGGATCCTCTATTGTTGAGAAACTGTTAGCTCTTGGGGACATGGGGCTATACCTTAGGTTTTTCTTTGGTTCCAGTACTTCAAGGGATCTCACTTATCCCTTTGTTGTTGTGACATTACAATAGAACTGGGTGTGGTTGTTAAGTTGATGTTTGATTGTACTCTTTCCTTGCCTTGTGCTTATGATTTCTAGTTGCCTAAGTAGGTGCAGAAACATATTTAAAGATTATTAATGAACATGAAACATGGATGTGGCAAATGTTTTTTGGTTTTGTGTGAGTCGTGACTTGGGCACTGATTTTTTTTTTAGGATGGTGGAAGAAAAAACTATATGGTGTGAGTGCTTGTTACCTATAATTATACATGTAGTTTTTTGTTTCTTATTCGCACCCCACCCAAGTTAAGAACATAGTGCTGAACACCCCCATTTCATGGGGGTGGGTATTTTTCCCAACACTCATATTAGTGGCTGGTTATTAGCTTCTTTCTGCTCCTGTTCTTGAATTGGCCAAGTATGTTCAGGTAGGCTGTGATGGGATGATGTCCATTACTATCCCAAGAATCATCGGGCAGGGAGGTGTGGTGGTTGGCCCAGGTGTGTGCGGGCAGGTGATTTTCCAAGTGTCTTAGGGATGAGGCCCAGAAGACTACGGGTGTGGCAGTGGATCTTCTAGCCCAGGTGTCTTCGGGCGTGGTGGTGGTTGTTCTAGCATAGGTGTTTGCAGGCATGGTTACGTGAGGCAGTTTTGGCCCAGGTGTTTGCGGGAAGGGTTTGGTAGTGGGACTTTGTGAGGATATGGCCCAGGTGTGTGCGGGTGGGGTGTAATAGTGGGACTATGGTGATAATGGCGGCACTAGATCAATGTGTAGTATGTCTTCAATAACCAGTGGGAAAGTGGAGCGGGGTACCCAAATATCTATGTTCTATTACTATACTTTACATGACTTACGTTATTTGGGGAGTGTTCCTTGGTGAGGCTTGGGTGGTTAGTTTCTTTGGTAGGTGCTTGGTTATCTCTTTTCTTACAGGGCATTAGTATGTCTCCCCACTTGTGCACGAGAGTCATTGGTTTTTCCAACTGAGTATACCTGTATGCGCACCCTACGTATATAAAACTACTTTCAGGTTTCCATGGGGACTTCAAGGATTGTGCTGGACCGTACTAGCTCAGACCTTGTGACAGATCATCGCAGTTTCTGTTGTTATTTCTTTTGTTACTTTTCCATATAGTCTCCTTAGACATTTTCGATTTTAATTTTGTAACATTCATTGGGAATGGTTCTTGCCTTTACTTTTATTAATTTCAGTATTGGTGTTGTGGGATTTACCATCATATCTCTCGATCCTATTTAAAAAAATGGTAATGCCTTCCATTTAGTGTGTTATATTATACCCTAGGTGTTGGCCACCACTCCGGGACCTATTGAAGGTGGGTCTCAGGGGTCATTATCTCTCCTTCAACATGAAGAAGGAAGGGTTTGGAAATCTACTATCCCTTCCCTCATCTGGGTGAAGGTGGGTCGTGACAGAATGGTATTAGTTGAAGGTTGAGAGATATGATGGATTCTAGAGTTAGTCATAGTGAGGATTTCATAGGATGGTAGGTAAACGGTGTTGGGTGTCTTTGGTGCGTGAATTGGGCCAGGGATGACCGGCTAGGACATGAGATTTTAGCCCCCCCCCCCCCCCCGGTGATCCGATGCAAGGACTCTTGAACTACCAAACGACCAAGTGAGGCCACGCTGATTGTAGGGTAGAGACCCTAGGAAAGGAACATGCAACATAATGACTTCTGTTCTCATGTTTCTGGGGTGTCATGGGAATTTGGAATAAAAAAAGTTTTAATATGTTTTAAGAACAATATTCTGCACTACTTGGGCTTAGGCATTCCTTGTTTACCTTGTATCTATGGCACCCGGGTGATGACCACAAGATGTACGAGTGATCAAGGCAAATGAAGTCGACCTAGATTATTGACAGAGGGCTGACCGAGAGAAGAAAGACGATTAGTGGAAGATGACGTTGTGAGCCTTCCAGCGATATGCCCTCGAGAAGTATAAGGGCAGCACCTCTGACATGAAGATGGGGAGTTGGCTAGAGGAGTTGGTGATAGCCTTTGGATTGATCCGGGCTCCGACCGAGTACTGGGTTCCTCTAGCCATCATCTCGATGCGAGGAGTAGCGTGTCAGTGGTGGATGCTTTACCTGGGGGAGAGGAGAGAGGCTGAGGTGGCATGGGCTGATTTTGAGAAGGAGTTCCGGGCGGAATTCCTCTCTTCTACAATGAAGGCAGAGAGGAAGAAGAAGATACTCTCCCTCCAGCGGGGGAGTATGTCGGTATGGGAGATGGGGATCAGGTTCCAGGACCTCCAATGTTTCACTCCGAACCTCTTTCCAGATGCGGAGTCTCGGGCAAGACCTTTATAGGAGGCGCGCCGACCCTCCCTCCAGTACTCCGTTATCCCCTTCACCATGCCGATGTACTTGGAGGTCCAGAAGAAGGCCTAAGTGGTGGAGAGGATGCACACACTTGGAGGTGTATCAGGAGAGGGGATCCAGATGAGATCATTGAAGGGAAATGCCTTCAGCACCAGAACACCAGCATCGGGACCCTCTCGGTTCTGACCAGTAGGGAGTAGGCCACAATAGTTCCAGTTCCGGTCCCCTAGTCCTCGCCCTTTTATTTCGGGCCCAAGACTGAGGTGCATCGTGTGTGGGAGCCATGGACATCTCCGGAATCAGTGCTCGGACCGAGTACAGTACAGAAGTGGCGTACATGCACATCACCCGCCCCCAGTAGTAGCTTCCAGCTTGGCCCTTCTAGCAGCAGTAGTGGGGGAAGCGAGCTCCCACTCCTCCGAGGGAAGATGTCACAGGAAAAGGCCTACCTCAGGGCGATCTTTAGGGATCTCGACCAGGGCATGGTCGGGGAGGCCACTGATAGCCGAGGGGAAGATGAGCTGTGCGTGGAAATATTCATGCTGCAGAGGCAACAGTTCCAGCGGGACGTGAGGTTGTTCGAGGTACGATCAGTTTATTCAGTACCCTTGGTTATTCCTTGTTCGATACCGGAGCTTTGTAGTCCTTTGTTTCACCCGGTCTGTCCCATGCTCTGGGCCTATATTTCGAGAGACTCCTAGTTCCCCTGGTGCTATGAACACCGTTCGGAGGTCAAACTGACTTGTTATATGTTTTCTGAGGATGCGGGCTGATGATAGGGTTACATCAGCCAGTTTGGGAGTTACTACTGCTACAGATATAGCCATGCGACTTCATCCTAGGCATCGACTGGTTGTTCTCTGTGTGTGCTGTCATCGACTGCTTTCGATAAAGGGTTATGTTCTCAGACATGGGTGGCCAGCGTGTTACATTCACCAGTGAGTGGAACAGTCAGAAGGGCAGCAGGCGGGAGGAACCCCTCCACTCCTTGTAAGTCGAGCTGTCAGTGGAGCCAGTAGATGTTGAGATGGTGGAGGTGCCAGGATTCATCAGAGTGTTTATCAACGTCTTTCATGAGAAGGTTATGATTCTACCCCCTCGACGTGATATCGATTTTGGGATAGACATTCAGCCCGATGCTCTCCAGATTTCGATGGATCCTTACCGAATGGCACCTTTGGAGCTACGGGAGTTGTGGATTTAGATCGACAATCTGATGAAGAGTGGATATGATCGACCAAGTGTGTCACTGTGGGGAGTTCCAGTCTTGTTCTCAAAGAAGGCATATGGTGGTCTCAGGTTGTGCATAGACTACAAGAGTCTGAATCAAGTAACGATAAAAAATCGCTACTCTCTTCCAAGGATAGATGATCTATTTGACCAATTGAAAGGGGAAGGGTGGCTCTCGAATATTGACCTATGGTCAGGATATCACCAGTTGATGGTGATGAAGGGAGACATCTCAAAGATGGCCTTCAGGTGCAGATATGGGCACTTCGAGTTTGTGGTCATGCCTTTCGGTGTTATGATCACCCCGGTTGTGTTCATGGGGCTTGTGAACAATGTTTTTCGGGAGTACCTAGATCGGTTCGTAGTTGTGTTCATTGACGACATCCTGATCTATTCAAGATCAGAGGAGGACCACGCCATGCACCTGAGGACAGTTTTGGTGGTCCTCTGACAGCACCTGCTCTATGGGAAGTTGTGAAAATGCATGTTCTAGATGTGATAAGTGCACTTCCTAGGGCACGTAGTGTCTGAGAAGGGGGTAGTGGTGGACCCATAAAATGTTGACGTAGTTGTTTCTTGGGAAGCAACCAAGAATGTGGCAGAGGTTCGCAGTTTCCTTGGGCTGGCCGGTTACTATCGGTGGTTCATACCCAACTTCTCCTGATTTGCAGCCCCTTTGACAGTCCTAACCAAGAAGGACCGGGTTTTCTTGTTGGGTGAGTAGTGCGAGGCAGCCTTCAGCTGTCTGAAGGAGAAGTTTGTTAGTGCCCCAGTGCTAATACTACCCGAAGAAGGGGTGGCATACGAGGTGTTCTGTGATGCTTCAGGGCAACACCTTAGATTTGTGTTGATGCAGCGACAATGGGTGATCTCTTATGGGTCTAGGCAGCCACACCCTCATGAGCGTATTTATGCCACCCACGACTTGGATCTTGCAGTGGTCGTTATTTCAATAATGTTATGGAGACATTACCTCATCGGAGAACGCTTTGTGGTCTTCACAGATCACAAAAGTTTGAGGTATATTTTCTCCCAGCGGGACCTAAACTTGCCGCAACGAACGTGGATGGAGTTCCTCCAGGAATACGACTTTGATATTTCCTACACTTTAGGGAAAGTGAATGTAGTGGATTATGCCTTGAGTAGGAGGTCACAGAAGGATACAGTCCAAGAGTCTGCAGATGCCTGGAAGGCAATGGAAGAGTTGGATGCCATGCACCTGGATGCGAGGATTAATAGCGGTAGAGGTTTCCTATATCAGATGACAGTGAAGTCATCTCTGTTTCAGCAAGTGGATGATTCTCAGTGGGGAGACCCATAGTGAGAAGTAATGTGAGACCGAGTTGACCAGAGCAATGCTCCGGAAGGGTGGACGGAGGATGGTCAGAACCAGATTCTTTTCTGAGGTAAGATGTTTGATCCAGAGGCAATGCGTGGAAAGGTTCTAAGTGAGTTCCACAACTCACACCCAGCAGTGAAACCATGAGTTTCCAAGATGTACCCGTTTCTGAAGAGACAGTTCTGGTGGCCCGGGGTAAAGCGTTCAGTGGCAGAGTTTCTGGCCGAGTGCCAAGTGTGTCAGCAGTTGAAGGCTGAACACCGGGTTCCAGGCGGGCTGCTCTAGTCTCTAGATGTCCCCGAGTGGAAGTGGGGAGAAATATCAATGTCTTTCATCATGGGACTACCCAAGGTTCACGGGGGATATGATTCCATCTGGGTAGTGGTGGACCAGTTGACAAAATCAGCTCACTTTTTGGTGATTAAGGAGTTGAGTGCAGTGGATGCCTTGGCATGAAGGTGCGTGGATGAGGTAGTGTAGTTTCAGGGAGTTCTGAGGTCCATATCCTAATATAGGGATGCATGGTTTACCTCACGAGTCTGGAGGGGATTGCATCATGCTTTTGGAACCCAACTACGTCTTAGCACAGCTTCCCATTGCCAGACAGATGGACAGACAGAGCGCACCATCCAAACCTTGGAGGAAACGTTGCAGGCATGTGTTCTGGACTCAGTAGGATCGTTGGTGCGACACTTATCTTTGATAGAGTTCACCTACAATAATAGATATCAATCTACCATTGGTATGGACCCATTTGAAGACTTGTACGGGAGGCCATGCTGCTCACCTTTGTGTTGGACCGATGTTGGAGAGCCAGGCATCCTTGGCCCGGGGGTGGTGTAGAGCATGACAGAGAAGGTTCAGCTTATACGGGAAAGGATGAAGGCGGCCCATGACTGACAGAAGTCTTATGCTGATTCTTGGAGAAGGCCCTTGGAGTTTGATGTCAGAGACCACGTGTACATGAAGGTTTCCCCTCGGCATGGTCAACGGATGTTTGGCAAGGGGAGTGAGCTTTCTCCTATGTTCATCGGAACCTTCAATGTGTTGTGGCGGGTCGGCGAAGTGGCTTATCAGCTAGTGTTACCACTGTCGCTACTGAGGCTTCATGACGTCTTCCATGTGTCCCAACTTCGTCGGTATCTACATGACGATTCACACTTCCTCGACTAGGGAGAGCTATACATCGAGGACGACGTGACCTTTGTGGGAAGACCAGTGATGATCGTGGATCGTGAGGAGATGGTGCTTCGTGGGTGAACCATTACCTTGGATCATGTGTTATGGAGACATGGTGGTCTATAAGAGAGTATGTGGGATAGGGAAGCATAGATGCGTGCCCAGTACCCAGAGTTTTTTTGAGCATTGTGATGTTCTATTTGTACTTGTTGTGGTGGTGCATTTTACCTTGTTGACTATGAAATATGTGGTTTTTCATTCCTCTCTGAATGTGTGTGAAATGTCCTGGCTATGTGGAGGGGAGGATCAGACCCCTAATCCAGACACATTAAGGTGGATGCGATTAAACCCGTGCGGGCAAGTCAGTCCTGCCCAAAGCGGATTGTATCATGACATGGGGGAAGTGACTCCCCAACCCACAGACTAGGTAGTCTGACATGGTATGTCGCCTGGTTCTTACGAGAATGATGATTTTAGTTAAAAATGGGGTTCTCTCCTGAGAGGTATCCTTCTAGGTGGTTGTTCAGACCCTCTCCTTCCTTGTGGGTTGTTTTGATTCCCTAGGACGAGAATAGTTTGAGAGGTATCTAATGTAATGGAAGAAGTTGTTTGAGGTACATTACTTAGTAAAAAATCTTATTCTTGAGGTGTTCTGGGTGGTCTGGGAGGCCGTCCAACTTCTCGATGAAGTTTGACCCACGGGAGGCGTACCTATAGCCTTAGCCTATCAGTAGTAGGCCTACCGGTAGCCGCAACATACCGGTAGCTCGGCCTACTGGTAGCTCGGTCTGCTGGTCGCTGCAGCCTACCTGTAGCTCGGGTACCAATTGTTGTCAGCCACTGGTAGCTCTCGACTACCTGTTGCTGTAGCCTATCGGTAGCTACACCCTACCGGTAGCTCGGCTACCAGTACCTGTAAGCCACCAGTAGCTCTATCCTACCCCCATGGGTTTTCCAGTAGCACCTCCTTTTTGCGCAAATTGGGTTTCAAACCCTATTTTGACCCCTTTAAGCCTGTTTTAAAGCTCATTAACGCCAATTAATGGGGTTTCATTAAGTGAGATACCCTGGTGTGCATCGGTTTAAACTACCCCTAAAGGTGAGGACCTCTTTTATGACGTGTGGGGCCACGTGGTCAACCCACGACCCCCGCTCCTTATGCGGTTTCACGTTATTATCTAAACCATCCCCAACCCTTATAAAATAATGGTTTCTCACTGGGTTTCTTTTTCCCGATCACCATCCCATCAATTTGTCTGCTCATCCTTGCGTTCCCAAGGCCCCACCCCTACAAATCGCTCATCGTGTGTTCCTGGCACTTGAAGATAAAATTCGATCGTTGATGAATCAGGTAGGGTTTCACCTTCGTCTCTCCTTTTTGTGTATCTTGTGGGGTGGGTATGCTATTGCTTCGGTAGAATTGTATTAACCAAACCTTAATGAAGATAATAAATGGGCTCTATGAAAGAATGGGGAGGGGTGTGATCGATGATGCTACTTTGTGTTATGATCTTCCATTATTAATGACTTCTGAATTGTGTGGGCTTACGCATACTGAAAATCATGGTCGTTGGTGGTATTTCTCTGTAATATAAGGAACCCTTACCCCTTGTGATGTTCAAATGGATTTTATTGTGGTTGTGAACCCTTGTTGTGTAATGAAATTTGGTTAATCACGTAAATCCAGCTAAATAAATTTAATGAACCAGGATCAACCCATTTCTATGATAACCCCCGTTAAAGTACAGTAGAATTGGAATCATGGAGTTTGTTAAATCATTTAAATATGAAAATACTAGCATGGTCATGCTTTGATTTGGTGGTGGTGGTTTGATTGTTTTTCATTCACAGCCGATTGCTGGGTGATGTGGGTGGGGATGGGATCCCCTGTTGTTATGATATCTCTGTTTGTAAATTTGAGGTCGTGTGGGTACCTTGATTATATAACGAAATGGGGTGGGATCCTCTTTTGTTGAGAAACCGTTGGTTCCTAGGGACATGGGGTTGTACCTTGGGTATTTCTTTGGTTCTAGTACTTCGAGGGATCTCACTTATCCCTTTGTTGTTGTGACTTTACAAGAGAATCGGGTGTGGATGTTTAGTTTATGATTGATTGTACTCTTTCATTGGCTTGTTCTTATGCTTCCTAGTTGCCTAAGTTGGTGTAGAAACATATTTAAACATTATTATTTAACATAAAACAAGGATGGGACAAATGGGTTTTGGTTTGGTGTGAGTCATGACTTGGGCGCTAATTGTGTTCTTTAGGATGGCTGAAGAAAAACCTAGATTAGGTGAGTGCTGATACCTGTACATATACATGTAGTTTTGTGTTTATTGTTATCAGCCCATCCATGTTGAGAACTTAGTGCCGAACATCCCCATTTCATGGGGGAGGGTGTTTTTTCCAACAATTTTATTAGTGGATGGTTATTAGTTCATTTCTGCTCCCTTTCCTGGATAGACCAAGTATCTTCGGGTAGGTTGTGATAGCCTAAATCTATTAATAGCCCAAGAATCTTCAGGCAGGGTGGTGTGGTGGTTGGCCCAGGTGTGTGCGGGCAGGTGGTTTCCCATGTGTCTTCAGGATGAGGCCCAGGTGTCTTCGGTCATGGTAGTGGATCCTCTAGCCCATCTATCTTCGAGTATGGTGGTGGTTGTTCTTGCCTAGGTGTTTGTAGGAATGGTTATGTGAGGTTGTTGTGGCCCAGGTGTTTTCAGGTAGGGTTTGG
Organism: Viscum album; assembly: GCA_963277665.1. NCBI lineage: Eukaryota > Viridiplantae > Streptophyta > Magnoliopsida > Santalales > Viscaceae > Viscum > Viscum album. Next base: position 1,462,014,520 of record OY728142.1, read on the forward strand.
TAGTGGGACTGCATGAGGATATGGCCTAGGTGTGTGTGGGAGAGGTGTGGCAGTGGGACCGCGGTGAGAATGGCGGGATTGGTTCGATGTGTAGGATGTCTTCAATAACCAGTGCGAAAGTTGTGCGGGGTACCCAAAATCGATGTGCTATTAGTATACTTTACTTGAATTTCGTTATTTGGGGATTGTGCCTTGGTGAGGCTTGGGTGGTTAGTTTACTTGGTAGGTGCTTGGTTAACTCTTTTCTCACATGGCTTTAGAATGTCTCCCCACTTGTGCATGAGAGCCTTTGGTTTTCCCTACTGAGAATAGTTGTATGCTCACCCGACGTATATAAAACTGCTTTCAGGTTTCTAGTAGGACTTCGGGGATTATGATGGATCGTACTAGCTCAGACCATGTGACAGATCATTGCAATTCTTCTTGTTCTTTATTTTGGTACATTGCGTTGTAGTCTCCTTATACATTGTGGATTTTACTTTAGTAACATGCATTGGGATTGGTTCTTGACTTTAATTTTTTTTACTTTTAGTCTTGGTGTTGTGGGATTTAATATCTTATCTCCCGATCCTATTAACAGAAAAAGGGTAATGCCTCCCATTTATTGTGTGATATTATACCTTTGTTGCTGGTCGCCACTCTGGGACCTATTGAAGGTAGGTCTTGGGGGTCATTATCTCTCCTTCAACGTGAAGAAGGAAGGGTCTGGCAATCTGTTGTCCCTTCCCTCATCTGGGTGAAGTTGGGTCGTGACATAAATAATTATTAAAATGATATAAATAACATATATATTCATTATATATGTATTTTTAATAATCAATAAAATATTAAAATATGAAATGGAATACAACATAGATATAAACGGTAAGTTGTACTTATGCATGATCAATATTTCTATTTTTTATTGTATAGAAATAAATAAAGTAAAAGATATATATATATATTTATATACAATCATAATAGTAGACATATTATTTCACATATATCATATAATTTTAGTAATACCATCCAGAATACATTCCGTGTAATTTTTGGATAAAACTAATTACTAAAAGGACGTTGTAGTCCACACGTCTAAAAACGAAGCCATCATATACCCAAATTATAGATATCATGAAAGTATGTGTTGTATAAAAATTATATAAGCATAAAGGCATCATAAATATCATATATATCATATAAAAATAGTATATAAATCATTATTCCTAATATCTAATTGTTTTAATGGAAGAATGAATGATATTATTTTTCAAGGCTTTAGTCCTCCACACTCAAAATCGATGAATGTATTTCCCATTTTGATGGAGGCTTTTATAAGTTTAGGATGATCCCTTAATGTGATAAATATATTTAGATTTATTATATAGAGGTTATTATATATACAAGGAATTATAATTTTATAATGTGTGAAAAAATAAATAAAACGATAGTTCATTTTGAAGGATGTTACAACTTCATTCGAGAATTCCTTTTGGTTTGTACTAAAACATTAACATGTTTTTATTTTTGTCCAATGCTAGTATTTTTTCTGATATTATGTATATGTTGATATTATTTTTTCAGGATTTGTATGATCCAAAGGGAATTAAAAATGAGAATATGTTTGTGGAGTGGTAGTTATCTTTTATAGGGGAGGAGTGGAATTCTTACAAATATAAAATGATAAATATATCTGAGAGGTATCACATATATCATGTGCCTCCAATAATTTCTCATTTTCATATAAAATGAAGGATTTTGTAAAAATATTTTTGTCTAATGTATTTTGGACATGTGTATTGGTTATATTTCCCCTTATGTTAATGTTTAACCACTATGTAAACTAGTTTTTAACTTTATCAATGTCATTAATTTTAATTATTTATACTAATAATTTTTTTATAAAAAAAACTAACATGTCCATAATAAAAATTATAAATTATTATTATTCAAATAATTTAATCTTTTTTTCAAATTATTATGATTTATATGGAATTAATTAATTAAAAATCAATCCCACAGATAGGATGAGACAACTGGTTTTGAAATTGAAACTAATCAAAACATTGAAACGTTTTAAAATAAAATTTGAATGAAAATTTGATTCAAATAAACTGAAAATTTTATTTATAGGTTTATAAATAATCAAAATATACATTAAAACAAATTTAAAATAAAATTTAACTATAAAAATAAATTATATGAAAATGTTTTTTCCAATTTATATTCAATGTTTATCACTAGTCATATAAATTTAATCTTCTTAGAAAAATACAATAAATTCATCCAATGTAAATTTTGATATTTTTATTTAAAAATGAATTTTATTTTTTCAAAAATATATTATAAATGTTTCCAAAAAATATATTTAATATACATCCTCTATTAAAAGGTGGTAAAATTACAATTTAGAAAAATATATATATCTTTACTTCGCAAATAGAATTTATTCATATCTTTTATCTAGAAAAAATATAATATGAAAACTAGATATTTTAATGTATATAATATATATATCATTAAAATAATTTATAAAAAATTATTTAATAAATTTATTGAAGTAAAACATGTTTGATTACATAAAAATAGTTTTCCAGCAAATGATTTTCTATATTTTCAAAAGGGTTTTATTTTCATTTCTTGTTTATTAGTCACTAAATAATTCTTCTTATAAACTGTAACGCCCCGACCCCAGCTACCCAGAGTCGGTGCATTACTTCGTAACATTGGCATGATCACAAAAGATCAAGTCTCGAAAGACCGATTTGTTTAGTAGACTTGGAAACACTAGATACATTCGTAAACGTTACATTACATCATAAAGTGAAAAACTACAATAACAAAGTCTCCATAGTCCACTCTCATATCCTCTTCTGACAATCTCTACAGGTCATTCATAAAATACTTCTTCACATCCTGTAAAATATTAAAACATTGAAAGGGGTGAGCTCAGATGCTCAATAAGGACAACAATATAGCGGAAGCTTTCATAAATAAACATAAAAATTTAAGGCAATGTATAACTAAAACAAAAGCCTTTTAAACTTGAACATCAACATAATATGGAAAAAGTAAAATGAGATAATGCCATTCACTTCTTCACATGGATATTCTACTGGTCGAATAATCACATGAAATATCAATAACCACTTTCATAATGATGGAATGCATAATGCCAGACTATCATAACCACGTAGCCAAGGCCTCGTGCCAAAACCACAAATAAGATTTTACCAAGGCCTTGTGCCAAGACACTATTTTGTCTCATGAGACCTACCGATGCATCGAGGAGCTATAGCGGGCTCCACCCGTCACTTATTAAGTCCAATGCATTCCACATATGAATAGGTTTAAACATATCATAAACCATAACATAATCTTATCACATAAAACATGCATGATGGAAACATAAAATTTCCACATTTCAATCACAAGATATCAATACAACACATTGATATAATAAAAATTCTTTCAAAGCCATTTTCAATACAAAAAAAAAAGAAAAGTATGGTATTTATTTTTCATTAAAAAAAGGGTATGGCTTGTAGAGGAATCCGAAACTCAAATAATGGTCACGGCGGCGGAGAAGTCGTTGTCGCCGCATAAGTACGGAAAGAAAAACATTCCCTTTTGTCGTTTAGCAAAACTCATCATATAAAAAAGATTCCTTTTGAATAACCGTAAAAGTCAAAGGGGTTTATACACCGTAAAAAGAAAGTTGTGTATAAAACCAAATATGCCTCAATGAAAGGGGATTGAGACGAAGTCCTTAAAAAGATCATTTTTAAAATAAAATAGATCTATTATGTGTATTCACTATAGGTACACATAAAGAAAGTAAAAATACAAAATAGGACATAATAATATCATGACATAATTTGAAAGTAGGAGATTAACCCAAAGAATAGAAATTGGGTTAAGAAGTTCCCTTACATTGCGTCTTGTCCTGACTCGACCGTTCTTTAACCTCCTGAATAATAAACTAGAGTTAATTTATATTTACTTAAGAGCGTTTTTCATGTTCATTATTCCTTTTATATCCCTTATTACCATGTTATGAACATTATTTAATTATTTAAGTTAATAACGGTCATTTTGTCGATCTTTGGTACTTGAGTCAAAAATAAACTTCTTATAATTACAAGTTGTTCATGTGGTGAAATATCCATTATATCCAGAATTATATTCATCATGTAGATATCATATATATCATATATACAGTAAATACTTTCATTCATAATGTCACGTAACATTTAGAGGTAAGAAATGAATTGCACCGTTCATGGAGACGGTAAGCCGTACGTACGCATGAACGCTACTTTCATTTCTATTTCGTATTTAATGGAATGAAATCATAATGATATAAATTTATAATATAATTACAGTATAATATAGTGTATAATAACATTTAATCCATCCTTTATACATCCCACATATGGCATAAACGATTCAAATCACTTTGAGGGGCGGTAGTCCGCACTTCCTAAAATGAAATTATCGCGTTTTACCCATAATGGAAATCATAAATTATTCCATAAATGATAAATATAGAATCATATGTAAAACCTAAACATATTATATATCATATATAAAAATAGTGACATCTTAATGGACACCTTTGAAGGTGTTATATGAGTGTTGAACAATCATCATTTCGTGAGGCAGAAATTCTCCATCCACAGAAACCGTATGTTCTTTAACCATTAGATGTAGGTTTGTGTAAGTGTAGCTCGAATCCTTCTTATAAAAATATCCTAGTATATTGAGGATACTGGTTTTGTTACAAAAGAAATGAATAAAAATAGTTTAGCGGGTTGGAGAAGAAAAATAAAACAAAACAACATTAGAGAAGACATTACCTCAAAATCGGGTAACTCTTTTTTATTTGAGCCAAAGGATTCCTTGGGAAGAGTTATGCCCAAAGTGAGGCTTCTAGGAGTAAGAGGGGGAAGTTGGGAGAGTATTTGGGAAGAGTTTGGCCGAGCCAAATGGCTTTAAAGTGTAAATGAGGTGGGAGAGGTGGGGTCCTTTTATAAGTGGAGAGGAGGGGCTCTTTTGGAAAGATTGAAATGTTACATTATTTTACAATGATTTTCGGATTCTAAAGGTCCCCAACTTATATAATTCGTGTCTAAGGTGATAAGGGTTTTAAATACCCTCATCCAATAGGCTTTGGACAAGTGTAAGCCTTGGAGTTTGCATTATCTTCTCATTTTATTTAAATCGTTAAATAATTAGGTCATCACTGCATCATAATGATGTCATAAATAATTTAATTATTTTAATGTCTAAAAATTATAAAAAAAATACTATGATGTAGGAAATCGTTGTAGCTTTCTAATGAATATTTATAATTAAAATTTGGACTTGTGTAACCCCACTTAAAAACTTTTTTAGTAAAACAACTCATGTTTGGGTCAATTTAATTTTAACATTAAATAAATATATATTAATGTCATTTTCCAACCAAAGTGGCTCCATGGGGTCCCCAAGTTGACCCATGGGTTGTCTTGGTCGGCCAGGACTCATCCAATAGGAGTAGGACAAGTGTCAATCTCATATCATATTATTAAAACATTGTTTTTACCTTAAAATACACTAATTACCTCTAATCGCGATTAAGAACTTAAAAGTTACTATTCACCAAAAAATTATTTTAATCTCATTGAACCACATTTTACTTCTTAATGACAACCATGTATGTTGGATTTTTGAAAATCAAATCACAGAAGTGGTAATATTTCATTTTAACGAAAAATCAGTTTTTAACAACTTAGTGGTTTCACTATTCATCAAAAATTGAAGTTTTTCAGAATAAGGCCAAAATATCACCCTAAGCTATAATTGATATTCCGAATTCAAAAATGATGTCTATTTTAAAAAATTCCAAACATATAAGTTGCATTAATTAATTTTATAATTAATTCCCGCTGTTACAACAAATAGCGTGTTTTTAAGAAACAATTTATATCAAAAGATTGGCAATTGTTTATGTCCAATTTCAATGTTAAATTAATTCTAATGACCACCATTGGATAAAATGGTAAAAATATATTCTAATTATACTTTAAAACCACTAAATAGTATAATTTATCAATATAAATTATTTTGATTAAAAAAAGTTGTTTTTAAGTATTTTTCACTAAAAAATTGGAAGTTATCAGAAAATTACAAAAAATTCAACTTTGGATAATTTCGATATTACGAATACAAAAATGAAGTCCGTTTTGAAATATAAAATTAATATAATTTTAAAAAGTGGTTATTACTATTCATAACGGCTACTTTGATTAGTCGCGGTGTTTTAGAACTCGAAGTTGCGTACAATGCAAGCTATTGCATTATTGAATGAGATGCGTATCGTGGAAGCTCGGGGTGTTACATTCTCCCCTACTTCAATAAATTGCGTCCTCGCAATTTGAAATTTTTCTTTGAAAATAAAAGGTTGAAAAGAGAAAATACCTTTGTGGAAAACCCACATCGGAAATAAGATTAATAAAATTTAGCCTTAATAAGAGGGAAAGGGAAATGAAAAAGTCACCACCCAATTATGATCTCGATTAGGAGAACATTGGTGGCAATTAGAGACATATAATTGGAGGGAAAACGTAAATATTCGTAGGGAGAGATTGAGGTCATCAATCACAATCAACTGTCAAATTGAGGGCCTCAAAGCCTTCAATCTTTGTTGATTTAAAATATCATCAGTTCAACAAGACATAAGGTATTAGGATAACACATTTTTTTTGTTTTAATATCCCTTTAATAAAGTTTAATAATTATTTTATTCATTGAATAAAAGATAGGTATATATATATTTAAGCTTGACAATTAGAGTTTCAACCTTCAACTCATCTTTCACTCAAAAAGATAATGGAACTCAAAAATATTATACTTATCCTAATTGTATAAGGTTCCAAATGTTAACACATACCATTTAGATTAGTAAAACTATTTTGTAATAACGAGGGACTTCCTGTAGGCTAGTGGTAGGTAATAAAGGTCTATCACACTGTGGTTGTGGGTTCGATTCCTGTAGCTTTGTCCGACGCGATGGGTTATGCCCCACCCTGTAGGTTGTCCTTTTCCTAAAACTATAGTATTATAATATTCAAAAATAATCTTCATAAATTTTTAACCTTAAACAATACTATCCAAAGATCAACTTAATCTACTCCAACCTTTATAGTTATCCAAAATACCTCTGTCCAGACTTTCTCTAAAAGGTATCTTAATTCCAAAATCAATTTATCATATTCCCCAAACAAAGTAAAGTTTATGTTATTGTCACATACTGAAAATATAATTACCTTCATCATATTAAAACCTTACTGAAATCAACAAGTACTGCAGTACAATCCTTATATATATATCACATTATTCTAATAACCAGAATATAATCCATGAGTCCATAAGCATCAATACATTAGTTATTCTGCTTCAACTGTAGTAACATCATAAGAATGCCCTTGATCCCTTGGCCTTTTCTGAGGTAAGTTTCCCTGACGCTTAGGACATTCATTTGCATAATTCCCCATTTCCCTACAATTGTAGCATTCAACATTGATAGCCTCTTTCTTTCCCACGCAATCATGCGCCTGGTGACCTTTTTCTCCACATTTATAACAAACTCCCATTCATTTTAGGTAAGTACCAGGGTGATTCTTCCCACAATTATCACATAATGGAAAATCCTTCTTTCCCTTTTTCCCTTTATCTGTCTCTTGTTCCACCGTTCTCTTCTTCTCTTGCTTTACTTTGTTGTCACAAGACTTAGAGAATTCATTTTCTGTCTTGATAGCACACGAGACAATATCTTCGTATGATGAGAAGGATTGTGATAATAAAGATCGACGGAGAAATGGTTTTAACCCATCAATGAAACGATCAATCTTACTCCTTGGGTTACGTATATATTCGGCAGCATGCCTCGCTAGCCTTGTAATGTTAGCCTCATACTTTGCGATATTCTCATCCTCCTTCTGCCTCAGACTCAGAAATTGTCTTTCCATATCTGCTTGATGGTCACGAGGAAAGTATTTTTCTAAAAACAGATCTTTGAACTCCCTCCATTCCATATTTTATACTTCATCATCTTCCTTCATGTTTTGAATCAATGATCACCATTGATCAGCATCTCCAGTGAGGCGGTAAATTTCCATGATAGCTTTTTCCCTTTCACTGCTCTCCAAAGCCTGAAATATTTTCTCTAGGGAATTTTTCCATTGCTCGGCTACTAAGTGATTTGTACTCCCATTGAACGTTGGTGGTTGTTGCCTCATGAATCGATCTAACATTGATCCTCCATGCTGTGGATCAGGGTGCTCCATATGGGTAACGTTTTTATTCATAACCTGAGTAAGTTTTCCCAGTATGGTGATTAGCTGATCGGCACCAGTTGCATCACCAGCCCCACTATAATTATCTTGAGCAGGAGGGCAATCCCTACATGGAGTGCGTGCATTGATACGGTTTCCATTTCTTCCACTAGGCGCCATTTCTAAACAATGTCATAAACTAGATCAGTTTATGAATCAAAATACATAACCCCATACTTATAAAACACTTAACATAAATTGAACTATTTATGGATATAATCAATAATCCTAAAAATGTTTTCTTTGAGGAAGTATATACTCATTAACCCTTCCTAATTATTTGTAAAGAAAATGAGAATTATCCAAAGCATATCCCCCAGGAGTGTCATAACCAGGAGTGCAGCAAGGCCCGTTGTCGTGCACCAGTTCCCGTTCGAGTCTAGCTCAAAGCGGTGTTTTCGGGTTTTACCCCTAGGTACATCTGTGCCAGAGCCGCCTCTACCTGCTCGTATCCAGATAGGGATGTATTTCTCGGAAAACTCACAAAATCTTTACAATACCAAAATTCTAGGAAGTTCTTCTATACTAATCCTCAAAGTTCATCTTAGGTCTATGTGCTCTAATCAGAGTTTATCTAAATCTAGCTTCCAAGGTTAGTACTAAACTGCCTCTGATACCAACTGTAACGCCCCGACCCCAGCTACCCAGAGTCGGTGAATTACTTCGTAACATTTGCATGATCACAAAAGATCAAGTCTCGAAAGACCGATTAGTTTAGTAGCCCTGGAAACAGTAGATACATTCGTAAACGTTACATTACATCATAAAGTGAAAAACTACAATAACAAAGTCTCTATAGTCCACTCTCATATCCTTTTCTGACAATCCCTACAGGTTATTCATAAAATACTTCTTCACATCCTGTAAAATATTAAAACATTGAAAGGGGTGAGCTCATATGCTCAGTAAGGATAACAATATAGCGGAACCTTTCATAAATAAACATAAAAATTTAAGTCAATGTATAACTAAAACAAAAGCCTTTTAAACTTGAACATCAACATAATATGGAAAAAGTAAAATGAGATAATGCCATTCACTTCTTCACATGGATATTCTACTGGTCGAATAATCACATGAAATATCAATAACCACTTTCATAATGATGGAATGCATAATGCCAGACTATCATAACCAGGTAGCCAAGGCCTCGTTCCAAGACCACAAATAATATTTTGCCAAGGCCTTGTGCCAAGACACTATTTTGTCTCATGAGACCTGCCGATGCATCGAGGAGCTAGAGCGGGCTCCACCCGTCACTTATTAAGTCCAATACATTCCACATATGAATAGGTTTAAACATATCATAAACCATAACATAATCTTATCACATAAAACATGCATGAAGGAAACATAACATTTCCACATTTCAATCAAAAGATATAAATACAACACATTGATATAATAAAAACACTTTCAGAGACATTTTCAATACCAAAAAAAAAGAAAAGTATGGTATTTATTTTTCATTAAAAAAAGGGTATGGCTTGTAGAGGAAGCCAAAACTCAAATAATGGTCACGGAGGCGGAGAAGTCGTCGTCGCCGCTGAAGTACGGAAAGAAAAACATTCCCTTTTGTCGTTTAGAAAAACACTTCATATAAAAAAGATTCCTTTTGAATAACCGTAAAAGTCAAAGGGGTTTATACACCATAAAAAGAAAGTTGTGTATAAAACCAAATATGCCTCAATGAAAGGGGATTGAGACGAGGTCCTTAAAAAGATCATTTTTAAAATAAAATAGATTTATTATGTGTATTCACTATAGGTACACATAATGAAAGTAAAAATACAAAATTGGACATAATAATATCATGACATAATTTGAAAGTAGGAGATTAACCCAAAGAATAGAAATTGGGTTAAGAAGTTCCCTTACCTTGCGTCTTGTCCTGACTCGGCCGTTCTTTAACCTCCTGAATAATAAACTAGAGTTAATTTATATTTACTTAAGAACGTTTTTCATGTTAATTATTCCTTTCATATCCCTTATTACCATGTTATGAACATTATTTAATTATTTAAGTTAATAACGGTCATTTTGTCGATCTTTGGTACTTGATTCAAAAATAAACTTCTTATAATTACAAGTTGTTCATGTGGTGAAATATCCATTATATCCAGAATTATATTCATGATTTAGATATCATATATATCATATATACAGTATATACATTCATTCATAATGTCACGTAACATTTAGAGGTAAGAAATGAAATGCACCGTTCATGGAGACGGTAAGCCATACGTACGCATGAACGCTACTTTCATTTCTATTTCGTATTTAATGGAATGAAATCATAATGATATAAATTTATAATATAATTAAAGTATAATATAGTGTATAATACTATTTATTCCATCCTTTATACATCCCACATATGGCATTAACGATTCAAATCACTTTGAGGGGGCGGTAGTCCGCACTTCCTAAAATGAAATTATCGCGTTTACCCATAATGGAAATCATAAAGTATGCCATAAATGAGAAATACCGAAGCATAAGTAAAACATAAACATATTATATATCATATATAAAAATAGTGAAATCTTAATGGACACCTTTGAAGGTGTTATATGAGTGTTGAACAATCATCGTTTCGTGAGACAGAAATTCGCCATCCACAGAAACCGTATGTTCTGTAACCATTAGATGTAGGTGTGTGTAAGTGTAGATCGAATACATCTTATAACAACATCCTAGTATATTTAGGATAATTTTGTTGTTACAAAATAAATGAATAAAAAGAGTTTAGGGGGTTGGAGAAGAAAAATAAAACAAAACAACTTTAGAGAAGACATTACCTCAAAATCGGGTAACTCTTTTTGATTTGAGCCAAAGGCTTCCTTGGGAAGAGTTCTGCCCAATGTGAGGCTTCTAGGAGTAATAGGGGGAAGTTGGGAGAGTATTTGGGCAGAGGTTGGCCGAGCCAAATGGCTTGAAAGTGTAAATGAGGTGGGAGAGGTGGGGGCCTTTTATAAGTGGAGAGGAGGGGCTCTTTTGGAAAGATTGAAATGTTACATTATTTTACAATGATTTTCGGATTCTAAAGGTCCCAAACTTATATAATTCGTGGCTAAGGTGATAAGGGTTCGAAATCCCCTCATCCAATAGGATTTGGACAAGTGTAAGCCTGAGATTTTTCATTATCTTCTCATTTTATTTAAATCGTTAAATAATTAGGTCATCGCTGCATCATAATGATGTCATACATAATTTAATTTATTTAATGTCTAAAAATTATACAAAAAATACTATGATTTAGGAAATATTTTTTTCTTTCTAATGAATATTTATAATTAAAATTTGGACTTGTGTAACCCCAGTTAAAAACTGTTTTAGTAAAACAACTCATGTTTGTGTCAATTTAATTTTAACATTAAATAAATATATATTAATGTCATTTTCCAACCAAAGTGGCTCCATGGGGTCCCCAAGTTGACCCATGGGTTTTCTTGGTCGGAAATGACTCATCCAATAGGAGTAGGACAAGTGTCATGCTCATATCAGATTATTAAAACATTGTTTTTACCTTAAACTACACTAATTACCTCTAATCGCGATTAAGAACGTAAAAGTTACTATTCACCAAAAAATTATTTTAATCTCATTGAACCACATTTTACTTCTTAATGACAACCATGTATGTCGGATTTTTGAAAATCAAATCACAGAAGTTGTAATATTTCATTTTAACGAAAAATCAGTTTTTAACAACCACTTAGTGGTTTCACTATTCATCAAAAATTGAAGTTTTTCAGAATAAGGCCAAAATTTCACCCTAAGCTATAATTGATATTCCGAATTCAAAAATGATGTCTATTTTAAAAAATTCCAAACATATAAGTTGTATTAATTAATTTTATAATTAATTCCCGCTGTTACAACAAATAGCGTGTTTTTAAGAAACAATTTATATCAAAAGACTGGCAATTGTTTATGTCCAATTTCAATGTTAAATTAATTCTAATGACCACCATTGGATAAAATGGTAAAAATATATTCTAATTATATTTTAAAACCACTAAATAGTATAATTTATCACAATAAATTATTTTTGATTAAAAAAAGTTGTTTTTAAGTATTTTTCACTAAAAAATTGGAAGTTCTCAGAAAATTACAAAAAATTCAACTTTGGATAATATCGATATTACGAATACAAAAATGAAGTCCGTTTTGAAATATAAAATTTCTATAATTTTAAAAAGTGGTTATTACTATTCATAACGGCTACTTTGATTAGTCGTGGTGTTTTAGAACTCGAAGTTGCGTACAATGCAAGCTATTGCATTATTGAATGAGAAGCGTATCGTGGAAGCTCGGGGTGTTACATAAATATTATAAAACCATATATTCATAATTAAATTAATCTTATTCATAACCACCAATCAAACTTCTTTGTGAAATCTATAAAAATAGTTTTATAATATTACTATATGTACATTGATGTTTGTGAAACTTGGTGTTCTGTGAAAAAAAAATTTATAGACTAAACTTATCATTATGCGTATAAAATTTCAAATATAGTGTTTTGGGTAATGATATCTAATATTATTATTTAATACAACATAATATTGAAAAGGTATTTCATTAAAAATAAACCAAAAAAGTGCATTCTTTTAATAGAATTTATATTATGTTTTGCGTCAAAATTTAGAATATTGGAAAGATTGAATAAATACGTGAAAATATTTCCTAAAAACTCAAGGTGTTCCATTCTACCCATATGAAATTAATTTTACCAAGAAAATAAATATATGCTAACAATTCTTTAATATATGAAATTTATATTCATAGGAACCCAAAACATAAGAATGAATACAAAAACTCCCTTTTAAAATAGAATGTTTAAAATATTAATTTTACCCATATTAACTCTTAAATTGGTTTTCACATAGGATAACAAAGGTTGAATGTGAAAACATGGACATATAAGAGATATATAACTATGAAATACTGAGGGAGAGAGATAAATAATGATTATTAAAAGATGTGGGTGATCTAGGGAAAGATAATAATCAAAAAATCATAAATCTATGATAATATACAATAATATTTGATACCTAAAAAATAATAGAACTATGATAAAAAAAATTTAAATATACTCTTATTAGAGTTGATAAATTTTCACAAGGAGATACACTTAAATGTTTTGTTTCCATTTTTTATGCATGATATCTCCCATTGGTTATTTCTTAACCAATTTTTCATGTTCCTCTCCTACTCCAAAAATGAGGTTGAATTTCTTATACCTGAAGCACTAATAGATCCAAAGACCCATATTTTAGTCAATAATTCATTATATTTACATTTAGATATCATGAAATAAAAAATATCATAGAACAATTTATCCAATATGCCCAAATCCACTAATGAAGAGATAATAATTTAATCTCTAAAACCTCATATGATGTTTTAATTAAACCATTCTACAAATGGCCCTATAAACCTACTAAAATAATAAAATAAAACAAATTATGAAGAAATTCACTGAATCATATTAACGTTGATCCCCCATAACTCATAATATAACTCTTGGTTGTCTCATTCGAAACATGTGAACACATTTATAACGTTTTCCCTTCAAACAAGATAATAACCTGAATTTCCATTCATATTTATTGAAGTCATTTATTATAAATTATTACAAGGATGATTTGTTATATTCCTTAAATTTCATAACCACCCTGATAGCACATACCACTTTTTCTATAAATCCATTATCAATTCTAAGGTTATAGTAAGTGTTTAATTTTCTCTATCCATAGCATTGTCTCATTATCCATACAAAATATAATTTTTTCTTTCTAAGGATTAAATTATTTTTTAACTTCTATTATTAAAAAAATTATCTTTACATTAAATTTATTTTCAATGTCTTCAGAACCATTCAACATATCAACTTCGATCATTAATGGAAAACAGGAATCGGAAATGCATATATGTTTCAATATTTATATAACATAATATTTTAATTCCAAAACTTATACACCTCGGTCATCCAACATTATTACCAAACCATTACTCCGAATTCATCATCTTATTCCATCATACACCCTTCCTAGAACATGAAATATAGATCATGTCTTCTGGTTTCATAACATAAATCTAATCATTTATCTTACATTTAATGTAAATAATATTATTAGAACTTCCCAAACCATTCACATGTTGTTTTTTGGTCACTGTATCCTCAGTAGTATAACCAATACTCATACAACCATCTGGATTCCCTTCATGAGGTTTCCACATATGAGATGGATTCATGTAATTCCCATGAATTCCACATTAGTAACAATAAATTTTAAGCTAGTTCTTTCTAGTTCCCTTTATTGAATAAGACTAGGAAGCATAATTTGAGGAAAACATATCATAGAAGAAAACCAAAAAATCTAAAAAAATTACTTATAGGATGCCTAAATCATGATACACACTATTAATTCTATGACACATTAGGATAATTCATAGGGACATCCCAAGAAATATTTTTAAAATATCCCAAGGGAAATAATGATTTCTTATCCACAAATCTACAGGTTGACTGATCCATTCATTTAATACCAACAATAGAGACATGAGATAAACATACATTGATATCACATTATTTTTTATGAATAGTAAACCTATTACAAAATAACATGACTGAGGAACATAATATTTTAATGTCTTTAGAAACATGTAAACATAATTTTTTAACTTGGGGAATGGTCATCAACATATCCCATAATTATCTTCACCTTTATTAGTCTTACTTAATTCCATTATTCATAACCTAGGGAAATAAAAACATATAAATGGATGTGAGTTCGGATGCTCAATAAAGATTACCAAGGGAGATATATATGAATAAGATGAGAATAAGGAATTAAAAAATATTATAACTTTATAAGAAAATAACCTACATATTAGAGAGATCATAATCAATAGTCATGGAATAATGATTGGTAGTTCATAAGACATGAATCACAAGGATGATAAATCAAGATAAATAAATCTTGAACTATAAGATCATTCCATATAAGTGTGGAACCATAAAAAATATATAAATACATATCTTATGTAATTGTTTTCAATCAAGACGATAAATATAGTGGATCATGACATTCCTATTTCCCAAAATGTATTATGAGGCACCTATTACCTAATGTGGATCTGGACTCACCTATTTAATATTTTGGATTATGACTCACTTATTTCCCATAGTGGATCCAAAAAATCTTATCTAATAGTTTGGATCAAGGTTGTATAGTTATTTTCCATTTTTTATCATGATATATAAATATTTTATGAATTCATTTGAGGGAGAGATATGTCCTAACCATCACATAATGAAATCATATATGCATGGGCCAAAAGATAAAAAATTCATCATATCATGACCGATAAAAATATAAGGGTTTCATAAACATTTCATTTATGAGAAACTATGTAAAATATATAGGTTTTATAATTATTTAATAAATTATTTTTATTTATGAAATTAAATGGTTTTAAATAGCATTTAATAATGAGTTAACATGTGTAAGAGAAATGAGTTTCACAAAAAATATTCTATTAAAAGAATATTCATTTATAGAATGAATAAGGACGGTATCGTTGGCTTATAACCAATGTAATACTCAGAAAACATCAAAAAATTTCATCTTAATCTTTTTTTTTGGAAATATCATTTAAAATATTTCATGAAAATAAATATCCTTTTCACTTTAAAAAATAAATTCTAAAACATATATCATTTTAAAAACATTTTCCATTGATGATAAACACAGAAACATATAAAAGAATATTTAAAAATAATTATATAAATTCTTGAAAACAAAAAAAATAAAATTAAAAACATTTTTCATTATATTGATCTAAAATTTTTATTTTAAAACATTTTTTGAAAACAATTTCATTAAACAGGGATTTCCAATAAACAAGATTTCTGACCTAAGAGAGAAAAAGACCTTATTTTTTAAAAAACACTTTCTTAATTATCATAAGTACCAAATTGTAAAAAATGGTATCAATATGTGATGATGTCATGATTTCCCATAGCATAATAAATATAATTATTGCTTTTTAGAGGTGGATCCTAAGATTTCATCAATAGAACCATAATCGAATCAATCCCGATAAATGATGAGATTGTGACAATAAAGTCATAAAACATTAGTAGCATTAAATAATAATCCCCTTGATATAATAACATTAAATTAATCTTAAAATATCATGAAAATTAGTATGTTCTTGAAAAAATATGTAAAAGGGTAGTATATACAACTCATAAATATGGTAGGTTCATAACATTACATACATCTAAAATAAGGCAAATTGAGACAAAATTATCTTACTGATTTGGTAACTTTCAAACTAAAAATACTATAAAATATAGGTCATAAAATGTTTATTTAAATACCCATAAATTTTAGTATAAATATAATATAATACATTATTGTGTATTATATTCACCACATAGATGAAACAAGAGGTGAATAAGGCAAATGTGTAACATAAATAAAATTGAGACTAGAAATCTGTATACTATATGAGTAACATTTGATTATAGAGATCCATGAAATAATATCATCAATGGAAGCATTTAATATCATAAAATAAATAAAATCCATGATATAACATGTCATAGGTAAGTATATGCACTACAAAAAAAGGAATTAGCAGTGAATATAGAATATAACTCATTGAAATAATAGTGACATGATAAATACTTTACAATAGGTATTAATTTCCATCACACGTGTTCAAACATCATGTATACTAAATATAAAATTTTATATATATAATAAAAACCATTTAATTATATATAATAAAATATATGATTATATTATGACTTTATATAACCGTTTTATTATCAATTCCACGTAAAAGTTTTGTTTATAATAATAGTCACTTCGCTTTTGAATTCTATTTTAAATTGTGATATTTTTTCCTCATACTTATATATTGAAATCATCACCTATAGAATGATAACATTGATATAAATAAAATATATAATCATTATATATATATTTATAATGATCTATAAATGAAATAATTCTGAAATTCATGACATGATTCGTATAGACGGTAGGTTGTACGTACGAATGACTGTTGTTTCTATTTTCTTATTGTATCAAAAGAGTAAATGAAAATGACATATATATATATATATATATTATCATTATTTTATAATTAATATGTAATATATATAATATAAATTAAATAAAACCATCCTTAATACATCCCTTGTATGTTTTGAATGAATCGCATCGCTTTGATGTGGCAGTAGTCTACATATCCATAAACAATGTTATCATATTCCCAAAATATAAATCATGATGGTTTGTGCTATATAATAATTCCACATGCATGATTACAAAATATATATCATAAATATTATATCAAAATATTATTTCCACAATTGTTTACAACCATTATAGGTAGTAATGGAAGAAAAAACGATATCAGTTCGTGAGGAAGTAGTCCTTCGTACACACGAACAATGATTGTGTATTACATTTTATGAATGTGTGTGTAGGTGTACGTATAACCCATAAAGTAAAACTAATCTATGTAAATTTATGAAAATATTTTTTAATATTACTATATAATGTGAGTATTTTAATGGATAAAGGAATAAATAAAATGAATGGGATTGATGAAGGATGTTTCCTCTTCATTGGGTAATTTTTATTAGTTTGCACCAGAACACTAACATGGATAGATTTCATCATAATGTGAGGATCCTATAATTAGAGGAGGTAATTTTGGAGCGTGTTGAGTTTGGTTTTTGAAGAGACAAAGGGCCTTATTGGTGTGAATATGTTAAGAGGGGAATGCTATTTAATAGTGGAGGACGAGTGGCATTATTGTAAATAGAAAAATATTAACAATATTGAGAGGTCTCCCTTACATCATGTGCCTACAATAACAGTAAATGATTGATAAATGGGATCAAATAGTCTAAATATGGCCATATAGTGGATTTTGTTCATGTTTATTGGTTATTTTTTCACTTAAAATAATGTTTAGCAATTATGTAAATTGTTTTTTACCTGAATTATTTTAAATAATTTTAATTACTTTCACTAATATTTATTTTTCAAACAATAATTTCATGTTATTATAAATTATAAAAAAAAATTATTTAAAATATTCAATAAATTTTTTCAAATTGTAAACACTTCAGTGGATGAAATTATTTTATAATTATTCTTGCGGAACTGATAAGATAATGACGTTATAAAGGGAAAATGTTCACAAGATTTAAATGTTTTTATATCCAATTTAAATGTGAAATTTATTTTGAGGACCCAAATTTTATTAATAAGTGTGTATGTAATAAAAATATAATTTAAAAATATAATTATAATATAATTTTTCAACATATAGAAATTAGATGAATATGAAATTTTCACATATAATATAGTGTTTTTTCACTATTCATAAAAAAGAAAAATCTTCTAAAAATATTGAAAATTTAGAAGAATTGAATTTGGATATTCTATTTTAAAAAAATAAATTTATTTTGTCCAAAAAATTGATGAATGATTCAAAAATTACATTTAAAATATAATCTCCACTAAAAGATAATAAAATTTCCTTATAGAAAAAAAATATCTTTATGTGTACAATTGGATTTATTCTTATCTCTGATCTAGAAGAAAAAATTATAAATGTTAAATAGTTGACTGAATCATATATATATATATATATATATATCACTAAAATTATATATCAGAAGTTGATTAATTAATATATTGAGATAAGACGTTTTTGATTGGATAAATATAGCTTTCCATTGAAAGGACTACAAATATTTTCAAAAGGGTATTATTTTCATTTCAAGATAATTGGTAACCAAATAATTATACATATATACAACTGTAAGGAATATTTTTCATAATATAATTAAACATATTCATAACATACATTCCAACAGTTGGGTGAAAACTACGATTATATTTTAATAATATTATTAATAGTTCATTGTAGTTTAATAATAATTTGTCTTTCATGTAATGTAACAAGTCTAATGAACATGGAATTATGTATAAACTAAGTTGAAAATTATATTTCTTGTACGTCATTCTAATATAAGTGTTTCATATAGAGTAAAATTACGGTATATTTTCATTCAATACAATCCATTTTTAGTTATTTCACATAATAGAAGCTATATTCAGTGTTGTGTGAATGAAGAATATCTCAAAGATAAAATAAATTCAAATAATATTTCACAAAATATCAAGGTGTCACAACAAATAAAAATGGTATTAAATATGAGAAGTGTGGTACCTATACTAACCTAAATTATGGTGGATAAATTTTTATATCTCATGAGATAATTCTGGGAAACCAACCTATAGGCTTGATACTCTATAAGAAACATGTACATTATGATCAACTATGGTGAATAGGTGTGTCTTAGTCCACTATGTGAAATAGTTTCATCCTAATTCACTATGAAAAACCAATGCATCCTGATCCACAATATGGATAGTATTAGCAAAGATCCATTGTATACAAATTTTTTTTCTATATTAGTTATGGTTCCAAACATTTATGACATGATATTATGGTTCATGATTGATTTATGAATATATCTCACTCATATAGTCCTTGTTTTCCCAAATGATATTTTTTTATTCAATTACTCTATTTAATAATCTATTATAGGTTGGGATGAACTATGTAAGTTATGATTGACATTTAATACCCTAATTGATGCCATTTTGATTAATAAGATTATAGAATTATATCTCCCATGTTTACCCATACTGAGAATCTATATTCAACCCTTTCTTATGTTTTTTCCATATGTTATAAAAATGGTTTTATGATGGGTTTGTTTATTATTATAATTAAAGTGTATTATATTTATGGTATATTTTGAATATATTTCCCAAAACAAGTGTATTTTTTATCTAGTCTCAAAAAACACCAAGCTATTATTTTACTTAGGCATGTGTTTTTGTAATGTATTGAATATTCATAAAAAATATGTGATATTAATGTATAAGAAGAATCATTTTTAATACATTGTATTAATGAATGGTATATTTAAACAATTGTTATATGATAGATATACTAGTTTTCATGAAATTAGACCCATATATGTCTAAGAAAAATGAATGTTTCTCTAGAAAAAATTTACATATGAGTAATAAATATGGAAAGGGTCCAATTAACTGGACTCGATCATCACCTAGTTCACAAAAACATGACTTTAAACACACCCAGATTGACCGTTTGGGGGGATAAAATATGTCAACTCAAAAACTATTTATAAACCATCCGGAATGATTTTGATAGATAATGAACAATAATAACCTATGTTTAACATATGGTTTTATCAATTAAAAATTATTTTTCATTATTTATACATCCTGAAAATTTGGTTTCATGCTTATGTGTTTTCCCACTATTTTAATTTTTGCTCATGTTGGGATTTTTTATTTATTTCAATGGCACAAATCAGAAAGAATGTGATTAATTTTGAATTCGATAGACAACATTTTAAGAGATACCAAATGGTAAGGTGATTTGACTAAAAGAAATTTTGATTATTCTTAATCAGTTATTATAATATATTATAAAACAGTCACCTTAACAAACTCTTGAAATAACCAAATAAGAGAAGGACAAATATTATTGAGTGTTCATGTGGTAGGAATCATAGATAAAGGAAGATTATATTTCTAATATGTCAACCATATGAGAATAATCATTCCAAGGAAGGTATTATGGAACTTGAAGTTTTTGTGTGTAGATAAGGTAATTACATAAGTAATTAATGAGGATAAATGAATAGATCACTTAATGAAATATATGGGATTAATTTTATCCCAAAGGTTTTATAAAAGGTTTAGTTTTTTTAATATGGAATGTATAGAAATTATTAAAATATATGTACTTGGGGAAAATCTCATTAAGTGGTTTTTCACGGTGGTACATGTAAAGTTATTTATTATGATGGAGATACTATAAATTAAATATTATACATAATTAGTATTATTTATACTAATGATGAATCCTATAAAATGATTTAATAATGATGTAGAATGGTTGAAGTATTTATTTATTATAATTAATGATATATGAAATATCTAATTATTTTTTGTTATAATTGTTTTGTTATGGAATTTAAACAATATTTTCAATGGTTATGATAACCTAGAAATTTGAATTAATGGAAATGGGATATTACATAAAAAACATGATTAATATAAATATAAGACTTAATATATTTCTAATATTTAGGGAAAGATATTTCTATATAGAAAGGTCTGATTTGGATAATGTAAATTTCATATTAATAATTACCACGAAAATTTTTATTGATTTTTTGATAAAGTGGGTTATGTTTTTATTGATGTATTATTCTGAATTTTTTTAATTTGAGGAATATATCCAATTATTTGTGTTTTATTTATGGAATACAGAAGCATGTATGTTTTAAAAACGGTCTTATTATAATTATATTTTTTACCATGTTTCGATATTATATATGTTTATGGTATTCAAATTTTTGGAATGAGATAATTACGAGTTAATTATTTTTTGGGGGATTATTGATATAGTAATTTTGGATTTTATCTGACATTATTTATAATTTTTCATATTTAAATATTTCATAATGTTCAAAATATTATGAATTTTTTAAATGGATTATGTAAGGACCCAACCCCAGTTCCCTGGAGCTGGTTCTTTTTTTGATTACGTTGGCATACATACAAGGAATATGAATCCTGAAGGACCGAGTAGTATAGTATTATTGGAAACATGATTCATACATAAGTTCAACATTACAACTTGAAGTGAAATACAACACGGAAACACCTTAGCTATCACCCACAACTCCTAGGTTATTTTAGCATGTCATTCATAATAAACATCTTCTTGTCCTGAAAAATTTGATACATAAGAAAGGGTTGAGATCAAACGCTCAGTAAGTGTAATAAATACAGTGGAAGATAGTTTAAACAAAATACATGGTGCATAATTGAAAACACATGCCTTTTATAATAAACATGAACAAATTATGGCAGGAAAATGATATGAGTAAATAATGCCATAATAAAACATAATCATGGGTATTCTAGTAATCGAATAACCGCATGAAATATCAATAGAAGAAATCATAATGATAGAATCCATAGTGTCGAATATTCTGAAACATTTTTTCATAGCCTCGGCCAACACGTCTAATAATTAAGGCCTCGGCAAAAATCCACATCACATTGGGAAAGGCCTTGGCCAATTCCACGTCTATTTGTCTCATGAGACCTACCAATGTATTGAGGGGCTATAGAGGGCCCCAACCATAAAATAATAATTCTAATTCATTCCTTATATGAGCGGGTATAACCATAAACAAAAAATACATTCATATTGAAACTATCATATGAAATGTAACTCTCTTTCCCCAATTATTAAGCATGAGACACTAACCATTCAGAATAATATGGTGAATGGTTTTAGGATTGATCATCCACAATAGAGTTAGTCATAAAGAATTAAATCAAATATGATAGATGACTTCATAAATTATTAAACCCAATAATACCTTGGAATCAACTAGAGTGTTTAATTAGATGGAAACACTCTTATAAAATCATTAATCAATTATGGAGATAAATACTCATTTATTTTGAAAAGAAGAGTTCTTTCATAAAAACCATTGTATAAAACTAGAAGTGAAGTAAGATAGTATTTCCATAAAAAATTGAGTGATTTTATAAAGATAATGGTTTCCAAAAACTGATTATAGAGTGCCCTTAAAAATATGTAAGAATTTGAGAAATTCCCTTAAACCGGGCATGTATTTATGAAAAAATTTGTAATGTTCCTTTTAAAATGTGTAACTATCCATAAAATAAGGAAGTATTATGGTTTTTAATCATTTATATTATACACATACAGAACATATGATGAGTACATAACAATACATAAGAATTACATTGAGGTAATTAGATAATGAAAGTGTCCCGAATGAAAGTGGATGTTCGAGTGGAAAACCCCTTACCTTAACTCCAAACGTGTTCTGCTCTTGTAATTAAGTTCCTAGAATATGAAATTATACTTTTTAATAACTTATTTTGGAACCTATTAGACATTTATTTAGTTTACCATAATTCTGGTTAGTTCATTTATGTCTTTATTGACAAGTTATTGTATTGAATTTTGTCATTCTGGAATGTTCGTTTCTATTATTTTCATATTTGGATCACTTGTTTTTAAGTAATGAAGTGGAATGGATGTAAATATACAGAATTGAAATTATATATTATTTATGAACATAAATAGGTGTTATTTTTCATTTATATAACTTGGTTACATTCAACAATGACGAATTATCATATAGAACATTAATGATAATTGTATCAGTTAATTTGTGGATTATGATTACACGAACTCATTTTTCTTTATAACCTTACACCATTTGACAAAAGGGATTACAGATTTTTAAATAAGTTATATAATATATAATAATATGGTTCAACCATAACAATAATGGTTTCTTGACCAGAATTTATAATGATAAAAGAAATCGAATGTCCATTGTCCTTGAATGTGTAAAATTGACACATCTCGGATGGTGTTCTTGTACTAGTATTAAAAGAATGTAAAAGGGGGAGAAGATGATAACTAATTCCCTTATCATGAAAATGTTCTAGTACATATAAGGTACTAGAGTCATCAAAAAATTTGGATAAATAGAGGTAATGAAAAAAGAAAACAAATGAACTTGAAAGGAAAGACAATGAACTGAAAAGAGGAATTTACCTCTTGAACCAAACATTCTTGAGAACCTCCTTAACGGAGAGTTTTTGGTCTTTTAATGAGACCAATGCTTTCGGGACGTGGGATATGAGGTTGGGAGGGTATTTATCCAGAATTTGGAGAAGGCACAAGGCTTGAGGGGAGTGAATTGAAGAGGGGGTGAGAGGGGGGTTTTTATAGTGGAGGAGAGATGGAATTTCTTAATATAAAATTCATTAATTTATTATTTATCCTTAAGACAAGGAATAGTGATTATTCCATGTCCAAGAATAGTAATATTATCATGTGGTCCCGACCCAAGTGGGATTACATTAGAAGAACATCACACATGAATCTATAATTACTGTATTTATTTTAATTTTGCAATTTATTGTATGTCACTATTCATAAAAAATTCTAGTATTTCCGAAAAATCCCTTAAATTTACACCAACCATTTATCGACGTATAGAATAAAAAAATGAATTCCATTTTTCAAAAATAATTTTCTAAATATTATTAATTTAATATTTATTTAAAATCATTATTTATTATCAAAAAACCAGTTTTAAAACAATCATTAACTTATTCTAAAATATAGGTATATCATACTTCCAACTTGAATATTATTTATATATTGTCATAGGTTTGGTAACTATTCATTAGGGTTTATCACTATTCATAAGGCTATGTAACTATTCATAAGGGTAGGTTACTATTTACAAAAAATTAGGTTTTTCTTATTGGGCTCTAAATAACTTACTGATCACGACTGTGTATATCAGATTTTTTAAATTCACATCACAGAAGTGAAAAACATATGTTTTATGGGTCCCATAGCACATATTAGTTAATATTATTATGACATATTTATTAGAAAGTTTTTTACTTTTAGAAAAATATTGGGTTGTTACATTCTCCCCTCCTTACAAAAATTTCTCTGCCGGAATTTCATATACAATCTAGGTCAAGAACAGGTGGGGGGTACTTCTCCGTCATTGATTCATCCAGTTCCCATTTTTCCTCTTAGTACTTATTGTTTCTCCATAGTACTTTGACCAGATGAGTAGTCTTTTTGGGTAGAATATTGTCTCTACGATCCAAAATTTTCATCGGTTGCTCCTCATAGGAAAGATCATCCTCCTACTGTACCACCTTTGAAAAGAGTACATGTGAAGAGTCTAGTATGTACATCCTTAAGAGGGATACGTGAAAGACCTCATGTACCTTTGACAAGGTTGGTGGAAGTGCCAGTCGATATTCCACAACACCGACTCGATCAAGGATCCTGAAGGGGCTCATATACCTGGGACTTAGCTTGTATTTCTTCCCCAACCGCATGACTTTCTTCCATGGAGATATTCATAGAAATAACAGGTCTCCTACTTTGAAATACAGGTCTCATCGACAGTTATCTGCATAACTCTTCTGTCGACTTTGGGATGCATTGATATAATGTTGAATGGTTTTCACCTTATCCACCATTTCCTCAACCAATTTAAGTCCTGGAATCTTTCACTCACCAACTTCATCCCAATACGATGGTGTTCAACACCTTTTCCCATAAAGGGCTTCATATGGTGCCACATGGATGCTCGATTGGAAACTATTGTTGTAAGAGAATTCAACCAGTGGAAGATGATGGTCCCATCCTCCTTTAAATTAAATATTACCAGACCTCAACATTTCTTCTAGTGTTTGAATAGTCCACTCGGATTAGCCATCAGTTTGAGGATGGTATGACGTGCTGAAGTTTAGTTCAGTTCTTAATGAATGATGGAGACTTTTCCGGAACATCAAAGTGAATCTAGGATCTCGTTTAGATACAATAGAGAGTGGTACTCTGTCACGAACCAACCCGGGTCGACCCTGAACCGGTCACCCGAGCCGGTCCGCGACATGGCCCGAGAGGCGTTCCCGATCCTCCCGGGCTGGCGACAAGCGCCAGGGCATCATTAGAGATTGTGGGAACGATTTCGCCCAATATAAATAAATAAGACAGTGAAAAATAATATAGAGCAGCGCAGAAAATATAAACCAGATAAAGTGACTAAACAGGAACAAACAAGAAACAAACTAACCAAACACGACGTGCGAACAAACTCCGTGCGACCTCGCGGGTCGCTCTCCGACTCAACGATCAAGCGTCGCCCTAGGCGAGCGCACTCAAGCTATATCCTGCACAAACACTAAAAACAGAAAAGAACTATAGGCGTGAGTATTAAAACTCAGTAGGCTAGCCCGATATCTATTCCCAATGCACTACCTTTAAAATAAAAGAAACATCATTTCAAGTTTGAACTACAATTTATAAAAGTATGTTTTTCTAAGCATTTTTACTTAAAAACAAAGTATGAACCATTGCCCTAAGCCATTTCCAAATTCGTGTTCATTTCATTAGTGCCAATGACATTTCAGGAAAAGGGGAAAGTGGTGTTTAAATTTTCAAATTTGTACAAAAGGGATTAAACACTTCCATTTGAAAACAATTTTGAGAAACCCATTAAAAAGCAATTTATCAGTTTCCAAGGAAAACAATATGCCAGAATGCACAAAGTAAAACATACAGCAAGGGCAATGTAAGTATACACGTGAGCATCATAATCATTACTACAAGCTACGAAATCTGAATAGACATGGGTGAACCTAGGAGATCGAGAATAAACCAGAAGACACCAATACATGAGAAATCATCTTTATTGACATGTCACGATGAAATCAAAACGCACAAAACGCTCCACCATCCACTCACAGGCAGGTCGAGGGAAAATCCCATAGTAATAAACCCAATATATCCACCTACTATGGGCCACTGGTCAGTACCATAACCTACCAGTGCAGCAATCGTTCTTAGAATATTCTCTCAATATGCCAGATTCCCATGTCTCAAGTGTTTAAGAAAAAGGGGTGAGCCAACCGATGCCAACCGAGCATCCAATCAAATATATATATATATATATAAAGAACAACAGGCATTCCCCGAGCCACTCCATGGGAAAACCTCATGCCTTTTTCTACTCAAGTACCCGGGAGCCTCTAAGCGCGGCCTCCCAAACAATCAATCGCAACCAAGGCATGAGAGTCGTCCTAAGAGGGTTTTTATAAAAACATTTCCATCGCTTTCCATAAAGTGCCAAACGGGCATTTAATACAGTTCACAATTACTACCAAAACCAGTTTAAAACTATTTGAAGAATCCACAAAACACTACATCACAGGTTGCCAGTATTTTTATAAACCAAACCAAACCATTTTCTTTTCCAAATAAACTTTAAGAGCCAACCGGGCAATTTCTCAAACGAACCAGTGTATTTGTTCACGCTTCAAAAGAAATCATTTTTCATTAAACCAGAACTCTATTTTATATTACGTGAATTATGTTTAAAAGCCAAACGGGCATTCTTTCATTATTGGGTGTCCGCTCGTCAAAAGGGTGTTTCATGTGTCGTGTATAAAATAAACGGCTCCTTTTGACATTAAATAACCATTTAAAAATTAACCATCTTATATTAAAAATTAATTATCGTATATTATCTCATATTTATAACAACTAATAAAATGTTGATTTTGAACAATTAGGGTGCGCAAACAGCATGAAATAATATAACTTAAATTTTAAAAGCAGTGTAAAGGGGACCTACCTCAAAACCAAGCGCGACGGCAAAACGACTTTGGAAGCAAGGCGCGATGACACGACGTGTGTCCGAGACTACGTGACAAAGTCTAATACTCTACATAAACAATTTCAAGGACTCAGACACAACCAAAAACTCACCAGAGCCTGCGAAACCAAGCGGCGGGAAGAAGCGCTCACCTTGAAACTAAAGCGCGGCATCGACGGAACCTCGGAAACAAGGCGCGGCGGTGGCGCTCACTTGGAAACGCCCTGCGCCGGTCCTAAAAGTCCTAAGCCAACAAATAAAAATCCACCATCAACCAGAGTACGATGATAATAATGAAAATAAAGATAATAATGGTAATAATAATACTAATAATAATAATAGGATTAGTAATAATAATAATAATAGAAATAGTAATAATATCAATAGTAATAATAATAATAGTAATAGAAACATAATAATAATAATAATAATAATAATAATAATATGAAAAACAATAATAATAATAACAAGACAATAATATGAACATTAATAATAATAATAATAATAATAATAATAATAAAATTAATAGTAATAATATTAATAATAATAATAATAATAATAGTAATAATAAAATTAATAGTAATGATATTAATAATAATAATGATAATAATAATAATAATAGTAATAGAATTAATAATAACAATAATAATAATAATGATAAAATTAATAATAATAATAATAATGAAAATAATAATGATAGTAATAATAATAATAGTAATAAAATTAATAATAACAATAATAATAATAAAATTAATAATAATAATAATAATAAAATTAATAATAATAATAATAATAATAATAGCAATACTAACATTAATAATAATAATAATAATAAGAATAAAATAATAATAACAATAATGACAAAAATAGTAATAATAATAGAAATAATAATAATTATAATAATGATAGCAACAATAATAAGAAAAACCATAATAAGAATAATAAGAATAAAAATAATAATAAACAATAAGAATATAATATATATATAAAAAAACAAAACAAAACAAACCCGGGGCTGTTGGATGCGTGGTGCTGCACGGCAGGAGCAGCGACGTGGTGGCCGGGGCCGGAACCGGCAGTCGCCGGAGCGTCGCAGGAGGGGGCCGCAGCGGCCGGAGAAGGGGGAAGGGTTCAGTGGGGGTCCGGGGGTGCTGCGCAAGGGAGGAAGTGCCGGAGGGAGGGAAGTCAGCGGTCGGCAACGGAGTCGGACGATGGTGCTGGGGAGACGGTCGAGCGCCGGAGGTGCAGAGCGGCGGACAGGGGAGGTGCGGGCTGGCTGGAGGGAGGCCGGCGCGGCTGCTGCTGCTGCTGCGGAAGGAGGCAGGGAGGAAGACGGAGGGTGCAGCAGCGCACTTCAGGAAGGGGGCGCGGCCTGTGGACGGCGCACCAGGGAGAAGCGAGCGGGGATGAAAAAAAAGAAAAAGGAGAAGAGGGAGAGAGACAGAGTGGGGCGGGGGTGCGCGGTGGCGGACAAGGAGCGAGGCAGCAGGGACGAGGTTCCAGGTTGAGCGCGGGAGGAGGGGAAGAAAAGAAGGAGGGTGGGCATGCAGCGGCGGTTATGGAGGAGGGTGTGCGCCGGACCGAGCAGGAAATGGTGGTCCGGTGGCTGTTGCGTAGCAGGAGAAGAGGAGGCTGGATGCCAGGCAGCAGCGGCGGACAGAGAGGGACAGGGGCTTCCGGCAGGCTGGGTGCGGCGCCAGGAGGAGAGGAGGGTGTAGCGGCTGGTCGGGCGCTGCCGGGGTGCGGGGTGCGGACTGTGCGACGGGGAGAAGCCAGGAGGAGAGGGGAGCCGAGAACCAAGCGGGGGCGGCGGCTGCAGCGGGAGAAGTGGAGGAAGAGAAAAATAAAAGAGGGAGAGGCGCTAGGGTTAGGGGAAAGGAAAAGATAAGATAAAATAAAAACAAAATAAAATAAAATAAAATAAAATAAAACAAAATCATAATAATAATAATGAAGTTGAAAGTAAAACATATTATAAAAGTTATTATACCAAACTAATAAAACATATGTAATAGAAATTTGTGCCAAACTTTAATAATAATAACAAAAGTAACCACTAATAATAAAATAAAAATAATAAATGAATTTTATCTCATCTTTAATAATATTGAAATTAATGAAAGTCCACGCAAATGCATGGGTGAAGCCGCGTGGTGTCGCGCTCTATCCGTGCTCCCGACGACGTCGAACCCAAGATGCATACTTTTTATCAAAACTCAAAACTTTCATCCGAGACTGAACGTGAACCACAACAAAAATAATTTAAATCCAAAGAAATCATAAAATAAAATAAACGCGCATGTCGGGGTGTGACAATTCTCCCCACCATAACGCTTTCCGCCCCCGGAAAGCCACAACACCAACCAGTCGATCGATCAACACCAAAGGATTTCACAGAACACGATCCAACCTCTTATCTCAAGAACATCATACCGACTACCAACGGAACTAAACCTCATTGCCCGAAATAACTCACCAACAGAGGGAGGCCCGAACGGCTCCCCACCATAAGAACTCGACTAGCATTTGATAACGACTTAAGAGAAAACCCAAAAGACTCATGGTGGGTCTCCCCACCATAAAAGGACTGACCTCCTAGCGACCAACCAGAAATCCAACTTAGGCCAGAACCGGGCCTTACTCAAGCTATAAAAGCACAGCAAAAACATTTAAACCATTACTCCCGTTCGAAAGGGATAGAAGCTTAAATGGATACTTTGCGCAACTAAAACCCTAATCCCATGGGCGGGGAGGGTGGGCCCAAGGATCAAATCCCTAAAACTACGACGTACGACTACCCACGACCCATCACTTCGGGATGGACCCAAACCAGGGCCACAACTTATTTACATCAGTGGCCCATGAAAAGTCACTGGTCAGCAACTTACATCCAAGAGACACGATCTCCGACACTACGTGAGGGAAAAGTCCATCACGCGCTTTGCGACAAGAGGAAAACTACAACGATAGAGGAACCAGAGCAACAACACCAAAACTATCTCACTACGACGATAGAGGCGCGACTTTAACCGGACTCTTTAAAATTTCCCCGGGGGTTCCTGACTACGCGCCGGCTTCGCTCTGAGACCTTTTGGTTGGAGCTCTGATGGATGAAGCATCTCCTGCCTCGCAGTCAGGTTCTGATAATCCCAACAAGAAACATACATCTTTTGATCTGACAGATTGAAGGACAAGATTTTAAAATTAAAACACACCAGCATTGAAAGGCGAAGTTCATCAAAAGACCCATGACATTCCCATACATTTCAAACCCAAAACAACACTCATACAAAGGCCACGATAATAGATCACTTACTCTAAAAGGAAACTTACACCGGAAACTTTGAACAAGGACCCTACAACACACTACTTCTGAGAACTTCCTCTGCGACGCTTCCTTGCAACGCCCTGACAAAATCGTCGCAAGTGACCCAGACGTCCACACGCCTGGCAGGGCTTCGGAGCGCTTGGGCATGATGACTTCTTGTGACCCCGCTTGCCACACTGATAACACACAATAATCTCTCGCTCCGAAGAGGTTGATGAAAGATCCCGAGGCCTCTTGATTCCACGACCTGATCCATCCACTTCCATTTGCTTACTCATTTCCTTTCCAGAATCTTCACCACTGCTCATAGGGATCGAAGGAGGGAGAACTACTTCGAGCACTCCTGCCATCGCAGCTTCGACATGAAAGGCTTGTCTCGCCACATCAACAAAAGAAGTCAGGTTGGACTCTGAATCCTTTGACTGCAGATCAGGGCGGAGACCCGCCTCGAAGCGTCGAGCCTTCACGGGGTCATTTGTGGCATACTCGGAATCATAAGGGACTAGCTCCATAAAGCGATGGAAATATTCTAACACGGATCCGTCGCCCTGCTGCAGACAACACATTTCCATCCCCTTCCTCACCCTATCTTCCTCAGAGAAATACTGGCGAATGAACGAGGCCTTGAAAAATTCCCAAGTAACCTCTTGACGGGGCTTGTCCCGAGACACTGACTTCCACCACATCCACGGTGAACCTTCAAGCATGAAGGTCGCAAACTTGACCTTCAACGACTCGGGCAACTCAATGAGGCTAAAGTCCCTTTCAATCTTCCGCATCCACTCCTCTGCCACAGAAGTTTCTTCTTGACCATAAAAGAGAGGTGGATCGAGCTTCCGAAACTCAAGCATAAAATCCTTAGGTTCATCAACTGCACTACGATCACCCATCGAAGCTTCAAAGGGATAACCGCTGGACAAGGAAAGGTCAAAAACACAATCAAGGCCAACTCAACGAATGAATAACAACCTCAAAATCAAACACTGCATAGGTGACAAGCTCAAAATCCGAGAAGACAAGTTATCATAACGTCAAAAATTTTCTCTTTGAAAACATCTTTAATTTAAAACAATCTTGGTAACTTAAACCCTCGCCATTGATATCCCTTAGAGTCTCACTCACATGCATGTATCTATGCCACCCAGGGCATCCATCCACCATACCAGACATCCATCCACATTTCCAACACACCAAAATGCATGTGAGTACTCATTGGAACACCAAGGCCAAAACAAAGCAACTTCATTTTCCAAAAACAATTTATTCATACCACTTCTTTTAAAACAATATACAAATTTAACATGTCATTTCAAACAACACTTTTTTTTTACAAAACCAACTTTTCTGATTCAAACCACTTTCAGAAATCAACGGAAACCCAAAACAAATCAAACTGGGGACTAGTGTCAGTGGGTGACTTGACCATATGGTTGGCGGCCATATGCCAAACACGCCACTGACACAGAGAGCCTTCTTGGACCATGCCCCTAGATCCACATGGCTTGCCAGGCCACGCGGGTTAGGAGGACTAATGGCCCAACTCCCTTTGTCGTACCCCAATCGCAAAACATTTCTATAAAAACCCAAACAAACCAATTAAACCGGACTTCCCATGGAAACCTGAGGATCGGTACAAGCAAGAGTTCGCGACGCTCTTCTCGCACCTACCCCTCAAGTCCCCACAATCCTACTCCATCTACCTTGACATCCCAAATAACAAAGGGCGCTCTGAAAAGTGAGGTCTGCTAAGAGCAAACCTCCTCTGATACCATTTTGTCACGAACCAACCCGGGTCGACCCTGAACCGGTCACCCGAGTCGGTCCGCGACATGGCCCGAGAGGCGTTCCCGATCCTCCCGGGCTGGCGACAAGCGCCAGGGCATCATTAGAGATTGTGGGAACGATTTCTCCCAATATAAATAAATAAGACAGCGAAAAATAATACAGAGCAGCGCAGAAAATATAAACCAGATAAAGTGACTAAACAGGAACAAACAAGAAACAAACTAACCAAACACGACGTGCGAACAAACTCCGTGCGACCTTGCGGGTCGCTCTCCGACTCAACGATCAAGCGTCACCCTAGGCGAGCGCAATCAAGCTATATCCTGCACAAACACTAAAAACAGAAAAGAACTATAGGAGTGAGTATTAATACTCAGTAGGCTAGCCCGATATCTATTCCCAATGCACTACCTTTAAAATAAAAGAAACATCATTTCAAGTTTGAACTACAATTTATAAAAGTATGTTTTTCTAAGCATTTTTACTTAAAAACAAAGTACGAACCATTGCCCTAATCCATTTCCAAATTCGTGTTCATTTCATTAGTGCCAATGACATTTCAGGAAAAGGGGAAAGTGATGTTTAAATTTTCAAATTTGTACAAAAGGGATTAAACACTTCCATTTGAAAACAATTTTGAGAAACCCATTAAAAAGAAATTTATCAGTTTCCAAGGAAAACAATATGCCAGAATGCACAAAGTAAAACATACAGCAAGGGCAATGTAAGTATACACGTGAGCATCATAATCATTACTGCAAGCTACGAAAGCTGAATAGACATGGGTGAACCTAGGAGATCGAGAATAAACCAGAAGACACCAATACATGAGAAATCATCCTTATTGACATGTCACGATGAAATCAAAACGCACAAAACGCTCGACCATCCACTCACAGGCAGGTCGAGGGCAAATCCCATAGTAATAAACCCAATATATCCACCTACTATGGGCCACTGGTCAGTACCATAACCTACCAGTGCAGCAATCATTCTTAGAATATTCTCTCAATATGCCAGATTCCCATGTCTCAAGTGTTTAAGAAAAAGGGGTTGGCCAACCGATGCCAACCGAGCATCCAATCAAATATATATATATATAAAGAACAATAGGCATTCCCCGAGCCACTCCATGGGACAACCTCGTGCCTTTTTCTACTCAAGTACCCGGGAGCCTCTAAGCGCGGCCTCCCAAACAATCAATCGCAACCAAGGCATGAGAGTCGTCCTAAGAGGGTTTTTATAAAAACATTTCCATCGCTTTCCATAAAGTGCCAAACGGGCATTTAATACAGTTCACAATTACTACCAAAACCAGTTTAAAACTATTTGAAGAATCCACAAAACACTACTTCACAGGTTGCCAGTATTTTTATAAACCAAACCAAACCATTTTCTTTTCCAAATAAACATTAAGAGCCAACCGGGCAATTTCTCAAACGAACCAGTGTATTTGTTCACGCTTCAAAAGAAATCATTTTTCATTAAACCAGAACTCTATTTTATATTCCGTGAATTGTGTTTAAAAGCCAAACGGGCATTCTTTCATTATTGGGTATCCGCTCGTCAAAAGGGTGTTTCATGTGTCGTGTATAAAATAAACGGCTCCTTTTGACATTAAATAACCATTTAAAAATTAACCATCTTATATTAAAAATTAATTATCGTATATTATCTCATATTTATTACAACTAATAAAATGTTGATTTTGAACAATTAGGGTGCGCAAACAGCATGAAATAATATAACTTAAATTTTAAAAGCAGTGCAAAGGGGACCTACCTCAAAACCAAGCGCGACGGCAAAACGACTTTGGAAGCAAGGCGCGATGACACGACGTGTGTCCGAGACTACGTGACAAAGTCTAATACTCTGGATAAACAATTTCAAGGACTCAGACACAACCAAAAACTCACCAGAGCCTGCGAAACCAAGCGGCGGGAAGAAGCGCTCACCTTGAAACTAAAGCGCGGCATCGACGGAACCTCGGAAACAAGGCGCGGCGGTGGCGCTCACTTGGAAACGCCCTGCGCCGGTCCTAAATGTCCTAAGCCAACAAATAAAAATCCACCATCAACCAGAGTACGATGATAATAATGAAAATAAAGATAATAATGGTAATAATAATACTAATAATAATAATAGGATTAGTAATAATAATAATAATAGAAATAGTAATAATATCAATAGTAATAATAATAATAGTAATAGCAACATAATAATAATAATAATAATAATAATAATATGAAAAACAATAATAATAATAACAAGACAATAATATGAACATTAATATGAACATTAATAATAATAATAATAATAATAATAATAATAAAATTAATAGTAATAATATTAATAATAATAATAATAATAATAATAATAATAGTAATAATAAAATTAATAGTAATGATTTTAATAATAATAATGATAATAATAATAATAGTAATAGAATTAATAATAACAATAATAATAATAATGATAAAATTAATAAAAATAATAATAATGAAAATAATAATGATAGTAATAATAATAATAGTAATAAAATTAATAATAATAATAATAATAATAATAAAATTAATAATAATAATAATAATAAAATTAATAATAATAATAATAATAATAATATTAGCAATACTAACATTAATAATAATAATAATAAGAATAAAATAATAATAACAATAATGACAAAAATAGTAATAATAATAGAAATAATAATAATTATAATAATGATAGCAACAATAATAAGAAAAACCATAATAAGATTAATAAGAATAAAAATAATAATAAACAATAAGAATATAATATATATATATATAAAAAACAAAACAAAACAAACCCGGGGCTGTTGGATGCGTGGTGCTGCACGGTAGGAGCAGCGACGTGGTGGCTGGGGCCGGAACCGGCAGTCGCCGGAGCGTCGCAGGAGGGGGCCGCAGCGGCCGGAGAAGTGGGAAGGGTTCAGCGGGGGTTCGGGGGTGCTGCGCAAGGGAGGAAGTGCCGGAGGGAGGGAAGTCGACGGTCGGCAACGGAGTCGGACGATGGTGCTGGGGAGACGGTCGAGCGCCGGAGGTGCAGAGCGGCGGACAGGGGAGGTGCGGGCTGGCTGGAGGGAGGCCGGCGCGGCTGCTGCTGCTGCTGCGGAAGGAGGCAGGGAGGAAGACGGAGGGTGCAGCGGCGCACTTCAGGAAGGGGGTGCGGCCTGTGGACGACGCACCAGGGAGAAGCGAGCGGGGATGAAAAAAAAAGAAAAAGGAGAAGAGGGAGAGAGACAGAGTGGGGAGGGGGTGCGCGGTGGCGGACAAGGAGCGAGGCAGCAGGGCCGAGGTTCCAGGTTGAGCGCGGGAGGAGGGGAAGAAAAGAAGGAGGGTGGGCATGCAGCGGCGGTTATGGAGGAGGGTGTGCGCCGGACCGAGCAGGAAAGGGTGGTCCGGTGGCTGTTGCGTAGCAGGAGAAGAGGAGGCTGGACGCCAGGCAGCAGCGGCGGACAGAGAGGGACAGGGGCTTCCGGCAGGCTGGGTGCGGCGCCAGGAGGAGAGGAGGGTGTAGCGGCTGGCCGGGCGCTGCCGGGGTGCGGGGTGCGGACTGTGCGACGGGGAGAAGCCGGGAGGAGAGGGGAGCCGAGAACCAAGCGGGGGCGGCGGCTGCAGCGGGAGAAGTGGAGGAAGAGAAAAATAAAAGAGGGAGAGGCGCTAGGGTTAGGGGAAAGGAAAAGATAAGATAAAATAAAAACAAAACAAAATAAAATAAAATAAAATAAAATAAAACAAAATCATAATAATAATAATGAAGTTGAAAGTAAAACATATTATAAAAGTTATTATACCAAACTAATAAAACATATGTAATAGAAATTTGTGCCAAACTTTAATAATAATAACAAAAGTAACCACTAATAATAAAATAAAAATAATAAATGAATTTTATCTCATCTTTAATAATATTGAAATTAATGAAAGTCCACGCAAATTCATGGGCGAAGCCGCGCGGTGTCGCGCTCTATCCGCGCTCCCGACGACGTCGAACCCAAGATGCATACTTTTTATCAAAACTCAAAACTTTCATCCGAGACTGAACGTGAACCACAACAAAAATAATTTAAATCCAAAGAAATCATAAAATAAAATAAACGCGCATGTCGGGGTGTGACATACTCCATGCATCCTTACCACTTCTTTGATGTAAATCCGTGCATGTAGATCCAATGAGATGTCCACTCGAATCGCTATGAAGTGAGCTTTCTTTGTAAGACGATCCACAATGACCCATATAGCATTGTTTCCTCTAGATGTATTTGGGAGTCCAGTGACAAATTCCATGGAAATGTTCTCTCAATTCCATGATGGTATGGGTAGTGGTTGCATCATCCCCTTAGACTTTTTCCTCTCATCCTTCACTTGTTGACATACCAGGCACTTTGATGTATATTCAGCAATCTTACTTTTCATATTGTCCCACCAAAATGTTTCTCAGAGATCTCGATACATCTTTGTAATACCTGGATGTATAGAGAAATTAGATCTATGAGAATCATCCGATAGTTATCTCTTTAGCTCAGGAATAGCGAGAACAAAAATCATTTTCCAGAATTTCAAAATTCCATCTTCATATGATAAGTCAGTCACCTTCCCATCATTTATTGCATTAATTTTCTTTTGAAACTCTTCATCATCAGCCTGAGAACTTTTTATTCCCTCTAGTAAAGAAGGTTCAGCAACCATTTGAAAAATTAGTGATGTTATACCTTCCTTAATAATTCCCATATCCATATTTACTAGATCCATGAACATAGGATCCCTTTCAACTCTCATCTTGTTCAGAATTCCATGGTCTTTTCTACTCAATGCATCTACTACCTTATTTTATTTCCCCAGGTGGTAGTGTATTGTGCAATCGTAATCTTTGAGTAGCTCAATCCACCTCTTTTGTCTCATGTTGAGTTCTTTCTGTGAGAATTTCTATTTCAAACTCTTATGATCTGTATATATCATACATTTTTCTCCATAGAGGTAATGTCGCCAAATCTTCAGAGAAAATATTACAAATGATAACTCAAGATCATGGGGTGGATAGTTTTGTTCATGAATTTTTAGTTTCTTAGATGCATAGGCAATCACTCGATCATTCTGTATAAGGACACAACCAAGTCCTTTTTTCGATGCATCACTATATATAAAAAACCCACCATTCCCCGATGGTAGTGTTGGGATTAATGCATTCACTAACCTCTTCTTAAATTCTTCAAAACACACTTCACATTCCCTGTTCCATACGAACTCAACCCCTTTTCATGTGATCTTGGTCATTGGGTTGGCTAAAAAGGAGTAGTTATGAACGAAATGCCAATAATAACCTAGTAAACCAATAAAACTATGTACCTCAGTTACGTTCATTGGAGTAGGCCATTCTTGCATAGACTTTGTATTTGCAGGATCTACATATATTCCATCCTTAGAGACAATGTGGCCCAGAAAGGAAACTGATTAGAGCCAGAATTCACACTTGCTGAACTTCCCATATAATTCATTTCTTCTTAGAGTTTTTAGAATGGTGCGCAAGTGGTTTTCATGATCTTTATATCACTTAGAGTAAACCAGGATATCATCAATAAACACCACCACAAAGTCATCAAGATATTCCTTGAAGACTCTATTCATCAGATCCATAAAAAAAGATGGTGCATTATTTTGTCCAAAAGGCATTAATATAAACATGTAATGACCGTACCTAGTTCGGAATGCTGTTTTTTGAATGTCTTCCTTCCTTACAAGTAAACGATGATATCAAGATGGAAGATCAATCTTTGAAAAATATTGGGCTCCAAGAAGTTGAATGAATAAATCATTAATTCTTGTCATAGGATACTTCTTCATTATTGTAATAGAATTTATTTCCTTGTAATCAATGTACAGCCTCATGGATCCATCTTTCTTCTTAACAAAGTGGACATGGGATCCCCATGGAGAAACACTAGGTTGAATAAATCCTTTATCACTCAGTTCTTCTTGTTTCTTCTTTAGTTCCACTAACTTCACAGTGGAAACTCTGTATGGGGTATTTGATATGGTTCTTCAACCAGGAATTAAGTCACTGGAAAACTCAATTTCTCGCTCTGGACGATGTCCAGGTAAATCCTCTGGAAAGACATCAATATACTCTTTCACAACAGGTACATTTTCTATTTGAACATTCTTTTCCTCACCCATAGTTATTTCATTCTGTTCCTCCCCAATAATTGAATTTAATTGAGCTACTGTGGATGGATCCAGATAAGAATTAGTTGGTGACGTTTCTACTCTAAAGATATGGTACTCCTTATCATCATCGAAGATTGTAACCTCATTCTTCTTACAATAAATTTTCACATCATGGTCTGAAATACAATCCATACCGAGGATTATTTCAAACTCAATCATTGGTATAACAATGAGATCAGCAGATAAAGAACATTTATATTCTCTAATGGTAACTGATTCATAGAAAATTGTAGCAATGATACTTTCCTTAAGAGTTTTGGCTCACATCTCCTTTATTAAATAAAATAGGAAATATCTAATTTTCTTAGCGAAATCGGAATATTTGAAACAATGTTATGATCTAGAATCCAATAAAGCATGGTCTAAGCTTGAGGAAATGATCAAAGTACCTTCCTCCACATCACACGGAACTTAAACCCCTGCATTTGTGATTGCATATGCTTGTCCTTTCTCCCATGGCCTCTTCTATTGCATATTTCCTTGAAGTTTTGGACAATTTTTGTATAGTGACCCATCTCCTGACAATTATAGCATCAAACATCATTGGTTTCCTTCTCTCCTTTGCAATCTCCAGCAAATATGGAATTTTTGACCAAATTTGTAGCATACTCCTTTTCCTTTTAAGCATGCACTTGGGTGTTTCCTTCCACAATTGTCACATGGGGGAAATTCAACTCTCCCCTTCTTCTCTGTTTCCTTATTTCCCTTCTCTAGGTTTTCTGCATCCCTCTTCTTTTCTTGCTTTCTCTTAAAGGCATAAGACATATATAATTCTTTTTCAGTCTTGATAGCTCATGAAACTATGTCCTCATATGATGAAAAATTCCGAGAGACCATTGCCCACTAGAGGAATGGCTTTAGGCCATCAAAGAATCGATCAATTTTTTTCCATGGATTTGGTATATTGTCCACAACATGTCTTCCAGCCTTATAAAGTTGGCTTCATACATGGAAATATTTTCTTCCTCCTTTTATCTCAGATTCATGAATTGCCTCTCTATATCTGCTCTTTGTTCATGAGGGAAATATTTTTCTAAGAATATTTCCTTAAAATCACTCCATTCAATCTCTTCTATATCTTCCTCCTCCTTTGTGTTTTGAATTGATGACCACCACTGATCTGCATCTCCTGATAGACGATATATTGTCATCCCAACCTTATCTCTTTCATTACATCCAAAAGTGAGAAATATATTTTCAAGGGAACAAATCCATTATTCTGCTACAAAAGGGGTTTTAGTCACGTTGAATAATGGGGGATGTTGTCACATAAAGCGATCTAGCATGGCTCCTACACGTGGTGGATCTAGATGATCTATACGGGTATGTTTATTATTAATAACTTGAGTAAGTTTTTCCAGTATATTTATGAGCTGCTCACCACCCGTCAAACCACCAGATCCAACATCATTATCATGCGTCAGAGGAAAATCCATATAGGGGACACATGCATTCGTGCGATTTCCATTTCGTCCACTAGGTGCCACATCTAGATAATGGCATATCCTAGATTAGGTTATGAATCATAATGTATAATCTTAACATAAAAATACTTAGAAAAATTGAGATCCTAAGCATGGATAATACCATATTCACAAATATGGTTTCATTGAGGAATATTTTACAATTCAATCCTTCATAATGGATTGTAAAGAAAATGTGAATTATCCTAAGCATATCCCTCGGGAGTGTCATAACCAAAAGTACAACAAGGCCCGTTTTCGTGCCCCAGTTCTTGTTCAAGTATATCTCAAAGTGGTGTTTTCGAGTTTTACCCCTAGATACATCTATGCCAGAGCCACCTCTACCTGCTCGTATCCAGACAAGGATGTATTGCTTGAAAGATCCACATAATCCATTCCTTACCAAAATAACAGGATGTTATTGTATGTATATCCTCATAGAATAACTTAGGGACTCATCCCTAATTCTACGTTTTCTAAATCTAGTTTCCAAGTATTATACTAAACTTCATCTGATAACAACTGTAAGGACCCGACCCTAGTTGCCCAGATCTGGTGCCTTATTCAATTACATTGGCATACATAAATGGAATATGAATCCCAATGGACTGAGTAGTTTAGTATTATTGGAAACAATATTAATACATAAGTTCAATATTACAACTTGAAGAGAAATACAACATGGAATGTCCTTAGACAACAACCATAACTCCTAGGTTATTTCAGCATATCATTCATAATAAATTTCTTCATTTCCTGAAAAAAATGATACAGAAAGGGGTGAGCTCAAATTATTAGTATGAGTAAACAATACAACAAATGATAGTATAAACATAAGACATGGTGCATAATTGAAAACATGTGCCTTTAATAATAAACATTAACACATTATGGTAAGAAAATGAGCTGAGTAAATAATGACATAATAAAACATAATCATGGGTATTATACTAATCGAATAACCACATGAAATATCAATAACTAAAGTCATAATGAAGGAGTACATAATGTTGGGCATTCTGAAACATTTTTTCAAGGCCTCGGCCAAAACGTCGAATGATTAAGGCCTCACCCAAAATCAATATCACATTGGGAAAGGCCTCGGCCAATTACACGTCTATTTGTCTCATGAGACCTACTGGTGCATAGAGGGGCCATAGTGGGCCCCACACATCACATGATAAGTCCAATGCATTCCTCATATGAGAGGGGATAAACATAAATAACAAATGCATTCATATTGAAACTATCATATGAAATGTAACTATCTACCCCCAATCATTAAACATGAAACACTAACCATTCAGAATAATATAGTGAATAGTTTTAGGATAGATCATTTACAATAAAGTTAGTCATAATTCATTAAATCAAATATGGTAGATGACTTCATAAATTATTAAACCCAATAATACCATGGAATCAACAAGAGTTTTGAATTAGATGAAAACACTCTTATAAAATCATTAAGCAATTCTGGAGATAAATACTTTTTTATTTTGAATAGAAGAGTTATTTCGGAAAAATCATTGAATAAAAACAGAATTGAATTAAGATATTATTTTCATAATAAAATGAGTTATTTTATAAAGATAATGGTTTCCAAAAACATATTATATAGTGCCCTTGAAAATAGGTATGATTTTGAGAAATTCCCTTGAACCGGGCTTGTATTTTTGTAACAATTTTGAAATTTCCTTTTAAAATGTGTAACTATCGAAAAAAATAAGGAAGGATTATGGTTTGTAAACATATACATGATACTCATACAGAACATATGATGAGTAAAAAACAATAAATATGAAAAAAATTTCAAGGTAATTAGACAATGAAATTATCCCGAATGAAAGTGGAAGTTCGGGTGGAAAACCCCTTACCTTAACTCCAAACGTGTTCCACTCTTGTACTTATGCTCCTGAAATATGAAATTATACTTTTTAATAACTTATTTCATAACCTATTAGACATGTATTTAGTTTACCATAATTATGGTTAGTTCATTTATGTCTTTATTGACAAGTTATTGTATTGAATTTCGTCATTCTGGAGTGTTCGTTTCTATTATTTTCATATTCGGTTCACTTATTTTTAAGTAATGAAGTGGAATGGATTTAAATCTCCATAATTGTTATTATATATTATTTATGAACATAAATATGTGTTATTGTTCATTTATATAACTTGGTTACATGGAACGAGGATGAAGTATCATATAGAACATGAATGATAATTGTTTCAGTTAATTTGTGGGTTTTGATTACAAAGAACTCATTTTTCATTATAAACTAACACCATTAGTTCAAAGGGATTAAAGGATCTTAGATAGGTAATATTATATATAATAATATGGTTCAAACATAACAATAATGGTATCATGACCAAAATTTAGAATGAAAAAAAAATCAAAAGTCCATCATCCATGAATGGGTAAAACTAACACATCTCGGATGGTGTTCTTGATACTAGTATAAAAGAAGGTAAAATGAGGGAGATTATGATAACTTATTCTCCAATTATGAAAACACACTAGTACATATAAGGTACTGGAGTCATCACAAAATTTGGATAAAGATATGTAATGGAAAAAGAAGATAGATGAACTTGAAAGGAAAGACAACAAATTGAAAAGAAGAATTTACCTCTTGAACCAAACTTCCTTGAGAACCTCATTAAGGGAGAGGTTTTGGTATTTTAATGAGACCAAATATTTCTAGACGTAGGAGAGGAGGTTGGGAGGGTCTTTGGACATAATTTGGAGAGGGCACAATGCTTGAGAAAAG
This sequence comes from Viscum album, assembly GCA_963277665.1. Lineage (NCBI taxonomy): Eukaryota > Viridiplantae > Streptophyta > Magnoliopsida > Santalales > Viscaceae > Viscum > Viscum album. The sequence continues at coordinate 1,462,057,892 of OY728142.1, forward strand.
TTAATGGAAGAGGGGGTTTTTATAGTGGAGGAGAGAGGGGATTTCTTAATATAAAACTCGTTCATTTATTATTTCTTCTCAAGACAAGGAATAGTGAGTATTCCATGACCAATAATAGTAATTTTATCATGTGATCCCGAACCAAATGGGATTACATCAGCAGAATGTCACACATGAATCTATAATTAGTGTATTTATTTTAATTTTGCAATTTATGTTATGTCTTTATTCATCAAAAATTCAAGTATTTCAGAAAAATCCCAAAACTTTACGCCAACCATTTTTGGACGTATAGAATCCAAAAATGAAGTCCATTATTCTAAAATAATTTTCTTAATATTATTAATATAATATTTAATTAAAATCATAATTTATTATAAAAAACCAGTTTTAAAACATTCATTAACTTATTCAAAAATATAGATATATCGTACATTCAACATGAATATTATTTATATATTTTCATAGGTAAGGTTTCTACTCATTAGGGTATATCACTATATATAAGGTTATTTTACTATTCATAAGGGTAGGTTACTATTTACCAAAAATTATGATTTTCTTATTGGGCACTAAATAACTTACTGATCAAGATTTTTTATATCGGCTTTTTGAAATTCACATCACAGAAGTGAAAAAATTATGTTTTATGGGTGACATAGCACTTAGTAGTTAATGTTATTATAACATATTTATAAGAAAGTAAATTCCTTTAAAAAAATATTGTGTTGTTACATATTATTTATAAATTTGGATGAGGTTTTAGAGATTAATGTATTACTTATCCATATATAAATTTTTTTATATTAGAGAACCAATGAACACCATATTGTTATAACTTGAGATAGAATGAATGAATTATCATACTATTAAAGATATTATGATCCATTAGTGATTCTAGAATAAAACAATTCTTCATTTCTTGGTGTAATATATGGTGTGTAAATTTATTGAATAATAACTAATGGAATAAATATTTCATAGGATACAACGAAAAGCTATTCCCTAAGTGTTTTAGTCCCTTTGAAATTCTAGACAATATCAGAATATTAAACTAGTTATTGTATCCTCTACTAAAATACACTCATGATTTTCAATTTTTCCATGTATTTATCCTGGGGGAGAACATACTTTATTCATCAAATGTACTAAAATCATAGATTTTACTAATAGAGTATGATATTTCTTACAAGGAACAATATGTATAAATTATGTATAAAATATATAATGATATATGAAATAAGAACACCTACATCATAGATTTTTTTTCAATACACAATGATTTAGGATGTTATATGGGAACCTAAGTATGTAATGAAGTATCAATTTCTTCAATTTTTGGAACCAATCGGATGAAATGTTATGAAGAATTTCATTTTATGGTCTGTAGAATTTAACATATAGAGATTTTGTGAAATATGTTTTTCAAATAAATATAATTTCATTGAGATTTTTTTGATATTAATATCACCAAGTTTATCTTTCATTACATGAAACATTGAGTTTTTTCATTATGTTTAACATTGAGTGTAGCATACCTTACATGCAACACCGGGTTTATTCTAAATTTAAAATACTATTGAAATATTATTATTTATTGAAATAGTTATCAAAATTCTATTGGGAAGGAGGGTATGAATAAAATTAACTAAATTATGAAAATATGGTTTACACTTGAATATATAATTAATTCAATTATGACTAATTAATTTGAATTTAATATATAAACATTTTGAAAATAATTGAAATCTTTTTGTAAAAAACTATTTATATGCCCCCAAATGTATTTTACATCATCAAATTTAAAAAATCAATTTTATAGAATGAATTTAAATAAATTTATATTTTATATGTTAAATAATTTTTTTTAAAATTTATCTTTCTTTTTCAGACATGAGATAAGAATAAATCCAATTTTCCCAAAATGTTATTTTTCTAAAAAGTAGTTTTTCGCATTTTATGTACATATTTAAAATAATATTAAAATTATAGAAATATTATTTAAAAAAATATGCCACATTTTTTAAATCATTATGTCCAAATTATATTAGCGTTAATTTTTTATTGTTTCTTAATAAGGCTAATTTCTCGATGAATATCGAAAAATTGAGGGTTGAATTAGGAATTTTCATTTCTCTTAATGCATTTAGTAAAATGAATATAAATTTAAAATGGTTTTAAAAGTCAAATTAGATCAATTAAAGATATATATATATATATATATAATTTATTTCATTGGGATAAATATTAGTTAGAGTTTTGATATAAAATATTTTTAATCTTTTGAACATTTTCTCTTTGAAACTCACCATACTTATAAAGTGTGCGAGATTAATATTATATTTAAATTATTCTCATATGTTAAGGGAATTTGAAAAAATGGATTTCATATTTTTAATAAGAATAATTTATATTATATATGAATGAGAAATTATTTTTTTACATTAATGAAATTTAAAAATTTAAAAATTTTATTTTGTTGGTTATGTTAAAAATGGGTTTACCATGGGTTAAACTATGAAGATAAGGGTTGAAATGAATTAAATACATGTAAAATTACTATTGTAAAAAAAAAATATTTCCTATGTTTGAATCTATTATCATTTAAAAAAATTCAATTTCTTGATTATTTTTGGATTCTTTTGGAAAATATCTATGTACTTTCCACGCAGGTTCACATAACCCACATAAAAAGGCCACCATCAACCTTCTATAATTCAAACATATCAAGACATATATCTTAGAGTACCCTTAAAACAAGGCCATGTAAAAAAAATTATCCATTTTATTGATATTTTTCACTACCAATGAAAACAATAATTAGGTCCTTAATAAGAGATCCAAATGAGGTGCTTATAAGAGAATGTAATTTTTCTCACTATGATCCTTCTTTTTCATTTATGTTTTCTATAATGACAAATGTATTGACAATTAAAATAAAATAACAAATATCTAATTTATTCATTGTTTTTATGAAAATAGTTTAATAACATATATCCATCTAATATTTAGTTAAATGGAGAATGAAACTTTTAATCATATGTATGGTGGACTACCGCCACGACAAGTGACATAGTTTTTTCATAAACACCTTTCAATGATAGATATAATGAATGGTTGATCATATTTAAATTATATTAGAAAAACTACTATAATTTTGAATTATTATTTAATAGATATATTCTAACATTCCATTCCATGGGGGACACGATAAAGTCGCATGTGTGTACGATAGACTAGTGCCACATAGAGTGATGTGGTTCATTTTATCTTATGATCTTCATAGAAATCAAAAAATATAATGTATTTAATATAAATTATATAAATTGAATAATAATAATTATGGGATGATAATACAATATTTATCTTTCTTTCATTCAATATATCGATAAAATAGAAACATTGTTAATTCATACGTACAACCTACTGTCTCCATGAATAGTTTATTTAATTTTATATCACTAAATATTATGGATTAAACTAAAAATATATTTAATAAATTTATATAAAATATATTTAATTTTTAATAATATGAATATAAATGAACCATGATCATATTAAGATGACCAAAAATAGAAAATAAAATATAAACGAAAAATAAATTAGTTGTGGCCTGAAACATAACATTAAGACTGAATTTTTAATAAATGTTTATGAAATGGTCATAAGAAAATCATATAAGATATGATATATATATATGTGGTAATATAATTTATTTATAAAAAATCATATCTTTTATATTTTATACTTTAACATGTATGAATGGTTTTAAGACTTAAGGTAAGGGATTTCCACCTCACATTTATTTTTCTATAATACAGAATCCATATTTAGCACATTATTATTTTATATATTTTATATAATTACTATGAAATTTATTTTATGAACATCATAATTATATTTATTTGTATTAATATAACAACGTTAGGATCTCATTTTCATTAGGATTATAGTTCAAATGTTACTAAAGTGATAAGGGATTATTTTTTCCCAAATTACCTTTATTGAGACATAAGTAATGTTATAAACATATCTTCGTATATGTTAAGTATATATCTTCCCTTTGATATGTAATTTCATCAATATAAATATTTCCTTGATATTTTTTGTATTATTTAATGTTATTAATTCATGAGTATTATTATTCAATATTACCTATGTGGTAATAGATTTATGTTTTAATGTATTCATTTAGATGTATTATTTAAGATAATTATTTAATTGTTGAAATATTATTCTATATCTCTTAATAAGAACATAAATATTGTTCTCTTATGGTTATTTCATGGGACTATTATTTTTTCCCATCATCTTACTATCTTTATGTACCAAATATTTCAATATAATTTTATAAGAAATATCATCTTTAATTACGTCTGTTTTCGAAAACCCCTTTTCTTAAAAAAATGTTCTTTAAAAATGATTTTACAATTTATTAACATTATTCAAATGTTTTATAAAAATAAATTTACCCTTTTTTTAATTTATATAAATTTTTTTGGAATGAATGATCATTTATTTTTTAAAAAAATATTTATTTTAAGATTATATTGATAATTTAAAATGAATATTTGTTTTAAATTTTATGATGGGAACAAAATTTCCACCCATCATGAAGATTAAATTATTTTGAAAATTCCTCTATATGATTTCTTGGTTACTTATAAAAACGGATTTTGAAATTTATTATGTTTTAAAAATAATATCTCATAGAGGGAATGATATTTTTGTTAATAAATGTTACAATTGATTTTTAATATTCCAATAATATTTATGAAGGTTATTTTCAATGAAAATAATTTTTATGATGTTATATGTTTTTAATTGTTTTTTTGAAAGAAAAAATGATATTTTCCACATGATGTTTTTAAATTTATTTCTAAAACATCCTTTATATGTTTTCAATTTTATTTTCAAAGAATGTAATTTTAAAAAAAATATATTTTAATTTTTTTTTAAAATGGAAATGATATATTCCTTGAAAAATGTTCCATAGAATATTTCAAAACCACTTTCCATCTAATATAACATTATTTCATTTTACTTATTATTTAATGGGGATAAGATTGAATTATAAAATCAATATCCTTGTATGGATGGATAATTTATATGTTGATGAAATGTTTTAAAAAACCCATTTCATTTTAATATGGTGTTCTATGTTGAATTTATGAAATTATTATAAAACCAATTTTATTTATATGGTTTATGATGTGAATTTATGATGAAATAATTGTAATATTGTGAAACACATATGTATGATTATAATTATGATTTGGGTGGAACTTGTATCTCCCTATAATTCATTCTATTAAGATGTATATATCAATAGATAATGATGAGAAACAATCATATAGGCTTCAAACATTATGAAAAAATGGTGTGTCATATTCCATAATTGTTAACGAGTGTTTCCAAATACAATATGTGATACAAGTGCATTCTTATAAACTATTTTAAATAGGTGTTTACTAATATACCTGGTTTATGGACTTGATTGTTAACCTTTATATAAGATATGGTTTTATATATTATTGTTGGTAGCATAATTTTTTGACATTATACTATGGTTAGTGATTAATTTATGATGAATTATCACTCTTATTTCTCATTTTCTCTAAAATTGTAATGTTTCATTTCATAAATCATGTTTATGATTGATGAAGGGTTAGGTGTGGAACTCTTAAGTAATGATCATGATCAGATAACCTTGTTCTTATCTTATGAATTTATATAGTCATGGAATTATATATCCCTTGTCTACCATTATTAAGAATTTGATGATTGGAATTCTTATCCTTCCGTACCATAGGTTATTTATAATTTTTTATATAGGTTATATTTATTAATAGAACTAAATTTAATGATCTTTATGTGTAATGCCTAATATATTTCACCAAGTAAAATGATTACGTTTTTAGTCTTCAAAGAAACTAAATTTTTAGGGCCCTCATGGATGTTTATGTGCAATGTAAATATTCTTCTAAATGGATGAGATGATTATTGATAAAAATAATGGGTCATTATAAAATAACCATAATAAAAGAATGAACCAAAAAGTTTAAATATTTAATAATTAATGTATAATTTCTCTAGAGTATATTATCTAGTTAATGTACATAGGGAAATAAATAATATCCATAAGAGTTAAACCTCAAATCAAACAAAAAAAGTCACATATCTTTTCTTATAATGGGACTGGTAAATATATTTAAAATATATAATTAAATATAATATCTCAGGGATAATAAATGGTGTTCTAAAAAACTAGGTCATCATACATTACATTAGTTTTATGGCAGCCAGTTTCCATCACAACATGTTATTTTAATCAATGTATTTGTAATGTCCAAGAATAATCTTACCCAACTCTAAATGGGGTTAAATAAAAGTGTTTCACTTAAACATTAAGTCAATCTCACACGGGTTGGGAGACTTTGTATCACATGTTACATGAAAATAGAATAAAGTATTATGATTATTTAGGGACCACCTACCTCAGTCTATTGTATTATTTAGTGACTCCATCCTCACTAACCCAAAACCATTTTCAACATTATTAATTTATCATAAGATACATGGAATCTCATCCTGATGAATTAACGAGTTTATTAGTCTTGTTAAACTATATACATAGTTGAATTAAAATTACATCTTAAACCATCGAATAAAATAACTATTTTCATTGATAACACTATTATCCGCATGAGAATATTCGGGCATATAAATCATAAAACACATTCTTGTATAATGGGGAAAAATAAAATAATCATAACATTTGATCCAAGATTCTTAATAAGGTTAAAAATACATTGTAATCAATGAAAAAATAATTCTTAATAAATATTGAATGGTAAATAAATGAATCAAATTCAATTTAAATAATAACTTGATAATTTTATGACATGAATAGATGATGATAAAATAATTCCATATAAATATACGCTTATCATAAATAAATAACCATGAATATTATAACTAATTTAATAACCACATGGAATATCAAAAACTAAATTCTTTATAATAGAATCCCTAATAAAGGAGATATGAAACATAACACTGAGGCCATTATCCAAGACATATAATACCTTTGATCCCACATTCCAAGATATATATATAAATGGGTATTCCATAGCCAAAAACAAAATCTAGTATTTCTCATGAGTCATAGTGATGTATAGAGGGGATATAGTAGTCCCCAAACTTTTCATACTATGTCAAATGCATTCCATATATGAAAGGGTAGAAACATAATGCAAATAATCATTTTTATATAAACTATAATATAGTATGTAAATACTTTCCCCAATAAATTAAATTAATCATAAAAAATTCAATGTAAAATTAATTTTCTTAATGTAACATATTCACATAACAGTATATGCAAAATAAAGGGGTTTTTTCATTAATGGATATAAATTCCATAAAAATATCATTAAAATCATTATGTATGAATATATACTATTCATTTTGACAATAAAATTTTAAAACTAAAAGTTCAAGAAACATTAGTATAATTATTTTCATTAAAAATAACCTGACAAAGATATAATGGATGTTTTAAAACATACAGATTTCATGATGGGAAGAATTTCAGTATATTTTGAGAATGTTAAAACAAATTTTCCTTTAATTTTTCAGTAAAAGACAATAAATATTTGTTTTTAAAAACTCTTAAAGGATCCTTTCAATTATTTTTAAAATATAATTTGTAGAATGTTTATTTAATAAATCATTTTTAAATTCATACGAATGTTTTTGAATGAATTTTTAGAAAACATGGATTTCAATGAAAATAGATTTCTTATCGAATTTAGAAATGGTGTAAACATATATTAAGAACATTTTATCAATGATTATAAGTATTATTGTTTGGAAAAATTGTTTTTATTACTTAAAAACAATAATTAATAAAATTATTTTATAAAGAATTATTTTTTTGTAAAAAAAATTTAAAATAATTCATCTATGGGAGATGTAAAAATAATCAATCCAGAATAATAATGATATTGTGAAATATTCTATTACTACCTTGGTAACAACTGAATCGGATTCCCCATAAAATAAATGAAGTAAAATTTAACGTAAAATACAATTAAGATAAACATATTCATGATTTTACATATAAAATGTGAATTATATACCCTAAAAATGAAATAAGTAGGGAATATGGCGTATGTATTTTGAAAGTAAAAGTGAAATGAGAAACCCTTAACTCAGTTTCAATAATTAACATATGTATGGATCGTCTATATATAATATATTGTTTAATTATATATATATATATATTACATTACCATTATCATATATATTATTCTACCTAGTATTCTCTAATAATATTTTACCATGCCTTTATTAATAGTATTTCACTGTTTTCATGGTTTTGGGTGTTAATTGCCTTGAATTATTAGGCATGTTTTGTCATGAATGCTTAGGTTATTGAATATAAGAAGTATTTCAATAATATTCAAAACTATATTAGTGTTAATAATATCATATTTACTCTATTTATATATAAATTAACTATTTATGAATGATTGACCTGGAAAATGAATCACATCACTTCATGGGTATGGTGGGTCATATGTACACACAAGGGAAGATATCATTACCATAATCAATAAATGGGTAAAGAATTGGGATATATATTATCTTTAAAAAAATAATATCATATCATATATATAGTATATATTCATTAAATTTATCCTTATTAAATTTCATCTAATGCATTAGTGAAAAACAAAGGACATCATTTCTTAATGTTTTTATCTATCTTACACAAGAGTGGTATTATCATATTTTAAAATGAAGGAAATTTAATAGTTATAAGTTATATTAATAATCTATAAATATAATATTATCATATATATAAAATAAAAAATAGTCAATACACAAGTATAATATTCTTGAAAGGTCATGGTGGAAAATGAACTACATCGGTTCGGGAGGTGGTAGTCCACCGTACAAATGATCAATGATTTAGTTTCCCATTCGGTGGAGGTAGGGACTAATAATTATTATTCCATTAATTTAATAAGATTTAAATAAGTGATAAATAAGTTATTTACTATATTATATGTCTTAATATACTCATTATTTTTTAGAAAGAAGGAAGAAAATGAAACAAAATCAAGATAATTAAATTATTTAATAGAAACCTTCTTTCGATGTTCTTTTATTGACCACAAGGATGGTCTTTGAAGAGGAACAGTAGAATTATAATATGAATAGTGATTTTTAGAGTGTTTATTTTATTTTTTTTCTAGCCTAAGGGATTGAGTGGTGTGAAGAAGTGTGGGGATGGTGTCCCAATATATAATATTATAAAGAGAACCCTCTTGTAAATTACATTGTAATTTTCCAAAAGAATACAAAATGATAAAGTCATTCCCGTGAAAAAAGATTATAAATGACCCTAGATTCTAACTCAGTATGTAATGTGTATATATGTACATAAAATAATATTTTTACATGTATATAGGCCATTTTATCCCTTATATTCTTAGTTTAATGTCATAGAAAACCATTTTTAACCATAACAAGATCAATCAGTTTTTAACAATTTTCACTATTCATTTTCACCAAAAAAATGAAAATGTTATAAAATATAAATTAATTAGATTAAAAATATTTAGAAAATTTTTCTAAATTCCATTTAATTATTTGGACAATTATAATCCTAAATTATTTTTATAGATGAGATGAGAAAGTGGTTTTTAAAGAAAATATGATAACATGCTTATAATTTTTTTAAATAAAAAACCATCATAAAAATAATTACTTTGACCAAAATTGGATTAATAGGTACTTTATTTAACATATTTTACTTTAATAAAAATTAATATATAATTGATCTTTTTAAATAATTTGAATGAAAATTCAGTTTTAAATTACAATTTAGTATTTTTTTACTATAAATTAAAAAATAAATCATTTAAAAAAACCAAAAAATCCAATTAAGATAATTAGAATATTATTATTTTAAGAAATAATTTAATTTTTTAAATAAAATATATATATTTAGTTAAAATTAATTATAAATTATATGGATAGATCATGACTAAACTGCCACATATAAAAATAAATTTATTCACAAAAAAATCTTCTTTCAAATGCTTTTAATTTTAACTCTAATAAATATATATAAAATTATTTTTTTATTCATCTGTAAGATATATATTTTTAAAAATTTGTTAAGTTAAATTCATATTAACCAATTTAATTTGTATTTTATAATAGTAATTATTAAATAATAACATTCTAATAGTGTGTCAAATTTCATTCAAACTCTTTGTTGCATGAAATGAATCCTATTGAATATATAGAATTTATATAAAAATAAGTATGTTTTAAATTGTTGAAATTTTATATTCCCTACTACAGTAGGTGTCATTTTTTATACAGTTGATCAAATATGATTTTTATATTTTAAAATCTATGGGTGTTACATTCTACTACCCATAAATAAATTGCATCCCCTCAATTTAATGTTTATCTCAGCAGTAATAGGTTTTTAATTCTTAAATACCCTTATTGAAATCCCACGTCAGTAGAAGTGTTAGTAAAGCTTCCTCGTGAGAATATATAATTCAAATAAAAATTTCATACATAATAATAGATAATTGTATTTTTATATAATAAAAAAGTTGGTGAAAAGTTAAAATATGGAAATGGAAGAAAGGTGTAAGTAATTATCGATAATGATATTATTCACTAATCATTGTAAATTAAATTATGATGTTAAGCGCCGTAAAACCATAAATCTATTAAGTTTTAAATTACCATATGAACCATTGTATATTAAGGTAATTGGATAACATTTTTGTTCCATGATCCTTTTCCTAAATGTGATGATTTCTTTTGTTATCTAAGAATATATGAAGATATACTATCTTGATTCATTTTTATATCATAATAAAAATTTATTCATATTACTTTGTCCATTTCCTATTCATTTATTAATATAATCAATGAAAATAAATTATTAAATTTATATGTTTGAAGAAATAAATTTGTCTTTTAAAATATAATAATATCCATAAATGAGAAAAAATACATTCTTAATAACATTATTAAAGAAATTTGTTATAAATATTTATCCAATACTAAACAAAGTTTAACTTAATCCATTCCATAAACAATTAAACAAAAATTTCATCCAATATTTGTATGAAAAAATTTCAAATAAAGCCCAATAAATCAACATTATATACCTCCCTTAAAATATAAAGTACCTCTAGTGTCACATTAGAAATATGTGAATACCTTTATTACCATAAAATGTTAATTAAAACATTCAATCTTCAAAAAATAATATCTATGGTTGTCAATTATATTTCATAAATCAAAACAAGTAGTAAAATCTCACAAGGATTACACAAACCATAAAACCTCTAACTAGTTCTATGGTCACTGACATTATCCCATAAACATATCATTATTATCTCAACATTGGGAACATATTAAGTGTCCCCCCTCAATAATGTGAATTTTTAGAGGTTCATATTTTAACTGAATAAATTTTCATGGATATATGTACCATTAATTGTATGCTTTCAAATAAATTAAAAAACAATACATTAATAAACTCTTTATATATGTCATGATTTTTAAAACCATAATATCATTAATAAAATACTCATGTAAAATAATTTTTGAATCCAAAAAAGGAACATTAATCATTCCACTTCAACAGTGATAAAGACATAATCTTATCCATTATCCCATAACTTATTTTAAGGTATATTCCATTGATACTCGTGGAATTCATTTTTTTTTCATTCCCCATCACTGCAATGGTTAATAATTGAACATTTGAAATTTCTTTTTTTCCCTAAAAATGATATGAATGGTGTAATTTATCACAACATATGTTGTAAATTGATATTCCCTTTATGCAAGTACCAAGGTATTTCTTCCCACAAATATTACAATTGGGAATATAAATCCTTCCTTTCATACACTTATAAATTTTTTTTGGTTTCATCCTCTTACTCTATAGATTCCCTTTAAAGACTTAATACTTATTGAATTCCTCCACTATGTTAATATCACATTATATTATGTCTCTATGTGATGATATTTTTTGGGATAAATATGCCCATAAAAATTCTAGCATAATCTAGTTAAAAAAAATTTCATTCTCACTCAATGGATTAAATACATAATTGTGGATTACATATATTCTACTAGGATACATTTATATAAATATATATTAAAATATATTAGATTATAAAATATGGAAAAATAAATAATTAAACAAAAAATGTGAAAAACTAAACATAAATTGAAATATTTATGCATCTCTAATATCATAATCATAAACATGGTTTATTTTGGATGTTTTCCACATCAAAAAAATATTTTTAAACACTTAATAATGGTTTGTTAAAATAATTTGAATCATCCATATCATACCCCCCGATAGTGTCAAACCCAGTGTGTAGTAAAGACAAGTTTCATGCACTATATGATTAGTAGTTTAAGCCCAATGTTCCCTTTTCAATGATATTACCAATACATTCATAAATTTCTGAACCATGCCCACTTGTAGTTTCCAAACAGAGGTGAATTTTATAGGTAAAAGAAATAATATCATCCTCAAAAAAACATTTATATTTTATTCTATAAATATACTTAAGGTATATTAATCGGTTATGTTCTTTAATCTATATTTTCAAAAATATACTTTCCAAAGGATTATACTAAACCTTCTCTAATTCCATCATTAGCGACCCCTACCCCTGTTACACCGAGTCTATGTCTAATTAATAACATTGTAATAAGTAAAAAATATTTTCATCCCAAAGGACTAAATAGTTTAGTGGTTTTTTTAAAATATATAAAAACATGAATTAACATTAAATTTTAAATCATAAAATATAAAAAGTGCTTTCTTTAATTACACCATTATTCTCCAAAGCATATTCCTTCATATTTTTCATAAAACAATTTTTTTAAATCGCGGGGAACATAAAACATTCGAGGTTAACTCAGATGCTTGGTAACGGTAAGATTGTAGTAGATACTATGAATGAGTAAGGAATAATCAATATGGAATGTTAAATATTGAGAAAAATTATATTTAATCAAAGACATTCTAATAATATGGCCATAATAAATAACTATCAAATAATTCCATATAATTAATTTCTTGATCTTAGAAACATAACCGTATATATTATAATAGACTGAATATTAATATGTAATATAAAAAAACAAATTCTCAATTATGGTATGCATAATATTTTCCATCTAAAACATATCATCTATCCCATGTTCCATGGATTCCAATACTATCAAGGACTTATTCCAAGACTTCTATATGAATGTGTAATTTCTCAGAAAAACCCAATCTATATTTTTCTCATGAGACCTACCATTATATTTTGTGGATATAGTGGATCCATACAATCACATACTACATCAAATAAATACCACATATAAAAGAGGTGAATAAAATAATAATATTTCAATATTGATGTAATATTTTAAATTCTTATTTTGTGTGATATTCAATATTCCAGTAACTAATAAAAAACACTTTATAATTCTTGATCAATGAATAATTTTTTCAAATAAAAATCTAACAAAAATTTGGTAACTGATTTAAATGTAATGTTCATGTTTGAAACAAAAAGGAAGTTATAATGATTTTTTTCACCAAGTCATTACAAAAGGATTTATTTTTAAACATTATATTAATTTTTGGAGTTCAACCATAATATACTGACAACTACGTTGTGATTTGAATATGGTTAAATTCCATTGGGGAATTGTTACTCAAAAAACATTTAGAAGACCATAAATCAGCATTGAATAGTGATATAAATAAATTTCATGATGGTCTCAAGCTAGGAAACCAAAGTGAACGAATTATAAAAAGATATTACATCCCCCTAAAAGTATAATTTTTTCACAATACATTCAATGTTTCTCATCACCTCTCTTCTTATATTAAAAATCTCATAGAATACTGATATTGTATCTAAAAAATTATTATATTCTGTTTGTGGGATCAACTCCCACTTATTATTATTCTCGATTTTATCCAAATCCCCATTCAATAAATTTTTCCAATAATTATTCACTAAAGAATAATTTATATCTATTGGATCCAATAAAGAAAACAGTGATATATGTGCTAATTTTATAAATTTTATTATAATTTAAATTAATTATCCTTAAAATCTAATGATATTAATAACCACTACCTTCTTTCTCATTCTTAAACAAGTTGAATAACATGATTCCGAATCATTAGACAGGGATGAATCACCTTTTAAAACTTATTATTCATCTAAACATCTATTATTAATTTTAAAACCCAATTCTTCCATTAAAAAATCATATCTAGCATTTTTCAATAATATAATATTCCTATTAATGTGTAAATTCATTCATCAAGCGTGCTTACACACTAACATCAATATTATCCACAATATTCCCCATTTGATTTTTAAATAAACAATATTCTCTTCAATTTTTATGATAAACCAGATGGATACCATTAATACACTTTTCTTAAACACTCACAAATATTATCATTTCACACAATAATAAATTTTCTACCAAATACTTTAACATATTTCATTCATTGTTAAATTTTATAACACATATCTTATAGAGAGATATTTTAATCATATATATTCATTCAATTATTTTTATTCTAAACCAATATTGGAAAAAAATTATTAAAAAAATTTAATTGGTATTTTATTCTCCAACATTGTGTGAGAAATTTCCACTAAGATCAAGTTATTTTATTTTGTAAAAATTCGACTTTCTTCAATATCATGCCCTGAATTCAATAACAATTCGATTATGTATAATTTATTCTTAAATTTATAAAAAAATTTACTTAACACCATTCACCATATATATCTTCTTCATGAAAAAACCAAATACATTCTCTATAAATTTTTTAAAAAATTTAAAAAAAATATGACCCCAGATTTTGGATCCATTAATAACCTAAATTTAATTAAACAATAAATGAAATAAAATAATTTTCTACATTAGTTGACCACTTTATCATAATCCCATACATATATAAATGAATGATATCTAATGTGTGAGCTGTAAGAATAACCACATCCCTATTTTAATAGTTAACATTTTTACAATTTTGTAATTTAGAGAACATACAAGAGTAAGAATTGATATATTCATTTATATTAGGTCTCTATGTCTTCAATTCCACAATTCATTCTCTTCAGAATCACAAACCTAATACAAATTTTTATATGTTTTATGTAACATTTTTCAATATAAATATATCATTGAGTCTCTTTACAAATAATTTTTTTTTGACAACTACCATGTTTAATTCATTAAAATGTTAATACATATATTTTTTATTCATGTTTCATCTCATAGAAAATTAAGGTATTTGTTAGATTTAGCTTATCCTCCCTAATGATTATTTTAGTAAATATTCTAATGATTACTGAAATATTATGAAAAGTGGTCTATAATACTTCAATGAAACTCTTAAAATTATTTAATATAACTAAATACCCTATCATATGTGAGGATGATCCACTTTAGAAAATCCATTTATGTTTCTTCTTTGATTATGTTAGTCTCCATTTTGTAAATAAGTCCCTCTCATTTCCAATATTATTCTTCATTTTAGTCATTTTGTTCAATTCAATGTTATTTAGGTAGGTAGAATACAGGTATATTATATAGAAAATTTATCTGATTTATAAAAAATTCCACAAATATCCTCAATTAATTGAATATAATTTTCATCCTTATTTAATTAATGCCCATATTCATTATAAATATTACTTATTTTATTTTTGTTGACTCTCCCTTATAATAATACTTTATAAACATGATATATTATTAGTAATATTATAAATTTAGTAAATTATCTTGGTTATATTCAAAAGCCTCTGTAAAACCATCAATAATAATAAAATGATTATTTATAATTGTAAATTAATTTTTGTTGAACATGTACAGTCTATACTTTTTTTTCCTTTGTTCTATTAATTTTTTACCAAATTGATAATGTTTTAACTCTTAACAAATTATTTTTTATTATACTCCACTTTTTTCATTTTTTCAAAAATTTAAATATTTTTTTCATTAAAGTTAGCATTTACATATCTCTATATCTCTAATAATTGTCATTATTTTCCAAAAAAAAAATTTCCCCATAGGATCATTTAATTTCATTATTAATTAAACCATTAAAATAATATGCATATCTATATTTTCTCTAAATTTCTGAATAAAATTATGAATTTTGGATACACAATATTTTGATTGATTATACTCTTATATGAAATTTAATTATACAAAATAATTATCCTTTGACTATTATTTTAATTTCTCATCAATTGCAACATTAAATTTATTTTATTCAATATATTAATTCATCACTATGTTAATCTTATTTTTAAAATACAACATTATTTCATTATAAAAGGTTTAATTATCTAAATGAGAGTCATTATTTAGCTTATTATTCTATTTCATTAATATATTACTCTTTTAATCGGTTTTCACATGTTCCTATATTAGCATGATCTTAAATTGTGTTTCTCTGTCAATTATAACCTTTTTACATTCATCACTAGTGGTCTCTTCATTATTCACTTTTTCAATAAATAAATTTATATCATTGTCACTCGATGTATCAACTTATTTATCCCTCTACTTCAAAAATTTCCTCCAAAAATTGGTATGAAATTTTTCTTTTTGGATTTAAATAAAATTTTGTACTTCCCTATAGAGGATATTCTTGAATAATCATATTTTTAATCCTTTATCATTGATCTAATCATTGAATTATATTCCTCATCTTTATAATATTCATTTTAATTTTTGATTTTATACAATTTCCCAAAAAATGATCAATATCTATATTCCAAAATAATTCTAGTGTAAGTATCCCTAAACATATTACCTTTCAACATATTACACATCTTCAAATAAATAAAAATATTTTTTAAAATTCAAAGCCAAATTATTTTCTTCATTAAAATTTTCTTCTTAAATAATTTTTTCATTCTCTTATTCTTTTAAAAAACCCTTATAATTTATTTTCTAATCTTAGATATTATTATTCTACAAATACCATCTTTTCCACATTTCATTTTCAATTAATATTATTTGAAAATATTATAGTGGTGGTGTGTTAGAGTTACAGTCTTCATGTGACAATATATTTTCACAAATGTATCAATGAAATATATGTAGTATTTTTTAAGGAACCAAAGTGTCTTCAAATTTTTCATGAAATACTATGATATTTACCACCCAATCATTGAATAATTTTAAGAAATAATCAAATCACTTATAATAATACATATGAATGACTTCATAATTCGTGTAAAAAAATTATTTATTTTTTCACCACTACATTATTTTAAAAATTGTTCCCCAAAATATCATTAAATTTTTATAATATTTTAACATTGTAATTTGGAATTGATTTTACATAAGAGATGAAAGAATTTCAATAAAAGATGAATAGTAATTTTTTTTATTCTTCATATCAATTAATGTTGTCACTATGTTTTTAGCTTGAGGGGCACATTAAGCAACTCAATCGAGTGGATAATGTGAATGGAAGCATTTTATATTTGTATATAAGATAGATATTCCCATCAATAATTAATTTAATTATTCTATTAATAGATTTAATATGATCCATGATATATATAGTAAATGTGAATCAGCTGAACATAAGAAATTTTTTGACAGTATTTTTCAAAATATCATATAGTTCATTATTATCAAAGGAAACCTCAAATTCAGAAATAGCATGTGAAAGTGTCCACGCTAATAAAATGGACTCATTTATTTGGGTGAATAAATAAATTCACTTATTTATAAGGTTCTTCATCAAATAACATTTTAAACCTATTAATATGAATGAAAATGTCATTATTCTAGTTTCACTGTAGAGATATTATAATAGTGTAATAGTGATTGTCAATTTTTATAGGGTTTACGAATAAAACAATGGCCTCATCGTTGGAATCATCAAGTGAAACCAATGATCATATGAACCACTTGCTTCAATATCATAGATATAAATATGTGAATTTTTCAATGAAATTTTGATACATGATGGGTCTTGGAACTTCTGTAATATGATTATCGAAAACAATAAAAGATAAAACATGATATAGAAAACAATATATTATCATTAAATGTTATAATATCCATGTCTTGGTTTACTCTTTATAGTAACCAGACTATGTTTCCACATGAACCTAGGGACACCTCCCCATATGCTAAAGGCCACTGACTAGCGGTAGGGGGTATATTATTATGGTTAGGAGACCATAAAAATATATTAGATTGTATAATAATAGAAAAATTATTGAACAAAACCCTGATAAATAACGAAATACACGTAATTTATAGAATAAAATAAACTATATTAAAACAAAGTGTAAGAATTCATTTATAAATACTCATGGTCATTCCAACATATAAAGATTGTTTTCTAATGATACTGATCGTAATTAAATAAATGAAATAATAAATACAATATATATAGGACTATAAAAAATTCCTCTATTCTTACAAAATCCTAGTTCCAAATCTATATCAAAGTTATCTCGCTCGATTAATAATCATTAGTAAACTAGGAAAACATAACTGCTGATTGTTGTGAAGGATATTTGGGTACCAACGTTGCATGGACACCCAATAATGATATGTGTAAATCTCAATAGGGGACCATTAATATGTTCCCCTATATTATAAGTAAATTCAATGTATATTCACATATGATACGATCATAATAAAAAATATTGTGTGGAATTATAAATAATTAATCATTCTCAATCCCTATGTAAAAATGTGACATTGTGGATTAAGCATATCATCTTCAAAAAGTACTGTTGTGTATCGGAGCATGTCACTTATCTAGTTGGGGATACATGTCACACCAGTAGTCCATTTGAACAATTATTCAAAAAATATATAACCCAGGTATCCACAGAATCACCCCAATAATTATCATAATATCAAATTAATCATTAGAACATAGGCATCACTACTCTTAACATATCATACATCATAATTGTATAATTGGTATGTAATCAATGACATCCCATAAACACCTAACTCATTAGTTATATTTGAATAATCATAAAAATATCTAAGAATATCTACCAACATTATAATTTTTAAATGAAAATACTTGGAATAATTAGTCATCTCTCAGAAATCATATGTATATTCATTTAATCCCATTTAGGTAATCCCACGAATCCATCATCATTCAAATTTCGATCTAAGGGGGGTAATTACAAGGATCAATCATAATAAAGTACATATGAATCCTATCGATATAATTTTTGAGATTAGTAATTATAAATATGAGGGACTATATCAACGTTGTAAAATATTAGGAAAATAATAATAATAATAATAATAATAATTAATATTATTGTGTCTGTTAGACAGTTTGCTAACCTGTCTAGTATTTCAAGGTCATCCTCTAAAGTTCATGAACTTTTCTGATCATTGAATCACATCCTTTCTAGTATCATCGATTATTATTATATGGTGAGACATAAATTCAATACTACACATTTCCACACATTCCAAATAAATGGATAGATAATATAATGGAAATCAATGGGGTCCCCCATGTAACATAGTAAAAAAGTAACATAGAAACCCTACATGGACTTCTAAATAAAAATCTCATCTCTTATGTCATCAATTGAAACAGAAAGGGAATATTTCCCCTCAAAATCATTGTAATAATCATATGGGATTATTACCCTCTTTTGAAAATCCATACAGACATTATTATAGAGAGATGTCATAATGATCATCCAAATTAAAAAACCTTATAACCCAGAATTAACTACATAAGGAACATCCAGCCAACACTTGAACACTAGTGTGGGAGAAACCCTAATCCCACGTTCTTCCCATCTATCCCCTCATATTTATAAAATCTCAATGTTATAATGCAGACTAATCCAATTGATCATTTCAAATTCGTCATACTTTATCAATTAGTGGTGAATGAGAAACTTATACTATGGGACACTATGGTGACATAATTAATATATGTTACCATATCTATTGGTCCATGAATAACAAGGAGTAAAATTATAATTGGTGCCTTGACAATTGATGAATGTTTTATTAATCTAGTAAAGAGGGTCAATTTGGGTCCTTGACAATTTATTCAACATAGGCATACTTATTTTATTTTAAATAATACAATCCAATTTAATTAAATGTTTTTTAACATAATGATGTTGATATCCTACTATGGTGATAATTCATATCACATGTTTCTAGAATAAGATTCATAACCCCTAGGGAATGTATAAGGAAGCACCTACCTCACACACAATATTACCATCCATTAATAAAAGATTGACTATCCTCACCTAGACCCATCCAATTATGAATGGTTTTCATATATCAATATGAGGGCCTGTATGTATTTATAATACATTATTTAATTATAAATTTTTATCATAATAAATATTATAATTAATTTCATATTTAAATTATATTGAATAAATAATAATTTATACAACCCAAATACCATTTTTATGCAACAATATAATCACCTAATGAAGTGGTGAAAATTTTATTACTAAATGTTTTTTATACAATTACATAACCAAAAAAAGGATGTGACCTACATATGGGTATACCATGTTAGACTTATGTAGCATTATGATTACTTGTTTATAAGGGTAATGTGGGTTTTCCTTCCACATACTCCTTCATCCATATTGGTAACTCTTATTACCCACACATGATGATAGACTTTTCATCAGAGAAACCTTTATTACACATAAGCAGTGAAATATATATTATCATTTAATTTATTTATTTCTTGTTCTAATTTTAATTAACTTTTCATATAAAAATAACAAACACCACACCCATAAATCCCCCATTTAATCGACTCTTATAAACACAAAAAAATAGAAAAAATATATTTGACTCCCATGTTGATTCCTCAAGATAGAATTTGTGACCTATAGTCACGGTATAAAGATCCAACATTGATCACACTCAATGAATGAAGATGGTAGTTCTTCCCCCACTCCATTTCTCATCTATATCATATCATAGATGGTGTAATCGATCACCCTACTTTAGTTTATTTTAGGAGGATTTAGGGGAGGATAATATTAAAATAATAAAATTTACTGCAATTTACAAATTTAAATTTATTTAAATATTAATCTAAATGCTCATATGAGGACCCATTACCTAAACAACGATTACACCATACATAGGATAGTACTCTCCTTATAGACTCGGCTATGGTATTTTAATTTCAATTTTACGCTCCATTTAAGATATATCATCATTTTCATATACATGAAAATTAAAATTTAATATAATAAGTAATAAAATAATCCAAAAAATAATCAATCCCAAAATATCATGATATTTTATTCCTAAATTTAAAATATAAATATGGGTTCAAATAAATATTTATAAACAAATTATAGGACCTTTTACCTGGTAAAATTACCATTTTCCTGTATCATTATGATCAAAAAATAAAAAACCATGTTTCCCCACTTTTTCTATTACAAAAAATGGTCTTCAAAATAACCTCAACATGCACCTATCATCATTAATAAGTATCATCAATCATCATTCCATAATTCGTAACCCCTACTAGTTTTCAATTCACACACAATTCACTATGGTCTACCCCTGAATGTTGAACAAGCATCCTCTATGAATCTCCTAACTATAGGAGTGTTAATCATATAAACCTGAGATACTACTCATTACCATCAATGAAACACCTTGATGAAATTCTATGATATAGGTCAATCTGATGCGACCTAGGTGTTCTTGACTAATTTTTTCTAGTCCCATCACACATCATATCTTATTTATCCACTGATATAAGCCAATAAGAAGCCATAATACTTCAAATATTATAATCTCTTATTGAAACATATTTGTCCTGGTCCAATGACATACTCATTGTGAATTCCATTACTTTTCAAAAAATTATTCAATATAACATTGGAAATTATTTCTCTAACATTCTATAGTAATAAACACTCAGATGCACCCATGGATTCACCATTACAACACCTAATATTAATATATTATTTTAAAAAGTCATCCAATGAGAATTAAAACACATAAACCAAAATTTGAACATGGGTGTCTCTGTAGTATCATAATTGTATCATCCACTATCAACTAAATCTACCATGTTCTCACCCAAGCATCGATGTATCATCCATATTAGTCATTCATGGATTTTATAATTTCTCTCTCATGCTCAATTCTAAGTATCTAAATCCATGAAAAATAACATATTAATTAATCATCATGTCTTCCACAAAAAAAATTATATAAATTCATATCCATATGTATAGTGGAATCTGAATATTATATCTAACTTGTAATGATGGGATCATCACACCCATGACCATTGGAGCAGGAAGGTCATACCTCCTTGATTGATTTGATTCTCCTTCAATGAGAGTGTCCTTATCTTCAATTTACTAAACCAATACCCCAATCATTATTTCTCAATATCTATAAATTACCTCATTAAATAAAAAAATTATTCACCCACATAGACCAAATAATAAATAAAATCTATCAACTTCTGTATTTTCCCGAATGACCAATTATTTCATCTATGGCATCCACTGAATATGATTACATAATGAGGGTTAAACCCTCTAATGGAAAATAGTGAATTCTCCACTATATGGATTCCCTTTTACCTAATCTGAAGAACAATCTCAATATATTCGATCATTACAAGTGTGTTTATCCATATAATGAACACTAACCGATATCATCTCGTAACACCATACCATCAATGTTGTAATAATTTTATTAGTGGAAACACTCATCATATTAATAAAAACTCAATACATATAGTCCCACAAGTACCCATCAAAGCTATTGGCCATAAATCAAAACATTTAAACTCAATGATTTATAACCAAATAGTTTAAACACATAAAAATCATGTTTCATTTTGATTACATATAACCCCAATGGGCATATTCTCACATACCACTTGGTCATATAGGTGAATATATGCTCCCATGAATATAATATGATATGACCTAGGATCACATGACTATCCCACCAATAATACTCCTACACTATATCAATCAATTCTATATAGCCTCTCCCTCATCAATCTCCTAAAAATAGTGGAATATTACTTTAAACATTTTCTACCACAAGACTATCTATAAATCAATGCCATTTCAAAATCACTATCTTCTTCTCGTTTCCACACCATATTCCTAATAGGACATCTAGAATCAATAGGGTCTTACACTTGACTCAAACTACACTATAAAACCCTATCTCAATACCTGAGAATATACACTCAAGGATAACATCTTCATTAAATCTCAAGTAATAAATATATATATATATATACACCATATACCTGGTAATTCCCCTAATATACTGGTATCATAAACAATGAATCTTCTCATTATTCTCATCTAAAAAACACACACAAGATTGACATTACATATCACATAGTTTAACTTCATATATCACTTATTTTCTAACCTATAACTCTCCTATCAACCATATCCTGGGCATCATCTCATGTACAAGGATACCCCACTAAACTCATTAGTCATATGTCAAAGTGATAGTAACTAATGGGAAACATCAATATTCTTATATTGGGAATGATATAAAAAATCATGTTCTATCCCCAAATCTAGTGTCTAGGTATATATATTTGAAGTATCACATGCCATGTCATTGGCCTATTATGTAACAAAATACCATTGAACTTTTAAATAAGTGTATTTCATCAAGAATCATGATCTCAGGGGGATCCCCACTAAGTCACCATATATGACGATGCCACCTCAAGGATTTCAATATAAACTATATATATATATATATATTCTTAAATATGTCATTTATTAAGTAACCATATGTAATATGATTTAGTAATATAGAATATCACTATTTTTGAACATAAAAAAAATTATATATGTTTTTTAGAGCCTCTATGTAACCATGAAATTTGCATTCTAGATCAAGGACTGAGGAACCAAGATCCCAAATCATCCAATATAGGTTGACTATAAATCACATACTAGTGGGTTTGTACATCCATTACAAAGAGTATCCCTTGGTAATATTCACATAACCTATCATCATATGATATTATATTGTGGTAATATGAGTATAATTACACCAAAATTTTTAATAGGAAAACAAATTATAAGTTATTGTTTACACATTAAATATCTAAACACCCATCATCATTGTTACTGATCAAAAAATGTCATAAGTATTACATGTGAGACCTATGTGCGAAGAATAAATCACATAAATATTGATTTGACTAATAACATATGATCCAAACACTAATAAAAGATAAATATATAATAATTCAACATCCATAAATTAATATAACTATTATTTCATCTATATCAAAAAAAGAAGAACATTAATCCAATATCCCTAATATCATGTACTTATTATCTTGAAAATTGTTCATGTTGAACAAAAACAGCGTCAAATAGATTCCCCAACACATTACTATATCACATATTTACCATATTCTAATATAGTAAGACAAATGGAATCATCTATAAACTTTTTGATAGTAGTGACATAATTTATTGAAACCTCCTTGTAACATGAATGGATTTATTTACATTGAATTATAACATGACCAGGATTCCAAATGACCTTATTGGGGCCTCCTAGTATTGTTGAGGATATATAATTGGATCAGGTGACTTGGGTATTACCATGGAGATACAATACCACATATTAGTGTGTCAAATAATATAAAATTAATAAAAAAAGATCTTTTTTTGATAAACCAAATATGCATAATCAATAAACTTAAAAATGAAGTGAATTTGTGAAGGGCTCCACTACCAGGCCTAAACCAATAAATAATGATCTTTTAGAGTATTGATGTTATATGGATACCCTAGAAGTGTTTGAGTATAAATCAGTAGTGCACCACCAATGTGGTCTCATACATAAAATATAAATGTGATATATATCTACATGAGAGATGATTATGATAATTAATATTTCATATAAGTATAAAAAATTAATGAAAATAGATTCTTGGGTTCTATCATGAATCATGAGAGTAGCCATATGTGTTTTTGTTAGTTTGGGAGGGTCCTTGATAATATCACATGTCCCCGGAGGGATACAATCCCTACCATAGGACATTTTAAACGTGATCACAAATATTATACAACCCATATATTTTAGAAATCACCATCTTCATCTCATAATATTATATCAAACTGCATTTCAAAGATATCAATATGATACCCATATCATAAAAAATACATAGAATTATTCATCAATAATAACAGCATATCTAGGAGATAATTCATTATGTTCATCAAAATAATGAACTGTTGGTTCCTATAGGGTTAATATATAGAATCTATGTCATGACCCATCCCCTGGGGCCCGTGTCATGACAACCCCAAGCCTGCCTTCCATAGGCCAGGGGTTGGAGACTAGCACCAAAGGCGTAATTCCTTAAAACAGGGAAGGCATTGACATTATAACCTGTACAAACTCACAGAAGATATGAACATAAGTATACTGAATATCCAACATGTGAGTAAAATAAGTAAAAGGGGCAAGAATACAAGACTAATTGGAAAGTACAAGGAACTGAATGTACAAGTAAAAACAACCACAAGGTCATCCTCCAAGGTTCCTACCAGAAGGGAAGGTATAGATCGCCTCCTCAGCACTCTACATCCATCCATCTCCTCTGAGTACTGACACTACGTAAGGTCCACCTCCAGGTACCATCCAGAACTGGTACTCTCTGCCTCAGTCAGTGCTATATGTTGTCCGCATCCAACACCATGACATGCAGGTATAGCCCGTGCAGGGGTGAGAATAAGGGTACTCAGTAGGGACTCTGAGACCCTCAAGGTCTCATAAATTCCCACAAGGATAAACCACAAAGTATGAAAATCAACAGATAACCCCACATAGGTATATGCCCATACATATACCTAAGTTATCAAGTAATCCATCTCAATCATGAGGAAAACACAAAAGTTACAGACTTAGATCAACCAAGATATTATTCACATTATTGAAACCTAGGCTACTAGAGACCTCCTGCTCAATCGACTATAACGAGTCTTCCACGACACCAAGGTGCTTCCCACTAACCTTGAATTGTTGAGGTACTCCTCCTATCGAGTACCATGGTTCTTCTGCGTCATACAGAGGCGCTCCCCACCGTGGGTCTGCCGCGTCACCAATGTGCTCCCCCTAATAGCATACAGAGGTACTCACCCTGTCGAGTACCATGGGTATGCCGCCACAATCAGGTGGTCTACCACCCTGGGTCTGTCGCGACACCAAGTCGCTCCCCACTGGGCTAGTGGAGTCACTTTGAGTCGAATCGGTCAGTAGTCGTTAGGCCTCTGCCAGCTACTAGGTCTCTACACTCTGCTTGCTCATCATCAGAAGGATCCGCTCCATAAGCTATTCGTCGATACTCCAACTATCACTATGTCTCACAAAGAAGTATCTCAAAGGTCCGCCACATAATATGGGTCTCAACACAATAGATGACACATCAATCAGTCACCTGGTCTGTGAGTTATTAGCCTTTTAGTCCTAGGGCCCGGTTGGATTCGTGCACAATCCAACATGACCGTAACTCAACTATATCATAAACTATAGTGAGGTATATTCAATGGGAATTTAATGCTCCATGATTACCAGTGCCACTGACGGTTCGTCAAACGGACGTCGGGTGCCAAAGATATAGCCAAAATAAAGTAAAGGGTCATAGTGGGCCCGTGTCCTGTCAAACACGTCGGACCAACCCAGGCCAACCATGCATGGGATGAGCCAGTCTGGGTCAACCCATCCTGACCTATTGGTTCTGGCCCATCCCGTTAGATTCGGCCCGGCCCACTGGGCAGAGCCCAGCCAGCCCTGAGAGTCCAGACTGGTCATGAGGGCATAGACCGACCGCGGGTCAGCGCGAGGGAAATTTGGCCTCGAGGGAACCTTCAGGGTACGACTCATCCCATAGGGTAACGTGAGGGGTGAGGCTCACCCCTGGAGGCCGGCTCACCTGGGCCCCGTAAGGGGTGTGGGAGGCTGGCTCGGCCGCGGTGCCGCGAGGGTGCAGTTCGGCCGGGGGATAAGGAGGCCGGTTCGCCCAGGAGCTGGTTTGGCTGGGAGACGCAGGCGGTTGGGAGGGCGCGGGCGGTCGGGAGGGCACTACGGTTTGGCCCGTGGTGGTGGAGCCGATTCGGCCGGAGGATGGGGTTTCTGGGGCCGTCTCATACAGTTTGGGCGAGCGGAGGGTGCAACCCGCGCAGCAGAGTCGGGGTACCATGTATCCATAGCTGGTTTGGATAGGGCGTAGCGCGACATGGGCTGGTTCGGCCGGCTGATGGCGCGGCCGGCGACCGGTGCGGGTTGCGGAGGCCACGGGATGCGCGGTCATTGCCTTCATCGAATTTTTCATCTCATTGCCTCATAGCCACTCCAAAGAACATCACAAACAAGAGTGGCGGAGGGGTCGAGCCATGTTGGTTTGTCTCGCACCCTCTGCATTTAGGGTGGTAGTAAGCAGATCAATATTTCATGATATTCAAAGAATTATCAAGAAAAGAATATAGAATATAAAAATTCTATCAACACCCTGCATCTTCCCGCAAAAACAATTCCCACCTTGTAAGGAAAAATATCCATAATGATTATTTGTTTTAGAAGGGAAGAAATAAAGGAATATTATCATACTAAAATAAATTCCTTACCATTTTTTGTTGTTCATTGATGTTGGCGTGAGAAAGTGAGTGTTGATTCATTGTAGATAAGAAATTCCTATGTCGAAGGAGGTTCTGACGAAGAAAGTCGAAGGCATTCTTCGTCAGGAGGAAGTTCTTCTTTGTAGTGCATTATTCCTATGTCCTCCTCTACCAAGTTCCACCCTAATGAATATGTGATGCCAAAAGTAATAGATTAAGATAACCTATTAAATCTTTGGCATAATATTCAAATGGGATAATCAATTAATTGAATTTGTTGGCTCAATTAAATAATTAGGAGGATTTGGCATAAGTAAATTAGTGGAGTTGTCACACTTAAGAAGGGACGTGGTGGCACCATTAAGTGGGTAGAGGAGATCAAGAGGCTCTCCCTCATTTATGAGGGAGTTTAGTGGTTTCCTCATTTATTTGGGGGGTTATGTCTCGGGTTGTCCCCACACTATAACCTCTCATGGGTGATTAGGTTTGGGTGGGCACCACCATCATAACCTCTCATGGGAGGTTATGGTCGGGCGGCCCCCACACTTCAACTCCCACATAGAGGTTTAGTTCTGGTGTACCCCACCTCCAACCTCCACATGGTGGCTCAAATGTAAAATAATGTGATGTTTATTTTATTTTATTATTTCCATTAAAAAGTCAAAAACTAACTTTTATTCTCGACCCACTACCATCATGGTGAAAGTCATCATAAGCGAATACAGGCATTGTGAGTTCAAAGGTGCCCTCGGATATCAATTACAAGCACCAGTTCAAATGTTATAAAATCCCACTCATATGTTTACTGAATGTACCTGAAAAAAACATCAGAAATTTATTTCGGGCACACCGGGCCTCGAAATAACGTTCCGTCAATTTTTGCGACCTCGTAAAATTCCCATATATTTAAAAAATGATTTACATGGAAATTTCGGGCCTTTAAATTCTCCCCACCTCCGGATTTACGTCCTCGTAAGCCATAACTCAAACTAAGGGAATAAGTGGGGGTACTGAGCATGCATCTGAGACTTCTTCTTCCATGTGCTCTCCTGGAGGTTCCTGTGCTGCTAGCGAACGTGCAAGAGAGGTATCGACCATCCACAAAGGACCTTCTCCTGTTGATCCTCAATATCTACAAGAACCTTCATTAGATTCTCCCCATCATCAACATATATCACACCATAGTCAATGATATGGAAAGTGTCATGCACGTATCTCCTCAGCTGGGATACACAGAAGACGTAGAGCACCCGGTGCAACTGAGGTGTAAGAGATAAGCAGTAAGACACCTCACCAACTCTTCTGAGGACCTGAAAAGGTCCGATGAATCTCATAGAAAACATGCCTCCTCGGCCAAATCTCTGCAGAACTTGTTGAGATGAGACCTGTAGAAAGACGTGTTTTCCATCCTCAAACTCCTAAGGTCTCCGTCTCATGTCAGCATACAACTTTTTTTACTCTGTGCAGTCTTCATCCACTCCCTAATGATCTGCCCCTTCTCTGTGGTATCCCATACCATCACTAGTACCACTAGTGCTGACTCCCCTGGGTTTGTCCAGCACAAAGGTGATCTACATGGTTGCCCATACAATGCCTTAAAAGGTTCCATCCCAATGGTGGATTGATATCTGTTGTTGTATGAATACTCCACCAAAGGTAAGTGATCCTCCCAGCTGCTAACGAAGTCGAGGACACAAGAACATAGCATGCCCTTGAGGGGCTAAATGATCCACTATGTCTGGCTATCTGTATAAGGATGGAAGGCGGTGCTCAAATGAAGCTGTGTCCTGAAATCATCCTACAACCCCTTCCATAGCCGTGAAGTAAAACGTGCATCATGATTGGAGACAATCATCAATGGTAATCCATGTAACCACCCAATCTCATGCACACAAAGGTGTCCCATGCTTTCTACCGAACTCTTCTCTTTGATCGGTGGGAAGTGGGCCAACTTGTTGAGTTGGTCGACGATCACCCAGATAGAGTCATGTCCCCTGGATGTACGTGGAATTCATGTCACAAAATCCATGAATATCCCATCCCACATCCACTCTAGGACCTCTAAAGGATGAACCAAGCCTTCTTGTGCCCGATGCTCTACCTTCACTTATTGAAAATTGAGGCATCGAGAGACAAACTCTGCAACTTCCTTCTTCATTCTCGGCCACCATTATTGTCGTTGAAGTTCTTGATACATCTTCGACACTCATAGATGTACATATAGAGGGGATGTGTGGAACTCCCTCAACACTTCCTCCTGAAGTGATACTAGTACCATGGTACGTCCTCTGAATAGTATGATGTGCTCCTCGCCTTCAGAAAATCCATCAGGTGCTTGCCCTGTGGATATCTAAGCATGTCGTGTCTTGCAGTCAGCGTCCCCATGTTATGCCTCTCTGACGTGCTGAATATGTGGGGGTTTGTCTATAAGAGACTGAAGGAATACTACTAAATGTCTATCCACAAAGGATATCTTTAAAGTTGGAAACTGCTCTATCGCCTTGCCTAGTGTCTATATACCAGACCTCCTTCTGAGTTAATTTGAAAAACGATCCCCTTCCTAGGTGTATAGACCATCACAATGTCATAGTCCTAGAGGAACTCTATCCAACGCCGTTGTCTCTGGTTCAAGTCCTACTGAGGGAAGATATAACCGATTATCTTGTGATCAGAGTACACGAATAAACACTATCCCTTCAGTTAGTGTCGCCACATCTTCAAGGTGAAGACCACTGTAGATAACTCCATGTCATGGGTAGCGTAGTTCTACTCATGTTGTTTCAGCTAACAAGAGTCATATGAGATCACTACTCATTCTTGCATCAGGACACATCCGAGTCTGGTCCCTGATGTGTTGCAGTAGACTATGTACCCAACACCTTCCTCCAGAAGTCTCATGATGGGGGCACTATTCAGCCTCTGCCTCAGCTCCTCTAAGCTCTACTATCATCTCTTCGACCACACAAAGGGATGCCCCATCTTCATCAAGGATGATTGTGGTTCTGAAAATCTGTAGAAGTCTGGTACTAACCTCTAGTAATATCCATCCAAGCCCAAGAAACATCATACATTTGTCACACTCTTGGGTGGCTCCCATTCAAGTACCGCCTCAATCATCGCTGGATCTACTGCAACTCTAGTCTTCAACATGACATGTTCCAGAAAGGGAACCTCTCAGATCCAGAACTGTAACTTAGAGAGCTTACCATAAAGAAGGTGCTTTTGGAGTGTGTCCAGTACAACCTGCAAATGATAGGCATGCTCCTCCTCAGTAGTTGAGTAGATCAGAATGTCATCAATGAAGAATATGAAAACGCGATCGAGGTATGGTTGAAAGATCTTTTTCTTGAGTCCGAAGAATACTTATAGAGCGTTGGTTACACTGAATGGCATAAAAAAGAACATTTAGTGGTTGTATCGACATCTAAAGTATGTCTTCTGCACATCCTCATATCGTACTCTGAGCTGCTGATAGCCTGATCTAAGGTCTATATTCGAGAGACATTGTGCTCCCTTCAGCTGACC
Source organism: Viscum album (assembly GCA_963277665.1). Classification (NCBI taxonomy): domain Eukaryota; kingdom Viridiplantae; phylum Streptophyta; class Magnoliopsida; order Santalales; family Viscaceae; genus Viscum; species Viscum album. The sequence continues at coordinate 1,462,089,181 of OY728142.1, forward strand.
GAAAGGGTTTTCAATCCTCCATATTGAGAACATGTTCTTCACTGTCACCTGGTTCAGGAGCCTGTAGTCAACAAGAAGCCTCAAGCTCCCATCCTCTTTCTTTGAGATCAGAATCGAGGCAGCTCTAAGAGAAACACTGATTCAGATGAATCCCTTCTCCTGCAAGTCCTCTAACTGTACCCGCAGCTCACACAGATCCGTGGGAGCCATCCGATACAATGGTGTAGATATTGGTGCCATCCAGGGGTAAAAGTCAACGTAAATGTCTACCTCTTTGTGAGGAGGTAGACCTGGAACTTCATCTAGGAAAACATCCATGTAGTGGTCCACCACTACATGATAGCTTGGACTCCCCACATCAACTGCTTAGAGGGTAAGGCAAGCCAAATAATTAGTGATCAGTTGCACTATCCTCTGATAATGTTCATCCTGTACTACATGGGCTCCCTTATCATCGAGGAAGTTAAACCTTGTCCCATCCATTCAGACACACCACACTTTGTGCTAAATACAGTCAATCTAAGCATGTTCTATAGATAACCAGTCCATGCCCAAGATTAAATCATAAGGCCTCGAAACCACTACTAGGAGATCCCAGCCGAAGCTATCGTCTCCTATAATAAGCTCACACTACCGGAACGAGTGCGTAATCATCAAGTCTGCTCTAGTATGAGTCTTTATCCATATGGATTGAGCCAACGGCTCTATCGGAATCAATGATCTCCTAACGAGGGCAGTGGAAATGAAAGAGTGATTGGCACCTATGTATATAAGTACTGCAACAATGGTGGAGTAGACACATATCGTAACTCATATCATCTCTGGAGTGCCGTGATCATAGGACTCAGCTTCCTGGAGTTGAGCTATCCCCTCTCCACATGCTCCATGTGGTCTGGGTGGACCTCTTGGTGGTCATGGTGGTAGCTCCTAGAATCTTTGTCCACCGCCAGCTACATGACATGCTCCCCTGCCACGTCCGCCTGCTCCCTACGGACCGCCTCGATTGAATCTCTACCTCTGCCTGGGTGGTCCTTCGACTGACTGCTGATCATCTGAAAAGTGGATTGGACATTCATGAACCGTGTGATGCTATCATCCGCATATGAAACACTGCCCGCTCCTGGCATGTATTTCTCCATTTCGGGTGCCCCGCACAACCGATCATGAGTCATGCGGTTGTCCACCTATAGGTTTGGTCCTCATGGACCTCTGCGACATTTGTCTACTACCAATTGTAGAAGAATCCACTACGTGTCGACTGGTGGTGGGTCTCACTACTGGAGACTAATCAGCTATGAAACTCTCCACTAAGAGGGCTCTCTCTAACACTCATGCCTACGTCGGGATGTTGACTGAGATCACTGAAGCTATGATCTCCCACATGAGTCCCTACTCGATGGTCGGGGCCCTGAAGAATGGGTCTTGAACTATATCAGTGGAGTAGCGTGAGAGGTCTGTGAACCTTACTGAGTACTGAGCTATAGTCATGATGCCCTGTTATAGATGAAGTAGCTTCTGAATGTGCACTGTGCGGAGTGTCACTGGGACAAACTCTGCCCAAAATAGGCTTTTGAAGTCTTCCTAGAGATGTGTCATCTCATCGTGGACTTGGAATATCAAGCTCCACCATCTTCCCACAGCTGCATATAGAAGTTTGGCAGCATGAATGACCATGAGGTCTGCTGGTGTCCATACCAGTCGGAAGACTCTAACCACAGCCTCCAGCCAATCCTCAGCCGCCTGTGGGTCTATCTCTCCCCTACAACCTGGGTGTCCTATGGCGCTAGAACTTGTGAAATGCGGTCAAGAGTTGTGCATCGTATGTTGCTGGGGCCGGTGGCATCGGTGGCCCAACGGGGAGCGGTACCACTGATGTCTCCACTGGAAAAGGGAAATGCACCGAGGCCTTATCACTCAGTGGGTAATCTGTGCATACAACTCTAGGTACCCTAGCTAGTCGTCTGCAGGGAGGCATCCTAAGAGAAACAGATGAAACACGGTCAAAAGGCTATACCAGGTGAGCTGACCTAGTTGAGCTGACATAAAGAAAAATTTTGAAAACACACACGCAATCAGTGTAATCGTTGCACTGAGTCGGAAATCAGAAGTCAGGGTCCTGGTGAATGTATACATTGGACACCGCACCAACAGTAGACTCCCTAAACTGAAAACCACACTCACTGCAATTAACACTATTGCTTCATGGAAAATAAATATCAGAGTCCTATGTTCTATGGTAAAATCAACACCTCTGCTACCAATTTTTCATGATCCATCCCCCAGGGCCTGTGTCGTGACTATCCCAAGCCCGCCTTCCATAGGCCAGGGGCTGGAGACTATCACCAAAGGATTAATTCACTAAAACTAGGAAGGAAGATCCTTTATAACCTGTATAGACACACAGCAGATATGAACACGAGTAAACTAAATAACCAACAAGTGAGTACAGTAAGTAAAAGGGGCCAGAATATAAGCCCAACTGGAAATTACATGGAACTAAAAGTACATGTAAAATTGAGGAAAATAGGAAAAACATCCATTGCGTCGTCCTTCGAGTTTCCTACTTGAAGGGTAGGTATCGATGGCCTCCTCAGCACTCCATGTTTGTCCGTCCCCTCTGAGTACCGACACGCCATAAGAACCACCTCTGGGTTCCATCCAGTCCTAGTACTCTCAGCCTCGGTCAGCATTGTCGGTCATCTGCATACAACTCAATGAGGTGCGGGAATAGCCCGTGCAGGTGTGAGTATAACGATACTATGTAGGGACCTAGAGACCCTCAAGGTCTCACAAAATCCATTAAGGATAAACCAAAAAGTAAGAAAATCAAAAAATAACTCCACTTAGGTATATTCCCATACATATACCTAAGTTATCTAGTAATTCATCTCAATCATGAGAAAAACTCAAAAGTCACTGACTCATCTCAACTGGTATTTTATTTACATTATCGAAACCTCATCAGCTAGAGAAATCATGTTCAATTGAGTACAGTGGACCTGACATAACACCAAGGCATTTCTTAATAACCTTGAACTGCTAAGGTACTCCTCCTATCGAGTACTGTGGGTCTGTCGGCACAACCATGAACTCCTCCTCCATGGTTCTTCTATGACACCGAGGCACTCCACACTGGGCTAGTCAAGTCACTCCGAGTCAAATCGGTCAGCAGTCATCAGGTCTCAGTCAGCTACTAGGTCTCCACACTCTATTTGTTCATCATTAGAAGGATCCTCTCCACATGCTACATGTCGATACTCCATCTATCACGAAGTCACACAAAGAAGTATCTCAATGCTCTGCCACGTCATAGAGATCTCAATACAACAGACTATGTGTCAATCAGACGCCCGGTCTTTGAGTTATTATCCTTTTAGTCCCGGGGCCCAGTTAGATTCATGCATGATCCAACCTAACCGTAACTCAAATATACCCCAAACTCTAGTGGGGTATAGTCAAAGGGATCTTCATGATCCAAAATTTCCAGCACCACTGATGGTTCGTCAAACAGATGTATATCGCAAAATATGTTCCAGGAACCTGCAAGGGAGGTAGTGGGCTTCGCACAGCCTGCGCTTGATTTTCCAAACCGTGCGAGGAAACCGCGCGAACCCTGGCTCTTGAGGTAGTGGCATGCGCACGGTTAGCGCACAGTTTTCCAAACCGTGTGAGCTAACCCTACGACCATGTAAAATTAGGGTTATAAAACCTAGGCTCAGTCATGATTGCCTCAGTTCACTCCACTCTTCCTCCCACTTGAGCCTCACTCGGGTTTTTGGGTTCTCAATGTTTAAGGGTTCTCTCCCACTCATTTTCGAAGTGATTCAAAGGGGTTTCAGGGTGGTTTCAAGGTGATTTCTCCTAGGTATGTCTCTCCTCTTGTTTCTCTTATGTTTTCCTCTAGATCTATATCCTTCTCTTTCTTAGTTTTCTAGATCTACACTTGTTGTGTGTAGATCTAGGGTTGGGGTTCCCTTGGATGTCAATATTAAGGATATTGAATGATAGGGAAAGGGATATAGAGAGGTTTTAGTGGTGTGTTCGCCGGTTTTGAGGTGTGGTGGCTTGTGGGTCGTTTTCTCAGGAACCCTAAAGGTAGGTGGCTTCTCTGCCAAATACACTTGGTTTTAACTAGTGGTTACTAGTTATAATTAATTTGTTTTGATTGAAATTTATTATGAGATGATGGGTGATTTTCATTGTAAATACATTTGGGGGTTTTTGGGAAAAACGAAGTTCCATGGTGAAATGTTATTGTTGTGGATTTTAAAATAGATATTTTTAAATGGGTGGTTGATATTGATTTGGAAAATGGTTGATGGAAAATGGTTTTTAATAAAGAGGATGTTTTATTGGAATGGGGTTTTGGCATGGAAAACGATTTTTAATAAATGAGTGATTTTAGTGAAGGGGATTGTTATGAAATTGATATTGGTTAATTGCATGTTGTTGTGACCTTGATGGGGTTTATGATTGGTTGAAATGTTGTTTGGAAATGTTATTTTTATGTGAGAAGGAAGTCCCATTATAAATGGGTGATGGATATTGGTCGGAAGTGCCACTATGTGGGTAGTGTTCGGAAGTGATTCTACTTATGAATGGATGAATGAGTTAGGAAGAAGTCCAACCATTTTGATTGCTTTTTTGTGAATGGGTGAACGAGTTGGGTGGAAGTCCCACCATTTTGATTGCTTTGTTTTGAATGGGTGAACGAGTTGGGTGGAAGTCCCACCATTTTGATTGTTTGTTGTGAATTTCTTTACTAGTTGGAATTGTTGGGAAAGTGTCTAATGATGAAGTGGCTTGGGGCATGTTTGTTTGGTTTTCCCTTGGTTACTTGGTTTGGGTGAGATGACGTGGTAAGGATGTATTGGTATGGTAATATTTGAAATTGTGATTATTTTATATAAATTGTTTTATATAAATTTGCTAACGGTTTAATCCTAGTGTCTTGTGTAGAGAAGTCATTAGGGAAACTTACTGAGATTTAGTACTCACCCCCTGCTTTGGAACGTTGGTGTCTTTGTAGATGTCGTGTACCGTGATGTGGGCAAATGGAAAGCTTCTTCCTCCTTTAGTGAAGCTTTGTGAGGTTGTGGTGGTGCTTGGAGCTTGGTTTGGAGTTGTGGTGGTATCATGGATTATGGTGTTTGGTTGTCTAGTTTCTTCTTGTACTCTGATGTGTTGTGTACATGTCTACTTGTTTTGGTTCTGGGTTGTTTTGTGAAACAAATTGGATGTTAGTGGATGGTTTGGTTCGGTCTATTGACATGCATCATATAGTTTTGGTTTGTTGGTTGGTTTTGTCTTAGGTAAAATCATTCCCCAATTTGTTCTCGAATCCCTTTTCATTTATTTCCTGCCTTCGGTGCCTTGGGAAAAACTCTTTATTCCAAGTAACCCTCACCGCCTCCTCAAGCCAATGAGGTAGGGGCAGTGTGTTACACAAACGGTGTTTGTTGTGACCAAAAAACTGCTAAATAACCAAAATTGTTATCATTGATGTTTTCTATAATAATTCATCCTCACCCCAAGTAGATAAATGAATTTTATAACCATGTAATCAAATGAATATTAACTAATAAAATAAAACTCAAATTTTGAACAACCATTTTCATCTTACATGTTTATCCTTACATGTATATAAGTGAACTCATCATGAAAACTAAGGAAAGAAATGCTCCCATAATAATGAAATTGAGCATCTTAATCAATCAAAATGTTCATGAATGAGTTATAATAAATAAATTACATCTATAAGAGATGATGAGAATATTAATTAATGAATTTTCTTTGGTTATCCATAACATTAATATCAAGTGGATGAAACCATCATACTTAAGGTAAGGAATTCTACCCAAATCTCTCTTTTTATTTTGGGTTTCTCTATCATTATTTTTTCCCAAATGATGTCATCTCTTTTTTATGCACATATTACGAATTCTATGGACATGGTCCAAAATCATGTATCCAGGTCCAATCATTATTCAATTTCGGGGATATAAATGTTTTTATGTGGTTCCCTCCTCAATACTTCCCTATAAGCAAACCCACTTAAGGGGACTTCCTGAATTCATACCCATTTTTAAATACACTATATAATCTGATTTTAAGGCATAATTATATTTATAAAACCAAGATTTTTTTTATGATAACCTTATTGTTTCACTTATGTTTTATATAAAATATTATTCCCTTTTATGTTTTAAATGAACTTTTATATTTGCTTTTAACAGCGCTAAAATGTTCTAATTCTAAATTTTCTTAAGTACTATTTTTTCATGTTAGAACATAATGTTTACATAACTATTCATGATATATTTCTATAATTTCTTATGATTTTCCATGTAGGATCTAATTCATTTCTGTCATGGAAATTTTTACAATACTTCAAATAGTTTTGCTTTTGACAAGATTATGAAACCCAATTCAAACTATAGGCAAACCTTATGTTTATGTATGATTGATTAGGAATGATTATGTATGTGGAATGTTCGTTCATGAACATATTATTATGGGTGCACACATATAGTTCTCAAATGAATTGGGTAATCTTGAGTCTTATGAGATGTTCTGTGAAATGGTCTTGGTGGTTATCCTTGACTTGTCCTACCATGTGCAACAGTCTTTGTGGTTAACCTTGACATGTTCTCATCTATTTTCAGTGAGCCTTTACTTATACTAAATGCATGTTTTATGGTCCTTCCACATTACTATGGGTCCATTTTTATATGATCCCATGTTTATATTTTTTGAATCCATATGTACCATGTTTTTTTATGTCATTATATCATGCCTTACAACCCATGTTCTAAAGCTTTATTCTTATGTTTAATGCCTTACTGGGATTCATTTCTCATCCCTCTATTCAGGTTTTCCCCGGGATATCATATTCATATGTATGAGCACAATGGATGTTAGGATCTGATTAGGAATATTAAATAATTGTTATTATTATTATGTTTATTTATGTACCTAATCTTCCAAGACAGTAGACATTATGATCCTTGGAATATAATGTGATGTTTTATAATGTATAAAATCATGTAATTATATTTGTAAAAGGATAGGGTTGAAATATTTGGTATTAGAGGAAGGTTTATTTATTTTTGGAGATTAGGAATATAGCACTTTTGTATGATCCTTATAGATAAGACTAAGAGTATGAAAGTATACCAAAATTTTGGTACGTATAGAGTAATTGGTTTATAATGAAAATTAATCCATGTCTGGTTATGAACAACTGGATGTGGCTCTAAAATAGTTGTATCTTGGGGTAAAGCACAAAAACACTTCTTTGAGCTATACTCAAATGGGAACTGGTTCATGACAATGATCCTTGATGCACTCCTAATTTGATACTCCCAGAAGATATGCTTTTTTAAATTCCATAGCTCATTTTGAACCATTATTAAGGGAATAAAAAAATTCATGTAAGAATATAAGTAAATAAAAATTTCAATGATAACCTAGATTTAACCCTAGGAAAACACAAGTTAGGATATACTTTTCCTTCACAATTGCATCCTTTTATGTTCAATGTTTCCTTTTATGATTATTAACTATGTCTTAAAGCCACCTAATTTCATTTTCTTATCTTGGTTAATAAAGGAAAATAAATAATACATCCCCACAATAAATGTTATAAGGAATGAGAAGATTGACATAATGATAATCCAAATATGATGGTAAAAGTTTCTCAAAACATCATGATCGTAATTGCTTAGCTAGCTCATGTTATGAATAATAACATGAACATGTGGAACGCTATCCTCTTCTAAGGAAATATCAAATTTCGTTCAAATCCTTCATATGGAAAAGTCCTTCCATGTTTAGTGGATATTTTGATCCCCTCCTCATGGAATAGTAAATTAACTCTGTTGAAAAGATATTTTCTATCCTCCGGTGCTCAAAAAAAGAGAAATTCATATTGGTGGTCTGTAATTTTGATGTGGAAGATGATAATTGGTGGACCCTGATCAATGATATGAAGTCTTATGGGGATATTTATTTTAATTATTTGGAAGATTTGAAGAATATTTTTTTAAATAAATATTTTCTTAGAACCATCAACCTCAATATGGAAAGAGAGTTACAAGTACTTAAGAATTTGTAAGATGAGTCTATCGGGGTGTATGAAGCAAACATCACAAGGCTTTCAAGATACACCTCCAGATTTTCCATGAACACCGAATGAAATGCGGATGAATTCCTTAGAGGAGTAAAGTCATGTCTACAAAATGTTTTTATGATTTGAGACATTGATATTTATGAGGATATTTTATGTTGTGCTATAAAGGATGAAATGGAGATTGGAGACTCTCAATGGTCTCATGGGCTCGATGAATATGAAGAAAATGGAATCTAATATGGGCGGTTTAGTAAATAAATTCTATGATGGATAGAATATTGAACATCCCACGTGTCAAAATTGAGGGAAGAATTATCCTAGGAAATGTCAAAGGGGAATAGGAATTGGATCAAATTTGGAAGTATGGGACATCGTGATATGAACTGCTGAAGGTATATGATGAATCCCAATAATGTGGAACATTAAAGGAATGTTCATATCAATGCTCAGCCAGTATTGTAGTGTTTCATCTACAAATAACATGTTCATTATGATAATAATTTCCCTAATCCCAGGTTTTTCATATGAAATCAACAACAACCTCGAAGGAAACAAGGAAGGGCTTATTCAATCACTACTATTGAGGTGGAGCTGGATAATTATGTGGTGACTGGTATGCAAGTTATTAATTCAATAATAGTGAATGTAATAATTGATTCTGGTTCTACTCATTCTTTTATATCATGAAATTGTAGTTTCAGGATTAAAACACCCCTATAATATTTGGAGATTGAGTTATATATGAGAACAAAAAAATTATATCATCCAAAGTATATAAATCCTCCGTGGTTGAATTTTTTGGACTGAACATACCATAAAATATCATTATACATCCTTTAGTGGAGTTTGTTGGTATATTGGTCATGGATTTGCTATCTTAATACATATCCTACATCAACTATAGGGAAAGGGAGATAACTCTTCAAATATCGAAACATCCACTGATTATTAAAGGTGTAAGCTGGAAGATGAATTTCTTTTTGAATCATTTTCTCAGGTGTGGTATTAATTTCATATGAGAATGCATTTCTAGCTCCAATGATTTAGAGAAAAGAGATAATATTGCTTGATGAAATTCCCATTTTAAGGGACTACACTAATGTATTTCCCAAATAATTTATTAGCATTACTCTTAATCGAGAGGTTTAGTTCTACATTAAACTTATTCCTAGACATCTACCTATATAAAAGACACTTTATAGAATGGCCACTATAGAGTTGGATGATCTCATGAACCAGTTTCATAAGAATCTAGTCAAGGGTTTTATATTCCTGAGGGATTCAACTTGGATAGAACCAGTCATCTATGTCAATAAGAAGGATAGTTTAATGCTCCTCTACATTTATTATCATGAGTTCAATATAATTATGATAAAAAAGTACCCCTACCTCAGATACCTGACTTATTCGATCATCTTCATGGGGCCAGTTATTTTTCTAAGGTTGACCTTTGGTTGGTATATCTCCAATTAAAGGTGAGGAAGGAAGATGTTCCCAATACTTCCTTTCGAAATAGGTATGGTCACTATGGGTTCATAATGATTCCATTCAGACTCACTAATGCTCTAGAAATTTTCATGGATCCAATTAATATTTTTTTATATATTACCTTGACATTTTTGTGTTAGTATTTATTGATGTAATTCTAATATACTCAAAGATCAAGGAGGCACATGTGGATTATTTGAATACTATCCAAAAGAATTTGAAATGGGGGACACTATATTAAAATTACTATTAATGTGAGTTATATATGGAGAATGTATCATTCATGGAGCTTGTTTTCACCAGTAAAGGGATATTTGTATACCCTTCTACGACAATGGAAATTGAAGAGTGTTCTATGAAATCATTTCTAACGGAGATCTGTAGTATCCTTGGCCTATCTGGATATTATTTATTTTTTTTAAGAAGTTTTCACGAATGTCAAGCCCAATGTCCAATCAAACATGGATGGGGTAAAGTATTTTTAGACTCATGAATGTGAGGAATTCTTTAAGGAGATCAAAAATTGTCTTATCACTAATCTAGTAATCACACTCCCAACAGGTGGAGAAGTATTTGTGGTGTATAGTTATTCTTCCAAGAAAGGATTAGGCTATGTACAAATGAAAATGATAAAGTGATATCCTAGCCTTAAAGAACATGAAAATTCTTGAGAAAAACTATCCCATTCATGAACTAGAGTTGGCAGTTCTGATAGTTTCTTTGAAAATCTTGTGGCATTTTCTTTATAGGGAGAACTATGACATATGCATTGATCACAAGAGTCTTAGTTTTATATTCACATAGAAGAAGCTTAATATGGACCAGTGTATATGGTTACAACTTGAAAATCGTTAGGAATGCTCAATCCATTACCATCCTGGTATGGAAAATAAGGTGGAGGATGCTCAAATTAGACAGGATCCTACATCTTTATCAATGATAAGATTTGATAAGGATCCAATATTCTTAGATTTGCAGAGTATATACATGGGAATCATTAAGGGAGTAACATAAACAATCCTTTCTCAAATTTTTGCTCAACATCCCTTATGGAGAAAAGAAATTATGTTGAATGAAAAAATGAAGAAATTATGAAAAGGGTGGAAGGTATTAGTAATGGGAAATACTATTAGTTCAAGATTTATGAGGAATGAATTGTATGATTTGTTTCATGATTATGTGTACAATTATATCAAGAGATAAAAAAGTAGATTTTGAATGATTCACATATCTCATCCGTCTCTATTCACCCAAGGAGCACAACGATGTATCGAGATATCTAAGAAAATTTTAGTGGGACACTATGAAGAAGGAAATTGTTGAATACACATAGAAGTGTATGGTATGTCAAAAAGTAAAGGCTGAATGAAAATAGTCAATGGTGATGATGAAAACACTACCCATAAAAATGTTTATGTGGTAGAACAGTACCATGGTCTTTGTCACTAGACATCATAGGAAATCTGGAGGAAACAACGCTATATGGGTCATTATGGATTGTCTTAAAAAGACAAGTCAATTTATTGCAATTTGAGAGAACATCTCATTGGGTAAAATTTCACAGATATATATCAAAGATGGATTAAGGATTCATGGAGTTCCACCATCTATTGAATCCGATAGAGATCCAAGATTCACCTCAATGTTCTAGAAAAGTCCCAAACAAGCTCTACGCAATGACTTGAACTTCAGTATGGCTTATCATCCCTAAACGAATTTCCAATCTAAGATAACTCTTTAGAAATTGGAAGATATGTTTAGAGAATGTTATATAGACATCAAAGGAATGTGGGACCAGCATCTTCCACTGGTTGAAATATCTTAAAATAATAATTTCCACTCTATCATTTGAATGGAACCATATGAGGCCTATTATGGGAAAAGGTGTAGAACACTGACGTGTTGCAATGAATTTAGTGACCATAAGCTTCTTGAAGTTGAAATGGTCAAGGAAATGCTGAAGAAGGTGAAAACCATTTAGTAGCACATCAAGGTAGCCCAACGTCAAAAAAAGAGTTATACAAACAATCGTCAATGTGACCTTGAGTTCAATGCTAGAGACATGGTAATCCTTGGCATATCTCCATGGAACAAGGTTATGATATTTGGGAAGAAATTAAAGCTATGTCCCATGTACATTGACCCCTTTGATATCCTTTATCATGTTGGAGCTCTAGCCTATCGACTACCACTTCAACCTACGATGTCTAAAGTACAAGATGTATTCCATGTATCTCTATTATGGTAGTACAAACCAGATCCTTCACATGTACTCTATTCAGTGGTTGTATAGTTAGAGAAAGATATTTCTTAGAAGGAGTATCTAGTGACGATCGGGGATCATTGAGATAATGTTATATGAAATAAAACTACTCACCTAGCCAAATTACATTGTATGAACCATAAGTATGAAGAGGAAACATGGGAATTAGTGTAATTAATGTAGGAAAAGTATCAAAACCTATTTACATCTCAGAATGTAAAATGAAATTTCAAGGGAAAAATTTCATAAGGGGGGAGAATGTAACAAACCAATGTTTTATCCATGTAATTCATTTATTATAATTTTTTCTTATATTATAATCACATAATATTACATATAGAAGACAATACAATCCTTATAAATGAATAATGAGTAAAATAAAATGTATCTCTTAATGTTAAGAAACATATACCAATGAAATTGTAACTTACCCTTCAGAAAAGCAATGTTGCCCTTATGAATAGTAAACCAGCCAATGTAATAGTAATGTAACCAATTAATATATAAATAAAATTTATCAAAATTATATGTGACACTATGATAGAATTATTTCAGAGTATAATAAAATATTTTTTTGAAAAAATTATTATTAATGTGTTCGAATTTTTGTAACTATTCTATATTTAATTACAATTTTATGATTAATTTTAGAAATGAAAAGAAAATTTATTTTCATAAAATGATTTAATAAATAATTATTATTATGTATTATGTTCATAATATAATATTATAAGACCTTAATAAATTTTTGAATGTGTTAGAAAATCATTTTTATTTTTAAGAGTGGTTTTTTAAGTATATTATGATTTTATTAAAAACTAAATTTCTCATATAAAAAAATTTATTTTTGAGAAATAGATTTCATTTTTTTATTCGACAATTTGGAAAATGGTTATGGTGAATTTTTGTAATTTTTTTAAAATACATGAATTTAAGATGAATAGTGAAATACGATAATTTTTTGTGTATATACATTATGAGTTAAATGCAGTATTCCTAGTATCATAGGTAAAGTAAATACCCTACGTTCAAACTCAAATGCTCTATTTTCTATTTTTATTCACAAAAATAAAAATTATTCATAGTCTTGAGAAAAAATATTAAACTAATGATTATAATATTGGGAATCCCCTCCTCTCCTCCACTATAAAAACCATCCTCCCCTCTCATCAATCATCTAAAGCCTTCTACCTAGTCCAAATTATACTATAATATCTCCTTAAACTCCTCTACCATGTACATAATCTATTTTTCTCTTCAACTGTCCAAAGCCATTTCCCTAAGGAGGTTCTCAAGGAGGACAAATTCAAGAGGTAAAAATCTCTTCAATTTTCATTTAACTTCTTTGTATTTTATTTTCCTTTCTTATCATTTCCTCAACTCATTTAATCAAAATATTATGATTACTCTAGAAAATTATATGTACTATATTTTTTTATTATAATTCAATAATTCCTCATCATCTCTCCATTACCATTCTTTTATACTAGAGATTATAATACCATTTTAGTTGTGTTAATTCATCACATTCAAGGAAGATGAGTTTGCAGTTTCTTTTACCATCTCCTATAATGGTCATAAAAACCATTTTTATGGTTGATATAGACAATAATATATGTTTTATGTTTTATTTAAGGTTCTAGAATCTTTTGTGCTCATGATATTAATTTTTAAATCCAAATGTGTTTGTTGTTATAAAAAACTGACATTTACCGAAACAGTTATGATTAATGTTTTATATAATGATTCATCCTATCTCAGAAGATCCAAATGAATTATCAAACCAAGAAATCTACTCGATGTTCACTAATAACATATAACTCAAATTTTGTACAACCATTCAAATCTTACATGTTTTTCCTTACATGTATATAAGTAAATCAATCATGAAAACCAAGGAAACAAAATGCTCCCAATACAATGAAATTGAACCTCTTATCCCACCAGAAAGGTCAGGAATGAAATTAATATGGTTATACTAAATCAATTACATGTAGAATATGTTATGGAAATATTAATTAAGGAATTTTATTTTGTTATCCCAGACATTTAGATCAAGTAATGTACACCATCGTAATTAAGGTAATGGATTCTAACTAAATCTACATTAATCCTACGGGTTGCTCTATCTATATTTTTTCCCAAATGAAGTTATTTGTTATTTTTATGTACATATTCTAAATACTATTTAAATGATCTGAACTCATGTATCAAGGTCTAATAATCCTTCTCCCTTTGGAATATACATGTTTTTATTTTTTCCTTCCTTAATACTTCCTGATAAGAGAACATGTGTAAGGGATCTTCCTGAATTCAAACCCATTTTCAAGTACATTTTATAATCTATTTTTAAGCCATTGTTATTTACATAAAATAACTCTTTCTATTATGAAAACATTATTGGTTAAATTTTGGTTTTCTATAAAATATTATTCAATTTTATGTTTTAAATGACCTTGGGTATTTTCCTTTAACCGCGCTAAAATGTTTTAATTCTAATTTTTCATAAGTACTCTTTAAACGTATTATTACTTCAAGTTGACATCAGTGTTCATGATATACACCTATACCACTCTATGGTTATCCATGAATGATATAAACCCTTTTCATTAGGTAAATATTAATGATACTTTCATTTTTTTTGTTTTATAACAAGATTATGAAACCCAATTCTTACTATGGTAACCATTATGTTTATGTATGATTGATTATGTATGAGTGAGTATTTTTCACGAATATTCAAGAACATTTATGATGGGTGAAGATAGATATCACTTCAATGCATTGGGTAATGTGGAGTCCCATTAGATGATATTTTCAATGGTCATGGTGGTTATCCTTGACTCGTGCTACCATATAAAACGGTCTTGGTGGATAGCCTTGACATGTGATCCTATATGTGCAATGAGCATTGACTCTTGATAAAGTCATGTTTTATGTTTCTTCCACATTACTATGACTCCATGTTTATATGATGTCATGTTTATATGTTATGATTTAAAATTTTCCATGTTTTTTATATCATTATGTCATGCCTTTTAACCGATGTGAAAAAACATTATTCTTATGGTTATTCCATTACTAGGCTTTTTAGCTCATCCCATTCAACATGTTATCCCCTGGTTATCCTATGTATATGTATGCACACAATTAATGTTAGGATATCATTAATGGTATTAAATAAATTTTGTTTTTATGATGATTAATTACGTAACTATTCTTTTAATACACTAGACATTATAATTGCAAGAACTCAGTTCTTATTTTTGAGGTAAGAGTTTTTTCTTTTCACTTTTCCGTAATTGTTTTTGAGAAAATAAGTAAATTGGGGGAAAATAATAATTTTTGGGAATACATGCTGTGTACTTTTCCACATTCTTTGTACATAGGACGTATGGGATGTGTACACATGGTGTATAGACATGTTGGCGACGAAGGTTGTAAAAACCGACTAAATACCGTGTAGTGTATATTTAGACTCCCTGTAAGTAGTCAGTAAGAAAATAGAAAGGTGGTGGAAGTATCCACCATCGGAGAGGCAGTACACACTGTGTTATCAGAAATACACGTTGTGTACTCATGTCGACAGATGAACAGTGTGGTGGTGCCGCCAGAGGAACAGTTAAATGAGAAAATTACATGTCGAATAGTAAATAGTACATGTCGTGTAGTTTGTTTTTTAACAAAAAATGGGTTGTAGTCAATCCTATTCATAGGATTGGCTTATAACCAGAGGAAGTAGGTGGGAGAGGAGGTTGGACCTTCGAGGATCTCCAGATCGTGGGTCAGGAATCTATTTTAGCCTCTGACCATCTCCCTAGAACCGCGCGGGTGAGTTCTTCCTCTTCCTGGTAGTTCTTACCAATTCTTTCCGAAGGGAAAGTTATTTGAGTCTGAACAAGGTTTTCATTCACCTCATATCTACTTCGTTCTTGGATGATTCGAGGATCGTCGTTTGCATATACCTTTGAGGGGAATTTAAGGTAGGTGGCTTAGTGTTTATTTCCAACTGTTGTGCGTTTTTTTGTATCGTTAAGCTACGAACCCATTTTGGGGGTGTCGTGTGGATGAGGCCTTGGCTGTTTTTAATACCTAGAATTTTATAGATAATTAAAAGTGATGATAAAATATTGTTTGAGATTTCTTCTTGGATCCAGGAC
Organism: Viscum album; assembly: GCA_963277665.1. Lineage (NCBI taxonomy): Eukaryota > Viridiplantae > Streptophyta > Magnoliopsida > Santalales > Viscaceae > Viscum > Viscum album. Next base: position 1,462,105,223 of record OY728142.1, read on the forward strand.
CACCCTGAGGGTGCGTTCATCTGTTTAGACATTTGGTCAGGATACCCGATGGCTTCCATGTTTAATTTGCGCATTACTTTTTCCTTGAGAGTAAATTCCAGTGAATTTTTTGTTATATGTTTGGGATGTCCCGGTTACTTGTGTTGCCCAATGGTATTGTGTTAACTAGAATGAGGGCAATGCATCTTTGAGCCTGAGGGAAACCTCTTCCGTGCCTTCGGGCAATAGACTCTATGCCTGAGGGTGACACATTGTACGCCTGAGGGAAATATCTGTTATGTCTATGGGAAATTACTTGTGGGTTACATTTCCGATTACCTAAGGGTATGGGCTTGTGTGTCTGAGGACACTGACCATTTACATAGAAATTTACTATGGTTGTTTCCTTATAATGAACGATTAAACGAATATTAAAATGACAATATAACTAGTAAATCTAGTTACTTTTGAGTAGTTCATAGTTTATTGCATTTACTTTTGCACATTATTGTTGCATGTGTACACACTGTTGAGCACGATCCTTTTGTGGGTGCCTACTAGAAATTATTTTCTCACACCCTACTTGGGTCATGTCTTCGGCCCAAACAGATTACATTTCTACAGGTGTGGATAACGGAAAGGGTCCCTATACTGGTACTTGATTGCTGTTGAGGAGTATGGGAGCATGGGATCAGACATAGGCTCACGATGCTACCTGCTGTTTTGTTTTGTTTTTTTGTACTCTGTATTGTACTGTCATGTATTGTTGTCTAACAAGTTCTGGATGTTTTCTTAGAACTTGAGTCATGTTGCATCATTATATATAACAATTGGTTATCTTTTATTGCAGTTGTTTATGTATGTATGGTCTATTGCTTCCGCTGTTTCTGTATGTTTTATCATGAATTCTGTTGTGCTACACTTTGAAAAATGAGGTAATTGTTTCCCCACTATTAGACCTCGGCCCCCGTTGGTATTCAGCAGCCTCTGGTGTCTGGGGAAATGCGCTTGAGTTCATGTGACCAACCGGGTTCGGGGCACCCATGGAGTGGTACCTGGCTCCGGGATGCTACAAAGTGGTATCAGAGGAGTTATTTTCTTTTAATTAATATTTAGAGCCTTATTCAGGTATATGATAGAAATGGTAGTTGTTTATACGATGTGCCTGGGAGTAGCTAACCCGTGTACATGGAAAATCATGTCTACCTAGTATTTTTTTCTTTCCTTCAATTCTTCTGATTTTTCAAATTTTACAGATGATTTGATATCACCGTTGGGTGACGCACTTGTGATTGTGCTATTTATATTCTATCCATGGGTTCTATGAAGTTTCAACTCGATGAGATGAGGGTATTTTATATCATGCATCATTTAGTGACATGATAGAAATCACAATACATGCATAGTTTCATGCCGTGTAGGCACATTAGAAATTTCATACTGTTGTGGTAGTCGTTGTGTTAGAAAATCATGGTGTTGTGATAGTTGATTTGGTAAATACCAGCTATGTGATAGGGTATGATTGTATGAGGCCTTGATAGAATGAACACCATACTTTGGTTACTAGGGTGTATGTGCCCTCATTGACTTGAATTTGGCAGATCATTGGCTGTTTACCACATTTATAACCCATATAAGATACTGAGCTTCGATTCACAGGGAGTATGGGCCCTCACGGATCAGAATTTGGCACATAGGTGGTGTTTTCCATATTTTAGGGGTTCTGGAGATGTTTCATAGGAATACTGTCTGGAAAACCCTGTATACATGTCGTGTAGTTCCTCAGACACATGTCGTGTGTTCTTCTGTTCGGGAAGAAAAGAAAACTTTTTATGTACACGTCGTGTACCCTATGTACACGTTGTGTAGTCTCATCATGTTTTATAGAACATTTGGGAAGGGCCATGGGGAAGGGAAAAGCTTGGGGAGAACACACTGTGTACTAGATGTACATGTTGTGTAGTGTTGACCTGGAGTCCGGCCGTGTAAATAACAACATGGGTCGGTGGAATCTTTTTGTACACATCGTGTCAATGGTGAACATGTCATGTAGTCTGAACTTGGGACCCAGCCATGTAAGGAACAAACACGGGTTGGAATTGCCTCTTCTTAAATACGTCATGTACCTGAGGGACACGCTGTGTAGTCTTGACCGGTGACGGACCAGGTCGACTTAGCTGTGTGGCTGGGGGAAATGGGGTGGTTTACTCACCGTGTGCGGGTGTAACACGTCGTGTGGTATCAATACAAGTAGTCATCTATGTCACAAACGACACGGGCAGTTGTAAAATTAAAACATACACGTCGTGTAGATTTTATACACGCCGTGTAGTTTTGTTCAAACGGGAGTCGCATGGCTTATCTATGTGGCTTAGCCGTGTAGAAGGACCCAAGCAGGGGAAGAGAATTCAGGTACATGCCGTGTAGTTAGTATACATGCCTTTTGGTCTTGTTTTTCAAATCTTGAGTACCTTCTTCCTCCTATTCTCATTTTGGTCCCTTTGTTTCAGACTGTGATAAACATGATCAAAGGTGTCTGTTTGACCTTGTAGTGTCATGCTGCCGGGACGACCACGCATTGTTCACCAGGAGAGTGGAAATGACTATAATCTAGAGAAGGTGGGTCACGGGCTACCAGTTCATCCTCCAGCAAAGCCAGATGCAGCACCAGTCATTATACCAGACAAAGACGCGAATGCGCAGTTCCGTGAAGGCTTTATGCGGTTCATGCAGACCTTTCAGGGATCACCGCCAGCTGCCACATCTATGGCTGAGCTGACACGTATCTTCCAGCAGTAGAATCTGCTTATGTTTTCATGGTATGGCGGACCGAAGGATGAGGGGTCTTGGATGGGGACTATGTAGACTATCTTTGAGCATCATGAGATGCCTCCAGGGCGGAGGGTCAAGCTTGAGACTTATATGATGTGTGATTCTTCCAAGAGGTGGTGGGATGTTACCACCCAGTCAGAGCATCCCAGAGACATGGAGTGGTAATATTTTCAGGCACTCTTCTCTGACTTCTTATTTCCAGAGATGCTGAGGGAAGATAGAGCTCGAGAGTTCATGAATCTGCAGTATGGCACTATGTTGGTGATGGATTATTCTGTTCGTTTCACCGATCTTCAAATTTTTTCACCCGTTCTGTTGGGTGAGGAGATTTTGAGGGCTAGGCTCTTTGAATATGGTCTTTGATATGACATCTGAGCACTGTTGAATGTTTTTAGGTTTCCTGGAGTTCATGCTATTGTGAACCATGTGCTGATTATAGAGAGGAACCTCCGGGAAGCGAGTGGTGTGGGCCAAGGCGGTTTGACACTAGTTTCTGGTACTATTTATACTGGTAGGAGGAAGAGAATGATGTACTTATCTCACGGTGGTAGTACAAGACAGAAGAATGTTTCAGGTGGCTAGGTCATGTGATACCAGTGTGGCACGGAGGGGCACAAGAGACCGCAGTGCCCGCGTGACCCAGTGGAGTGCCGAGCTTGCGGCAAGATGGGTCATCTGTAGAAATTTTTCTAGGAGTTTCCACTAGTATCTAGTGATAGGGGTTCTATAAAGACTCTGTGTGTGGGAGTAGGACAATCATCTTCATTCCAGTTGGGAAACTGGAATATGTCCGGGTGTGTAGGCATAGATGGTGGTTGTGGTCGTGGTAGCCAAACACCAGGATCTCAAAGGCAGTAGGGTGGGACAGCTCAGGGTAGCCGGGCTATGTCGCAGGGGCACAACACTGGGCAGGCATATGCAGTGCAGCAGACCCAACAAGAGCAGGATCCCAGACCATCTACGGTAAGAGGTACTATTCTAGTAACTTCTGTCTTATCTTCAATACTTTTCGATACAGGTGCTACATGTATTTTTATATCTATTGTTGTCGTAGAGAGCCTTGGGCTCTGTGTTTCTTCATATTCTAATGTCATGACACTAGATACTCTTTTGGGAACTTGAACAATAGGTGTGTGTCAGTGCAAAGAGTGCCCCCTTGAGGTTGAAGGGTGTCACTTTCTATGGGACCTCTATGTCTTGGAGATGACGATCTATGATGTCATTCTCAGGATGGATTGGTTAGTTCCCTTTCAAGACATTGTAGATTGCTATTGTCAGAGGGTGATTTTCACGTCACTAGAGGGTGGAGAGTTTCTATAAAAGGGCGAATGGTATGTTCAGGAGAGCTGAGAAAGACCAGAGTAACGTGGGCAGAGTGGAGTCACAACCCAGATGGAGAGTTTATATCTGGATGATCAGGGGACATGTCAGAAGGACTTCCCTCCAGTGGTTGACCATTTCAGGGATGTCTTCCCAGATGAATTTTTAGTTCTACCTCCAAAGCGAGAGGTGGATTTCCCTATTGATCTTGTTCTAGGAGAAGCACTAGTGCCCATTTCTCCTATAGGATGGCCACCCCTGAGTTTCAGGATCTCAATAGGTAGTTAGAGGAGTTACAGTGAAAGGGTTTCATCCGACCTAGTACTTATCCTTTGGGTTCTCCTGTCCTTTTTGCGAAGAAGGCGGATGGTACCCTCAGACTCTGTGGGGATTATCGGATGCTGAACTAGTTGACGGTTAACAACTGATATCCCTTGCCAAGTATTGATGATATTTTTGATCAACTTCGAGGGGCACAAGTGTTCTTGAAGATTTAATTTTGATTGATATATCATCAGTTTCATGTTAGATCATCTGATATACCTCTCACAGCCTTCAGGAGTACGTATTATCTATATGAATACATGGTTATGCTGTTCGGACTCACAAACGCGCCAGCAGTTTTCACGGCTCTGATGAATCGTGTCTTCTATCCTTATCTAGATTCTTTTGTGGTAGTATTCTTGGACGATATCTTAGTGTACTATCACACTTTACACAACCATGCCACCCATATTGAGATTTTATTAAGTACACTAAGAGAGCATAAGCTATATGCTAAGATCTCAAAGTGGCACTTTTGGATGGACCAGATTCACTTCTTGGGTCATATCATCTCAGAGGAAGGATTTGACGTGGACCCAAAGAAGGTGAGAGAAGTAGTTTCCTAAGAGTTTCCTAAGAAGATGTTTGAGATATGGAGTTTCTTGGGAATGGTTGGTTACTACAGATGCTTCATATAGGACATCTCCCACTTAGCAGCACTGTTGACGGGTTTGACTACGTGGGGTGTGATGTTCATTTAGTCAGAATCTTTTGAGATAGCCTTTCAGGACCTTAAAGGAAGGTTGAAATCAACACCAATCATGATACTTCTAGAGTAGAGGAAGAGATATACTGTTTACTGTGATGCATCAGGTATTGGGCTGGGAGCAGTGTTGATGCAGGGTGACCGAGTTGTTGTGTACGGGTCTCGGCAGTTGAGGCCACATGAGAGGAATTACCCGACACACGATATCGAGTTGGTTAAAGTTGATCATGTGTTACGTTGTTGGAGACATTATCTCTTGGGAGAACATTTTGTGGTTTTCACCTACCACAAAAGTATCATGTATATCTTTACTCCGTGTGACTTGAATATAAGACATTGAAGGTGGGTTGAATACCTGTGGTCCTTCGATTTTGAGCTTGCCTATACACCTAGTAAAGGTAATGCAGTAGCTGAGGCACTAAGCAGGAGGACTCATATACAGGCAATGAAGGAGGCCAGTGGTGAGTGGCATATCATGGAGTTGTTCCCTGAGATGCATTTAGAGGTGCACGACATTCAGGGGAAGACCTATCTTTCTTCTTTAGCTGTGAATTCTACACTCCTGGAAAGAGTGAGGATGAGACATGTATCTGATTTATAAGTCCTAGGTCTATGGGAGTCGGTGGAATGTAAGGACCCTCCCTCTGGGTGTTTGATAGGTGGTGATGAGGTACTTCGTTTCCATGGATGAATATGGGTTCCAGGGGATATACGTGAGGAGCTAATGTGGGAGTTTCATTATTCAGCTTGGGCAGTTCATCCCATAGTTACCAAGATGTATCTTGATTTTAGACATTAGTATTGGTGGCTGAGTATGAAGAGGGAAGTAGCTGGTTTTATTACTAGATGTTCCACCTATCAGCAGGTGAAGGTGGAGCATCAGAGGCACGCCAGACTATTACAACAGTTACCCATCCTCGAGTGGAAATTAGATGATGTCGTGATGGATTTCCTGACCGGGTTGCCGAGGTCACCTTGAGGAAATGATGTTTTGTGGGTCATTGTGGATAGACTTTTGAATGTATCTCACTTTTTTTCGGTCATGGAGACCTTCAGTGTTGACGAGATTGGAAAGTTGTATATCTGAGAGGTTGTACGTCTTCATGGGGTCCCTCATTATGTCATTTCAGATAGGGACACCCATTTTATGTCTCATTTCTGGCAGAGTTTTCAGATGTAATTGGTTACACAAGTGCTTCCGAGCACAGATTACCACCCTCAGACCAATGGTCAGTCCGAGCGTACCATACAAGTGCTAGAGTACATGATGTGCCCATACATCCTATACATTGGGGGCTCTTGGGAGAGCATATACCCTTATTCGAGTTTTCCAATAATAATTGTTTTCATGCAACTATTGAGATGGCAGCTTAAAAGGCTTTATATGGCAGGCCATTCCGATCACCCTTGTGCTTATTAGAGGTAGGTGAGGCAGCTTTACTGGGACCATAGATCGTGCAGGGGACTTCTGAGCAGGTCCAATTGATACGAAAGGGGATGCCTACCGCACAGTCTCATTAGAAATCTTATGTTGATCGCCACAGATGACCCTTGGAGTTTGTTGTCGGGGATCAGGTCTTCTTATGTGTTTCACCGAGGTTGGGACATAGGAGGATCAGGAGACAAGGTAAACTAGCACTGAGGTATGTGGGGACATTTGATATTCTGGAGAGAGTCTGGTCAGTTGCCTATCGGTTCCAGTTACCGCAGAGGTACTGGGCCATTCAAGACATCTTCCACGTATCTCAGCTGCGTCGTTATCATTCAGACCCTTCTCAAGTCGTTCAGCCAAAGTAGGTTGAGCTTCAGATAGATGCATCCATTGGGGTGCTTCTGGTTCGTATTGTGGATATGAGCATGAAGGTTCTTCGAGGCTAGTTAGTTCCTCTCATACGGGTGCTATGGCAGTATGGCTAGGTGCGGGACGAAACCTGGGAGCGGGAGACCGACGTATGCGCTCAGTGGCCAGTGTTTTTCAGAACATTATCTTCGACACCCTTGGAAGGGAAATTTGTGGACGAATTGTTTTAAGGGGGATGTTTGTAAGAACCAAGTTCTTATTTTTGAGGTACAAGTGTATTCTTTTCTTTTTTCCTTAATTGTTTTTCCGAAAATAAGGAAAATGGGGAAAATCCAAAATTTTGGACTATATGCCGTGTAATTTTCCATATGTCATGTACTTTGGCTGTGTGGGATGAGTACAGAGGGTTTGTATCCATGTTGGCGACGAAGGGTGTAAAAACTGACTACATGACGTGTAGTCAGTCGGCAGGCAAATAGTAAGGCAGTGGAAGCAGTCACCAGTAGAGTGGAAGTACATGCCGTGTAATCAGAAATACATGTGGTGTACTCATGTCATCGGATGAACAGTGCGGCAGTGCTGCCGGAGGAACAGTTAAAAGAGAAAAGTACATGCTGTGTATTCAATAGTACATGCCGTGTAGTTTGTTTTTTTTTTCTCTTAAAGTGGGAAGTAGCAAACCCTCTTTATAGGATTTTCTTAGAACATGAGGAATGAGTCGAGAGAGGAGGCTTGACGTTCGAGGATCTCTATATGGAGCATCGGGAATCTATTTTCGCCTCTGACAATCACCCTGGAACCGCGCTGGTGATTTCTTCCTCCTCCGGGCATAGTTTATACCAATTCTTTCTCAAGGGAAAGTTATTTGAGTTTGAACGGGGTTTTCTTTCACCTCAGATCTATGTAATTCTTGGATGATTTGAGGATCTTCATTCACGTATACCATACAAGGGTGTTTAAGGTAGGTGGATTACTGTTTATTTCCAACTACTGTGTGTTTTTGTGTATCGTTGAGCTAGGAACCCATGTTGGGGGTGTCTTGTGGCTGAGGGCTAGGATGTTTTGAATACCTGGAATTGTATAGGTAATTAAATGTGTTGATAAACTATTGTTTGGGATCAATTCTTGGATCCAGGACCACCCCGAGGGTGTGTTCCACTGTTTAGCCATTTGGTTAGGATACACGAGGGTATGCCATGTTTAATTTGTGAATTACATTTGGCTTGATAGAAATTTCATGTGAATTTTTTGTTATATATTGGGCATTGCCTGGATACTTTTTTATCCCAAGGGTAGTGTTTTACTTAGCCTAAGGGCAGTGCATCTTTTAGCCTGAGGGAAACTTCGTCCATGCTTCTGGGAAATAGACTTTATGCCTAATGGCGACACTTTGTATGCCTTGGGGCAATATCAGTTATGCCTGTGGGCAATTACCTGCAGGTTACGTTTCAGATTACCTGAGGGTAAGGGCTTGCGTGTCTGAGGACACTGACTATTTACATAGAAATTCACTCTGGTGGTTTCATTATAATGAAGGATTAAACAAATATTAAAATGGAAATATAACTGGTATATTTAATTAATTTTTAGTACTTTATAGTTTATTGCATTTAATTTTGCACATTGTTGTTGCATGTGTACACACAGTTGATTAGGAGCCTTTGGTGGGTGCCTACAGGGAATTCTTTTCTCACACCTGTTTGGGTCATGTCTTCATCGCAAAATGTTTAAATTTAAATAGGTGTGGATAAGGGAAAGGGTCCCTATACAGGTATTTGAATGCTGCTGAGGAGTAGGGGAGCATGGGACCGGGCTAAGGCTCGTGATGCTACCTGTTGTTTTTTTTTGTTTTGATGTACTATGTGTTGTACTGTCCTGTATTGTTGTGTGACATGTTCTGGCTGTTTTCATAGAACTTGAGACTTGTTGTATCATTATATATAACTGTTTGTTATCTTTTACTACAGTTGTTTATGTGTGTATGGTCCGTTGATTTCGATGTTTTTGTATGTTTTATCTTGTATTCCACTATGATACACTTTGAAAAATGAGAGCATTGTTTCCCCACTATCAGTCCTGGGCCCTCGCTGCTAGTCGGCAGCCACTGGCATTTGGGAAAATGCGCTTAAGGTCATGTGACCAACCGGGTTCGGGGCACCCATAGAGTGGTACCCAGATCCGGGATGTTACAACAATCCTATGAATGTAATGTGTTGTTTTATTATGCTTAAAATCATATAATTATATGTGTAAAAGGTTAGGGTCGCTAAAACATGAAAGCGAATTTATTTAAATTATCTATCTTTTCTGAAATTATTTATTAGACTCTTATTACAAGGCACAAAATGAGTGAATATATTATTAATAGTAACCTAGGATCTTTTTCTACATAGGGTAGTTGTTCATCAGGTGGTAAGAATCATATCCTTGAGTAATCTCATCAGAGTAGTAGTTGATGGAGTATCTATACTAGCATCTATATTATATGCCATTAGTGTGGGAATAATGGTCATATGAAGCCTCATTATTTTAGACACCCACTTGACTGTCATCCTTTTGAACTTATGGGTCATCATAAAAAGTTCTTTTGTACCATTCCACCTGTTTTTAAAATAATAGGTATCATAATATCTCAACATTTTTGAGAAGGACTAGTTACACTATATCATGAAATAAGATAGACTATAACAGATATAACATGATAAGGAGGAGATCATGTTCATGTTATCTAGACTTCTAATTATCAGCCCTAGAAGATTAGGCCCTCTTAGGTTAGTCTAGCAGTATATTATGTTATAGGATTAGCCAATTTATAGTTTTTTGGCTGATACTCATGGAATAGAGTGTGGAAATATCTATTGTATGTGGTACTATTCTATTAACCCCTACTATCATATAAACATTATTTGATATAGTTATCTCACACTCCATTATCTCTTTATCAATTTGGGAAAGATTGTTTTTTTTAAATTTCATACTATTATGAGGTTCTGACCTTAGACACACCATTGTATATACAGCCAGGTGGTATGCACTGCTACAAAGATTTCCCCTAGATATTGGATGTTATTATTTCTTATGGGGCATCATCATCCTTGATATGAATATATTTATTGTCAATATCTATATGTAATGGTTGTTTCCTTATAATGCATATTTATTCTATTATCAATCTAATTTAACTTTTAAATCACCATAGGGAGGTAGTTGTCTTCACAAGGGTGAGCAGGATGTTCAAGAAAGTAGATCTGGACTAGTGAATTATGGGTTAAGAGGAGTGGCATCCCATATTGACACCCTTTATATCTACGAGAAGGAATGTATCTGATATATTTTTTTTCCGGTGGTTGATCACTTCAAGTATGTTTTCCTAGATTTATTCTATAGAGTACCTTTTGAGAAAATATTATAGTTTACCATTGATATTGTTTAGGGAGTATCTCCAATATCTATTACTCCATACTAGATGGAACCTAATAAGCTCAATTAGATATTGAGAATTTTGAAGGATTTAGAATCTCAGTGTATTATCTGAACCAAAACATCATCATGGTTTTCACCCCTGATTTTCTCAAAAAATGAATATGGGACAATAGGGATTTTCCAAGATTACCGATGGTTGAACCAACATACAGTTAAGTACTTATATACATTTCCACGAATATATGAACTCTTATACTAGCTCAGAAGAGCTAGAGTGTTCTCAATGGTCCAAATGAGATCATTCTATCATCATATGTGATTCATTCCTTCTAATATAATACAAATAACATTCTATATTCGGTACGGGTTACATGAGAACCTGGTTATTCTGTACGGATTAAAAAAAACCCAATTTCATGGTCGTGGTGAATATGATTTGCACATCTATCTGAATTCATTATCATGGTTTTTATGGACTGCATCTTGGTGTAATCCCAATCTCAAATAGACTAATCTAAGAATTTGTATATCATTTTCATTATAATTAGAGAACATCATATATATTCAAATCTCACTATATTCCACTTATATATTGACATGGATCACTTCATAGGTCATATTATATCAGAATAAGGATTTCTAATTGACTGAGAGAAGTGGAATAATGTGGTTTCCTGGGAGCATCCCAATAACATGACTAATATATCGAGTTTCATAGGGCTTTATGGATATTATAATAATTTTATAGTCGACTTCTCACACCATGTGGAACCTATTAACTGTTTGCCTATGAAATTTGTGGGGTTATTATGGTATGATGTTTGAAAGAAATCAATTCATTAACTGAATAGAAGATTTAAATTGGAATCAATTCTTATTCAAATAGATCTAGGAATAGGCTATACAATGTCATGTGATTAATTAGGAATTGGGATGGGTGTAGTATTGATGTAGGTGGAGTGATTATTGTCATACAAGTCACACCAATTGAGACCTCATGAGTGAAATTACCTAATGAATGAAATCATTATTATTACAGAAGATCATTATTTTCATTTTTGGAAGAATTCTCTAAGGAGCGATAAAATCATGGTGTGTATAGGGTTCAAGATCCTCAAATATACCTTTACACACCTTGACTTGAATCTTAGATAGTGAATATGGATCAAACTCCATTATCCTTCTGAATTCATGCTTACCTATAAGATTGTAAATGGAAATATGGTAGATAATGCACGGAGTATGAATATTCAAGAAAACTACATTTAGGAATCTAGTAATGCATGAACATTGAAATCCATCATTTCGAAGACTCGTCTGGAGATTCAACAGAGCCACATGAAGCCTTTTCATAGAGAATTATTAGTTACATATTCATTCTTAAATATGATGGAGACAATAGAGTTCTTTGACCTATAATGTTTGGTCATACGATATGGTATTTATATTGACAACCTTCCTAGGGATTGTTCTATTGTTGGAGATGAAATCTATTGTATACATTGGTGTATCTGGGTTCCCACATATATGAGATATGATCTAGTTTGAGATTCCCATGATTCTCAATGGGAATTGTACCCATGAATCTTTAAGATGTATCATGATATGGGTCACTATAATTGGTTTCCTGTGATGATACATCATATTACATGTTTTATCACATTGTGTTCCACCTATTATTTGGTGATGGTGGAACACTAGTGGTCTTCTATCTGGTTACATCATTTAACTCTCCCAAAATGAAAATGGGTGTGCATCAAAATTGGAATTTTAGTTGGATTTTCGAGGTCACCTCATAGTAGTAATGAATTTTTGGTTTTCATATATATATTGATGAAAAATCTGACATCCTTACTATTTAGGATACTTTTACAGTTGAAAGGATGGGAAGACTGGATGTATGTGAGATTATATGCCTAAATAGGGACCCTTGTACTTCTATTTCATAGTGTGATGTATGTTTCATATCAAGGTTCTGGTTGGGATTATAAAAGACTTTCGGTACATAGGTGCTTCTGACCACAGTTATTCACCCTTGGACTAAGGGCAAGATGGAACAGAAAATATAGGTACTAGAGGAAATTATTCAAGTATTCTTCCTTGAATTTAGTTGTTATTTGGTGAAAAAAATACCTCTATTCAATCTTACCTATAATAAAATTTATCATGTGAAAATTCATATGGATCTGATTGAGGATGTTTATGGTATTCCATTTCATTCACCTCAGTGCTATCAAGATGTAGGGAATGTAGTGCTTCTTGGTCCTTGTCTCTTTTTATATAATTTGGAGCTAGTTAAGATTATCCAAAAGAATATGTATACTACCCAGTCTAAAAAAAGTATTCCAATCACCATCAATGACCACTGGAGTTTATGTCTAGGGTTCATTTTTTTATTGTCACCCAAACATTTGAATTGATGGATACAAATGCAAGGGAAGCAGACTCATCATTTTATTTGGGCCCTTCAAGATCTTGGATAGATGCAGTATGTTACCCTATCGGTTTCTATTACATCTTATGTATCATTCCATGCACAATATATTATATGATTCAAAACATATCTATTAGCATGTGTAAACATCTTATAATTTAGATCATGAGAATTTTGACTTAGATTGTGATGCTATTTTGGAAAGTATCTCACAACCATCATTGATTGGGGAATGACAGATCTCCATGGATGGTCATTCTACTTTCTGTAGGTAGAATAGAAACATGACTGTGTATAATATAAGACTTGTGAGTATGAGGTTGGTGTACATGATTAGTGTACATAGTTTTTCTTATATAGTGTTTAACCACCCTTGGTAGGGAAACATGACGATGAGTTCCTTTAAGGGTAGAATACAAGAAGAACTTAGTTTTCCCTTAAGGCATTGACACATCTAGTTTTAGTCTAATTCCTTCATTATATCCTAAAATGAGTGGATAGTAAGGATATGAATTAATTGAGGGTTTATGGGGCCTGTTCAAATCTTAGTACCCCGTCCAATTAAAGAAACAACTGGGATTCATAGTTCCATGAAACTGTATGGACATGTCTACATTGTTTCAATAATCCATGTGGGATTTTAAATGACAATAACTTGGCCCCATGATTCTCTCAAACCATATGACCCAGGGCACACTCCCTTGGATAGGATCTCCAGTTTTTAATAGTGTAATATATCAAGGTTTTCACATTCTTTCCAAAACAATGAACATGAACTATGTGAGGTCACTCCATGGGCAGTTCATGGAGCATGGTTTGTTATTGGTTAGTCAATCCATGATGCCAAACCATGTAACCCGGTTATCATGGGGTCACATTACTATTTCTACCATAAAATTGTTATAATATATTACATATTTCCTGTTCCTCCCACGGATGGACGTAATCATACTATTTAACATTGAGATCACCCAAGGTATCCTAAACTAGGAATTACAATAACTCTATGGTCCAAACACTAATTCTAACATTGTTGGTCTCGCTGAACACCTCTTCATATGACCACTTATATATTACATTATTTTTTCTATTTATCTTCCCATACATTGTGTTATGCTAGTGAAATCTAGTAATCCCGATTTTTAGGAAATTCATCCATTCATCCATTTTATTGTGATCGAAGAAAAAATAAAGTCCAATATTGGATGAGGCATATACAAAATTCTTATTTTAGGTGTTCTATGACTCATCCCTTAAATTGTTCCCATCTATAATTTTAAACTAATGTGCACACACAAAATTCATTAGGTATTATTTATTAAATTATTCTCTCTCAATTTAAACAGTCATGATTATTTTCTATGGAACATATAATATCACTTGAATATATTGGAGGTTGAGACTTCAGGAAGATCCAATACACTTGGGTGTGTTATTCATTTATTCCTCGATAACCCTTGATGGGTATATTTAAAACACTGTTTGGGTGCATCTGATTTGGCCATTGATAAGGTTTGTTTTCCATCATAATTAATGAATTATTCAAGGCATGTTATGGAAAGTATATATATATTATATATATTATATATATTACATTTACTGGTTAACTAACTATGGAATGAATTGATAATGGATTAATTTCCATATTTCACCTTGACATTCTTAATTAAAACTAATGGAATGAACATACTAAATTATTATTAATATAATTCATAATGGTGGAATGTCTATATAAACAAAATTCATTGTTAATGAAAGGAATTTGAGTGAACCTATTAAATGATTATATTGAATGAGTATTACATGGCCCATGATTACATATGATATAAATAGAATGAAAATAATATTCTTTTTTTCTTCAAGTCTATTAATATTTTTAGGAATGGTCAAACATGATCTAGCCATAGATTATTGTGAGAAATACATGATCACAAAAAAGAAATCATTCCAATTAATTGATTCAATTTCAATGGGAGATATACATGATCAAATCTACACTTTCTATTAATTCATTAATTCCTCTATGTTGTACCAAAGATTCACATTAATCCTTTTCAGAATATTGTAATACAATGGTTACACTCCTTGGATTCATCATAATGACTTTAGACACATGGCACCATGGATTCACCCCATTTGGCCCAATCATGATTTCCATGAGATTACTATAGATGAACTCCATGTACTCAAATATATTCATTTAAAGTGGAATACAATTGTTGTACCCCTTAGATTACTCTAAGACCCCATATAGCTAGATTTCATGATTTACTACTATATCTTGGCTAGACCCTTCAGGTCAATGATGCATTTTTCAACCTGGATCCTTATTTATTATCATCATAAGTATTAAGCCATTATTACAAGTATATTATGATTCTAATCTATTGATGAATTATTTAATTAATTTTTCACATGTTTATGTATGTTACTAGCTATGGCTCAATCATGTACGTGTTTTTTACTATAGAATTACTTAATTTTTTTATTCATGAACACCATTTCAGCTTGAATACAATGAAATGATTTATGTACATTACATTTGTAGTGGCCTACTAATATTTAACTCACACCCTATTCTGGAATATATTTATACAAGGATAGATTAAATTGTTATATGTTTGGAAAGGGTGATGCATCTTTATTTGGATACATGACATGCATGATTTAGGATGGGATCTTGGATGAAGATGACCAAGCTAAATAATGGAATTCTGGGATAATATTTTCTTAATTTGTTATATTTTTTATATCATATAATCACATTTTTATATTTTTTCATTTATGCATGGTTTTTCTTTTATTGAGGCATGATGTGATAATTTGGTATATCATACTATTTAATAATATTAAGTTGATTGTTTATTACATTGATGAGTATGATTATTTACATTTATATATTAATTCTATTACATCTTCCAATTTTCATTCACCTATTACATCCCCTTTTTTATCCACTCTTACATGAGGTCATAGTATCTCCAGGGACACAGCTTTGGCCCTCAGTACTAGTCGGTGGCCTCTAGTGTTTGAGGTGGATCACCTGATTACACGTGAATGACCATGTTAAACTACTCCAAAATGAGCCACAAATGGGATGTCAATAAATTAATATCATCTAAAAAAATTAAAGAAAATTTAATCTAAAAAAAATTGGTATATTATTCATATAATTAAAAATATAATAAAAATAAAGGTTACGTTGAAATTTATTAATTCTTGTACACTCTAATTTAATTTCACATAAATAAGATAAACCTTTGAAAATTTCAATAATAGTAGGAGAATAATATTCTATATGACTAAATAACTCAAAAATATATCCAAAAATGATAAATAATATTATATTAATCTCATTTTAAGTATAAAATTAGAGAGAAAGAGTTTTTATGAATTATTTTTCTATACTAAATTCTATTTTATATTTCTATAGAAGTAAAGTAATAATTACTTACTAATGAAAAATTAATTCATTAGGTAATTTATAACATTTAAAAGCCTTTTATAGTTTGATGGTATGAATATTAGAATTTCTTATTTAGATCACTCATAAGAAATGATTAAATTTTTTTATTTAATTGCATGAGTCAACTGTTACACACATCAAATGTAAGAAATTAAAAATAGGAATCATGGTTTGTGCTAGATCCTGATGAGGATCATTATATAAAAATAGTTATCTTTTAAGTATCTTTAATTTTTAAGTATCTTTATTTTTTAACAAACTACATTTTATTAATTAAAAAAATAAAAATAGTAATCTTTTTTTGGATGTTATATACATGGGGGAAATTTTTTATTATTTAATATTTCAAATATGTTTACTTTAATGTATAATTTAATAAATTTTATCTTTATGTAACGACTATCCTTGTAGAGTAAATTTTGGTTAAAAGAACAATTAATGTTTTATTTTCATGATTTTAATACATTATTTTTTTTTCTATTTCAAATAATTTTTAAAAATATTATATGAAAAGAAAAAACCATAGATTCGTATGTAAAATTAATGAAATGATTCAATAACATATGCCTTATTTTTTAAAAATTAATTTATTGGGAATATATTTCATGAGAAATATATATATATTTTTAGTATAATTATAGTTATTGATTATTTTAAAAAATTAATGGAATCCAATGCCACAAAGATTAACAATTCTCCTATTTTGATATCTTTTGCCAAATCATTAAAATTTTAATAGTTTTGAATTCAAAAATAAATTAATTTTCATTAATTGATATATATTTTTAACAAAATATGATAAAAATAAACACAAAATATAGTATTTTATAAAAACCAACACCATCATACTACTAATTGAAAAATTCAAAAGTTGAGGTATCCAATAGATATGTTAACTAGATTTTGTAAAATAATGTACAACAACACTGGATAAATTAGAGTAATAGGTTAAAATACATGTTGTGTATAAAAAATTCATTTAATAAAATAAATTAGAATGATTCAATATTTAATTTCTGTTATAATATTATTATATCATTTAAATTATTCAGCATAATGGGCCCCCGTATATTCAAGTGGAAGACTTTTTATGTGACTATATCTGGTAAGAAAATGATATTGAAAATATTTGATTTAAATGAAATTAATAGAATGGCCTTTGAAGGGCCCAAGGTTATTATTGAAATGTAATAAAAAATCTCATGAAAATTATACTAAGATAATGGAATTTATCATCGGATAAAATAAAAATTATTCAGTTCCATTTTGAAGATGATTTTTGTGAAACATTATTCTATGTTGATTTCACCTCTTACAATAAAAAACTAATTTCCTTTGTATTTAGTATAAATAAAATGAAAAATATAATATATATCTTTTAAAAATAATCTACAAATGATTACGATTTTCCAAAAAATTATTTTGTAGAATAATATTATTCTTAGTCACTCTCTTCTTAACTACCTATAAATTAAGTCATTGGGATTCATCTTTCAATTAATTTTATTCTATTATTTATATTTTATTTTCAATTTATGTAGATATAATTATATGTTAGATTTTAAATTTTTTAAAATGAATAAAATTACGTTTTCTAGTGAGATATATTAATTTTATTACTATAAATACATATATTTTATTTAGTTTATATTATTTTTTATTTAATTTTTTTAATTTTTTGGTTTTTATTATAACAACATATATCATAAATGAATGTGGAAAAAATAAATTTCTTCCACTAAGTTAACTATATGGAATTATTGGATTCTAATATAATTAATATAAATATTGGTTATATATTTCCACATTAATTACATTAATTTTCAATCATCTATATAAATTTTTTTGATTATTGAAATTTATGCCCATGATTGACTCACCAATGACTATTTATCAGTACTTGGAGGTATTATATTTTTTCTGAAATATTCAATCCAGTATATTTTTTATGAGATAATGTTTTTTTTAATAAAAGTCTTATTGAACATTATGTTAATGAATTTAAAAATAATTATTAAAATTATAGAATTTTTATCCCTTGGAATACACTAATCAAGCTAAATATTTCACCTTATGGTAAATAACATAAAATAGATAGAAATAAAATAAGGAGGGATATATTTTATGCTTCTTTATATATACCAACCCATATATTATGTATATAAAATTATTATATTATAATAAAAGTGTGGTGACCAGCCTATTCAATGGGACATTTTAGAAGTAGATTACATTTTTTAGGAGGTTATATGGGCATTGATCATTTATCTATAAAACAAAGTCCCCAAAAATCATTTTATTCTATTAAAATTTTATTATTCCTAATGTTTAATAACAACACACACACAGATATATATATATATATATATATATATAATGAATGAAAAAATAAGAAAATTATGTATATTTTTTGAATAAGGGGTAAGTATAATAAACAAGGGTCATGGGATTGTGGAAGTTATATATTTGAAAAATTGGATTTGGGAGGAATAATTCAAGCTGAGGTATAGTTTATTATTATTCCAATTAAATAAAATTTCCACACATTGTTATTTATTTTTTCAACTTTTACATTATTAAGAACAAATATTCAATTATATAAAACCCTTGTCTATGTAAAAAATATATATGCGTGCCATATTTTTTAAGTGCACATGTTAGTGTTTAATATGAATTATTATATAGATTTGTTATTGTGGAATATCCACTGAATCATACCTTATAGAGTTCATATAATTGAAATCATAGATTATATTATTTCTATATTGTAATATTAATGGGGATGACACTATTGGCATTTATCATAGTAAATGATAGGATAAAGATATATTATATTCAATATTTTCTAAATAACATATATTCCATTTGGTTTTTTATTTATAAAACTACCTGTTAATATATTTAAGTAAATATATGTATAGTATAGTTATCGAAACATTTATAAATTATTTAAAATCAATAAGAAAATGTTATATTAAAAAATGTCGACTCCAAATAAGTGATATTAAGTGATAAACTAGCTATATTAAATCAATGGATCATATATAAATGATACAATCATTTTTTGATGTGTATAAAAAAATAGAAAACAATACATATAACACATTTAAACATCATTCTCCATTTATCACTGAAAACAATGTTATAACACATCATTGGTATTCTGGGGTCTCTTATAATAAATAAGAAATATAGTGCCTAGTGTACTACATATGGATGAATGATTATATTGGTTGTCAGTAGGGGATCTCAATAAATTCTTCTCCATATATGAACATCTACTAGATTTCATTTTTATTATGGTAATTTTTATATATTTTCATGATAATTAATGAATGTGGATTTATTATTGATAAATAATAAAAAATAATGGGATTCTTCCACTTTTTAAAGAGTGTGATAATCCTTGAAAACACATCTATGGTATTCAAGCCATATTCGTCAATTAATAAAATTTTCTATTATAAATTTTCTTAAAGAAAATTTGTATCATTATATTCTTGATGCCACATCATATTGTTTTATTTATTGTGGATGAACATTTGTCATCAAAATTATATTCTTGAAATTATGGTATACGACATTGTAACATGATGTTATATTTTTTTAGTCATAGGATATAACTGGAAATGTATAATATTACAATAAGCCATGTCTTTTATATATTCCATAATCTATGAAATTGATTATATAATAATATATTACAGAAATATGACCATGAAAATATTGTATCCTATTATAATAGAAATATATTTTATGTTATCAAATAAAATAAGAGGCATAGGGGTTACACCATTAGAGCGCACACCTAAGAATCCAGTGTATAGGTTTTATTTTTTCCTTTATGTGACCAAATATATTACATATAGGTTTCTCAATATGTAAGGGATTACGAATATCTTGGGAAAGATATTATCCAGTCATAACATGTTATAGAAAATATATCATCTATTTAAATATGAATAATCAAAATAAAATTCCCATGATTAATATTTTTACCTTTACATGAGAAATTATACTAATCAGAAGTCACTTAAAATTTATAGGGATTCTATGATACTCTTATATATGGGTTAATCCATAAATATGATACATTCATTTACAATAAAAATGAAACACAGGGGTACCCCAATTATTCTAAAAATATCGTAAGACTAATAATTCCCCTATCAATCATAAGATAAATTATAAAACAAAATGTATAAATATAATACTTTGGGAATAAATTATTAAAGTTTATAATTTCTTTTATAATTTTTATGTGTTAGGAATTCTATATAGGAGGTTTCCATGCCTAATTTGATATGACATATTTACTAATAACTTGTATTAAAAAAAATTTATTTTTTATTTATTCCATTGAATATATACGTATAATTTTTTAAAATTTTTGAATATTGCTTGTGTCTTATTTTAACAGATAAATTAATTCTTGTATTTTATTAGTCATACGTACATGAATGAAAAAGGATACAATAAATATAGTATGGATGTATTAGTTATGGATCGATTTTTCATATGATGTATATTAATTTGGGGACAATAATACCTCATGACTTGTAATTTAAATATGATATGTCTATATTAATATTATATGTGTGATTTATAATGTGTTAATTAAATAAAAATTAAGGAGAAATATTAAAGGAGTTCATATTTAAATTTATGAATTTATCATAATTATTCATTTGTATTATTCAAATTGAATCCATTGTTTTATAAAATTATATATACACCATTAAAAATAGTTATGGTGATAGATTTCATCAAGGATTCAGTAATATGTAAATTTTTATATTTTTATTCTACAAACTGTTTGCATAATAGAAACAACTATATAAAATGGGTATATTTCATGTAATATCATAAATATAACGTAAATATTATTTAATCGGTAATATGAAATATTTCAAAAAATTAAATAAAATTACATTGTCTATATTGAAAATTATACATTTTTTATAGGATTAGAAAAATTATTAGGTTTTTAATAATATATTTCTTTATTAATTACTCATTATTTATTCTCCGATGTTTAAATATTTCAATTATTCCACAACGTAAAATGTATCCTTATCTTTTTTTATATTCCAACGTTTACCTAAGGTATAGTTATACTTAATTTTATACGTCAATTAACCCCCCCCCCCCCCCCACCCACACACACACATCCTAACATAATTTAGAATGTTTCATGTGAAATAAGGGTAATATGAGGGAACCAAGGACCTGAGAAGAGAACATATGTCTACAGTATACTGATGATGTCTCACTTTCTCATTAGTTTAGGTTAACTAGCATGCTAGTTAAAAAATAAGAATCCCTATAGTGCTATTGGGATCACCAAACTATTGGTGGGATGTTCAATGATTTTTAATTAGGTTCATTGGTTGTGTAACCCTTTTCTACATAAAATTTGTTACCTAAATTCCCATCTTTTAAACTATAAGTATCCTCAAATGTTCACCATCTCCTAATCCTCTTACCCTAATGAAGATCCATCAATACATATCTTTCGAATCATTCATTTTGTAAGCTCAGTAGTTAGAGTTAATACTACATATATTATTTTTTTACTTTGTTCTATTTTTTTCTTTGTGTTTTCTCTCTTCGTGCTTATCAAATATGATCTTTTTTTATCGATTTCATATGTTTTCATAATTTTCTTAATTTTATGCCAAAATTTATGATTATCTTCGGTGAATTGACGTCATTCAGGCAATGAAATGTGGTCCCTAAATTATACCCATAGTATTTCCAAAATTATTAGATCATATTTTTTGTGGTCACATTTTTTCAATGAGTGGTGACATTAAAAGTTAAATGATTTTTCTAATTGTGAATTTCCCATAATTAGTATACCTAATTGATTAGAGAGAAATATATATGAAGTTTAATCCATAAGGAATTATCTAGAAAGATTTTTCTCATTAATTTATAAAAATTCATAGAATAAAATAATGTCCATAAGAAATAAAACAGGAAAATTTCTAAATAATGGATGGAAAATTGGAATGTTATGAATTGTAATTTGTATATGTGAATTAGGTTATTAAATAATATCTAAATATTTCAATTTCCCTCATAAGTAAAAAATCATTATACAATTAATTTTAAATGATAAAGGGTGGTATAAATGGTTTATTAAATTATAATAAAGTGTATTTATAATTCTATTTTACTAAGATGTGACGGTAGATAAAAAAATTACCGAATTTTGAAGGGTAGAGGGACACTATGAACTAATTATAACTTATAGAATATGTCATAACTATTAAATAATATTGTACCTCTTTAACAAATAGGTCATAATATTTTGGTGACCCTGAGTTAATGTTCCATGAAAATGAAAAAATGTATATTTTATAAAAATTGATATTTAAATAGATGATGAATGTCCTAAGGTAAAATAATAACATGGAATTAATATATTGTTATAATTGATATAATGAAGTGTTATTCCTTGTTATACTATATTGGTAAATTAATTTTTACATTAATTAGTTATGGGTTTGATTTGACTATATATATGAAAAAAACCCATTGAAACGACCATGTTACACTACTGTAAACACATTTCGATGTTCTATAAAATATATTTTGGTGCTCATCAATACAACCTTTTTGGGATCATGAATACAATAATATGGTTGGTCATGAACACATTCATTATCATAGGCTCTTAAAACAATCCATGTGGGTAGTCATGAATAATCCCTTTATGGGTAGTTATGAAGAAACCCCATGTTAGTGGTCGTCTTACTAATTATTTGAATTGGTTTGAATGGTAATGTAATTTTCATGGAGACTTCTAACACGGGACAAATAATGTTTTCCAGACATTAGCTATCACCATAGATCAAGGGTTTTGGGGTTGTTTATTTTCATATCCAACAATTTAAATTGAACATTATTTATTTATTAGTTCTTATCACTTCTACATAAACTTTAATTCAGATTGGTTATATTTTTAGATTTTATTTTTGGTGGTATAATATCTTTTCTTTAAACACTTATTTGTTCACTATGGTTCTTGGGAACATGAGAATATTTCTCTATTTAGTCACACATATAGGTTTTTTTGAAAAGGATCTTTTCATGATGATGCTAGGATTCATAAGGATATATTTTACTGATGGTTCTGATCAAGACATGGGACCCGTTCAGGATGAGATTTAGACATTTTTTTATTTTCATCAATAAAAATCATTTTCTGTAAGATACACCCATAGTGATACTTCTTAGTATGTATGGAATATATAAAATGTAATCACCTGTGAGATTTTTTCTTATTTTTTACAACATGTATTCTTTTGAATTTCTTATTTTTGATTATATATATTTCTATATTTATCTAAATGGTATATACTCTCTAATGTAACTCATAGTCTCTAATCACTAGGAAATAGCCCTTAGAATACCATGAGGTGTACTCTATGTAACGTAATCCCGCCAATATGGGGAACTAATTGAGTGGATTAAAATTCATGACCTTAAAATCTTGTATGAGGTGATGTAATTTCATTTTTCATACAATTTGGGTGATGTATGATACAGAATTAATTGTTTAGATTTATTGTTAATGAGCTTGCATCTAGAAGTAGGTTACTCATATACAAGGTAAAAACCAAGTTTTTTGGAGTGTACCTTGTTTTTTGTGGAATTATATTATCATTGTTTTATTTTTTTCCATATTATTTGATTCATAGGGTGTTGATTTTGAATTATGTAATTTTTATACTTTCTTAGTATGGAACATCAGTGTGTAGGTTCATGCATCATGTTGCACCTGTAGAAGATACATTCTATATTTTATTGTGATTCATATATTCCCATGAATTATATATGATATTCATAAAAATACTGTTTGTGACTTATATATGTTATTAATCAGAATAACCTATAGATAAAAATGTTTGAGAGTTTTCGTTTATTTAAATTGTCTTGGTGATTTATATATTTTATATAATATAAGTATATGATGTTATTCTATTGGAAAACTCCATCACCACCCAAGTGATTTGCTGTCAACTATAAAGACATTAAATATTTAATAAAATGAATATTTTTTTAAAATAATGTGATTAAGAAACATGTAAGGTGTTTTACATTATATCATATGAATGTAATTTTATCTACACAAACATGAATGTGATATCCAAATTAATGATGGATAATTTAAATGTGTAATATTTGAAAAAAGGTAAATATATAAAATTTAAACACAATCAAATAATAATTAATAATGAATTATTGATACCCTTTATGATTGAAGGGTTTTCAGAAGAACACATATATTATAA
Organism: Viscum album; assembly: GCA_963277665.1. NCBI lineage: Eukaryota > Viridiplantae > Streptophyta > Magnoliopsida > Santalales > Viscaceae > Viscum > Viscum album. Next base: position 1,462,129,811 of record OY728142.1, read on the forward strand.
AAACTTGTCATTGAAAATATAAAATTATGTATCAATTGATAAAATTTAAATTAATGTAAAATTGAAAATTATGATCCTTAAATTAGTGTTATGATTTATAACCCTTGGGTAATTTACTTTAGTTTATTGTGGGATACATGGGGTTGTTCGTATAATATGTGTTTTTGATTCAAGAGATATGAGGTGAATGAATTTTAGGGCTTTGTACTATTATCAATTCCATTAAATTATGACATTATAAAATTTCTAATTTTATTATATTCAAGAATAGTGTAATTATGTGAGTGACTTGGATTAATATTTGGTTGAATGGAAAGGGATAGAGCATGGGTGGGGTTACTTTTATCGATTTGAGTCATAAAATATAGCATATTTTAAAATATTTTGTGTCTTTAAATGGGTTTTTATAATTCTTTTTTAGTTTTTATTTGATGTATATTGATTGTTGTTACCATTATGGGCTTACACTAAAATAGGGATTAGGTGGGATGGGTGTGATTTAACCTAAATATGTGTATAGACCTAGAGTGGTTATATTTTCACATAGTTTATTAAGATGATATGTATATATAAGGTTTTGTAAAACTCTATAGTAGGAATTTGGTTTCATCATGTTAGATGTAGAGTTTTTTGAAGCGGGGTTAGGGCACTATTACTGGGAATTGGATTTTGGGATACCTTATATTAGGATATATTTGGAGTAACATAATTACCATTGAGAGTTTAATTGAGATTTTGGTGATGTAGTATGATTCTATAGTTGAGGATTCACATGGGAGGGCCCTAGAAAGGCTTATGAGTTACATTTACTTTGGGATGTAAATCACCATTGTTTCTAGAGGTCACAAAATTGAATCTTGTTGGAGGAAAATGATGGCTTGGATGATCAATACTATTTATTTATAGTGTGTTTTCAACACAATAGTTTGTTTTGACCCTATATGGATGGGTCTATGAAAAGTTTATCATGGATATATGTATTTGGTTGTGAAAAAATTCTTTGGTGATATGAAATCAGATGGTTAATTATGGCTTAGTGTACTGCTCGGTCTTGGATATTAGTTCCAATGGTACACTTGGCCCGATTAGATTGAAATGAAGGAATTTATGGTCAGATGCTTGATTGGGAATTTGATCCTATAATTGTATATCTATAACTCATGGGATCTTGAATCAGGTTATGTAATTCGATACATTGGGATGATGTGACCTCTTTTATTAGATGAGATGGATGTAATAAGAAAACTTTTCAAAATAATGGTACCATTTGGTTTATGGATTTGTATATATAAGAGAGTATACCCATTAATACTAAATGGAATTGAGTTGTGACATGATGGTTCTTTATTGGACCTATTAGGTTTAGGATTGGAAAAATGGGTTGAGTGTTGTTCATTTGATAGTCATTTAGCTCCTCAAATAATATTGAGAATTGCAATGGATGTGTTTTTATAATGGTAATTAGTTCACAATTTTATGGAAGATAGTTTTGTGACCATGGATGACTTCAATCAATGGTTTTACTATCGATGTTATCTGTAATAAAAAATCAAAAAAAATCCATATTTTCATAGTTTCAAGTGATTTTTAATAAAAATAAAATTTTATTCTCTATAATGGTGATGACATCAGAGATATATATGGGTGTAGTTGTATGTGACACCCATTTTTAGCCTAACAAATGTTTCAGGGTTGATATATTTAATTTAGTATGTCTCCAAAGGATAGACACACATTTATAGAGGATCAACACTATTATGGGTTATCATCATGAATTATATAAGTAATGAAACATATTGGGGATTTTGCATTGGATGTTTAGGTTGTGAACATTTTTATTGATGAAAAATTCAACACATGAAATAGATTATGTTATATTGTGACTCTAATGGGTTACATATAACCATTGATTTGAAAATAAAATATGAATGAGTAGTCTTTTCTGTATGTTATGTCCAATAACAAGTAGGAAACGGGCTGTAGAGATAATATTTATGATCTATTTGAGTAATGATAAGGATGTTCTTATGGTTCACAGTGGCACATCAGTGGTGGATGAAAGACCCTTGATTTAAAAATTTTCTGATGTATATGACTAGTTAGTAGATAGATTGCAGGGAAATTGGATTCTTGTGTTTGGTTTTTAAAAAAATCCCATATGAATGATTTTTGTCTACTTGTTGACTAATATGAGGGATGATATTTTCTTGGATGATTTATATTTTTTAATAATGAAGCTTTTTTGATTTCCTTTTCAAATTAAATAATAATTTATTCACAAAATATTAGATTATTTCATGGTGAATTGAACCATGATGTTTTGATGGTATTTATGGAAGGAGTTGGTGACCAGACCCACAGTTGTGGGTGTTTCGATCTCGGAAGTAATCTATAAAAATAGACCAAATCCTCTAATATGATGTTAATTATCATGTATGATTAAAAATTTAAAACTAAAATTAAATACATCCCTATACATGGCATGGTGTATGGTCTATATATGCGTGATCCATAGTGATTCACACTATGGGAATGAAGCATGTCATGGTTGACTATGAATCCATCTGTGAAGCATGAGGAGTGTAAATGTGGCCTTATTGAATTCCACGGTTCATATAAAGTCTACATATGAGAAATAGTCTGTAAAAGAAGGATAATAGTGTGTTACTCAGTGTGTTCAGTAAAAATATTCACGGTTCTCTCATCTTACATTATGAAAACTGGATTTGGATTTCCCACATAAAACTGAAGATATATCCCATTCTGAATTTCTAGGATTTTAAGGAAATTATATCCATCATTTTATGGGATTTTTTTAGAAATTTATAATGTACCAAACTTCATGAATTATTATTCATTAAAATAATTCACATTAAAAAATTTAATCAACAAGAGGACACGTTTTAAGGATAAATTTATCATAGAATACATAGGAAGAGTAAATGGAATTTCATTATTTTTTATAGAAAGGATATTTCTAATAAATGATTATTAAATGAGTTTCAATATGTCACTGAACATTCATCACACCTTTGGTAATGAATAAACACCACATCGGGAAATACATATATAAATATATCTTGATAAAAAATATTTCATCACGAGGAGTAGTGAGATCCTAGGGGTATTTGAGTAGATTACTTTCTAGATGATTGACTTAGTTAATTGGAGAGTCATTTGTAATTCTCTAAAATTTCAAAACATTGATTCAGTTTGATTTTCTTATTATTGGATCAGATGAATCATGTTTTTCATTCTCATTATATGTATCCTATTATGGGTAAACTATATAAAATTATTTGATTCATTTACAAATTTCATTCTCTCTAAAGGTAATGAAAGTGATATATTGAAGTTTTACTCATGTTGATAGTTGATAATAAAAAAGTATCATGGTGAAAACACTGATTACACCCCCCATGGTATAATTCTAGACAATAGAACAAAATGTGGCATCAAATGGTTTGTTTATTTTTTTATTTTCTTTCTATCATAAAATCACAAAAAATCAACAAAAAATGAATTCATATCATTGAAATAAACAATTTTCAATTATAATAGAGTTTTATAAAACTCTATTTATGATATTTGGGAATGGACATTTCTCCTATGATGTATGACGTTTATTTGAGATACAATATTGATTATTTATCAAATAATGATCATAAAGAATGGATTATAAATGAAAAGAAAATTAATTCCTATGAAAGTGCAGTAGACAATCCCATTTACCCAAAGTTAATGTTTATGAAACCTTACATGTTAGGTTGGAAAAAAAATATATAAATAAAAATGAAGTAAATAAAAATTATTGTGAATACATTATACAATATTTAAGGAATACAAATAATAAATTGTGAATGGATGCATGTGAAATGGTCGATGTGTTTTCAATCTATAAAATTCTAATATTAGAGATATGTGTAGTCTTGGTAAGGATCTCAATAATGATTTTTATTGTCAATGTGTTATTTTCAAAAGACAAATAACCAACCGAAATTACATTTGGATAGTTTATATAGAACACTTTTTTATATATTTTGAGAAATGGGGATACATAGTCAAGGGTGAAGGATAATTCTCATGAATTGTCTATTAAAGATATGATATTTCTCTAAGTGAAGGAATTTTCATAGGAAGATGAACTTTATGATATGATTTCCTTTAATTCCCCTATCCTTTATAGGCAAAAATTAAATATTAAGGGTATTCTTATACATTCAATTTTAATGTGTTGAAATTACCAGAATCTTGTGGTTAATTTTCCATGAAATTTAAAATTCAAGGTGATGATGATTTTAAGGGAATAAAGTTCTTTTTTCTAAAATAAAATTTTTCCCTCACAAAAAGATACAATATATAATTAATTTCATGTTATAAAGAATAATTATTTAAAGGATATTTATGATTATTCATTGGTATTTTTTACAAAATACAATGGTATTTGTGAGGATAATTATGTTCATAGCATAACTGATCTTAATGATGTTATTGAAACTTCCTTAAACAAACTGATGTTTAACGGGACAAGTGAATGATGGATAATGTAACACCCGAGACTTTTATGAGAAATATTTTTTTTATGTTATATAAATCATCAAAGGGATATTTCACTACACACAACACTATCTTGGCTTGCTTTACAAGCAGTTGTGTCCTTCCTTAATAGCTTGTGTTGTATGCAATACCATGTTTCACTAAACAACGATATGCTATTAAAATATTATTAAAACTAGCTGTTATGAATAGTAATAACCACCTTTTGAAATTTTATAAATTTTATTTTTCAAAATGGACTTCATTTTTGGATTCGGAAAATCAAAATTAGCCTAGGGTGAAATTTTGGTATTTTTCTGAAAACATTCAATTTTTGATGAATAGTTAAAACACTCTGTTACTATTTAAAAACCGACTTTTTATTGAAATAATTATTTATTTTATTTAAATTTATTTTAGGTCAAAATTCATACATAATACCTATATAAGTTCAATTCAATTCATTGGAGTCATTTTATAATAATTTTAGATATATTAAAACATTATTGTACTTTTGACCGTCTTTTACCCACCTCCTAGGAGAATTTGAAAATTTACATAAAATTTAATTTTACAACTTCTGTGAATGAAATTTCAAAAATCCGTGAGACACGGTTGATGTCACTAAGTAAAATGTGGTTCAATGAGATGAAAATATTTTTTGGTGATTAGTAACTTTTTACTTTTATTTACCATGGTTAAAAGTAAATAGGGTAGTTATGGGAAAGAATGATATTATTATTACCTTAAAACATGTCCTAATTCTATTGTATAAGAGTAATTAGACCAAAAACAACCTTAGGAATTACATATGACCATTTAGTCCCACTTGGATTAGATTAGGACATTTAATATTAATTTATTTAAAGAAGGGTTAAAGTAGTTAAAATCAAAGTTTAATAAGTAAAACATTTTTAATATAGGGTTATACATAAGATAAATTAGACTATAAATATTCATTATAAAGATAAAAATATTTCCAACATAATGGTATTTTATTTGTAATTTTTATACTTTAAATAATTTAATTTATTTATGACACAATAATGATGCAATAATTATATTAATAATGAAATATTGACATAATTGATGTTATAGATACCCAAATAACTGTAATATTAGACTTTTTATGAATTAAAATCATTTTATATGTTAATATTACATTTTAGTATTTATTTAATTAACTTTTTTGGAACTAATCGTTCACTTATGATATTCACAAAAATAAATTACTAAATACTGTTAAAATTGACATAAAATAGTTTTTAAAACAAGTATTATATTATTAATTTTTTTTGTTCCTAAAAATCTAAGGTTCGGAGAAATGACTTATATAAGGTTATATATATTAATAATAATCAACTTGGGGTTCGTTTGGCTGGCTATAGATTGTTTATTAACCTTGTAGTGTAAGAAAACAAGAAGACACGGAAAAAGTTAAATTTTATAACTTAAAGTTTAATCTAAATGATAAGGTTAAAATAGATACCTCAACTTGTATAAATTCTATTTAATGAAGGGATTTCTACCCATATCAACCTTATCTTCGAAATAAATCAATTTGGAGCTATTAAAAACTGAATATGACTTTATAATAAAATAATATTTTTAGTTTTCCCAATGGTGCCTCTCTCCTCCCTTATAAAAGGGAACCTCCTCCCTCTCTTCCTCACACCACATTGAGCCTTCAATCTCGTCCAACACCTGCCAAATTATCTTCTTCACTTCCCTAGAAACTTCCTAGAGGTTATGGACTTCTTCAATGACTAATTTTATTGTCCTAAGAGGAGGTCTCAAAGAGGCGCTTCAAAGAAGATGTAATGTCCATTACCGATTATTTCAAATTTATTTCTTATTCCACTTCTTATTATTTAGTTGTTTCATTATGAAGTAATAACTTCAGTATCACTCATATATTGATATGTTTTTATTAGTATGAAACAACCCTGTTTCACCATCTATCCATCATACGGAAAATGAAATCACCGCGCGTGCGTACGTACGGAATACCGTCTCCATGTCGTGGTGTAATCTATTTTCCACCAACACCTTACTTGGATGGGTATAATGGTGTAAATAATTACAATATATGATTTTTTTAAATTTATATTGATTCTGAAATAGTATACATACTCTCCAATACAATTCCACGATCATGGGAACGATATCATCGCTCGTGCGTACGCACAGAATACCGTCTCCACGATGTGATGTGACTCGTTCTACATGATCTTCATTGAATAATGATAATATAAATGAATTGAATGAATAAATATGATATATATTACACTAATACCATTCGTTAAATGAGTTATCTATAACCTATAAATAATAATGAGAATTTATTCGACAAAACACGCATAAGAACAAAAAGTAATAAACACCTGAATAACAAGAAGAAATGAAATATTACTAGTAAGAACCTAATAATATGACCATATATGATATCATAAAAATATGTATGATTCTGTAATAAGTCAATGATATTGTTTAAATTATTATACATGAGTTTTGGACACTTACGAAGCAAATCACACCTAAGGTAAGGGAAAATATCGCAATCTCAATTTTTATCTGAGATTGTTTATACATCAGAATTTATTGTGGAATATTTTATCATCCACATCAATGTTTCATAAAAATGTAATATTATTTCCATCCACCTACAATTGTTTAAATCCATTTTTACCCTTCGGTGAGTTTTTGGTAAAAGATATGAAAGGAATATTTTGTTGTTTTTCGTACGAGGTACTTTTTTACTTTTCCGAAAAAAGTACGAGAAGAATGTTTTTTTAACATATATGGAATAAATGGATTTATAAAAAATTATTTCCAAGAATATTCTTTACAAGTTTTCAAGTTTATTTTTAATCATATTCTTTAGTTTAAAATTGTATGACATGTTAAGAAAGGAAAAATGTTTTTGAAGTAGAAAGGATATTTTCCTCAAGAATGGAGTTCAACTGTTTTATAAAAATTATTTTCTATCTAAGATAATTTAGGGTTCTGTTTCTATCCCTATTATTACATTTATTTGATTTTTTTGGGATGGAATTATTATTATGAATTCATTTATCTTATATTAATTGTTTTATGATGTCATGATGTTTAAGAATCCCATTTTTATTACATGGGTTATGCAATGATGTATCATTTATGATTTTGTGGAACACATAAGAATGGTATCATTATGAGATGGGAGAGACCTATATCTCCCTCCAATGTATTGGGTAAAGATTTATATCTCATGAGATAGACATGGCTGGAATGGCAGGTTAAACCAGTTCCGTGAAACATGACTGAAACGAGGAGTGAACTCGGTTCAGAAAAGGACTTTGTCCGCTAAGATAGTCTTGGCAATGAGTCTTGACTACTAAGAAATAATTTTCTATTATTATGTGTGTATTCCAAAAATCCTCACGATTTATGTTATGATTAATTGAATTACATTTCACTTCTATGATTTATCCCATGTTATGATCTCTTTTGTAGGATAATATTTTCAAAATGTTATGTTCTTATAAATATGATATGTTTGATATTCTTTTTTTACCCTTATTGAGCATTTAAGCTCACCCTTTTGTATGTTTTCTTTTCCCCAGGTCAGTAAGAAGGATATTGAGTAGGATATTCCAAAAAGGGACTCTAGATATGATGAAATAAATGGGAGACAACGTACATGATTTATGAACCAGTTGTATATGTTTCCCAGTTTCTAAAGACACTATACCTATACGGTCCTTTCATGGTTTTGTTATATGTTGTAATAATTATGCTTCAATTTTGAATTATTAACAATGTATGTAAAGTATGGGTCGTTATAGTTGGTATTAGAGGAAAGTTATAGTCAACCTTTGGAAACTAGGAAGTGAAAGCCTTAGTAAGAACCCTAAGGACAAATCTAAGCATAGAACACAATCTTAGTGTTTTAGAAATGGCCATTAATAACCTGTGATAAAACCATAAGTGTAAAATTTTATTCTTGATTATGTGTTTTTCCTATTATAATTATTGTTTATCACACTATTCTTCTTGGTTTTAGTCAATGGATGGAACCTGAAGGAACCGTGTTAATATGGAATGCGAAGGGCAATGCAATGATTGTCCCCCTGACCAACCAAACATTATTGGAGCTGGAATGCAAATTCGTGTAGCCATGCTCACACAACTTTCTCAAGCTATGAATCATGCAGGACTTCCAAACGAGCAAAGGACGGAGAAAAATTCTATTGAATCCATCATGAGTCAACGTCCACCTTCATTCAGTGGTTCTGCCGATCCATTAGTGGCTGAACAATGGATCAGTACCACTGAAAAGATTTTTTCAGTCCTTCAATGTTCTGAACATGATAAATTCATCTTAGCAGTATATCATTTGGAAGGTAATGCTAATCAATGGTGGAATCTTATTAATAATACGAGGCAAAGGGATGGAATTGAGTCTATGTAATGGGATGAGTTCAAGAACATATTTTTCAATAAGTACTTCCCCCGTATTCTTCGAACAAAGACGGAGAAGGAGTTTATTGAAATGAAGCAAAAGGATGATGAATTTTTTGGTACCTATGAAGAAAATTTTACAAGACATGCAAGGTACGCTTCTGGTATTATTATCCAACCTGAGAGTAAGATCGATCAATTATTTAGTGGCTTAAAACCAATTCAGCGAAGGGTATTATCCATAAGGGACTTCAATAGTTACGAGGAAATCATTCGATGTGATCTCATGGTTGAGATGGAGATTGGAGTAACCCATCAGTCATATGGGTTTGATAAGAAGAGGAAAATGGAATTCAAAGTAAAACATAAAGACCACACTAAAAATAAGATGAGTTTTCCCTTATACTCAAAGTGAGGTAAGAAACAGGGGGAAATTGTTTTAAGGGGACAAGAAAATGTTATAAGTGTGGAAAAGAAGGTCATCGGGCAATTGAATGTCGAAATAATGGGAGGAAGATGTCAAATGATGGAAAAAAGGAAGGAATACACAGAATGGACCTACTACACATCAATGTTTCAAGTGCAAGGAGATGGGTCATTATTCAAATCAATGCACAAATCCATGGATTGATGATGATGATCGACATCAAAAAACTCTTAAGGCCAAAGACAAAGGAAAGTCACATGCAATTACTATCGGCGATGTGGAGTACGACAACGAAGTGGTGAGAGGTACACATACAATACTCTATAATGTAGAAAATGTATTATTTGATTCTGGATCCACCCTCTCTTTTATTTCTGAAGAATTTTCTATGGGTATCACTGTATTACCTCAACAATTAGATGTTGAGTTAGCTGTCGCAACCCCTAATGGCACAACAGTCGCATCAAACGTTTATAATTCTTCTCCGATTGAAGTTTGTGGGAAAGTGATTCCTACAAATCTTGTGATCCTTTCTATAGTGTAATTTTATGTGATTCTTGGCATGGATTGGCTTTATTTATATGGAGATCATATCAATTGCCAAATAAGGGAAGTCACATTTCATATTCCAAATCAATCTATGATCATCTATCGATGCAAGGATGAACATAACCTTTCAGTGGAAATTTCTTTCATCTTATGTGTCATGATTCCACTAAATGAAGGTTATTTATCTCAAATGGTTGGAGAGAAACTCATGACTAAGAATATACCCATTTTACGGGAGTTTGATGACGTCTTTCCAGAGGAATTGCATGGTCTTCCACCAAATCGTGAAGTTGAGTTTTCAATAGAACTCATACTGGGTGATTTTCCTATTTCAAAGACACCTTATAGAATAGACCCAATTGAGTTTCAGGAATTGAAGAAGAAACTCCATGAGAATCTTGATAAAGGATTCATACGCCCTAGTGCGTCACCTTGGGGAGAACCTGCTCTTTTTGTTAAGAAGAAAGATGGATCAATGAGACTCTGCATTGATTATCGAGAACATAACAATATCACTATCAAGAACAAATATCCTCTCCCACTAATTGATGACTTATTTGACCAACTACGCGGATCTCAGTACTTTTCCAAGATTGATCTTTATTCTGGGTATCATCAATTGAGGTTCAAAAGGGAGGATATACCAAAGACGGATTTCCATACAAGGTATGGACACTATGAATTTATAGTGATTCCATTTGGTCTTACTAATGCCCCTGCTATCTTCATGGATCTGATGAATAGAGTCTTTAGAGATTATCTTGATCAGTTTGTGGTAGACTTTATAGATGATATTCTTGTCTATTCAAAGAACAAGGAAGAGCATGAAGATTACTTGAGAATTATATTGAGGACCTTGAGAAAGGATAAACTTTATGCCAAATTTACCAAATGTGAATTTTGGCTTCAAAAGCTTGAATTTTTGGGTCATATAATCTCAAAAGAGGGGATATATTTGGATCCAGCAAAAAAAGAGGTAATCGAAAGATGGTTAAGACCAACAACAGTAATTGAAATCTGAATTTTTCTTCGTTTGGCTGGATATTATCGACGTTTTGTGGAAGATTTTTCACGATTATCTAATCCACTCACCAGGTTGACTCGAAAAGGAGTTAAGTTCGTGTGGATGGAAGAATGTGAAGAGAATTTCAAGGAGTTGAAAATATGGTTATCCATTGCACCTTTACTCAAAATTCCTTATAGTGGAGAAAGGTTTGTGATCTACAGTGATGCATCCAAAAGGGGCTGGGGTGTGTTCTTATGCAAAACTATATGGTGATAGCTTATGTCTCACGACAGTTGAAAATCCATGAGCAAAATTGCCCAACTCATGATTTGGAGTTAGATGCGGTAATCTTTGCATTAATGATTTGGAGGAATTGTCTTTATGGAGAAAGGTGTGACATTTATACTGATCATAAATGTTTAAAGTATATTTTCACACAAAAGGAGCTGAATATGCACCAAAGAAGAAGGTTGGAGCTGATTAAGGATTATGACTACTCAATTCATTACCACCTTGGGAAAGCAAACAAGGTGGATGATGCATTAAGTCGACATGACCTTGTTATCGTATCCATGATGAGGATCACAAAAGATCCTATAATTATGGATTTACAAAGGATGGATCTTGGAATTATAATGGAAGGGGAAAAATCGCATCTTTCTCAAATGAATGTTCAACCATCTATACATGTGAAGATTAAAGAGGCACAGAAAGAAGATGTAGAGTTACAAAAGAAGGCGAAAAATTTTCTTGAATTCAACCTTGATTGTTATGGGATAATAAAGTTCAGGAATCAGGTTTGTGTTCCTCTCATCCCCGAATTAAAGAAGGAGATGCTGGATGAGGCTCATAGTTCTTCATTCTCTACTCATTCTGGAAGCACGAAGATGTATAGGGACCTGAAAGAGTACTTCTGGTGGGATGGCATGAAAAAAGAAGTGGCTGAATATGTCTCTCGATGTTTGGTTTGTCATCAAGTTAAATCTGAGAGACAGAAGTCTAAGGTGTTGTTACAACCATTAGCCATACCCGAATTGAAATGGGAAAACATCACTATGGACTTTGTCACTGGACTTCCTAAAACATCCAAAGGAAATAATGCTATATGGGTCATAGTTGATCTTCTTACAAAGTCTGCACACTTCATTGCTATTAGAGAAGATTTATCTCTGGATCAACATGCCAGGATATATATAAAGGAAGTGGTAAGATTTAATGGAGTACCACTTTCTATTATATCTGATTGGGATCCGAGGTTTACCTCAATGTTATGGTGAAGTCTTCAGCATACTCTAGATACAGAGTTGAGTTTTAGCACTGCTTATAATCCTCAGATAGAAGGTCAATCGGAGAGGATAATTCAAACTCTATAAGATATATTGAGATCTTGCTCTATGGATTTCAAAGGAGGTTGGTATCAACACCTACCTTTGGTGAAAGTTTCTTATAATAAAAGCTTTCACTCCAGTATTCAGATGGCTCTTTATGAATCACTCTATGGAACGAAATGCAGAACTCCAACTTGGTGGGATGATGTTGGGGAAAGAAAGCTATTATGACATGATCTTGTTGATGAGGTGGAAGAAATGATCTAATCTATTCAACAACACATAAGATCAGCTTAGAGTCGACAAAAAATTTATTCCGACAACTGAAGAAAAGACCTAGAGTTTGAAGTGGGTGATAAAGTGTTCTTACGAATATCTCCCTGGAAGAGGGTCATGAGATTTGGAAAGAAGGGAAAGTTTATCCCTAGATATATCGGTCCTTTTGAAATTCTGGATCGTGTTGGGAAGGTATATTACTGATTGGTGCTTCCACTGAATCTCTCTGAAGTTCACGAGGTGTTCCATTTATCTCTCCTGAGAAAGTACACACCTGATCCTTCACATGTACTCAACTCAGAAGTTGTCCCGCTGGAGCAAGATCTTTCTTATGAAGAACAGCCGATAGAGATTCTGGATCGTATTGAAAAAGTCCTACGTAACAAGACCACTCGATTAGTGAAAGTTTTATGGAGGAACCACCAATTAGAAAAAGATACATGAGAGCTTGAGGATATGATGAGGGAGAGCTATCCTCATCTGTTTGTTACAAAGTGATGAATTTTGAGGGAAAATTTCATTTTAAGGTGGGTATAATGTAACACCCAAGACTTTTATGAGAAATATTTTGTTTTTATATTATATAAATCATCAAAGGGATCTTTCACTACACACAACACTAGCTTGGCTTGCTTTGCACTCAATTGCGGCCTTCCTCGATAGCTTGTGTTGTATGCAATACCGAGTTTCACTAAACAACGATATGCTATTAAAATATTATTAAAACTAGCCATTATGAATAGTAATAACCACTTTTTAAAATTTTATAAATTTTATTTTTCAAAATGGACTTCATATTTCTTTTATGATTTTCACAAAATCAATTACCAAATAGTGTCAAAATTGACATAAACTAGTTTTTAAAACAAATATTATATTATTAATTGTTATTTGATTCCTAAAAAAATAAGGTTCGGCCAAATTACTTAGATAATGTTATATATATTAATAATATACAACTTGGGGTTCTTTTGGATTGTTATAGTAAGTTTATTAACCTTGTAGTGTAAGAAAACAAGAAGACACGGTAAAAGTTAAATTATCTAACTTAAAGTTAAATCTAAATAATAAGGTTATAATAGATATCTAAAATTGTATAAATTCTATGGGATGGTAGGATTTAGACCCATATTTACCTTACCTTATAAATAAATAAATTTGGAGCTATTAAAAACCGAATATGACTTTATAATAAAATAATATTTTTTGTTTTTCCAAAGGTGCCCCTCTCCTTCCTTATAAAAGGGCACCTCCTCCCTCTCTTCCTCACACCACTTTGAGCCTTCAATCTCGTCCAACCCTTGCCAAACTCTCTTCTACACTTCCCTAGAAACATCCTAGTGGTTTTTTTCTTCTTCAAAGCCCAATTTTAGGGCCCTAAGAGGAGTTCTCAAAGAGGCGCTTCAATGAAGAGGTAATGTCCGTTACCGATTATTTTAACATTATTTCTTCTTCCACTTCTTCTTCTTTAGTTGTTTCATTATTAAGTAATATCATCAGTATCAATAATATACTGATATGTTATTATTAGTATGAAACAACCCTATTTCACCATCTATCCATCCTATGGAAAACGAAATCATCGCATGTGCGTACGTACGGAATACCGTCTCCATGCCGTGGTGTAATCTATTTTCCACCACTACCTTACTTGAATGGGTATAATGTTGTAAATAATGAAAATATATCATTTTTATAAATTTATATTGATTCTAAAATAGTATACATACACTCAAATACAATTCCACGATCATGGGAACGATATCATCGCTCGTGCGTACGTACGGAATAACGTCTTCACGATGTGGTGCGACTCGTTCTACATGATTTTCATTGAATAATGACTATATAAATGAATTGAATGAATAAATATGATATATATTACACTAAAAACATTCTGTAAATGAGGTATCTATAACCTAAAAATAAGAATGATAATTTATTCGAAAAAACACGCATAAGAACAAAAAGTAATAAACACCCGAATAACAAGTGGCAATGAAATATTACTAATAATAAGTTAATAATATGACCATATATGATATCATATAAATAATTATGATTCTGGAATAAGTCAATGAAATTATTTAATTCATTATACAAGAGGTTCGGACACTTACGAAGCAAATCAGACCAAAGGTAAGGGAAAATCTCGCAATCTCAATTTTTATCCTAGATTGTTTATACTTCCGAATTTACTGGGGAATATTCTATCATCCACATCCATGTTTCCACAATATGTAATATTATTTCCATACACCTAAAATTTTTGAAATCCAATTTTACCCTTCAGTGATTTTTTAGTAAAATATATGAAAGGAATCTTTTTTCTTTTTTCGTACGAGGTACTTTTTGACTTTTCTGACAAAAGTACGAGAAGAATGTTTTTTTAACTTATATGGAATAAATGGATTTTTAAAGCATTATTTCCATGAATCTTCCTTTACAAGTTTTCATGTTTATTTTTCATCACCTTCTTTAGTTTCAAATTGTATGACATGTTAATAAAGGAAAAATGTTTTTGAAGTAGAAAGGATATTTTCCTCAAGAATGGAGTTCAAGTGTTTTATCAAAAATTATTTTCCATCTAATAGAATATAGGGTTCTGTTTCTATCCCTATTATTACATTGATTTTATTATGTTGTGATGGAAATATTTTTATGAATTCCTTTATCTTATATGAATTATTTTATGATTTCACAATGTTTAAGAATTCCATTTTTGTTACATGGGATATGCAATGATGTATGATTTATGATTTTGTGGCACACATAAGAATGGTATAATTATGAGATGGGTGTGACCTATATCTCCCCCCAATTCATTGGGTAAAGATTTATATCTCATGATATAGACATGGCTGGAATGGTAGGTTAAACCGATTCAATGAAAGAGGACTGAAATTAAGAGTGAACTCGGTTCAGAAAATGTCGTTGTCCGCTAAGATATTCTTGGCAATGAGTTTTGACTAATAAGAAATGATTTTCTATGATTATGTGTGTACAAAACAAAGCATCATCTTTTAAGTTATGATTATTAGAATTACATTTGAATTCTATGATTTGTCTCATGTTATGATCTCTTTTGCAGGATAAGATTTTCAAAATGTTATGTTCTTATAAATATGATATGTTTTATATTTCTTTTGTTTACCCTTACTGAGCATTTGAGCTCACCCTTTTGTATGTTTTCTCTTCCCCATGTCAGGAAGAAGGATATTAAGTATGATATTCCCAAAAGGGAGTCTAGATATGATGAAATAAATGGGAGACAACGTAGATGATTTATGAACCAGTTGTTTATGTTTCCTAGTTTCTAAAGACACTATACCTATACAGTCCTTTCATGGTTTTGTTATATTTTTTAATAATTATGCTTCAATTTTAATTTATTAACAATTTATATAAAGTATGGGTTTTTATAGATAGTTTAGTTGTACATTACTATAATATCTATATAGAACAATAATAGGAATTAATATTGAAATATGAATCTAAAATAGAAAATCTAAAATCATTAAATTTAGAATGTTTAATAAAATTTGTTGAGTTGAATATCAAAGATCAAGATAATCATAAAATTATATATGGGTTAAAGAGAATTAGTAAAATGGAAATCCAAGATAATTTCAGATCAATAAAATGTCATGATGAAATTTAAAAACACATTTAATGATTAATAAAGGGTTTTCGCAATTTCTATTGAACCAGCAAGCTTAGTTAATGTCTCTAATTGCATGGATATAAAGTCAAATGGGGAATTAATTTCGGAGAATATTCCCATTCCACCAGTCAAATATATCAATGGAGAAGGGAAACTTATTATAGATTATTATTTCAGAGAGAATATATCCATGGTCGGTGATAAACCATAAAAACCCACGGGGGAAGGTGGAAATGAACATCACTCATAATGGTTATTTTTTAGTAGTTTATGATGTAAAAAATATTTAATTAATCATAGGATACATTTATAGAAATAAATAAAACCCAAAATATGTGGTCTATATTTACATGAGATATCTCTAAGAATAATAGTAAAAAAATCCAAGCATGATTTCTAATTTTCCTATTATTTTTAATAAATAATTTTTTTTGTGGAGGATTTGGGATGAAATATGTATATTGTGAATAAATAGTAAAGAATTTAGTGTGTAGTAAATCTATTAATGGTTGAAAGAGAAAATTTTAAATCATATATGAAAATAAATGCTAAAAACTAAATCATAGTTTTACAAGATGAATAATATTTAATTGAGTTTGAAAAAAAAATTGCAGAAATAGAAGAGGAACAAAAAAATTCTTCGAATAAAACAATTTAATTTAAGGATAATATAATTGAGATTACTTTAAGAGAAAAAAAATTTGTTGAATTTGGATTATATATGTACATATCAGATGTTTAAAAAGTAAAATATCATCTTAGGAATCAAATATAAATGTTATGGTGTTGTTATTTTGAAATGATGATAGTCTTCCTATTAATAGAACTAAGAAATCTATAGTTGGGACTAATGATATCAAGTGAATTGATTTTATCTAGTTTTAATTAAATATGTATAAAATTATTAGTGTCATTAAAGTATGATATATATTTCTTGTTTTTGTGTAACATAATATGGAATGCATAGTTATAAATGAACATAGTTCATTGATTATAAAAGGAAGAAGAAAAAAGTAAATAATTTATATCATTGTGAAAAAAAATTCTTGTATGATGTCTAAGGAAGATAAAAAAATATATAGACCAAAAAAATATACACTGTAGAAAAAAAATTGAATATATTTTTAATTACAACATATCTAGAGACATCCCAAATAATTCATATGATCACACTTCCAAATGTAATTATTTTCAAAAGGAAAATAGTACATGAAAGATGTATAATCCAATGAAATGGTAGCCAATATGATTTCTTGAAATTATGCAGGTGGATGTTAGTGATCTAATTAATCCTAAATCCATGTATATAAAAAGTTATTATGTCTTAATTGTTGATGGTTTTAGTATAATAATTGGATTATGGTTAAATATCACAAATCTAATGTGTTTTAGTGTATTAAACAACAACGATGTATAGAAGAAAATACGATCAGTGTAAAAATTCATAAATTTAACATTAAATGGTATGGAATTTGAAAAAACCAATGTTTAATAATACCTTTAATATTATGGTATTCATAACCACATTCTATTTGTAATAACTCCTTAGCTAAATGAATTAGTTCAAATAAGGATTCACATCATTAGCAACATAAATCTATTTATGCTTATTAAGAAATACATACTTAATAAATAATATAAATATTCAGTAATGGTAGTGAAATGAATCTCTAATGGTGTCGTATTATATAACTATCAATTCAAAAAACCATAATAAAAATAGTTTTGAAAAAATCCTACGCATATATACAACTATGTATTTAGAAGTAAGTGTCTCATTCTTAGAAAACAAAGGAATAGAATGTTTGAATCTTATGTTGATGGAAGAAAATTTATTAGATATATTTCAAATAGTGGAGCACAAATTTGATTTAATAAAAGGATTGAAAAAGGTATAGAAGGTAATTATGTTTTTAGATCAAAATGGGTAGTTTAAACCCAAATATTAACATAATTGAAATTTTTGGAGCACATTTTATCATGGAAAATATCTTAGTTTTCTAAATAAAAGAGTTCAAGATGCTTATGGTTCATAGGGAGTTTTCAGGGGTATATATTACTATTATAATGGATTTAATATCATAGAAACCACATATAGAATAGTTGGTTTAATCATATGGTTGATAAAGGTGAAAACCAATGAAAACAAAATTATTTGATTTTATTTATGACCCATTATAACAATATAGATAGTTTCACAGTATCATCATTCATACAAGTTCTTTATAAAAAACATTTGATGAAGCTTCTATAGACGCATGTTGGTAAAAATATATACATGGGTATCTTGACCAAATAGAAAATAATAATACATGGGTAGTTATTATAATTCCTCATAACAGGATATTCACCCAGAAAAATGGGTATTTTGAACAAAATTAATTTAAGATGTCAATGTTATGGGGAATAAGGAGTGACTTTTGTGCCAAGGGTATTCCATTTTTTGAAGGTATTAGTATGAAACTTACATTTTTTACATGTTTAATGACCTGAAATAATAACATTATTATTGGCCATGTGGGTGAAAAATGGATTCATGGTTTACCTTAATGGGATAATTGAAGATGAAGTACACACTGGGAAACAATATGGATTTATCATTGATAATGATAAAAATAAATTATTTTTGTTGAATAAGACCATTTATGGGATAATGAAATCACGAATATCATAGTACTCATCGATGGTAAAATATTTAGACAAGATTATTTATCAAAGGGTATTGGTTCGTCAAAACATATATAAAAAGAAAAAATGTGTATCATATTATTATTATTTTAAATATAGATGATATAATCACTAGAGGCTTGGATGAAATCCAATGCAAGAAATGATCTAATATTCTAAGTTACAAATTTATAATATCTCTTATTGAGGAATTGACATTTTTTTCTTGGATTATAGGTTATTCAAATAAAGTATGAGATAATTTCATATAAAATAAAATATTTCAATGAAGTGCTATAAAATTTGATGGATTATTCTAGACCAAGGGAAAATATGGCTGAGACCCTCAATAAATATTCCAAAGAACAATTATTCTCGTATATTGATATGAAAATTTTTAGACAAATCATTGGATTTTTACTCTACATTACATCCACACAACCCAATATTTTATTTGAAACATGTAAAGATGCATGATATCAATGTTTCCCAAATAAGGTAATATGAAAACTCTACATATGTTACTCTTATATATAAAAAATATAGTTAATTATGGGATATTTTCTATGGAAACTCACAATAATAGTTATATGTATATTTCCATGGGAATTTGGGTGGTTTGGTTGATACTAAAACCCATCATTTGGTGGTTCCTACAATCATGGGTGTTATCGAATCTCAGGGTTTATAAAGAAACATGACTATATATATTTAATCATCATGGATTTTTATTATATTATATGAAATAATTAAAAAATACAATTGATTTAAAAGAAAAAACAGTGGAAATATATTGACATTTATATTGGATATCTGTTTCCAATCATATCTAATCTGTCGGGGGACATAAAAAATAGAAATAATTCCATACATTATTTGATAATGAAGAAAATTAAAATTAATTATCATATCAAATAATTATATTGTTGATAAATATAAGGGGAAATTATGGTTTTTCTCAAAT
This sequence comes from Viscum album, assembly GCA_963277665.1. Taxonomy (NCBI): domain Eukaryota; kingdom Viridiplantae; phylum Streptophyta; class Magnoliopsida; order Santalales; family Viscaceae; genus Viscum; species Viscum album. The sequence goes on from OY728142.1 coordinate 1,462,149,668, forward strand.
CAAGAGATAATTTTAGATATAATGAAAAAGGTCTTACCTATGGTCGAATTTAAAAAGAATCAGTTGTCTTTGGGATTCCAAATCAATCAATATACCATGAGGGGATAAAAGAACCCTTACCCCCCTAATGGATTTTTTTCTCAAGAGATTGGTATATGAATTTATTATATATCATTTTTAACTTTATAACCATAACGTAATCCTTTTATATAAGTAATCTATTTCGGTTTGTTTATAAATTGGGGAGAGATCATAATGTTTTGAATGTGTTTTTTGAGGGGGATAACATAACTCAAATATATTCATGGGTTTAAAATGGTGGAAAAATAGAGTTTCTGATTATCATTGTCTCACTTTATATTATCATGATTATTATTTCATTAAAATGTTATTTCATACAGGGGTAGTTTCTCATGTGTGATTAGAATTTGTAATTAGTGAAGAATTTATGTATGAATCCAATACTTGAATTTTTATAATATTCTTCATGGTTTGAATTCTTAGAAGTTTTTATTTTTGAGATTTTTCAACAAAAAAGTGATATAATTATATAAAAAATTAACTTATGAATTTTTTATATTAATTTATTAAAAAATAAAATATATGTTATTATACCATATGATTACTTTAGTTTTATCAATGAAGTATTTGATAGTTTTGTTTAAATCAGTTAATCTTGTCTTAATTATGGATTCGCCCATGTCTTGGTGAATTTTTATAGGCTGTGTAAAATATTCATATTTTTGGAGTTGGGGAACACACCCATAGTAGAGGGATTTCTAATCTGGGAAATCACCTTTGAAAATGGTTAATGTCCTCTATAATTATGTTACTTATTATGGGTAGAGAAAAAAATAATATAAATTTACAAAATAATTCCTCTAAGAATGGTGAAGTGGGATTCCACCATGTGAATCATGAGGTTTCTCATTATATAAATAGATAATGGTGTGTTGGATTCACTGTACATTAGTGAAGCATGGGGATAGTAACTACAGGTGTATTTAAGGAAATGGTTTGGTGAAGGTATGCATATGAATGTCAGTGTACATAAAACATACAAGGCTATTGTTTATTTTGTTTTTAGGATAAAACCATGGTTTTGTGATGACCCCATGTTTCAACAGATTTCTACTTTCATGCTGAAAAATATTGAAAATACATGTTTCGAATTTCATAGCATTTATTTAAGATGTAACAATTGTTTAATAGATTATTTTTCATTGGATTTGAAGGACTTTACGTCATAAATTAATTGAAATTTATGTAATAATAATGATGAAGATAAAAAATAAATTATATATCACTTCCGGAAAGGAGGAGTCCAAGAATTTTTTGTTCAAGGATCTCTGATATCTCCTTGATGTTCAACACAACAATACTGGAAAATTCTAACCATATTTTATTAATATGTATATATAATTTACTTTAAGAATATAATTTTTTATGATAAGAAGTTTGTTCCATGTCATTGAATAGTTGTGAGACTTGAAAACATTCATTATTGTAAAATTGAAGGGTAAGTGAGACCACTCCAAACATCTCAAATGTTGTAGCAATTAGCATTATTAATGATTAGTGAATATGGAATCTATTTTTAATTCCCCATAGAGATATCGTATTTTAGTATATAAAATTAAAAAATCCTTATTTAAGACTATTTTATTTCTAGAGATAATGAAAGGGATATATTAATGTGTTCCTCTGGTTAAGAGAACAAGATCATAAAATGAAGATCATACTACAATACCCTAATTCACCACCAACTCATAGTGTATATTATTTGAAAAAAAAGCAATAAGTGAATTCAAATTAGTTTTTATTTCTTGGTGGGTGCTATTTTGGATTATTATTATATCTTTAATGGTATTTAATATGATACCTTTGGGCATGGAATCAATCTCTTGTAATTCTAATGCAGTCCACATTATTGTTTCATCCATTATTACATAATGTCTGATGGCTAGTTTTGAGAGTGTGGAAATACAACCATTTAATAATACTATTTTTTAATCTATACACTTTGTGGGTTTTAAAAATTATAATATTAATCATTCATATTCGGATAATTTATAGTGTATCAGAGGTGTATGTTTAGTACCATTGAGAAATGTCTTCCATACGCATCCATACTAGCATTCCACATTTATATGGGAGGTGTGCTTTTAAAAAAGCACCAGGAATTTCATAAATTATATGAAAGGTATATTTTCAGAATTATAATATCTATTTTAAGAAAATATGATAGGGTTGGTCCCTGTCAATTTATGAAATATTAGTTAAAAATAAGGAACATGTGTAATAATTAATGGCTAGTCGGTAAGGCCATATAAATTTGATACTTCCACTAGATGTAGGGAATAATGGAAGAAATATATTGAGTGTGTTTTTTGCATGTAAGTAACTAGTTTTATGTATATAATTACTCTTTTAATCAAGTCACATGATGAGATAGATTACATATGTGGGAGGAATAGATATTCGAAGTCGAGGTTTTGACATCCCAAACATCACTCGAGGTATGTTTGTATTTAAATTTTGTCAACCTAAATAAAATAACAAATAATTGTGTATGATTGAAGTTTAGAGGGTTATTTGGAGTGAAATACTATCATATGAAAAAGACCTATGAAATATTTAACTACAGATGTCTCACAAGTAGGATAGTCTAAGTTAGTCAGCTAGCTGATGGACAGTGTGGTAACCCATTAGGGATGTTGGGCTCACTATCCCAATAATTGGTTATAGTGTGATTTTTTTAAGATGCTTCTTTATTCCATTTACCCCCTTTCTCCAAAAAAATACCATATCCTATTTTACCACTTCTTTTGGTATAGTTGGATCCCTATCCATTCCTTATACAATTCTACTCTTCCCTTTAGAATGATTTTAAAATCACATCCTTTTGAGTTTTTGGGGTATTCAATAAAGGTATATTGGTAAGGATATGAGGTTACATCTCTATCTAGGTAGGTGGTGTATAAAGTTTTTCTTTGGTATGACGTACATTTTTAGAAAATCTGTTTTGCGATCTCTCTGGTTCAACGAGCGGTGACCTTGAAAATTAATTGATTATTATTGTTATGAAATTTTCAAAATTAAATGTTTTGTTTGATTATAGATGAACCCATAGGAATAGTTAACCCAAGTAAAATAAGTTGTTAGTATTGAAAATTTAATATGGATAAATTGTAAGAAAATAAGAATGAACTTTGAAAATGAAATTTTGTAGTTATAATATAACTGATTGTTAATAGGAAAGGAAAGACATATAAGTGATTTTTGGGAATTAGATTCAAAATAACCCTTATGATTTTTTTGGATATTATTAGTTAACTTTGATAGCCAATTATTGGAAAATTATAATGTTTAGTAGTAATGGGTTATTCAATGAGAATAAAGTTTCCTTTTAAAACATTTTTATTGAGATATGATGGGTCGTAATAATTTATGGAACTAAGATGTAAAAATGAACTCTCTAATGTGATTATAATTTATATAATGATGTAATATGATTAAGGGTAAAAGTAATAGTTTTTATTAATAAGTGGTAACTTTTGTGATATAGATTGAGTTAATGAGTGATGATATGGTAAATATTTATATTTCAAAATCATTGGGTTATAAAAGGAATATGAATTTCATGCAGAAAATAATGATATTGAACGAATATAGTTTTTCGAATGGAATGATGAATTATATGGCCCTATTATATTTTTCTTGTAATGAAATATTCTAATGAAATGCTTAATGACTGTATTTGAATCTATATAAAGAAATTTTCCATCAAGTATGTTGTCATACTCTATAGAAAATAAATTTGGGTGGTTTGGAAAAAACCATTAGTTGGATTTGAATAAACACCTATGGTTTGTCCTTATTACACCATAATGGTTGACTGTGAATACACCCATTGTTAGATGTAGTGAAAACACCCCTTGTAGGTGGTCTTGAATACACCCTTTATGGGTGGTTGTAAAAATATTCAATGTGGGTGGTCATTCTACTACTTGGATTCTTGAGATTGAAAGGTAACATGATCAAACCAGATATGGTTGACCCAAGCTAAAAGAATATATATTGTACCTCATGTGTCAACACATATTTTGAGCATCGAAGTTTATTTTTCTTATATTAATTCCAAATTTCAAATACATAACTATTAGTTATTAACACTTATGTGTGAACTTTTAGTTGGAGATTTTAAATTAATGGAACAGTTGGTGTTTGCATGATAAAGCATAATCACACCCTACTTGGGTGACAATGGAACATGGGTACCAAATAAAATATCACTATTTAGTTGAAGGTGTCATTAACCCCCCCCCCCACCAAAATATACCACAGTAAGGAGAGAGAGATAATCAACCTTGATTCCTGCCATCTATAGGTCCGTGGATGGATACTAACACCGAGAGTATAAAATCCTCATAAATGGGATGAATTATGATCTATAATATAAATTAGTGCTAGAGTTAAGATGAATAAACTATAATAAACTCTCAAAAATAACATAAAATGGATAAAAAAAATCAAATAATGCTTAAATAAATAAAATTGAAATAGATAAATAGTAAAAACTAGTATATAGAAAAAAGATAATATAAATTAATGAGACAAAAACTATCAAAGAAGGACAGATATAGTACTTTGTAGCATGATCTATGCAGTGATTCTGAAAATCATAAAATCTGGTTATATAAATTGGGTGAAACTATAAGTATACTCAGTTGGAAAACAATTATCTAATGCATGTGAGAGATAATCATGCTAATTTACCCATGACAAAACCACATAACCAAAAACACGTAAACTGGTCAAAAAGCCTCCCCAACAAAAGTCATGCTCACCATTATAATAACAATATAAAAAGAATATTGTTAAAGGGTACCAAACACCTCTTATCCCGGATTTTCCAATCTCACACTTGTATATCATAAGTCATGGAACTCCTATCTATTTTTTATAACATATTACACTTCCCCATAGAATTTCCATGTCACATAACACACACAAACATCTAGACCATAACACCACAAAAACAGCCATAACTAGAGGATTAGGGTATCATGATCAATTATTACATCAACATCATGACCTACTTCAACTATGCATGAATCCCAAAATAATCCACCCCATACAATGGTCATATTATATCCCTCTAGATGAATCCTAGGCCACAACCACACAATATGTTCATATCACATCAATGTTGAATAAACCTTTACCACCACCGCATAGCATAGTCATATTACATTTTTCTTAAAGATACATGGTCCATAACCCAGTGCACAAACAGCCCACCACCCTTTATATCGTCTACATATCTACGCATATAGAATCGAAATTAGGAAAATCATATAGTCAACCATCCATACTCACCACCAAGATATTCATAAAACACCCCCATGTGAAAATATGGGTGTACACAAATAGTTCTCAATGTAGGTGGGATTTTTATATAAGTAACAAGGAATATATATACATATATATAAAATCTAGAAATAGGGCTGCACTAAAATTTAAAAAAATACACTAAAAAATCACAACACTACCACATTTTCTACCATCGCATAATGCACATCCCTAGAGAATCCACATTCCACATTTTTTAATTCCATCCAATCAAATTATCCATAACATTCATTTAATTATTATTCATAAACAACATTTAACCAAATAACCCATTATTTATTTTTCCATTACTCATTCCAATCCAACTATGAAAGCCATCCCACGCCATTTTAAATAGCAATAACTAGTTATTCTCTCATATACACAACATATATAATATTAAAACAATACATCAAAAGAAGAACATGTTTCTGACTGAATAATCACCTCACTGCCCCACAACAAAATCCAAACAAAGCATCACCTCACCACCTCAAATTAAAAACCACAATATCTACCACCATTCAAACCTAAAATCATAGACAAAAAACCCACATGTCGCATCCCAAATGAGTGTCCATAGAAAAATCACTACACCACCATAAAATCACAACGAATTCCAAACATCACCTCCCCAAAAATTAAAACCTCAAATTTTCACCCCATATCACAACCACAGATCCCAACACAAAAAATATCATTTTAGATTTAAAAAAAAGATTCATTCATAACATTTTACATAATTTTATATGTGTCATCATACCTGATATAAATATTATGGAAACCATTTCTTTAACCAAATATAAGTGGTTAGAAAATTTCCATTTTAGATTCATATCACAAAGACCACACAATGGGGTGTCTAAAAACGATATCATTCCATCACAAAAAATTCACACAACATCTATCATTTCATGAGGAGAATTATTTCCATATAATCATAATATCAAAAAAAATCAAAGTTGTAAAATCATGTGAATCATTCCTCTTTCCCATTAAATTTAAAATTTCTATTAGTTTACCTATAACTAGTCATTCAAAACCATACCCCATATATAAACAGGATAAAACCACTTATTCATGATACAAAGCGTGATAAATTATTGTATTACCTACCTCATAGAATCTTTTCCAACTAATAGTACACTATAGGGTGAAAAAGATATTACTAAAAACCATAATATTAGAAAACTCATAGATCAACCTACACCAAATTTAGGGTTATAAGAAACACATCCAATCTCATAATCTAAACCAAACTCATACCACCATAGTGTATCTCTAAATAAGAACCGAAGTGAAATCCTAGGGATGAGATGAGAAATATCCCTGGAACACTAAGGGGACTCCACTGAAGTAAAAGAATAAGGGTGAGAGAAAGGGGATAATGGTTCTAAGAGAGCCTCCATTGGTTGAACTAAAATAATTGTGGTAATCCATGACAAAATGAAGAGGGGTTCAGAATAATGAAATTTTTAAAACCAATAAATTGATACTTGACAGAGCTCATATTTTCATATTTATACATATGTTTTTAAATTATTTAATCCCTTCCAATTAATCAATTTGATTTTATTTTCATCATTTTATGACTTTTGTGTGTTTTGAGCTTAAATGTCAAAAGTTGTTAATTATGGACATTAAACAGATTTATGTTTCCTCTATATTTCAAGAATAACTTCTACATTTGTCATCAAATTTACCTGATTATTTTTTTAGGATGAAAGGGTTCATTGGATACAAATTATTCTACTAGACCAAGTTCCAATTCAAACTTGAACACGCCAAAAAAAAATCGGTCAATGTGAAAAGTTATTCTGGACGACAGAATGGACCATGATTCATTCAAAGAATCCTATCTTGGACCACCAGACTCCAAATGAAGTGGTCTTAACTGGGTTCAAAATATTAATATAAGGGGAATAGTATCAAAAAATAATAGGAATAAATTCATTCATTATGTCTCCAATAAAATGGTCAAAGAAGGGTTGGTGGAATAGTTCTTGGCGGCGAAAAAAAAGAACATTCCATTGATGCGGCCATAAAATCATTGAAATAGATCCAATGGATCTGATATTTTGAGGGTATATGACCAACTACATTACCAAAATTATATAATAAGGGACCTTGGCCTCATTCGGTAGGGAGAAGGCAGGATTTAAGCTATAATTCTAGAGGATAGATTCTGGAGGGGAAAATTCTATTCTTTCTTTTCACTCTTTCTTCTTCTTATTTTTAAAATTCCTTCATCTTACTCATCATATTAAAATACCCTTACAATGGCGGGGTAAACTTTTGAGGAGATTGGGTGAGGTAAGGTTTTATATTGGTAATGTAGTGAGTTCTTACATTTTATTGAATAAACTATTTCACTTTCTACAAAGTAGTTTTCAGTTTGATTTTTCGGTTCTTATTATCAAGTGCGATTGTATTTAGTTTTTGATTCTGTTATTGATTTTAGGATTGGTAAATGATCATAATCTCCCGCTAATAGGTTCTAGTCTAAATAAATTTGAATATCTCAGGGCTTAGTGGTGAAGTACTTGGCGGTTGTCAGTATGTGTGGCAGAGGTATTGAATATTCTAAATTGTTTGGGATAAACAAGAACCAATCAGGAATTGCCTAACTCAATTGGGGTTATTGGATACATATGTGTCTCACATAGGAAGGATAGTAGACCAAACTGAGATATTGGTAAGGTCTACTCTCACCATCAAAATTTACCAAAGGAATGATAGGAAGAGATTTTGATATATCACATAAATCAACTTAGTAGAAAATGATTGACTAAAATAGAACAATGATGGCAATGTAAATAAGGAACTTACCCCAACCTGATCTCCCAATTCTTATAAATATTTTTAATTAAATGTTTTTTTATTTGTTTTGAATATTTTAATTTATTTCTATATTAATTTTCGTTGCTTTGTTTTCAAAACCCAAAAACATAAAAAACAACACCATTTCATTATCAAATATAAAGTGACATAAGTGATTATTGATCACTCTTCTTTGGAGAAAACCTAGGTTAACCACTACACAATATTTGAAAATAGTAAATAATTGTTTTTTCCACATCCCATGACAGGAACGTGTCATAACTCGGCATCATTTCTGGGGAGGTAGTGCCACAATCTAATTTTAAATATTTAACACTTTTCAAAAAAACATAAAAAATATTTTTCCATGATGTTTTCAAATGATCATATCATTAATTCATGGAAAAATTACCCACAAGTGGAACAAGAATACAAGTTTGGTTATGGTATAGTTCAGAAGCAGCAACATATAAAATACATAGAATAACTAGAGAGAAAATCAGATCTAGAATTTGAATATGTCCGTGCAATGATGGAAAAACCAGAACCTATGAATCAACCTACAGAGGCCAAGAAGGAAGAATTTAATACTGAGATATGTGTGGGAGACCAAGAACCATTAATGTAAGTCACCAGAAATGATGTGAAATTTGAAGATAAGATGGAGGATCTTGACTACCTACCCTTATCTAGTGAAATTCAACTCCAAGATGAACTTTCATCTAAAGAATCAATTAATGTCGAGCCAGTTAATAGAGATAATATTTTTCATAACACATTTCATTATGATTGTATAGAATCTGAATTGAGTATCACCTCTAATTGTTTTAAATTTTCAGATTCGTCTGACACGTGTATTACATTGAAGGATGAGGAAGGAAAATAAGATGCACATCATAAGGAATATATGGAGCTCTCTAAACTTGTTGAACACTTAATAGAAGGTGTTCAAGATGAGGTAAAAGTGGATTTGTCTAAGGAAAATGAGAAACAAGATGCATAATTTGGAAGGGAAGAATTTGATATTAATTCATCATGTTTTCATATTATTCAAATTGAATTGCACTCAGATTCTACCCTTGACTGTTATTTTGATGTAGCATACTTTGAGAAACCACTAGAGAATAATGATGATGTTGTGCAAGTGGGGACCAAGAATGAGGACTCATTCATAGTCATACCCCCACCATGCATGTTTTATCTCATTTTCATAGTGGTGGATTTGAAATACTATATCCATGTATTATTCAATAAAAAGGAAGATGTGCATCTGGGAAGGAAGAAGTGTTGGTGGTTCATATTAAAGAAGCTCAACCCGCCATCGAATTGGGGATAACCAACGGAAACTGCCCATATGGAGGTAATCAAAACCCAGGGCCCACTTGGGGGATCATACCAAGACATATCCTTCTTTTCTCACTCTATTTCATTTTTAATTTTTTTAATAAATTTCTTATATTATTTTCTCCACTTTTGGTTATAGGTTTTCATGTGCGTAGAAATTAAGAGCTTAACTCAAAATTTCACTACCAATAAGACAGGTTGTACCTTTCATTAATCATTATTGATTTATATGATTCAATTAAAAATATTCTTACATTTTAAATCAATTTGAATTCATTATGGACACTTCATCATTTATGTGTGGGGGGGACCTTTATAGTTAGTATTTTAAATTGATTTTTTTAATGCATGTTTTTAAATTTTTTGTGTGTTTTTGAACCTTTTGATCTGAAATGATTATCATCACAAATTTTGAAACTCATTTCAATGTGTGAAACAATTTAACCCATGAAACTAAGCTTAAATGAATGCTGAAAATGACTTTGCTTCAAGTTCAAATATTTGTAAATTTCATGAAAAGTTCTTTGATTTTTGAATCCCATGCCACAATTCGCTGCCTTTAAATTTGAAATCACTTACCCGTGAGGCTTCAGAACCAAATTTCCATATTCTTTTCTTTCAGCTCACTTCTTGAGAGAACCATACAATGCTTGATTTAACTATAATTTGATTTATTCATGTTAAAACATGAGGTTTTTAGGTACTTATGTTTTAAATGATTGAGGCATTTATTTCATTTTAAATCCCCCTTTTCATAAGAATCTTTTTTATAATTTCCCACCATGTACATTTAATCCATGTAGCCTAGATAATCCTTGAACAACCTGTTAGGTTAGCCACATTACAAGCCAATTTTCCTTATCCAACCTTCTCTTGAAGTGAAATTTCATAATCTAGTTGAACTTAAGTGTGTGGGAGGTTGAATGTTTTTGTGCTAACTCATTTTGAGATACATTGGGTGTATAATAAAATGTTGAAGATATGTTCTTTCTGCTGAAAAAATTAATTATGCTGAAAGTTGTGCCTTATCTGCAACCTTCATGTAAAAGAAGTTGTGCCTTTCTGGAGCTTCTAATGAAAGGAAAGTTATAGCGACCCAGCCTTTTATTAAATTACTATTAAATCATTTAAATGATAAACAACATAATAGTATTACACATAGAGGATCCAAAGTTTTAGTGTCTTGGGAAAACAAGAACCATACATAACAAATACAACATCAACCATAAACATTTATTTAATTTCTTCTTCACTATCATCTTAGGGGCACTTGTCCTCTCCTTAGTACATGTATCAACCGGAGGATATACGTCCAAAGGGGTGAGAAAAAATCCCAGTAAGAGGATATTTAAGAACAATACATCATGGGGTGAGCATAATCATAACATAGGCAAAAGATCATGAACATGAGAGGAGCATAAATAAAAGACTTGAAATGTGGCAATTCATAAAAATGAAACATCATGTCTTAGTGGTTAACTACCACACATGTTTGTGAACAAAGCTAGAATCTTGTTCACACATCATTTCACATTTACTCATGAGATTCATCTCTTTACACAATGCATTGGAGCGCTATATAATTCTGGGTGCACCCTTCACATTTAAACATTCATATTGCGCTATATAATTCCGGGCGCACCCGTCACATCATAACATTATCATTATCATGCTTTCCACATAGAACACATATCAAACATGTACATAAATAACCCATGGAAAGGAATGGGTTTCATCTCATAATAACATATTCATAATATTTGGGTTTCCAAAAGAAATAGGGAACAACATACATGATACAAGAACCATCAACATTGAATGAGAGGTTAAAGGTGAGATCATGAAAGACTAGTTCTTTTGGAAAACATTTTGATGGACATAAAAACTAGTTAACAACATGAATATCCTAGAAAAGTAAAGGATATGATGAACAAATTATCTTTGAGGAGTAAACATGTCAAAAATAGAGTGAAAGGGGGAGAACCCGAAGGAAGAAAATTGGGTTCGAGATTTCCCCTTACCTTATACTCGATTGCCTCCTTCTCATTAATGTCCTTTATAATGACATTATATTCATTAATTAGAAATTCTAGAACCTTTTATACATTAATATGGTTAATTATGTTTTCATTATTTCATATTATGTTCCTTTGGATGACTTATAGAGTTTAAAAACATTGATCGGGGATGTTCGTTTTCATGGTTTTCTTGAGCGGTCCACTTGTATTCTTAAATTGATGTTTGGGTAGATCATGGGTAAACATCCATAAATGATATTACATGTTAGTTATGATATTATAGAAGCTTGAATGATTTTATAATGAGTTATATTAGATCCATTTAGATAAATCATTAGATAAGAATTAAATGAAGATTATTTGGGTTAATTTGAGCGGTTTTTGGATCACAACAAACTCATTTTAACATTTAATATAGTAATATGGCCATAGGTTATTTAGAGAACATAAAATAGAGCATAATACATATAAAATATTCTGGTTAAGCCTTAAAATGGTTTCATGACCAGATTGAAGGTTGAAATGGAAGAAGAGAGCATGTTATTTTTGAAGGTGATAAATTAAAAGGAAGAGGGAAAGGGTATGGGGTGATATAATATACCATTAGAATCATAATATTATAGTATATGTATAATACTGGAGTAAAAAAACAATTTTTTTGAAGATAGATAGGGAGATATCAAGAAAGGAACTTGAGCTTAAAAAGAAATTAAAGGAGAAGAGGGAGAGAAATTACCTCTAGAATCTTTCTCTTGAGAACCTTATTAAGGGCTTAAGTATGGTCTTTTGATGAGACCATCAGCTTTTGGACTTGGGGGAGGGTCTAGGGAAGATTTTTGGGTAGAATTTAGAGAAGGCTTGGAACTTGAGAGGTGTGAGGAAAAGAGGGAGTGAAGGGTGGCTTTTATAGTGGAGGGGATAGGGGTTTCCTTAATATAAAATTGATTAGTTTTTTAATTTCACCTAAGACAAGGAATAGTGAGTCTTGGATGACCAATAATAGTAATTTTATAATGTAATCCCGAACCAAGTGGGCTTACATCAGAATAACATCATCGGTGACTCAATTAATACATAATTTAGCATTTATTGTAAATTATCGGATTCTACTATTAATCAAAAATTCAAGTATCTCATAAAAATATCAGAAATTTACCCCAACCATTTTTCGACGTGTAGAATCCAAAAATGAAGTCCATTTTTCAAAAATAATTTTATACATATTATTAATTTAATATTTATTTAAAATCATAATTTACTTAAAAAACTGTTTTTTAAAATTAAAACTGATTTTGCATTTCTTTAAAAAAGTATGTAGGGTCGTATAAAATTATCTAAAAACTATTAGACATTGATTCAATAATTTATGAATACATTTCAGGGGAATAAATATTCTTTTAAATTAATTAATTAATTATAATTATTTATTTATGACTTATAAAATACCAAAATCGTTTACTAAGGTCAAATTGTCACTTTCTAAGATGTCTAAATTTTATTTTATTATACATAGGTAATGTTACTCTTATTTACTATTCATAAGGGTCATATTACTATTCATAAGGGTAGATTACTATTCATAAGGGTAGGTTACTATTCACCAAAATTATTTTTGTTTCATTAGACTCCAAAAATTATCTTGAATACAACCGTGTATGTCGAATTTTTAAATTTCCGAACATAGAGGTGACAAAATTAAGTTTAAAGGTCACTTATCACTTAGTAGTTCATTATTTTGTGTTTTTATGACATAAATATACGAATGGAATTTTCCATTGAAAAATTTTGGGTCGTTACATTTTCCCCCTTTAAGAAATTTCACCCCCGAAATTTCACTTGACACAAACGGGTGAGGGTACTTATCCTTCATTTCCTCTTCTGGTTCCCAAGTTGCTTCCTCAAACTTATGGTTCCTCCAAAACACTTTGACAAGGCGGGTTGTCTTGTTGTGTTGAACCTTATCACTTCGGTCCAGAATTTTTACCGGATGCTCCTCAAAGGAGAGATCATATTCCAACTGTACCACCTCTGAGTTTAGTACATGTGAGTGGTCTGGTATGTACTTCCTCAGTAGTGACACATGAAACACATCATGAACTTGAGCCATATTTGATGGAAGTGCCAGACGATAGGCCACGACTCCTATATGGTCAAGGATCTCAAAGGGGCCATTGTACCTTGGGCTTAGTGTCCCTTTCTTCCCGAATCTCATGACTCTCTTCCATGGATATATTTGAAGGAAGACTTTATCTCCAACGTCGAACTCCAAATCCCTTTGATGGTTGTCAGAATAGCTTTTTTTCCGACATTGAGCAGCTTTGATGTGTTTCTGGATAACTTGAACCTTATCTGTCATCTCTTGAACAAGATCGAGACCATGTAGTTTTCGTTCTCCAACTTCATCCCAACAGGTTGGAGTTCTACATCGCTTCCCATAAAGATCTTCATTCGGAGCCATCTGAATACTCGAGTGGAAGCTATTGTTGTATGAGAAATAAACCAATGGGAGATGCTGATCCCAACCAGCATTGATTTCAAGAGAGCATGCTCTTAGAATATCTTCAAGCGTCTAAATAGTCCTTTCAGACTGGCCATCAGTTTGGGGGTGATAGGTCATGTTGAAATTTAATTCAGTACTCAAAGCATGTTGAAGGCTCCTCTAGAATTTAGATGTGAACCTTGGATCACTGTGAGAGACAATTGAGAGTGGAACACCGTGCAATCTCACTATGTCTTTCACATATATCCTTGCAAGTGGTTCAAACGATAGGTCTTCCCGAATTGCAATAAAATGGGTAGTCTTGGTGAGTCGGTCAACCACAACCCATATCGCATTATTCCCCTTTGACATCTTCGGGAGACCCATGACAAATTCCATAGTAACATTTTCCCATTTCCACATGGGTATAGGAAATGGCTACATTATACCATTGGACTTTTTCCGCTCAGCTTTAACTTGCTGACATACCAAGCACCTTGATATATATTCCAAAATCCCCTTTTTCATGTTATCCCACCAGAAGTGTTCTCGGAGATCACAGTACATCTTGGTACTCCCCGGATGGATAGACAAAGTTGATCTGTGTGCATTATCCAATAGATCCTTCTTTATCCTGGGTGATGAAGGCACACAAATCCGCGTTCCAAACCGAATCACACCATCATCGTTGATACAGAAATCTTGCAGCTTCCCTTCCTTTACAGCATTCACCCTCTTTTGTATCTCCACATCATCCCTTTGTGCTTCCTTAATATTCTCTTGGATGGATGGTTTAGCAATCATTTGGTCAAGGTTGGATGTATCCCTTGCCCTTATGATTTCCAAATCCATATTTTGCAAATCCATGAAGATATGGTCCTTCTCAATCCTTAACATGGATAGAGTAGCAGGTTCTTTTCTACTTAGAGAATCAGATACCTTGTTTGCCATTCCAGGATGATAGTGAATAGATCAATCGTAATCCTTGATTAGCTCTAACCATATCCTTTGATGCATATTGAGATCCTTTTGTGTGAATATATACTTTTTGATCTTGTGGTCGGTGTATATGTCACACTTCTCAACATAAAGGTAGTGCCGTATGATTTTCATGGCAAAAATCACGACTGCCAGCTCTAGATCAAGCGTCGGGTAGTTCTGCTCATGGATCTTCAACTGTCGTGAGGCGTATGCTATAACATTTTCATTTTTCATGAGTACACAACCCAAGCCTTTCTTTGAAGCATCACTGTATATCACAAAACATTCTACACTTTTCAGTAGTTTGAGTACAGGTGCAGTGATCAGCCTTCTCTTTAGATCCTTGAAGCTTCCCTCACATTCTTCTGTCTATACATACTTTACCCCTTTCCTTTTTAACTTAGTTAGCGGTCTTGACACTCGTGAGAATTTTCTCACAAAACGTCGATAGTACCCAGCTAATCCACGAAAACTACGAATTTCAGTGACACTAGAGGGCCTGGTCCATTCCTCAATCTCCTTTGTCTTCAAAGGGTCCACAGAAATTCCCTCGCTTGTGATCACATGTCCCAAGAACGTGACTTGATTCATCCAAAAGTCGCACTTGCTGAATGTGGCGTACAACTTATCCTTTCTCAACGTTGCCAACAAAAGTCTTAGATGTTCTTCATATTCCTCCATGCTCTTGGAGTATATGAGAATAGCATCGATAAACACTACCACAAATTTTTCGAGGTAACAACTAAAGACTCTATTCATCCAATCCATGGAGATTGCAGGGGCATTAGTAAGTCCAAAGGGCATCACGAAAAACTCATACTACCCATACCTTGTACAAAAGGCAGTCTTCTGAATATCTTCCTTCTTCACCTTTACCTGATGATATCCAGAACAAAGATCCACCTTTAAGAAGTATTGATCTCCTCTTAACTGATCGAACACGTCATCAATCCTTGGGAGAGGATACTTGATCTTTATGGTGATCTTGTTGAGATCCCGATAATTGATACACAGCTGCATGGTTCCACACTTCATCTTCACAAAGAGCACTGGTGCACCCCAAGGTGATGCACTAGGGCGTATGAACCCTTTGTCCAAATTCTCTTGCAGGTGCTTCTTTAACTCCTCCAGTTCGATAGGAGCCATCCTATAGGGGCACTTCGAGATAGGAGTAGCTCCGATTATGAGTTCAATTGAGAACTCTACCTCACGATCCGGGGGAATTCCGGGTAACTCTTCGGGAAATACATCACCATTGTAAAGACCTGTAAATTTCAAGGAACTTTTTTTTTCTAAATTTTCTTTGGAATATTACAAGAACACAGTTTCAGACGGCACCTGATTCCGAGTCCCGGTGTGCCCGGAATCATTTTTCGATGTATGGCTCGAGTATGTTCAGTGAACGGACGAGCGAGTTTTTGTAACTTTTAAACCGGTGCTCGGAATCATATTCCGAGGGCACTGATTGAATCAAAGCGCCGGTATTTGCTTATAAACGCCTCTTCTGGATTTGCATTTTCTCGGGTGTGGTTTTTAAATTTTTGGGGTTAAGTTAAGAAATAAAAAAAAGTGTGCGACAACTTTATTTTTATTTCACTTAAAACCACATGAAAGACACTTAAAGCTGCTTGAGCTGGGTTGAAGTAGATAGGGTGCAATTCAAAATATCCTACCCTCTTGGTAGTATATTTGTGAGGTGGGGCCCACATGATCCCCACCGTTTCTTTTCTGCTCTGTAACGCACCCGCGAAAACCCTTTTTAAATGAAAGTAAACTAGGGTGTTTCCTTAAACTCTTAAACTCTCCTATTGATTGGGTGGTTTATTCGTTGAAATTAATTCTGTGAATTAATGGGTCGTTACTTAGTTTGTTTTTCGTTTGTTGGCATATAATAAAATAAGACCAACATTTTTATTCTTGAGTGTTGTTCGTTGAGAGGATTTGACAGAAACCTTAAGTCCTTCATCCTCCTTCGCACAGAATGCGAAGAACGCCGGCCTTCGATGAAAGGCAACGAAGAACACCGAGCCCTCGGAGATTGATGACGCGACGTTGTGTTCCGCAACACCGACGATTCTCCTCCAGCGACGTTCTTCTGCGACGTTCCTTCTTCCGTGAAAAATCTTCGAACATCCGTTTGAGGTAGGAATTTACGAATCTTTTAAATTCCTTTGTGGATTTTATACTTGAAATGGATTTAATTCGTGTAAATTAAATCTGTGTGTTTCCTTTACCCCTCGGAGATCGTCGACGCGACGCCCTTCCGCGACGACGTGACGCCCTTCTACGACGACGTGGTTCCCTTCCGTGACGCGATGATCACCTCCTACCGCGACGGTCAATTCCGCGTAGAATGCTCGTTCAATGACTTCGATGAGGTAGGGGTTTGATTCTTAAAATATTTGTGATTTATACCCGTGACGTTTGTTAAACATTTTTTGTGTAATTATTTTAAAACCGCTAACGCGGTGGGTGCGGATTAACTAACATGTCCAAACCCACTGAACTTTTTCATTCTTGGTGCGTGAAACGGCAGATGATGACAAACAGGGCCGCAATGGCGATTTGAGGGCCTGACAATAAAGAATGGGACCTGGGAGGAGCTACAGCCCAGACAGAAATGGAATCGGACCACCGGAGCAACTCCGATGGCCCGCAGAATCCACCGGCGGCATGGGTCGCCGGCGTGGTGGTGCCCTGGCGCGCGGCCGGATGGAGCCGTCGCGGCTGAAGCCGCAGTGGCGGCGGCCAACCAGACCCGCGATTGCACGGGTCCGGCGAGACACGAGACGCGGAAAAGCCACGTCCGCTGACCAAGCACGGCCCCACGCGGGGCCGCGACACCTCTTCTCGCAGGGGCAGCGCGCCCCGCGGTTCCTCCGCCCGGCCACTCGGCCGAGCTGAGCCGGGCCGACCCGTCGGGCCGGGTCGCGCCCAGGCCGGGCCAGGTCGTGCCCAGGCCGGGCTGGGCCGCCTGGCCGGGCCGGGTTGCGCCCAACTGGGTCAGACCCGGACTCGGGTCGTGGCGACCCGGTTCGGGCCGACCCTGGGGGGGTCGGGCCGGGTCGGCACGGGCCCAGACCCCCCATCTCCGGACCTTTTCGGTCTTTTTCTCATAACATGAGCTACGGGCCTCCGAACGACGCGCCGTCAGTGGCAATGCGATCCTTGTAAGGAGGCGGTCCTTCAGGTATATCACATTCAAGGTTTCTGAATACCTTGGGTTCGACCGGGTTGGTTCGTACAGGAAACCAACCTGGTCCTCGGAGCAGAAACACTCATATCTTAAGCTTCGGACGTCCGATTGACGTGCCGTCGTCTTTGTTGGATTCCTCTAGGGTAGACGGATCTTTTGGCTTACTCCGCCAAAGGTTTGGATGTAGGTGGAGTATGGTCGGGTTGGTTTTCCCTTAATAAACAACCGGGGCCCTGGGACGAAAAATCCAATAACTCTCAGACCGGGCGTCCGATTGACGTACCATCTACGACGTTGAGTTCCTGTTGACGATACGGAACTTTTGGATACATCAACTCTAGACTATGTGTCAGTTGATGTATCAGCCTCTCGGCTCGTGGAGCGGACCCTCCCTAACGAGTTTGTTGTGTGCGGGAACCCTAGAGCTGGCTGCGACTGCTACTGTGACGACGACGACTGTGCCGAGATCCTCAGTAGATTCGATGGTGACGACTACAACACTCAGCGATCCTTTATAGGTCAATACTACAGATCCTATGTGGGTCCGATCCTGTGTGGGTCAGCGCTCAACGGTCCTGTGTGGGCCAGTGCCTACAGGTCCTATGTGGGCCCGATCCTGTGTGGATCTTTGCGGGGGTTAGTTACCTATCGATCCTTTGTGGGTCAGATCCTTTGTGGGTCATTGCGGGGGTTAGTACCTATCGATCCTTTGTGGGTCCGAAGACTTAGATGGATCAGTGATCATCTCTATCGTCATTCGAAGAAGTATACCTGTGTGAGCTGAAACCATGTTTTGCTTTCATTCGTGGATTGTGTTGTGCTATCCTGTGTGGATTTACGTTTTGCTTTCCTTTGTGGATTTTGTTGTGCTATCCTGTGTAGATTTACTTTTTTCTTTCCTGTGTGGACTGGGTTGTACTTGGGCTCGGATGTTGGAGCCGAATGTGAATTGATGACTTAGGTATATGTGTGGGCATATACCTAAGCACTGTCGAATGTTACTTCGTGATTGTATCATTTCATTGTAGATTATCATTTGTGGGTTCTGGGAGACCTCCGGGGGTCTCGGGGTCCCTACTGAGTAGCTTATACTCACCCCTGCACGGGCTATGCTCGCACTTCGTTGTGTTGGTTGAAGATGACGGACAGTGCTGACAGTGGTGGAGGCGTGCGGAGCAGGACGGTACATGGAGGTGGACCACTTGGTAGGGCGTATTCGGAGCGGTCGGCTGGACCCGAGGAGCAGTGGAGGCTATTTGTACCCACCCTTCAGGTGGGACTACAGAGGATGGCTCGACACTACGACTTTTACTTTTCAATTTCTATTTTCCCCTTTCAGTTGTACTTTACAGTTGGGCTTGTATTTCCTGCCCCCTTTACTTTTCCGCACTTACTGTTGTACCAGTTTTACATAGTGTTTACTTCTTCCACTTGCTTACTCTATGGTGATTGTTTACGTTAAAAAGGCAATGCCTTCTCTTTTTACTGAGATTTATGGCTTGGTGCTAGACGCCAGCCCCTGGCCTATGGAAGGCGGGCTTGGGGTAGTCACGGCACGGGCCCCGAGGATGGGTCGTGACAAATTGGTATCATAGGAGTTCGGTTCTACCGCAGACTCTAACTTTTCTTCTATGTGAAGCAATAGTGTTTAGTGTATTGGGTGTGGTTATCAGTCCAGGGATTCCAGTGTTGGTGCGGCGGCCGACGTATCCGTACACCAGGACCTTGACTTCTGATTTCTGACTTAATGCACGAAAACATTGATTGCGTGTGTGTTTTAAGTTTTCTTTGTGATTACTTTGTGTCAGCTCACCAGGTATACTATTCTGACCGTGGCGCACCTGTATCTTTTTAGGATGGCCCCACGATGGCAGCCAGCTAGGGTTCCGAGATTTGAGCATGGAGACAGCCCACCAAGCGATGAGGCCTCGGTGCAGGGCCCTTTGTCAGCAGAGGCACCGACAGTACCTCTACCCGCCGAGCCACTGATGCTTCCAGCCCCAGCCGCTGACAATGCACGTTGCCTTAGTGCACTGCATGAGTTCCAGCACCAGGGACCATCCAGGTTCCGTGGGGAGATGGACCCCCAGGCAGCCAAGGACTGGATGGAGGCAGTTGTACGAGTTTTCAGGCTAGTGAGGACACTATCAGACCTCATGGTGATCCTCGCAGCGAGCCTACTGCACGCATCAGCGGGCCGATGGTGGAGCTTGATTCTCCAGGTGCACGATGAGGCATCTCTCCTCTGGACAGACTTTGAGGGCCTCTTCTACTCAGAGTTCGTCCCAGCCACCCTTCGTCCGCTGCGCATCTAGTAGCTTCTTCAACTGCGGCAGGGCAGCTTGACGGTCGCCCAGTACTCGGCGTGATTTACCGATCTCTCTCGCTACTCGACTGATATGGTACGTGACCCATTCTTCTAGGCCCGGACCTTTGAGCAGGGTTTGAGACATGAGATCAGGGCATCGCTGATCTCCCTCAGCATCCCGACTCATGCAGGAGTACTGGAGAGAGCTCTTTTGATCAAGAGATTCCTTTCTGAGCCTTCATTCGCAGTGAGAGCTACCGCTGGGCGGCAGGTAGAAGAGTCTTCCGCAGCAGGCAGCTGACGGATGACTCAGGGGTACAGGTAGACCAGACCCTCACATAGACGACCTTAGGACACTGGCTCAGCAGTGCGGGGCACACAGCGTAGAGCCAGTCTTTCAAGAGGCAGGCAGTGCTACACTTGCGGCGGGCAGGGTCACATGCCTCTTGACTTCCCGACCCACCGTGCTGAGGAGCAGCCGAGGGTTGAGGGGGAACCCAGGCCGAGGAAGAGGGTCGACCGTGGCGGTCTGCAGGGAGGAGGGGGACAAGGCAGTGGAGCTGGCCAAGCAGAAGGTGGTGGGCGACTCTTTGAGGCTCTACCACAACCACCACCAGGAGGTTCACCCCGGCCACAGGGAGCTAGTGGGTAGAGACAGGCACAGCTCCAGGTAGTAGAGGCCTACGACCACGGCACACCAGAGATGATTCGAGGTACGATCTGTGTCTATTCCACCCTTTCTACAGTTCTTATAGACACAGGAGCGAGTCACTCTTTCACAGCCGCTGCCCTTGTTCGGAGCTCAGATATTCCGACAGAGTCGTTGGCTCGATCCATACGGCTAGAGACTCCTATGGGAGCAGACTCGACGATTACGCACTGGTGCCGGCAGTGTGAGCTTACTCTAGGAGGCGAGAGCTTCAGCTGTGATCTTCTTGTAGCAGTGTCGAGGCCTTGCGATGTCATCTTGGGTATGGATTGGTTATCTACATCCCATGCACAAATTGACTATATTAGACGCAAGGTGCGATGTGTACGCACCGACGGGAGCAGGTTCACCTTTACCGGTGAGAAGGGAGCCTTCGCAGCACAGGATGGACTTCCGCAGAGGAGAGGACAGCCCATCACTTATCAGTTGGCTAGCCTCATCCTTGGAGTAGTTGACGTGCAGAGTCCTAGTTTTCCGGCTGTGGTGGATCAGTATGCGGACGTCTTTCCGGACGACGTTCCAGGGCTACCTCCTCGCAGAGAGGTAGAATTTTATATTGACCTGTACCCCGGGACCGCCCCGATATCGACTCCATCATATCCGATGGCCCCCTCTGAGCTTCGAGAGCTACGGGTACAGATGGAGGACTTTCAAGGAAAGGGTTTCATCCGACCCAGTGTCTCACCCTGGGCTTCCCCAATATTGTTCTCCAAGAAGGAGGACGGGATCTTGCGACTGTATGTCGACTATCATCGCCTGATCCATGTGACAGTGAGGAACAAGTATCCGCTACCGAGGATTGATGACCTCCTCGATCAGATCAAGGGAGCATGGTGGTTCTCGAAGATAGTCCTCAGGTCAGGCTATCATCAGCTCAGAGTTCGGGACGAGGACCTGCAGAAGACAGCCTCTAGATGTCAGTATTGCCACTATGAGTACTTGGTTATGCCATTTAGCATAGCCAATGCTCCAACAGTGTTCATGGGCCGCATGAACAGGATCTTTCATCCATTCCTCGATCGATTTGTCATAGTCTTCATCGGTGACATTTTGATATACTCGACGACTGAGGAGGAGCACGCCTACCACATACGGGTTGTACTAGACACACTACGAGAGCACCAACTTTATGGAAAGCTCTCGAAGTGTCAGTTCTAGATACGTGAGGTCCACTTCTTGGGACACATCATCTCTGAGGTGGGAGTTGTAGTGGATACTACAAAGATCGAGGCAATGCTAGCTTGGGAGCCACACAAGAGAGTGACAGAGGTGCGGAGTTTCTTGGGACTAGCTAGATACTACCGAAGATTCGTTCTATACTTCTCCAGAGTTGTGGCGCCACTCTCAGCATTGAAAAAGAATTGGAAACCCTTTGTGTGGTCAGACTGATGTCAGCAGAGCTTCCAGGAGCTGAGACAGAGATTGACCAGTGCACCTATCTTGAGGTTGCCTGAGGAGGGAGTAGGGTATGTAGTCTACTGCTATGCATCAGGGAACAGACTCAGGTGTGTCCTGATGCAGGAGCGGGCAATGATCTCATATGGATCATGTCAGTTGAGGCCGCATGAGAAGAACTACGCTACCCATGACTTGGAGTTAGTAGCAGTGGTCTTCTCCCTGAAGACATAGCGACACGACCTGATGGGGGAGTTCTTTATAGTCTTTTTTGACCATCAGAGTCTCAGGTACATCTTCTCGCAGAAGTACCTGAACCTGAGACCACGGCGATGGCTCGAGTTCCTCCAGGACTATGAATTTGAGATAGTCTATACTCCTGGGAAGGGGAACGTGGTAGCCGATGCTCTCAGCAGGAGGACATGCATTCAACAACTTGAGGAGGTGACAGAGCAGCTAGCCTCTTTGCAGATATCCTTCGTGGATATAGATAGAGTAGCATTCCTTCAGTCTCCCACAGTCACCCCTCCACTACTGCAGCGAGTCAGAGAGGCACAGTGTAGGGACGCTGACTATGAGATGCGGAGTGCCCAGATATCCTCGGGACAGGCACCTGATGGATTCTCCTTTGAAGCAGAGCATGACATCACTTTCAGAGGATGTACCTCGGTACCAGTCGCTTTACGAGAGGAGGTGCTGAGAGAGTTTCACACTTCTCGTTTGGCGGTACATCCTGGAGTGGCGAAGATGTACCGGGATCTCAAACGACAACACTGGTGGCCGGGAATGAAGAAGGTTGTGGAAGAGTTTGTTTCACGATGCCTCACATGCCAGCAGGTGAAGGCAGAGCATCAGGTACCAGCAGGCTTGGTACAACCCTTGGAGGTCCCGTAGTGGAAGTGGGACGGGATATCTATGGACTTCGTGACTGGACTTCCACGCACTTCTAGATGTCACGACTCCATTTGGGTGATTGTTGACCGACTCACCAAGTCGGCTCACTTCTTACCCATCATAGAGCAGGGCTCAGTGGAAGGCTTATGGCGTCTCTACGTCCAGGAGATTGTACGGCATCACGGTGTGCCATCATCAATCGTCTCTGATCGAGATGCTCACTTTACTTCTCGACTTTGGAAGGGGTTTAAGGAGGCGTTCGGGATGCAGCTATGTTTGAGCACCGCCTTTCACCCTCAGACGGATGGTCAAACAGAGAGGACCATTCAGACTCTCGAGGACATGCTCCGTGCATGTTTCCTCGACTTTGGCCGTAGTTGGGAGGACCACCTACCCTTGGTGGAGTTTGCGTACAACAACAGCTACCACTCCACCATCAGGATGGCACCATACGAGCGTTGTACGGCAGACCTTGCAGATCTCCTTTGTGCTAGACAGACCCTGGGGAGTCAGCACTTGTGGTACCAGAGATGGTCCGAGCCATGACAGAGAAGGTCCAGGTCATCCAGGAGTGGATGAGGACAGCTCAGATCCGGCAGAAGTCTTATGATGATAGGAGGCGGAGGCCACTAGAGTTCGAGGATGACGACCACGTCTTCTTGAATGTCTCACCTCGATGTGGTTTACGGAGATTTGGCCGAGGCGGCAAGTTGTCTCCACACTTCATCGGACCATTCCAGGTCCTCTGCAGGATTGGCGAGGTGGCTTATCGCCTGGCTCTACCACCTCAATTGCACCGGGTGCACGACGTCTTCCAAATATCTCAGCTGAGAAGATATGTGCACCACCTGACGCACATCATTGACCATGGGGATCTAGACATTGATGATAAGGCGACTTTTGCGGAGGTACCGGTGGAGATCGAGGATCGACAGGAGCGGGACCTACGTGGACGGTCGATTCCTCTAGTGCGCATTAGATGGCAGCCCGGGAACCTCCAGGATAGTACTTGGGAGTGGGAGGCTCAGATTCGTTCTCAGTACCCACTTTTGTTTCCCTAGTTTATGATGTATCTTTACGGGGACGTAAATCCCTGAGGTGGGAGTGATGTAAAGATCCGTAAATTTCAAGGAAATTTTTTTTCTTAATTTTCTTTGGAATTTTACAAGAACGCAGTTTCAGACGGCACCTGATTCCGAGGCCCGGTGTGCCCGGAATCATTTTCCAAAGTATGGCGCGAGTACGTTCAATGAACGGACGAGCGGGTTTTTCTAACTTTTGAACCGGTGCTCGGAATCAAATTCCAAGGACACCGATGGAATCACAGCGCCAGTATTTGCTTAGAAACGCCTCTTCTGGAGTTGCATTTTCTTGGGTGTGGTTTTTAAATTTTTGGGGTTAAGTTATGAAATTAAATAAAGTGTGCAACAACATTATTTTTATTTCACTTAAAGACACTTGATAGCCACTTAAACTACTTGAGCTGGGTTGAAGCGGATAGGGTGCAATTAAAAATATCCTACCCTCTTGGTAGGATATTTGTGATGAGGGGCCCGCACGAGCCCCACCGTTTCTTTTCCGCTATGTAACGAACCCGCAAAAACCCTTTTTAAATGAAAGTCAACTGTGGCATTTCCTTAAACTCTTAAACACTCCTATTAATTGGGCGGTTTATTCATTGAAATTAATTCTGTGAATTAATGGGTTGTTACTCAGTTTTTTTCGTTTTTTGGCATATAATAAAATAAGACCAACATTTTTTTCGTGAGTGTTGCTCGTTGAGTGGATTTGATAGAAACCTTAAGTCCTTCATCCTCCTTCGCGAAGAACACGAAGAACGCGAATAAACGCAGGCCTTCGACAAAAGATGACGAAGAACGCCGAGCCCTCGTAGATTGACGATGCGACACCGTGTTCTGAAATTCCATCTATTCTCCTCATGCGACGTTCATCTACGACGTTCCTTCTTCCGCGATAGATCTTCGAACATCCGTTTGAGGTAGGAGTTTACGAATATTTTAAATTCCTTTGTGGATTTTATACTTGACATGGATTTAATTCGTGTAAATTAAATCCGTGTGTTTCCTTTACCCCTCGTAGAATGTCAACGCGACGCCCTTCCGTGACGACGAGACGCCCTTCCGCGACGACGCAACGCCCTTCCACGACGCGACGATCACCTCCTACTGCGACGGTCAATTCCGCGTAGAACGCTCGCTCGACGACTTCGACGAGGTATGGGTTTGATTCATAAAATCTGTGTGATTTATACCCGCGACGTTTGTTAAACTTTTGTTGTGTAATTTTTTTAAAACCGCTAAGGCGGTGGGAGCAGATTAACAAACAAGTCTGATCCCACTACACTTTTTCGTTCTTGGTGCGTGAAATGGAGGATGATGAAAAACGGGGCTGCAATAGAGATTTGAGGGCCTGGTAGTGAAGAATGGGACCCGGGAGGAGCTACGGCGTAGACGAAAATGGAATCGGACCACGGGTGTAACTCCGGTGGCCCGCGGAATCCACCGGCGGCGCCCCGGCACGCCGCCGGATGGAGCCGCCACGGCTGAAGCCGCGACGGTGGAGGCCGACCAGACCCACGACCACGCGGGTCTGGCGAGACACGAGAGGCGGCAAAGCCACGTCCTCTGACCAAGCGCGACCCCACGCGGGGCCGCGACACCTCATCCCGCGGGGGCATCGTGCCCTGCGGTTCCTCCGCTCGGCCGCTCGGCCGAGCCGAGCTGGGCCGTCCCGCCGGGCTGGGTTGCGCCCAGGCCAGGCTGGGCCGGGTTGCGCCCCACCGGGTCGGACCCGGGTCGGGTCGACCTGGTTCGGGCCGACCCAGGGGGGTCGGGCCGGGTCGGTCCGGGCCTAGACCCCCCGTCTCCGGACCTTTTCGGTCTTTTTCTCATTACATGAGCTACGGGCCTCCAAACGACACGCCGTCAGTGGAGATGCAATCCTTGTATAGAGGCGGTCGTTTTGGTATATCACACTCAAGGTTTCGTAATTCCTTGGGTTTGGCCGGGTTGGTTCGTACACGAAATCAACCGGGCCCTCGGAGCGGAAACACTCATATCTTGAGCTTCAGACGTCTGATTGAAGTGTCATCGACTTTGTTGGATTCCTCTAGGTGAGACAAATCTTTTGGCTTACTCTGATCGAGGTTTGGACGCAGGTGGAGTACGGTCGGGTTGGTTTTGCCTTAAAATCCTACCGGGCCCCTGGGACGAAAAAGCCAATAACACTCAGACCGGGCGTCCGATTGATGCGCTGTCTGCGACGTTGAGTTCCTATTGACGATACAGAACTTTTGGATTCATGAACTCTGGACTATGTGTCAGTTGATGTATCAACATCTCGGCTCGTGGAGCGGACCATCCCGAACGAGCTTGTTGTGGTCGGGAACCCTAGAGCTCGCTGCGACTGCTACTGTGACGATGACGACTGTGCAGAGATCCTCAGTGGATTCGACGGCGACGACTACATCACTCAGCGATCCTTTGTGGGTCAGTGCTACAGATCCTGTGAGGGTCCGATCTTGTGTGGGTCATTACTCAGCGGTCCTGTGTGGGCCAGTGCCTACAGGTCATGTGTGGGCCTGATCTTGTGTGTGTCTTTGCGGGGGTTAGTTACCTATCGATCCTTTGTGGGTCAGATCCTTTGTGGGTCATTTCGGGGGTTAGTACTTATCGATCCTTTGTGTGTCCGACGACTTAGATGGATCAGTGATCATCTCTATCGTTATTCGATGAAGTATACCTATGTGAGCTGAAACCCTGTTTTTCTTTCCTTTTTGGATTGTGTTGTGCTATCCTGTGCGGATTTACGTTTTTCTTTCCTTTGTGGATTGTGTTGTGCTATCCTGTGTGGATTTACGTGTTGCTTTCCTGTGTGGATTGGGTTGTACTTGGGCTCGAATGTTGGAGTCGAATGAAAATTGATGACTTAGGTATATGTATGGGCATATACCTAAGCAGTTTCGGTTGTTAATTCATGATTGTATCATTTCTTTGTGGATTATCCTTTGTGGATTATGGGAGACCTCCGGGGGTATCGGGGTCCCTACTGAGTAGCTTATACTCACCCCTGCACGGTCTATGCCCGCACTTCGTTGTGTTGGTTGCAGAAGACAGACATCGCTGACCGTGGTGGAGGCTTGTGGAGCAGGATGGTACCTAGAGGTGGACCACTGGGTGGGACGTACTCGGAGCGATCGGCTGGACCCGAAGAGCAGTGGAGGCTATCTGTACCCACCCATCAGGTGGGACTTCCAAAGGACGGATCGACACTACGACTTTTACTTTTCAGTTGCTGTTTTTCCCATTTCAGTTGTACTTTACAGTTGGTCTTGTATTTCCGGCCCCCTTTACTTTTCCTCACTTACTATTGTACCAGTTTTACTTAGTGTTTACTTCTTCTGCTTTCTTACTCTGTGGTGCTTGTTTACTTTACAAAGACAATGCCTTCCCTTTTTACCAGGATTTACGCCTTGGTGCTATTCGCCAGCCCTTGGCCTATAGAAGGCGGGCTTGGGGTAGTCACGGCACGGGCCCCGAGGATGGGTTGTGATAACTGTATTCCCTTACGATGGGAATTTCCTCAAGGTTGCAACATTCCTTCGACTCAACCATTTGGGTGAGGTATTCTTCTTCATAGGTAATCAACACCCAAACCATTGAAGGATTTCTCAAAGGAGATTCATGATATTCCTTGAAATTGTAGTGGAGCATGGGATGGTTCAGATTATGAAAATATATTTCCTTTTCCCGATAGTTGATATGGGCTCTATATAACGAGAGCCAATCCATTCCCATCATAGCGTCGAATTCCACCAAGGGAAGTATTACGATATTTTCCAGAAGAATCTTCTCACATACGTCAACAAGAGAAGAGTCAAACACATGGGTTTCAATGATTTCACCACTTGGAGTTTTTTAGATATCTCTACTTCAAGGTTTCGGGGCTTCGATTCTATAGTTCTAGTAAACTTGCAAGATATAATGGAATGCGTAGAACCAGAATCAAACAAGACTTTTTCCATTCTTGATTGAATAGGTAGTGTACCTTGTACGACTTCATTGTCATATTCCACCTCCGTAGTAGTGATTCCATAATCCTTGCCTTGTTCCTTTTGCTTTGGTGGTTGTTGGCGCTGATTACACTTGAGAGCTCAAGGTTTAGTGCACTGGTTTGAATTGTTCCCTAGCTCCCTACAGTTGTAGCATTGAACCACGAGTGGTTCTCTCCTTTCATCGGCTACATTATCCTTCATTTTCATGTCTTTTCGACACTCTTGATCTTGGTGTCCTTCTTTCCCACACATAAAGCATTTCCCCATACCATTGTGGTAGTTCCCATAGTGCAACATCCCACATTTTCGTCATGTGGGTCGTTGATTTTTCTTCCCACCTTTTTCAATAGATCCACCAGCATGAAACTCCATCTTTCTTTTATTATCACCATAGCCATGGGACCATTCTCCAAACTCCATCTCCACTTTGAGATCACACCGAACAACTTCTTTATAACTCTCAAAGTCTCGAATTGCAAGAGCCTTTCGAAGATGTGGTTTTTATCCACTAAAGAATCTTTCCATTTTTCTATCATTGTTGATAACAAAACCTGAAGCATACCTTGCGAGCCTTGTGAAATTTGCTTCATAGGATGTGACAAATTCTCCTTCTTTTTTCTTGAGCTCAATGACTTCTCTCTCCATCATCGTGCGAAGAGTTCATGAGAAGTACTTATTATGAAACATTATCTTAAAGTCTTCCCATTCCATCTCTTCAATTTCCTCCCTTGGCTTGGTGTTCTTAATCAAATCCCACCATTGATCAGTTTATCCATCTAGATGATAAACGGCTAGTGTCACCTTCTCCATCTCGAAACAGTGAATAATAGAAAAGATCTTCTCCATGGATTTGACCCACTGTTCCGCAACTAGTGGATCAGAAGATCCACAAAACGTCGGTGGTCGTTGCCGCATAAAACATTCGATAGCTAGTTGCTCCCTCTTTGGTGAAGGAGGACGTTCCCCATTATTATGGTTACTATTCATAACCGGAGATAATTGGTTAATCGTCGTCATGAATTTTTGAACTCCACCTCCAAAATCATTTGGGATGTCGTTCAGGAAATCGTTGCATTGGCCCTCGCAAAAGTTGTTGGCCTGATTTCTCCTGGTTCCCACTATTTTCTAAAATAGAAAAGGTTAGAACAAAACATAAGTAAACAAGTCATGAATAACGTATTCATTTAAACAATTATACCAGAAACATAACATATGGGATCCCTAGGTAAATATTCTTGTGTATGTGTTTGTACTTATTCTTATGCTAGAGGTTTTCTCTAGGGTTTACGATTCCTAATTCCCAAATTAACTAAAACTTTCCTCTGATACCAACTATAGAAACCCGGCCTTTTCTTACATTACTATTAAATAATTTCAAATATAAAAAACATAATAGTATTACACATAGAGGATCCAAAGTTTTAGTGTCTTGGGAAATCTAGGACCATATATAAAAAATACAACATCAACCATAAACATTTATATAATTTCTTCTTCACTAGCTTCTTAGTGGCACTTTTCCTCTCCTTAGTACATGTATCCACCTGAGGATATACATAAAAAGGGGTGAGCTAAAAGGCCAGTAAGAGGATAGATAAGAACAATACATCATGGGGTCATCATAATCATAACATAGGCAAACGATCATAAACATGAGAGGAGCATAAATAAAAGACTTGAATTGTGGTAATGCATAAAAATGAAACATCATGTCTTAGTGGTTAACTACCACACATGCTTGTGAACAAAGCTAGCATCTTGTTCACACATCATTTCACATTTACTCATGAGATTCATCACTTTACCCAATGCATTGGAGAGCTATATAATTTCAGGTACACCCGTCACATTTAAACATTCATATTGCGCTATATAATTACGGGCGCACCCGTCACATCATAATATTATCATTTTCAAGCTTTCCACATAGAACACATATAAAATAGTAAATAAATAACCCATGGAAATGAATGTATTTTATCTCAAAATAAAAAATTCATAAGCTTTGGGTTCCCAAAATAAATAGGGAACAACATACATGATACAAGAACCATCAACCTCGAATAAGAGGTAAAAGGTGAGATCATGAAAGAACAGTTCTTTTGGAAAACATTTTTATGGACATAAAAACCAGTGACAAACATGTATATCCCAGAAAAGTAAAAGAAATTATTAAAAAATGATCTTTTAGGAGTAACCATATAAAAATGGAGTGAATGAGGGAGAACCCGAAGGAAGAAAATTGGGTTCGAGATTTCCCCTTACCTTGTACTCAAATGTCTCCTTCTTTTTAATGTCCTATATAATGACATTATATTCATTAATTAGAAATTCCATAACGATTTATACATTAATAGGGTTCATTCTGGTTTCATTATTTCAAATTATGTTCCTTTGGATGACTTATAGAGTTTGAAAACATTGATCGGGGATGTTTGTTTTCATGGTTTTCTTGAGCGGTCCACTTGTATTCTTAAATTGATGTTTGGGTAGATCATGGGTAAACATCCATAACTGATATTAAATATTAATTATGATATTACAGAAGCTTGAATGAATCTATAATGAGTTATATTAGATCCATGTGGATGAATCATTAGATAAGAATTAAATGAAGATTATTTGGGTTAATTTGAGCGGTTTTTGGATCACAACGAACTCGTTTTAACGTTTAACTTAGTAATATGGACATAGGTTATTTACAGAACATAAAATAGAACATAATACATATAAAATATTCTGGATCAACCATAAAAATGGTTTCATGACCAGATTGAAGGTTGAAATGGAAGAAGAGAGCATGTTGTTTTTGAAGGTGATAAATTATTACCACATGAACAACGCTCTCTTTAATAAAATAAAAGGAAGAGGGAAAGGGTATGGTGTGATATAATATACAATTAAAATCATAATATTACAGTATATGTATAATACTGGAGTTAGAAAACAATTTGGTTGAATATAGGTAGGGAGAGATCAAGAAAGGAACATGAACTTGAAATGATATTAAAGGAGAAGAGGGAGAGAAATTACCTCTAGAATCTTCCTCTTGAGAACCTTCTTAAGGGTCTATGCTTGGTCTTTTGATGAGACCAGTAGCTTTTGGAAGTGGGGGAGGGGCTAGGGAAGATGTTTGGGAAGATTTTAGAGAAGGCTTGGAGCTTGATAGGTGTGAGGAAAAGAGGGAGTGAAAGGTGACTTTTATAGTGGAGGGGAGAGGGGTTTCCTTAATATAAAATTGATTAGTTTATTAATTTCACCTAAGACAAGGAATAGTGAATATTGGATGACCAATAATAGTAATTTTATAATGTAATCCCGAACCATGTGGGCTTACATCAGCAGAACATCATCGGTGACTCAATTAATACATTATTTAGCATTTATTGTGAATTATCAGATTCCACTATTCATCAAAAATTCAAGTATCTCAGAAAAATATCAAAAATTTACCCCCACCATTTCTCTATGTGTAGAATCCAAAAATGAAGTCTATTTTTCAAAAAATAAATTCTAAATATTATTAATTTAATATTTAATTAAAATCATAATTTACTTAAAAACAGTTTTTTAAAATTAAAACTGATTTTGCAGTTCTTTCAAAAATTACGTAGGTTCTTATAAAATTATCTAAAAACTATTAGAAATTGAATAAATAATTTATGAATACATTTCCGGGGAATAAATATTGTTTTAAATAAATAAATAAATTATAATTAATTATTTATGACTTATAAAATACCAAAGACGTTTACTAAGGTCAAATTGTCACTTTCTAATATGTTTAATTTTATTTTCTTATTCATAGGTAATGTTACTCTTATTTACTATTCATAAGGGTCATATTACTATTCATAAGGGTAGGTTACTATTCATAAGGGTAGGTTACTATCCACCAAAATCATTTTTGTTTCATTAGACTCCAAAAACTATCTTGAACACAACCGTGTATGTCAGATTTTTAAAATTCCAAACATAGGTGTGAAAAAATTATGTTTAAAGGTAACTTATCACTTATTAGTTCATTATTTTGTGTTTTTATGAAATAAATATAAGATGGGAATTTTCCATTGAAAAAATCCCGGTCGTTACATTCTTCCCCCCTTAAGAAATTTCGCCCCCGAAATTTCACTTTTCACAAACAGGTGGGGGTACTTCTCCTTCACTGCCTCTTCTGGTTCCCAAGTTGCTTCTTAAAACTTATGGTTCCTCCACAACACTTTGACAGGGCAGGTTGTCTTGTTGCGTAGAACCTTATCACTTCGGTCCAGAATTTTTATCGGCTGCTCCTCATAGGAGAGATCATCTTCCAACTGTACCACCTCTGAGTTTAGTAAATGTGAGGGGTCTGGTATGTACTTCCTCAGTAGTGATACATGAAACACATCATGAACTTGAGCCATATTCGGTGTAAGACTTTATCTCCAACGTCGAACTCCAAGCCCCTTCGACGGTTGTCAGCATAGCTCTTTTGCCGAATTTGAGCAGCTTTGATGTGTTTCTGGATGACTTGAACCTTCTCTGTCATCTCTGGAACAAGATCAGGACCAAGTAGTTTTCGTTCTCCAAATTCATCCCAACAGTTTGGAGTTCTACATCTCTTCCCATTAAGATCTTCATACAAAGCCATCTGAATACTCTAGTGGAAGCTATTGTTGTATTAGAACTAAACCAATGGGAGATGCTGATACCAACCACCTTTGAATTCAAGAGAGTAGGATCTTAGCATATCTTCAAGCTTCTGACTAGTCCTTTCAGACTAGCCATCAGTTTGGGGGTGATAGGCCGTGATAAAATTTAATTCAGTACTCAAAGCATGTTGAAGGCTCCTCCAGAATTTAGATGTGAACCTTGGATCACGGTCAGAGACAATCCATAGTGGAACACCGTTCAATCTCACTACTTCCTTCACATATATCCTTGCAAGTTGTTCAAGCGATAGGTCTTCCCGAATTGTGATAAAATGGGCAGACACAGTGAGTCGGTCAACCACAACCCCTATTGCATTATTCCCCTTTGACATCTTCGGGTGACCCGTGACAAAGTCCATAGTAACATTTTCCCATTTCCACATGGGTATAGGCAATGGCTGCATCATACCTTTGGAATTTTGCCGCTCAGCTTTAACTTGCTGACATACCAAGCACCTTGATATACATTCCGCAATCTCCTTCTTCATGTTGTCCCACCAGAAGTGTTCTCAGATATCATGGTTCATTTTGGTACTCCCAGGATGGATAGAGATAGTTGAGCTATGTGCATTATCCAATAGCTCCTTCTTTATCCCGGGTGATGAAGGCACACAAATCCTCGTTCCAAGCTGAATCACACAATCATCGTCGATATGGAACTCTTGCAGCATCCCTTCCTTTACTGCATTCACCCTCTTTTGTATCTCCACATCATCCCTTTGTGCTTCCTTAGTCTTCTCTTGGTTGGATGGTTGCACAATCATTTGGGAAAGGTAGGATGTCTCCCTTGACCTTATGATTTACAAATCCATCTTTTGCAAATCCAAGAAGATAGGGTCTTTCTCAATCCTCAACAAGGATAGAGTATCAGGTTCTTTTCTAATTAGAGCATCAGCTACCTTGTTCGCCTTTCCAGGATGATAGTGAATAGAGAAATCGTAATCCTTGATTAGCTCTAACCATCTCCTTTGATGCATGTTGAGCTCCTTTTGTGTGAATATATACTTTAGGCTCTTGTGGTCGGTGTTTATGTCACACTTCTCGCCATAAAGGTAGTGCGACCAGATTTTCAAGGAAAAATCACGGCTTCCAGCTCTAGATCATGCGTCGGGTAGTTCTGCTCATCGATCATCAACTGTTGTGATGCATAGGCTATGGCATTATCATTTTGCATGAGTACATAACCCAACCCTTTCTTTGAAGCATCTCTGTATATCACAAAATGTTCTCCACTTTTCGGTAGTGTGAGTACAGGTGCAGTGATCAACCTTCTCTTTAGCTCCTTGAAGCTTCCCTCATATTCTTCCATCCATACATACTTTACCCCATTCCTTGTTAACTTAGTTAGAGGGCTTGACAATCGTGAGAAGTTTCTCACAAAACGTCGATAGTACCCAGCTAATCCAAGAAAACTACGGATTTCTGTGACACTAGAGGGCTTGTGACATTCCTCAATCTCCTTTGTCTTTGAAGGGTCCAAAGAAATTCCCTCCCTTGTGATCACATGTCCCAAGAACGTGACATGATTCATACAAAAGTCACACTTTCTAAACTTGGCGTACAACTTCTCCTTTCTCAATGTCTCCAACACAAGTGTTAGATGTTCTTCATGTTCCTCCTTGCTCCTGGAGTAGATGAGAATATCATCGATAAACACTACCACAAATTTGTCGAGGTAATGTCTAAATACTCTATTCATCAAATCCATGAAGATTGCAGGGGAATTAGTAAGTCCAAAGGGCATCACCAAAAACTCATAGTGCCCATACCTTGTATGGAAAGCAGTCTTCTGAATATCTTCCTTCTTCACCTTTACCTGATGATATCCAGAACGAAGATCCACCTTTGAGAAGTATTGAGCTCCTCTTAACTGATCGAACAAGTCATCAATCCTTGGTAGAGGATACTTGTTCTTTAGGGTGATCTTGTTGAGTTCCCGATAATCGATACACAGCCACATGGTTCCATCCTTCTTATTCACAAATAGCACTGGTGCACCCCAAGGTGATGCACTAGGGCGTATGATCCCTTTGTCCAAATGCTCTTTCTGCTGCTTCTTAAACTCCTCCAGTTCGATAGGAGCCATCCTATAGGGGCACTTCGAGATAGGAGTAGCTCTAGGTATGAGTTCAATTGAGAACTCTACCTCACGATCCAGGGGAACTCCTGGTAACTCTTCGGGAAATACATCATCGTATTCACATACGATGGGCATTTCCTCAATGTTGGAACTTTCCTTCGACTCAACCATTTGGGCGAGGTATGCTTCTTCATAGGGAATCAACACCCAAACAATTGAAGGATTTCTCAAAGGAGATTCATGATATTCCTTGCATTTGTAGAGGAGCATGGGATGGTTCAGAAAATGAAAATATATTTCCTTTTCCCGATAGTTGATATGCGCTCTATATAACGAGAGCCAATCCATTCCCATTATAGTGTCGAATTCCACCAAGGGAAGTATTACGAGACTTACCGGAAGAATCTTCTCACATATGTTAATATGAGAAGAGTCAAACACAAGCGTTGCAATGATTTCACCACTTGGTGTTTTTACAGATATCTCTACTTCAAGGTTTCAGGGCTTCGATTCTATAGTTCTAGCAAACTTTAATGATATAAAGGAATGCATAGAACCAGAATCAAACAAGACTTTTTCCATTCTTGAGTGAATAAGAAGTGTACCTTGTATGACTTCATTATCATCTTCAACCCTCGCATTAGTGATGGCATAAGCCTTCCCTTGTTCCTTTTTCTTTGGTGGTTGTTGGCGCTGATTACCCTCGAGAGCTCGAGGTTTAGTGCATTGGTTTGAATAGTGTCCTAGCCCCCTACAGTTGTAGCATTGAACCATGAGTGGTTCTCTCCTTTCATCGGCTACATTATCCTTCCTTTTCATGTCTTTTTGACACTCTTGAGATTTGTGTCATTCTTTCCCACACTTAAAGCATTTCCCCATACCTTTGAGGCAGTTCCCGTGGTGCATCTTCCCGCATTTT
The DNA here is from genome assembly GCA_963277665.1 of Viscum album. NCBI lineage: Eukaryota > Viridiplantae > Streptophyta > Magnoliopsida > Santalales > Viscaceae > Viscum > Viscum album. The sequence goes on from OY728142.1 coordinate 1,462,185,970, forward strand.
TGGCATGTCGGTTGTTGATTTTTCTTCCCACCTTTGTCACTAGACCACCAGCTTGAAACTCAATCTTTCTTTTCTTATCACCATATCCATGGGACCATTCTCCAAACTCCATCTCCACTTTGAGAGCACACCAAACAACTTCTTCATAACTCCCAAAGTCTCGAATTGCAAGAGCCTTTCGAAGATGTGGTTTCAATCCACTAATGAATCTATCAATTTTGCTATCATTGTTGATATCAAAACCCGAAGAATACCTTGCAAGCCTTGTGAAATTTGCTTCATAGGTTGTGACAGATTCTCCTTCTTTTTTCTTGAGATCTATGAATTCTCTCTCCCTCTTCGTCCGAAGATTTCGTGGGAAGTACTTATTAAGAAACATTATCTTAAAGTCTTTCCATTCCATCTCTTCAATTTACTCCATTGGCATGGTGTTCTTTATCAAAGGCCACCATTGATCAGCTTCTCCATCTAGACGATAAAAGGCTAGAGTCACCTTATCTGTCTCAAAATAGTGAAGAACAGAAAAGATCTTCTCCATTGAGTTGACCCACTATTCCGCAACTAGTGGATCAAAAGATCCGAAAAACGTCGGTGGTCGTTGCCGCATAAAACAATCGATAGCTAGTTACTCCCTCTTTGGTGAAGGAGGACGTTCCCCATTATTATGGTTATTATTAATAACTCGAGATAATTGGGTCAACATTTCCATGAAGTTTTGAACTCCACCTCCAAAATAATTGGGGATGTCGTTCGGGCAAATGTTGCATTGGCCCTCACAAGAGTTGTTGGCCTGATTTCTCCCAGTTCCCACAATTTTCTAAAATAGAAAAGGCTAGAACAAAACATATGTAAACAAGTCATGAATAAAATATTCATTTAAACAATTATACCAAAAACATAACATATGGGATGCCTAGGCAAATATTCTTGTGTATGTGTTTGTACTTATTCTTATGCTAGAGGTTTTCTCTAGGGTTTACTAATCCTAATACCCAAATTAACTAAACCTTTCCTCTGATTCCAACTATAGCGACCCGTCCTTTTCGTACATTACTATTACATCATTTCAAAGATAAAAAACATAATATTATTACACATAGAGGATCCCAATTTTTAGTGTCTTGGAAAAACTAGGACCATACATAACAAATACAACATCAACCATAAACATTTATTTAATTTCTTCTTCACTAGCTTCTTAGTGGCACTTGTCCTCTCCTTAGTACATGTATCCACCTGAGGATATACATCAAAAGGGGTGAGCTAAAATCCCAGTAAGAGGATATATAATAACAATACATCATGGTGTGAGCATAATCATAACATAGGAAAAATATCATGAACATGAGAGGAGCATAAATAAAAGATTTGAAATGTGGCAATGCATAAAAATAAAACAACATGTCTTAGTGGTTAACTACCACACATGATTGTGAAAAAAGCTAGAATCTTGTTCACACATCCTTTCAAATTTACTCATGAGATTCATCACATTACCCAATGCATTTGAGCGCTATATAATTCCGGGTGCACCCGTCACATTTAGACATTCATATTGCACTATATAATTCTGGGCACACCTGTCACATCATAACATTACCATTATCATGATTTCCACATAGAAAAAATATCAAAAATGTATATAAATAACCCATAGAAAGGAATTTTTTTCATCTCATTATAACATATTCATAATATTTGTGTTCCCAAAAGAAATACGGAACAACATACATGATACAAGAACCATCAACCTTGAATGAGAGGTAAAAGGTCAGATCTTGAAAGAAGAGTTCTTTTCGAAAACATTGTGATGAACATAAAAACCAGTGACAAACATGTATATCCCAGAAATGTAATGTAAATGATTAACAAATGATCTTTGAGGAGTAACCATATCAAAAAATGGAGCGAAAGAGGGATAACCCGAAGGAAGAAAATTGGGTTCGAGATTTCCCCTTACCTTGTACTAGAATGCATCCTTCTCTTTAGTGTCCTGTATAATGACATTATATTAATTAATTATAAATTTCAGAACCTTTTATACATTAATAGGGTTCATTCTGGTTTCATTATTTCATATTTTGTTCCTTTGGATGACTTATAGAGTTTAAAAACATTGATCGGGGATGTTCGTTTTCATGGTTTTCTTGAGCGGTCCACTTGTATTCTTAAATTGATGTTTGGGTAGATCATGGGTAAACATATAGAACTGATATTACATGTTAGTTATGATATTACAGAATCTTGAATGATTTAATAATGAGTTATATTATATCCATGTGGATGAATCATTAGATAAGAATTAAATAAAGATTATTTGGGTTAATTTGAGCGGTTTTTGGATCACAACGAACTCGTTTTAACATTTAACATAGTAATATGGCCATAGGTTATTTACATAACTTAAAATAGAACATAATACATATTAAATAATCTTTTTCAACATTAAAAATTGTTTCATGACCAGATTGAAGGATGAAATGGACGTAGAGAGCATGTTGTTTTTTAAGGTGATAAATTTTCACCACATGAACAACGTTCTCTTTAATAAAATAAAAGGAAGAGGGAAAGGGTATGGGGTGATATAATATACCATTATAATCATAATATTACATTATATGTATAATACTGGATTTACAAAACAATTTGGATGAAGATAGGTCGGGAGAGATCAAGAAAGGAACTTGAACTTGAAAGGAAATTAAAGGAGAAGAGGGAGAGAAATTACCTCTAGAATCTTCCTCTTAAGAACCTTTTTAAGGGCCTAATCTTGGTCTTTTGATGATACCAGATGATTTTGGACGCGAGGAAGGGTCTAGGGAAGATGTTTGGGCAGATTTTAGGGAAGTCTTGGAGCTTAAGAGGTGTGATGAAAAGAGAGAGTGAATGGTGGCTTTTGTAGTGGAGGGGAGAGGGGTTTCCTTAATATAAAATTGATTAGTTTATTAATTTCACATAAGACAAGTAATAGTGAGTCTTGGATGACCAACAATAGTAATTTTATAATTTAATCCCGGACCAATTGTGCTTACATCAGTAGAACATCATTGGTGACTCAATTAATACATTATTTAGCATTTATTGTGAATTATCAGATTCCACTTTTCATCAAAAATTCAAGTATCTTAGAAAAATCTCAAAAATTTACCCAAACCATTTATCGATGTGTAGAATCCAAAAATGAAGTAAATTTTTCAAAAATAATTTTCTAAATATTATTAATTTAATATTTAATTAAAATCATAATTTACTTAAAAAACAGTTTCTTAGAATTAAAACTGATTTTGCAGTTCTTTCAAAAATTACGTAGGTTCTTGTAAAATTATCTAAAAACTATTAGTCATTGATTCAATAATTTATTGATACATTTTAGGGGAATAAATATTCTTTTAAATTAATTAATTAATTATAATTAATTATTTATGACTTATAAAATACAAAAAACGTTTACTAAGGTCAAATTGTCAAATTCTAAGATGTCTAAATTTTATTTTATTATTCATAGGTAATTTTACTCTTATTTACTATTCATAAGGGTCATATTACTATTCATAATGGTAGGTTACAATTTATAAGGGTAGGTTACTATTTATAAGGGTAGGTTACTATTCACCAAAATTATTTTTGTTCTATTAGACTTCAAAAACTATCTTGAACACAACCGTGTATGTCAGATTCTTAAAATTCCAAACATAGGGGTGAAAAAATTATGTTTAAAGGTCTCTTATCACTTAGTAGTTCATTATTTTGTGTTTTTATGACATAAATATAAGAAGAGAATTTTCCATTGAAAAAATCTGGGTCGTTACATTCTTCCCCCCTTAAGAAATTTCGCCCCAGAAATTTCACTTTACACCAATAGGTGAGGGTACTTCTCCTTCATTGCATGTTCTGGTTCCCAAGTTGCTTCCGTAAACTTATGGTTCCTCCACAACACTTTGACAAGGTGGGTTGTCTTGTGGCGTAGAACCTTATCACTTCGGTCCAGAATTTTTACCGGCTACTCCTCATATGAGAGATCATCTTTTAACTGTACCACCTCTGAGTTTAGTACATGTGAGGGGTCTGGTATGTACTTCTTCAGTAGTGATACATGAAACACCTCATGAACTTGAGCCATATTCACTGGAAGTGCCAGATGATAGGCCACGGCTACTATACGGTCAAGGATTTCAAAGGGGCCAATGTACCTTGGGCTTAACTTCCCTTTCTTCCCGAATATCATGACTCTCTTCCATGGAGATATTCAAAGGAAGAATTTATCTCCAACGTCGAACTCCAAGTCCTTTCGACGGTTGTCACCATAGCTATTTTGCTGACATTGAGCAGCTTTGATGTGTTTCTGGATGACTTGAACCTTCTCTGTCATCTATTGAACAAGATCGGGACCATGTAGTTTTCGTTCTCCATCTTCATCCCAACAGGTTGGAGTTCTACATTGCTTCCCATAAAGAGCTTCATGCAGAGCCATTTGAATACTCGAGTAGAAGCTATTGTTGTATGAAAACTCAACCAAACGGAGATGTTGATCCCAACCACCTTTGAATTCAATAGAGCAGGCTCTTAGCATATCTTCAAGAATCTGAATAGTCCTTTCAGACTGGCCATCAGTTTGGGGGTGATAGGCCATGCTGAAATTTGTTTCAGTACTCAAAGCATGTTGAAGGCTCCTTCAGAATTAAGATGTGAACCTTGGATCATGGTCAGAGACAATAAAGAGTGGAACACCATTAAATCTCACTACTTCTTTCACATATATCCTTGCAAGTTGTTCAAGAGATAGTTCTTCCCGAATTGCGATAAAATGGGCAGTCTTGGTGAGTCGGTCAACCAAAACCCATATCGCATTATTCCCCTTTAAAGTCTTCCGGAGACCTGTGAAAAAGTCCATAGTAACAGTTTCCCATTTCCACATGGGTATAGGCAATAGCTGCATCATACCTTTGGACTTTGTCCACTCAAGTTTAACTTTCTAACATACCAAGCACCTTGATATATATTCCTCAATATCCTTTTTCATGTTATCCCACCAGAAGTGTTCTCGGAGATCACGGTACATCTTGGTACTCCCAGGATGGATAGAGAAAGTTGAGCTGTGTGAATTATCCAATAGCTCCTTCTTTATCCCGGGTGATGAAGGCACACAAAGCCGCGTTCCAAAATGAATCACAACATCATTGTCGATATGGAACTCTTGCAGATTCCCTTCCTTTACTGCATTCAACCAATTTTGTATCTCCACATCATCCCTTTGTGTTTCCTTAATCATTTCTTGGATGGATGGTTGCACAATCATTTGGGAAAGGTAGGATGTATCCCTTGCCCTTATGATTTCCAAATCCATCTTTTGCAAATACAAGAAGATAGTGTCTTTCTCAATCCTCAACATGGAAAGAGTAGCAGGTTATTTTCTACTTATAGCATCAGCTACCTTGTTCGCCTTTCCAGGATGATATTGAATAGAGCAATCGTAATCCTTAATTATCTCTAACCATCTCATTTGACGCATGTTGAGCTCCTTTTGTGGGAATATATACTTTAGGCTCTTGTGGTCGGTGTATATTTCACACTTCTCGCCATAATGGTAGTGCCGCCAGATTTTCAAGGCAAAAGTCATGGCTTCCTGCTCTATATCATGTGTCGGGTAGTTCTACTCATCGATCTTCAACTTTCGTGAGGCGTAGGCTATCACATTATCATTTTGCATGAGTACACAACCCAAACCATTCTTTGAAGCATCACTGTATATCACAAAACTTTCTCCACTTTTCGGTAGTGTGAGTACAGTTGTAGTGATCATCCTTCCCTTTAGCTGCTTGAAGCTTCCCTCACATTCTTCCATCCATACATACTTTACCCATTTCCTTGTTAACTTAGTTAGCGGGCTTGACAATCGTGAGAAGTTTCTCACAAAACATTGATAGTACCCAGCTAATCTAAGAAAACTACGGATTTCTGTGACACTAGAGGGCCTGGGCCATTCCTCAATCGCCTTTGTCATTGAAGGGTCTATAGAAATTCCCTCACTTGTGATCACATTTCCTAAGAACGTGACTTGATTCATTCAAAAGTCACACTTGCTGAACTTGGCGTACAACTTCTCCTTTCTCAATGTCACCAACACAAGTCTTAGACGTTCTTCACATTCCTCCTTGATCTTGAAGTATATGAGAATATAATCGATAAACACTACCAAAAATTTGTCAAGGTAATGTATAAAGACTCTATTCATCAAATCCATGAAGATTGCAGGGGAATTAGTAAGTCCAAAGGGCATCACCAAAAACTCATAGTGCCCATACCTTGTACGGAAGGCAGTCTTCTGAATATCTTCCTTCTTCACCTTTACCTGATGATATCCAGAATGAAGATCCACCATTGAGAAGTATTGAGCTCCTCTTAACTGATCGAACAAGTCATCAATCCTTGGTAGAGGATACTTGTTCTTTATGGTGATCTTGTTGAGTTCCTGATAATCGATACACAGCCGCATGGTTCCATCCTTCTTCTTCACAAAGAGCACTGGTGCACCCCAAGGTGATGCACTAGGGCGTATGAACCCTTTGTCCAAATGCTCTTGCAGCTGCTTATTTAACTCCTCCAGTTCGATAGGAGCCATCCTATAGGGGCACGTCGAGATAGGAGTTGCTCCGGGTATGAGTTCAATTGAGAACTCTACCTCACGATCCAGTGGAATTCCGGGTAACTCTTCAGGAAATACATCGCTGTATTCCCTTATGATGGGCATTTCCTCAAGGATGGAACTTTCCATCGACTCAACCATTTGGGCGAGGTATGCTTCTTCATAGGGAATCAACACCCAAACCATTGAAGGGTTTCCCAAAGGAGATTCATGATCTTCATTGCATTTGTAGAGGAGCATGGGATGGTTCAGAATATGAAAATATATTTCCTTTTCCCGACAGTTGATATGTTCTCTATATAACGAGAGCCAATCCATTCCCATTATAGCGTCGAATTCCACCGAGGGAAGTATTACAATATTTTCCAGAAGAATCTTCCCACATAAGTCAACAGGAGAAGAGTCAAACACATGGGTTGCAATGATTTCACCACTTGGCATTTTTACAGATATCTCTACTTCATGGTTTCGGGCCTTCGATTCTATAGTTCTAGCAAACTTGTAAGATATAAAAGAATGCGTAGAACCAGAATCAAACAAGACTTTTTCCATTCTTGAGTGAATAGGAAGTGTACCTTGTACAACATCATTATCATGTTCCACCTCCACATTAGTGATGGCATAAGCCTTCCCTTGTTTCTTTTGCATTGGTGGTTGTTGGCACTGATTACCCTTGAGAGCTCGAGGTTTATTGCACTGGTTTGAATAGTTCCCTAGCTCCCTACAGCTGTAGCATTGAACCAAGAGTGGTTCTATCCTTTCATCGGCTACATTATCCTTCCATTTCATGTCTTTTCTACACTCTTGATCTTGGTGTTCTTCTTTCCCACACTTAAAGCATTTCCTCGTACCTTTGAGGCAGTTCCCATGGTGCAACTTCCCACATTTTTGGCATGTGGGTCGTTGATTTTTCTTCCCACCTTTGTCACTAGATCCACTAGCTTGAAACTCCATATTTCTTTTCTTATCACCATATCCATGGGAACATTCTCCAAACTCCATATACACTTTGAGAGCACACCGAACAACTTCTTCATAACACCCAAAGTCTCGAATTGAAAGAGCCTTTCAAAGATAAGGTTTTAATCCACTAAAGAATCTATCAATTTTTCTATCATTGTTGATAAGAAAACCTGAAGCATACCATGCGAGCCTTGTGAAATTTTATTCATAGGCTATGACAGATTGTCCTTCTTTTTGCTTGAGCTCTATGAATTCTCTCTCCATCTTTGTGCAAAGAGTTTGTGGGAAGTACTTATTAAAAAACAATATATTAAAGTCTTCCCATTCCATCTCTTCAATTTCTTCCCTTGGCTTGGTGTTATTAATCAAAGCCCAAAATTGATCAGCTTCTCCATATAGATGATAAACGGATAGAGTCACCTTCTCCGTCTCAAAATAGTGAAGAACAGAAAAGATCTTCTCCATGGAGTTGAACCACTATTCCGCAACTAGTGGATCAGAAGATCCACAAAACGTCCATGGTCGTTGCCGTATAAAACATTCGATAGCTAGTTTCTCCCTCTTTGGTGAAGGAGGATGTTCCCAATTATTATGGTTTTTATTCATAACACAAGATAATTGTGTAAGCATTGCCATGAAGTTTTGAACTCCACCTCCAAAATCATTGGGGATGTCATTCGTGTAATCATTGCATTGGCCCTCACAAGAGTTTTTGGCATGATTTCTCATGGTTCCCACCATTTTCTAAAATAGAAAAGGTTAGAACAAAACATAAGTAATCAATTCATGAATAACTTATTAATTTAAACAATTATACCAAAAACATAACATATGGGATCCCTAGGTAAATATTCTTGTGTATGTGTTTGTACTTATTCTTATGCTAGATGTTTTCTCTAGGGTTTACTAATCATAATTCCCAAATTAAATAAACCTTTCATCTGATACCAACTATAGAGACCTGGGATTTTTTTACATTACTATTACATCATTTCAAAGATAAAAAACATAATAGTATTACACATAGAGGATCCAAAGGTTTAGAGTCTTGGGCAAACTAGGACCATAGATAATAAATACAACATCAACCATAAACATTTATTTAATTTCTTCTTCACTAGCTTCTTAGTAGAACTTTTCCTCTTCTTAGTACATGTATCCACCTGAGGATATACATAAAAAGGGGTGAGATAAAATCCCAGTAAGAGGATAGATAATAACAATACATCATGGGGTGAGCATAATCATAACATAGGCAAAAGATCATGAACATGAGAGGAGCATAAATAAAATATTTGAAATGTGGCAATGAATAAAAATAAAACATCATGTCTTTGTGGTTAACTACCACAATGCTTTTGAAAAAATATAGCATCTTGTTCACAAAACATTTCACATTTACTCATGAGATTCATCACTTTACCCAATGCATTGGAGCACTATATAATTCTGGGCGCACCCGTCACATTTAATCATTCTTATTGCGATATATAATTCCGGGCGCACCCATCACATCATAACATTATCATTATCATGATTGCCAAATAGAACACATATCAAACATGTACATAAATAACCCATGGAAAGGAATGGGTTTCATCTCATAATAACATATTCATAAGCTTTGGGTTCCCAAAATAAATAGGGAACAACATACATGTTACAAGAACCATCAACCTTGAATGAGATGTAAAAGGTGAGATCTTGAAAGAATAGTTATTTTGGAAAACATTTTGATGGACATAAAAACTAGTGACAAAAATTTATATCCCAGAAAAGTAAATTAAATGATGAAAAAATGATCTTTGAGGAGTAACCATATCAAAAATGGAGTGAAAGAGGGAGAACCCGAAGGAAGAAAATTGGGTTCGAGATTTCCCCTTACCTTGTACTCGAATGCCTCCTTCTCTTTAATGTCCTATATAATGACATTATATTAAATAATTAGAAATTTCAGAACCTTTTATACATTAATTGGGTTCATTCTGGTTTCATTATTTCATATTATGTTCCTTTGGATGACTTATAGAGTTTAAAAACATTGATCGAGGATGTTCATTTTCATGGTTTTCTTGAGCGGTCCACTTGTATTCTTAAATTGATGTTTGGGTAGATCATGGGTAAACATCCAGATCTAATATTACAAGTTAGTTATGATATTACAGAATCTTGAATGATTTTATAATGAGTTATATTATATCCATGCGGATGAATCATTAGATAAGAATTAAATGAAGATTATTTGGGTTAATTTGAGCGGTTTTTGGATCACAACGAACTCGTTTTAACATTTAACATAGTAATATGGCCATAGGTTATTTACAGAACTCAAAATAGAACATAAAAAATATAAAATATTCTGGTTATACCATAAAAATGGTTTCATGACTAGTTTGATGGTTGAAATGAAAGAAGAGAGCATGTTGTTTTTGAAGGTGATAAATTATCACCACATGAACAACGTTCTCTTTAATAAAATAAAAGGAAGAGGGAGAGGGTATGGGGTGATATAATATACCATTGGAATCATAATATTACATTATATGTATAATACTGGAGTTACAAAACAATTTGGACGATGATAGGTAGGGATAGATCATGAAAGGATCTTGAACTTCAAAGGAAATTAAATGAGAAGAGGGAGAGAAATTACCTCTAGAATCTTCCTCTTGAGAACCTTCTTAAGGGCCTAAGATTGGTCTTTTGATGAGACCAGAAGGTTTTGGACTTGGGGTAGGGGCCAGGGAAGTTGTTTGGGCAGAGTTTAGAGAAGGCTTGGAGCTTGATAGGTGTGATGAAAAGAGGGAGTGAAGGGTGGCTTTTATAGTGGAGGGGAGAGGGGTTTCCTTAATATAAAATTGATTAGTTTATTAATTTCACCTAAGACAAGGAATATTGAGTCTTGGATGAAAAATAATAGTAATTTTATAATGTAATCCCGAAAAAAGTGGGCTTACATCAGAAAAACATCATCAGTGACTCAATTAATACATTATTTAGCATTTATTGTGAATAATCGGATTCCACTATTCATCGAAAATTCAAGTATCTCAGAAAAATCTCATAAATTTACCCCAACCATTTTTTGACGTGTAGAATCCAAAAATGAATTCCATTTTTCAAAAAAAAAATTCTAAATATTATTAATTTAATATTTAATTAAAATCATAATTTACTTAAAAAAACAGATTTTTAAAATTAAAACTGATTTTGAAGTTCTTTCAAAAATTACGTAGGGTCTTATAAAATTATCTAAAAACTATTAGAAATTGATTCAATAAATTATGAATACATTTCAGGGTAATAAATATTCTTTTAAATTAATTAATTAATTATAATTAATTATTTATGACTTATAAAATACCAAAAACGTTTACTAAGGTCAAATTGTCACTTTCTAAGATGTTTAAATTTTACTTTATTATTCATAGGTAATTTTACTCTTATTTACTATTCATATGGGTCATATTACTATTCATAAGGGTAGGTTGCTATTCATAAGTGTAGGTTACTATTCACCAAAATTATTTTTGTTTCATTAGACTCTAAAAACTATCTTGAACACAACTGTGTATGTCGAATTTTCAAAATTCCAAACATTGGGGAGACAAAATTATGTTTAAAGGTCACTTATGACTTAGTAGTTCATTATTTTTTGTTTTTATGACATAAATATAAGAAGGGAATTTTCCATTGAATAAATTTGGGTCGTTACAAACGTTGTGCCTATCTAGAGCTTTCAATAAAAATCATGTTTGAGATGACTAATATTTTTTCTGCTGAAATGATGAATTGTGTAAAATTTCACTAATTTTTTATGTTTTGGGAGCTTATTTACTCTTAAGGGGAGTGATGAGAAGACCATATTTGAGTGAAAATTAGAATAATGCAATTTTTCTTAAAAAAGAGCCAAGCCTTCCTTTTTTTGCCTCAGAATTTCTCACATCTAAATCCAACCAACCTAAAGCCAGAGAAAAGCCTTTATAAAATCCTCATGATCACTATATGTTCTTGACTCACATCGGGTAGATAGGTAGGAATTTATCAAGCATATGGTGACCCTTGCATGAGTATTGGCTGAGAAAGACATTGTTAAAAATTGATATTTGTGTGATGAGAAAAAAATTCATGTTAGGTAAGTGTTTTGTGTTTGTGGGAGAATAAAAGAAGAGAAAATATATTTAATGAAATGAATTGAGATCTTGAAATAATTTTTTTTTATGATGCATGATATCTTCTATTTCTTGGTGTTAAATTTTTAGATATCAAGGATATATGTTTTAGATTTTCTTTGATTTAATATCAATGTTTACTTGTCCAGGAGTCCAAGTGATAAGTGTGGGGGAATTGACAGAGCTCCTTTTTTAATATTTATACATAATTTTTAAAATTATTTAATCCCTTCCCATTAATCAATTTGTTCTTATTTGCATTATTTTATGACTTTTGGTGAGTTTTGAGATTAAATGTGAAATGTGGTTAATTCTGGACAATAAACAGATTTATGTTGCATCTATATTTTGAGCATAACATCTAAATTTTTCATCCAATTTACCTGATTCCTTTTTTTATAATGAAAGGGTTTGTTGTATAAAAATTATTCTACTGGACCATGTCCCAATTCGAACTTCAACAGGACAAACAAAATTGGTCAATGTGAAATGTTATTTTGGATGGTAGAATGGACCATGACTCATTCAAAGAATCTTATCATGGAACACCGGCCTCCAGATGTAGTGGTTCCTACTGGGTTCGAAATAATACTAGAGGGTATAGAGTATCACACAATATCAGGAATAAATTTATTCATTAAGGCCTCCAATGAAATGGTCAAAGAAAGTTTGGTGGAATAGTGTTTGGAATCCAGGAAAGGTTCCTTCCATTTAGGCGTCCATAACATTCTTGAAATGGCTCCAATTGATCTGATATTTTGAGGGTAGATGGAAAAATCCCTTTCCAACATTTGATAAGAGGGGACCTTGGCCTCATTCCTTCGGGAGAGGGCATATCCGAAGCTATGATTCTGGAGGACAGATTCTAGAGGGGAAAATGTTGTTCTTTTTTTCACTCATTTCTTCTTCTTATTTTTCTAATTCCATCATCATCCTCATAATTTTAAAATATCCTTAACATGGTGGGGTAAAAATATGAGGCGATTGGGGGAGAGAAGGTTTTATATTTTTTATTTTTTGAGTTCTTACATTTTATTGAATATTCTCATTCTCTTTCTACAAAGTTGTTTTCAATTTCCTTTAGTGGTTCTTATTATGAAGTGTGGTTGTATATGGTTTTTGATTCCGTTATTGATTTTAGCTTTGGTAAATGATCATAATCTACCTCTACTAGGTTCTGGTATATATACGATGGAATAGATCAGGGCTTAGTGGTGAAGTACTCGGCGATTGTCAGTATGTGTGGCAGAGGTACTAAATATTCTTAATTATTTGGATAAACAAGACCCGGTCGAGAATTGCCTAACTCAATTGGGGTTATTTTCTACATCTGTGTCTCAAATAGGAATGATATTAGATTGAAATGATATATTGGTAAGGTCTACTCTCACCATCACCATTTACCAAAGGAGTGATAGGAAGCAATTTCGATATATCACATAAATCAACTTAGTAGAAAACGATTGACTAAAATGGAACAATGATGGCATTGTAAATAGAGAACCAACCCCAAACTAATCACCCAATTCTTATCAATATTTTTATTTACTTATTTTTTATTTGTTTTGAATATTTTAATTTATTTATATAATTAGTTTCGTTGCTTTTTTTTCAAAACCAAAAAATATAAAAATCAACACCATTTCATTATCAAATATAAAGTTGAAGTTATTGTTGAGTGATCCTCTTTAAAGACAACCAAGGTTAACCACTATACTCTATTTTAACATAGTAAATAATTGTTTTTTACACATTCCATTATAGGCACACTTCAATACTTTCATGTCTTGTTACCCATTAACAACATTAATGTCATGGGGGTTTCCCTAAAAAATTTGTTCAGAATTCACATTTACTTGACCTTTTTAGAGTTTCATATTTGTAATTAATTTCATGATATGATTCTATTTCCTGGGATTCCCCTAAACCACAAATATTCCATGAATCTAGTCGAGTACACAATCCATGATACACTCATTCACATCTTATAAACCTTTCTCAAAATGTGTATTTTGCATCATCCATGCTTCAATTCCATCAACCATGGATACTAATAAAGACTCCTATGTAAAATATCCAACACCAATTGATTGAAAATTAATGGCCATGTAATGAACGATCCATTGTATCACATATCTCTCAAATGTTTCTCTTCCTCTAGAATCAATACCAAAACTGAAAAAATGGGTTTGAACAACCACCCTATGAGATATCACTCAATGATCCCTCCATACATAAAACACTTAAACCACCTAGACATTCCAAAACAAACAACCCCAAAACAACTTGAAAAACATCATAAACAGAAAACCACATCCCCACAACATTCACCCACCACATATCGCAAAACAACAACCACCACTACCAAAAAACTACACTACCCTAAACATGTGATGATAGAAATTACATCCTCTATTCCAAGATACAATCTTCTCTAGGAAGAACTGGCTCACTTTCATGGGTTAAATCAAATCATAAAATAATGAATCATGATAAAGAATAAATCCCCCTTCCATATGACAAAAAAATATCAGACATTATACATAAATAATTAGTGAAAATAGAATATCATATAAAACAATACAGTTTCAAACCTTACATTATATAGGAAAAATCCAAGCAAAGTAAAAAAAAATCAAAAACAACTTTGAGTACTAGTAACCCATCTACGTCTCCCACTCCTATGTAATCTCATCCAAGACACTATGCCACTAAAATATGTGAACAAAGGGATTCCTTTTTAATACAGTTCTAACTCTTGGATATCCTGGATCTCTTTTAGATGCACCACAACTTTCAAATTTTCCTCAATAAATACCTCTCCATTTTCGATGACATGGGATTCATCCTGAATATACTAACAAATATGAATTAATTTGAATCTGTAATGGATTATCTCTAAGAACAGTGGAAAAAACAACATATAATCCACCTCAGTAACTCATCCCATAACCTCATAGCACCTAAGAAACCTTGGATAATGATTAATTCCCATTCCATGCATCTGATTACCATGTTGATGGAACATATTCTAGAACCCATAGTCCCTAACCTTGAACTCCAAGGGATTATTCATTTTTCTTTAATAAGACCCATATTGGTCCCCCTATTCCTTCATCCACTCATAAACAAGATAAAAAAATTTTATTGGTATCTACACCACATAAAAATCAATTACTACAACCTCCCCGTCCATCTTCCATCATAACATGGAATGAAACAGTTTCACCTATAATGACTCAAATGGGGGTACGATGATTGATGAGTGATATATGTTATTATAATCATAATGAATTATTGGAATGTATTTTTTCCATGATTTGATGATGCTTAAGACACATGCACACAACTTATACTATAGTTTCTATATGGTCTGCATTGTCTACTCGTTCTTATGATAGAGGAATGCAGTGGTGAGGCTGAACTGAGTACCAAAAACATTCAATAATCCCCTCATGACGTTAGAGGTAAAAAATGAATCCTGCTTTTATAAAATTTAATGTTTTAATACATGAAACATCAGAAACTCATAAATATACCTCTTAGACAAAAAACCACTACACTTGACTCCTTGATCCCTAACATGTTGGCCAATTCCATCAATTGATCCATGATTACCCAAAGAGAATTCCAATATCCAAGAACATGGGTTAACCCTATAAATAAATCTATCATGTTATTATATCATTTCCATTAGAGAAAATCCTAAGGGAAAAAGCATCAAGGAACATGATGCTTGACCTTTACCCTATAAAAAACATTTCACC
Source organism: Viscum album (assembly GCA_963277665.1). Lineage (NCBI taxonomy): Eukaryota > Viridiplantae > Streptophyta > Magnoliopsida > Santalales > Viscaceae > Viscum > Viscum album. Next base: position 1,462,201,515 of record OY728142.1, read on the forward strand.
AAAAATATCACCACTACCGATTTCATTGTGAGCCACCAAAACTACATCGGGGATCAATTATTATTCTTGGATTATCCTAGGTATACCTATAAAGATTAGATATGAAACTCATGATGGATTAACATTAACATTAATATCAGAAAAAACCTCCCATGAAACAACATCTATTTCCAACCATCCCCCCACCACCCCTCACGAGTATCACTATGGCCAACATAATTGTGCAACACCATTTTTCCTATATGTAACCTCACTAATACTCCCCCACCTACTACATAGAATAATATAATACATTCTTATGGAACAAAAATCTTTTACCATCACCCACTTTATCATCCAGGTGTAAGGATAACAACACTTTCAATCCATTCTAAACATCCACAGAACTAGAACATCATTACTCCAAGACTTTCTACTCAAATAAATGGCCTCAAATTTTCCTCTTCCTAATGTATATGAGATATCAAAATCATAATCCTAAAGAAACTATATCCACATAATCTATAATTGTTTATGACCACATTAGGAGGAAAACTATCACATAATATTGGGATCCACAAATATCAAAAATCCCATCCTAATAGAAAAATTTCATAACTAATTCAACACAAACACAACCAATAATAGAACTATATCATGGGTGAACCTATTACACAAATGTGGTTGAAACCAACTAGACCCATAACAGATCAATTACCTCTACTTAATCATCATACAACCCAATACCATATTGGAAGAGTCCTGAAACACCTCAAAAAAAATACGCACACCATGAAACTGAAGCACTATATCAGTTTCCAATATTCACTTTAGTAAATAGAACACTAATTGACCTAGATCAGTACACACCAAATCCATATTATTCATGTTAAATTCTATTAGTGGTCATAAAACTCATGATAAATTTTGTACAAATCTCTAATAAAGTCTTGTTAGAACATGGAAGTTATGAACCTATGCCACATTCAATGGTGTTGTATAAGAAGCTGCTACCTAAAAATTGAAAAGGTCTACTATAACCCACAATTGAGACAAAACATACCTAAAGAAGTTCTCCTCTCTTTATGAATGGATACACTTCAAATAATTCCTATATAACTGGTGGAATTCACGAACCTAAAAGTGATCTACGATAAGAGTATCATTATCCTCCTATGACATCAAGTAGATCAATATTCCATCAATGAACATGATTAAAAAAATAGTCCATGAATTCATAAAACATGTATTTCATGATCCCCATTAACACATAAGGTGTGTTCATGGCACTAAATAACATGAACACAAAATATAAGTTCTTATACCTGCATCTTATGCTAGTATTCAAGATATCTCTATTATTCAACATCAACAATTGGATATCCAAATGAATGATCGATCTATGAAATACAACTCACCCCTCTCAATTGTTTGAAAAGAAAAACTAAACACATAATAGAGTAATTTTTCTTATTCAATACATGAATAACCATCTTATAGTCTATAAAAAGCATTGTAACACAATCTTCCTCCTCATAGAAAAACACTGGAGCACATCATGGTGAAAAAATGGGCCAGATAAAACCCTACTTAATCGAATAATCAATATAAATAATCAACTCTCACAACATAGAAGATTACATCTAATTAAAATCCATATAAATTAGTGATGCACAAGGTTATATGTCCATCCCGAACTCAACATCAAATCAAGGAGTAGGCATCACAAAATCCTTGATGAAAGCATCCATAAACTATAGAAAAACCTATGGTCCTCAACATTTTATTCATACATTGATTAAAATTACAACTTGTTCATCAAATATTGTAAGGTCTCTCTACTGTAACAAACCACATAACAACCCCTCCCTCCATGAAAACCCATAGATCGCCATATACATCTATGAAAAATTCACTTATCCTAATGTATTCTACGAGATCATGTATAATATACAAAAAGTTAGTTCCAAGGATAACATCGTTTATGTGAATCTTATGTAAAAAAATATATCCACTAGCTCATTTGTGGCCCCATATTATTCTACAGCCATGAAACACATCAAACAATATGGTCTATACTCAACCTATTATAGTCAATATTAGAGGTGTGGGAATCCACTCTATATATAATTCTAGAGAATAAACTACTGAAGGTGTAAAAAATTAGTATGAATCTCCTTAATCAAAAAAGGAAAACACAAGGGTGGATGAACAATTGGGAATACCTTGAACAATCAATAGTCTCTCTAGCACTTCTTCCACCACTACATTCAAATGAAAAAACCTGAATACTCCACCTCTTGGTTGGTATCCACTTTAATGACCAAACATGGGTTGTGGTCCCATAAAATGAGTAAAATATTAGTTTTGGACTTTACCCAGTCTATCTTCTCTTAATAGAGTATAACCATAGTCCCCCTACTATTGAAATGGTCACTTTTAAAATAGTTTCTGAGGAGGGAACTAGAGCAGTCCACCCCCACCAAAATAATCTCTAAGGTCCGATATGCACTGATTCTAGTCATCACTAGTAACCCCATATACAAAACACACCTCATTTATATCTCTAGGGAAATCTTAGAATCCACTATAACTAGTAGGAAAAAAGTGATGTTGATGAGGCGGAATCCCTAATGGTAAAAACAATGAAGGTACTATATCCTAGGACCTTCCACTAATAAATCTTCCCCTTGAGAAACCCTACCAATACATCTCTCACAGAAAACCTCCTCATTAGTCAATCCACTTGATAACCTATACCAAATTTTAAACCTCCACATACATTGGAAAAATAAAATGATTTTATGGGTTAATGGATATGAAGGATGGAGTTCCTCATAAAGATGTCTCACATGTGAATCCTCGTCTAGAAAATGATATGAGGCTAACCATAGAAGGTCTTTGAACTTGATTTCCAACTCCTACACTTACACACTTCTTTTCTAAAGAGAATGAAGTTCCATAATATTTACATTTTTCATGGATGATGAAAGTAAATAGTCTATAAAATCTGTTTTATTTTCAACCTATGAAACATCATTATCCTTCCACCCGCCACGATAAAGCATCCTACACTGACATACAACTCCACTCTACTAAACTACTGAAAAAGGGAACCGATATCCCACCTGGTTCTGAATCATCTTGAATGATATATTGAGCTCTTCCATCTATCTCTTTGACTCCACATAATAAACATTTATTTCATAATTTTAAAATTTTTATGACTTGGATGAATTAAATTCACTCTTACACTCATTATACTTCTCCATTAGATCAACCCTATAGTGATGAACTGGATGATCATATTGTACGTTAACTATTCGACACACATATGGATGATGTTTTGGAGCCATAACTGAAAGTGGAAATAAATATTTTCTAAACCTATGTAGTATGTAATTTTATTTAGATTAATTTTGAATAGTTTTATTCATTTTAATATTTCCAAAAACACTCAAATAAAACTGAAACACTAGACATCATGATGTGTTTACCTCTCCTACATCTCTACCCTCCAAACATGTCGACCTCATGCGGTCATTAAATATTCTTAGAGTCCATGAACTCGATCATGGGGGCCCTAAAATCAGATATCCTCGCTGGTCTCTCTAGATTGTATCCTCACTATGGGAAAATAAAAATATTTCCAAAACAAATCATTATATCATTATTTTTCAAAACACCTGAGACCATCTTATATCTCAACCACCATACTTTGATATTACTATGTCATGACCCAATCCCGCCAAATATATTGTATTGAGGAGAGAGAGATAATGACCCCCTAATGTCCCACCATTGGCATTCCCTGGGTCAACAACTAGATCTGAGAGTTTAAAAGGGGAAAAAATTTGATTCTTTATCCTTTTAAATATGAACATGATCATGACATTGTAAGAATGAACCACAAGAAAAACCATGAAATATTGTAAAAGGTAACCAAAATAATCCCACGATGAATGAAAAAAATAAATCTTATATATGTAAAAGGTATCCCAATTTCAATAACCTAATGAAATCATTATTAAGTGACACAAAAATAGTTCAGAAATGTTTGATCTGGTATTTTCCAAAAAAAATCAAAGTAAAACTCCTAGAAATATGAAAATAGTGAAACATATGAAGGGTGGTCATACAATTATGATAGATAGGAAAATGAATGTCTCCCATGAACTAGTGAATAAATTATACTTATGAATTAATGGAAAAATAGAAAAACCAACAACCCCAAAAAGGTCAACCATCTATCCCAAACTCCACAATGAATGATCAAAAAGTAATTCAATCCATTCATAAAAACTTAATATGAATCATATCGATAATGGTTACCTTGAACCATTTTCCCATAGATTTTCAACTATCACACCCCAAAATTAGATGACATGGTGCTCACGTCTCATTTGAATAACATATACCACTACCCCGTAGCATAGTCAAAACACATCATCCACAAACACAAGTAGGCCATCACAACACAAACACTACCATAACCATAACATTATGGTATCATGAACATGAAGGATATCAACCTTGTTCACTCATCTTATCATGCATGAACTCACCATAAGCCACCCCAAAACATTGTCACATCACATAACTTACAAATACAGTTGATCTATCCTATTGTAATAGTGGAATCCTTAGGCCCACCTATATATTACTGCTGAATAAAAAAATAATGTATATAATTAGACATACATGATGATAAATAAAATTATACTTTATATATTTCTGCATCCAACATCTAATAGTAATGTCCATAGATTGGATTTCGTATAAAAAGGTTATTGTAGATTATAGGATTTAATGACAACCTTAAGATACAATGAAATTAATTAAATCTCATATGGTCTAGATACATCTTACTGACTAGTCCCAGTATTTGTTTTACTATGAGGTGTTGGGGGCTCATATCTATTTAGAATCATTCTCATGAAGTTCAGACTTGGTGATCTCTGGAAGAGAGATCATTTGGACATACCAGCCAATTGGAGCACCATTTGTTTTGGGTTTCATTGGTAGTTCTTATTTATAGACATGTGTAACGGTCATCTAAATTGAGAACATTTCCAATGTATACCATTTGATTTTTTTACTTTGAAGAAATAAATAAAATCATGATATGTAAATTGTTGGGAGGTATCATTTGATGGGTGTTCCATTGACGGTATGGAATTGGTTGAATGATCAAGAAATGATTTTTTGATTCTAGGTTAAGGATGTAATATATATCTTCATGTGTTGATCAGGATGGTTGTACCATTATAAGACTATGTCCATGGTAGTTGATGGTAAATTCATCCACATTAAACAAAAAATAACAAATTAATAACAGAAGATAACATGGATGTGTGTCCTTCTTTATGAGATATTTTAGACAAGGAGATTATATTACATTGTGTGTGATAATAGGTTGGTTGCCACTATTATAATTATTTTATCTCTTTAGGTTCTATGATGTGTTTCAAGATCCCCCTCCTGGTATGTGAATAATATTCAATACTATTGAGATAAGGTCTTATAGGGTCACAGATAATAGAGTATTCAAGAATCTTCCTCATTCAGGTGAATATGTATATTGGGCATGGTGGGCCCATTACTATGGTTTGAAATTTTTCCAAGGAGATACGATCATCGACGTAATAAATAAATTCATATTATTCATGTTAAAAATTATTGGAATTGATTTTATTTATTAAATTAATTTACATTTTTTAATTAAAATAATGGATAATATTATTTGAATGAATATAAGTTTAAAGTATTCAAGGTTCATTTGATATTTTCAAAAAATGTGGGTTGAGTTAATGGGTCAGTAATTATTGCATAATATTTTTATTATATTACAAGAAATTGATAATAATATTTATGACATAGTATTGTAGTAATAATATTTCATTTAAATTGTGTTAATTATTTAGGGGGAATAGAGTCAATTCCAGGAAATTTTATTATGCACTATATGTGGAAGAGAAGAGGTATTCACATTAAACTATTCAGGGATTCTCTCTCTCTTCTTATATCTCCATAATTTTAGAGAGAGATTATTCAGATCCAAGGGTTCATATTTATCTCTCTATCATACATAGAATGAAAGGCAATGTGTTGGTCATCAAAACCCTGAAGAAATCATCTGATATCCGTGTTAACACTCAAAATTCGATGAACAACACTCCCACATTTTCCTGAAGCACATGTGGAAAATCTAGAAGAATTAAACTTTGGTTTTTTTTCGAGTAGTGATATCTACCAAAAAAAAGATGTCGAGAATGGCTTCAGATCCAAACAATTTTTTTATGGTTTTAATTTTTGGTATAAAAACTATTCAAGCGAGATCCATGGATTATACTGGGATGTGATTCACCAATATTGATGTGTTCGTCTTGATAGTTGGTGGAAAATTTTAAAATCTCATCTTTCAGGACTTTCACTGCACGTCTGATACCTTCAATTAGTTTAATAGTGAACATTAAAGGTTTTAATTCAATGAAACAATAAATTTTCATTAAATATAATATAGGTTGTAGATCAAGTCCCAACCCCACAAACGAGGGTTTAATTAGTGATTGGATGGCCAAGATGAATCCATAATAAGATATTAATATGGATTAAATTTTTGAATAATGGGTTTTTATTTTTGAATAATACACACACACACACATATATTTATTTTTTTACCCACAAATATTATTGTGAGTATTTATTTTTAAACACATTGAATGTCAATTTTATTATCACTAGAATAGTTTATTTTGGCCACCAGATAGTTTTCACCAGTGAGTATTCAATAATAATTATTTATTACAAACATATTTTACTATTATAATAATTTTATTTTTCAATTATATGATGATGAAATTTAATGTTTAAAAAAAGTGTTGCATGTGTGTGAACACTAGAAGGGGAAAAATTATTTTCATCTTCATTTTAATAATGCTTGTTGGGTGAAGGATATATTTTAAAAAATATGGGAATGTGGAATCTTCCCAAGGATGATTTTATAGAGGGCGCACTTCCATTCGGTTTACCCATTTTTAGATATGGCTGCACCGCCCCATGGACTACTCACTACCCATAACTCTCGCATGCTGAGCTGCCTTCCCCACATGGTATCCTGGGATTCCCAATCATCCATCGAATGACCACAAATTGTGTCAATTATTTCTGGTCATCCCCCCAGTTATCATTGGCTATTTGGGTGGACCTATCCAACCCATAATACCCATGCACATGCTTTTCATGTCCCCAAAGGGCCTTGACTTGTATGATCCGGATCATGGTATTCAATTCATAGGTAATTTAAATATGATAAAGTAAATGAATTTACTTGATTGATTAAACTAATTATATTATATTTTTTAATTTAAAATATTAATTTTACTTCGGAATGATAAATTAAATTTATTTTTGTTTTAAAATAAATTATTTAATTAATTTAATTTTGCATTTAAAAATTAAAATAACTAATTGGACCGAACGATGAAATCATTTGAATTTAAATAAGAGTAAATTTTAATTCAATATAAATACCCTCAAAAAATAATTTTATGCAATTTTAATTTTTATTTACTATTTAATTTAAATACGTGAGTTTGATGAATATTATACTGATCATGAGACATTGACTAACCAATTAATGTATGATGCTTTCTTGTTTATTTATTTAACTATTAAAATGGTGTTGCATATAATTATTTTAATAAATGGATATATGTATGTCGTCTAAGCGTCATTAAATATATACCGACTTGCGTATCCATTTTAAGAGTTGTATACTATACTTTCAACTTCCCCTCACATGTGAGCATGAGATATTGTATAATCATGAGAAAATAATGTGACACACTTCATACAAAGCTACGGTGACACTCCATACAAGAGCATGGTGCATTGTTTGGGATGACACTATAACTCGATTCGTGAGCGATGTGACTCAAGGTTGGTATTACCTCTAGGGTACAGGTTGATCCATTATTCAATAATTGGATCTAATTCAGCTATTTTCTCATGATAACATAATTATTTTAATTTGGTATTCTTTATTATTTTATGAGTGTTTCGTTTACACACGATGACATATAATAATATAGAAGATTTCACATATAAGTTGAACACGTGACGTAATGAGTTTTTCTATTTATAGAATAGTTAGATATTAGTGTTTTCAAATCAAAAAGGATTATGAAATAAGAAAATATTTTCATTATACACATAAAAATATGAAACCCTCAAACAATTATTATGTCGTAACATCCTTCCATCATTCGACTTTATACAAAACATGGTATTTGGGGTGATCGTCATGCCAAATTGGAGGGTTACTCTTATTACCATGGAGTTCTTATTAGATTGGCAAGTTGAATTTACTAATGTTTTAGTAAGTATTATAGAAAATTGACTTTATATCATTTTAGAGGCAGGAATTGAGTGAATCATGTTCTAACTTTAGACTTTAGGACTTCACTCAACATATCACGAAATCGTGAGTTAATGCAGCTGGTCATTCAAACACCTACATTTATTTATCTATGTACTGGGGTATAAAAATCATGTAGACTATGAGCGGAGATTCATGTATCATTTTCACTAGAATACTCATGAAATATAGTATTATGACACTAGTAAAGAGGCCTCCTAAAAATCGATAATATAGTGGGAGGCATTTAATAATTTGATATATAAATCACAATTTTTAAATACGTAATCAATATAAAAAGTATTAATATGTTAGAATAATTTTTTTGTAGAAAATTAAATGTTATACCATAATAAATATTATGATAACTAATGTAAAAATTAAATTTCCTCATTGGCATGAACTTTCTAGTGTATTACAGGCATTGCACACCAAACTAATGTATGAGCAATTCACGGTGGTATTTATTCCAACATCTGTTAAACTACCTCAAAAAGTGACGGTAAGTAATATTTTTATAGGAGACTCGGTTATCTACTATATTATGGTTATGTAATGATGATATCATCAACTTTCGAAGCTAGTTGTGGTCAATACATCTGGACATGGGTGATATAACATGTAGTCTCATCTCCGAGAACATTGCAATTAGAAAGTGAGGAAAAATATGAATAAGATGATGATTACAATCAACATTCTCACATTGAGAGATTGATCACAATATTTTAATGGATCTCATTCACATATTATTTTCTCTTATTTAATTCAGTTTCATTTTAGGATGCAAAATAAAATAGTATTGAGTAAATACATCGTTACATTTTTGGAATGGATTAACCAATAAATAAAAAAATAAAAGTTTAATTAATATGTAATTCTTATAACAAATAAATTAAAAGACAATGAAAAATGGTCAATGGGAAGTGGAGTTCCAAAGGCACCTTTACAATATATTTCAATGAATGAGTTAAAAACATGATGTAATTTTCATAACATATCATGAAATTAAACAGTGGATGTTTGAATAAAATTAAAGAATAATGTTACCACTTTATTAGGAATATTAAATACATAAAAGTAATGTTTCAATTATACTTATTGGTATGAAATAAATTATTCCTTTCCCCAATGTTTGTTTATATATAGTAACCAAATATGAATAGAAATATTACTATAAGTAACATGTATTCTTCAACAGGCTGAGCAAGGGTGATTCCTATGTCAGTGGCAAGAATTATATGAATTCTATATTACTAGGTGAATGATTCATATAAAACTATTTTTGATTATAACCAAATATAGTTTATCTCATGTCTTCTTTGCACTAAATGAGATAGCATTCAATGTTCTGCAATTAATTTTGTCTTTGGTGTCGAATACACAACGAATAGATTAGTAATACATGAATCATAGGTATTTACTGATGATTATAAAATGTATTAATCATTGACCCAGTCGGGAAAATAAAACTTTTTGTTAAGAAAAGCTAAATTAGTCATCAAGGATATACAAATTATTGTATTTTGATTCAGTAATGCAAAACATGCTGGTTATTATCGATTTATGTGCTTTATTTTGGAGAAAGAATCCTTTAGAAATAACTGTTTCCCATAATGCTATTGGAATTAGTTCTACAAGTGAGCGTGAAAAATTCATAGGGTAAGATAGTGGTGAATATAATTTTTTAGATTCATTTATGTAATTAAGGATTATTATTGTCATGTATGTAATACACATGGTTAGAATATAGAAGTGTCTTCCTGCTGGAAAGTCAAATAATATCTTGGCCAATCATTCAACTATCAACTCAATGTAGTGTGGAGTAATTCCTAGACTCACATTACCTTATCTACATCATGGTATTGATGTTAATGATGATGATTGATGATAAAGTCTTACATGTTAATAAAAATCCACAAAATCTAGTGTGGTGAAATTCCTAAATGTATATTTTATACATCAGTGTTATGATGTAAGGCATATAAATGATGAAATTTGGAGAAAATTCCATTATATTTCATGAAATTATTAAAAAATAATGGCAATGTCCCATAACCAAATTCTAACTATCGTGAAAAATTAATATCATATAAGTTATAGTATGATGCAATTCTACAATGTCATAAGACATGTGTTTAGATGCATTTTTTTGTTAGGACATAAAAAAAATTACATCAAGAACAAACACATGGTGCATCTTAGTAATTATTATAATGGGTTCGTAGTATATTACACAAAACCCTAATATAGAAAAATATTAGTGAAATTATAGAAGACATTTCTATATAAGGATTCACATCTCTTTAGAGGTTTTTGGAGCCAAATTGACTTAAGTTTAGTCAATGATTATGATTAACATGTAGTTTTCATATGAACTAGTTCCCCAAATTCATATAGAATATAAATATTCTAAAGACACATATTGTGTTGGAAGTTTTAAAACAAATTGATGGTTTATTATTCACCATGGCTAGTGATAAAATATTCATTATCATAATGATATTTACTACATGTAATAATTATATTGATAATTTTTGTGATTGGAAAAATCAATTAAAATTAAATAATGGATTACATGTATCAAAATGAAAATGTGATTATTAAATTGAATACTATGGTGGGTATCCAATTAAAATTATAATTGGATGGTATATGTTTATTACTAATAAGGCTCGATTGGTAATACGAAAGTCGTCATACCAAAATCCATTAGAATATTCATTTTCATATCTAATTTCAATGACCATTTTAAGTAAGTACAGTATATCATGACCACCTACCAAGTAATGTTTCTTGATGCCACAACTAGAAAGGGACATCTACAATACATAAATGCTAACAATGGTTTCATGTTTCTGATGTCTAGTTTAGGATTAAAGTAAGAAACATGATCATAGAATATTCATTTAAAAACAAATTTTCCCATATGGTTTCAAAAGGATAGTTGGAGAACCATTGACTTCCATGTGAAATATGTTTTGGTAACATAAGGCAAAAAACTACTGGTCTTCAAATTAGTTAAGATGATAATGATAGAATCTATTCTCCACTGATTGAATTAATATAACAACCAAATTTATAGAAAACAAGATCTAGTGTGGTATATCTAACATTTTATTTGACCCAGTCAATTGTACATATAGATACATGGTGTTAAAAAATACATGTTCAAAAAAATCAAGAGGGAATTGTTTCCAATGTCACATGGCATGATATCTCTACGTTGACATGTGCTAAACATGGGAAAATATTAATAAGCAGGTTTAAATCCTTACTCGTATGTGATATTTCAATCACCTATGCCATTATATGTATAAAAAATTAAATTTATGAGATAAAATTTATAGTAGGCTAATATCAGTTATATCCAAGATCACTAAAAGGGAAGTAGTCAAAACATTTTGATTGTACATGGGTATGAAAAAAAGATATATACCTGGTAAAAGGATAAGACATAGTACTAGTTTTTGAGTTATACAAACTATCCTTCCTTTGGATCAATTTGATATCGTATCACATTTAGTCTAAAGGTTAGGAGTTATACTAGATAATAAAATCTATTGGTGTCGATGCATACAAATATTGAGTATGCTAAAAATTATGAGGAAGATACAAAGTAGTTACACAAAATGATTTTTTCTTGTACATGGAATCACTCCTGGAAAGTAAAGCATTATCATAATGAACATCATGATACTCATTATATCCAATATTTAATGTTATGTTTGTGGAAAAAAGGGATATACTCAGGGATACCATCTCTTTAGAAATTTTACTCAACGAGGTGAGGGAGCTATATAAGAGTTTCTACACAATGGAATCATGGAAGACCTAACAACTAATGTCGTGACTCATCAGATACATGATCTTAATAATGTGAGAGATAATAATGTTGGTTTTCAAGTTGGATCAAGTGGAAATGGGGGTGTTGTGATAGGGGGTTCCCTAGACCTAACTATAAACTAATTTTGATTACCATATCACGCATACAGTTAGATACACTTTATGTATAGTTACCATTATAGTGTACATATTTATACATACACTATTTTTTTGTAATTTCTATAGATTAGTTGTTGTATCAAAAGGTTATAGTAGACCCCAGACTATAATGAGACCGTCAAGATACCATGAAGTTAATCTTAGATAAATTTCTTATGGCCTAGATACATATTACTGACTGGATAGAGTGTATGTTTGACTATCAGGTGTAAGAGTATCATATATCTTGAGAATTATTCACATGAAGTTCACACTTGGTGATTTATAACAGTTAGATCGTGAGAAAAAACCTACAGATAGGAACACCACAAGTTTTGGGAGTCATTGGTTGTTCGTATTTATGGACATGTGTAATTGTATTATATTATTAGAACATTACCAATGTATTCCGTTAGATTAGGTACTTTGAAGAAAGGAAAATATCATGGTAATGGAATCATGGTGAGGTAACTTTATATGGCTGAGTCATTAGTGATATAGCATTGGTTTAATGGTCAGGAAATGATTTGTTTCTTCAAGGTTATAGAAGTAATATATCTCGGTCCATGTTGATTAGGATAGTAGTACCACCAGAAGACCATGTCCATGGCATTAAAGGGAAAATATATCTAGTTAGATCAGCAAAAACAATGAATGATATTACAATGACATGGGTGTGCATCCTTCTTTATGATATATTAAGGACAAAGATATTATAATACACAGTTCATGTTTATTGGTTGGTTGTCACTACTGTGACTATACATATCTTGTTAGTGTCCATGATTTGTTACTAGATCCCGCTCATGGTATGTGAATAATATGCACTGTTATTGAGATATGGTCTAAGATAATCACACACAATAACGTATTCATGAATATTCTATATTCAGTTGATTTGGTATATTATACATGGTGGCCCCCACCAATGGGGCCTGAGATTTTTCCATGTAAATACTAACACAAATGTAATAAATAAATTCATATTATTCAAGTTACAAATAATTATAATTTTAATTATTTATTAACTATATATAAAATTCTCAAATAAAATACATGTAATATATTAATTGAACAAATTTTAGCACAAAATATCCATGGTTTTTTAATATTTGTGGGAACGATGAGACAAGTTAATGGATAAGTAATTATCATGTAATATATGTATATATAATTACATGAAAGTGATAATAATACTTATGACTGAGTACAGTTCTCGAAATATTGCATTTATAGTGTGTTTTTCATTCAAGGGATGGAGAGGCAATTCCAGGTAATTTTATTACATGTAATATATTGAGAAGGAGAGGCATTCTCCTTAAACTACTCCTGGATTCTCACTCTTCTTATCTCTCATACATTCTATAAAGAGAGAATCTGGATCTAGAAGTTATGATTTAAATCCATCTCATGCATTATAATCAATGTTATTCAATGATCACTGGATCGTCCAAGGTGTCACATGACCTCCATACTAGAACATTAAATTTCATGATTGACACTACCATAGTTTAGTGATTGAAGTCTTGATGATCTAGAAGATTTCAAATTTTTATTCTTAAAGAACTGATTGCCAATGATGAGTAGTATTCGATCATAGATTTAGTTGAACCATGTATTTTATGGTTTTAATTTTTCTAGATAAAACCCATCACGTGAGATCATCATCTTATACCAAGATGCAATTCACCAATGTCAATAATATTATGTAAATCCTCGGTGATTTTTTTTAAATTCCCATCTTTTAGGGATTTGGATGTATTCCCAATACCTTCACATCCACCTCATATCATAGTATCATCACATGTCTCCAAAAAAATGTGGGACACATCCCCACAAAATGGTCATATCACTTCTGGATAGAAAACACATAGGCTATAAACTAGGCACTAATAGACCTCCATCCACCACAACATGTTCATATCTACTTGTCTCAAAGAGAGAGAGAGAGAGTGTGGGTAAATCTGGATATCTTGAAATCCATCCCCATTACATGGATATTCGTAAAAAACCCATGTTAAAATATGGATGTCAACACTTAGTTCTCTCCATGGGTGGGAGAATATAGAAATCACAAAAAAAATGAAAATATATATATATATATATATATATAATTGACGCAAAATCCTATGGTTTGAAAATAAAACACTAAACATCTTATAATGATGCAACATTAACTTCTACCACTACATGCATAAACAACACGATCCCAAAGTAAGATTCTTCATTTCCATCCACTAACATTATCTATCCCATTCATTTCATTATTTCGACTCAACCACATTTAACCACATAGTCCATTAATTATTTTTTCATTAATCTTTTCCATCCCACTAACCAAACTGTCCCAATCCACATGAAACATTAGTAAATAGTTATACCATCACTACCCTATCTTATAGAACAAAAAAACTATACATCACAATGATCTCATCATTCCCAATGAACAACCACCTCGATTCACCATAATAAAATCCCAAAAAACCATCACTTTGTTGCCCCAAAATCATATTTAAACAAATCATTACCCTAATTCACCCAAAGTCATGAACAAATAAACCATCACCTACAATCCCAATATCATTTCCAAATAATCCATGATACCCAACCCAAAAGCATAGATAGATAGACACACATCACCCTAAACTACATCACATCCACCCATCACTGAACCGTAGCATGACCAGAGATTGCCACACAATAAAAATAATTTTATAGTATTAACCAAGGGTATTTAATCACACTTCCTTTTATTTTAGGGGAGTTAATACAGAATCCATTAATCCAGGAGAAAATATTTTATTAAACATATATAAGTTGTCAGCCAATTTCCATATACGTGTGCTATCACAACAACCACACAACAAGGTCTCCAAAACACTTGTCATACTACCAGAAATTCATGTAGGGAATTCAACCCATAATTTCATAATATTACATGAATTTGATAGATATAAAATAATGAAATTATTTCATCTTTTCCCCTTAAATTTCAATTATCCAAATTATTTTCTCTGATTAATCTAACACATCCACCCCTCATATATGTAAAAGAGAAAACGGCTCAAGTATGATATAGAAAGAAGGAAAATAATGGAATTTCCAACCTCAATGTTTTTCTTATCCAATTTTATAGACACAAAAGAGATAAGAATAAGTGTTTGCAAAACATATCTGAATGATTACCCCATTTATCAACCTACATCACATCATGAGTTATCAAAAACTCATCCTAATTGAAACCCCATAACAAAATTACACCACTAAAATGTATATATGATGAATAATATAAGGAAACCAATTATGAAGGGAGGAAAAATTATCCCAGATAGTCAATATGACTCTAACGAAACCAACAGATCAAGGTGGGTGGATGGGGGATGAATATATTTTTGAGATCATCATAGGAAATTCAAAAAATGAGAGATAATCCATGGCCAACTAAGGTGGGTTTCAGCTGGAATTCCAATATTAAAAATAGAACACAACACCATCACATCGTGTAACACATCCACAATGTGAATTTTACATATTTTTATCAAAATAAACATATCCAATGTTATTCACACCACCAAAAAATTTATTTAATTACTTATCTTGAAAAATTATAATGACATAAATAATTTTCACATGTTCTCCCTCAACCACACATTTTTCTAGAATCCAACTGGTGACACATGTATAGAAACACTAGTTACCATATTGTAAGACTATCAAAATTTGAATATTATAAAGAAAGCCTAGATTTCTCCCAAATACCCTGAAACCTCCTCAGGACTCCAATAAAACAACTCAACCAACCAAAACTGGAAATGTAATGTGTTAGAAATGAACGATTTGTTACAGAAGGCAGAGTTTCATAGATAAGATATATTAATAATAATGGTTTGATTTATAAGGGGTATTGATGATGATGTTAATGATCCATAGTTAGGATCATTTGGTGATAAGATTTATAAGATATTTTTATTTAATTTATTTTTAGTTCATTATGGGTATGATCTATACATGGGGATATGTTCTAGTATGTATTGTATTTACCATCTATTATATAAATTTATGTGTTTTTTTGTTATCTTTGGAATTATTATTACCTTGTCAAAATTTATTGATATGATTGTTTTCTACATAGGATACATTTTTTATCTAATGATATGGTACAGTCTCCCAAAATTCACATATTAGAACCTAGTCTCCAATCAGTATCACTTGTCATACATGAATGCATAATTGATGTCACATAGCACCACTGATCAATAGCACTAATTGAGATTATTTAGTGAGGATATGTTATAAAATTATACAAAGATATAATTTTTTTTATAATGAATCATTACATATAATTATATACAATGTTGTTAAATTTCTTCTTTAAATTATCAAACATACCTTTATGGAGTTCTATTTTATGTGGTTAATGGGTTTAGTTTTCTACCACCTTGAAATTTTCTTCTCGTAGGAAATTTTCTTGAATTATGTTTCTAAATATGAATTATTCACATTATGTTGTAGACTTTGGATTTAACTAACATCTCGACTTGGTGATGTATCCCTAGGTAGAGGGACATTGGGTTGGATATCACTCGTGAGTCTTAAAACATGTTCTTGAAAGGTTGTTGTTGTCTCTATATTTTCCCATCTTACTCATGTAGATATTATTGATTTCACATAATTCTAGGAAATTATATGAATTTTTTAATTATACCATATGCATTTAATTCATTTTTTTATTTACTGATATTTTTATTTATTTATTTTAGTTTGTAACAAATGATTTAATTTGTTTAAATAGATACATATCAATATGGTTTGAACATATTTTTTGGTTGATGGAATATGATTTAAAATAAATCATTAAAAAAATGTAAAAATTATGGGAATAATAAGATATATAATTTGGGTAATTAAATCACATCTAAAATACTATGTGTTAGAATCCTTCCAAAGTGAGACATGTGATGACCTATGTCACTAAAAAGGGTATGATATACTAATGCATGGTGACAATGGTTATCATTTGTGAGGATTGGTGAAAATAACATACCCTAAAAATTATATAAAAAATACCATTTTTCTATTGGATATACAATTCTTAAATACCCATAGTGATTGGATAACAAAATAATATATTGGGTTTTATCAATATGATGTATTATATGAAAGGGTTTTCTACTCAAATACCCCAAGATTCATTGTTATATGATTGGGATGAACCACAACATTGATAAATAAGTGGTGAGAGTAATGAAAAAGAAGACATAATTCATAGATAAATATTGATCATATCCCACTAATGGAAATGATAAATTTAAATGCAAAATTGTATAGGTGGTAGTAATTTCAATAAAAGAAATTTTTTAAAAGATATTACAAGGTTCATTAGTTTGATAATTAATTATTTTGTATATAAATATAGAAATAATCATGAAAAATAAATTTATATTAACACTTATGACATAGAATACTATTATAAGAAATGCCGAGAACTGGTAACTAATGAAATGTTCGTATGTAAGAGAAATTAATTATGATAGATAAATACCTTTAAGAATAAATAATTATTCAGGTTTCTCACCAATAAATCAAGATAGTTTTTGGAATCATAGAATGATTACACAATAGATTCCATGGAATTAATTGAAAAATGACTAATGTAATTTTATTCTTCTCAAATATTTTATATAATTGATCATACAAATGAAAACGTGAGAACAAATATATCCTATAAATATATTATATGAATTAATTTTTTTTCATAAATGTAAATAGTCAAAATATGTGTTTAAGTTCGTGAAATATTTACCAAATATTCTCAAATTGTTTAAAATATATGAAATGTGCATGACATTTCTAGGATCTGCTGTTTTTTTTCAAGTTAAAGTGAGTAAAACTCTAAAAGTGAATATGGAAAATTAATGGGAAAGTCTACTAATGTTTGAAATAGTTTCCAGAAAAATAAATTGGAACATATTGTGTATCCAAAAAGTAGGATTAATGATTCCATTTGTCATGACCAATTCCCTGGGCCCCTGCCGTGACTACCCCAATCCCACCTCTCATAGGCCGGGGGCTGGCAACTAGAACCGAAAGGTGTATTCCCTAAAAATCGAGAAGGCATTGCCTTCATAACCTGTAAACACACGCAACCAAGTACACAATAAGATATGAAAAAAAGTAAAGTGTATAGTAAAAATAGAATGTACAATAAGAAAAAGGGTCCAAAATACTTTCCCAACATGAAAGTACAAGAAAACTGAAAAGTACAAGTAAACCGAAACAGCTCTTGTGAACTCTTAACAAGCACCCTACATGAAGGGTAGGTACAACTCTCAAATGGTCTTCTCTGTGATACACCTCTTCTAATATCCACCTCCGAACAACCTCAAGTCCTGGTAATCTCATCCTCAGTCAGTAGTGTCCATTTTCTGCACCAAACACAACAAGGTGCATGCGTAGCCCATGCAGGGGTGAGTATAACGATACTCAGTAGGTACCCCGAGACCCTAGAAGGTCTCACAAAACCCACAAAGGATAAACCGTAAAGTATGAAAACATATGAAAATCCCTACTTAGGTTATTCCCATACATATACCAAAGTTATCAAGTATACCAACATCATTCATGAGGAAACACAAGGCCCAACTCATTAGCTCAAATTTAAACTGTTTCATGAAGAAAAGAATAACTCGAAGGTAACACCACGAAGGTATGTACCACAAAGGTAACTCCACACAAAATAATAGCACAAAGGTATCACAACAAAGGGAAGTACCACACAGGTTCTCCACACTGTAGAATACCACCAAGGTATTACCACAAAGAAAAGTGCCAGACAGGTACGCCACATAGAAGACTACCACAAGGTATCACCATGAAGGAACGTACCAAACATGTACTCCAAACAGAAGAATACCACAAAGGTATCACCACGAAGGAATGTATCACATAGGCATTCCACATAGAAGAATACCACAAATGTATCACCACAAGGGATGTACCACATAGGTAAGCCACACAAAATAATACCACAAAGGTATCACCACGATGGTAAGTACTACACATGTACACCACACAGAAGAATACCACAAAGCCATCACCACGAAGGAAAGTACCACACAAGTATTCCACATAGAAGAATACAACAAATTTATCACCATAAAGGTAAGTACCACACTGGTAAGCCACATAGAAAAATACCACAAAGGTATCACCACGATGCTAAGTACCACCCAGGTACGCCACACAGAAGAATACCATATAGGTATCACCACAAAGGAAAGTACCACACAAGTACGCCACCGAGAGTAATACCACAAAGTTATCACCATGAAGGAAAGGACTCAGCTCCTACCAGGTATAACATGGGTATGGTAGTAAAGATGATTAGATGTAACTACTGAATCATCTTACTCTGTTAAGAGGTAGAACCACGTAGGATCATAAATTATCAGACCCACCTAGGATCCTAAATCATCAGACCCAAATAGGATCCCAGTACATCATCAGACCCACATAGGATCCTAGTATTTAAGACCCACGTAGGATCTTAGAGTAGTCTCACTTGGATTCATAGAGAGGATACAAGTGAGACTCTCAAACACAAACCCACAAAGGATCCCAAAGCACAGACCCATATAGGATCCATTTCTCATGTTACAGCTAGCTACAGGGTTCCCACACTAAGCACATATTATTTCAGAAAGGGTCCTGTATTCAAGCCACATGTCAATACTCCAACTTCCACGATGTCCCAGAAAGAAGTATCCAAAAGGACCACCACGAATAAGGGGTATCAATGCAATAGAAGTTGCACCAATTAGACGTCCGGTCTGTAATTTATTAGTCATTTAGTCTTTAGTGCCCAGATGAATTCATGTTCGATCTAAACCGGTTGTACGCCAACTTTATTGAAAACCCATTTGGGGTATACCAAAATGACTTTCTCGATCCAAGGTTTCTATCAACATAGACGTTTTGTTAAACAGATGCCCGTAGCTCAAGATATTGCCGAAAAAATGAAAAGGTTCGAAGTTGGACTGGGTCCGGTCCTACCCGACCTGGTTCGGGTCAACTCGACCTAACCCGGGTCCGGCCCTGGGTCCGACCTGGCCTGCCGACATGGCTCGTCCCGCGATACGGTGGCCTACGGTGTGGTGGCCTACTGTGTTGTGGCGGCCCACCGTGGTAGGCTGGATAGCCAACCCCCTCCTCTGCGCGGCATGGTCGCACACCACACCTTCGCCGGAAGCCGGCAGTGAGCGGGCCAACTTCCTCTCATCGATGCGGCCCTTACATGATGATTGGCATGGATGTGTGCTGCCATCTGCCGCCATTTATCCGTCGTGGATGATGGGCTGCAAATCTTCTTTGGCGGCGCAGTTGTGCCGCCACCATCTTCTCGGCCGGTCGTGGTTCCGACCGCCGCTCTCGAGTCCCACTAATGCAAATCGTCGGAACCTGTCTTCGTCCTCCTACACCACGAATAACACATCAAAAACAACAAATGTTGCAGAGAGGTCAGTCCATGTTCGTTTGGCCCTCACCTTCTGTGTTAGGGTGGTAGCAATCAACTCAATAATTCATGAATCACAAAGAACGTCAAGAATGGGTAAGGGGGAATTCAAAACAAAAAACCCTACCTCAAGAATGATGGTGAGAATGTGTTTTTGGAAGTGGTTCATTGTTTATCATCCCCCACAACTAGCCTTCGATGATGTCACCCATTCATTGATCTCCGGTTCGGGGTTTCGGTGTCGCTTGTCACCTCCCGCTGGTACCAGCTCCATCCACTAAGGGTTTAGTGTAACTGCACTTTGTCAACTCTTCGTTTCTTGGCGACGCTATGCCAACACCTCTCCCTAAGCTGCATATAAATAGGAGAGGGGAAGGGTGTTCAACATTTTTGGGATTAATGGAGGCCCATTAATAAGGAACCTTCATAATTCCCCAATAGTGCGGTTACTCAGAATTGAAAAGTAAATCCAATTATTGTCTTGACACGCCGCTGGTCCCACCTTACCACTCATCCATTGGAGGGATGGAATAAAAATAAAATAATAAAGTTATTTTATTTATTCTATTAGAGGATTCCAAAACTGACTTTTTCTCTGGACCTACTATGATCGAAGTCATGGTCTTTTTATGAGAATATCGGCACTACGAGTTCAATGGTGTCCTCATATTTCAATTACAAGAACCGGTTCCAATGTTACAAAATTATACTTGCGCGTTTATTGAACGTACCTGAAAAAAAGTTCACAAAATTATTAACGGTCACCCTTGACCCGCGCCGGTCAAGGTTAGGATCTGCCTAAGTGAAAGACGCCCCAAGAAACCCAATGGTAATATCAGATTTCCAATCTGAGTTACCGTTTAAAAGTTATGGATTTTACATTAAAATAATTGTAAATTAATTATTTTATTTACGACCAAAAACTAGCATTCAATGGTGGCCCGCACCGACCAATTTTATTATCGGGTCAAATAAATCATGCCCTCACAAGTTCAGCGGTGGTCATAGATTTTCAATACGAGCTACCATTTGGGAGTTATAAGAATTTGAAAAATAAAATCATTTATGTAATTAGTTTATTTATGATTATTCCTTTTTTGGGTTTTCTCACAGGAGGCTTGCACTGACAAAACGTAAGTCATGCCTAGGATAAAACCGCTATATTGAACGCAATTGTGCCCTCTGATTACTGATATGGGAAACCATTTACGATTTATTCAACTTTTTCAGGAAAACTCCATATGCGCGCTAGTTAAATGGTAAAAAAATTCGATGGATCATTCCTAGCACTCTGGGCCTTGGAATCGTGAAACATCATATTTCACAGCCTGGAAATAATTCCATATAATTAAAAAAAATTATACGGAAATTCTGGGACATTATATTCTCCACAACTTAGGGATTTACGTCATAAAAAGTAAAAACAAAGTCAAAAGATCCAAAAGAGGGTACTGAGCATGAATCTGAGCCTTGAAATCACATGTGCTCTCCTGGAGGTTTTCCTGCTACCAGCATACGCGCACCAGAGGCATCGACCACCTACAAAGGACCCACTCTTTTCGATAATAAATCTCCACTGGAACCTCCATAAACAATGCCCCATCATCTATGTCCATCTCGATGTGGTCGATGATGTGAGATGGGTCATGCACGTATCCCCTCAGCTGGGATACTTGGAAGATGTCACACACCCTCTCCAACTACGGTGGAATTTCTAAGTAGTATGCTACCTCACCCATCCTCTGAAGGATCAGAAAAGGACCGATAAACCTAAGTGATAACATTCCCTCTCATCCAAATTTCCATAGTCCCCATTGAGGAGAGACTTGCAAGAAAACGTGGTCCCCCTCTAGAACTCCAAGGGTCTCTGTATCCTATCAGCATAAGAATTATTCCATCATTGTTCATACTTCATTTGCTGACAAGTGAGACATCATGAAACAAACTCTGCCACTACTTTCTTAATCTCTAGCCACCAGTACTGACGCAAGAGTTCCTGGTATATCATCACCACACCAGAATGTACTACAAGATGGGACATATGGAACTCCCTCAACACCTCTTCCCAAAGCGTCATCGGTACCATGTTACATTCTCGAAAGAGGATGACGTGCTCCCCACCTTCAGAAAATCCATCATGTTTCTTCCCTGAGGATAATTGAACATGTCAAGCCTCATAGAAATTTCCCCCAAGCTATGAATCCCGAATTCACTGAAGGATTGGGGGAGTGACAACCATAGACAAGAGGTAAGATTATCCATCTCTATCCACAATGGATATTTGTAGTGCGATTAGCTGATCTGATGGTTTACTCAGCAGCTGGTGACCAAACCTCTTGCTGAGTGCATATTCTATCACGTTCCCCTTACCAGGAGTAAATATTATCACAAAGTCATAGTCCTAGAAGAACTCTATCCATCATCGTTGTCTCAACTTCTAAATGCTCTGCTGACACTTCTCTGAACACAGGAAATGCTACTCCTTCTTTGTCAAAGCTGACAAGGGTGCCGCTACCCTAGAAAAGTCTGGTCCAAAATACTATTAGTAACCAACCAAACCAAAATTCACTCTCCCTATAGGGAGGAAATACTGAAAACAACTTTTGAAATGATTTCCCTATGCTCTGCCACCCCTATTTGGAACTAAAAACTCAAAACATCTACTTCTACGAGGGTAAGTCTGGACAACTCAAGAGTGAGTGGCTACACCCTTCAATGCATGAGTTTATCCTGTGCTACCTGGGTTTCATTTTTCTTTGACCCATGAAAACCCCATTCCAACATTGTAGAGAAACCACTTCTTTTATTCCTAATACAATCAATCTACGTATGAACTGTGGATGTCCCATCCATACCCAATCTAATGTTGTAAGTCCTTGACACTGCCACATAGAGGTTCCAACTGACACTCTTGCCTCAAGGGTCAGATCAAACTGTTGTCATAAGTGTGATTATCAAGTCTCCCCCCAAAGGTATCTCCAGATGTTAGGGTCAAATCAACATCTTAACTAGAAACTCTATGTCTTGAACAAGATTCATGGACAGAAAAAATGATTGGTACCTCTGTCTATTTATATGGTAGCTAGTATTAGACACATATTGTACCATGAATCTTTCATAGAGACCTTGGGTCACACTTCTTCACTGCATGAATCTACTCCCTTCCCCTTTCTTCCCAATCCTTGATCCTGGTGGGTCCAAAAAAAATGTGGGTGGTTGTAACATGTCGAAAACTACACCACCTCATGTTGCTCTCCTAGATTTGATTCCATGTCTGCTGCCCTATAGATTCATCTATCCCTAACACTTCTTCTTCTTGAAACATTTTGCACTCCCAAGTCTCTGAGACTGGAACCAGTTTTCCGCTTTCCCATAGCTAACATTCACTGGTTGTATCTTCTCAGCCAAAGAACATTCAACCACAAAGATTCTATCTAGAACCCTAACATAAGTTGGAATTCATAGAGGAAAAGTGTTGGCTCGGATGTCTTTAAACAAACCTCGCTCGGAAGTCTGAGCCCTGAACAGAAAGCATATAGTATTCATCGAGTACCATGAACAGTAACTAGGCCTCGAAAAATAATCAACTACCGACATGTCATCTTGCAAATGCTGTAGAAGCTCTAAATAACACTCAGCCACCTCCTAAAGAGAGTCCTTATTCACCTGTGATTCAGGCTCGCCTCACAACCTGAGGGGTATCTAATGCTGAAACACATGTAAGGCACTAAGACTACATGTGTCCTCTACCAGTACAGCCAATGGTAACTGCAGACCAATGAGAAGTGATATAGCTGGCACACTACCCGAAGGTACCATCCCAGGAAACGGTCCACGTACCGAAGCATCATTACCATGCAGACCATCCTCATGGTCACTCAATTTAAAAGACTAGTTGGTAAGATAACCATCTACTCAACTGGTGTCTCAACTAGGCGAAAAACTCTAGAAACCACTTCCAGCCAGTCCCTAGCCGCATGGGAATCTGTCTCACCTCGAAACATCGAAGGCCACTACTGCTGGAACTCATGAAACACACTCAGTTGGCGTGCACCCTCTTCTGGTGGGGATGGTGGTAATGGGTATCCAATGGGTAGTGGTGTTATTGGTACACCACCTAAAGGTTCCAATTCCTAAAGGGGGCCCTACACCGGAGCATCTTCACTCAGTGGACCGTCTTCATATACTCTCTCGGGAATCCTAGATGGCAGTTTACATGGCGTCATCCTGATAAGGAACAGGTGCGCCATGATCATTAAGTTATACCTTGTGAGATGACTCCAAAGAAACCAAGGAAAAACATTTCCAGAACACAAAGAATCAATGTTTTCATGTAACAGGTTGGAAATCATAATTCAATGTCCCAGTGTGTGGATATGTCAGTAGCCGCACCAACACTAGACTCCCCGAACTGAAAACCACACTCAAAACAAATTACACTATTGATCTACATAGAAAAGATTAGATTCATAGTTATTCGGTAGAACAGACTCCTATGACACCACTTTGTCACGACCCATTCCTCAGGGCATGTGCCATGACTACCCCAAGCCCACCTCCCAAAGGCCAACGGCCGATGACTAGCACTGAAAGGCGAATTCCCTAAAAACCAAGAAGGCATTACCTTTATAACCTGTAAACACACACAACTAAGCACATATAAAGAGATGAACACAAGTAAACTGTATAGTAAAAAAGAGTGTGTACAATAAGAAAAATGGGATGGAATACAAGCCCAACTAGAAAGCACAAGATAACAGAAAAGTACAAATAAACTGAAACAGATCCTATGAACACCCTCCAAGGATCCTACCTGAAGGGTTGGTACAAATCCAGAATGGTCGTCTCTATGGCACACATCGTCTAATGTCCACCTCCGAGCAACCTCTAGTCTTGGTACTCTTGTCCTCAGTCAGCGCAGTCTGTCGTCTGCACAAAACAACAAGGTGTGGGCGTAGCCCATGCAGGGGTGAGTATAAAGACACTTAGTAGGGACCCTGACACCCTAAATGGTCTCACAAAACCCATAAAGGATAAACCATTAAGCATGAAAACATCCGACAATCCATAATTAGGTATATTCCCATTCATATACCTATGTTATCAAGTATACCCATCTAATTAATGAGGAAACTCAATTCCCAACTCATTATCTCAAAGCTCATCTGTTCCATGTAGGAAAGAATACCACGAAGGTAACACCATGAAGGTAAGTACCAAAAAGGTAATGCAATATAAAAGAATACCACAAAGGTATCAACATTAAGGGAAGTACCACACTGGTTCGCTACAAAAAAGAATACCACCATGGTATTACCATGAAGGAAAGTGCCACATAGGTACGCCACATAGAAGAATACCACAAGGTATCACCACGAAGTAAAGTACCACATAGGTACGCCACACAGAAGAATCCCACAAAGGTATTACCATGAAGGAAAGCACCACACAGGTATGCCACATAGAAGAATACCACAAAGGTATCACCATGAAGGAAAGTACCACACGGGTAGGCCACACAGAATAATACAACAATAGTATCACCATGAAGGTATGTACCACATAGGTACGCCACATAGAAGAATACCAAAAAGGTATCACCATGAAGGAAAATACCACAGATGTATTCCACACAGAATAAAGGTGGAAAGGTATCAGCATGATGTTTAGTTCAACATAGGTATGCCACACAGAAGAATACCACAAAGGTATCACCATGATGGTATGTACCAGACATGCATGCCACATATAAGAATATCACAAAGGTATCACCATGAAGGTAAGTACCACAAAGTTACGTTACACAGAAAAATACCACAAAGGTATCACCACGAAAGAAAGTACCACACAAATATGCCACATAGAATAATACAACAATGGTATAACCATGAAAGAAAGAACTAAGATATCACCCTGTATAACTTTGGTACGGTAGTAAAGATGATTAGATATAAGTACTCAATCATCTTACTTTTTTAAGAGGCAGACCCACATAGGATCCTAAATCATCAGACCGTCGTAGGATCCTAAATTATCAGACCAATATAGGATCCTAGTACATCATCAGACACATATAGGATCCCAGTACAACAGAACCACGTAGGATCCTAGAGAAGTCCCTGTGGATTCCTATAATAGTTCCAAGTGAGACTCTTGAACAGAGACCCGTAAAGGATCCTAAATCACAAACCCACATAGGATCTATTTCCTATGTTACAGCCATCTACAGGGTTCCCGCACTATGCTCGCTTTATTTCCGGGAGGGTCCGCTCCTAATTCCACATGTATATACTCAAACTTCCACAAAGTACTGTGAATAAGTATTCTAAGGTACCTTCATGAATAAGGGGTCTCAATGCAACAGACGGTGTGTTAATCAGATGTTTGTTCTATAATTTATTAGCCTTTTAGTCCTCAGGGCCCGGTTGGATTTTTGTTCGATCCAACCATGTCGTACACTGACTTTACCGAAAAACCAATTGGGTTATACCAAAAATACCTTATCGATCCAAGGTTTCCAGTGCTGCACATGGTTTTTTAAATGAATGCCCATAGCTGATGTTATGGCAGAAAAAACAAAAAGTGTCGAAGTTGGTCTAGGTCTGGTCCGACCCCTCCTAGGCCAACCCGAACCGGTTCAGGTCGACCCGGCCCAACCCAGGTCCGACACTAAGTCCAACCTAGCCCCTTGGGTCTCGCCTAGCCTGGCCCGCCAGTGAGGCCCCACTCACGGTGTGGAATCCTGCAGTGGTGCAACAGCCCGTGGTGGTGCGGCGGCTCGCGCTGCTGCGGCAGCCCGCAGTAGGGCGGCCCACCGAGGCTGGCCAGACAGCCGGCCCCCTCCTCGGTGTGTTGAGGTCGCATGCCGCACCTTCGCCGATGGCCGATAGTTAGCTGACAACACTCCTCTCATGATCGCGGCACAAGGTCGTGTCTCCTGCACACCGGGTGGTGCGGACGCACAGCGGGAAACGCGGACGCGTGTCCTCATCCCCTTCATGTGGTCGACCAGAGTGTCAGCCTCCGCCCTTTCTCCTCCATGGCCGAAAGGACATGGATCTTCTCCTACTGTGTGACTGCCACGCCACTGTATGAGAGGCTGACCGTGGTGTTGGCCGTCGCTCTCGTGTCCCACTGGTGCCAATCGCCGGCACCAGTCGCCAGCCTCCTCCACCACGAAGAACGCGTCAAAAACCACAATGGTTGCGGGGAGGTCGGGGCATGTTCATTTGGCCCGCACCCTCCATGTTAGGGTATTATCAAGCAGCTCAATAATTCTTGAATCATGAAGAACATCAAGAATGGGTAAGGGGGAATTCAAAACAACAAACCCTACCTCAAGAACGATGATGAGCACGCGTTGTGGAAGTGGGTCAGTGTTCGTCATCCTCCGCAACTAGAATCCAATGACATCACTTGTTAATCGATCTCCGGTTCGGGGTTTTGGTGTCGTTAGTCACCTCCCGTTGTTACCGGCTCCGTCCTCCAAGAGTTTGGCATCACTGCACTTTGTCAGCACTTCATTGCTTGGCGAAGTAGTGCAAACACCTCTCCCCAAGCTCCATATAAATAGGATAGGGAAAGGGTGTTCAATGTTCGTGGGATTAATGGAGGCACATTTATTAGGAACCTTCCTAATTCACTAATGGTTTAGTTAAATATAATTGAAGGGTCAATATATTTATTGGTTTGACATGTCACCGGTCACACCTTACTAATCGTCCGTTGTAGGAATAGAATAAAAATAAAATAATTCAGTTATTTTATTTATTCTATGAAAAGTTACCAAAATTAGCACTTTCTCCGGACCTACTGTGGTCAAAGTGAAGGTCTCATTAAGCCAATATCGGTGAAACAAGTTCAACAGTGTCCTTAGATTTCAATTTCGAGCACCAGTTCAAAAGTTACAAAACGCCGCTTGCACGTTTACTGAACGTACCCAAAAAAAGATTAAAAAAAATATTTAGAGTCACCCACGAATCATACAGGTCGAGATAAGGCTATGAATAAGTAAAACATTACCCAAATAACCCAACGGTACTCTCAGATTTCCAATCCGAGTAACCTTTTAAATGTTATGGATTTTACAAAAAAATATTTGTCACTTAATTATTTTATTTATGACCAAAAAATAACTTTCACTGGTGGCCCGCGCCGACCAATGTTAATATGATCATAAATAAATCATGCCCTCATGAGTTCAGTGCTGGTATCATATTTTCAATCTGTGCTACCGTTTGTGAGTTATAAGAATTTGAAAAATAAAATAATTTGTTTAATAATTTTATGTATGATTATTCCATTTCGGGGTTTTCTCACAGGAGGCCCGCACTGACCAAACATAAGTCCCGCCTATGGTAAACCCGCCATTATGAACGCAATGGTTCCCTTATATTTTTTATCCGGGCAACCATTTAAGAGTTATTCCACATTTTTAGGAAAACTTCTTACGCACACTAATTAAAGCCTAACAAAACTTCAACGGATCATTCTGGGCACTTCGGGCCTTGGAATTACGCTCCGTCAGATTTCGCTGTCTCAAAATAATTCCATATAATTAAAAAATATATATGAAAATTCTAGGACATTACACCACTGAATTAAATTTTCCAAACACCTATAGATGTTTGATAATATCCTTGGAGTTTCTACATTATGTAACAATTTTATAGAAATTAAATAGTTAAATTCGAAGAGATGTGATACCAAATGTGTACTTTTAAATTGTTTTGAGTAAATATGAGTTCAAAATGAATGGAAGAGTTGATTCAACGTATAGTTATAATTAATTTGACAAAGAAACTAGTTTTTATATAGGAGACTGTAATATCCATGATTATATCATGCTAAGATGGATATAGAAAAAAAAAATTTATAATAATGTCATCTAAACTATTTTATAAAAAAAAATTATTATCAATGTGTTTTTATAAAAAGTGTGATAAAATACCCATATATTATATTATAAGACAATATTTTATTTTAAAAGAATTTTTATAAACAATATGAGACAATGCACTTATATTATCATTCATTGGGTTCAATAATATCATTGATAAAGTTTCACGAATAAAAATTATTTATCCGAGATACAATTTTTTTCTTGAACTTTTTATTTAATAGTGACTTATTATCTTCAAACCACCCATATGTAGATTATTTATATAAATGAAGTCTTATTTTAATAAAAATATTATTCACACACATGGAATACCATATTCGATAATGGAAAGTCTATTTATTTGATAAATACTTGAACTAAATAGATATAAAATATATTTCAAAAACTCAAAGGAATCGTTGCATATTAACATGATGTTCTAAATAAAATATATTTTCTAAGAGGATGGTTGTAGTGTGTTTAGAATAAGATATGGAAAAAGTTAACAAATAAAACATCAAACTAGTAAAATTAAAATGTGAATGTAATTTTATTTCAGAATTGGTTAAGTGTATATTTTTATAAGATTAATACAAAACATTATAATAGTTACCCAATGATTTCATGGAAATTTTTATTGGAAAGGGTTATAGAAATATTAATGATCCACACAAAAATAGTTATAATTATAAAATAGAAGTTATTAACATTGTATAATAATATTAATTTTTTAAAATGAGTTCAAAGATGTTTTTCAACCTGATCATAGGCATATGATTAGTAAATTTCACCATTATTAAAACTATGATGTTATATAGGTGTTACTCACTATATATTAGTGGGGGGGATTTTATTATGTTTTCACAGAGAGATGTGTCTATAATTATATAGACATGAAATTATTTTAATAAATTATCTAAAATTATAACAAACATAAGGCTGATCTTTTAGTCTATCAATTTTGTTATTATAGATGGGAGATACTTCATAGTTTCACTAATTACTATTTATTGAGCATAAGATTATAAAATGTATCATGTTCTATAAGAGGAAATCACAACATTATCATTTTTTTGTATTGGTATTATATTTTTTAGGAAGTAAAATGAATAATGTCTACACAAAATGATTATATTCTTATAAAATATATAGAATGATTTGTATGAGATAAAATGAATGTACTCAAGATGTAATTAGTCTTTAATTTTTATCTCTACTGACACACCAAATTAAATCATATAAAATATCATAATACCATTAATATAAACGGTGGTGTATTTTTAATGTAAATCAATAAAACATTTGGAAATAGAGATAAAAAGAATGAGAACCTTCATAAATTGATTCCTATCATTGGAAAATTGTTAGGATTAGATAATCAGTGGTGGTTGGATTTATTGACGATCATTTCAATAGTTGGAATGCTACTAAGCTGGGATTTTTAAATTCATATGTTTTGAAAAGAAATTCAATCCATTGATTTATTTTTGAAGTGTAAATTCATGGTCTTTCTTTGTTAAATGAAAATTCATGTTATCAACTACATAGATGGGGGGAATTTATGTTATCCTACTCTATATGAATAACATGTGACATATTCATCAATATAATTAGTCAATTCCAATAACTCATGAGTGTATGAGAAAACATGGTCTATATTGACATGTTCCATGTCTATTAGTAAATTGATGTCTTGAATAAATGCATTATATAGGTATAAATATGATTTTTTGTTAAATATAATTGTTAAACGTTCATATAGTGATATAATTATAGTTGATTGAGATCAGATCAGACCAAAATATAGATTGAGTAGTCCTGATATGTTTCTATAGGATACTCATTAAATTCATCTATGACAATAGTATATGTTATTTTACTAACACTATAAATCCTTTGGTTTTCATAATTAGGATATAGAATATTGATTAAATTTTATACAATGTGTATGATCTAAATAAATAGTAATTGATAAACTATATCATAATGATTTTGGGTGGATTCCCAATGATTTGTGATGTTTTGTATAAATTACTTATGGAATTTTAGTGGAAGTGGGTAATTATTGGATATACAATAAAATTGTGGTATCCTAATGTATAATATCCCCACAGTTGTAGCATATAACAATCATGTGATGCATATCACATATTATGATATATCCAAATTGTATTGGGTGTGGTGGTACCACTATCATCCTCTATTTTAGTGTATGATTGGCTAACATTATAATATATAGAGAGAATTTACATTTCCACATCTTCCACTTGGTTTTGTTTGGTTATCAATCCATGTTTGATTCATTTATATCTAGACATGCATGATATAGTTACTAAACTTATCAATGTTTATATACCACATACATACATATATTATATACATGAAAAATGGTATTTATTGATGGGGTTCTAAAAGTAGGTAATCAAACTGATACTAAATCTATAATTTAAATTTAAATTTTATTTAATTTACTGTTTTTTCAAAAACCATCATGAAATGAATAATAGATAATAATAATAATAATAATAATTAATATTATTATTAAAAAAATGGATTGAAATTTTAAATTTATCTTATTAATTAGTAAATTAGAATTATTTATTATTTATTTTTTTAATGTGGAAATGTTAATTGATAATTTATTAATATTTATTAATTAATAATTTTTAAATATTTATATTTGTATATGTTAGCATATAAATACATGAACATATAACTTTATATAAACATATACTACTTTTTTTCATTAGTTTATTTAATTATATATATATATATATATATATTTGTAAATATATTTTTATTTATGTATATTTAGCACTGATTAAATAAATACATCTTAAAAACACTTATTTTACTATTAAATATCATATTATAGTACTCAAGTACATTTATATTGATATTGATATCATATATTTTATGAAATATGATTGACATAATAATATATATATATTCACACTAAATATATATTCAACTTTTTCAATCATTGTTTATATTATAATACGAAAAATAATATTAACCAAAATAGGTCTAATTAGTATTGATTAATAATCATTGAATAACAATTTGGTTAAAAGAAACAATAGTAAATTGCCTTATATCATAAGATTACTTAAAAATATGACATAAACTTCATACAAACATTAAAATTGATCATGGTGTCTATTTGGGATCAACGAGCTGTCAAATCGATTCATACGACTATATATGAAAACAAATTAAGGAAGACACCATTACTCATTTTCTCTGGGTCTAAAATTAAAGGAATGACAAAAAAAAATTTAGTTTTGATACCCTAATATTTGATCATTTTATGAAATTTTATCTTCTTTAAAATATACGTCCATTCCTTTCATCAATGGAGCCTAAATTTATTCCCCTTTATTAAACTTATATGGATATTTTGATATTGAAATTTCGTCATGTCCCATATTGTAGTGTAATTTATAAATAAATATATATATGTGTGTGTGTGCAAATGTTTACATATATAAATTTTATTGAATATATAAATACTTAAATGTTTAAATAAATATTATACGAGATTATATATATATATCTGTCTGTATTTATGTATCTTTATATATTATATAATAATATAATAATATATAATTAAATATATATGTGTGTATTTAAATATTTTTATGTATATATATTTATATATATTTATATGTATTTATGTATATTTATAAATATATAATCATTAAAATTATATGTAACGCCTCTATAATTTGTTTTAGAATTTTAAATACATTATGATTTGAAAAATAATAACTTAAAATTAAGTATTTTTAATTAATAATAATACTTATAAATAATTATAATTTATAGATTTAAAATTAATTAATTATCTAAAAAAATATTATTTACAAAGTTATATTATGTAAAAGAATATATTAATACTAATATATCTATTTGATAAATAGATTATTTAATTAAATATTATAAAGAATAATATATATATTTATTATTATAATTATTTTTAAAAATACTAAATTATGTTATGAATATATTCACAATTAATATAAATTTACATGATTTTATGGTATGCATCTTCTTAAAAAATTTCATTTTATTATACAACTTATTATGCATGCAACTCTGAGTCTCTAAAAAAACATTGTTATAGGAGATAGTTATAACCTAGCTGTCAAACATAATTTTTCCACTTCAATGTTTTGAATTTCAAAAAACGGTCATATAGGGTGGCGATGAGTAAGTTATTTTGAGTCTGATAGGATAAACTTAATTTTTAGTGAATAGTAATTTACCCTTATTAATAGTATTGTGACGAGTATGAATAGTAATACAAACCATATGAATTTTAACATCATACATCAAAGTATAAATAAAATTTAGTCACCTTATAAATTAAAGTGAATATTTTAAATATTAATAATTATGTGTTGGAATTTTTGTGAATAGTAAATATGTAATTAAAATCTTGTAATAAATATATTTATTTAAATGATAATTAGTTTTCATAAAATTTATTCATAAATTAATATTTTTTGTCCTATGATTTTGGGATAATTTAATTGTGACCTTAGTTAAATTTTCAGGGTATTAAAAAATTAGTTATAAATTTAAAAACATATTTTTTGAACAAATGCATATTTTAATTTAAAATAAAATTTATCATATAAAGAGAATTATTTTAAAAAAATAGAGTTCATTTTTGGATTATACACATCAAAAAAAATTATGGTGAATTTTTTGATTTTTCTGAAATACTAGAATTTTTTGTTAATAGTGAAATTCAATAATTTATAAATTATGCTAAATAAATGAATTTTTCCATCATGCATGAGTCACAGATGATGTAATTTCAATTGGTTAAAACTCACATGCACTTATTTCTATTTTTGGTCAAAATAATACATATTATTTATTTCTTTGAGCAATATAATAAAATAATGGATAAAATATCGAGAAATCAATCTGCTCCTCCATTATAAAAACCACCCCTCACCCCCTGTCCTTCTCCTCACTCCTGAAATCCTTCAAGATTCTCAATGTTCTTTCTGAATACTCTTCCCTAGTACATCCCCATATTTTGGAGACCTTGGTCTTTCCAAAATACCAATACCCTTTCATTTAAAGAGGTTCTCAAGGATCTTATTTCACGGGGAAAATCCTCATCCATTTCCATTTAATTTCATTTCAATTTGTCTTTTTTTCTTATAATATCCTAACCTCCATTTACCAATTGATCCTGGTAAACTCAGTATCTTTTATATAAAATAATTATATCATGTTAATGTAAAAATAATTATCAATATCCTTACTCTCATACTTTTATTTTAAAAATGAAATCATCATCCAGGAGATGCCAATTTACATCATTCATGGATGCTGAAGTTTCAGTCTTCAAATTATTCTTCATTAATGTTCATGAAACCATTTTAATGGTCTATATAGATTTTAAAATGTATAATGAAATCGTTTATATGTTTTGGATGTAACATATTTACATAATATGAAATGATAAATCAAAATTAGTTTGTTATAATCAATAACCACTGTAATATTCTAATTGATTATTACTAAATTACATATCTAATGATTCGTCCTCATACCATGTAACCAAATGATATAAATAAGCATTAACACTTATGGAGGTTTAATAATAATTTAAAAAATCAATTATTTATAATTATATCCATTCCACATGAACTTCTATATTCATATACAAGTATACCAATCGTGAAAACCAAGGAAGAAAACACTCTCGAGTAATAAATTTCTATCTCATTACTCATCCAAAATGACATGAATGAACTTAATAAAGTTATAATAAAACAAAATAATTTATATAATGTTTTTAATTAATTAATTAATTAATTTAATTTGATTATTCTGGGCATTAAGATCAAGTGAAAAAATATATTCGGGTATAAGGTAAGGGGTTTCCAATATCGCTTTTATTTCAATGAGATTTCGATTGTTCACCACATTTTTCTTGTATGTTGTCTATTTATATAGACAATTGACATATAATATCATTATTATATTTATATACCTGGTATTTAATGATCTATTTTATAATTATTAATTTTTATCAAGCAATTCTATTGAGTACGATATGGTAAGAAACATAATCTCAATTTCCATTTCATTAAGACTTTCTTTGTATTGTGCACCTAATAATTTTGAGGTGGTGTATCTACTGCCTTTTTGAGATAATTTTTCATTTGAAATTATATTCTTGTTAAATATACATATTCTTGTATAATGTATATTATTATTGTCTTATACATATACACTTTTACATAAGGTGTTTTTTTAATGTTGTTTTAACGGTGGAAATATTGATGAATATGTATCCTCTACTCAATACAGAAATTGAAAAGTCATATTAATATAGAATTATATAATTTTATATTTATTTTTTAAACTTTAATTGATGGGTGAGGCCCGTTATATCCCATCGATACATCGACACGTCTAATGAGAAAAATAGTTGGTGATAGACACTTAGAGTTTATTTCCAAAACATAATCAGACAAGTTTTTACCCATAGAATTAAACTATCTTTATGGTATGATGGATAATGTGCTAGATATATGACTTCAAAATAAACATAATTTTATTTATTTTGAATTCAATTACTGCATTCCATGATATTTTCACTATGAAAACATCTACAGATGCATTTTCAATATCAGTTTATGGATGATGTGTGTTTTTTAATTATGCACCATTTTAAAATGATTATATATAATTGATTATGATTAAATTATTATTGTATCATTATTACACTATATGTAAACCTTAATGATCATTTTATCTCACCCCTTTCATTTTCCCCCCTCAGGTTATGATGATGAAATCATATATTGAGTTTTCAATTATGCAATTTATTAGCTTTTATTATGTGTCACATGTTGTTTTCTTCTCCAAATGTAAAATGGATTCCATGTATGTATTTGGTTCCTTCAAGACTACTAAAATGATTGGTAATTCCATATTTTATTTCTTGTAATCCTTCCAATTTTATAAAATAATGCACCGACACTCGGGTTTTTGGGGTCAGGGCATTACAGTTGGTATCATAGGATGTTAATAAGAATTCTTGGAACCTTGTTTCAGAAAACATAGATTAATGAAAAAACAGAACATTGACTTTTAAGATAATAATAACATAATATACTAAAATTTTTGGAAGGTATAGATTATGTGGGTATTCCTATAAATACATCTATGTCTGGATACTACAAGTGGAAGTGGTTCTGTAATAGATGTACATAGTAGTAAGAAGTCCGACAAGGTGTCTGAGACCTAACTCTGGGAAACCTGGTACACAAAAATGGGTTTTACTACGTACGTAGTTTTAAAATAATGGGGGATATTATTAAGATAATTACCATTGTTATTACATACCATTATGATGGATTTATTCTTCCATAGTAACCAAAGTATATGGTTTAAGGATTTAAGATGCCTAAATTGATGTTATGTTCTATATCATGTTTAAAGTCAGAGAATGTTCATAATTTCATGAGCTACTCTAGTAAATCGGATAGTTTAGAAATGGTTCCTAGAAGAAGGAATGAGAACTCCACCAATGCTTGTGAAGAAAAGAGTATGAAGGATTATATCTTTCATGGTCTTAAGATAATATTTTGAAGGGAAATTATCTATATGGTATCCTCAACATAGGAAGAAATACTATCATGTTTTAACAAGATAAGTAAGGAATTCTCCAAGTCCCATAGCTTTTAAGAAAAGAAATATAATAAAAGGATAGGAAGATAAAAATATGGTTAAAGGGAATAAGTGATGAAGGGTTTTCCAACATGTGATAACTGTTGAAAGAACCATACTAGAAAATTATTTAAGGGAATGAATGTTTTTTATAAGTGTGGAGAAAAAGGAATATGTGTTCTTGATTTCAAGGGTAAAAAAGGGTTTTCAATTTAAAATGCGTAACTATGAGGAGATGGGACACTATGAAAATCAATGTCCCAATCTTCATGGATACATTCCCAAAATTATGTTATTAGATAATGATCCGGCTATTCTACTACCACAGATTAATAGGAATAATTAATATGTCTATTCATGAATTATTCCATTTGAATATTTTTTCAGCAATGTAATACTTATATGAATTTTGAAATATATTTTGATTGTACTACATTACCTTTTTCACTAAGGATTTAATACCCTTTGTTAAATGGTCCAAAGAAAAGATATTTAAGAAAAAGTTATTTTTTTTGGAAAACTAATGATTGGATGAAGGAAGACCCTTAATATATATCTAATTATGAGATAATGATGAAGAAATGACTGATTTGGATATGTAATGACTACCTTGCAACTAATTACAGACCTTTCGACAAGTGGTCTATGCTACCATCGATGATGTTTAGAATACTTTTGAATTTAAGGAATATATCCAATAACATGTATCTTATTTATGTAATATGTAATAATTCATGTTTCCAATAATATTTTACTATAATTCTTGTCATTACCATATTTCCAGAGGATACAATATTATTTTATTAACATGTTAGGAATGTTAAAACATAGAGCTACTTCATATTGATTAAGGGCTGATGATAATTTCATCTTAGAAATTTAGAGACCTTCTTCGTAAAGTGTTGGATAATTATATTTTGGAATGATTAACCATTTAAGAATAGTTTTATTTGATCTTTATAAGAGGTTTTATAGGTTAATGTATTACTTCACCGCATGGAGAAAGTAGTGCTAAAAGATGAAGTATAGATAGTTCAAGGTGCAATCAAAGGATAAGATTGTGTTTATGAAATAGAAACATATATTTATACTCTTTATGAGTGGAATAATTACTCAACTCAAGGAAAATAGTCTTAACTAAAGTTTTTTCATATTATCAGAATATATTATAGTATCGATGATTTTTTCATTATAGTTGTTTATAGTTTTTTAATAATTAACTATCATTTGAACATGTTATCTATCACATTCCATTAAAATTTTATAGCATGAAATTTTCATCCATGTCCTGGTTTTTTCTCTCAACTAAGGTCACCACATTCGAAAAAAAAATTTGGTGACCACCTCATTTCACGTTACACCTTTTAATAATATATTTTATTAACCCTATTTTCAATGTGGGTTTCCAACAAGGTAATTTTCAACTATCAAACTTTAATGTTCGAAGTGAAATTTTGAATTGTGAGAACAAAAATTTTTTGAGGGGGAAATAATGTAATGCCCCAATTTTTTATAATTATAAATACATTAATTTATGAATAATAATAATTTAAAATTATGTTTTTTAATCAATAATACTTCTTATAAATAATTATAATTTATACTTTTCAAATTAATTAACTAATGTTCAAAAAATAAACAAATAATAATTTACACTATTGTTTTGTGTAAAGGAATATTTTAAGATGAATTTACGAATTTGATCAATAGATTATTTAATTAAATATTTTATTGAATAATATATATATTGAGTATTATAATTATTTTGATAAATTCTAACTTATGATTAGAATATTTTCACTATTAATATGACACCCCAAGATTTTATGGTATTTTTCTTCTTAAATAATTTCAACACATTAGATAACTAATTTTTCATGAAACAAAAAGTCTCTAAGAAAAAAAATTAGGAGATAATTATAACCTATTCTTTAAACATAATTTTGACACTTTTGTGTTTTGAATTTTGATAAATGGACTTACACGGTAGTGTTCAGTAAGTTATTTAGAGTGTGATAGAATCAACATTATTTTTGATGAATAGTTACATACCCTTATGAATAGTACTATTACCCTTTTGAATCATAATGTTGACCTTATTAATATTAATATGACCCTTATTAATATAAAAATCACCCATGAATGTATAAATAAAATTTCGGCACGTTATAAATGAATGTGAATTGTCTAAAAATAAATAATTAAGTGTTTGTATTTTTGTAAGCCACAAATATTTAATTATAATTTTATAATTAATAAAATTATTTAAAATATAATAAATTTTCATAAAATTTATTTATAAATAATTATTTTGTTGTTCCATGATTTTGGGAAAGTTTAATGAGACATTAGTTTATTTTTTAGGGTTGTATAAAATAGTTATAATTTTAAAAACATATTTTTAGAGAAAATGGTGATTTAAATTAAAAATTAAATTTTAATATCTAGAAAATTATTTTCATAAATTCGAGATAATTTTTTGATATTAAACATCAAAAAATGGTTAGGGTGAACATTAAATATTTTTCTGAAATACTTGAATTTTTGGGAATAATGAAATTCGATAATTTACAAAATATGTTAAACAAATGAATTTCTACATCATGAATGAGTCATGGATGATTTAAATATCCATTGGTTCGAATCACATTAATTTTTAAATTTTTTTTGTCACAAGATTCAATATTATTTTTTTTCTTGAGAAAATAATAAAATAATGTATAAAATATTAAGAAATCATTCGTCTCCTCCACTATAAAAACCACCCCTCACCCCATATTTTCCTCTCTCTTATTAGCCTTGAATCATCTTAATGTTTTTCCAAAATACTCTTCCTTATTCCCTGCCCACATTCTGGAGGCCTCAGTCTTTCGAAAAGACCAAAACCCTTTCCCTTATGGTGGTTCTCAAGGAGGTAATTTCAATATGTAAATCATCATCATTTTTCATTTAACTTAATTTCAATTTATATTATTATATTATTCTATCCAAACATCCTCTATGAATTTGATCATGATGTCTTTTTTATTATCTATGTAATATAATTATATCATATTATTTTAATAACTGTGATCAATCTCATTACTCTCCAGCTTTTATTTTATAAAAAAATCATCATCTGGGAGGTGCCAATTTACAACATTCATGGACGACGAAGTTTTATTTATCAAATTCTTCTCGAAAGGTGTTAATGAAAATATTTTAATGGTTGATAATAATTTTAAAATTTATAATATAACCATTTTTATGTCTTGTTGGTAACATATTTACATAATACTAAATGATAAAACAACATGTGTTCATTATGATTAATAACCGCCGTAATAATCTAAACAAGTTTAAAAAATGACTTATCTAATTATTAATCTTCATACCATGTAACCAAATAATATATATAACCATTTAATCATATTTATGCTCAATAATAATTTATGAATTCAATTCTAGAGTATTATATTCATTCTACATGTACTTATATACTCATATACAAGTATGTCGATTGTGAAAACCAAAGAAACAAACGCTCTTGAGCGATAAATGTGTATCTTATAACTCATCCAAAAGTCCATAAATGAAATTAATATAATTATAATAAATAAAATAAATGTTTATAAGGTTCTGAATTAATTAATTAAGGGATTTCATCTTATTACTTATGACATTTGGATGTAGTGACGAACACATTATGGCATAAGGTAAGGGGTTTCTCATCTCACTTTAATTTACATGATATTTCCATTATTCGCAACTTATATCATGTATGTGTTGTATGTATTCTTCTAATTGATATATAATATCATTTTTCGTTTTATATAAATTATATTAAATGATATATTTGAGGATTATTAATTTTTGGTCATGCGATTCGATTGATTGCGATGTGGTAAGGGACTTTATCTCAATTTGATTTCTTTGAGATTTACTTGGTATTGTGCACCTAATAATTTTGATGTGGTCTATATACTTCCCCATTGAGATCGTTTTTAATTTTAAATTTTATGCCTATTAAATATCCATATTCTTGTATAATGGATATTATTATTACCTTAGTTCTATACCCTTTTATATACGGTGTTTATTTTGAATGTTGTCTTAACTATGAAAATATTGATAAATATGTATCCTCTAATAAATTAAAAATTGATATATCATATTTTTATTGAATTAGATAATTTTATAATAATTATTTGTACTTTCAATGATGGTAAGGGACTGCTATATCCCCACGATGAATCGACATATCTCATAAGACTAAAAAGTTCACAAAAAACCCTTAATAATTTATTCCAAAACATAACCAGATTGTTTCTGCCCATAGAAATAAACAATCTTGATGCTATTATAGTTTATTGGCCAGATAATTGACATCCAAATAATAATAATTCTCTTTATTTATAATTCAATTGTTACTTTACACATGGTTTTCACTTTGACAAAATCTATGGATTTGTTTTCATTCTTAATTTATTGATTGTGTATGTTTTTAAAATATTAGAAATGATATATTGATTATGTATAGTTGATTATTATTCACTTATTATTGTTTCATGATTCCACTATATGTAACCCTTACTAGTCATTCGAGGTCACCCCTTTCATTTTTTCCTTCTCCAAGTTATGAAGAATATACCATTTATTGAGTTTTCAAGGAACCAGTTTATTGGTTTCTATTATGTATTATATTTTGTTTTCGTCTCCCAATGTAAAATTTGTTCCATGTATGTATCTGGTGTCATTAAGACTATTAAACTGATCGGTCCTTCTGGATTTGATTCCTTGTAGTCATGACAATGTAATTAAATAATGCACCACCTATGGGTTTTTGGGGTTGGGGAATTACATTATATATATATATATATTTATTTATCTCTGTGTGTGTGTTTTATAACTATTTATATATTTTCATGTGTGTGTATATGCAACTATTTATATATATTTATATATATTTATATATACACACACACACACACACACATATATTTTATTTATACATATATGTGAATTTATGTATTTGTGTATCATTATATATATACATGAATATATTTATAGAAATTTATATATATTTATACATATTTGTGTATTTAGATATATATATATATATTTGTATTTATATGTACTTCTGTATATCTATTTTGTTATATGTATATATATATATGTATTCATAAATATATATATATATATATATATATATATGTCTATTTGTAAGTCATTATGTATATATTCATGTTATTGTTTATATATATACATATGTATTCTTACTTATATTCATACATATTTACTGATATTTATTTGTTATATATAAATATATAAAATTATATTTTTTATGATTCTGTATATATATATATTAATTTTAATATATTTGTATTTATGTATATTTATATATATTATTTCCCTATATATATTATTATATTTCATTATATATATATGTATATTTTTTTTATAAATTTATATATGTGTGTATATATTTATATATATTATGTGGATATATATTTTTCTCTCTGTGTGTGAGAGAGATGAAATATGTATATTTTTAAGAAAATGGGTTTTGTATTAGTGGAAGGAACAACATAATAATACATGAAGCCCCTACTTGAAATCCTTATGGGGTAATGATTTGTGTAGTTATTATAGTCTAATTATAGATTGTATCATAGAAGGTAATGTTGGAGTTGTACTATTCAATTAATTTTCCATTCTAGATCCATGTCTTGGGGCATTAGGAAAATGATCATACAAGACACAACTGTCATGCACTATGTAGCATTGCGAGACACGGAATATGGCATGGTGCAATAGGTAGGTAGTGTAGTATGACAACATATAAGTGTTTATGGGTGTGCATCTCAAAAGGGTTATGAGTGTGTTGCTTGCTATCATCTGGCTCTCTACCCACCCAATATTCTGATGTGGCATAGAGGGGTGACCTACCATGTGATGATCAATAAAGTTAAACTAGTCTGATGATATGGTGCAATGAGGATGGAGGTGTAGTGAAGGGCCACCCATGCATTTTTAGGTAGGTGTTTGGAAATCGTGATAGGTGTGTTTTCAATTATCAATTTCCCTACCTCCCACACATATTTCTAATGTGGGATGAAGTGTGGGGAGTCATTCCTTGGAGAGTTGGCTCTGAGACCACCATAAAGATTATGAAATGTTAATTTTATTGAAAGGGAATCAAGGTGAATTACGACTTGCTTTGTGGGATGTAGGCTTCAATTTCGGGGCATTAGTCCATATACTCCAAATGGGACATTAAAGAAATATTTATCTATGTATTAATGCCACATAGATCATGGTCCTTCAGGACAGTCCATGTAATATGTTAATTCTAGTTGGTGTTTATCATATCTTGTAGAGAAGCATGTAAAGAATAGAGTTTTTCAAGGTTTTTACATTGAGCATAAATATGATTTTTTTGTTTTGAGT
Source organism: Viscum album (assembly GCA_963277665.1). Classification (NCBI taxonomy): domain Eukaryota; kingdom Viridiplantae; phylum Streptophyta; class Magnoliopsida; order Santalales; family Viscaceae; genus Viscum; species Viscum album. The sequence goes on from OY728142.1 coordinate 1,462,245,420, forward strand.
TCTCATGAGGGGTTTAATGGTGATTTACCTTATAATATGATCTCAGATACATATTTTGACACTTTGTTGGTGTCAGAATAGCGTGTTTTCCCTTTGATATGTGTTAGGTGTATTTCTATGCAGTTCAAGCTTCTACATAATATTTAATATTTTAATTAATTATTATTAAATTATTTGGTGGTTTGGTGTGGTTATATCTTCTAAATGGAGTTTTAGATTTCGATTCTAACACAACATTTGACTCTAGAATGAGGGGTTTTCCATATATAGGTATAACCTCTCTTTTAGTTCAGGGACTCGGGATGAATGTTAATTAGTTAAATAATTTATTAAACAACTACTTAAAATTGATAAAATAGCCCCCCATTTGAGGATTACTATGCATATTAGAAGAAAGGGAATGGTTTCCCCCCAACATTGGATGGCTAGACCAATCAGGTGGGTATATGAGATGCTTTTTAAACTCGTCCATGGCATAGATTAGGATTAGATCAATGTGTAAAAACTTCTATGATAGGATTTGGATCCAATGCTTTGGTGTTTCACCATATCCTAGCTCATTTTTTGAGTATTATGCCTTGATCCAAGTAGAATTTTACTTTTCAAAATTTTTTACTTTATTATTATTCCTAGAGAACCCATGGGGTTAATCGATACATAACTAGGGAAAATAGTGGTTTCAAGAAGTTTTCATGAGCTTCTGATTTAGAAAACTGGATTATACGACATGTGGTTTTAAGAACACACATCATGTGTTCTTTCATTATGGGGAAGATGATAATAATATGATTATATAGTGTTTTGTACATAGGAATATATGTTTCGTTTCAATCGGTTTGTGGTTAAGTACCTGGATATATGATGTGTTTAGGGGGGCCATGGCCTTGTAGGGCACACAGACAGACCCTATGTGGGTGACACACAGTGTGTGAGTACACAGCCAGATAAGGGCACATGGCCAATTACAGTGTTGTACAAGGGTAAGTATCCCATTTTGGGTATATTCAGTGTACTATATTTACACACTCTTTACTTGGGTTTTACAAGACATGATTGGCTAGAGTACATACCCATACTGGGCGATGGGAGATCATATGATGTGCTCTAGTATACACACCATGTACTGAACTTTTGTTACCACACCTAGAGTCATATTGGGACATGAGAGATGTCCATTTTGGGTATTTTAATGCATAAATTTCGATGTTGGGATCGTTTTGGAAATATATAGGTAGTCTGAGTTGTTTTTTATACAAGATCTATAATTAAGAAATTTTACTAATGTTTGAGGTTTATAATCCTTTAGGGATTCAGGTTTTGTGTTATGATTTTCCAAGTTAGTGTTTGTGAGCTCGAATATTGGGCTAGATGAGCATTACATGTAGTTTTACTTGAGGTTATTTTGATGGATTCCAAATACTAGGATTGATTATTCTTTACGGGGAGATCGTGTATTGTCTCTACGTATTGGGATGAATTATTTGAGTTAGAGAAGTTTTTTTATATCCTATGATTGAGGAATAGGGTGGTTAGAGCCTTTGGAATTAGTTAACACTATATAATGGGGGGTTAAAGGTGTGTGTTATTGAGTTGATTCTGAGGGCACTTGAGGATGCCCTTAGGGGGATGGTTTCTAATCAAGTGATCATTAGATTCCTTATTATTTGGTTGATCGAGGATCAGTTGGAGAACACTGAGGTCTTTTTATGGATGTTTATTGTTATGTTCATGTATTGAGTAATGTATGAGATAGATAAACCCTTCATATGGTGTTTTATGGATGCTTTTGCATTGGGATATTTGAGGATCCATATAGATGCCACTGCTTATTTGTGGATTTAGAGGGACAACTACACACCCGATTGATATGAATACTATGAGTGGGTGTATACAATGAATTATATTGGATAAGGAAGTATGTTTAGGACCCATGTAGATATAAAAGCTGATGGATATGAGATTTTATGGATGATTTGGATTTATATCCAACCAATACTATACTTTAAATTTTTTAGGTTATGACTTGGATCATGCCTTTATGGATGTTTTGATGTGGTTTGGTTAGATCCTTTTCGAACCTGTATAATTATAATTCGATGTGTGGCTGAAAGTGTTAGATAGGTAATCCATATGTATACTTAACGGTATATGAATTTATAATATTTGAAAATATTTTCTATATTAGTACTAATAGTTTCTTTATGTATTGGGTGCGAGACCAAGGTTCTGGGAACATTTTTTTATATTCATTCGTATAGTGGATGTGATGTCAAATGTATATGGATTGATACTAGATGATCATGGAATTGATAGTATACTATACAAATTAAGTAAGACTTAGTCATTAAAGACTGATTGTATACATTATTTCATATGCTCTAGACTGAATCTTTACAAATCCAATCTATACTAGTTGGAATATATAGTGGAATGATTCTCTACATCCATGTTTTAAGAGATAGACTAAGGTTATGAGCATGATTAGTTTTATATATGGTTTGGGTTATGAAATGAGGTTTTCAGAATGATTAATTTTATAAATGGGTTAGGTGATTGATTGTGCATTTTGGAATGATTAATTTTTAATATTATTTAGGTGCTAGAATGAGGATATGATCATGATTAGATTGATATATAGTTTTAGAGATAGACTAAGGATCTACGGAAAATTAATCTAATATTTGGTTTAGGTGTTTGACTATGGCTTCAGTCGTGATTAATTATATATATATATAAATTATGTGCCATACTGATGGGCCAAGAAGGTTTTACATTATATGTTGTAAAGGTTTGGACTGATGCTCAAGGGATTTGTTTTTATGATACATTTGATATATGGAAAACATATAGTCAGTGCCTAGTAGTACTTAGTTTGATAACTAGAAAAGATGTGTCAAGGTTCCATGTATAATATAATGTTAATATATATGAATATAGTATGGGATGACTTATATAAGTTTCTCATATAAATAGTCTATCCTATAATGAGTCCCTATAATTTTTCTGTTGGGTTCTGGATTCCATGGTATGAATCATGAAGGTTTTTTGGTTTCATGGCCATTAAGACAATCATAGAGATACCTATAAATTTTTCTGATGTAGGTATGTTTGATCGAGGTATTTTAATGAATTATCAGATATTGTTTTTTGTATTTATTGTTAGTTACCTTTCAGATAGGTTGACCATATTGAATGAGAAAGAACATATGAGAGCAGTTTATTATTTAATCGTTTGGGGTGAGCTACTCCGATTTATTTCTGATTCACTATAAAGCCACATCGGTGTTATTTTAAACCACATGTATGATTTAAATTTTAGAATGAAATATTGATGGATAAGGTTAAGGCCCCAGAATTCATTGCTGGGGAAGATTCTCATGTGTAGTCGACTAGTCGAACTGGATAAGGATGACAAGGTACTAGAGATTGGGTATGTGTTATGTTACTAAGTTGTTAGTCGAGCCTGATGTATTTATTATTTAGTTATATATCTGGTATATGTGATTGGCCAACTAGGTTATTGTGGTGGTATGCATGTAAGGTATTTTCAGTCCTTTAATATATTTCATGTTAATATAAGATATTTTTAATTCAATTGATTTATTATTACAAATTTTTATTATGTGTATGATGTTTAGTGTTTTACATATGGTTGTGTACTCTGATATGAGGGTATAGACTCCTCACAGTCACACCTTCTACTAACACTATTATTTGGAAGCCTATAAAATATAAGGATGCACACTTAAGGTCTTGTAGCGATCCTTCATGAGGAACTAGTTTAATGATATCTAGGCTAAGAAGTGACAAAGTGGCATCATAGGAGTTACTTCTTAATTATTTTAATATTTGGGGTTTGTATACTAGAGATCAAGAAATGGGTCAGATCCTGTGATAGATATAGGATGGTGAATCAAAAACCCCATTGACATTAGAAATTCCATGTTACAATGGACAGAAAATGTTGATCTGGATTTGGGATGTCATAGTTGTATATGGTTTTTTTTCGAGCGATGCACATGTTCTTTTTATTAAATAGATTATGATATATTTTAGGATCATGATATGTTGTTAAGAGGCATGTGATATTGTTTTGGATATCTACCTATAGTGGTAAGAGGAGTGTAATGCATAATTTTAGGCATATAGATTCCACATGTTATAAGGCTTATAGTGTGTGATTATATATATTTCTTTCTGATTAACCGTTATGTCGATCCACTATGGGATTCTTTTTATCGGAATGATGGGTGGTCCTTGTTTATGGTTGGTGTAGTAGTCCTAGTGTGTTAGTATGGTATTATTGTAGTAGTGTTGGATGCCTTCTAGAATGTTTTTTTGGGATCAGTTGCATGTTCTAATCCTCCAAAAAGAGGTTTTATGTGCATATGATCGGAGAGGATAGACTCAATTTTTTGGTATGTTTTTTGGTATATGATATCTTGTGGAGTGAGACCTAATAAGATGGTGTTTTGAATTGTTAATTTCATTTTATGATGATACATGTGCATGTTGATACCCCATGAGTTGTGTCCTTCTAATAGTTGTCATAGACCGAGGTGGTTGGACCTGGTGGCATGATGTGACAATTGATTGAAAGGGCTAGGTGAGAGAGCCTATTGAACATTTTAACATTAATATATATTTTGGATTTACATTTATTTGAGTTTCTATGGTGACCTGTGAAAGGGATTGACTGATTTGTGAGTTATTTTTGAGTGTGATGTGCAAAGGGATGCGTTGGACTATGGATAGAGATGCATGAAGTGTTTACTCGAGTTTTAGGTTAGTGTTGTTGGATGCATTTTGTTTTGAAGGATCAAATATATGCTCGTGTTTCAAGAATGTTTTTCTCTATGAGGGGGCAAAACATTTTAGTTTCCACGAATAGGTAATGTTTTCAAAGATAGGTTTTTATTGGTTCCTTTATGTTGGACAATGAGAATAGTATGTGATCTAGATTGCACGGTTTAGGATTTTGAGCTAAGTTTTCATGAGATCTGTGTGACTTAAGTCAAAAAAAAATGTTTTTTAGTTTGGTTACATATGAGAATGAATCAGTTATATGATGCTGGAATTTTGGGGACACAGGTGATGGTGACACACTATATCATTTTTCTTTTGGACCAGATGTTATATGAGTATATTTCCAAGGTTCCTATGTTGGGAATGAAGTTATGAGAGGCCTATGGAATGTTTACCTGAGTCCTGTGGTATATAACTGTGAAGATCTATAATTGATGGGGGTTTTTATTCGATCACTACATCATAGTTTACTCATAATTTAAATACCATTATATCTAATACCTCAACATCATAATGAGTATTCTATGAAAAAACAACTTTATTCCATGCTATATAGATATATACTTTGGTTGATAGTGGGCCTATTTGAAGGATGTACTCATGATGTATTTTGGGTGAATCCATATAGTGGGGAGTAAACCTAAGACTATGCGTATGTAAGGTTCCTAGGAGGAAACATATGTTGAAAATTCCCATTGGTTATGTTGTTAGCTGTGGGGAATGACTGATATTTGATTTTTTTCATCACTCTAGTTGGAGAAAGATGGAAATTTCTTATTTCATGGTTTATTTTTGATTGTGGCATGGATTTTTTAATATTTTTTTATAGTGAGTTGAATGTGAGGAAACTACTATGGTGGGAAGATCCATATCAATTTTGGTATTATGAACATTGTGTCGGTAGGGTCAATAATGTTTTAAAGACCCCGTCAGGAGGGTTTGTGGATCCCTAAGGGCATGCTTTGAAAGGTGAATCCTGTAATGCGAATTGTCATGGATATGAATCCTTAGATGTAGGTAGATTTCTATAGTGGGAAGCACCATGATTTTTATGACAATTTTTTAATGATGTCATGATATATCAGGACGGATGGGTGCGGTAGGGCACTTTCGTTGTGAGTTTTTACTATGGAAAGTAGTGTATTAGCTTTTGAAGGATTTTATGTCCTATCTTGGGGTTATGTAGTGGAACTCAGTTGTTTTCCTTGAGTAAAGTGAATCAAGGTGAGTATTTGATGGAATCCTATTAGGGATTGGATATGTGGTTTAATGAACACTAAGGATTCTCCATAATGATAAGGTTTATGACTAGGAGGATTTTTATACCCCAATTATTTCGGGGTTTTGACAATGAGCATAATTTTGGTGTTTTTCAATTTTGGGTTCTAGTGAGGGGTAAATGGAAATATCAACTAGAAGATGATCTCAGTTAATTTTTTTGACCACTCTGGTTATCCCTAATTTGACATTTCAACTAGGAAAATAGTGTGGTAAAATTTCAAGAAGTCCCATTTTTGGAGGAATATTTAATATTTAATTAATTAATATTATATTATTCTGGTGGGTTTTCATGGTGTATCAATTGAATGGGGCATATGATAGAGATTCCGACTCTATAGTTGAGGTCGTAATGAGGGGTTTTTTCTCAGTGAGGTATAAACACAAAATAGGTTTTCAGGCATAGGACATATGTCAAATTGTTAGTTATTATAGTAAATAATTCATTAATAAATTAAAATTAACACCCCCATTTTGGGGATTCCAACACATGACTGGAAAACAGGTAGGGGATCCACCTTGAATGTGATATTTAGAAAGGGATGGTGGTGGATTTGATTCTATTAGACCACATCCAGAGAATTTATCAGGACTAGATCTAGGTGTAGTATCTTTTGGGAGAGGATTTGGACCCAGAGCATCAACATTTAAGCCAGGAGGTAGGCCATATTTTTGAGTTTTATACCCTGATCCCCATAGGTTTTTTTCAAGTTTTATATCCTTATTAAGATTCATAAATACCCATTGGGGTTTGATCTATTACTAATTGGGGAAAATGGTGGTTTTGAGGGTTCCATGGTTTTCCAATTCAGGAAACCCAACTACATGGAATGTGGTTTTAAGAACACATGCAATGTGTTCATTGTTTTCTATAATTAAGATAAGAATATGGCTATAAGGAATGTAGTCTAAATGAAATTCCAGGTAGTGTCACTATCTGTGTTTCCTAGTACAAGTCCAGATGACTCATGAATTGGGGGATAAGATTGTGTGTGGTACACAACTAGACCACATGTGGGTGAAAATATACCTGTGTGTACACACTAGATTGGGACAATGGACCGACCATGTGAGGATAAAGGATAGGTACACCCTATCGAATATACACCAAATACAAGATTTTCATGTAGTGTACATGAATTTTAAATGTAATGTTTAGCTATAGTAGATTCCAAATTGGGCAATGTGAGAGCACATCGTGTACTATGGTATACACATTCTGTACTTCCCCATTGTTACCTCCTTTTTGGGGATTTGATGTCTTGACCTCACATAGATGGATTTGGACATGTGGGGAGTCCATTTGGATTATTTTTTCAGTTATATCCTAATGGTGAGATCGTTTGAACAAATAAAGGTCATGTGGGTAGTGTTTTGGTAAGTGATAGTTAAGCATGTGGGTTTCCTTGAGGTTCAGATTTTTAATTCTCTAGTTATTTGGGTTATGTGTTACAATGCCCAGGTTATTGTTGTGATCTTCATGATTGTCATGTCTTGAGCATGTCAAGTCATTTTTTTCTGGTTCATTGAATGGATTTTGGGATTTGGGATTCAGTAATATCTTTAGGGGGATTTTGGGTTTTCCCTATCTATTGGGACCTATTACTTGAGGTTAGAAACGCTTAGGATGAGATCATATGTATGAGGATCAGGGTGGTCTAATAATGTAGGAGTGGTTTAAGGGTTTTTGATCAAGTGACCATACAATTCATTATTGACATATAGTGGATCAAGGATAATTTTTAGGCCACTAAGAACTTCATAGTGATCTTTCATTTGATGGCCATGACTTGATTATGGGATGAGATACAAAACCCTTTCTTAGGGTGTTTTAAATAGGCTATGTAATTGTGAAATTTCATTATATAGAGGGATAAATCTACTTATGTTCGGATTGATATGGCCATGTGAAATCTTGATTGATAGGGTGAACTTGACTAGGTGTGTGTACTGATGTAGTTTAGTTATGTTTTTCCCATGGGACCTATGGATAGGTATGAGCCGACGGGGATATGCTATGTTGGTTTAGTAGGACATTTATCAATTCATTGTAATCTACTTATTTTTTAGTTTAAGAATTAGATCACGCATGTGGGAAAATTTTGATGTGGTTTGGTTGGAACGGTCTGGAACCTGATTTATTCCTATGTGTTTTTATGGATGATAGATGTGGATATTTGATCCATAAGTATTATTCTCAATATCTGAATTGATAATTTTGGAAAAGAATCTAAGTTTCATTAATGATAGTTTTTATGGTTCAATTGGAGGAATGGGGTTATGATCCCATTATTTAATATTTTTGAGTATGATGGTTTTGATATCACATGTATTTAGATTGATGTTGTATTGTTTATATGGGCATGGATGGTATACCATACAGATTAGGTTTTGAACTAAGGCTCAAGACATAGATAGTATAATTTACAATTTATGTGGAAGAAAGTTGATCTTTGTATTCATAGTATACCAATTGAGTTGAATAGTTAAATGGTGATCTATATCCATGGTTTAGGTTCTAGACTGATGAACCAAGAATAATAATATTGGTATATGTTTAGGTTCTATAATGGGGATTAGGGAATTATTAATTTTACATATGGTTTAGGTGATGATTGAGGATCCTAGTATGATTAATTTGATATACATTTTTGGTGATTGACTGAGCCTCTTTGAACGATTAATTTGATATATCGTTAACGTACAAGACTGGGGATCTGAGCAAGATTAATTAAATATATGGTTTAGTTTATGGAATGTTGTTTTAGGAATGATTAATTTGATATATGGATAAGGAATTTATTATATAATCCAATATTTTTTGAATAAATATTTCCTATAGGTTTGAAATAACTATCAAGGTATTTTTTTATAATACATGATATAGATATAAGAATAATGGTATAAGCTTCCTGGTAATTTCTGTGGTAACTGGGAAAGATGTTACGAGTTTCCATGTATGAGTTAATTTTTAATTACGAGCACATGATATGTGATTACATATATTATTATCTCACATGATTAGACAATCATATGATGGGTCCCTGAAATTTTAAGGTTTGGATGTGTCTAAAATGCGCATAGAGCCACCAGATTTTCCTGGTTTCATGGTCATTGAGGCATGCTTGGTGAAACCTCAGTATTAGATAATGTATTTATGGTCGATTGTGGTCTTGGACCTATGGTTAGATGTTTATTTATTTTTACTTTTTTATGTTATGTTTTATATAGGTCGAACATATATTATATCATGCACTTATGGAAGTAGTTTATATGTTCTTCATTTGGGGGAAACCTACTAATATTTATTTATCACTATTACACATGAACCTCGGGGTACGTGACGACATTATGACTTATTTTAGTTTAATAATATATTCTTGATGGATAGGGTCAAGTACCCAGATTTCATGGTTGATCAAGATGCTCATGTGTAGTCGACTACTTGACCTAAAGCATATTGATAGGGTAATGGATAGCCAATATGTTTTATAACCAATATATGGAAGTAGGGCATGGTGTATTTATTTTTATTTTGTTTATCATTTATATGAGAACATAATAGTGGATGATTTTTTTCATATGTATGGCATGGTTTCTTGGGACTTTACTACATTGGATTTTATTACATCAAGTTTTTATTTCAATTTATTTATTCATCCTCATTTATCTAATTTGTATAGTGTTTTATTATTTTCATCTAATTGTGAACTGTAATATGGGGGTATAGTCTCTTCACATTTCAACCTTAAACCACAATTTCTAGTCTGCAACATTTGAAAAAAAGGAGTTTCACTAGAGGTCTTGTGTCCAATAGGCTCGATGTAATGGTTTATTGGAATCCAGACCAAGACATTTTCAATGGTTGATGCATTAACAACTCGGGTATCTATGGGTGTGCGTTGAGTGTGGTTTTTCGTTCCCCTCTACATTATATATATATATATATATATTCCATTGTGTGTGTGCATGTCTATATATGTATCTTAATATATATTTACATATATTTTCTAATATTTATATATATATTGTATTTATTTATATTTATAATAATTTATAATTATTTATATTTAATTGTATTTATATAAATTATGTGTATACATATAAATAACACTATATAATATATATTTATATATTCATATATGTTGATTTATATATATTTATGTCAATTTTTTTATAATTATATATTTCTAGATAGATATATATATATATTAATGAATATATATATATATATAATAGTGAATATATATTTATATTAATGAATGTATATGTGTGTGTGAATATTGAAAGGTAATTAAATATTTTTAATAATGTATTTATAAATTATCAATAAATATATGTACACACACATATATAAGTATATATATGTATTTACAAGTATATATTTATATAATTATATTACGGTATGTTTTTTCACCATAAGATGTGTCTAGTGGAGTGGTCAAAGGTTTGTAGAAAAATAAAGATACAAGGGAATCAAACCTCAACAAAAAAATATACATGTTCAATTTCACAGGGCATGTTTGGGTGGTCCAAGAAATAGATATTAAAAAGATTTAATATATAATATATAATATATAATATATAATGAATAATAAATTTCATAACTAAAACTGTTGAATTTTTTTAATTAATGTTGTTGAAATTGTTATGAATTAATTTCAGGGATTTCATTTTATAATATCATGAAATGATTTGGGAAATCACATTTTGACTTTTGTTTGGAAAAAATCCCAAAAAAATATTTTGTGTTATAAACTATTTTTATGTGCCAAAAAATCCCATAAATATCATTTTTTCATATTTATTATCTAATAATTTTTCATCATCAATGTGATGGAAGTTAGTGCTCGACTTAATGTATTAAATGAAAAGAGATAATATTTAGGATATTTTCCTCATGTTGATAGTTTTGTAGCACGACCAATACATACTTATTACACTCTTCAGATGAGTTCACCATTAATCATTGATGAGATGATGCTTGCATTCCATTGGTGGTTGGGGTTTCAGATGTTATGAGTAAGGATTCAAGTTGCCAACGTACTTCCAATAGAAGAGATAGTGTATTGGTTATCAGTATAAGATATCAATCATGTATACTCCTCAAAAGGAATAAGACATAGATCATTTTGAATTTGGAAATACTTTTTATAAAATCATTTTCCTCACATCATTATATATTTTTATGATATATAATACACTATTATGTGTTTATAATGCTGCTCAGATCTTGTAACTATCCTATAAAACCCATCAATTTGATCTATAATACTATTATTGTAAACATTCATCTACATGAGTGAAAAGAAATATTTTTTAATTTATGCTGTGAAAATTTCATTTTTAGAGGAAATATTTAGAAGATTCTATTTTTAGAAGAAATAAAAAATTTTCACTCTTAATACCAAATTATACAAAAATGGGGATTATTACAACCATAATCAATATTTTATTCATGAAAATTATGAAATTTGATATAGAATAATATTTATGTGTATACTAGGATTATCTATGAAATAGGATGGTACAAGTATCATGTAATTAATATTTTGTAACTCAATAATGTGGAAAAATAAAAACATTTTAGATGATGATAATTATATAGGAAAAGGTGATCCTAATATGAATCATTGAGATACATAAATAATTAATTTTTGGAAAATATTTTTCTTATAGTGAATTAATTTTGTCACTATTTTTTATAAATCCTTTTTCATTGAGATTTAAAACCATATTGAATACATTTATGGGGTGAATAGTTATATTATTTATCAATTCATATTTTAAATTTATTTATTTTACATTAGTCTTAATATTTTATGGTTTTAGATGTGTATGATTTTAATAGAATTATTTTTTATTTTTTTATTTGGGATTTATTATCTATAGTTTATTATTCCTATTTAAATATATGTTTTTCAATCTTAATTATTTTCGCAATACATATTAAAAAAATTTATTAAAAGAACTCTAAAATAAGTGATAATCTCTTTTAGATCATGCCTTTTGGTGATTATATTTATGATTTTATTTATTTGATTCATAGTTCTACCACTTAAAAAAATTGTTTCAAGTTGGATGAAATTTATGGACTCACTAGTTTTTACTACATGTTTGGGTTGTTGTTCCATTTGTGATAAATGTATTGAAAAATAAGTAATATTACTTGTAAATGTTATAATACTCAACCAATGTCATATTGAGCGGTGTCATTGTTTTTTTCATAAAATATCATGAATATTATAATGGAAAAAATATTATAATATCCTTTGGTCAGTGTAAGAAGGAAATTACTAAGGAAATAATATAATAATTGAACTAATTTAATTATGTTAATATATCCATGATAATCAATTTCATATTTTGTTTTTCAATATAAAAAATTCTAAATCACCATTGAGATTTCATTAATTTTTTAAAATAATATATATTCACATTTTATATCAATTAATATTGAGTGTGAGTAATCATCCTTGAAATATAACCATTAGTTTACCTTGTGCTTCATATTTTAATATTATAAATATTATTTATTGTTTGTTTGTTTGAAATAACCTGTAATTAGAATTCATTACAAATTTAAAAAGGAAAGGTTCTAAAGAATAAATTCTAATGAGATATTAACTCATAACCCAAGGAAAAATAAATTCTTCCCCAAGAACTCAAAAATAAATAAATGGAAGTGTAAAAAATAATTTAGATTCCACCAAAGAACACTCTCACATTATATAATTTGGTTCATTCCTACACATGAAATTTTATAAGATTTCAATAAGGTAAATGGAATAATAATCATCAATACAAATAAATTTATATGGTGAATATATCACACCAAAATTAAAAGCCAATATATAATATAATCCTCGGTCATCATTTTGTCAGCCCATATAGTCCACCTTTTAGGATACTGATACTCCAAAGGATTTAAATAAAACTACATGATTCATTGACAAGAAAATATAAATGTTTAAATATTTTTATAGTCTCTTGGAAAGTATAATGAAATCCTCAAAGCATTAAAAAGAAATAATAGTGATATTAAGTCACTTACATCCACTAATGTCACTAGGTAATCCTTATGAAAATATGTTGAGCTTGGATACATTGAAATGATAATAAATTAAAATCAAACTACCCACTATATATTCATGAATAACATAAGTTAATCATTTCAGATAAAATAGAATAATCCTAAATTTTAATATTAGATCGAGGGAAAAAAACTATCAAACCACATTCATATATAATCTGTATGAATAAAACATCACATCATATCATGGTACCCATATAAAATATGTTAAATATCATTATGAGAGTAATAAAAACCTCCAAAAAACTAAATTGTTATGATATTTCATCTACATATTATATTTGGATAATAAGATTCAATGAATAAATAAAAAATAAATAAATATTCCTATCATTATGTCATATATAAAAATGAATTAAACAAACCAAAAAAAAACATAATCCTTCTACAATTTTTATATCTATAAAGTGTATGTAAATTTGGTCATTGAATTAAATTTCATTTAGAGGACATCCAAGAAAGATAAAAATAAAGCACAAACTATATACTGGGTAACTATTACACTATAAGTTTATTAATGGTAATCCATAGAGATACAACATTCTAATATCCATATGAGGGGATTCCATTGGAAATCCTATATTATATATGGTATTATATGGGTGTCAACCATGATACTACTAGTCTATAAAATATTATAATAATATTTTAAAAAACTCACCTCTAATAGATCAATATCAATAACAAAAACAATTAATAATAGAAATTATAAGAAGATAAAATGAATTCATCGAAACAATTTCATCATCTATAATTTAAGAAAACAACCTAGAATTCAGGAATTAAATAAATAAAACCTAACTGTAAAATGAATAAATATATAAAAATGAAAACCATATTAATGACTTGGCCATTGATATTGTCATTTTTAAATTATGATACAATGATCCTTATAACATTATTATTATCCCATATGTTTTTATGAACTTTAAAATGCAATCTAATTTTTTATTTAATCCAATGTGAATTTAAGAACAAAATTATGTAAATAAAAAATGTTCTTTTTTATGAAACGTTTCTAATTTAAAATTAATATTAGTCACAATATAGAACACACTATTAAAAATAAAAAATATAAATACAATATTTTAACAATTTATATATGTTTGAATTGTAAATTTGTCGAATTTCCCACTAAGAAAGAACTATGAATCATTAATCATAGTAAATATATTGAAAATATTAACCATATTCCCTAAACAAGGCTTTAGAGTTATCTAGTAATTCATGGATGACCAAGAATCAACCAAAAATTTATATGAAGATGAATTCAAGAATATTTAGGGGAAGAAAAATTTTATTACAGACTTTATTATATATTAATATCCAAATTCCCATTACATTTTTAATATTATAGTGTTTTTGGACTCCACTATAATGAAACAAAAAAATTCCATGTATATTATTGATACCCCATATCATGGTAAAGAGTACAATCATATTTCCCATTAGAAATATTTTTCTTATTAGAAAATGATTATTTTTTATTAGGGGTAAAATGTAATAGAAATACCCCCTTTAATGTTATTAACTATAAATAATGATTTTTTACATTATACCATCCAACCGTTATGATTAGATCATCATAAAAACTATTATTCTGTGTTAACAATGGGTAGGAAATTTTGGAATTAGAGGAATGTTAAAAAATATATACACAAATGATAATGATAGATCGATAATAACAATTAATTAATTTTAAAAGAAAAGTGTAATTAAAAAACAACTTGGCCTATTGAACCCAGAATATATTGATCTCATTACATGTGATTCTGTATAGATTCAAATGGATATATATCATTCCTAAATTAAAATTTATACAAACTATATTACACCATGGGGAAATATATAGTTTAATGTATACATAATATGATCACTATACTTCCCCTTCTAACTGATATTATGTCTGGTTGAATATATTGGTATCGGGATATATGGTCCCATGGTTTCTATAAGACATCTGATTTTTAATTAATCATCAATTATATAACTTATGTAATTTCATATTATAATACTGAAATATGAAAAAATGTATCACATATTTAAACAAGTTGTTTCATTTATTTAGGTATTCTAATATCCCATAATTATCTATTTAAGAAATTAGATCTCCCATTTGAGGAAAACCTTACAACCCTCTAATATATAGACATATACCAATCAACATCATGAAACATCCACTATAGATAACATTCCACATGCACTAAGATGACTTCCATTATAATATATTACTATACACTAAATAAAATTTTCAGTCAAACATACTTTATTTTCTACCCTCTTAAGTAATACGATTCAATCCCCAGATACTTTATTAAATATAGAAACTATATGTGAAAATACATTACATTACATGCCAAATTTTGAGTAGGAATAAGCTCATCATAACTCTATTATATTGCAGAAAGTACCTAAAACACTGATGGTAACTCACCTGATATATAACTCTAAAACATTGATTGGTTAAAAATAATATACATAATCCATAATTTTTCAAGAATTAGTATGTTTGAAAAATATTAATATACCAAAGTCCATCCCATATCAATTTCATCCCAAAAAAAGTATATACAACCATATCATCTTCAATAAAAATATTTTATTTATTGAGTAATAATAAATTATTTTAATGGAATAAAAATTTTCCTAACAAATTGATTGGCCAGAATATCTATGATAATTACACAAGAAGGGTGTGAATTGTTTCCTTTTCAAAAACATCACAAAATCAAAACATTCTTATTGAAATTAATAAATCATTTCCTTCTCTATAAATCTTGAGTGGGTAGTGGAAATTAATAATGGAAAATAACACTACTGTGTATAGTGGATCAAGGGATATAAATACACTATTCCACTCAACCAATGATATACTCCATGAGCATAGGGATTTTAACTTGTAGTTATTCTTCTCCGAAGACCTCTATAACTGAGCACAATTAGGTGGTACGTTACAAGGGATTTATAGGTTTTTATGGTTCTTTTACATGGAACTGAAATAACTACAACTTAGTAAGATATGCTAAAACTCCACCATGACTAAGTCCATGTAGCCTATAATCAAAGAAAACAAGATGATGTTTATTGTGAAATAGGTTTATCTCATTGTTGTACTTGAAAATGAATAGTATATATGATATTCCACAATACAAAACAAAAAATATTCAATTTCACACATTGTTCTGCATCTTCGCCATTCAATAGTATCAAATTGATTAGATAATGTTCCTCATTCTTCCATATTCGTTACACCATGATATAATAGGGATTTAAAATAAATATTAATCTCTTTTTTAAATTGACAAACAACGTAATATTTCAAAAAAAAATAGAGTTTTCATGTCTCCACCCTTCCTCATATATTTTATTTTACTAGAAAATAGTGATATATATAGAATATATATCTAGAAGTAACTAATCATTAATGTTGCTTCAGAGGCATAAAAATTAATAGAGTTAATAGCCATAATTATTATCCCAAAAATAGAATAGCACCATTGGATTTTCATGTGTAATAAATATATAACAAAATAATTCAATATAAGATAAATAAATATTCCAATAAAAATTCAACAATTATAAAAATTATGAATGATTTGAAATAACATTTAAATCTATTATGAAAACATTTAATATATTCAAAAAAATTACTAAAAATTAGAAACATTACCTAAATGAAAATTCAAATATTTGAATTTGAATAACCATGTGTCCTATGAAATTGCTGGAAAAATTATGTTAAAATAAACTAGTCATTTATCTCTGTTAATACTAAACCACAATCTTTTTAATCTTCTCATCAATGATGATTTGAATTTATAATAATTTATCCATATGGTAAAAATTTATAGAATTATAGCTCCAAACACAACACTATAAAACACCAATAACCCTATAAAATAGATTACATTGAACTCCTTTGTAAATATTAATAATATTAGATATTCTCATATTTTTAACAACTGATAATCTCATTATTTACTATTATAACTCCCTAATATATGATGTTTGTAACATATGGGTTAAGTAGGAAGATATCTAGGTACTATACATGTTTATCATAATTTACAACATTAACAAGTTCATGTTAATCAATAATTTACTAAGAAGATTTCCCCTTTACACTTATTAATTTCTATAATGTTTTATCATGATAAATATATAATATTATCCTTTATATGATGAATGTCACACCCTATTTTCATGTCATTGTTTTGATCTGATTCATTAAGAATCCTAATACTTTTATTGGGTCTTTTTTGAGATTAATTTTGTGTTCTAAAGTTTCATATATATATAATCATCCATATTGGGGTGCCTCAATTAATTTTTTTTGTGTTTTTTAGAAAGGGTGGTTACATCATGATTGGGGCCAAACTGTGAGCCCACTTCTAGATTTAAAAACATATTTTGATTCTATTATAACTCATTCATTTTTTTGACTCATTTAACTTCATATTTTTACTCCCCTGAAATATTCAATCCTACATATCCTTTTGGACCCATTAAGAATTAATATGTATGGTGAGTTTGGATTACTTATTTAGGTATGGGTTCATCCCGTGGGACCATTCTGGTTTTAAAAATATTATTTGTTTTTTTATATATTTTTCAGTTTTAATTTTTTTTATGATTATAACTCCCATTGGAATTAATAATACATATCCTTACCCCCATTATCGATTTTACATCTTTAGAGCTCATTTGAATCGAATATTATGGAGAAAGTGCTCAGGTTTCTTCAAAATATCCAGAATTGATAAGGTAAATTTTTTCATCCAAAAATCATTAAATTAGTACTTTTTTCCCACAAATATTATTTCCCATGTCCTTCCGGACCTTATGATCTCTCCAATAAGTTCAAATCAATTTTCTTTTTCTCTAAGGGTGCAGATCTACTGGAGGACGAAGAGTTTTCTAGGTGGAAAGGTGGGATTCCTTCTCCTTTCTCGTCCCTCTTCTTGATCCTGTCATTATATTATGCTTTTATATTATAACCTAGTCATGTAAAACCTATGGTTATTTTATCCTATGATTTTTTATGGGGGTTTTTTTCATTTGGGGATGGTCATCATAGTTTTAGGGTTTATAAACCCTTAGATGGTGATATTGGGTGTGTGTTTCCATTAAGCCAAGGATTTGAAGTAGGATATCCCTTGCACATGCCTTTTATAATTTAAGATTCATCATTTTATTATTGTTCACATATGATATATGTGTTTATTATTATTTTTCATCCTTTTTATAATTTTCATGGTGTGAAAAATGGTTGTTTAAGCCGTGTTTTGTGAAAGGAAGAGCAGTTTTTGTCAAAAAAGTGCACACCAAGTGTTTGTTTAAATGTTCCACATTATTTTGAAACTATTTTGTGAGTTTTAAAACCATGAATATGGTATTTTGAAAATTCTACTGTAGATATAATAAAACCTGGCATGAAATTGGTGTTTTATTCCTTCTCATGTTCTTAAAATATTTTTTTTTAAAAGGGAATGTCACGTGTTCTATAAATTTCCCAGTTGGCATTTATGTGTGATGTGTGATTTAAAAATATTATTTTGGATTTATAAATGAATTTTAAGAATTATAAATGTTATTTTGGGTCCTTACATGGCTTTCCAATTTGGATTTGGTTTTACAAACAAATGGTTTTTGGTTTACAACATGTTTTGGGCCGAGTTGTTGGAAAATGGATCGTTTCACATCCTTCTGAAAATGGTTGTGTCTTGAATATGTAACCAGAGTGTTTTAAGGAATTTATGAATCTGGTTTTCTACTATGAATGTTGTGTATACACCTCCTTAATAAAATGTAAATGCATACCTTGGTCAACTGTTAGTTTTGAGAAAGGTGTAAGGGCACGTTTGGATTTTTTTTTGTAAAAATGGTTTCCATATATATTTCATGTTATATCTTTTGGAGCCATTTTATGGTCAATGAAAGTGATTTATTAATTGGTTTTACTATTGAAAAATCTAGTTTTATATGTTATTTATGTGTTTCTAGCCTTAAAATATCATTTTTGAATGGATTTTATGTTCTAGGAATCATTATACACCTTAAAAACGTTTTACCAAACTTTTTAGTTGTTTATTGATTCTTGAAAAAAAATGTGAAGAATGTTTGCATGAAGTTTATGTTTTTATGGTTTGGGAATGGAATTTTGATGTGAAAAGTTTATTTGATAATATGTGTAACCATATTGATCACTAAAGGGAATCCCTGGTATCTAGGTGGGCGGACGTGTACTTGTATGCTAGTGATCCCGTGAGGTTTGGCCCTTGTTTCATGTATCAAGTTCGAAGATGACAACACTAACTAAAATATGATGATGATGAGGTTGGGGGAACACTGGTTTATGGGTATTATTCCTATTAGTGGATCAAGTGCTTGATCATATATATTTATTATGGTTACATTCACCGAGATATGAGGTCCATTGGCCCCCAACTAACTAGTGCCTATGGGTGTTCCTGTGAGTTGTGATCATTAGCTATTTTGTATTCACTATCAACATACATTGTTTTTTTGTTGATGTAATCATTAATATGTGTTATTTATTTTACAGTGTTGATTATTTATGTTATCCCTCTTGAAAACTATTTTCCTTTTGAAGTTTCACCCATTTGAAAATTGTTATTAGCAATCTTATTTATAAAACATGAAAGTTTGTTTCTGGTAATGATTTTATAGCATGAGAACTCATTTGGAAGACATACCCTTATATTTGTATTTAAAACTAGAAATTGATGTTTCTTTTTTTTAATTTATATTCATTGGGAATAGAATATCGGCCTAACCTACTAAGTTTTAGTATTCACACCTATAGTCTTCTTCTGTTTTTAGCCCTTGCGCAGGTTTTAGCTTGAGTTAGATTTCCTTGGGTGATGTGTGATCATTATGTTAGAGATTTACAAGAAGGGTAACATGGAGTTAGTTGGTGATCGGGTGTGTTCAGTTGAGTTTTTTGTTTAGTTTTACTTTCAGTTTCTTATTCAAATAATGTTCAGTTCAGTTTTTATATAAATGTATTTTAGAATGTCAATTTATTTTTTCTATTTATTTGATTTTTTATATATGGAATAAATCATTCCCTTGTGTACTATATTTATTACCTTAGTTCTTCTCTCTATCCCAAGAGGATCTGGAATGCCACTCAGGACTTGTCGTTCGATGGCCCTTGTGACCAGTTCAGGGTCAACTCGGGCTGGTACGTGAAAAAATGGTATCAGAGGAGGTCGGCTCTTAGTAGATCTTTTTTGAGAGCTCCCTTGTTATTTGGGGGATGTCAAGGTATATGGAGTATGATTTTTGGGACTTGAGGGGTATGTGTGGGAAGTGCGTCACGAACACTTACTTGTTCTGATCCTCAAGTTTCCACGAGATCTCCGGTTTTATTACATTACTTTATTTTTGTTGATTGTTTGTGGTTGGGATATGACAAGGGGAGTCTGACTAATGGCCATTCTGAGCATGGAGGTCCTAGAAAGCCATGTGGAGTCATGTAATTTTTCTAATAAGTCTCTCTATGTTGGTTTTGTGTTTGACATATGGCCACCAACCATGCTGTCAAGTCACTCAAAGACACAAGTTCCCTTTCATGGGTTTCATGGACCTTTCTGGAATTCTAAATTTTTGTTTTGAGAATAATTATGGGAGAATTATATAAATGGGTTTTAAGGGAAGGATTAGATTTTGAAAAGGAAAACGGGTTTTTCAAAAATTAATTACAATTATGGTTTTGGAACGTTGTGTATTTTTTAAAACAAATATTTTGGAGGAAGTGGAAATTATTTAACAGGATCAGATTTTCCCTAATAAAAAATTGTGGTTTATTGAAATAAAAGGTTTTTAAAGTTTGAATCATTTTAAAGTAAGTCTAAAACATTGTTTTAAATGGGGTGTTTTGGCCTGTTGAAAAGTCATTGAATATGTTGAAATGGTTTGGTAAATTTGGTTTTGAGCGGCTTGTGTTTTTTCTTGAAAGGGGTTTTTGCCTTTCTGGTTGTCGGATTATGAAAATATACCTTACTGATTTTTTTTCAATGGGAAAGGTCTATTTGAAATATAATGGTTGTTTTTGGATGTTCTATTGAATGAAATGGATTGTTTTTTATCAAATGGTTCTTGATGAAGCATGGATTGTCTTGTGAAATCTAAAAATGGTTTTTGATTTTGTATTAAATGTGCCTTTGGAAGGTACATGATTATTTTTATAATGATGATATTTTGTTCTTTCATTCATTGCTTTCATGGGTTCTCACGTGAAAGATTTTGTGGATATGTGGATGAATGGATGGTATGGCATGGTATTTGAGTGCCCGGGGTGGCTTGTAAATGATCATGTGATCGAGACTTGATGAAACACCATTGGTGAATTTGAACATCCACCACGATTGTTTATTTGTTTTTAAAAAGTGTTTTGAACTGAAAAATTGTGGTGTTTGTTATAAACTGACAGGTATGTGGGTGGTTTATCCTACGAAATATAATTGTTTTCTATTCGATATGCTTCTTTATGATCTATAATTCATACTCTTGCTACTTTTTGAGATGGGATCTTGTTGGTGGCTCAGTTTTGGGGTAATGTTCAGTGGGTTTTTATTGATGTGTTGGATGTTGTGATGTGTCCAAAAATGTTTCTCCATTGGCCTGATGTCTAGTTGATCAACCTAAGGATTTGTTTCAAATTTTTAATCCACCTATTAGAATGATACCTCATCCTATTTGTTGAAATGGAGTACTGTTTGGGCTTGATTTAAAGTATATTCTCCTTACGGTGATTCTCCCGGTTGTAGTAGTTGTGCTCAGTGATGTTTAATGGGGGGTTTTGCGTGCCTTGTTCATTATTATCCTTGTTCAGAGTGAAGGAAAATAATGTTGTGTATCTCTTTGTTCTTGTTTAGATAAAAATGTGTTGTTGAGTAAGAGAGTTTCATTGTGTCTCTTAATTTGTTGCTTCTTCCTGAGAGTGTTATGTGTTACTATGTGATACTAATGGATGGAGTACAAGCTGGAAATTATCAAAGCCTGACTGCGAGTTAAGAGATGCTTTATCCATCAGAGCTCTAGCCATAAGTTTTGGGGTGAAGTAGGAGCATAGTCAGGAGTCCTAGGATTATGGGTAGTATTGCTAAGATCATACCTCTAACATTTCTGGGAGGTAATTACTTTGTTTCTTTTGTGGTTTCAATGGCCCAATGATTGGGTCCCCTTCCCTCCCCTCACTAATGGGGGGGGGATCCACAAAAAATCACCATAGATATAATCTTAAACAACATAAAACATGAAACATTGTGGAAAATACCATGAAATGGATATTGTATACAAACCTAGTTTGATGCACTATAATTGATGGGGGAAAATATATACACACATTAGAAGTATCCAAATCAACCCAAAGAAAGTGGGAAATGAAACCGAAAAATGAATAGATATTCTCATAAACGAATCCCAAATGAGATTTAAAGGGGATATATATATCACAACCTATCCCAGGTTGGTGAGTCTCCCAAAAACACCAAAGGGGCCAACATTGATGCACAACATATCATTTAGCAATCGAGGTTACCTTATAGAGGACTAACACCTTTAAACTATAATGAACAATTGAGGGTTCACAATCATTAATAAAGGACCCACTACCTAGTGCATTGGGGGGGGAGCTGTGAGACATATTAGATAGGGAACTCGCACCCTTGTATATTAGGGGTTCCATTAGTCAGACGAGGACACATTCCCTACTAAAATATAGGGTTATACCTAGTACATAAGGGAACCATTCTATAGTTCATAGGGGGTTCCACTTTGTTGGTCAGCAACCTTCTACTGTTTGATAGGGGATTCCACTTAGTTATTAAGGGAAAAATACAATAATGAATTAGGTGGGTTTTAATTAGTATATCGAGGACCCAGCCTATCATTTTATAGGTGGTGACACTCAACCGGTTTTTTAAATATTGGGGACTCAGACCCTGATACAACACGGTGGTTTTCAACCCCATCCTATCTAAAAATTGATCATTCAAGATCCCTACTATTTTAAAATTTCTCCAAATGATGTTTCATGTTCATAAAATTTTATTACATAACATTAAATCCTTTAGATAGTATACCATTTCATTCTATATGGAAAAATCCTTTGGATAAGATACTCATGGGCCAAAATCAGAGTTTAGATGTAAGAGATAAGAATGACAGACGATTCTTATAGGGGTGCATGGAATGTATGGGTTCAATAAGTATTGTTTTTAATCTCTAATGCATTGTCAGGTTCTCTTACGAATATGGTTTGGAGGCCATGTCACTGTACGCAACATGTATGTAGTCCACACGGTGATCCATCATGGTCCTGCGTTTGTGCTCACTATCATGACCATGTTTGTCAGGTCATTCCCATTTACTCACCCTTTTACCTAGCCATTCTTGGGAACCAGTCCATTCCCATGTATTTTAAAGTACATGGTATGTCATCCTTCATAGTATCCTGGTTTTGTGAAACTATAATAGGGGTCTACAACCTTGGGAGGGTCACATGTTGTGTGGGTAAATAAATGTAGTGTCTGATCCTTATCTTCCATGGAACTATAGTGCCAGGACCAGCTAGTACTACATGGTGTGTGTTCCTCATATAGTATGTCACGTCCTCGTTTTTTTTCTCAAGAAACTTAGTTCTTCATGAGAATTATCACGTCCAATATGAAAGAAATGAGTCCATTAATTTAACCACTTGAAACAGATGGGATTTTCATCTAGCTATCAATTACGTACGATCAATTTTTTGAAATCAAAAAATGCCCATTCAAACAAACCTTTTAAGCCACATGATGTGCTCTTCTTCATCTTCCCGTCAATATCATCGTCACTCCAGATTTTAAATTTTTTTATCATCACACACAAATTACCATAATTCTTGATCCATTCTCTATTTTATAATCCATTATTCTTACATATTACTTCTTTTAATATTAGAGTTATATTATCATCGAAACATCTATAGAAAAGTAGAATCGTGTCCCTATAGTCCATCTGTGAAGAAAATAATGAATGAAGGGGGATAAAGAACACAAAAAATTGAATCTACCACATGCCTTTCATTCTTGAACAATGATTATAAATAAGGTATTATTAGTGAGATAACAAGTGTAATAATGGATTAATTATAAAGAATCAATATAAAAAATAATATGAGAGGATCATGAATAGAAAAATTATCATAGTTCAAACTATGAAAAAATTTATAAACAATATTTTAATCAAAATGAGAAGAAAACAAAATTTATTATACCTACATATATTATTAATCAAAAATTAGTGAAAACATGTTCACCAATAATTGATAATACCTGATGTGTTCACTACCTCTCAATCCACCTCGATTTAATCAGTTGTTGTCCTCTACTATCAATCTGTAGATAAATAACGTCATATCTCGTCTTAATTATCCTAGTGTTTAAGTAGATAAACCAAAAAAAATGTTATAAAAAGGCCTATTTAGATGATTTTATATAATGTGTCTTTAATATACTATAAATAAATTTAATTGTTTGTTTTAATTAAATGCACTATTAATGATTTCCTCAACCAAACGTCTGATCTAAACCAATCTTAGTACACACTATGGGTCAACCCCATGTCACAGACTTAAACATGGTTTCATATTTCCAAATCGAGATACTATTTGAGATATGTACCATTATTTATAAAAAAAATTACTTATGAAATTAATATATTTAATATCTTTATAATATCTATCCAGAATCATTGGGTCTTGTAATTTTACATCATCTCTATGCTTGTATATAAAAATATTTCTTAATATATTTCAATGTCCAAAAAATTTAACAAAGTAACTATATTATATCCCCCATTATTTCTTTTTTTCCTTAAAAATGTATAAATAAATGAAAAGGTGGGGATATTGAAAACATCTATATCTCTCCCACTCCTAGGATCACTTCTGTTTGATCCCATGCTTTTCTAGAACACAGACCAAGGGAGTGGCCTATCCCTGTAGGATCTTATCCTATTTAGAATTTTATTCCATTGGGTACACCACAATTATGACATCATCCTCATTTTTTAGCTATCCCCGGTCAATTACATGTATTTTATCATGAATGTATCTATTCATCTATAACATAGGGAATATTTCATGAACTCGCTCCAACATTTGTGTTCAGACTAGGTATTAATAAATAAATCCCACCCTATATAGGATCTGTAATGGCCTAATGAATCATGGGGATGGATTCACTCCCAAGACGACCCTCCATAATAATAATCATAGGGAGGCTTTCAGCTAAACATTGTCTCCATTCTCAAGATCCAAGTGCCTATAATGTCAATGTATGTAATAGTGTTGTCAGCTCTAGGATATCCTCATCCTCTCAGAAATCACCTAGACCTTCTCTATCATCTCTTGCACCATCTCTAACCCACTAATAAATTCCAAACTAATCTTAGTCTAGTACACTGGTAACCTACAATTACTCCCATAGAATTCATTAAAATTTTCCTTGTCTATCATAGAAAAATAACTACTATTATAACAAATATCTACCAATGGGATGTGATCCTCCCAGTTCTATCCAAATCCCAAAACCCAATCTCTTAGAATAACCACCATCTTTAGGAAAATGTTATTGGTTTGACCATCCATCTCGAGGTGGGATGATGTACCCATCCCCAATTTTATATCTAATGAATTCTGTAGGCCTCCCCACAAACATAGAATAAATTTCACATCATAATTAGAGAAAATTTCTAATGTTACCCCGTATTTGGATGACATTCCATACATGAAACTATCCTAGCATTTTCACTGGACTATTCTTCCTGATAGAAATAAATTTTAGAAAAATTTTCAGTTGGTCATCTATCAACCAGAAGGCATTCTGGATTCTCGGTGTATGTGAAATTTGTATCACAATGTCTATTTATCTAACATCCCATTCCACTCTACTTTATCAATAGGATTTGTTAAACTTACTAGAACCAAGTGTGAACCCTTCACTTATAGACATGTGGGATGCCAATATAAAACCTCATAGAAAATCTGTCTCATTCTATCCCACCAAAACTACTATTCAATGTTCCTATATATCTTACCTACACTAGTATTTACAGTTGAAGGAGAACTGTGAAAGTAACTTATCAACTCCTATTGTATCATGATTGGAACCACTATCCATACCGAGAAAATTATAACATGATCCCCTCCATAAAATCCATCAAGTGAATCTCTTGAGGAAATATTTCCATGAAGATCTTTATAGTAAATGTATTCATATTGAGCCTCCCTCACACACTACATAATTATAGGTTTCACCAGCATCAACTAAATAAAATATGATTCCCTCTCCTCTACCAGGTTCATCATTAAATAATCCACCTTCTAAGACACTAAATACAACAAGAGATATTGAGACATCCTTTGAATAGAATCCTCAAACATGTTTCACTTCCCTTGAGAATATAATATCCCGAAGTCCATGTCTTATAAGAAATCTTACTAGAAACTTTGTCTTAGTTTTATATCTCTCTACATGAAGATATACTTTTTAATTTGATGGTTTGAGTAAGAAAAACAAAATCTCCAAAAAGATAGTGTCTCCATATATTTAGAGCTAAGACTACTATTTTCAACACTAGGTCATGATTCATATACTTTGTTTCGAGGTGACTCAACTATCTTGAGCCATTGGAAGTAATTACCTACAAATGAGTCAATATGATCATTATCCCTGCTCTAGTGAAATTGAAATACACAACATACTCCACATGCTCCTATGGAATTTTCAAAACAAGAACATTGGTCAACCTCATCCTAAATTACTCAAAGGCTCTCTACCATATCTCATTCTAGGAAAACCGATTCCTATTCGTTTTTAGGGATGTTAATGGTGATAAAATCTTATAAAAACCTTCCAAAACCTCTTGTAGTACCTTATATGGACAAGGAAACTCTGTAACTATGTGAATCTCATGTATGGATCCCAAGAAAGCACTACATCAATCTTTCTAGGTCTAGAGATAAACCACACATAGAAATAAAATTTTCCAATTGGTGAACCTAAAAGGTTCAAATATGGAATTTCGAGAGCATTCCATAAAGTCGATTATGTTGGAGTTATTCTTATTCCATCCTCAACTCTTTTTCAAGAACCTCCGATGTCATAGATTATATTATTATTTCATCAATGAAGAAAAAAATCTATACATGTATGTATGTATGATTCAATTCATAAAATCAATAAACATTATAGGTGAATTCATCACACTAAAAGGAATTACAATAAACTCATAGTGTCTCTCTCAACATTAGAATTCCTGTTTAGGAATATCTATCATATGAAATTTCAATGTGTGGTGTATGGACCTCACATAAATATTTGAGAACAAAATCATTCCTTGTAAACAGATAAATAGGTCATCAATACTTGGTATGGGGGTACTTATTCATTATTACCAACTTGATCATGAGACAAGAAAAATCCATGAGCACTCACATGCCTCTTCCTTAAATAAAACTAGAGTGGTTGAGGGGGGAAATGGGTTATAATGACTGACTTATCTTAAAGGAACACCAATTTTACTCTCATTTTCCATTGATCAAAAGGGACCCAATGATATTCTTTAGACGTTATCAATTTGTTCCTAGGATTCATGTTGATGCATAAGTCCATCTTCCATCTTGGAGGTAGTCCTAGAACATCCGTTGGGATGAAATTTTTAAAGTTCTTCACAAATAAAGGAATAATAATTTCTGAATATCCCATTAATACATGATATAAAATACAAAACTAATGGGTGACATGATGTATTATATTGATCTTAAGACCATATTTCTCAGCCATGTGATCTCTCGCACATTAAAAAGAGAATCCAGTCAAATCATTTTGAAAGAATCTAATGCACCTTCTTTGACTTGTGGCCTAGGATTGAAATGTGGATAACCTGTATGTACCTACGATATAATCATTAATTTTCATTGTGATGACCAAGATGACACATTTTAAACTCTTTCCACTAAATAATAGCTCAAATTACTGGAAGATACGCATCATCGGTGAATCACACCCAGTCCGAACCTTTGTAAAAATCTATTGTGCTATGGTCTTAATACAAAGATCTAGAATTCACACAAGGGATACATAAATTAATAAGCGATTATAATATATTTCAATAATTAACTGAAAAAATTTATAACAACCATAGATCATGCCATATGTAATCTTGCGACCTATCAGTTCATAAGCCTCCATGACCTAAAGCTGCCAATGACCCCTCAAATTAGCTTCCTAATCGATGAAGTGGAAAACTAATGGTGGTCATGGATGTATCTCACGAAAACTCCTTATACTAGTGGATCATACACCTAGATCCATGAATTCTCCTATTCCAGTACTACCTCCCTAGGGGGATTCCCTGACTATGCATGTGAGATATCTGATCGTGATGCTTCCTCCTTTGTTGCGGTCAATCCACAACCCACCTTCCTTCTACATCATGATAGGCCAAGAAATCATATTCCATGTGACATCAACCATCACATGAATAACGTAGAGCCTATATAAGATTCCTACATAATTTATATAGATCCTCAAAGTAATGTATTTCAATATATCTAGAAATATTTATGAGACTATGCATTGATATGGTTCTTGATTCTGAGGCCTTTTCGGCCAAACAATAATGCTTAAAATATATTAAATATATATTTTTTTACACGATTCGAAGGGGCCTCTGAGCGGCGGCATTCTCCTCTGTGCGGCGGGCTAGGGTTTTCCTTCTCTGGTTTCGCCTCCTTCCCTCCTCCGGCGTGAAGCGGTGCGGCTCGGCGTCGGTTATTCGTCCTCGGCTCGGCGTCGGTTCTTCGTCCTCGGCTCGGGAGCTTGGTTGGGCGTCGGATGTGGCCTCGGCTTGGCGGGCTTGATCAGGCGAGGCTTGGCGCTGGCTCCAGTGTGACGCGGAGGGGGGAGGGTCTTCCTGCAGCTTCCTTGCAGGGTGCTTTGACGTGCAAATTTGGCTTCAAGCGGGCTCTCAAATCTCGAGCGTTGATCGGGATGCGATGGTGGATCTGTGCGTGGGAGCAGGCGGCGACGTCGCTTCACCGAGTGGGAGACGGCGACGGTGCATCGGCGCAAGAGTCCGGACGGAAGGTCTCGGTGGCGCGGGGAGTTCTTCCATGTGCGTTGCAGCGATTTTGCTGGTGATGGTCATGGACTCGGTCTGGGCACAGATTGGGTCATGGCTTGTCAGATCTGGTCCGTTGTGGAGGATGGTAAATCGGTGTGAGTCGGTCCCTGATGGTCGACTACAGGTTCATCGTCGACGGCGGAGGCCGCGTTCTAGCAAGCGGGTGGGTTCACTTCGGCGGAGGCTGGTAGGAAGGCGGCGATTTCAGATCTGTTTTAGATCTGGTTTCAAACCAGATCTGGTTTGACAGCGGCTGTTCGGATGGCGAACTTCGGTCTCGCGACGACACGGTGTCGGAGGCGTGATGGGGTTCAGCGGCGGTCGCGGTCGGTGGCTCCGTTCTGGTCACGATCTACAGATCTCGCTGGATCCGTGAGCCTCGTCGTTGACGGGATCCGGAGGCGCGTCGCGGCGGTCAGTCGCGCCGGTGGATTTGGTGTGGTGATGCGGTGAGCGTCGACCTAGGGTTGATGGTTTGGTTCCGGCACCCGTTTGGGTTTTACTGTCCTTTTTCTTTTCTTTTAATAAAGGGGCTTGACCCCAAACCTTTCTCGTATTTTTTTACACATGGATAGTTTCCCTACAATAGTGGAATAACTCTAAAATAGAGGATTTTATTTGATATATGATCCCATGATTGAGCTAAAAGTATGGGATTCACCTTAGTAATGACATAATTGTTATTTTCATTGAACATTTTTATAAAGTTTAGTCACATGATAATTAATTAATTAATTAATTAAATTATTTATTTTATCTTCTTTGATGCAGTGACCTTAAATCCTATTTTTTAAATTGTAATTAGATAATCTTTGGTTTCTCCCATTATACCCTATGATATATAAGACCATTGTAGGAGGTAATTCATGGTGATCGACATCAGATCAGATCGACATCGATGCCCATTGTGACATCAGTGTTCAAGGATCACACCAAAGACAATGATGTAGATTCATTATTCATCAATGATTCATCCAAATTGAGGTAGGAAGTTTTGTTAATGTGTATCTATCCCCATTTTACTTATTCTAAACAATACACGAATCAATAAACTAATTAGTTAAATAACAAATCGATTCTATTGGGTGTTTGTGTTAGATTATCAAGGATTGATAGATTTCTGTTGTTAATTACATCAAATCACACCATTCATCATTCAATTAGAAATGAATCAACACCTTATAAAACATTGGATAAGTAACATTACTCATTTTTGTGTTTTTTAAATTTCTTACACTATTATTTTTTCTTTCATCAATGATATTTGTTTTGGATGGTGGTTTGAAAAATACCCATTTTTAAATCATTATTCACCCATTTCTTGGAAAAACTGATTGATACCATAGATCTGGTTTTAGATTGATGATGGGATCAATACATGATTATATAATGGGATTGGAAAAGATATTCATATTCATACTTTCACATGAAAAAATAATGATATGTGATAGAAGGATTTTCCCATAGGATTTGGTGGCATTGTCATATAGAAAAATGATTAAAAGAATGGATAGACTAGTTATATTCCGGACGGAATGATTATTGATTAGATAGGAGGCTAGAGGAAAAGACAATGATGTTTGAATCAAATATTGGATTTTGTAAAACCCTTGTTAAATTTAATGCAATCTATAATTACACACCTTGTGGTACCCCTAAGGCAATGGATATGGTTTACACAAAGAGATACAAATCACATTCCATGTGGGCCCTAGCTTGCTGGCATGATGTGTACATGAGCTACATGCCTAGGAAGTTATGTGGTGTTACATTACATTTTTTCCATGACACATTCCATGTAAAACCTATCTATAATGTTATATACTTATAATATATGGATATTACATATTTTTAGATGAATATTCACTACATTAAAAAAAATGTGATCGAGAAATATATTTTTTAGTACCTTTGAAAACATGGAATCATATTTATCTAACATGGTGAAAAATCTCAATATCTCCCCTAATGATCTTCCCCTTTAGTAATATTCATAAGCATAACAAAAATAAAACCATTATTCATATCCTTGAAAAAGGGAAAAAATAAAGTGTGAGATATAACGCTATGTATGGATATGCATGGAATATACTTAAACATTACATAATAATAAGGGTATGAAAACATGATCATAAAATTGGAAATTCATACCCTATATATCAAAATCATAAATATGAATCATGGAATAAATATTAGAAATTCATGAGACAAGAATAATATGTAAATAAAATAACATAATTCATGATAGTATAACATTTGTATATGGCATAGAATTGTAACATACATATACGTAAATAAAATAATTCCCTATAAGACAGGGTTCCCTTCCAAAAGTTATTAAGGAAATCTATAAGGGATACACATACAAAGTAATACACACCACCATGCATTGTTGCTGCACATTTCTTATAGTAGAATGGGTTCACTCCGTAAAAATTCATAATGGACAAATTACCTCTATGCATTGGGTTTACTCCCCACTCTACCATTGTTTACCTCATGAGATACAAATATTTACCCAATGTATTGGAGTAAGTTATTCGTATCACAAATCACAAAATGAAAACAATATTTATGTATTCCATATGATCATAATAAATCACCATATCATTACCCATGAAATGAAATTAGAATCATAAAAATTTCTCCATACCATAACCTATAAAAAATTGACTAGTTTCATAATAATTTCATCGTAGAATAACCCATGAAATTATGTGGGATTTATATTAATTTTATCCTGGTAAAACCCATGTAAGAGAAATGGGATAATAATAAAAATTCATTATAAAACTAAACCATTAAAGGAAAGAATACAAATGGTATCCTGTGATCATATCATTAGTAATGCATAAATTATATCGATGTATGTTTTCTTCGATGGAGAAATCTTTTCATAGAAAACATGGATCATTTATTAAGGAAAATATTATTTCCCTGCAATAATTTTCTTTAAACATATTGATAAATAAAAATCCTTTTATTTTTAATCTAATTCATTCTTTAAAATTCATTTTTATTATTTCTTAAGAAAAATATGATTTTTTATTTTGATAAATTTTTTAAAATTATAAAACATTTTAAAACACTTTCCATTGAAAATAACCATAAAAATATATAAAGGAATATTTGGAAATAATTTAAAACATATTTCAAATGACAAATATTTGTGAAAGACTTTTAATTGAAAATATCCATTTAATACTTATAAATAATGACTAAAATGACTAAATATTTTCTTTCAACACAAAACATTTTCAAAAAAAAATCATTTGTAATTAATTTAAAATAAAAAACCATCAAAATTATTTGAAGAAAAAAAAATTATTTTTAAAAAAATAATTAAAAAATATAATATAATCTTCAATGCATGGAGTGGTCATTATGATGAATAGTTTTATCGAAGACGTATAGTAAAAGAAGTCACATTATTGTTATAATTAAAATGATCATTTATCAAAAAACAACATGAATGCATCTTTTTCAAACCACATTGTAAAAATTAAAATCTTGTGTATAAGTTTTTTTACAAAAATTGGAAAATAGTATTAGATTTTTAGAAAACATTGTTTCAAATGAAGATAGTTTTTTTACCTAAGAGAAAAATAAAGAAGGATTTTCAAAAAACAATTCATTATTATTATTAAAAATGATTGGAAATGATACAATTACCTCTAGTTATCATGTACTATAAGAGTTGAATTAAATTCATTAAAATTAAGGGAGGTTTTATCATAATATTTCATCAATGTAAGTATAAACATAAACAATATCGATAAATAATG
Organism: Viscum album; assembly: GCA_963277665.1. Classification (NCBI taxonomy): domain Eukaryota; kingdom Viridiplantae; phylum Streptophyta; class Magnoliopsida; order Santalales; family Viscaceae; genus Viscum; species Viscum album. Next base: position 1,462,278,579 of record OY728142.1, read on the forward strand.
TGATTGTGGTAATAATATCTTACTACTTTGGAAACATTGAATCAAAAACCTAATGAAAGAATAAAATTACATTATGTATAATATAACATTAAAAATTTATATTCATGATAAAAAATATCAAATGGGTAGTATATACACATATTAAAAGAATGTAGTAGCAAAACATAACATGTGTCTCAAAGAAGGAATATTGAGACGAAATTTCCTTACCACATTCGTAACATTGAATCTTTAACCCCCAAAGAGGTAGGTAATAAAATGGATATTTAAATAAAAAAATTATTATAATAATCCTAAATCACATTCGTGGGAATTATACAGACCACATTGAATAAATAAGTTATTAATATGACATGTCCATTACAAAAGAAAAATTCGAGATGTAAACCTCTTAAAATAAGTATTAACTTCCTTATTACATGTTCAATACACATTTATAATACATATAAGTTAATTATAAATATATAACAGAACCACATTCATATGTATCCAACCTTTTATTGTTTTCTTATTAATTTATATTAAACTTTTAGTAATAATTTCGTTTTCAATTTTAGTTTTAGGTAATAACGGCTTTGTTTTTCATATAAGTTTTGACTGTATTTTTGTTCACAAAACAATGATCATGAATTTGCATTTAATGAATTTAATAATTGATAAAAATATAAAATATTATCATTATAAATTTATTTATAGTAACTCAATATATATAATGATAGGAAAATAAATACACAGTTCAAAGAGATGATAGGTTGTATGTACGCTTGAACATTGTTTCCATTTTCCATATATATTGATGGAATGATATTAAATGATATATATAGACACACACGAACACACATATATATTATGATTTCCCAAAATAATTTATTATATATATATATATATCCTATATTTCTATTAATTATATTCTTAATACATCTCAAAAAAGCGTGAATGAATTACATTAATTCACGAGGTGGTAGTCCTCCATACAAATGAATGATGTTATAATATAACCAAAAAATAGAAACCATAAAGTTATGTGGTATACAATTATTCAAAAATCATAAATAAATCATATATATCATCTATATAATCATTATTACAATCTTTATTTCAAAAAATTAAACATGATAATTGAAAAATGAACGACATCGGTTCATGGGAAAATATACTTCCTTACACACAAATGATGATTTCATATCCCATTTGATGGTTTTGAATGTGATTTTATGTAATAAAAAAACAACATGTAAGTATATATACATCACAAAGGATATTATATATGCAAGATATAAAAATAATTGAAGGGGTTTGAAAAAGAAATAAAAAATGTTCATTGATGAATGTTACCTATTCTTTCGATATCACTTTTTAGTATTGACCAAAAGGAAATGTTGATGGGATTTTAGCCAATTAAAGGATTCTAGGGTGAGAGGAGTGATTTTTAGAACTGAATTTTTCCATCCATTATAAATCTTAATGTATTTTCATGTGTGAATAATGGTGGAGATTGAGTGATCTTTTATAGTTGTAGAGTGTCATTCATGTAAATACTCGAACTTTTATACTACTAGGAGGTCCTTTATTCCTCATGTGGTGCAAAAATTGGATAATAATGGATATTATAGATGATTTTATTGTTAAAAATCTCCACCCAACAAAAATTAATTCAGTTTTATAATGTTCATTATTTACTACAACATTTCCTTAATTTTACCATTTTTGTTTTTATTATGGTAATAAATTTTCTAAACTAGGAAATTTATCCATTGAAATTAAATTAATGTGATAAATATTAGAAAATTTATACCCAATAACAATAAATTCATATAAATAATTTATAAAATAAAAATCCCTTATGCGTTGGAAATTATTATTAAGAGAAGCTCACATAAGGCGTAAAAACATAACTTTAATTATAGTCACGCAAAAAAAGTATTTAGTATTTATGGATCAATATATTCATTATAAATTAATAAGTGATCAATTAATGGACATATATTATATTTATTATTATATAAAAATTAACATATATGGATTGATGAATTTTAATAATTTTAAATGATTTAATAAAATATCATTAATTATAAAATGAGATTAATGTCAAATTTGACAATATTTAATTAATTTGGATCTAAAAATATCAATAAAATTTTCGAATTTGAATATATTTTGTTGAATCCTATACAACATGATATATTCATCTAAAAAATTATTGTAAGTAAGTTGTTCATCCAATTTATCCAACATTTAATATTTTTGGTATCAATTATTTTATTCAATTATTAACTAAGAAATTACTTTGTTGGAATTTCATATGCATTTTATGTAAAAAATTCATCACTAAAAATTAATTATAAATTATTACTATAAAAAAACTAATTTATATTTTTAATTAATATATATCACTGAACTAATTTAATTTCTTACCCATTCCAAATCATTAATGAAATTAAAAGGAATAAAGGTACATTTTTTATCCTTTTCTTTACAAGACATATTATTTATTGAAACCTTTATAGAAAAGTTTCCTAAAAACTCATGAAATTAGATTATATGGTCACAAGGGTTTATTTATGGCCTTCTTATGGGGTTTGGACAGTGTTTTAGTCATTTTTACACATTATATTCTATTTAATAACATCTAAGTAATCTCTTTTTTCCTTAATCATTGTAATTAATATTAACTATTTTCACTAATGATTTTGGTAAAAATAAAATTTATACTCATTTTAAATTAAATTTTTTGATAATTTAAGAAAATGGAAACAAATTTTCTAGATTCAAATCAGATAATATTAAAACATCAATTTAAATCTTATCTTGCAAACATGATGAGAAAGCATGTTTTTAAAATTACAATGTTCAAATGACTACAATGTAGTTTTATCAAAATTTGATATGAAAATGATTATAATTACCTAAATTGTATTAGAAAATGTATTTCTGAACTATTTTTTCTTTTAAACAAATTAAAAATATATTGTAACATTGTATAATATTTAAAAAAGGTAGTTTTCAATTAAAATTTGGTATTCTTTACTATTCATCCTAAATGAAACTTCTCAAAAAAATCCAAATACTCATAATAATATAATTATCATAGTATTCATTAATAAATTAAATAAAAATTTTCCAATAAATTTTGAAAAAGCGGTGAAATGTAATTTTAATTTATATGTGCTGCATTCCATTTACATGTTTTTTGAGAAAAGATATTGTTTTTAAGAATTTTTTTTTTCTAAATAAATAATATTTTATTTATAAAAAATATTTAACTAATAAACATGGAAAATTTCTATATTTTTATAATTTTTATAATCCCATTCATTCATGTCATTCCCATATCTATTTTATTACTTTTATAAAAAATAATAATATTAATTCTATGTCATAGTTTAGTAATGCTCTGTATTATGTGTAACCAAATCCAAACATTGAGTTCCATGTACCAATACCTAAAATAATTGTTTCTTATAGCACATGATTACCATAGTGTTGCCTATAAAGAATGCTTAACTTTTAATTTCACGAAATTAAATCCATCAAATCATTTAAACTTATTCAAAATTAATAATTAATAAAAATTCTGGATTTTACATTCTTCCCTCCTCAAAATGAATTTACCCTAAAAATACATCTTGGTCATCAATAGATTAATTTAATATCTTGACCCTGATTCTACTAAATGTTTCCTCAGCAAGGTGGGTCACAGGGCCTCAAAGGTGCCTCCCAATAAGCAAGATGCGGTCAACAATAGTGATGTCCTCTAGTGTATCTATAAGGAGACTATTCCCTCATTTGAGAGTGTAACAAATCAGTATAAACATATCATTTAACAATGTAATCATAATAAGAATAAATAACATAATGTAAGCGTATATATCAATGTAATAATAAATAAAAATAAGTGTTCATATAGAATATTATAATCATGTTCTATCATTACATTGTATGAAAACAGGTACACTAGAATCTAGTGATAAACAAGTATCAAATTTTGAAAAAGTCCAAATGGAACTCTCTCCATCAAGCATAAAAATACAGGCTCAATCCACTTCTCAACGTTTCATAATCCTAAAAAGGATTAATCATCATAGAGTGGTCACCTACCATATTATTTACCTACAACCATGAAGTCAGTTTGGATACCCAAGGACATCCTGGAAAAGGTTGGATATAACACTATTTAGGTCATCCCAAACTGTCTCTTAAAAATTCTTATCTATGTAATATAACCAAAAAAATGTGAAATATATATATCATAGGTCCAAAATTAATGAAAATTAAGTGTGTTCATATCCAGCCAAACATGGCTCACTGTAACATCAGACAATATCCCATAGTCAAGGGTACCAGTAAATCATAAAGAAACAAGTAATATTTTCCAACCTAACATCTAAAAATGGATAACTATACTGGGGCTATCTGATCGTGGAATAACATCCACCACAAACTGATCATATAACAAATGATAAATATCACAATGGGTATTCCTCTTGGTCAATTGAAAAACATCCACAACAGAAATGCCATGAATTCAAGTGTTGGACCATGAATGTATATATCCATGGTATAGAAGAATAATTAATCCTCATCTAATCCCAGGATAATGTCAATTAAACTCTTTAAAAACATGATGTGAGTCCACGAATAATGTTAACAAATCATGCCCAATGAGAATCAATGAATGTCGGATCCATGGGGTAACAAGAACATTGGCATCCTATAGAATACGGATCCAAGGAGTTAAAAGGTCATAGGCCTCCAATATGGTAATTAATACCCCTGGGGTTTAAATTTCCATAATGTCATATGGAATTAATAACCAAGGATCTTATCCAAGGAATCCACTACCATAATCATTTCATCATCCATTTATTCCTCTTTACAAAAACCATGATTTCTTCCAAACCATTCAACACTTTCCTTATAACCCATTTTAGTAATACTAATTCACATGATATGGAGGCAAAACCCTTATCATATCAATTAAAATAAATTTATTCCATTAATTTACAATGTACTGCTAAAAAGGTAATCATAACCTTAAAATTTTTATTTAATTATGAATATGGATAAAACTAAAATAGAAAATTTCACATACACCCAATGGGGTGACATAACATAGGGAAAAAACAAGGGCACCCCCCATGGGTGGCCTAGGTTGCTGCAAAAAAAATTCGATGATCACAAAGATAATAATGGGAAATAAAAACATGTACCAAATAATTTAATTAATGAGTCTCATTAATGATAGAGAATCACTATAAATCCCTGACATGTGGAAAAAAAATATCAATTCATATAAAACACATAAAACATACATGAAAGGTTTAGACCACCTATTGTAGGTCCATTATAGAACTCCAATCTACTATCGATCTTAGATGTTGTCTAGGTAGAGAGAAAGATAAATAATTGATGAAAAGCATGAAAATAGTTTTTATTATCTATGAACTAAATAACCCCATTGAGATGATGTAAAATTATGATTAAAATAAGATGATTATATTAAATATCAACATAGATGAAACCAAGCAATAAATGATGAAATCAGATGTCACATGGATGAATTAGATCACAACCTAGGTTATGAATGAATAAAATCTACAATGTTTGAAAATTATTATTCTTACTAGAGAAAATAAGCAATATAGGAGGGGGGTTAATTATTAAACTCATTAAAGGGAAAAAGAAGAAAATTTTCTTGAAAACACTCGGTCACACGGTTTGGTTGCAGGGTTGGCCAAACAGTGTGTCAACCATGCACCATTCTATGCCTAAATGGGGACATAATATGGTTCATACACATGGTTTGGAAAACCATACACAAACCATGATTTTTTTTACAAAAATTGTAGTTCATGTGCATGGGAATTTGCTATTGGGTTCATGCTTTCCTCCAACCATGGCACCCCCTTCTTCCCTCTGTCCATACTCGTATGCTCCAGTTTTATGGTTTATCCAAACCATGCATCCTTGATCATTTTCACTAAATGTTATGATTCAAGATTAGAAATTTCCCTAGAAATTCCTAGAACTCTCATGATCTTATTATTTAATCCTATTAGTTTAAAACCATTTTGTTAAAAATAAATTAAAAATACATTTTCTTTATAGGAAACCACATGATCTTATAATAATATCTTTTAAAGAATTTTTTCCTAAAATTTTCTTTATATGGGTGGTCAATAATTACCTAACAATAAATCTAGACACTAATCATGTATGTTTTAATCCCACTCCAATGTCTTATCCTATAATCAAATGTGTTTAAATAGAAACTGTACTATATGAAATGACTGTCCTCAGATAACCATTGTGACTATGTAAACGATATGTATTGGATGTTGTTAAAATGATGAAACAACCTATAACTCAACCACATCTATCTACTAGACATGATATGGGTCTAAAGGATAATGGGGAAACTGAGATACCTGAAAGACATCATGTATGTCTTGGTACCTATGAGGTACCATCTAGAAATTGTCTACCTTCCTGACACTCTCTAGAATATCAATTGTCCTGACATATCATGGTGAATTCGTACAATGTACCATTATCCATTTACATCTCATCCTTCGTGACATAAATAAAATGACATGATCCCCCAACATGTACTATAGAGGTTATAAAGGGAGATCAATGTAATATTTATGTCTTAACTGTGTGGTATAAGTCAATTTACAAATCAACATGACCTACTCCAAAGACACCTGCATAATACATGGTATGATAAATGAAGTATATCCCACCACTAACAAACATAAGTTTGATTCACATATCCTACCATATAAGGCTTAATAATTTTACATCTGTATAGTTTCCTGAAAGATATTATTGAAGGAAATATAAACTTGGGTTATATGCCCATCCCAATAGAACACGAAATCAAGGAATCATTATCTACTGATGTTATAAAGCACCGGAATCATGTTCTATAATAGGAAATCAACATGAGTGTGGTATTTCATGCTATAAAACACCTCCACACAAAAATCCCTATGGAGAATCACCTAAAACTAAGATGTAAACTGAGCATCTCCATCTAATACCATTGTATGAGGAACCACATTATGGCATGAAATCTAATGGATATAATATAACTCAAAATAATCTATTGGATGGTCTCCAAGATAGGAAAGAAATCGGAATCCTTCATGATCCATAAAACAAAAATCACATTAAACATCACTACCTGAAGGCGATGTCACCAACACTGTCACCAAATCCATCATAATATCTGCCCATTCCCATGTAAAATAGGTAACTGCTATAAACTACTAACTTGTCACTAGTTTGCTTCCTTCATAAGCAGATAGATATAAATCCTCTTGAGAAAGCCACATAACTCTCATTTCATTCCTGAAAACTAGTATTGATGGTGCAAGTCATGGTACATCTTTCTGATTTTGGGGTGTTCTACCCAACTTTTTTGTTTGAAAATCCTACATCATATCATCACATGTGTGTACTGGATCCCAAAAACATCCATGAATATGTATAATTTTAACCTCTCTAATAGTCCAAGAAAGAGGCGAGTCCTCACCTGCCACATTCTCATATTGGACTAGGCCCTCACCATCATATACATATCTCATCATCACTCTTTCTAGAAGAATGTATTTCACTACTAAGGACATGTGAAAAGTCTTACAATGACCATCCTACAGCACCACATGAATCTCTAAAAACAATTCCAAATTCTCCCACTCACTAATGACCTCCTTAAACTCATTTATTTGAGTCATAATTAGTGCACCGACCATTGAATTTTCCTTTCTCAGTCTATTAGAAAGATCAAAGTCACACAATTGTAGGTACTCAACCTACCTTTTCTAACTGAGATTCAAGTCACGCTATGTGAATATGTACTCGAGGAGTTTTTGGTATATTTATACCACAAAATGCTCTACCAATAAATAGTTCCTCTAACAACATAAGGAATGAACCACAAAGTATGACTCAAGATCATGTGTTTGGTAATTATTCTTTTGTGGAATCGACTAATGAGACTCATATGCAATAACTCTCTCCTCTTACATTTGATCTCATCCTATCCTGATAGATACTGAATCATAATACATAGTGTATCTCTTTCCTGTATCTATCAAAATAATAATCATTACAAAAGTTAGTTTCCCTTTTATCACTTGGAAAGATTTATCAAAAGTATTTAACTATACAAACACTACACCCTACATTTTCAATCTTATAAGAGGTTCTTATAATAAAGAAAAATATTATGAAATGACTGTAATAACCATATAACCCAAATAAAATCGCTATATCAAAAAGTTTGTTGGGTTCTCCCCTAAAACTAAAGTTCTCACCTTCTATTGGTTGACTGATAATCTTCAATATGTGATAATATAACCCAATATGTGAATCTTTTCCATATAATATTTTCACAGTTTTAAAGTGGTACATAAATTATTCACTATCAGTGTAACCAAAACAATCTGAAGATATTAATAATGGTCATATATGTTATGATAATACAACAATATATCATCTATGAATAAAAACACAAATTAATCAAGATAAATATGAAAAACTCAGTTCATAAGCACCATAAAAACTCCTAGATTTTTGTTTGAGACTGAACGACAAAACCAGATACTCCAATAGACCATACCTACTATGGGAAGTTTTTTTAGTTATTTCTATATGTCTAACATGAACCCATTGATAACCCGACCTCAATTAATTTTTTTAGAAAACTCGTTGTCCTCTGAGTTGTTCAAAGGGATAATAAACCTATATAAAGGGGTACCTATTCATAATAATAAGCATTAATAATTTCCATTAATCCACATAGAACCCGAGGGTAAATTCTCCCTTATTTGAAAAATTACTAGTAAACCGAAGGAAAAAGTACTGGTTGTTAAAAAACTTTTTTCCTCCATGTCCTATAGATTTCTCTCGATCTTCTGTAATAATAGAGTATCCATCATGTAATGGGGAATTGATACTAGTGAATCTCTTGGAATTACCTTGATCAGGAACTCCATATCTCTCTCAGGAGGTAAACTAGTAAAATCATCAGGGATAATTTCCATAAAATGATAAACCAATGAAATAAATTCATACTGAAACACTATTTAATCATCTAGATATAATCTATAAATATGGGTTGTTGTCCCACCCAACCCATGTTGTTCTTGTCCATTGCGGCTTGACTGAAAATCCCATTCACCCTTGTTAATAAGTAATCCACCCTCTAAGGATGTAAAGGTCACCATATGGAGATATAAATAGACATTGTTTTGATAAGAAACTAGTTATTACATCATGATTATAATGACAAAAGCTATCTTAACAATGAATAAAATATTACATATTAATTGACAGAAACCAATTTCAATGGGGAACTCCCTGCATTTTCATACACCATCTATTCTGCTCCCCAGATGATTGTTGAGTGTCATGAAGGAATCATAGAACTAGACAACATGACCATGGATTTTCACAACATTTATTGATGTGAAACTATGAGAGAAACCTAAATCAAAAGGTATTGGAACTAGCATAGATGCAACTAAGATCACACCTCTCACTGTAGATGGCATGAATCTCTTCTCCGTGGATGTCATCCATACTGAATATATCTTTAGTGACCCATAGCTATATGAAAAAAACTCAATTCCTGATGCAATCACACTCTGTTATATTGGTAAGATTTGTGTTTGGATTCCTTGTCCATTACAACCATTATAGCTTAAACATTCAACACTACCCCATCTCCATTACAGAGATGGAGCTATGAACCACACTCATGAACATGGATCCCCTTCTATAGAATACTGGAGGGATGGTCCTACATAATTGCTTTATGTGGCCCATCTTATAGGATGCTCATCACTATACTAATAGCTTGTCTAGTATTATCCTTATGAAAGGACTCAAAATGAAATTAATACCACTGGAAGCATAATTATTGGGTTGAGGATCTAAACTTGCCTACTCATCACCCCTATATTCCCTTAGGATCTGCTCATAAATAAGCACATGATTTACTATCTCTATCAATATAGGAAAATGAAACATGTTTACCTATATTATAAATACATGCATGAGACCTTCCCCGAAGAATCTCGCCCACAATGGGTAATCAGTAAGATAAATTGGTGCAAAACAATTATTCTATCTATAGAGTTTTGAATATTCCATAATAATCACCACACCCTACTCCATATGCCTAAATTGACAAGCCCTTTTTTCTTTTTGTGAATCATAAAATAATTATTCATAAATTCATGATTGGATATCCCTCTCAACTATGTCTTATAGAATATATTCCTCAATTATAACATCCCTCTATCATATATATTCTCCACGAATAAGATATTTCACGAGATTCACACACCTATCTAGAGGTGTCTCAAGATTCTTGAAGATGGATAAGATAGTTTCAGTCTATAATTCAACTATCTATAGTGCCCCATCCCCTATAAATGTGATTGGATGAAGTTACTAGAATGCACACATCAACTCCACTATAGATGAGGAAGGTCATGAGGTTTCCTAAACTATCTGTACAAAGTAAAAAAACACCTCACAAAATTCTTCTTCACCAACCATGTCTGGTTGGAGTACGAGTGTTTAGCACTATATGTGGATCTTATATTAGTGGATGGACCACCACCACAATAGCATGTTCATCATCACCCTCTAGAATTATTAATGGAGGTCATCTTGGGTTTTTTTCTATACAATTCCATACACGCACCTCAATAATGAAACTTAGTAACAACCCAACCATACATAAACGTAGATGATAAGTTGGTGTCTTCCCTAAATAAGTCATACCACTATCATTCTTCTAATTCCAGGACTTGGTGATATGAAATACTATTAAAATCTAATAGATATACTATATAAAACCCGTTCAAATTCCAATTCGTAGTCAAGTTATATTTTTCAAAAATTTAATTCAATTTTAATTTCACAATTCACATTGAATGGTTCAACCAAATGGGTCACCAAATCAGACCCATAAGGGAACATAAATCCTTATTTACTTAAGTGTGGACTCCAAACCTTCCATGTCATAACTCATAACATCTCATGAGACCAATGGTCTATGACTTACCATGCAATAATTGACTTCTTAGTTTTTTCTATTGTATCCTAAGAAGGAATGCACTATTTAGGTTATGGTGGGAATTCATAGTACCAACCATGTTTCTTAAATCCATATAAAAATCATTCTTCACAAATTATCTATATCATATATGTCACACACAAAAATTTCATGAAACCAAATATTGAATCCTATATACAGTGGAATGTTAATTCTAAAAGTTTCTTAAAATGATGCAATAGATTGAAAACCATCATCTCATAGATCAACATAATACTCCATAATCACAATGAACATGAAAAAAAAACTACATAATATAATAGTTTAGTAAATAAACTTTAATAAGAAGAATCCCAAAAACATTTTCTCTTCCTAGAAATTTCGCTTCTTCTGATTTGTTGGATAGCCACTCACATGCACATTTCAAAACCAAATTCCAATACCTTCATTATCTTATATATATTTTCTCAAAACAATAAAATGTAATGAAATGTAATGCTCTTAACCCAATTTTTAACATCCTGGCTTGGGTAGCAGTAAGTGGTTCCAAGAACACATGGGTCACATGACCTCATACATGCCTCCTTATACACTAGAGTCTACTGACTAGTAGAGAGAGTTAAACGTGTGTCTTTAGGTAGACTATTCCTTCATGTTAGAGTTTACCACAATGATATAAAGATATCATTAAATATCAAAATCATAATATGAATCACTAGAAAGAGGTTAAAATCTAGAATACTAATAATAAAAAACCAGATTAATTCATATACAATATGATGATCCTTCCATATCACTACAAAGAAGGAAAATATGTATACTATAATTTCATTCTATACATGCACCAAAGGAGAAAAAATAAAAAATGTATATTCTGAAGCTAGCATCTTGAGCCTCTCTCGAAACAATGTTAGACTGATTCTAAGAGTAGAGCTAATCATGAATCGTATAGCATGAGCTTTACCCTATCCTTACCAGTATCCATATATTCTATTCTTAAACACAATGACAACCCAAACAGTGTGTGAGAAAACACTAAGTGGTCCACCACCAAAGGTGTCTATAACATTCCCAATCATTATAATATAACCAAAATAGGTTTTATATTTTTATATCATAGTTATAAGTTTATTGAAAATTAGATTGAGATCCTTTCCATCCAAACATGGATCCTTGTAAAAACTGTCAATCTCCAATAAAATAAGCCAACTTTAAATCATAAATAAATATGTATTTTTGTCCACTTAAAAAAATGACAGCCATACCAGGGATATCTATTGAATGGATGAACATACAACATTGACTCATTGTATAAAAAACATTCAATATCACAATGGGGAGACCATATAATCCTGTGTAAAACATCCACAATTTCCACACCATGTTATCATGTGACAGGCCACAAAGGGATAGATCCATGGTATAGAAAACCAATGTTTTCTCATCGATTCCTAGGAGCACCCAAAAGGGAACTTAGTAAATACATGAATAGAGGCCAAGGGGAAGGTCAATAGTTCATGCCTAATGCATTTCCAATCAATCCAGATTCATCAGGTAGCATCATCCAATATATCCTATGGAATAAGGATCCATGAAGTTAATAGAACCCTGAAATCCACTGTCGTAATAATGACCCATTGAGTTTAAATGACCATGGAATCCAATGGAATTTGGATCCAAGGAGCAGGTATAAGGAATCCAATACCATAATCAATTCAGCATCCATTCATTTTTCATAACAAAATCTATGAGTAATTCCATCCCATTAATCAATTACCATATAAATTATTTCAATAATAAGAAGTCACATTATAAGAAGGAAAACCCCTTATCCTATCATTTCAATTAAAATTTTTCCTTTTAATTAAGAGGAACTGGTACAACAATGTGATCATAACCTTATACAAGTCAATTAATTCTATATAAGAATTATGTAATAATTGGGGAGCTCACACACTTTCAATGGGGTGGTATAATAATGGGAAGATACAAGGCCCCCTATGGGTGGTCTAGGTTGTGGCTACAAACCTTCACTAATCACAATGGTACTAGTGAGAATCCCAAACTAGTTCCAACACATTTAATTCAAGAATAAAACTAGTTTTCGTGAATCGGTAGAAATCCAGGTATGAGGCATGACAAAAGATAAACATCTAAAACCCCAATCCATGAGGGAAAGGTGTTGACCACCTATCATATGTTCACATTAGAGCACTCATCTAGTATAAATATCTAATTTATTCTATGTTAAGAGAAAAAAATAATGAATGGATTAAAATCCTAGAAATATTGAATATTGCCTTCTAGCTAAATAAATTTGTTGATACAGAGTCAAATGAAAAACGAAACATGAGAAATGTAGTACTTACTAGCTCATATCCTATGAGTTGATCAAGACATAAATCATACATCACATGAATAAATATGATAAAATACTATGTTAGTCTTGAAGAAGCTACCTAATTATAGAAATATATGCCTCTACTATAGGAAAAAAAATTGAGGTGGAGGGTTATGTTTAAAACTAATTAAGGGAAAAATAGTAATGTCCCCAAAAACACTGGTTCACATGGTTGGGCAACATAGTTTCCCAAACAATGCACCAACCTTTCTCCCATCTCTACCACAAGGGGGGCATTAAATGATTCATGCACATGGTTTTTAAAATCGATATTAACCCATATTGATTTCTTATTATAAAAATTACAGACCCCCCACATGATCGTGTGCCATAGGTTACATGGTTTTCATTGATGGTGTTATCTCTCGATTATATTTGTGTAGACCCAAAGGTTTAGACCAAAACATACATCATCGGTACATGATATAGTATAACAATGAAACCCTTCTTTTTTCTCCAACATTTGTGATATAGACTATGAAAAAGCCCTGAACACCAACGAAACTCATGTGATCTCATTAGGCACTCTCATTAGAGAAAAATAAAGAGGTAAAGTGAAATTAAAAATATATGTACCTCAAAATAAAACCCTGCATATTACAGTTAATACTTGAAAGATACATTCATAGAATCCCACATCACAAAAAAGAATTATAATAATTCCATTAAAAAGGAAAAGTTGGAAACATACCAGTTTTTTAAAATAACTCATATCTTATTTTACATATTGGCCAATATAGGTGGAATGTAATGATTTTGACATTGAATAAAATAGTAAATAATTATAGAGAGTGATAGAGATCATAGATCATAATAATGTGGCTGATCAAGAAATGTAAACAATCACACAAAAAAATTTTTTGGTGATTAAAGGGACCATTTGATGAATCGAAAATGTAGGTACTAAGATAAATGTTTTTTTGATGATTTTTTCCCTATTGTTGAATAATTTTCATGGGGTTACATACATACATAATTTTATTCAATTTCTTATGAACATTATCTTCCTTGGGTAGTGCCTTGATAAAATAACACATAAACACTTACACTAATAAATGTTGGTGTATTTATTATTTCTGAAGAAAAACCAATCATAACATATATATATAGAATGACAAGTCAATACATCTATATTTCATTATCATAAACGAAATTAATTTATTACCAGTTATCCATTATATAAATATAATCATATGGTGAAATAATAGATTAATATCTAAAAGCTCATTAAAATTCTAAAATAAGCTATTTATTAAATGGTTCTTATTTTTTCCCTTAAAAAAGATGAAAATCCACATCATTATGAAGATTTTAACTAAATCATCTTAACAATTTTCACCAATTTAATATAATACACCGATTGATTGTCACATTCAAAAAATGTGAATACATTAATAATTGATTCTATTGAAATATGGTAATAACCTAAATTTCCATAAATCCTTATTGAAAATAATTTATTCTTTCTTATTCCATACATAGAAAAATTATTATTATATATATTTCTTAAATAAAAAAATTTGAAAACTACATCCATGATAACCTAGACAGCTTTTTCAATAGGTCATTTTTCAATTCCATGTTAATCAGTACTATTTTGTATACTTTATCCAAATCAATCATCTCTTTATCATAAAATTTTTATCTCAACATCTAAAAAATATTAAGGTTTATGTTTCTTTTAATAATGTGTTTTACATGAATATAATCATTTCTATTAATTTATTTTTATAGTCCATCCATTTAATTTACCACATCCATTCAAAAACATAATAAAAAACTTATATTGAATAATACTTATATATTCATGATTTATAGAATATAATAATTGAATTGCAACACAAATTTTTTTCATTCAACCCACTTCTTTTTATAACAATGAACAAATATTTTTCTTCGTATTCCTTAAAACTTATTTCTATTTTGACCTAACTTGTATCATATTCCTCAACAACAATATAACCAGTAATCATACCACCTAGATGATTTTCTTCACAAAAATTCCCCATAGGAAATATATTTTCATAATTACCAAACATTCCACATATATATAATTCATCAATTCATAATACATCAAGGATACCAATATTCCAATCAATTTCCACTACTGAACAATTCATTTTTCCATTGCTGTTACTTTCTTTGTATCATTCATTTCCACAATCCAAAAAATTAATATTACTCAAATACAACAACTTGGAAATTTTTTCCCACATTATCAACATGTAGGAAAATAATTATTATTCCTTACATGGTCTCCAATACTAAACTCTTAGATAAATATTTCATTATCTTCTTTTTTGGGTTATAGAGTTAGTAACATTACACATTATTAATCATGTTCTATGATAAAACATTTGGTATAATCACAAAATCATTCTCTGAAGTTATCATTTAATTTTGTTTAAAATAGTCACAAAATGTTTAAATATATAAAATTTTAACATGATTTATTATATTCAATAAATTGACTAAAACTATTGAAATAGTGGGAAAATCAATAAACATAGAAGAAGATAACGTAATCATGAGAAAAATCTTATATGTTGACTAATCATAGAAACTTATTTTTAATCTATGACACATTAGGTTTATCCTAGGTTATTCATAGTAAAACTTTATCTAAATAATTAATAATGTTTCAAAATGTGATTTTAAATTAACAAGCATATCCCCTGATATTTTCATACTATGTATGAATATATGCCCATTTTTGTGCACCAATTCATGATTGAGTCTCGATAAATATTGTGTTTTTGGGTTGTTACCTCTAGATACATATATATCAGAGCAACATATAATATTAGTATCCATAAATAGAGGTAACTACTTTGAAACCACTCTCTAAATAATTTACCAAACGTCAAAGATAGTTTACTAATTAGTTCATCATATATAGACTTATCCTTAGAGCCATACCTGGGGATATCCATAGACATATCCCTTGGGATATCACTAAACTATTCTCATCATAATTTCTAAAGGATGATTTTTTTACTTTGATACCAACTATCATAACCCAATATGTACATAAATGGATATTAAATATTTTTAGTTGAATATAAATTACAACAAGAGAACCACATTTACGGGGACAATATTCATTCAGTTCCTTGGAAAACATTATAAAATAATATTCTAACTTGGGGAAATATCTTCAACATCTCCACTAAAGATATTCCCATTTAATACAATTCATAAGAACACCATAAAAAAATTAACATTTTTCATACCCTATGTAATATATTCATAATAAAGGGTTTTCTAAAATTATTAGTAAGGACAAACAAGGAAGACATATAATCATTAAAAATTAATGAGGGTATGTGAACATGAACATAACATTGAAAAAACACACCCCGAGTTTAAAAGATAATAAACATTAATCATAGAACAAAGTCTAGATGTTCATAAGACATAAATCATAAGGAATAAAATGATTCATTAGATCATAATATTGACATAAGGTAAATAATTCTGTAATGAAAATAATCATATAAAATCATTCCCTATAATTCATGGATAATTGAAAAAACTTATCAGGGAACATCATGGGGGTTACACCTTCTGGGTAGGACACACCACCATCCCTACACAGAACCCTTTCAATATAGTGGAATTGGTTTACCCCCAAACCCATCATAAAGGAAAATGTCTCTTACTATAGTGTGTTCACTCCCCATTCCATCTATGTTTATCTCATGAGATATAAATCATTACCCAATTAAATGGAGAGAGATATTGTTATCATTATCTAATAATTTGAAAAATATTTATATGTTCCAAAAGGACACAAACATTCATCATATCACAACCCTTGAAATTAAATGTGTATCCTAAAAATTTAATCATATCATAGACATTGGATGGGAGAAAAGTGTCATAATCATTTTATTATAGGATAACTAGTGAAAGGAAGCGAGTTTAATAAGAATTGCATCATTATATAACCCATGTAATAGAAATGACTTTCATTAACAACTTTTCACCAATATCATAAACCATTAAAATAAATAATATTATTTTTTCCATAGAAAATATCACTGTAAAATGATAAATTAAATAAAATTATTTCATATTGTATGGAGAAAATAGTTGAAAGATCACTTGGACCATTTATTAAAGAAAAACAACATTCATTAAAAATCATCTTTTAAAAAAATAGATAACTTTTAAATGATTTTTCATTAAAAACAACATTAAACACATATAATGCAATCTTTAATAACCATTTAAAACATTTTTTGAGGAAAATATCTTTTGTTATTTGATTTAAAAAAACATAAATCATGTTGAGAACAATTTCATTTGAAAATAACCTTGAAAACATATAAATGTATATTTGAAAATCATTTAAACAAAATTTTAAATATAAAATATTTACAAAATATTATTCATTGTAAATATTCTTTTAAAACATATAAATGTTACTTTGAAAATCAGTTAAAACACATTTTAAATTTAAAATATTTTGAAAATCAATTTCATTGAAAATAAATTTAAAATAAAAATCATTAAAAAATATTTAATAATACCATTTATTTTAAAAATATTAATTAAAAAATATAAGGTAATAATAATTGAATTATTTCTTCATGATAGTAGAGAATTCTGTGCATGACATATAACTAAAATAGAAGATTCCTTTCATATTTTCGGTTGAAGCCCAAAGGTCCTTGATTGGAAAACCAAAAGAATATTACATTTAATGTGGATTTATAAAAATATAAAACATGGGTATAAATTTAATTTAAATTTCATTGTATTGTAGTAAAAAAATTGGATTTTTGTTGAAAACATGCTTTTGAATGGAAACAGATTTCTGGACGAATGGAAAAGTAATGTGAAATTTTTTTTAAAAAAATATTATCTTTACAATATTCTGTAAAAATGAGTGGAAATGTGGTACCAATAAATTTATATATAATTATTAAATATATGATTATAAAAATCATGATATCTATTGAGATATGGATCACTGGATTTTGTCAATAGAGGCATAATCATAAATATTCCTGATAAATGATGAGAATGGGGAAATAAACTCTTCCCACTTTGGTAATAGTGAATCCAAATCCCAATAAAATAATAACAATACATGAAGAAAAAAAATCATTAAAATTAAGATATTCATGATATATCTTTTCAATGAAGTAGTATAAACACCTTTTAAAAGAATATATGTTCATAACATAACCTATGTCTCAAATAAAAAAAATTGAGGAAACATTATCTTACTACATTGGTAAATCTGAATATATAACCCCAATAAATTTAGAAAATTAATTTAATATCTAAATATAAAAATTAAATATAAATATCATTGATCAAATTCATGGGAATTATATACACCAAATTGAAAACATAGGTGGTGAATATTACATGTGTCCCACAAAAGTAAAAAAGTGAGATGTAAATCCCTTAAAATAAGTATATATTTCCGTTATTCTTGTACAATTATCATGTATAATAAATATAAGTTTATTATAAATAAATAACTGAAACATATTCATATATATAAAACCATATAATATTTTACTATGACATTATATTACCCATTTATTAACAATTCCATTTAATGTTTCGTTTCATGTAATAACCAATTTATTTTTCGTATTAGTTTCGACTTGTCCTTACTGGTCCACTTACTTTTTACATGATTTCATTGTTTTAAAATATAAAATTTGATATAAATATCATACATTTTAGTTATATATATTTTTATAGTAAATCATACGAATTGGTGATAGGAAACCAAAAACATCATTCATAGACATGGTAGGCCACACAAATACTTGAACGCTATTCCAATTTTTTGTCATACTGAAGTATAGAAATTAAATGTTATCTATATATATTGTCATTCTTGTAGAGTTTTTTTTAATATATATTGTATATTTATATTAAAAAGATACTTAATATGTTCACATTAAATATTGAATGAATCACCTATGTTCACAAGGAGGTAGTTTTCCATACACACGATCGACATTATTGTATTCCAAAAAATAGAAAGAATGAAGTTTTGTATTATATAATTATAAAAGAATCATAAATACATCATTAATATCATACATACAATAAATAATGATCATTTACATCATTATTACCAAATATGAATTGTGGTAATGGAAAAAGGAATAAAATTGGTTCATGGGGAATCAGTCTTCTATACACCCCAATGATGATTTCATAGCCCATTTGATGGATGTATGTGTTATTTTTGACATAAACCTAACATGATAACATATTATTATATATAATATACTAATGATACCATATAATAATTATATATAAATAAATTAAGTCTTTTTAATAATAAAAAACAAAAAGGTTCCGTGATGAAAATTACCTATTCTTCAGTTATCTTATGTTGGATTACACCAATGAAATTCATTGGATAGATTTATTAATAATTTAAGACTTCCAGGATGAAATAATGGATTTTGGGAAGTTTGTTTTTCATTGAATGGTAGATCCAAATGGATTGATATGTGTGAAGGATGGGGAAGGTTGAGTACCATTTTACAGTTGAGGAGGAATGACATTCTTGTAAATAGTATAAATTATTTACAATTTGAAGGTCTCCCATACCATATGTGGCTCACAAATTGAATAATTATTTAGGGGTCTTAATTTTTCAATAGAAAACTCAACTACACAAAATGATAAGAATTTTTATAATGTTCTTCCTTAAAATATTTTTCAGATTCTTTTTAACATTTTGATTTTTATTATGGTGACTAATTTTCTAAATTATGTAATTTATCAATTAGTATTGAATTAAATCTGTAATTATTATAAAATTTAGTCCTCAATTATGTAAAATATTATATCTAATTTATAACATAAAAATCATAAATGTGTTAGAAATTTATTTTAACATAAGGGCACATAATACACAAAAACACTACTATAACCCTAACCGTGCTAACCATGTTTTTAATATATAGGGGTCATTATGTTCATTTTAAAAGTTAAATTGGAACATTAATGGACCATAGATTATATTTATTAATATTTATAAATCCCTTTGAATAATTATGGTTTTTTAGTAATTTGAAATCATTTAATAATAAATCATTTATTATTAAATTATATTAATGTCAATTTTGACAGTATTTAATTAATTTAAATATAAAAATATAAATAAAATTATGGAATTTGGATATATTATGTTTAAACATGCATAACATGACATATTAATCTAAAAAATTCATTTTAAACAACAATTAGTTCAATTTACCTCACTTTTAATATTTTTAGTATCATTTATTCTAGTTAGTTAAAAAAATAAATAATTACTATGTTTCCATTTCCTAAGAGTTTAAAACAAATTCATATATAAAAATTAAATATAAATTATTTTGATAATAATATATCATTTATATTTAAAATGATTATTTATATCCTAATAAATGTTATTTAACAACAATTCCAAATAATTATAGAAATAAAAATAAGAAAGGTACATTTTTTATCTTTTTTAATAGTTAATATATTAAATGAGTCACTTCCAAGGAAAAGTGACAAAAAAATCATAAAATTAGATATTAAATTCCAAAAAATTAAAATAGATCTAGATAATTGGATTCAGGAACGTTTTTAGAAATTTATACACTATATATTTTATGTTTAAGAACTAAGTTAACGTATTTTTTCCTTAATCGTGATAATTAATTTTAGTTGTTTTCAATAATATTTTTTTAAAAAATGAATTCTGTATTATTATAAATTAAATATTTTTATGATTAAAAATTTATAAACCATTTTATCAAATTTATATCATGAAGTGGTAAAATTAATTTAAAATTTATCTCACAGTCATGATGACAAAGCAGGTTTTTAAAGTGAAAATGCTCAAATTTGTACAATGTTTTATTTACAAATTTTAATATGAAAATGAGTCAAATAAACTCAATTAGATTGATAGTTGTGTAATTCAACTATTATATCTCTAAAATCAATTCCAAATACATGTTTACATTATACGTTATTTAAATGAAAAATGATTTTTCTATTTTAAATCATTTTCCATTATTCATCAAAAAAATGAAACTTCTCAAAATAATAATTAACAGTCACCCTAAGAAAATTTTTATATTCCATGTCAACAAAATCCCTCTATTTTTTCAAATAAATTTTCTATATGTGAAAAAAATGTATTTTTAAATTATGTTTATAATTCAAGCCTAACCCTCTTTTTCGAAAATATGTTACTTTTTTTTCTTTCATGAAATCTTTATTTATCTTCTAAATGAATATTAAATAATTTTTAAAATATATATAACTAATAAACATGTAGAAGATATATATTTTCATTTTTTATATAATCATATTCAATCATTTTATTTCAACGGCTCGGATACAACTATCATATTAGATAACAAAATTAATTTTATATTTTGTATTATGGTTAAACTATGTATTATGTGTGACAGAAGAGAAACATATTCATTATTGTACCAGAAGCTAAAATAAATGTTTCATTTATCTAAATAATAACTTATTGTTGTGAATAAATGATGATTAACATGGTGTAGCATGAAATACAAGATTTCATAGAACTTTAATTTACTCAAAAATAAATATTTAATAAATAACTCCGGGTGTTACACTGGAAGATAGCACAGCATGTACAGAGGGTACATATATTTGATAATGTGTGGACCCACAAGCTTTGTGGGGGTAGTAAACACTCTGTGTACTCATACATAGGAACCTGAATAGGTTGTGATACTCGGGTAAGACCTGGTTCCAAGGAGACACGTTATATACTGATAGTACATGCTATATACATGCTTCATGAATTATTGAAGCCATTTTCCTTTTCATATTGGAAATGTTTTGTTAGGGTACGATACCTATATCCATTCCATGAGGGTTGTTATGAAAACACATCATGTGAATTGGACATTGATTCCCTCTAAGTAACTTCTTTCATGTATAGGGATGATGTAATCGTTCTGTGATGCCCAGAGTGAAATCCTCTATCATAATCATTTTTCTAAGTAGGGTTCTCAGAATGATTTTGACTAAATCTATATAGGAATATATTCTCTATATATATTTTTAATTGATATTGTGTTTTCTGTATACCCCATGGTCATGTGTGGATCCCTATTTCTGTATCATTGTCTTCATGATTCAATCAGATTCTTCTTATGGTGATACCGATAAAGAATGACATTTCAAATAAAAGCTATCAATGTGATATGAATATTATAGTGATTTCATCTAGAGAAGTTTTATAGTGATCATTTGAGTTGGAATCCTATGATGGTAGTATGGTTGTGATTATACATTTAGACATTAAGTATTCTATGAGAATATATATATATTTTTATGATGTACGAAGTGGTAATATCTATATGATGAGACCACTATTATAATTTATGTTATATGCTTAGTGATTTTGGGGTTTCATAATTGGTATTTTAATACTCACCCATGTATGGGATTTTCCTACACATTTCATTACTTATATGGATGAATTGCCTTTTTTACAAAGTCCTAAATGGACTTGTACTTGGAAGATAGTTGTGTTCCAAATAGTCTTAGTTATGTGATGATGGTTTTATTTATAGTTGTTCTCAATTAATATGCACTTTGGACTTGGTATAAAAAAATTGGAATTTTTTTACCCTTTAATTCCATTTCATTTATTTCACTCTTATTATGTGATTTTAGATGTACCAATGAATGATTATTAGTTGTTTTTCATTTAATAATATTACATTATTGTAGATGTGACTGTATATACAACAATATTAAGATAATGCATCCAATGTTTTTGATATGACAACTAAACAATGGTCGCTAGCCCCTGGCCTATTTGGAGAGAATTATGGAGTATTCAGAGCTTGATCCCCATTAGGAAGGGTTGTGACATAGTGGTATAAGAGGATTTGATTCTACCTTAGGAACAAATTAAATGATATTTGTTTTGGTTTTATTGAAACATGATCATGTGTTTTGAGCTGAAATATCATGCCAATGACTGAAGTGTTTGTGTGAAGACCAACGTATCCATTGAATACGACATTGACTACTTTCTTGTCAACTGAGTACTTGTACTCACTGGTTTCAAGGAAAAACTTTGGTAAATTTATCATATAGGAATAGTACATGGTTTTTGTAACACCCCAACCCTTCATCATTGGCTTGAGGATGCGGTGAGGGTTACATGGCCTTAAGAGACGTTCCCATGGATGGAAATAAATGCCAAGGGATTCAAGGAATAGTGGGGAATGATTTTCCCTTAGGAAGATAACCCAAGTCAACCAACCAATAACAGAAGATCCATGCACTTTCAAACCCAACCATCTAATACTAACAATTCCATCACAAACCCCAAAAGCATTCAACTAGACATGTCCAAAAAACATCAGAGTACAAAACAGAAACTAAACAACAAAACACCATAAGCCATGACACCACCACTACTCCACACTAAGCTCCAAGCTCCAAGCTCCACCAAAACATCACAACTCACCACTAAAGGACGGTGAGGCCTTACCTTTTCCCACATCACGGTAAACAACATCTAGAAAGACACCAAAGTGCCAAAGTAGGGGGTGAGTAAAACTACTCAGTAGGATTTCCCCAACTAACTTCTCTACACACGCCACTAGGATAAAACATTAGCATAATTATATAAAACATTTTATATAAACAAAAAAAAAGATACCCATTATTTATAAGCCAAACATGCCATAAGACAAACATGCCACACAAGGAATCCAAATAAATCATGCCACAGAAGGAAGCCAATACAACCATGCCACATGTCGAATACCATTTTCTTATTTCACTCACAAGCCCCATCTAAAAACATCACCAATAAAGCACACAACAAAAAGTGGTGGCACTTCCCGTCCAACCCATTCATTACCAATCCACTCAAGTGGTACTTTCAGCCCACTTTCTATTGATAGTTGCCCTTGTGTCCAATATCCATCCCCTTTTTATAGTTCTCTTCCATGCCACCACATCCCAACATCATCAACCCAATGATATCATAATGGGCTTTACATGACTCGAACCCGAAACGAGTCGGATGGAGTATAATTTCATTATAAAACTATTTTAAAAAGGAAATAAAATTTTACCACACAAGCCACAACAATAACCATGAATTATTATAAATACCAAAAAATGTCATTTCCATGCGAAACAAATTTAAATATCACCTGTTTATTGAAATCAATAGACATTCTCACAATCATTACCATTTTAAAATCACCAATTTAAAATTAACGAATTGAGACCATTTCAATAAAACCCCAATTTCATGCCAAAACCCCCAAATCATTACCCATTTGATTTTCCATAAAAATTAACATGACATGCTTACAATTAAATTAAATAAAGCAATTTAATTGTAAATTAACTTCACATTTAATCCAAGTGGAGTTGAGAGAGAATCCACCTACCTCTTAGGGTTTGGTGAAATCGAACCTTTTCCCAAACACACTCCAAAACAAGTGAACACATCCTTGAAACCACCTCAAAAACCCTTACCTGACATCAAAAATCTCAACCATTAACACACACAGGAAACACAAACCTAGATCTACATTAAAACCTTGTAGATCTAGGAAACTAATAGAGGGAGAGGGTTAACACTAACCAAAACCTCAACGAACCAAAAGAGGGTGTTACCTAAGGAGAACCGCCTTCGATCCACCATGAAACCCCTTTGATTTTCCTCCAAAACGAACTAAGGAGCTCCCCCAACCTCTGAAAATCGGAAATCCCATGTGAGCCATGAGTGGGAGGAAGAATAAAGGGAAAATGGGAAATCCCGAGTGGCCCAGGAATTAATAACCCAATCTTTAAGTGGTAGCACGGTTACCCCACATGGTTTGGAAAACCATGTTCCAATTGTGTTGTTTCGACTATGTCACCCAGGGACATCGCATGTCTTGCTCGCATGATCTTACAAACCATGTGCCACCCGTGCAGAGCCCACTATCAAGGGTGCATGGTTTCCTAGGCTGGCCGCACGTTTTTTTTTCAGACTTTACGCCAACTGTGAGTCCCTGTACAACGTCCACAACTTTAAAAGTTTTTCCCAAAATTGTACAAACATCAACCAACCACTTCTAAATTCATAAAGGAGCTAAAACAAGGGTCACATACCTAAAAACGGGTTTATTACATTCTCCCCATCATTGGAATTTCCGTCCTTGAAATGATGTGAACCCAACCTTTGCTGAAAGAACTCAGGCCATTGCTCGAACATCTCTTTATCCCGCTCAGAAGTCTTCTCTTGGATCTGGCCATGCTGCCACAAAAACTGGACCAGAACGATGATTTTACCTTGCAATACTTTCTCTTTCATATCCACAACTGGCATCGGGATGTGCAACAACAATGCATTCAGATCTAGCTCAACATGATCCCATCGAATAACATGGCCCAGATCCGACTGATACTTTTTAAACTGCGACACATAAAACAAATTGTGTACCACACTAAACCTAGATGCAAAATACTAACAATACGAAACCTCACCAACCCTCTCAAGAATCACAAAATGTCCAATATACATTATAGATAACTTTCCCTGCTTCCCAAACTGACGATGTCCCAACCTAGGAGATATCCTCAAAAAACATGACCACTCACCTCGAATGAAAATGATCAACGACGATGATCCACATACGATTTATGACGACTCTGAGTTGTCTCCAATCTCTTCCTGATTAACTTGATCTTCTCCGTATTTTCCTGGACATGGCTCAGTCCAACGATCGAGGACTCACCCATTTCCACCCAGCATAGTAGAGAACATCACGACCGCCCATACAATGCTTCAAACAGAGCCATATATATAGATGATTGATAACTGTTATTATACAAGAACTAAACCAACAACAATTGAACCTCCCAAGAGCCACCAAAATCCATGACACAATCCCACATCATATCCTCCAAAGTTTGTATCATCCTCTCGGATAGACCATCCCTCTGAGGGTGATACACCATACTCATGGTCAACTTAGTTCCAAGGTTTTGCTGTAAGGATTTTAGAAACGAGATGTAATCCTCAGATCTCTATCGGATACGATCAAAACTGGAACACCATGCCTCTTTACCACCTCCCAG
This sequence comes from Viscum album, assembly GCA_963277665.1. Classification (NCBI taxonomy): domain Eukaryota; kingdom Viridiplantae; phylum Streptophyta; class Magnoliopsida; order Santalales; family Viscaceae; genus Viscum; species Viscum album. The sequence continues at coordinate 1,462,305,170 of OY728142.1, forward strand.
ATACAGATTTTGGATATATCCACCATCGTATGAGATTCACAAATTGGAATTAAATGGGCTGACTTTGTTAGCCGATCCACTATCCCCTAAATGGAATCGTGCTTTATGATCATTCTTGGGATACTTGTGACAAAATCCATCGTTATATACTCCCACTTCCAAACAGATATTGGTAAAGACTACAATATTAAAATCGGCCTCTGATGATGTACGTTGACCTGCTGGCAAGTCAGGCATCTCAAAACAAACTTTGCCACTCCTTTTTTCATACCAACCCACTAGAACTGAGATTTCATTGCATTATAAATTTTATGAATTCTATGATGAATAGGCCACCTAGAATTATGATACACCCATAGAAGATCCTCCTGACAGTAAACTAGTAGAACCATCTGATTCTGAAAACACAAAACTGAATCTATATTTAGTTGCCAGCCCTCAATGGTCTCCCCACAATTGAGTTTTGACCTCATGGTCACACACTCAGAATCAGATATATGTGTCTATTTAACCAGTCCAACCAAGTCAGGAATCAAAAAAACCGGAAATAAGACCACTCTATCTCCCTGGTCCTCACATTCCAATCTCATGTCAGCTATAACTGACATCAACTGCCACTAGTCTGATGCATGTTTCACCACCTGAGAATATGATTTTCTACTTAATACATCTGCCACTAAATTTCCCTTACCCAGTGTGTACATCATGTCAAAATCAAACATCTGGATGTATTACATCCATCTCTTTTTTCTCAAGTTCAAATCCTTTTATGAGAAAATGTGCTTCAATATGTTAGGATCTGTATATACTGTGAATTTCTAACAAAAAAGATAATGATGCCACACTTTCAAACCTTGGGCCTCTACTGCCAATTCAAAATCATGAGTTGGGTAGTTCTTCTCATGCATTCTAAATTGCCATGAGCCATACGCAACCACATGATTCCCTTGAATGAGAACGCACCCCAACCTTGATACTTATGCATCACAAATACACCATGTACCATTTTCCTTGTTCTGGAAGAACGAATATTGGTGCTAAAGTAAGGCGACCCTTTATCACTTCAAAAAAATACTCACACTGTTCATTCCACTAGAATGGAACATTATTTCTTGTCAAATATTTCATCAGTGAGCCCAAAAGTGAAAAATCACAAACAAAATGCCGATAATATCCAGCTATACTGAGGAAACTCTATACCTCAAACACATTCATTGGTGGTTTCCATGAGATAAAAGCATTTATCTTTTCCTGATCCACAAAAACACCCCTTTCATAAATCACATGGCCATGAAAACAGACTTCCTATATCCAAAAGTCAAACATTAAAAATTTGTCAAACAACTGATGATCCCTCAAGATCCCCAGCACTGTTGCCCAGTGATGCTCATGCTCCACCCTTGTCTTTAATACACTAGAATATCATCTTAATACACCACCAAAAATGAATCCATATATCTTTGAAATATCCAATTCATCAATTTCATGAACACTACTCGTGCATTCGTTAGACCAAAGGGCATAAACACATTTTCATAATGGCCATATCTACTTCTAAAATATTTTTTAGGAAAATCATCCTTCCTCACCTGCAACTGATAATATCCTGACCTCAGGTTGAACTGGGAGAACCACTAGGATCACCTCATCTACTCAAATAAATCATCAATTCATGGGAGTGGATATCTATTCTTTATTGTAACTTGGTTAAGCCAATTATAATCAACACAAAGCCTCAAAGTTCCATCCACCTTTTTCACAAACAACACCGGCGCTACCAACAAAGACGTGCTAGGCTGGATGAGCCCTTTGTTTTCTAACTCTTCATACTGAACATTCAATTCCTGCTATTTAGTAGGTGCCATTCGGTAATATGGAAGTGATATAGGACTGGTCCTCAGAAAGAGATCAGTCGTAAACTCCACTTCTCTTACAGGAGGTAACCTATATAATTCTTCAGGAAATACATCCATGAATATATCCACCACCGTAGAAAGAACACTCTTCTCAACACCCTCTGCTGATTCCAACGACAACACTACCAACTGATATGATATCTTTCCCACTAATGGCACCAACAAACCCATTTCACTCTTCCTTTCATGCCTCTCTCCTTTGAAGGGATGTCTAATGTCATAATGTGTCATAAAAACCATTGTTCACGCATTATAGTTGATGTGGGCCTTAAATTCCACCATCCAATCCATTCCTAGGATTACATCATACCCATCCATCTCAAGCACTGAGAAATTCCTCATTATCTCAACCTCTCCCACAACGATACAACATTATCTACACAAGAATTCTTGAAATTCTCTTTAACCCAGAGGAGTTTGATATTTCAATATTGAAGGCATCATTTCTACCTTTAAACCCAATAACTCAACCACCTATGCAACAATAAAAGAGTTTAATGAACCTGTATCAAACAACACTTTCATCAAGCTAAAATTTAAAAGAATAGTACCTCGCACTGTGGATGGTCCTGACTGATCATCCACCACAACCTTCTCAGCTCCAAACAACTCCTTGGTTGCCACAGACTGCTCTTTATTTCCCTATTGAGGAGTTGTGGAGTTCTGAGAATCACCATGACTGACTTTTCTCTGCTGAAGAGGTGTATGATGTTGTCCCCTTCCTATCAAAGAATATGACGTCTACGATCCCTGAGAAGTGTCACGTGCACCCGACCTCAAAACATTCCAACAATAGCACTGAAGATGCCCCATCTGCTTAAAATTGTGACATGCTCATGGTTGTTCCATACAGTCCAACTTGATGTGTGATATAGAGCCAAACTGGAAATATCCTGGTTTGCTCTAGGGCTTCAGAGGAAGATTTGCTGATCTTTCCATCAGATTATGTGCCATACTCCTACCCTAGATATATGTGTCCCTCCTCTGCTTGAACCCATTGCTCGATTTGCCACTATTCTCCATGGGTACCACCTTGCTTCCTCTTCCTGGAGCTCCCAACAAATCCCACTTAGCCACTGATGCTCGATTCACCATCTCTGTGTAATCATCGATACACAATGCTACTATTTTTGAACGGATATGTTGCCTTAACCCCGATTCTAATATCCTTTCCTTCAACGACATATTACCCACCACCTCGAGTGCAAACTGCATTACGCTCATAAACTTAGCTTCATACACTGTCACAGACATATGCTCTTTCTTTAGATGGAATAAATTAGTTGTGCGCTGAATTATGAATATATGTGGGTAGAATTGTTTATTAAAAAATACCTCAAATCCTTCTCATGTCATACCCTAGTCCATTCCCACTTGGACTACCAACTCCCACCAATAAATTGAAAGATCCTTTATCTTATACATTGCTAGCTTTACTTTCATCTCTACCGGCATCCCCAAGAATTCGAAAATTCTGTTCCTTCTGGACAACCATGCCTCTGCACTTTCTGGGTCTGAATCTCCCCTAAAGATGGTTGGATCCTGCTTTTGAAACTATGTCAGATTATCCACATGCATTGGATCTTATTCTCTATTCAAACATCCCACATCTTAGAAACCATGCACTAAGCTCTGTACTAACTATTGTTTCACCTGTAGCTCAGGTGAAACCATATTCTTAGTGCCCACTTTCGGTTCGTGTCTAAGGCGCCTACCTAGTGCCATTTCTATAAAAAGAGAAGAAACAATCATGAGTCTCACTTCCATGGACATTCTATAATTCCCATTTCAAATCTCATTACACAAAACTATCCCAACGAGGCTTTCCACCTTTCCACATTTTCCATGTTTCACCATTTTTGAAAACCAACCCATTTTCAAAATACCAAATTCATTCACATTACAATTTCACACATTTGGAAATCAAATTCTCAATTCATCCCATAAATCATTATGCCGAATGAAATATTCACTCCAGAGGGATGTCATTTCTACTATATATTCCATGCACATCTCATTGGATACACCCACGACAATTAGATTTCCAATGCCTATAAATTTCTCCAAAACACTTACGTACCCAAATCCATGGTAACTCGAATTTTAGAAAAAAGGGATAGCTATATCCTTTTATGTTATACAGTCTATGTTCCAACATTTCTTCACCTTGCTACAATCTCGACTCAAGGAATATACCTCAGCGAATTTCAAATCCAAATCTGAGAATCAAATCCAAAGGACCGAACACGCTGATTCCACTTGTAACACCCCTCCACTACCTCATTGGATTGAGGAGGCGGTGAGGGTTATGTGGCCTTATACGACGTTCCCAAGGCACCAATGGTTGGAAATAAATTATGTGGTCTTCATGGAATAGTTGGGAACAATTTTCTATGAAGAAGATAACCCAACTCCACCAACCAACAACTAAAGATGCATGCACTTTCAAACCCTACCTTGTGATATTAACAATTCCATCACAAACCCAAAAACCATTCAACTAGACATGTCTACAAAACATCAGAGTACAATGTAGAAACTAAACAACAAAAAACCACGATCCATTACTCCACCACTTCTCCACACTAAGCTCCAAGCTTCAAGCTCCACTAATACATCACAATGCCCCACTAAAGGAGGGTGATGCCTTACCTTTTCCCACATCACGATACATGACATCTGCAAAGAAACCAATGTGCCAAAGCAGAGGGTGAGTACAACAACTAAGTAAGATTTTTCCAACTGACTCGCCTACACATTCCACTAGGATAAAACTGTTAGAACATTTATATAAAACATTTTATATAAAGCAAAACCAAGCTACCAATTTTTTATAATCCAAACATTCCATAATCCAAACATGCCACACAAGGATGCCAAATCTACCATTCCATTCAAGGAAGCCAATTAAACCATGCCACAAGCCGAATACCATTTTCATATTTCACTCACAAGCCCCATCTACAATCCTCACCAACAAATCACACAACAAACCATGGTGGCACTTCCCATCCAACACATTCATTACCATTCTACTGAAGTGGTACATGTTATCCACTTGCTATTGATGGTGTCCCTTCTATCCACTATCCATCCCCTTTTTATAGTGGCACTTCTTCATCCACTCCACCACGTCCAAACAACAACCACCCAATGATATCACCCATTTCCACAAAATCCACAACAATAATCATACATTATTTTCAATACCAACAAATACCATTTCCATACCAAACACATTTCAATAACACCAATTTATTGAAATCAATACTCATGCTCAGAATCATTACCATTTTAAAATCACCAATTTAAAATTAACCAATTGATCCCATTTCATCAAAACCCAAATTTCATGCCAAAACCCCCAAATAATCACCCATTTGATTTTCCAACAAAATTCATATAACCTGCTTAAAATTAAATTAATACAACCAATTTAATTGTAAATGAACATAAAATTTCAAACTACTGGAGTTCACAGAGAATCCACCTTCCTCTTAGTGTTTGGAAAAATTGACCCTTCCCCCCAACACACTCCTAACTGGGTGAATGCATCCCCAAAACCATCTCAAAACCCCTTCTGTAACATCAACAAGATCAACCATTAACAAAAAAGGATACACAACCTTAGATAAACTTGAAACCCTTGATGATCTAGGAAACTAAGAGAGGGAGAGGGCTAACCCTAACCAAAACCTAAAAGAACCAAAAGAGGGACTTACCCAAGGAGAACCACCTTTGATCCAACAAGAAACTCCTTAGATTTGCCTCAAAAACTAGATAAGGAGATCCACCAACATTTGGAAACCAGAACTCGTGTGTGAGCCATGATTTGGAGGAATAATGATGAAAAAATGGGAAATCCTGAGTGGCCCGTGACTTAAAAACCCAAACATTAATTAGCTTCATAGTTACCCTTCATGGTTTGGAAAATCATGCACCGACTATGCGGTTTCCATTTTCTCTCCCAGGTACTTCGCACAGTTTTCCTACATGGTCTAACATACCATGTGCCACCTGTGTGGAGCCCACTGTCAAGGGTGCACAATTTTCTAGGCTAGCCGCACGGTTTGTTTAGACCATGTGCCAACTGTGCACCCATGCACAACCTCCACCACTTTAAATGTTCTTCCCACAATTGTCCAAACATCAACCAACCACTTCAAGAAACACAAATGAACTGAATAAAGGGTCACATACCTAAAATTGGGGGTACTACATTCTCCCAACCATTGTAATTTCTATCCTCATAAAGTAGTGAACTCACCCTTTTCTAAAAGATCTCAGGCCATTTATCGACCATCTCTTTCTCATGTTCCCAAGTGTCCTCTTGGATCTGACCATGTTGCAACAAAACCTGAACCAGGCCGATTCTTTTACCCCCACAAAACATTATCTTTACTATCTTCAACCCACACTGGGACGTGAACCAGCAAAGCATTCGTATCTAGATCAACATGATCCCATCGAATAACATGACCTGGATCCAGCTGATACACTTTCAAATATGAAACATGAAACAGATTGTGGACCTCACTGAACCTTGGTGGAAAAACCAAAAGATAATCCACCTCACCAACTTGCTCAAGAATCTCAAAAGGTCTAATATACCTCGAAGATAACATTACCTACTTCCCAAACTGACGATGTCCCAAACTGGGAGAGATCCTCAAGAAAACATGATCACTCACCTTGAATGACAACTACCATCGACGATGATCCTCATACGGTTTCTGACAACTCTGATCCATCTCCGTTCTCTTCCTGAGTAACTTGATATTCTCCGTAGTTTCCTGGACATGGCTCGATCCAACCATCGAGGACTCACCCGTTTCCATCCAGCATAGTGTAGAACAACACGACCCCCCCATACAACACTTCAAATGGAGCCATATGTATGGATTCCAGATAACCGTTATTGTACAAGAACTCATCCAATGACATGTGCTCCTCCCACAAGCCACGAAAATCCATGACAGAAGCCCACAAAATATCCTCCAAATTTTGTATCATCCTGTCGGATTGTCCATCCGTCTGATGGTGATACACCATACTCATGGTCAACTTAGTTCCAATTGTTTGCTATAAGGATTTCTAGAAAGGAGATGCAATCCTAAGACCTCTATCAGATATGATCGAAACTGGAACACCATGCCTCCTTACCACCTTCGAGAAACAGATTTTGGACAGATCCTCCACCATATGAGATTTAAAAATTTGAATTAAATTGTCCAAATTCATTTGCTGATCCACTATCACAAAAATAGCATCGTGCTTTCTGACCGTTCTTTGGAGACCTTTGACAAAATCCACAACTTCTTTCTCCCACTTCCAAATGGGTATTGGTAATGACTACAACATTACTGGAGGCCTCTGATGCTCTTCCTTGACCGGCTAGACAGTCAAGTATCTCGAAACAAACTCATCCACTCATATTTTCATACCAACCCACTAGAACTGCGCTTTCATTGCTTTATACATTTTATGAATTCTAGTAGGAACAACCCACTTAGAATGAAGATACGCCCTGAGAAGTTCCTCTTGACAAGAAACCGGTATAACCATTTGATTCTGAAAACACAAAACTGAATCTCCATTCAGTTGTTATCCATCAATGGTTTCCCCACCATTGAGTTTAGACCTCATGGTCACACTCTCAGAATCAGATATATTTGCCTCTTTAACCAGGCCAAACAAGTCAGGAATCAACAAAACCAGAAAGAAGACCACTGTATCGCCTGGGCCCTCACAGTACAACCAAATGTCAGCTATAACCGACATCAACTGCCACTAGTTCGATGCCTGTTTCACCACCCGAGCATGAGTTTTTCTACTTAATAGATCTACCACTGAATTTCCATTACCCGATGTGTTCATAAAGTCAAAATCAAACATCTGGAGATATTCCATCCATATCCTTTTCCTTAAGTTCAAATCCCCTTGTGAGAAAATGTGCTTCAAGGTATTATGATCTGTATATACTGTGAATTTCTCACCGAAGAGATAATGATGCAACGCATTCAAAGCACAGACCACTGCTGCCAATTCCAAATCCTAAGTTGGGTAGTTATTCTCATTAACCTTATAATTCCATGAGCCATATGCAGAAACATGATTCCATTGAATGATAATTCACCCCAACCATGATCATGATGTATCGCAATACACCACATAACATTTTCAAGGTTCTGGAGAAACCATGATTGGTGCTGATGTAAGGTGACACTTTAGCTCTTCAAAACACTACTGACACTATTCATTCCACTGAAATGGGATATATTTTTTTTCAAAGTTGTCATCAGTGAAGCCAAACATGAAAAATCACGAACAAAACACCGATAATATCCAGTTGGACTGAGAAAACTCTGTACCTCAAACACATTCTTTGGCAGCTGCCACGAGATAAGAGCCTCTATCTTTACTGGATCGACTGAAACACCCATTTCAAAAATCAGATGGCCTTGAAAATAGACTTCAAGTATCCAAAAGTCACATTTTGACAATTTTTCATACAACCGGTGATCCCTCAAGATCCCTAGTAGTGTCACCAAGTTCTAGTAATGCTCCACCCTTTTCTTTGAATACAATAGAATATCATCTACAAGAACCACCACAAATGAATCAAGATATCTCTGAATTATCCAATTCATCAATTCAATGAACACTACTAGAACATTCGTTAGACTAAATGGCATAAGCACATATTCATAATGGCCATATTTACTTCTGAATGTTGTTTTAAGAATATGGTCCTTCCTCACCCAAAATTGATGATATCCTGACCTCATGTTGATCATGGGTAACCACTGGGCTCTGCTCAATTGGTTGAAAAAAATCATCAATTCATGGAAGTGGATATCTATTAGTTATTGTAACTTGGTTAATTCAATGATAATCAACATAGTGCCTCAATGTTCAATCCACATTTTTCACAAACAACACCGACACTACCCACGAAGATGTGCTGGGCTAGATAAAACCTTTTTTTTCTAACTCTTACAATTGGACATTCAATTATCGCAATTTAGTAGGTGACATTCGGTAAGACAGAAGTGTGATTGGACTGGTCCTCAGATGGAGATCAATCAAAAACTCCACTTCTCTTATGGGAGGTATCCCAGATAATTCTTCGAGAAAAACATCTATGAACTGATCCACCACTGCTAGTAGATCACTCTTATCAACACCCTCTACCGATTCCAATGACAACACCACTAAATGATACAATAGCATTCCCAATGCTGGTGCCAACAAACCCATTGCACCCTACTATTCATGCCTCTCTCCTCTAAAGAGATGTCTAACGCCATCGTGTGTCATAAAAGCCACTGTTCATACATTATAGTTGACGAGGACATAAAACTCCACTAGCCATTCCATTCCAGGATTACATCATACCCATCCATCCCATGCACTGAGAAATTCCATATTAGCTTAACCTCTCCCAAAATGATACAACATGTTCTACACAGGAAGGTTCGACACACTCTTCGACCTAGAGGAGTTTCAAGTTTCAAAATTTAAGGCATCATTTATACCATTAAATCTAGAAACTCAACCACATGTGTATCAATAAAAGAGTGTGATGCATCCATATCGAACAACACTTGCATTGAGGTAAGATTTAAAATAATAGTACTTCACATAGTGGATGGTCCCGACTGATCATCCACCACAACCTTCTCGGCTCTGAACAATGCCTTGGTTGTCGCAGTATCCTCTATTTTCCCTTATGAGGAGTTGTGGTGTTCCAAGAATCACCATGACTGAATTTTCCCTTCTGACGAGGGCTATAATATTGTACTTGTTCCATCTAAGCATATGACGTCTTCGATCTCTGAGAAGTGTCACGCTCACCCGACCTTAGATAATTCCTACAATAGTTCTGAAGATGCCCCATCTGCTTGAAATTGTGACATGATTGAGGATGTTCCATACAATGCCACTTGATGTGTGCTGTAATACCACAATGGAAACATCCTGGTTTGCTCTGTGGCTTTAGAGGAAGATTTACCGATCCTATCATCGGATTATGTGCCATACTCCCACTCTAGGAATAGGTTTCCCTCCTCTAATTGAACACAGCGTTAGAGTTCCTACTATTCTCCATGGGTATTATCATGCTTCCTCCACCCTGAGTTCCCAACATATCCCGCTTAGCCACCGATGCTCGATTCACCATCTCTGTGTAAACACCGATACACAACACTTCTATCTTTGAACAGATCCTTTACCTTAACCCAGCTTCAAATATTATTTCCTTCAATGATGTGCTACCCTCCACCTAAGGTGTAAACAGCACTAGGCTCATAAACATAGCTGTATACTCCGTCACAAACATATTCACTTGCTTCAGACGGAAGAAATCATTTGTGTGCTGAATTTTAAATGTAAGTGGGTAGAATTGTTTATTAAACAATTCCTTGAAGCCTTCTCACATCATGCCCTAGTCCATTCCCACTTGTAAAACCAACTCCCACCACTAATGTGCAAGATCCTCTAGATTATACATTGCTAGCTAAAATTTCATCTCTACCGACATCCCCAAGAATATGAATATTCTATTCATTCTGGAAAACAACGCATCTTCCCTTTCCGGGTCTGAATCAACCCCAAAGATGGGTGGATCTTGCTTTTAAAACTGATCCTCATAATCAACATTCTTTTCCTTTTCTACTTTTTTAACACTTCTCACAACATGGAAAGCTTGAACTATGCTCTGGACTAACTATTGGTTCACCAGGGGCTCAGGTGCAAACACGTTTTCATTGGCCACATTCTATTGGTCTTTACGACACCTACCAGGTGCCATTACTATAAACAGAAAACAAACAATCCTGACTCTCACTTCCATAAACATCAATAATTCCCATTTCAAATCGCATTACACAACACTATCATAATGAGTCTTTCCAACTTTCATCATTTTACATGTTTCACCATTTTTTGAAACCAAACCATTTTCAAAATACCAAATTTATTCATTTTACCAATTCACACATTTGGAAAACTATTTCTCAATTCGGTCCATTATTTATAATGCCCAAAGAAATATGCATCCTAGAGGGATGTTATTTCTACCATATATGCCATGCACATCTCATTGGATACACCCATGAAAATGAGATTGCCAATGCCTATAAGATTCTCCAAAACACTTATGTACCCAACTCCCTGGGAACTTGAAGTTCAACATAAAAGGGTTAGCTACATTATTTTATGCTATACATTCCAATTTACGACATTCCAATACCTAGCTACCATCCCGACTCAAGGAATACACCCTAATGAATGTAAAATCCAAATTCGAGAATCAACTCCAAAGGACAAAACAAGCTGATACCACTTATAACACCCCTCATCTACCTCATTGTATTGTGGAGGTGGTGAGGGTTACGTGTCCTTATGCAACATTCCCAAGGCGCCAAAGGCTAGAAATAAATGCTGAGGGCTTCAAGGAATAGTCTGGAATAATTTTCCCTTAAGAAGATAACCCAAATCAACCAACCAACAACTAAATATGAATGAACATTCAAAACAAACCTTGTGATACTAAAAATTCCATAAAAAACTTAAAACCAATCAACTATACATGTCCACAAAACATCAGAGTACAAAGCGGAAACTATACAAAAAAAACACCATGATCCATGACACCACCACCGCTCCACACGAAGATCCAATCTCCAAACTCCACTAAAAAATCACATTGCACCACTAAAGGAGGGTGATGCCTTACCTTTTCCCATGTCATGGTTCACGACATCTGCAAATACACCAAAGTTCCAAAGGAGAGGGTGAGTACAACTACATAGTAGGATTTCCCCAACTGACTTCCCTACAAACGCCAATAGGTTAAAACTGTTAGAACATTTATATAAAACATTTTATATAATGAAAAACCAAGCTATTAATTGTTTATAAGACAAACATGCCATAATCCAAACATGCCACACAAGGAATCTAAATCAACCATTCCACGCAAGGAATCCAATTCAACCATTCCACAAGCTGAATACCATTTTCATATTTCACCCATAAGCCCCATCTACAAACATCACCATCAAAGCACTCAATAAACCATGGTGGCACTTCCCTTCCTACCCATTCATTACCAATCCACTCAAGTGGTCTTACAACCCACTTGTTATTGATGGTGTCCCTTACGTCCACTATCTATCCCATTTTTATAGTGGCACATTCTCATCCACTCCACCACGCCCCAACATCATCCACCCAATGATATCCCCCATTTCCACACAAGCCACAACAATTATCATGCTCTATTTTCAATACCAAAAAATACCATTTCCATCCCAAAAACATTTCAATATTACTAGTTTAGTGAAATCAATACTCATGCTCACAATCATTACCATTTTAAAATCACAAATTTAAAATTAACCTATTGATCCCATTTAAAAAAAAACCCCATTTCATTCCAAAACCACCAAATCATCGCTCATTTGATTTTCCAACATAATTTACATGACATTCATACAATTAAATTAAAGCAACCAATTTAATTGTAATTGAAATTCAAATTTCAACGTAGTGGAGTTGAGAGAGAAGACACCTACCACTTATGGATTTGAGAAATCGACCCGTCGCCCAAACGCACTCCAAACCGGGTGAACGCCTCCTCAAAACCACCTGAAAAACCCTTCCCTATCATTAACAAGCCCAACCTTTCACACAAAAAGGCAAAAAAACCCAAGATCTACATGAATCTCTTGTACATCTTGGAAACTAAGAGAGGGAGAGGGATAACCCTAACCAAAATCTTAAAGAACCAAATGAGGGACTTACCTTAGGGGAACCACCTTAGATCCACCATGCCCCCCTTCGATTTTCCTCGAAAACGAACTAAGGAGATCCCCCAACCTATGAAAACCGGAACTTCTGTGTGAGCCACGTGTGGGAGGAAGAATGGGGAAAAATGGAAAATACCGAGTGGCCTGGGACTTAAAAACCAAACTTTATGTTGCCACATAGTTTCCCTGGAAGGTTTGGCAAACCGTGCGCCAATCGTGTAGTTGCCAATGTCTCACCCCGGGACTTCGCTCAGTTTTCCCGCAGTGTCTGACAAATCATGTGCCGCCCATGCGGAGCCCACTGTGAAGGGTGCACAGTTTCCTAGGATGGCCACACGGTTTGTTCAGACAGTGTGCCAACCGTGAACCCCTGCACAACCTCCAAAACCTTAAATTTTTTTCCCACAATTGTCCAAACATCAACCAATCACTTAAAAAAGCATAAACGAACCGAAACAAGGGTCACATACCTCAAACTGAGGGTACTACAGTTTCCATATCTTTTTTTATTAATATATCGATATTGTCTATTATAGGATTCTTCCGTGATCAATTCTTGCAAGGATTCAATAGCATGAACATAGGGATGTTCGCCCACCAATAAGGCTTTGATACGTGGACCAATTTAGGAGATATTACCTCAAGGGGGTACAAAAATATTTCCATCACCTATCTATAAGAATATGGAAATAGATGTACCAGAAGAAGAGGAGTGTTGGTTGAGTGAACTTCATGAGTTTTAGTGACTACAACCCCTTAGGGTCTGAGTTGAACTTGACAACCAGGTGGATGAGGACAAGAATCAGACAGTGAATTTAGAGTCTTATAAAGTTAATACACTGGTAGATCATTTGGTTATCCATGAAGTAATCATTATTCGTTTCTCTATAGGATAAAGTTGGGTCTTATTAACAGATTCATCTGATTTGATGAATCATTCATTATTAGAGTTTGATTGAATTTTCATAGAAGAGGTTTACCCAACTATATTGATGGGTTTGTGTGTTAAGGATATTCTACATCTTTCCTACAAATGTATGATTATGGATATGTATTCATCGAGGCTCATTAACCCATATCAGTACATTATGTATATGGTATGTGATGAATTATTCCGGGCTTGAACCTTCAAGCGAGGAATATGTAGTGAAATCCATGATATTGTTATATAACTATGCATTCTTACCTTTTATTGGGTTATGGAGTGTTATTTGGTCGTCAGTAGTTTCCTAGGTGAGAATATGTTGATGGTTGGTGCTGATAGTGGGCACATGGGAGAAAATACATTAACATCAAGGAGATATCAACAAACACAAGGGCTTGGTCATGTAAGATGTTTTAGTTTTCGGTTCTAGGATAGAGGGACATTGGAATTATTTTCACTGTGTGGATATTTTTAACATAGAGAGAGGTTGAACTACAATTTTATGGTCAGGTATATCTTGCATGATATTTTTTGAACCAACATGATGTTTATAGTTAGATTGTGGATATGTTTCCTATGAAGTCAGAATTATAGGAGAAGGTAAGTCTCTCGATTGATAGAAACATTAGAGGATCTGGGCAAGAAGATGGAGGTGGAAGAATATTTGACATTTTTACCACCACTGCCCCCAGATTGACCATGCCAAGATCAATGAGTTGGAGATTTTGGGAAAGGGAAACTATAGGCAGTGTAGGGAAATGAACCATAAACTCTAGGGATGATAAAAGGTATAGTATGTGACTTCTCTACAATATCTTCAGTAGTGATAATAATGGGTGTGATTTAATACATTCTTTCTCCTACTCAAGTTAGACACTTGGAGATTCCAGTTTAGACCATGGATTAAACTGTTTTCTTTGAGACACCAACTAGAGTAAAATCAGTAGTCACAAACATATTATGAATATGTGTACTGACTCATATAGGTGATAATTTTAATTGGAGTCTTTTTTTTAGTGGGGATGAGCCTTACAATTTTATCTTAGTTATTGATTGGTTAACCATAGATCATTCCCATATAGAATACTTTAAGAAGATGATGTGGTGTGTCAAGATTGATGGGTTTTGGTTTTCTATTATGGTTGATAAGGAAATTATGGTGGATAAGGATAGGAACATACAAATGGGAGTGTAATCGATTATTCATAGAATAATTATCATGACTCTTTGTGGAGTAGAAAAAGGGTTTTTTCTATTTTCTATAATGGTGATCGAGGATGAGTAATTATTTCCTACAGAGGGAACATCAATAACTAAATAATAATATATAGAAAAATTTATTGAACTACATATAGGGATGAAATATATATCTACATTATCATATCGGATGACAGCTATAGAGCTTAGCAAGCTGTGGGTATAGTGGGAGGACTTGCAGAGGCAGGGTTTTATAGATCCTAGTGTTTCACCATGGGAAGCAATAGTGGTTTTCACTAATAATTATATTGGGAGATTAAGGTTTTGTGTGGAATACCATAGCCTAAAAATGTTACTATGAAGAAAAATTATCCACCATCTATGATCAATGAACTCTTTGATCAGTTGAGAGGGGAAAAACGGTTCTCGAAGATTGACCTCAAATCAGGCAATCACCAGTTATGAGTATAGGATTATGATATATATGATAAAACTTTTTGATGTCAATAGAAACAATATGAGTACTTGGTGACACAATTTAGCATGAATAATTCCATTGCAGTGTTCATGGAACTCATGAACTGAACTTTTTATCCTTTGTTATAGTAGTTATTGGTAGTTATTATTTATGATATTCTAGTGTAATTGACATTTGAGGAGGAGTAATAAAGATACATGAGGATGGTCTTGTAAATCCTTTAAGAAAACCAATATTATAGGATTATCTACATTAACTAGTTCCAAATCAAGGAGGTCCACATTATGAAACATGTTATCTAAGAATACTGTGTAGTAGTGGACCCATCAAAGGATGAGGTAGTGATTTCTTGGGATCATACCAATATTAGGATAGAAAATTATATATTCTTTAGGTTGGTAGGATATAATAGTATATTTTTACATGACTTCTCTATGATATTAGCTCCATTGACATCTGGGACATTCAAGGGGAAGCCTATAAGGTGGAAAAAGAGGTTTTAGAAGGATTTTATGACGTTGAGGTAAATATTTATTGGCGGTCCCATTTTGAGATTATTGGAGGTGGGTGTTGTATTATTACTGTTCTTTGATACACCAACTATAAGTAATGGTTGTGTTGTGATGTAGAGAAAGGTATATGTTCCAATGATTCATATTAATTAAGGACATAAGACCCGAACTACACAAACTACTTTCTTGATCTAGTTTTTGTAGTCTCTATACTGAATATTTGGTGATACTACCTTTGGATTAGTGGTTTATCATATATTATTACCATAAAAATCTCATTAATATCATATCATAGAAGAATAATAACCTAATACATAATAAATTGATAGTATTTCACAAGGATTATGACTTCATTAATGTATATACTCATATAAATGGGATCATGGTATCAGATGCACCCATCATGGGATGTTTTCCATAGCTACTGAGTGAGTCATTATAGTATATTTTACCATTACTGATATCTTTTGTGGATTATAATGGTGAAATATACCTCTATTTAATGGTTCATAACCTTTTTCTTTTATTAGGAGTTAGGGAGGCACGTCATGGGGATACAAATTGGGAGACCCTATATATTCCTCTGTCCTTTGGATATTCTCTTGGTGAATTTTCTAATAGTGGGTAGAATATATTTCTATTTTGGAGATGGATTATGGTAAATATTGCACTAAAATATGAGCTACTATGGGAGTTATATACATCAACATTAACAATGAATCCATTTATGAACACTTGTAAAAATTATCAATAATGATATTCTCGTGGCTAGATATGAAGATATGTATTTCACTGGTTTTCCATTGATGCTTTACGTTTCATCACATGACGGTTGGGAACCAGGTTCCAGTAGGTTTAGTTCAACCCATAGATGTTTCAAAGTGGAAGTGGGATGGGATATCAATGGATATCATGATAAGGATACTTAATACATCCAATGTACATGATTCCATCTGAGTGATCATAGACTGAATTAGAATTTTGGTCCTATTCTTTGCAATTCAAGAGAAGAGTTTCTTAGAGAGAATGTGACACATGTATGTGTAAGAGATACTCCAGCTCCATTTTTTTACCTAAAATTTCATTTTATATTGTAATACTCACTTCATGTTGTGTTTATGGAGAGTACTATGGGATTATATTGGTACTTTTATTCATTTGAAAATGGTGTTTCACACGCATATTGATGGATAAAAAGAGTGATCGATTCAGGTTATGGAGGACATGCTACAGACTTGAATGTCAGACATTAGATATAGTTCGGAGGATCAATCAAAATTGGTCTATTTTTCATACAATTGATTTTACCAATCCACCATTGTTTTAGAATCACTCTATACATTGTTATAGAGATGTTATAGGTCACTGATTTTTTGGTCTGACATAGGATGTAGAAAAGGTATTGGACTGGAGCTGTGTGATCCATGAATGAGTAAGTGAGGATCATCTAGAAGTGTATGAGGACTACATAGATCCATCAAAAGTCTTATACATACTGAATATGTATACTTTTGGAGTATATAGAGAGTGTCCATGTACCTTTTCATGTCTCACCAGGAAATGGGTTATGATGAATTGGCCAGGGAAATGAGCTATCATTGAGATTCCTTGGCCCTTTACATATATTTTATAGAACTGTGAGGTGGCATACCACATGGATATACCCCCTGAGTTGGACTAGTTACATGATTTCGTAAATTTTTTGAATTTTAGGTGGAATGTACATGATTCATCACATGTTGTAAAATATGGTGAGCAAGAAATCATGGATAGATATCCTTTTTCAAATTAACCGGAATAGGTTGAGGATTGGAAGGAGATGTTCCGATGTGGGAACGATATACATTTTTACATGTTTTGTGGGTGCAAGAGAATCCTTTGGATAGTACCTAGGTGTGGGAGACCCAGAAACGTGCCCCGTTCTCAGACCACATTGCGTTATATATTTTTTTCTTTCCCAGATGAGGATAATTATGGTGGGGATAATTATACATATATTTTACCTGTAAATTCAATTAATATATATAAAAGTATTTTTTATTCTAGTATTTCAAACGATATGTGATTTCGATATTTGATGAGCTTGGAATTAAATTTTAAAATATATTAAATATATTTTTTTTTATACGAGCAATGTGTTTCTGAAAAAAAAGATTTATAAATCCTAAATGAAGGCTCTGATCAAAACTATAATACATATTATGTTCTCCTAGCATGCGACTAACTCTATGAATGTCATTAAATTTTACTTAGTCAGGAATTTTTATAAAGGGATGTCATGGGGAAAATAAAAAAATTTATAAATAAAATTAATTTTCTTATTTTGATGAAGCGTCCTAAAATACTCTATAAATATACAATTATGAGTATATTTATGTGTGTTTCACTTAACCATAGACATCTAGAGGACGATTGGAAGGGAACATTCCTAGTGCATGAAAACTTATCAAGAATGTGGATCATTGTGTCATTGGACTTCAAGGATCTTACTAACAACAATTACTCATATTCTTTATTCATCATAAATCATTCTAACATGAGGCTAGATGTTACATTTTTTTCCTTATTTTTTTAATTCTAGAATGAACATGAATTAATAAAATAATAAAATCATTCATAGATTGAACATATTACAGATATATGATATATTATCTGGGATTTCATTATTTATAATGTTGACTTTGATACGTATCTTTGATACAATTTCTTGTAGAATTGAATTGAGTCTAACACAAACATTGGATGAGTATTTTCCCTCATGATTGTGTTTTTTTAATTTGTCTCATTGTTCTTTATTCATCCATTTCATGTGTTCATTTTTTATAGTGGTTGAAAAATACTTGGTAGTCAATCATTGTGAAACCGATTCATGACATAATAGATTGATAACAAAGTTACATGTTTGGATTGATGATGATTTCATTAGATGATGATGGATCAAATACTAAACATATTTAATCAAGAAATTTCTAGAATGGGGAAAGAGGATATTTGAAGGGTTTTCCCACGTGATTTTGGGGCTAGATTCTTGTGAATATCAATTGAAAGGCTTTCACTAATTAGTTTATTACTTACTAAGATGAGTTACTTCTAGATCAGAGGATGTAGGATAAAATTATGATGTGTGAAAAATATCTACTATTTTAAAAAATATTGGGTTACATGGAATGTAATTAAGAATTAGACATCATGTGGGACACCTGTAGTGGTGTAAAGCATTTACACGTAGATATTAGGATCATACGCCACATGGTCCCCACCACACGCCATGTTCTAGATTTCTAGACAGCTCAACATGTATATATTTTATGCACCCATAAATCCATATGGAGTATATTTCTGTATTGTCCATTCTATACACTATGTACACCTTGTAATACATCTCAACCTGTATAGAGGTTACATGCCCAGAAGATTGTGTGGCCCCACATTCCAAGTGTGGTGTGTCACATGTTGTGTAATTACACACATACACAAGAATGAAACATGATACATGTCTATAATTCCATACTGAGAAGACACAAAAATTACTCCATGTACATGTCATGGACCTCAAAAAATAAGGCTTTGATCACATTCCCTCTACACCATGGAAATGTTTCATTGGGGTATTTTACATTGATCATTTCCCTAAAAATTGTTATGTAATCATTTCTGGGGAATATGATGGTGACCCCATCTGATGAACTTCAATATTGAAAAGAATTATTAGAATCCTTCTCTGAGTCCCAGAGTGATATCCTCTGTCATCATCATTTTTCATAAGCAGGGTTCATGGAATCAGTGTGACCAACACTACATATGTGTCGATCCCATACTTAGTGGGTTAATCCATATTTGGTTGTTGATATACTCTACGGACCTAGGTGTCATCGGCTTCATTGTATCATTATCTATAGACTTACAACACATGTTTCTTATTTAAAGAAATAATGAGGGTGATATCGTGGATGGATTCCATCAGTTATATTTGACTCATGGGGTGTCTTCTACTATACGAGTGTTATAAAGAAGCATAGAATATGAATACTATAATTAATGTACGGTTGTGACCTTTCCATGAGATAATGTTTTTACTATGAGTATAATTGGATATTCTTATTATTTATTAAATAGAGTTATCCTTGTGTTGAGATGAATATTACTCTTGAGGTTATATTATTTGTGATTTTGGGGTGTCCCACTGGTTATTGTTGTACTCACCCATTCATGGTCATTTCTCGCATTTCTCATGTCTTCAACAGATAAATATTGGTTTTATGGATCCCTTGAGGTAAACGTACCAGATATGATTTGTGGTCCTGACATATAAAGGTGTTCATAGGTTGTTTTATTCACAAAAATCCTCTCCATCTTCATAGGATACAATTGTTTTTAGTTTAGTCTTTGCGGGCTTGTATTTTTCCCTTTCTTTCTAAAACATTTCTTCCACACTCTGATTGTGGTATTTTCAATGTATGAATATATGGGTATCATTTCATTTTAATTTTAGCAATGTATGGAATTGGATATGTGTGCATGTTTACATGTACATTAGGCTATGTCCTCCCATGTGTGATATTCTAACTCAGTGTTGGTTTTTGGCCCATGGTGTATTGGAGGGTGAATTTGTGTAGTCACAGTTTGGGCCCCATTGGGTTGGTTTGTGAAATCCATGGTCCTATGCATGAACCATATGTTTCATGTACATGTGACTATGTCCAATAATGGTATGATCCCATGTGGAGAGACTGACATGACTGATGCCTCCTAGATTATTTAGATGAATCCAGCCAATGATTCCCACTGCCTGTCCTAGCTTCCTAGCATCCATATGATTTGATGCTCTCCATCACCAATACCCTCTCTAACTCTTCAATATACATGGGAATTCATTATGGTACCACACTAGAATGAATGTTGCCTTGGATACCCTATTCAAACATCTACACCCAAAAGTAACCATGTCCCTTAATATTTAGGTAGTTCTATGTATGGTCATTGAACCACATGAAATTATAAGAAACTAACATATTACACTACTGAAGCTGTAGAATCTCATTAATATGAACCAAGTGCAAGAATGAATGGTAATAATCCCCATGAAATAACTATTGTAAGATAGACCATGAGAGTTTCCACCAACTCCAAGCATCATTGGGGAAAAGTATGTCTTCCAGTTCAACAATATGATCAGTCAGGGTCTACATGATCTTGAAGATGTAGATTATCTATGAAATCAAATCCTACACTTCTATGGGATTTGGCTCACTATGGATCCTTAGTATCCTATATCATTGGAAATCCTTGATTATGATAATCTTCTCTATATCCTCACCCTTACCTGTCAGAACAATATTCATCACAATTGTTGGTGCTAATTGTATCTACCTACCATGAAGAAGTATAATGTGAAATTTCCTAGAACTGAGGCTTCATCATTCATATAATAATTATTGAGGTCCTAGATTGGTAATATTATAAGCTCCATTCATATAGGAATCTTGAACGAGATCAACACATCCATGGTAATATGAGAATATATTTGTGGAGTGGACTCAATAAGGATTGTAAAATAGACCGATCTTATATGTTTTTTGTAGCACACTTCCCTATTAAAAATTACTTGGTATGATGAGTTGATATGCAGGTATTCATAATAATGGTGTATGGATACATAAGTCTTTCTACCAACATTAGGTTCCTTATACTAAAATCCATATTTGAGACACATTGAAAATATTTCCCTTTTTTATTAACCAATCAGTTTCATCTATCTATCTCTAAATTAACGTGAAGATAACCCACATTTAATTCCATTCTCTAACAACACAACCCACTAGGGCCTACATAGACCATGGAAAGGTTGGCCGCTACAACCCAATCCTTCCTGCAATAGGGCATAGGCTTGCGACAAGATATGATAAGGGATAATATAAATAGGAATAAATTTCCTAATATACATGTGGTTGCGCCCAAATTTACCCTACTGGTAAAATCGGTCGATGTAGTACATGTAGGGGTCGAATCCACATGGACCGAAGAAGAAACCTTGAGACACTTTGATTAGATGCGGGATTGGCTATGCAGTGGCCAACATTGGATTGAATTAATTTGGAGAAATATTGATTTAATTTAAATAACAAAACAAATAAAATTACTTGAATTAAAACAACTAATTAAGGTGAGCCGATCTTAGGTTGTCTCTTGGGCTTTATTGGATGTATTTGTTTTTCATTTGATTTTCTGTACATCGGTTCAAGAGGTATCCATTAAATGAAATAATTCCTCAATATAATTCTCCGATTTAATCCATACACAATTTCAAGGATAATCACCAATTCATTTAGAGGATCAATTAAATGAGCACTGCAAGGAATTGCATCGTACTAGCACTCAAAATGTGTCGTCGTTAAATTCGGTGAAGACAAAGAAGAAGATAAATCAAAGAAAGGAACTCTTAAAATAATGAACAATTTTATGAATTTAAGAACATCAAATAACATTCAATCAAACTTATGAAACTCCCTAGGATAAACCCATAAAAGGTTATCCCTCCATTGATGTTATTCTATCAATGGAAGTGGTTAATTGACTTAATGAAGCGGGATTGAAGAAGAAAGGAAAAAACATTTATCAAAATGAACACTCCACCGTTGTGTGATGAATTCACAAGTGCGGGTGTGAATAAATTCACACTACGATTAAACGGTATCAACGTGTAAAAAAAGGAAAAAATAAAAGTGAAGAAGAAGAAATTTTATTAAAATAATAAACGTGAATGAAAAACTTACATTAGAGAAATTGACAATGCCATTACAAAACAAAAGCGGGAAATTACAATTGAAAGAAAAACTTGGATTCAAAGGAAAATGTTAGATGATTATTCCCTTCACCACCAGCTCCTTATATAGGCATATTATGAGCCTTATGTCCACCCCCAACATTAAAATCACCTCCCAACAATTAAGAGAGTCAAAAGGAGGGTGAAGAATCAAAAGTAAATTGACGTTTCGAAGTTGACCCGGAAAACTGTCCAGATTCGTCCTCCATTTTGACGTGTGCTTTTGACACTCCATATGGCCGAATCCGAAGGTGTCATAAATATATCATATCTTAGTCCATGTGTTTTCTACAAGCTCTCAAAATTTTAGGACATTTGGCTCATCCGTTTGAATGTTATGGTTGAAATGGTGGGAGGGATTTCTGTGCATTAATGACAAGTCCTCCATTTAAATCTCAACTTCAGATCCCTTTATCATCATGAAAACATCAGAATTAGCTCCGGCCACAGTTGAATAAAATTATCCTCATATTTTTATCTTTCTACTGTATAAATTTTAGCTTCATTGGGCTTGGTTTATGGGCCCCACATTTGTTTGGTGGGCCTTAGGCCCATTATGCTTTTTCCAGCATGTTTCTGCCTTCAGGCGCAAAAGTCTCCATCTTCCTTTGGGATTCATCCATCGGACCTAAAAGATAAAATGTTCCAAAAAAATTTATCAATCATATCGCAAAATTTCAAATTAAAATGATGAATATTGTAATTTCCACAAGCAAATTATTAAGTGGGCCCAAATTGACATTTTAAGCATGAATTGCACAATGATGGGAAATGAAGTTCAATTTCTGAATTGGACTAAAATTGATGTTTATGAACTTTTAAACACATTAATATTAAGATCTTAACAATGAATATTAGCCACTTTCAGTGACTAATCACACCCCCCAACATGATTTTTTCTAGTCCCGAGCAAAATAAATTACAAAATGAAATCCAAATCTCATTTTCCAAAAACATTTAAATACACATTACTCACCCAAATATCTAATAACAAAAAAATTATTAAAACCCATCAAAATCATTTAAAACAAGCTAGGTCCATAAGCATATCCCAATCCCAAGTCGATTCTTTTGTTCAAATTCATTGCCACATTTCATCCAATTCCAATTAAGCATGATAAAGTGTTGTGCATCATAAAAGATATGGGGCCCATTTTATTGTTCAAGGGGAAAAAATTGAAGCGCTAGGTGGGAATCACATTAAACCTTAAAATTATTATCCAATTTGTTTTTGATTTTTTTGATTTTTTTGATTTTTTTTAACCACAATATATATGAATAGACTAATTCTGGGCAAGACAACTATGGAGTCACGATCCCCAAGTGCCGGACGCCACACATTTTGTCAATTTCATGCTCTAAAATAGAGATATAAAGCCTAACTCTGGGCAAGACAACTATGGAGTCACAATCCCCAAGTGCCGGATGCCACGCATTTGGACAAAACATTGCTCTATGTGGTCATTTTTTTGTTTTTTTTGTTTGTTTTTTGTTTGTTTTTTGTTTTTGGATACTCAAATTAAACTAAAAGTGAGCCCAGAACCCTATGCTATAATGAAAGGGACCCAAGAACTCAAATTTATACCCACGATCCAGTAGACGTGCATTGTGGCATTTTTATTAAGAGGATGAAAATGTAAACATTGAAAAATCACATCGGACAACCGCACTTTCCAAAAACTATGCTCATGAACTTAAACTTGCATTAAAATCAGAATCCAGGCATTCAAAATTTATTTGATATTCAATTTTAGAGTTTGCAATGTGTGTTATCATGTTTATGGTTAATGGAAGTTTTCTTTTCATGCATGTTTTTTTAAAAAAAAAATCATTTTTTATCTCCCCCCAACTTAGAATGACACTGTCCCCAGTGTTTAAAGAATAGGAAAGTTAGAAGGGGGTAGGAGAGGAGTTCATTGAAGAAATTTAAAATAAAAATCATGGAATGAAGTCACCTGGTGGTTGGTGATGATAGTGCATGCCATAGTCTCCCTTCAATCCTGGATTTGAGTCTCAGCGGCTTGGATGGTGGTGAATGGATTTTCCTTATGGATTTCAACATGTCCTTTTTTAACCTATAAAAAAAATAAAACAAAACAAAATAAACTGATGATACATTGTCTTTTTTATATTTTCTGGGTAAGGTATTACTCAGAGATCACGCCACGTGACACAGATGAATATGGTGCTCCCCTTTCATACCCATCCTTACTCATAAAAGAAGAACAGGTCAACAGCTTATGGTAATTTATTATATGAAAAAAATGATTCAAAATAATTGGAAAACATGAAAACCATGGGTTGCCTCCCATGCAGCGCTTTTGTTTAACGTCATTGGCTTGACTTTTACCCCCCAACTTATCCAATTCCAACTTTGAGCATTTTAATTAACCCATCTTTTTCCACTTCAATAAGATTGAGATTGATTATTTTTTTGAAATTTGTTTCATGTAAAATCATATTTTCCACAATGATTGGTAAAATCCAAGGAATATCTGAAATTATTGATCGAGTTGTATCTATAGTCATTCTTAAGACACCAAGGATCATTCCAACATTATTGGTTTCATGAGATGGATGAATGATAACTGAGAGGTCTTGTTTGTACCCTATGATGGGATGCCCGAGTGGGGAAGTAAGGACATTGATTTTAACTTCAGGTTGGATAGGACATTCAAAAATAGATAAGGAATTAAAATCAAAATCAATTTCATTTTCAAAATTTCCCAACACAATTGGTTCCCTTTGAATTGAAGATTCCACCCCAAAATTTTCTAGATGAGTTTCATAAATGGGTATGGGTTTGATGTTTGTGATTTCTCCTAATGGTTCAGTGATTGGTGTTTCTGAAAAATCATCATTGTAGAAATATTCCGAACACTCAATCTTTGAAGAAAAATTTCCCTCTTGTGAATTCATGAAATCAATTTCATCCTGATTTAAACACTCGTTAACAATTCCCTCAGGTTCATTAGCTTGACTTTCAAAATTACCTGACCAATTCACTTTATTATCCAACTCTATTTTCCAAGATTCTAAAGTGGGCTCATCACTAAATTTACATGAGTTATGTGGGAAACAAGATTCTTCTATAAGTGATGTGGAAAGGACATCCTAAGTAGGAATGGGTTCTTTATAAGTCTCAATGTTTTGTATTTCTAATCTCAGTGATGAAACTTCTGAATTCATTTTAACCATTTTTTCACACAAATGTTCAAGAATTTTTTCAGAATTAGGATTTATTTTTGTTTGTACATCATGATCATCATTAAGTTTGATCTCTTAAATCATCTTTGAGAGGTATGGAAATTGATCCTTTAAAAAATCAGCATCCCATTGATCGTTCATGTTATCGGCTGTGGGGTATTCATTTAAAGGTTGATCAAAGTAATTTACTATGTGAGGGGATTCCCAATGTTGATTTTCTATTCGATTCCATCCCGATTTTATGAAAGTAAATTGTTGATGATAATCCATTGGAGTTTAATGAAATTTGGATTTGGATTTATTTTTTTTGGGAAGACAGAAAGGGGAAAAGAAAAGAGAAATAGAGGTGAGAAAAGAGAAGTTAGGTGAGAATAGAAGGTGGGTGTCTAAGAAAACTTACTTGGGTCCCTGGCAACGGTGCCAAAATTTGGTTGTGCCCAAATTTACCCTACTGGTAAAATCGGTCGATGTAGTACATGTAGGGGTCGAATCCACAGGGACCGAAGAAGAAACCTTGAGACACTTTGATTAGATGCGGGATTGGCTATGCAGTGGCCAACATTGGATTGAATTAATTTGGAGAAATATTGATTTAATTTAAATAACAAAACAAATAAAATTACTTGAATTAAAACAACTAATTAAGGTGAGCCGATCTTAGGTTGTCTCTTGGGCTTTATTGGATGTATTTGTTTTTCATTTGATTTTCTGTACATCGGTTCAAGAGGTATCCATTAAATGAAATAATTCCTCAATATAATTCTCCGATTTAATCCATACACAATTTCAAGGCTAATCACAAATTCACTTAGAGGATAAATTAAATGAGCACTGCAAGGAATTGGATCGTACTAGCACTCAAAATGTGTCGTCGTTAAATTCGGTGAAGACAAAGAAGAAGATAAATCAAAGAAAGGAACTCTTAAAATAAAGAACAAATTTATGAATTTAAGAACATCAAATAACATTCAATCAAACTTATGAAACTCCCTAGGATCAAACCATAAAAGGTTAGCCCTCCATTGATGTTATTCTATCAATGGAAGCGGGTAATTGACTTAATGAAGCGAGATTGAAGAAGAAAGAAAGAAAAACATTAATCAAAATGAACACTCCACCGTTGTGTGATGAATTCACAAGTGCGGGTGTGAATAAATTCACACTACGATTCAACGGTATCAACGTGTAAAAAAAGGAAAAAATAAAAGTGAAGAAGAAGAAATTTTATTAAAATACTAAACGTGAATGAAAAACATACATTAGAGAAATTGACAATTCCATTACAAAACAAAAGCGGGAAATTACAATTGAAAGAAAAACATGGATTCAAAGGAAAATGTTAGATGATTATTCCCTTCACCACCAGCTCCTTATATAGGCATATTATGAGCCTTATGTCCACCCCCAACATTAAATTCACCCCCCAACAATTAAGAGAGTCAAAAGGAGGGTGAAGAATCATAAGTAAATTGACGTTTCGAAGTTGACCCGGAAAACTGTCCAGATTCGTCCTCCATTTTGACGTGTGCTTTTGACACTCCATATGGCCGAATCCGAAGGTGTCATAAATATAAAATAACTTCGTCCATGTGTCTTCTAGAATCTCTCAAACTTTTAGGACATTTGGCTCAGCCGTTTGAATGTTATGGTTGAAATGGTGGGAGGGATTTCTGTGCATTAATGACAAGTCCTCCATTTAAATCTCAACTTCAGATCCCTTTATCATCATGAAAACCTCATAATTAGCTCCGGCCACAGTTGAATAAAATTATCCTCATATTTTTATCTTTCTACTGTATAAATTTGAGCTTCATTGGGCTTGGTTTATGGGCCCCACATTTGTTTGGTGGGCCTTAGGCCCATTATGCTTTTTCCAGCATGTTTCTGCCTTCAGGCGCAAAAGTATCCATCTTCCTTTGGGATTCATCCATCGGACCTAAAAGATAAAATGTTCCAAAAAAAGTGATCAATCATATACCAAAATTTCAAATTAAAATGATGAATATTGTAATTTCCACAAGCAAATTATTGAGTGGGCCCAAATTGACATTTTAAGCATGAATTGCACAATGATGGGAAATGAAGTTCAATTTCTGAATTGGACTAAAATTGATGTTTATGAACTTTTAAACACATTAATATTAAGATCTTAACAATGAATATTAGCCACTTTCAGTGACTAATCAACATGCATGAACATACCTAAATTTCTCTATGTAGTAGTGACAAGTAATAATAAAATTGGTCGTAACATCTAGAGTAAAACCATGAATATGACAACCTCTAGAGAAAACATTAAATTATGACTAGTTAAAAATAATGTAAATAAGGAAAATATACAGGCCCTACATGAGATCCAGTCCAAAAAATGGAGTAAAAGAAATCTGAGAGGTCCAAACTCTTGATCTCCATGCTTAACCAGTATACATGGTTTATGAACCCATGTATACCAATTCTCTACCAAAAAACATCAATAATTTATTAATCAGCAATATTTAAAATTCCATGTATAGGAAAAACCAATACTGGGGTGCGTAAATAAATACACATTAGGACACCCCAAAATATGATGTTGAAGAATATAGAGATCTGATATATGTAGTGATTTATATCCAATGCAAGATAGAAATAAAGACCAATAATATATACATATGATCTTAAATGAATCCAATACGATAGAGGAAGGGGATCATCATGTTATAGTACATCACAGATCGACGAGTCTTCCAAAAACTCTAAATTTTCTATCTATAATTCGAAACATCACATGTTTCCATCAATGGATCTCTATTAATAATCCAAACATCGACACTATTGTACACATTTGATGGGGATGAATTTCTAATAGTAGAATTATTCCCTAGTTCATTAGGGGGGTTCACTCAATAGATGTTGGACCCACACCACTATAGGTTAGTGGGTTCCACTCAATAGTTAGTGGCCTAATTCTCTAGTATGTTAGTTATAGGGGTGTTTTTGTTAATTCTTTGAAATGTTCTATTTTTTCAATGAATATTGAAAAATAGTGATTTTTCGTTAAAACTACATTTTTGATTAAATTATCCAAAAATACAAATATATTTTTATTATTGTTTAAAAAAATGAGTTTAAATAATTAATATTTATCAACTATAGAAAATTTGACTTAATTTTATATTGAATTTAGATTTTAAAACCTTTTATACTCATTAGATTTTTCTCTTTGGAAAACTGTTTTTTCATCACATTTGTCGGTATAATTTCTAATAGGATTATGGAACAAATTTGAATTAAATTTTAAAAAATGGATTTCATATTTTATGTACCAATAATTTATATTATTTAACGAGTTAAATATTATTTTTTATCGTTATGTATAGAAAAATATGTAAAAAATAATGACTGAAATTAAGGTAAAAAATTGATTTAACAAGGGTTAAACTGTTAGGATAAGTGTTACAGGGGGAATAAAAACTTTTCCAAAAGCTATTATTTGGCCATATTTAGTCATTTTTACCTGTAAGGGTAATTAGTGACTCATTTTAGAAGCCTACTATATCATATGATCATGGTTATAATTGATTTTGTTCAAAACTTGAATTTTTTCCCTCTCCCAACTTATTAAATTACATCCCCTCTCCCCCCTCTTCACAAATCCAAATCCTTTTGTGTATCACATCCATTTTCATGTATGTAACCCTTTATTAATTATT
This sequence comes from Viscum album, assembly GCA_963277665.1. Taxonomy (NCBI): domain Eukaryota; kingdom Viridiplantae; phylum Streptophyta; class Magnoliopsida; order Santalales; family Viscaceae; genus Viscum; species Viscum album. The sequence goes on from OY728142.1 coordinate 1,462,334,734, forward strand.
TTTATGTATGTAAATTGGTTGGGAGAGTTTAAGATATTTTGGAATAATTTTAGAATGTTTTTAGTGATTTGATGTTCGTTTAAGGTTTGATAGTGGCTAATAGAAACTATAAAACTCTTATAAGAAATCATGAAAAGAGAAATAGGGGCTTCTGGGAAGGCACACAGTATGGTGCACAGTTTAAAAAAAATTGAGGCCACTGAGGAGTTACTCTGTAAAGTGGAATATAGGGAAAACAAGGTTGGCTCATATTTTGTCTAACCATGTGATCATACCATATGAGGGGTGTTTAGAGGTAGATGTTGGCAGACGGTTGGCACATAGATTTCATAACCATGTGACCGAACTATGTACAGTTAAAATTTAGATCCTAAAAAGAATATCTAACTCGTTTTTACCCCCAAATGAATGATTTTTCCCTTTTTTATATGATGACATGTATTTTATTCCTCTCAATGGATATAGAGACAATCCCCTTTGATATAGGAGTGAGCCATTGACATGTCATAGTGCGTTTTGTAGCATCCTAGTTCTAGGAGCCACCTAGAGGATCCTCGTACCCGGTTAGTCACATGGCCTCAAGTACATTTCCCAGAATTCCAGACGCTGCTGACTAGCAGTGAGGGCCTTGTGCATGATAGTGGGAAACCTTTTCCCTCATTGATAGAGTAACATAGTGGAAACCAAAAATATATACTATAGCGGAAGTAGTAAACATGTCATACAATTTTAAATAGTGGAAGACTGAAAATAAGAAATAACTGGAGCACATATATAAATGATGCATGATACATATGTGTAGGAAATCATCCAGACAAGTCACAATACTGGAACACAGAAATAACCCAAGTAAAAAAGAAAACAGATAAACTCATCAGCATCACAAGCATCGTCTTGGTCCCATGCTCTCCAGTTCCTCAGCAATCAAGTACCTCAAGTAGAAGGGCTCTTGACCTTATCAATACCTACAGTAATATAATTTGTTTGTGTCCAAAATCAAGACCCAAATAGGGTGTGAGACAAATTCCAGTAAGCAACCACCAAAAAAGATCTATTCCTAACAATCGGTGAATATACATGGCATGCAATAAGTAAAAAAGAAGAAGTAAACAAAGAAGTACTCAGCATTAAACATTATTACAGTTCAAAGCACCTAATTCCACATATATAGTAGGCATATAATCATGTAGAAAACCCTTTGGGAAATACCCTCATCCTATCCCATCTGGTTCAACCAAAACAACCTAATAAACTATTTGGGAAGTTCACACAATCTAACCCCTCTGGTTCACCTTAATTATAGACTATCTGAGGAAGCACTCACCATCAAATCCCCTAATATTCTCCTATTAGTAAATAAAAATCTCTATAGGGAAGAACATAAGTCACATTCCCTATATGGCCCACGTCGAAGAACTATATAATATTTGAGAAAGAACTCACGTCAATCCCCCCTATGGTCTCATATCATAAAAGTAAAAATAGACACTCTAGAGAATCCCTTATGTCCATTTTCTCGATGGTCTACTGCATGAGGTTCTCACGATGCTATGTAAGTCAAACGAGCACAATAATTCAACATGACCAAAGTAATCTTCTATAATTACTTGGCTAATAGTCAACAACATAACAACATCTCAGATAAACAAACACTTCATCTTACAGGACTAGGCATATTGAAATTCAAGGAAGCTTAATAGAATAAGCAAGACCAAATGGTCATAAAAAACATGCATGGGAAAACACTTTCAACGCATAGAAATTTCCTTTATTCACATTCAATTAACCTCTATTCCATCATACAAGCATAGTGGGCAATTAACAAGGCTAAAATAGTAAACACGCAATACCCCGTTCAAGGGTATTGGGAAATTTTTCACATATAACTCAAAATATTTCTACATAAACACACAAACCACAGACCTTGGTTTTGTAGGAACGTTATACATGAACCTCAAGCCTTAAATAGCACAAAAAAATTGTAGATATGCAAAAATGTCTAAAAATTTCAACCGAGGATAACTCTTGAAAGAAGAGGAATCAGGAAACAAATCTCTAGAATACGGAAGAGCATACCGAGGCAATGCCAACGCAATCAATGGAGGTCGATTCGGAGAACGGATTCTCGATCTAGGGCTCATGGAAGAATTGCAGACGTACAGATGCTCTCAGATGAACTAGGTTGAGAATAAGGTGTTTCTTTCCATCAGACGTGACCCTAGTACGTTTAAAGAAAAAAATAAACTACACGGCATGTACTTTCTCTTACTGGCCCCCACATTAGGTGTTCTCAAGGTCACCACACAAGGCTGTGTGCTTGGCCGATATAAGGCGAGCACACAACTATGTGCGGTAAAAGATTATGTAGTCTGTACATATAAGTACACGATGTGGACTTCAAAAATTTGTAGAAACTATTATTTTCCTTAAAAACAGCAGAAAAGAGAAAACAAATACTTGAAAATAATATCTAGGTACATACAAACTTTCCCCCTTAATGAAATTTGTCCCCGACTCTCCTTAGCAAGGCGGAGTAGAAGGAAAATCCCCGAACAGCTCTGGTCACTACGATCATACATCGGCCTCCCTCTCCCATGTTTCATCTTGTACTCACCAGTGCTAGCATAGCACTCATACCAAAGGAATATACTGACTATGGAGAACCTTCACACATCGTTCAAAAATCTGGATATGACGTTACTTGAATGAGGTGTCCACATCGAGCTCAACCTCCCCAGGTAGAAAAACATGAGACGGGTCTGAGAAGTAACGTCGAATCTGAAAAATGTAAAGGTCGTCATGCCTTTCTCGGTACCTCTGAGTTAACTGAAAATGATAGGCAACTGTCCAAACTCTCTCGGACCCTTCAAATTTTCTGACATACCACGATGAAAGCTTACCATGCAACTTAATCCTCTTGTGTCCCATCCTCGGCGTGACATGCAGTAAAACATGATCCCCGACCTCGAACTCCGGAGTTTATCTTCGTCAGTAAACATAATACTTCTGTCGTGACTGTGCAGCATCCATCCTCTTCCGAATAAACTATATCTACTCTGTGGTTTCTTGGACAAGATGAGGTCCCAACATAGTTGCCTCTCCTGCCTCCAGCCAGCATAAGGGTGATCGGAATGGCCTACCGTACAAAGCCTTATAAAGTTCAATCTGAATAGTTCTTGATAACTATTATTGTTCGAAAACTCCACAACCGGTATGTGTTTCTCCCAATAACATCCAAAAACCAAGATGCATGCTTGAAGCATTTCCTCAAGTACATGAATTTTATGCTCAGATTGGCCATCTGTCTGGGGATGGTAAGATGTTCTCAAAAGTACATGTGTACCCAAAGCCTTCTATAGTCCCTATCAGATTTGAGAAGTAAAACGTCCATCCTTGACTGAAAAAATAGAGCGTGGAGATCTATGTAAACGTACCATACCTCATATTTACAACCTTCTCATCTCATCAACACTAAAGGTCTCTTTGATCGACAAGAAGTGATAAACCTTCATGAGTTTGTCAATGACAACCCAAACTGCATCATTCCCTCAAGTCTATCCTAGTATACCTATCACAAAATCCACCATGAAATCATTCCACACTAGTGCAAAAACACTTTTTCGCGTCGTTTTTTTTTTAATTTTTAACGTCGGTTATAAACCGACGTCTTTATAGGCGACGTTAAAAATACATTTTTCGCGTCGGTTCATAGAAACCGACGCGAAAAATAATTCGCTTATGAGCTTCGGCGTCGGTTTTTTATAAAACCGACGCCGAAGCTACATTTAGACATTATTTTCCACGTCGGTTCATTAAAAAACCGACGCGGAAAATATAGTCGACTAGGTTTTCGGCGTCGGTTTTATATAAAACCGACGCCGAAATATCAGTTTTCCGCGTCGGTTTTTCTAAAAACCGACGCGGAAAACCGCTTAAAACAGGATTTTCCGCGTCGGTTTTTCTAAAAAACGACACGGAAAACCGATTAAAACAGGATTTTCCACGTCGGTTTTTCTAAAAACCGACGCGCAAAACCGATTAAAACAGGATTTTCCGCGTCGGTTTTTAGAAAAACCGACGCCGTAAATAATTTTTTTTTAAAAATATTCGGCGTCGGTTTTTAAAATAACCGACGCCGTAAATTTTTTTTTTAAATAAAATACATATATTTTCTCCTCCAAACAAATCGGAACCCTGAAAAAAAATAACGAAGTATACAAAAACAATTAAACAGCTTTAACAGAAGTACTTGAGATAACTCAAAGTAAAGCAGAATTAAAATACACGTACCTACATGGTGCATTTTCTTAATCTAACCATACTCAGTATCAATCATTGTAAGTTTCCTCCCATAGATAGCACCAATCCTATCAAAACAGTAATGAAACTAAGGAGATGTGCGTGAAAAAATCAATCCAAGATATTCGTGCAATGAATAAACATTAAATGAAAATGTGTAATTTATTTGAATCATTCATTTTTTCACAAAGTAAATTACCAAAATGAAATGTTACGACTCCTGATCAAAATTCCAGGAACACTCAGCCGATGCAACCTCTTCCTCACCTCCCCCACTGAAGATGTTGGGGGTGTCTTTTCACCATAGGATCCCCACCACCCCCAACCTCAGGTTTTTATATTTGCTCTGTATAGACGTGCATTACCCATTCACTATTGTTATTTGTTTAAGTTATGGAATAACAGAGAAATAAGTTTGAGTGCAAAAAATAGGTTAGAAAATTGAAATCAAATGCAGATTGAAGAGACATAAAGAAACATACCTTAAAAATTGACGCCTTTTATTTTATCTTTGTGCAAACCCACTAAGCGCTGTTTCAGGTATTATGTGATATGCTTCTCGGCAATCATTTTTCGATATTTATTTGCATAAAAAATAAAAAGGCCTAGAAGATATTGTTGTGCATTCAAGGGAGACAATTTTTAGTGTTTGTGAATGTTATTTCGCTATACGAATCTCTATGTTCATGATCCAAGTACCACCCTATAGATCTGTCACTGTACAGACAAATGATTTTAAGAAATAACAATGAAAAGAAATATAATAACTAATTCTGAATTAAAATACACGTACCTGAAATATACGACATGCTTATTGTTGGTTATTGTTGAAGGATTCATTTGATTATTAGTAGATTCAATAAAATAGTTTTTGCAGAGGCACTTGAGAAAACTCAGTAAAGCAGAATTAAAATACACGTACCTGAAATATATGACATGCTCATTGTTTGTTATTGTTGAAGCATTCATTTGATTATTAGTAGGTTCAAACACCTAATATATCATAAGAGTTAGTTTTTTAAACCCATATATATTATTATTTATAAATATTATTATACATACCTCAAATCTTAATCAGAATTAACAAATAGTCCGCAAAAGTAGATTGAATATGAATCATATCAGATTGAGAATATGACTGTGAATCATTGAATACCTACAATAATATTGAATGATATGAAATTAATAAATAGAAGAAAGTGGATGAAAATATATAAAAAAGTTAATACAACTAACCTTATGAAAATCAGTAGTTTCCCCAGTTGTGATTATCTCGTACATAAATCGTAGAATATAATAACCACATTCAACGCTTCCATTTTGACGATGACACTGCAGTTATAAAACATTTAACTAATAATGAAACCCAATATATAACAAAAAATATAAAAACTAATTACCTGTACTTCCACATATTTGATTTTCGTTGGTTTCTTTTCATTTGTAAAATGTTTCCATGAACTGCATTTTTTTATATAAGAACTAATAAAACTTGTGTAAACAATTAAAATTAAACATAACAAACTTCTAAAAATAAAAAAACAAGTTACCTGTTTAATAAGTTGGAAAACAGTTTACGCTCTTTTCCTAATAAAGAGCAAAACCAATATAAGGTGCATTCATTTGGGAAAAATACACCTAACATCCAATGCCCCCTATAATACAAAAAGTTCATAATTAATGACATTATAATGATCATGAGTTCAAAATTATGTTGATATTCTTACTTATCAAGAAATGGCAAAAACCAGCACTGAATCTCTGTTTGTGATAATCTCTCGGATATATATTGAACTCTTTCATCAATTTTCACATGTTTGACTTCCAAGGAAATGTACTCTGGATCTATAAAGCTATAAATGCTTGTTGTTTCATTTTGTAAAATAATCCTGTATAGATACCTAATTTAAAAAGAAAATATAGTTAGTCAATGACATAACAATATTTTATTAAAGAAATAGCAATTCAAACGTCAATTTACTTACATGGAAAACAACTACACCACATTCAGCCCGATCTCTTTAAAATTAACTAAATTCATGATATCTTCTTTCAATATTCTCAATTTATAATTTCTTCCACATATATCAGACATCATCCGAAACTCATAGATAAAATTCAAGGAAGAAGAGCACTGAGATAATCTTTTCAACCCAGAAGAAATATCAGAAGTATCTACAGCCGACTGTTTCTGAACATTTTGCTGCATTTGTACAGTTTCTTTTGCTTTCAGATATTCCTATATAAGTTAAATGTCAGAAAACATTATAAGTAATTTGGAATCATTTCTAATTACTAGTTAAAAAAACTCATACCTCATGTGAAATATAACAAAGAAGTGCAGTTGGCCAAAGTAAAAAATGGCCCATGCATTCCCCAAAACTGGTGATCTCCGCAGTAGGAAATGGTAGTAGAGCAGTAGGATCTATAATAACAAGTACTGATACTCTAACCTGACCCATCTGCATAGGCTGATGATGTACCGAGTCCCCCAAAAAACACACTTGTCCTAACGCAACAATATGTACATGAGGATCTCCCGCAAACAACTCAAAATATAAGGTTCGATCCGATGGAGGAGGTGGAGGCTCAAAGTTAGTAGGTGGGGCAGGGTAGTCAGGGTGAGCAGGCTGAGAAGTCAGAAAAATGAAAAGGGTATATTAGTGTTTAAAATTTATAACATAGAAAAATTGATTAAAAATTAAATAAAATAATATACCTCAAATGGTTGCACAGACGGGGCAGGGTAAGCAGATGAGGCAGGGTAGTCCGGGTGAGTTGGCTGAGAATGTTGAAAAATGAAAAAGTTATATCAGTGTTTATAATTTATAAAATAGACAAATTGATGACATTAAATAATATACCTCGGAAGGCTGCCCAGACGGTGTTGGGTAAGCATATGAGGCATGATAGTCTGAGTGAGTAGGCTGAGAATGTTGAAAAATGAAAAAGTTATATCAGTGTTTATAATTTATAGAAAAGAAAAATTGTTAACAGTAAATAATATACCTCGGAAGGATGAGCAGACTGTGATTGTCTTGCCAAGTGTTCTAATAAAGCCTTCTGTACTACTGCTTGAATTTGATCACCCATAGACCGTTTCATATCCTGCAGCTCTTCTTTTAAGGATTCGATTTCCGGGTCTCTTGGTTGCTTACTCTTACCAAAAACCTTCCGAATACTAACACCCGCCTGATATCCTCTAACACGGCCGAGGTGTTCAGTCTTTCCCAAAGCAGTGGCTAGGATATCCATCCTACCCTCGGGGATAAAAGAGCCCTGTGTCTCTTTCTCCTGAAGTTCATCCTGAAATGAAAAATAAAAAATTTATATTAGTGTTTATAAATTATAAAAAAGGAAAATTGTTAACAAAGAATTAATATTTACTTACAATTCTATCAGGCACTTGATGAGCTTCGTCTGTAAGATATTGTTTATTTTTTTTCTTCTTGCTCGTTTCCATTTCTCATGGCGAGTGGGAGGAGATGGAGGACCATACTGGACCTCTTCTGAACCACTACTTGATCGATCTCTTAATGCTTTAAATTTTTCTTCAATAATTTTCTGCTCCAAATACGAGTATCCTCCACGTGATAAAGTATGAGGGTATACGTTTTTCAACTGGATCTCCTGATGAGATCTTCTAGAGGCCTGTTACATAAAAATAAACACATAAGTAATAAGGAAAATATAGCATAAATTTTAAAATATAAAACAATTATAATACCTGAAATTTCTCTTCCTGACGACTGTCAACAAATCGCTTCCATGTTTCTTCATCTATATATGGATACTTAAGACACGGGCTTTCAAACCTTCTCTTTCCAAAAACATAATCTTTCGTCAGTTTGTTTTTAAAATCTCTCCATCGAACCGCCGCTAAAGAGAGATGTCTTTTCCTAATTTCTTTGGTTTCCTCAAAATTGAATGTCATCTGTAATTGAAAAAATTAAATATGTCATTTAAACTATATAATATTAAAAAAATGAGATAAAATAAATAAATAAAGATATTTTACCGTCACGGCCTCCCAAAGCTGTTGCTTCGCCGTCCTGTCCACTGACTTCCAATCAGGATATAAAATACTAATCCTGCAACGACTCTGCATCGCTATATAACTGACAAACTGAACTGCATTTGGGCCAATTGCATTATTATTATCATCAAAACGGATGTGTAATTTGTTATCATCACGAGCGAGTGATAGTTTTGGTAAACGTGTAATACCACATTTACCAACTAGAGAACTTGATTTTTTAGTAGTAACTGGAGAAGTCTCCTCCGCCGAGGACGCATCAGTAGTCCTGTAATTTTTTTTAATAAATTAACAGTTTTATTTCATTAAATATGTATATTACTGAATATTTAATAATATGTCAAAATAGATATACCTCGGTAACTGATCATCTCTATCTGTATTTGACATTGCTACTAGAAAGTGTAATGAAATTTTGGGTACCTGCGTATCATTAGAAAACTGAATAATTAGAAACAAGGAAATGAAAAATAAATATGTAAAAATAGAGGCATGCATTTGTAAGTTTTAAAAATAGACAAAAAATATAAATATTTACCAGAAAAATTAGGAGACTAATTTAGTGTTTTCCCACGTCCCTTCATCATGATCGGTACGTACTGCATGCACTATGTCTGTCTTATATTCATTGTAATCATCTGAAAATTGCATAATAGATGAATAACGCTCATGTAAATCACTAGCATCATCAGAATCATCATCATCACCCAAATGATATCTTTTCCCTTGCAAAACAACTGACCACTGATCATTCGACGGATCAATGACATAAAATACTTGTTTTGCATGTGTCGCCAAGATAAATGGTTCCTCATTGTGATTAAATCTTTTCAAATCAACCAGTTTAAACCCATATTCATCATGTTTCACGCCACTATTACTATCAACCCAATTGCACTTAAAAATAGTGACTCTAAATTTAATATAATCAATTTCCCATATGTCTTCAATAACTCCAAAATATGATGTTGATGCAGAAATTGGGTTTTTATCTTTGGCACTCGAAAAATGCACTACTTCAGCGAATACCATCACACCACTATTCTGAACGGTACTCTTGTCATCCAGGTTTTTTGTGTAAAATGTGCAGCCATTGATATCAAAACCAGACCAAGTGATCACATTAAAAGATGGTCCCCCTAATAACCACTTCAATGTTTCTGATACAGATATATCTGAGGTAACTTTCTCTTTAAACCATGAAACAAATGTCTTCTTATGCTCAATCATCAACCACTTTTCATTTCTTTTCTGATATCGTAACTTTAATTCAGCAATATGTGAGGATATATATGGTTGAACCTCATCTGTGTTGTTCAAAATGTATAAATGTGCTTGCATCACTTCATCACGTGGAATGAACTTTACCTTTAAGCCTCGAACCCCTCTACCTTCTCTGTCAACTGTCGTATGTCGAGATAGAGGCAGACCAATATGCTCCACCTCATTCAAATAATCAGTACAGAACTCAATCACCTCTTCTGATACATATTTTTGAACAATAGAGGCCTCTGGTCGATAAGGATTTTTAACATATCCTTTCAAAATTTTCATATATCTTTCAAAAGGATACATCCATCTTAAATAAACAGGCCCACACATTCTTATCTCACGCACCAAATGAACCAATAGATGAACCATTATATCAAAAAATGTGGGTGGGAAATACATTTCTAGTTGACAAAGAATAAGAGTTGCTTCATTCTCCAACAAATCTAACAAATTTGGATCAACGACTTTGCTACAAATGGATTTAAAGAAATTACATAACCTGATGATTGTCTTCCTGACAGCTTTCGGTAATATACCACGCACTGCTACTGGTAGAATTTGTTGCATTAACACATGACAATAATGTGATTTCATACCTATTAATTTACAATCCTTCAATGACACAAAATTATTCACATTTGAAGAAAAACCGCTGGGTACTTTAATACCATGAAGACACTGACAAAAATTCATCTTTTCAATCTTGCTTAATGTGTGACAAGCCGGAGGTAAATATGTTCTTTTTCCTTTCACAGTGGGAGCTAACTCCAAACGTATTCGCATTAATATCAAGTCCAATCTAGCATGTAATCCATCTTTTGTCTTTCCTTTTATATCTAACAAAGTTCCAATCAAACTATCACATATGTTTTTCTCAACATGCATAACATCAATGTTATGTTTTATCTCTAAAAATCTCCAATAAGGTAGTTCGAAAAAAATAGACTGCTTCTTCCAGATATGTTTTTGTAAACCAGAACTTTTTCTCTTTCCAAATGTTGAATCAATATCTTTCACTCTGTCATAATATTCTTCAGCTGACAATGGTTGAGGGGGGAGGTTGTATTCTTGTAAACCGTTAAATGCTTTTCTCAATCTACGATAAGGATGATCAATTCGCAAAAATCATCGATGTCCCATGTACACTGTCTTTCTTCCATTCTTCAATTGATAATATGAAGTTTGTTCTTCACAAATTGGACATGCTTTATGTCCCTTAACACTATATCCAGATAAGTTTCCATACGCAGGAAAGTCGTTTATAGTGAACATTATCATAGCACGCAAAAGAAAATAATCTTTCTTGTATGCATCGAAAACTGTAACACCTTTCTCCCATAGCAGTTTTAAATCCTCAATCAATGGTGTAAGATACACATCAATATCATTTCCCGGTTGTTTTGGTCCAGAAATCATCAAGCTCATCATAACATATTTTTTCTTCATACATAGATGTGGGGACAAGTTGTATAGTACCAGCAAAACAGGCCATGAACTATGTTGGCTACTGAGGCTCCGATATGGATTCATTCCATCAGTACACAATCCCATTCTGAGATTTCTAACTTCACTTCCAAAATCATGAAATTTTTTATCAAAACTCTTCCACTGTGGTGAATCGGAAGGGTGACGTAAGTTACCATCAGAAATGCGCTCATCTGAATGCCATCTTAACCTTTTTGCATCATTTGAATTTGCAAATAGACGCTTCAAACGAGGAATAATTGGAAGGTACCAAAATGCTTTAGATGGAGTTTTGATTTTGGTACCTAAAAATAAATCAGAATTGAATTATCAGAATTGTTTGAAAAAAATATTGGATGATATCATTGGAAAGTAAAAAAATTGATTTTTCATAACGTTACATGACATCACCTGAAAATGAATCTGAGTTGACTTTCTCATCCATCTTATAGCGCGATGTTCCACATGTAGGACAACTTGATAAATGTTCATTTTCTTTCCTATACAGTACACAATCATTGGGGCAAGCATGTATCTTTTTATACCCCAATCCCATTGGGCATAATATTTTTTTCGCCTCATAATTGGAATCTGGAAGCCCATTGCCTTCTGGAAGAAGCTCTTTTAAAAGCTCAAGTAAACTAGAGAAACTTTTATCACTCCACCCATTTTTTGCTTTTAAGTTAACTAATCTCAAAACTGCTGATAACACTGTATATTTACTGCAACCTGGGAATAATGGTTTCTCAGAATCTCCAAACAATCGTTCAACAGTTGGTGTTTTTTCGATGGTTTCAACACCTAAATCATGAATTAATTCTTCAATACGATCCTCTGCCCCATTATGAATATCGTCATCAACATTGGATGTTGAATTTTCAGTTCTTTCACCATGAAAGATCCAACGTGTATAATTAAGGCTAAAACCATAACAAATGAGATGATCTTTGATTTCTCTGAAGTTTAACTTTCTCATATTTACACACTTCACACATGGACAGAAAATCAAATCAATATTTTGATTATGCCGTTTAGCAAATTCCAAAAAATTGTCAACTCCTCTTTCATATTCACTAGTAGTTCTTCGTAGATAAATCCAATTATGATCAATTAATACCTGATATCATAATATAATTGATGAATATATTAAAACATAAAAACATTTAAATATCTATCAGATAAATTGTAAACAAAAACATATTCCATAAAAACTATTGATAATCAGATAAAAGACATCAGATATGAAACACGTTTACAAATACAGTAAACAGTTAATTTTAATATTATATACATGTGTGTTATATTGAAATACAAGGACAAAATGGTTAAATCAAAGGTTTCATTTTTTGAAAATAAAGTTTCATGATATAAATATTATATGAATGACATACAAGATAATATGATTTCTCACTATGACTACTATTGATCACACTATATTTATTTTTTTATTCATTTGATGTAACATGAATGAATCATGGAAAAATTAATGTGAAAAATAGTGCAATAACTATCCTTATTTAAGATAATGTGTATTAAGAGACATGATACAATTTTTGGTGACTATGATAACTCAACTCCCTCAATCCATGAGTTTTATAATAGGGAACTATGAAAATATAAATTCATTATGGAGGGATAAAAATTCCATTGCATATTGTAGGTGACCACTTACACCCCCATCCGTGGGTCTATTGCAGCAAAACATGTCAAGGAATGGATCAACATGAAGAGAAATATATTATCCATCCATGAAAGATTAGATCATGAGAATGTTTTATTTGCAGCCTATGACTTAGAGGGGGAAGTAAATCATTTCATTACTATTATTTAGAGGGGGAGAAAGATGAATAAATATAATCAATGGAATGAGATTAGTTTAAGAGGACATTTATTAAAAATGCATGAATCTAACCCCACATATGAAAGTGGAAAGGTATTTTTGAACATTAATAGAGGGATAATGATTATATTATTATCTACGAAGAAGTAATTACAATACATTATGATTCTAGTCGTATTATGGACATTGCAAGAAAAATTATTTATTATATAATGGCATGAAAATAATTATTCAAATTTTTTTAACATAATAGATAGTGGTAATTATTCATGTCTTAGTTAAATGATGAGAACCAAAAAGAATTGAGGAATTTGGCATGGTAAATCTCAAGAAGGAATGAAATAACAACAAACTACATGCAAAAATGTGAGTGAATTCATTTAACACAATAAAATTATTTTTTTGAAGAAGAATTTATTAAAATGGAAATGGAATTAAAAATATAGTACTTCATAATGTAAAGAAGGATCATTTTAAACAGGAATAATGATAATACAAACAAAAAATTTGAAGTTCAACCCGAATGGAGATGTTAAATCCAAACTGCGACCGGTATAATTACTTCCAAAAACAAATCATATCAAATCTACACCAACAATGATAATACAAACAAAAAATAATGATAAATTACAACTAAAATCTAACCAATAATAAAAATCACGCAAAATAGGGTTATTGATAAAGAAATAAACAATGGGATATGAAACAAGAGAATGGGATATGAAACAAGAGATAAATAGGAAGAACACATACCCAAAATCGTGCAGATGACAAAAAACCTTCAACAATGGCCGTCCAAGATCGCAAATCAAGTTTGAAGGTCGTCGGGAGTCCGAAGCGCCACAGCGGAACTCGATTTCGACGGACAAACAAAATGAGGGTTTCTGACCGTGAATATTTTTAAAAGACTTTTCGCGTCGGTTTTTAGAAAAACCGACGCCAAAATGTTGTTTTAAAATTTTCGGCGTCGGTTTTCATGAAAACCGACGCCGAAACATTTTAAAAATTTATTTTCCGCGTCGGTTTTCAGGAAAACCGACGCGAAATATATTTTTTTTATGAGTTTCGGCGTCGGTTTTCCTGAAAACCGACGCCGAAACATTTTAAAAATTTATTTTCCACGTCGGTTCTCAGGAAAACCGACGCGGAATATATTTTTTTTATGAGTTTCGGCGTCGGTTTTCATGAAAAACGACGCCGAAACATTTTAAAAATTTATTTTCCGCGTTGGTTCTCAAGAAAACCGACGCGGAAAATATGTATACTAATATTTTCCGCGTCGTTTTTCTTAAAAACCGACGCGAAAAATCAACGCATAATATTATTCGCGTCGGTTCTTAGGAAAACCGACGCGGATAATATGTATACTAATATTTTCCGCATCGGTTTTCTTAAAAACCGACGTGGAAAATCAACGCATAATATTATTCGCATCGGTTCTTAGGAAAACCGACACGGATAATACGTATACTAATATTTTCCGCGTCGGTTTTTTTAAAAACCGACGCGAAAAATCAACGCATAATTATTTTTGGCGTCGGTTTTTTGTAAAACCGACGCCAAAAATTCCCCGCACATACTATTCGCGTTGGTTTTTAAAAAACCGACGTTATTACGACGACGTTAAAGCCTGTATTTCCACTAGTGCCAATTCCACTCAGGAATGGGTAACTGCTGAAAAAGCCCCGCAGGTAGCTGATGCTCTGCATTCACTTGCTGACAAGTGGAACACCTCCTGAAAAAACCTGCAACATCTCTCTTTATTCCTATCCACCAATTCTAATAGTGTAGATCACGATAAATTTTGGTGACTCCAGGATGGACCGCCCAAACTAAGGAATGAAAGACCTGAAACATATCCTTGTGTATGTCTGCTGACACCCATAAGCGCCCATGAATGCACAAGATCTCATCCTCTCTTATGGTCCATCTGGGAATAAGGTCCTCTCCTGAAACGCTATCCCGTAAGACTAGGCCTTCAGAATCTGATAGCTGCATCATTCGCACCCGATCTATAAGATTAGAGGTAACAACTATTTAGGAAATAAATTTCTACCCATATCTATCGTGTACCTCCAAATGAAAGTCAGAGAACAACGCCATAAGCTGCCACTCACTATTGGCCTCATGAACTGCCTGTATTTGAGTCCTTCTACTCAATGCATTAGCCACAACATTGCGATTCCTAGGCATATAGGCATGTTCAAAATTAAAAGACTTAAGGTACTTAACCCACCTTCACTGTCTCAAATTCAGGTTACATTGAGTGAATATGTACTTAAGAGTTTTGTGGTCGGTGAAACCAAAAAATGCTCCCCCAGAAGATAATGTCTCCAAAAGTGTAAATCATGAACAATAGCAGGCAACTCGAGATTGTGCATTGGGTAATTCCTCTCATGTGGCACGAACTACCGAAACCCGTAGGCAACGAATCCTTCCCCCTGCATAAGCACAACTCCCAAACCGACACATGAAGCATCACAATACATAGTATATCTCTTGGAAGACTATGGAAATACTAGTATCGGTGCTGAATTCAACTTCCCCTTCAGCTCTTAAAAGGATGAGTCACAAGAAACTGACCACAAGAATTTTGGACCATTCTTAGGCAGGCCCATCAGTGGAGCTGCTAAGCATGAAAAGACTTGTATAAAATGTCTGTAGTATCCATAATGTAGCACCCCAAAGATTTTATGATATGTTTCTATTAATTACATTCTATTCATCACTGTGTTCCTTTGAAACAACACTAGGTTATTTAGGAGATACTCCGAACCTATCCATTAAATATAAATTTTCCACTTCTATGTTTTGAATTTCGAAAAATGGTCATTTAGAGTTGTGATTAATAAGTCATTTGGAGTCTGATAGAACAAACGTGATTTTGGGTGAATAGTAACATACCCTTATGAATAGTAATATGAATACTAAAATGACCCTTACGAATAGTAAAAAATAAGATTATTTTATTTTCATAAGGTAATATGATAATGGGATGTTAATTAATTTATCAATGTCACATATTACTAATTTCATTTCAAGATAGTTATTTTTCGAATTAACTGTGTCCTTATTTAAAAATTAAAATAATAATATATATATAATTATTTTTGAAAAATGGATTTCACTTTTGAATTCTACACGTCAAAAAATTGTAGGGGTGAATTTTTTGGATTTTTTTGGAAATTCTAGAATTTTTTATGAATTGTGAAATACGTTAAAATACCGTATATAAAAATTATCAGTAATATAAACTATTTATAACATCATAAGTGATGCAATGACATTTGGTTCGAAATAAAATTCCATTATTACTATTTGGGTTCAAATGACACAAAACAATTGGTTTTCTTGATGGAAATAATAAAATAATGAAATTAAATATTCAAAATTTACCCCTCTCCTCCTCTATAAAAACCCCCCACCGCTACCTATTCTTGTCACTTCTCTAAGCCAAGAATCTCATCAATTGTCTTCCCAATAATCCTCCCAAGCCTCTTCCCCACGTCCTAGAGCTGCTGGTCTCACCAAAAGACCAAAACGAACGCCCTTAAGAACGATATCAAGGAGAAGAGATAGAGAGGTAAACAACCTCTTTTATTTTCTTTCTTTTCTTTCATTTTATGTTATTCTCTTCCATTCCCTTTGTCTTTTGTTGCGATATTTCATTAAATATTCTCCCTTACATTCCATAATATTTATGAATGATAGGATATTCTATTCTTCTCATCAAACTAGTTTTTTTTAAATTTTAAGAGACGCCGTTAGGATGCCGAATTTTCGTGAGAAATATATCAAATTTTCATTAATTTTAAGATTCCGTTATTTTCTTCTTCATTCCTGAACTCATCTAAACCAAGAGGAATGTATTCTCCAGAATCATGTATATTTTGGATGTTCTCATGTTTATGGAAAATTCCTCATCATTATTCATCTCCCCTCCCATTTATTTAAGGAATAAAAACATTGTCTGTGATGTGTCCAATTACCGACGTCGTGGACGATGTAATTTCAATTTCCATTATTTACTTCTATTATGGTCATGAAACCAAACATATGGTTGAACCAGATCATAATATATGTATTTTATCTTGATTAATGTTCTTGAATCTTTAAACATTCATAATATGGAATAAAAATACAAAACAAGTTTATTCAGCACAAAACTACCCAGCCAAATTCATGTGTTTATTTTAACTCATCAAATGGGTCATCCTCATGGTATATAAATAGAATCATTATAATATCATTTATATCCATTTAATTTCACTAATAATTTATATTAACAATTATGTATGTTTAACTATATATCAAATCAATTTCCATTCATGAATACAAGTAAACGAATCATGAAACCAAGTAAGAAAATGCTTCCAAAACAATAAGATTTAATCCCTTAAACCCATCTAGGAGGCCATTAATGAACATAATAAGTTTGTATCAAATCAATTAAATGTTTATTATGTTCTGGAATTATTAATTAATGGATCTAAATTTGATTATTCATGTTGTTAAGAATAATCGAGAACACACTATAGCAAAAGGAAAGGGGTTTCTCATCTCACTCTCATTTATGTGAGATTTCCATTGTTCACCAATTATTCATTATATTTGGTATACATGTAAATTAATTTGATATATAATAACATGATTCTATTTATATTCATGTTAATAAATTATTCACTTGATGGTTATTTTGTTCTTGTCATACGGTTCAACCGATTACATTGCGGCAAGGGACATTGTCAAAGTTGTTATTTTCATTGTGACTATCTTTGTATTGTGCACCAAATAATCCTTATGTGGTGTACCTACATCCCATTTGAGATCAATTTTCATATAAAATTTTATACATATTAAATATCCAAAATATCAGGTCATGGATATGTTTGTTGACTAAACTGTATACCATTTTACATACGTCGTTTATTTGGAAAAATTATTTTAATTATGGAAATATTGATGAATCCATATACTCTACTCTATACAGATATTGAAAGGGAATATTTCTCTTGTATTGAATCAATGTGTAAATTATTATTTGGTCATTTAGTGGTGGGTGGGGCCCGCTATCTCCCCTTGATGCATCAGTAGGTCTCATGAGACAAAACAGTTTGGCGCCAGACCCGTCGAGTTTTTTTCCAAAAGATCAGACAGGTTTCTACACATAGAGCTAAACTGTTTCAACGGTATTATGGATTCATGTTTCAGATACATGAAGTCCAATTAATAATCATTCTCTTTATTCATTATCAGTTATTATTATAATCCATGAGGTTTTCACTATGACAAAATCTATGGATGCAGATTCATTTTTAGTTTATTATTGGCATTAGTTATTCATTTATTCACTATGCCATATTGATTATGCCAGCTTGATTATTATTCACTTATTATTGTACTCATGCTTCTTCTTTTGTAACCCTTACTGAGTGTTTGATCTCACCCCTTTCATTGTTTACCTTCAACAGGTGCTGAAGAGAAGGTCTTTTATTGGGTTCATGTGGTTGCAATTTTTAATATTTGTTATGTTTGGTATCTTGTAACCCTTTTCAATGTAATTTTTGTTACATCTATGTATCTAGTTTATTCAAGACTACTAAACTGATTGTTCCTTCAGGATTTTCATTCCTTCTTACCATTCCAATATCATAAGTAATTCACCAGATCATGTCTAGAGGGGTCGGGGTGTTACAATTGGTATCAGAGGAAGTTAAGTAAAACACTTGGAAACTAGACTGGGAAATTTATAGTAGGGAACAAAGAACTTATGTAGTATTTGAGGATAAATGTACAAGAACATCCTGGTATTTTGGAAAGAAATAGATTATGTGGATTTTTCAATCAATATATCCCTGTCTGGATACGAGCAGGTAGAGGTGGCTCTGGTACAGATGTATCTAGGGGTAAAACCAGAAAACACTCCTTTGAGCTAGACTCGAATGGGAAATGGTGCACGAAAACGAGCCTTGCTGCACTGTTGGTTACGACACTCCCAGGGGATATGCTTTGGATAATTCATGTTTTCATTAAAAGACATTGTGAAGGAGTTAATGTAAATTTTTCTATAGAGGAACTATGTTTATAATATTAGCTATGCATAAAATTTCAATCTCGGTTGAGTTATTTTCTATTTGAGATTCATAAAATAATCTAGTGTATCCCATTATTTAGAAATGTTATCTAATGGAAGAAGGGGAATCAATAATCATGGGCAAGGTAGGGATCTCCATACTGAACATGTCAACACAGTCAACATTGGAGCATATCAGATCATGAATATATTGGGACAACTTACTCAAGTTGTAACGAATAACCATTCGACACCTGTGTTGGATCGTTTCATGTGGCAGATTCCCCCATCATTTAGTGGGACTACTAATCCAGTGGCAGACGAGAAATGGATCAAGTCCCTTGAATATATATTCATGGCATTAAGATGCAATGAAAATGAAAAGGTAGTACTAGAGATATATTTTCTCAAGGGAGACGCCGATCAATGGTGGTCCCTGATTCAAATACCACAGAGGAAGAAGAAATACAAGATATGGAATGGATGAATTTTAGGGAAATATTCTTTGAAAAATATTTCCCTCATGAGCAACAGACTGAAATGAAGAGGAAATTCATTGGCTTCAAACAAAGGGAAGAAGACACTGTTGTAGAGTATGAGGCTACCTTCACAAGGCTAGCCAGGTATGTTGTGGATTACATACATGACTTGGCGGACAAGATTGATCATTTATTTGAAGGTCTTAAGACATGTCTTCGAAGCGAACTGGATTTTCAATCATTTTAATCATATGGTGAAATTGTATAAATTTCCATCAAAACAGAGAAGAAATTTGTTAGATCAATTTTTTTCAACGGAAACCAGTATAAGAAGTGGTATTTTGATAACAAAGGAAAAGGAGAAGCACCAATGAAGTGAAAGGGAACGAATAGTTTCCCATTATGTGAGAAATTTGGAAGGAATCTTCTCGGGAAATGATTGAAAGGCATGGGAGTCTACTATAAATGCAGAGAAAAGGGTCATCGATCTGATGAATGAAAGGGGAAGAAACAATTCAATGATATTCAATGATATAATTACAGAGAGATGGGACACTATGCAAATAAGTGTCCAAAGTGCCAATGAAACATAACTCAAAAAAGGCCAGGAGTGCAAGGGAGAGCCTTTGTGATTACAACCGCGGAGGATGATGTTCCTAATGATGCGGTGGAAGGTACTTTAATTATTTCCCCAAACATAGCCAACACTTTTTTTGATTCTGGATCATCGCATTCATTTATATCTTCCCAGTTTACCATGAAAATTAAAGATGTCCAATTTTATTTATGAAATGAGTTGCCAGTCAAAACTCCCATGGGATGTATCATTACATCAAAGGCTTGTTGACTAGTCCCCCTCCAAACACCAAAATATGCTTTAGTTGCTAGCCTTATCATCATACCCATGACTGAATTTGATATAATTCTAGGTATGTATTGGCTATCAAATTATGATGTGAGGATTTATTGCATGAAAAAGGAAGTTACAATTTTTTGGAAATGGTGTAGAATCCCTTGTCTTTAGGGAAGAAACTTCGCCACCTGATTATTATCTTGAACCACCCCCAGTAGCTCTACTGAATATAATAGTTGGAGAGAAACATAAACCAATATCTATGGGTTAGGAAATGAATCTTCAAATTGAAGATGTGCACATAGTAAAAGAGTACATTGATGTATTTCTAGAGGATTTACCTAGAAATCCTCCAGATCTGGATGTTGAGTTCTGTATTGATTTAATTTCTGATGCAAGACCTATATCAAAGACCCCATATATAATAGATAGTGTGGTTTTAGTGGAGATGAAGAAACAACTATAAGATTTGAGTGACAAAGTATTTATTTGACCTAGTGTTTCTCCATGGGGAGCCCCGGTCTTGTTTGTAAAGAAGAAAGATAGATCCATGATGCTTTGCATTGATTACCGGGAAATCAATGCTATTACAATAAAGAATAAGTATCATCTACCCCAGATTGATGATTTATTTGACCAAATTCATGGAGCTAAATACTTTTTGAATATTTTCCTTCAACCCATATATCATCAACTACATGTGAGTATGGAAGATATTCCAAAGACAGCATTTCGAACAAGGTATGGGAATTATGAGTTTACAATGATGCTTTTGAACTGAAAAATGCACCCTCTATTTTCATGGATTTAATGAATAGAGTTTTCAAGGAATATCTTGATATCTTTGTTGTGGTATTCATCGATGATATCCTGGTATACTCAAAAATCTATGAAGACTATGAGGATCATTTACTGACTATTCTGAAAACTCTGAGAAGAAATCAACTCTATGGGAAGTTTAGCAAGTGCAAATACTGGCTTCAGTTAGTTTCTTTTCTAGGACATATTTTCTCTAATAATGGAATCCTAGTTGATCATGAAATTAAAAAGGAAATTCAAGAATGGCCCATACCAACAAACATAACTGTGGTATACATTTTTATTGGTTTAGCAGGTTATTATCGGCGCTTCGTTCAGAATCTTGCCCGACTGGTTAACCCGCTAACCAAGATCACACATAAAGGAGTTATGTTTGTGTGGACAAAAGAATGCACAGAATGCTTCGATGAATTGAAAAGAAGATTCGTTAATGATCTTATTCTGACTCTTCCATCTAGAAGTGATGGATTTTTAATATACAGTGATGCATCAAATAATAGACTCGGTTGCGTCCTTATGAGAAATGGTAAATTTATTGCTTATGCATCAAGATAGTTGAAGACTCATGAGAATAATTATCCAACTCATGATCTGGAGTTAGAAGCTGTAATCTTTGATCTGAAAATATTGTGGCAATATCTCTATGTAGAGAGATGTGAGATTTATATAGACCACAAGAGTTTGAAATATATTTTCACACAAAAAGAACTCAACATGAGGCAAATAAGATGGCTCGAGTTACTCAACGATTATGACTGTTCAATACACTACCACCTAGGAAAGTTGAATAAGGAGGCAGATGAATTAAGCAGGAAAGATCATGGCCTTATGACTCAAATGAGGACTGAAAGAGATCCTATGTTCATGGATCTACTGAAGATGAATATGAGAACTGTTAAGGAAGGGGACACATCACTTCTTTTTCAAACGATTTCTAAACCATCTTTACTAAAGAAGATAAAAAGATCTCAATCTGATGATGAGAATCTGCACAAGAAAATTAATGCAGTCAAGGATGGGAAACTGGCGGACTTCGTGTATGAAGAAGGAGTTCTGAAATTTGGGGAGATGTTATGTGTTCCATCAATACTTGATCTAAAAATGGAACTATTAGACGATTATCATAGCTCAATTTTCTCTATACACCCAGGTAGCACCATGATGTATATATATCTGAAGGAATATTTATGGTTGGATAATATGAGGTGGGAAATTTCGGACTACGAGTCAATGTGCCTAGTTGTTCAACAAGTGAAGGTAGAGAGGCAACATCCCAAATGAATGATGCTACCTCTACCTATTCCAATGTGGAGGTGGGATAACATTACGATGGATTTTGTCACCGAACTACAGAGGACACGTAGAAGGAATGATGCAATATGGGTAATTGTTGATCATCTTACTAAAACAACACATTTATTTCCAATAATATAAGATTTACTACTTGATCGCATGGAAAGACTTTATATTAATGATGTTGTTAGACTTCATGTTGCACCTCTACTAATTGCCTCTTATCGAGATCCCATGTTTACGTCAAAATTCTAGAAAAGTCTCCAGAAGACTTTGAATGCTGTGTTTCATATGTGTACTGTATATCACTCTCAAACTAATGGACAATATGAAATGAATATTCAAACTCTAGAAGATATGTTGAGATCATGTTCTCTTGACTTACAAGGAATGTGGGATCAATAATTTCCTTTGGTGGAATTTTCATACAACAATAGTTTCCATTCTAGTATTCAGTTGGCTCCATATGAAGCATTATACCGAAATAGATGTCGAACTCCAACTTGTTGCGATGAAGTTGGCGAGAGGAAACTTATAAGAACCAGAACATATTGAAGAGACCAAGAAAAAGGTGATGAAAATACAAGCCCATATTAATGCAGCCAAAAGTAGGCAGAAGAGCTATACATACAACCAGAGAATGGACTTGGAATTTCACGTGGGAGATAATGTATTTCTGAAATAATCTCCATGGATGGGAGTCTTGAGGATTGGTATGAAAGGGAATCTGATCCCCATGTACATTGGACCATTTGAAATTTTGGACCGAATTTGGGTCGTAGCTTACCGTTTGGAAAAACCGCCATGTCTCTCCAGGGTTCACAATGTGTTCCGCGTGTCAATGTTAAAAAAGTACATGCCAGACCCAACACATGTACTCACATATGAAGAAGTATAACATGATCCATATCTATCTTACAGTGAAGAGCCTATCAGGATTCATGACACAAGGGAGAAGGTATTGAGAAACTGAACAACTCATCTAGTAATGGTTCATTGGAGAAACCAGAATATAGAGGAAGCAAAATGGGAACCAGAGGATTTCATGAAGAAGAATCAAACACATCTTTTTGGTGGGATTTATATATAAAATTTGTAGGATTAAATTTCTGAAGGAGGGAATAATGTAGCACCCAAAACATTTTATGATATGTTTCTATTAATTGCATTATATTTATCATGTGTTCCTTTGAAACGACACTAGGATATTTAGGAGATAGTCAAAACCTATCCATTTAATATAAATTTTCCACTTCTATGTTTTGAATTTTGAAAAATAGACATCTAGAGTTGTGATTAATAAGTCATTTGGTGTCTGATAGAACAAACTTGATTTTTAGTCAATAGTAACATACCCTTATGAATTGTAATATGAATAGTAAAATGACCCTTATGAATAGTAAAAAATAAAATTATTTTATTTTCTTAAGGAAATGTGATAATGGGATATTAATTTATTTTTCCATGTCACATAAATCTAATTTCACTTCAAGATTATTATTTTTGGAATTAACTATGACCTCATTTAAAAAACAAATTAATAATATATAGAAAATTATTTTTGAAAAATGGATTTCACTTTTGAATTCTACACATCGAAAAATGGTAGCGGTGAATCTTTGGGATTTTTCTAAAATTCTACAATTTTTGATGAATAGTGAAATATGATAAAATACCGTATATATAAATTATCAGTAAAATACACTATTTATGACATCATAGGTGATGCAAGGAAACTTGGTTTAAACTCACATGCCATTATTACTGTTAAGGTTCACATGAAACAACACTATTGGTTGTCTTGATGGAAATAATAATATAATGAAATTAAATATTAAAAATTTACCCCTCTCCTCCACTATAAAAATCTCCCACCACTACCTCGTCTCTTCAATTATCTAATCCTTGAAGCTCCTCAAAGTTATTCCCAATAATCCTCCAATGTATCTTCCCCACGTCCTAGAGCTGTTGGTCTCTCCATAAGACCAAAAAAAAAAGCCCTTAAGAAGGATCTCAATAATAAGAGATCAAGAGGTAAACAACCTATTTTAATTTATTTTTTTCTTTCCTTTTATGTTATTCTATTCCATTCCCTTTGGCTTGTGTTGGGATATTTCACTAAATATTCCCCCTTAAAATCTATAATATGTATGAATGATGAGATATTACATTCCTCTCATCAGACTATTTTTATGAAATTTTAAGAGACGACGTTAGGCTGCCGAATTTTCGTGAGAAATATACCATGTTTTCCTTCATTTTATGATTCCATTATTTTCTTCTTCATTCCTCACCTCATCTTAACAATGTATCATGTATGCTCCAGAATATTTTATATTATGGATGTTATCATGTTTATGTTAAATTCCTCATCATTATTCATCTCCCCTCCCACTTATTTATGGAATAAAAACATTGTCCGTGATGTGTCCAATTACCGACATCGTCGACGATGTAATTTCAATTTTCATTAATTCCTTCTATTCTGGTCATGAAACAAAATATATGTTTGAACCAGATCATGAAATATATATTTTATTTTTATTAATTTTATAGAATCATTACACAATCATAATATGGAATAAAAATAAAAAACAAGTTTATTTAGCACAAAACTGCTAAGCCAAATTCAAGTGTTTATTCTAAATCATCAAATGAGTCATCCTCAGGGTATATAACCATAATCACTATAAGATCATTTATATATCTTTAATTTCACTGATAATTTATATTAACAATTCTGGATGTTTATCCATATTTCAAACTAATTTCCATTCATGAATATAAGTAAACGAATCATGCAACCAAGTAAGAAAATGATTCCAAAACAGTAAGATTTAATCTCTTAAACCCCTCAAAGAGGCCATTAATGAACATAATAATGTTATATCATATCAATTACATGTTTATTAGGTTCTGTAATTATTAATTAATGAATCTATATTTGATTATTCAGGTTGTTAAGAACAATCGAGAACACACTAGAGAAAAAGGTAAGGGGTTTCTCATTTCACCTTCATTTCTGGGAGATTTCCATTGTTTGCCAATTATTACTTATATTTGGTATAAGTGTACTTCCATTTGATATATAATAACATGATTCTATTTATATTCATGTTATTAAATGATTCACTTGATGGTTATTAATTTCTGGTCATACGGTTCGACCGAGTAAATTGTGGTAAGGGACTTTGTCACAGCTGTTGTTTTCATAGTGACTATCTTTGTATTATGCACCTAATAATCCTTATGTGGTGTACCTACATCCCATTTGAGAAAAATTTTCATTTTAAATTATATTTATATTAATTATCCATATCTCAAGTCTTGGATATGTCTGTTTACTAACCCATATAGCTTTTTTACATACTGTGTTTATTTGGAAAGATTATTTTAATTATGGAAATATTGATGAATCCGTATACCATACTCTATACAGATATTGAAAGGGCATATTGATATTGTATTAAATAAATGTATAAATAATGATTTGGAAATTCAGTGGTGGGTGGGGCCCGATATATCCCCTCGATGCATCGGTAGGTCTCATGAGACAAAACAGTTTGGCGACAAACACTACGAGTTTGTTTCCAAAAAATCAGACGGGTTTCTACCCACAGAACTAAACCGTTTCAATGAAATTATGGTTTCATGTGTTAGATACATGAAGCCCAATTAATAAGAATTATATTTATTCATTACCAGTTATTATTATTATCCATGAGGTTTTCACGATGAAAAAATCTATGAATGCAGATTCATTTTCATTTTATTAATGTCATTAGTTATTCACTTATTCACTATGCCATATTGATT
Source organism: Viscum album (assembly GCA_963277665.1). Taxonomy (NCBI): domain Eukaryota; kingdom Viridiplantae; phylum Streptophyta; class Magnoliopsida; order Santalales; family Viscaceae; genus Viscum; species Viscum album. Next base: position 1,462,360,978 of record OY728142.1, read on the forward strand.
ATGTCAGCTTGATTATGATTCACTTTTTATTGTACTCATGCTTCAACATTTTTTTAACCCTTACTCAGCGTTTGAGCTCACCCCTTTAATTGTTTACCATTAACAGGTGATCAAGATAAGGTCTTTTATTGACTTCGTTTGGCTGCGGTTTTTAGTTTTGTTATGTTTTGTATCTTGTAACCTATTTCAATGTAATTTGTGTTACATCTATGTATCTAGTTTCTTCAATACTAATAAACTGATCGTTCTTTTAGGAATTTCATTCCTTCTAACCATGCCAATATCACATGTAATGCACCAGATCCTATCTAGAGGGGTCAGGGTGTTACACAGAAGGCCCTAGAAAACTTCGTACGTCAAAGATGCTCTTTGGATACTCCCAGTAAACTACTGATCTCACTTTCTCTGAGTCTAATGATACTCCTTTCTCTGAGATAACATGACCCATGAAGTGAATCTGGTCCATCCAAAAGTGCCATTTTTAGAGCTTAGCATATAACTAATGCTCTCTCTGTGTACTCAAAACTATCTTAAGATGGGTAGCATGGTCATGTTGAGTGTGATAGTACACCAAGATATCATCCCCGAAGACTACAACGAAAGAATCCACGTATGGATGGAATACTCATTTCATCAGCGCCATGAAGACTTCTGGCACGTTCGTGAGATCGAATAGCATAACCACATACTCATATAGACCATTCCTACTCCCGAAGTCAATAATAGGTATATCGGATGGTCTAAAGCACAAATGATGATAACGATATCTCAATTTGATCTTCAAGAAAACCTGGGATCCTCGAAGCTGATCAAAGAGATCATCAATCCTCACCAAGAAGAATTAGTTCTTGACCATCCACAAGTTCAACTTCCGATTATCCACACAAAGTTTGAGGGTACTGTCTGGCTTATTTTCAAAAAAAAAAACAGGCGAACCCCAAGGAGAAGTATTGGGTCAGATGAAAACCTTTTTATACAACTCTTCGAACTACTTCTTGAGCTCTTGTAACTATGGTCTAGCTATCCTATAAGGAGGAATGGACACTAGTGCCTCTCCTGGAATAAGATCAATTGAAAAGTACACATCTCACACTGAAAGAAAACCTGAAAACTCATCCAGAAAGAGATTCCTGAAAAGATCCACCACTGGAGGAAAATACATCCATGAAGTCCCATAGTCATCCAGATATATACTTGAAATTTGGGTTCTCACTCTTATTAACCCATGATGCTCGAGTCCCGCTCTACTCGCCAGGACATCCCATTCTCCCTTATGAAGAAGCGATCCGCCCTTTAGTGATGTCAAACTCACCCTACGACGATAGAAGTCAAAAAAATCCTATAAAGGAACTATCCAGTTCATCCCAAGAATGATAGCATAGCATGTCATCTCAAGGGAAGAAAGCTCCCATAAGAAGTGACCCCCAGCAACCTCAAGAGGGCACTCCTTGTACTGCCATACACTAGTTGTTCTTGTCCCCAGTGGTGTGTCCAACGGTTATATATTGTCATAAGAAAAGATAAAAATCCTAAGGCTCTCCACAACAACAAAAAATAACGATATGGGAAGACCTTATATCAAAAATAGTATAAGCTAAAACTGAGGCGACTGGAATCATACCTTGAACTGTAGAGGGTGCAGGATCATGCTCCTACTGGGTCTGCTCCAGTGAATAAGACTGGCCTATACCACAACCCTATGTCCCTACCTAACCACTCTAATATGATCCAGCCTGTTGTCACTGAAAGTTTGGCGACTGGCTACGACGACCGCGATGTCCACCTCAGCCTGAATGGCCAAAAGAACTCCAGTTCCTTGACTGGTGGGAAACTGGTTGTGATGCACCTAAACAAGGAGTCATAGAAGAACCCATGTCACTAGCTGCTAGTGAGAATAACTGACAGAAGTTCTGAAGAAGGATCATCTTGCTGCAAGATTGGCACTCCACTATGTCTCTCGGCAATGCGACCTCGTATGACCGCTCTTTCCGCACTTGTAGCACACCACTTGGATACCAGAAAAAGTGTCCTGTCTCTTTGCATCACCACATGGATTCCCCTTGCAACACGTCCTATTATCTGTAGAAGGAATACTAACTCTAGTTTTTAAGTCTCCCTAGCTCAAAACTCCAGAATCCTTCAGATTGTGCTTTTTGATCAGTGCCTAGTTGACTATAGAAGTGATGTAAGTAAGCCTGAAGATATTCACCTGTGATCAGATGTTGTGCCTGAGACCATCCTCGAACGTCCTTACTAGAAATAAATCATCAAATCCTGGAATAAGTCTGAAGAGCTCCATCTCTGTGAAGCAATAAAAATACTCCCTAATAAAAAGAGTATCCTGCTCCATACTCATGAACTCTCAGGCTAGAATGGCCCTCAAAGTCTCTGGGTAAAATTAGTCATAGAAGGCACTCTAGAATTCGTCTCATGCTATAACCTACTTGTGTCCCACTAGTGATATCACATCCCATCATCTCTTGGAAGAATCTTGAATCATATATGTATCATGATTGACCCTCCTCTTCGGATGCGTCTCCAGGTGATCGAAGATAGAAAACATGTCTTCTAACCATGACTCTACAGCCTGAGGTGCTGCTTCCCCTGTGAAGGTGGGAGGATGTTGCTGCTGGAAAACCCATTCTAGTTCTTCCATAGAAGGGGCATGATGTGGTACTCCATGGAAGGTCTGAAGGAACATCATGAAACCCTCTCAGAACTGTGCGTCAGCACCTGTGTCCAGAATGACGGCTGGTGCCAAGACTGGCACAGCTGGAGGATCTTCAGGTTATCTCTGATTATCCATGTCTATTGTCTGATCACTACCATGGAACTCGCGAACAACCGGAGGACGTTTCAGTGGCATGACTCTGCAAGGTCAAGCGCACACCTTAGATCAATATTGTAAAGTACTGAAAAATAGATGTGTGTGTGAAGGGAACATGTGAAAGAAAGCATTCATGTTTTTAAGAACATGGATACATGGAATTTATAATCCCCACATGACTTGTTCCCTTAAGCCTTCGCATGGGCATGTACTTCTACCAACCCAGGTCATTTAACACACCAAACAAACAGCCTGTTGTCCTAACACACGACTTGTACTTAAATCCATTTTCCCTACTCGAGTTCTCTTACAAAGCAATCCCACACGGTTCTCATATAACAAGACAACATGGCGTGTTCGTGCTAGAAACGATGTGTACTAGGCAAGCTTCACCAACCAGTGTTGTTAGAGACATGACCAGATACATGGATCACACTACATGGCATGATCTAGATTGACACGAGGTGTACTACTTAGGTTTCAACTGCCCGTGTTGTTAGTTACACAAGTGGACACAAGTCTGAAACTACACGGAATGTTTGTTCTAGACACGGCATGTACTAGGAAGATTTAACTGACCCATGTTGCTTGTCACATGGTCAGATACTCGGGTAACACTACATGTGATGTTCTAGATGGACACGACATGTATTAGAAAAGGCTCAACTGACCTATGTTGTTAGTGACGCATCTAGTTACATGGTTCTAAAACACAACATGTACATCCGGTACATAGTGTATCCTACCGAAGATTTCCAAACCCTGTTTCCTCATCCACACAGTATGAGACACAGCTAGAGTCTACATGGTGTGTACATACATTATATGTTGGGTACTTAAGAAAAAAAGTTTATTCCGGAATAAAAGAACACATGGAATGTATTCATCATTACACGGCATGTATTCCTCGTTTTCCAAGACAGTTGGCCTTAGAAACTAATTTGGAACCCAGAAAAACACTGAGACGAACATTGAAAGTGTGAAATTCCGATCTGTCAGGGCCCATACTCCCCGTGAATCCAAGCTTGGCATCTTATACATATTATAAAAAGGAAAATAAGGAAATGATCAACCAAATTACTATCTATGAGGGAACATAACACCTCAAGACCAAAATTTTGGTGTTCATTTAAACAAAACATACACCAAGAAATTCCCTATAAAAATCAGGTATATTATCAAGGCATCTATCACAACATCATTCATATCTAGCACAACATCTATCACAACAACATGCAATTGCTAACGCATCCTAAATGGCAAGGAAAGAATGCATGACATGTGATTCCTATCAAGTGCCTATATGATACATGAGATAGAATACCCTTATCTCATAGGATTGAAAAAATAGAACCTCAATAAAATCAACAATAACAACAAAAAACATGTTAATCAAACAACTGTGAAAGTCAAATCAACTATAAAATTCAGAAACCAAAAAAATTGCAGTAAATAAGGTAGATTGTATTTTTCCTATACATGGGTTAGCTACTCTCGGGAATAACATATTAAAATGTACTTATTCTATCCTATCCCTGACTATAGGATCCAAACAGTAAGTCAATAAGAAAAGAAACTCTTTTATACCTCTTTGCAACGTCTCAGTTTTGAGAGCCACCCAGAGGGGCCCCATACCTGATTAGTCACAAGTCCTCAAACACATTTCCTCGAATGAAAGAGGCTGCAAACTAAAAGTGAGGGCCTTGGGTGTGATAGTGGGGAAACTATTCCCTCATTGATAGAGTAACACAACAAAAACAAAAAAGATATACAACAGAGGAAGCAGTAAACATGTCAAACAAAAATAAACAGCATAAGATTGAAAATAAGAAACAAATGGAGAACATATATTAATGATGCATGATACGTATGTCTAATAAAGCATCCAAACAAGTCACAATGCTAGAATACAGAAATAAACCATGCACAAATGAAAACTGATAAACTCCTTAGCATCTCAGGACTCAGCTTGGTCCCATTCTCTCCAGATCCACAAAAATCAGGTACTTGATGTAGAAGGGCGCTTTCCCTTATCTATACCTGCATCAATATAATCTGTTTGGGACCAAAAGAATGACCCAAACAAGTTTTGGGACTATTACCAATAGGAAAAAACCAAAATATATGTGCCTAAAAGTCAGTGAATATATATGGTAGGAAATAAATAAAAATAAATAGTAAACAAAGAAGTACTCAACAATAAACATTCCTACAATTCAAAGCATTAAATTCCATATATCAAGTAAGAAGATAATAAAGAAGGAAACCATATGGGATGTAATTTCAGCCTAAGCTCTCTGGTTTAACCATAACAATATAAGAAACCCTCAAGGAAGTTCACACAGTATAACCCCTCCGGTTTAGATTAAGTATAGAATCTTTGAGGAAAAACTCACCGTCAATTTCCCCTACAGTCTTTTATCGGTAACTAAAAGGCACTCCTAGGAAGCACTTACACCTCATTTCCCACGTGGCCCATGTTAAGGAGCTACATACACTCTGAGGTAGCCTTTTTGTCAATTCCCCATATTGTATCGAATCGTAAAAGTAATAGCAGACACTCTAGAGAAGCCCTTGCATCCATTCTCCCGAAGGTCTACTACCCCAGGTTCTCATGGCCATGTGTAAGTAAAACAAGAATAACAATGCAATACAGCCAATGTAAAACTCAAAAACTACTTGTCTAATAGTCTACAGCATAACAAAATGTCAAATAAACAAACACTTCATCCTACAGTACTAGGCATGGTAAAAAACAAGGCATCCTAGCAGGCTAAGCAGGGACAAATAGACCTAAACAAATTTGCATGGGAAAACACTTTCAAAGCTTATAAATTTACCCTATTCACATTCAATTAACATCTATTCCAACATACAAAAACAACATGCAATTAATAGGGCTGAAACAGTAAACACATAATACCCTGTTCAAGGGTATTGGGAAATGTTTCACATATAACTCAAATAATATCTACAGATAGACACAAACCACCTTCATCGTTGTTGTAGGATCATTATACGTGATCCTCAAGCCATGAATTTCCCAGAAAAACCATAGATCTGCAAAAAAATGTCTAAAACGTTCAACCGATGTTAACTTTTTAAAGAGTATGAATCAGGAAACAATGATCTAGTAGAAATAAGAACATATTGATGTGATCCCAATGCAATTGCTGGCGGTTGATTCAGAGAACAGATGCCCAATCAGGGTCTTAGGGAAGAATTGAAGTCGTACAGATGCTCTTGGATGAACTATGTTGAGATAAAGGTGTTTTCATCCATGAGATGCGACCCCGATATGTTTAATGAAAAAACATAATGTACACGACGTGTACTTTATAAGTATATGGTGTGTACTTGCCCTTTACGGCCCCCACATTAGGCGTTCTCCAGGTCACCACACATGGTTGTGTGCTTGGTCGGTACATGGCCAGCACACGGCTATGTATATAAGAAGAGTACCCGGTATGTACTATTAAGTACTTGGCATGTACTTAAAAAATTCACCAAAACTCCTATTTTTATCAAAAACACCAGAAAAGTGAAAAACATACCTGAAAAGAAGATCCAGGTTCTTACACGTTGAAGCTTCATTATCTGGGTAAGTCTTCATTTTAGGTGGTTTTCCTTCGGTATATTTATCCGACCTATCATGGATCAATATATCTAGTCCATTGGGGATATATCTATGATAGTTGATTCCAATCCAGAAGATATTTTACTTTTGTGATATTAGGGAAAGATATATAAGGTTTTTTTTTGAAATTCAACAATGTTTTGTTGAATAATGTGTGTCATTATTTTTTCCCACCATAGTTTCTAAGGTAGGCAGTTTGACTCTCATCTCCTATTTTTAGAAAATTATTTATTTATATCAAATTGATGGTTTCTTTAGACATCTTTTGTGATAATATTGTGTGGTTTTTTATGGAACCCCTATTTGTTGAAGGATTATAAAATTAGGAAAATTGGGTGTTTTGTGGTAAAGTGAAAGAGGTATCATTATTTTGGAATGATAATTTTAAAATATTAATCTGGTAATGTTTCATGGAAAATTATTTTAAATTAAAGTATAGTTTTATTGATTTTTTTAAAATAATTCTTATTACATGGTCATCAAAAAATTTTATGTATTACTTGAATGATTTGGATATTAGTCGCAAAGTACCACCATCCAAGGGAAAAATTGTGGTCATGATGTTCCACCATTAGTAGGAACACCATGATTGTGAGGTCGAGTGAGTTTGAGGTTATGTAAAATTCAATGGATAATTCAAAAATGGGATTTTTGAGAAATGGTTGTATGACTCGTGGATTCATTCCATTGAAATGTATTAGGTTTGGGAAAACATTATTGATATTGAATTATTTATATTTTGATGAAAAAATATTTCAAAATTTTGTAATTTTTTTTATAAATGTTATGACAAGTTCTCTCCTCATGGAATGACTAGGGAATTCATTTCGGTAAAACCTACAAGATTTCATTACACACCCCTGCCTTGGAAATTTGGTTGTGATATAGATAATTTTTACTGGTACATAGGTAAATGGAAATATATCAGTTCATTAGTGGTTCTTCTTGATACATGAGATGTAATATGGATTTGGAGAATGGATCTTGTGGGGAGATGTTGAGCTATGTATTAAGAGTATTTGAATTTTGTTGGTGCTTTCATCCTCTTTGTTGTTGATTCTAATCTTTTTTTTCTACATGGTACTATTATATATTTTTTATTTTTTATACATTGAGTTTCCTTTCATTGTTATCATGCATCATATAGTTGTTTTTGATATGTTATGTTTGATTGTGGTAGATTTATTTTCAATGGTGAAATCATCCCCCAATTTTATTGAATTTCTTTGCATTTATTTCTATCCTTTGGTGTCTTTGGGATGTAATATAAGTCCAATTACAAATTTTGTATCAATATAAGCCAATGGGGATGGGAGGGATGTTAAAAAGGTATCATATTATTCTATCCTTAACTTGAAAATGGTATTGGTTTTCTATCATGGAGTTGAAAATAATTCTACTTTAGTCCAAGTGTTGGGATGGTAGAAAAGAGGAGGATTGTCAGGACATGAAATGTAGAGCCCAAAAAGATGTATCTAACCATTTTAAGTTTAACATCAAGTTACCATGGTGTTGAATACATATGTATTTTGGAGAAATATATAGTAGTGGTTATCCCATTACATGGGTTTATCCAATAATAGGATATTGACCTAAATTTCTATAAATGTCTTCCAACAAAGCGTGCATATTTCGTTTTGAGTACTAATTTATCAATGTGTGAAAATGTTTTTATTTTTGATAAAGTTAGATTTTTTTTTCAAATATAGTAACATGGAAATAGAATTAATGTGGTACTTACAAAATGGTTTGATTTTATAACTAATTGTGGAATTTCACAAATGTCCTCATCATGGAAAATATAGAATTTTTGGAAGCATTATTGTGATAGTTGGAATGTCATAAAACTGAAATTTCAATTCTTATGTTTATAGAGAGTGATACTTTATGAATTTTTTGTTTTCAAAGAAAATGGAGCCTGATAGAAGTAGAGGAAACCAACCAGAAAAGGCTAGTGAGAATGTGGTTACACCTAATCCACATGTGAACCAAAAGATGGTTTAGAGTATAGTCCATGATTTTTTGGTTGTGGATAGAGGTAACACGAGTGATGATCCAAGGCATGTGAATCGTTACATGATGTTCAAAAAGAAGAATCCACCCATATTTCTTGGTCATTTGGAACTATAGAATGCAATGGTGTGGCTGAATGATATGAATAACATATTTGATTTCTCAGGAATCCGAGTATATTTAAAGTCATGTTATAAACCTATATTATGGAGGATCATGAAAGACCATGGTGAGATTTATCCATTCAAGATAAATTAGACAAAGTCCAGGAAATAGAGATCTTTGAAGAAATTTTCAGGAAAAACTTATATCGTCATACGTTTGGGATTGATGGAGTGATGAAATTTTTGAGATTGAATTAGGAGTGACTCTTAGTGATAGAGTATGTGGATAAATTTATCAATTTCATCAACTTTTCACCCAAATTTATGGCTAGTGTATCCCCAAAGGCTAAATTTATTGAATTAGGGATGATTTAGGAGATTCTCTAAAATATTTCTATGCTTTGTATTCTGGATTATACAGAGATAGTAAATAGAGATATGGTGCTAGAAAGGGATATATCAGGAGCTACGGGTGGATGAAAAATGTGATAACTATGGGAAACTATGGGAAACTATGAGAACAGTTTTTTAAGAAAATTAATTATGGAAAATAATATCCAAGGTAGTAGAATGGATCAAAATTCAATGGATGGATCAGTGAATCTTCCTCCAAAAACTATGATCAAGAAACGATGTTTTGAATTTGGTTATTTGGACCACATGAAGAGAGATTATGTGGAACCACCTAGAGCATGCCACAATTTCAATCTGATTGGGAATCCATAGTTCTCTATTCATAGGGATCTCGGGTGAATTGTTTGGGAAACATATCATGTTTCAAAAACATCGTATGATATTATAGGGTTAGTGCAGTAGAATCACTCTCGTCAGTAGAGATGAGCTTTCAATGGTGCTTCTAGAAATACCATGAATCCTCATCAAGGACTATATGAATAGGTAAATAAAGATTAAAGGGAAGTATGTAACCAGGTGTATGAAGTTGAGAAGGTAATTTTGGGGGATTAATCGGGACCATCAATGGTGCAAGGTATGATTGCTTTTAATTATATCCTTATGAACACATATTTGACATGGTTTTATACATTTCATTTATTTCTTCTCATGTTATTTATTTTATGGGGTTTCTAATTGAGATGATTCTATCTATATTTAATCATTAAACTCATCATTGTCAAAGGGAATGTCGGGCCATTATATTTAAAGAATGTTCTATATGTTTTGAGGGAGTTGATTTTATATGTGATTTCCTTATGTTTGGGATGGATTATTATGAAATAATACTAGTTATTGATTGGATGACTCTGTTAAAATATCACATCATTAGATATACACAATGTGTTAGTTTTATGACCCATTATGGAATTTGATCATCTCATTAAAGGAGAATAGAATGTTAAGATATGTGAAATGGTATTTTTGAAACATGTAGTTTGAATGACCTCATACCAGCTGGTAGCACTGAATTTGGTATTTATAGAAGCTTACAAGAAAAGTATTTTTACACCAATTGATGATCATTTTATAGTTGTTTTCCCAAATATTTTTCTGGTTTTCCACCCATAAGACAAGTAGAGATTAAAATCGATCTCTTACCAAGGAATAAACTAATCTCACATACTTCTTATCTAATGATACAAAAATAATTATGGGAATTGAATGTGTATTTGGAAGAATCAAATGTAATATGTTCTTTCATCCTCATATGACTCTATGGGACGCAGTGGTTTTTTTATCAAAAAGGATGATGGAACTCTTCAGTTGTGTGTGGATTATTATAAAAATACGAAAGATACAATAAATAAATGGTATCTAATTCAATTTTGTGCTGATCTATTTGATCAAATGATGGGATCTGAATGGTTATATAAAATTTACAAGCATTCATTATATCACTAATTTTTGGTTCAGAAAAAGGATATTTCAAATAATGATTTTATTAGAATATATATCTATTACGAGTATATGTTCATTGTTTTAATACATTAAAATTAACTAGAAATTGTTATAGAATTGATGAATTATATACTTAAAAGCTATATGAATTCATTTTTGGTGGTGTTTTTGGATGACATATTATTTTATTCAAGGAAAAGAGCTCAACATGAGAATCACTTGGTGACAGTGTTTCAAATCTTATATCATCATCTATTATATTCCGAGATTTAAGAATGTAATTTTTAGATAAAATATGTATGCTTCCTTGTCCATGTAATTTATGATAGAGAATTTTTAGTGGATCCATAATATAAAGAGGTTGTTTTATCTTAGAATCCCCCCATTGATTTCCTTTTAGATATGTAGTTTCCCTAGTCTAACTGATTATTACTGACATTGTTTTCATGATTTCTCATAGTTAGCTTCACAAATGTGATCTTTGATGATAAAAATAGTTCCATTCTAGTGGACCATGGAATACTATAAGTCTTTTTAAAATATTAAATTTTCCCTTAGATCATCACCAATTTTAATTTTTTTAGAATCATGACATTGGTATATGGTGTACTGTGATGCTTTGGGATCTGTGATGAGATGTTTTCTCATGCAGGTATATCAAGTCGTTATGAATGTCTCAAGAAAATTATGATTCCATGAAAATTTAATGATAAAAATTGATATAGTTTTTTCTATTGTAGTCTATTATTTGATTACATGGCATCATTACCTTTTTGGTGAAAATGTTATAGTGTTTATGGACCACGTGATCATAAATTGTTTTATAAAAAAGAGAAATGAATATATGATAAATGGATTGATGGTGTATCTCTAAATTTTCATCATTGATTTGATGTGTACATTGGGTAAAGGTAATTGAGTGAAAGATGATTTAATAATAATGTTGTATTCTCTATTGGAAAAATAGGCTTCTGATTAGGGGAAATTGATGTCTGTCATAGCAGAAATGTACTTGGAATATAAAGACAGTGTTGAGGTCCCTATTATATTTCCAGTTTCATTCATTCCAAATTTGGTTAACAATGTTATTAATAGTTAGTAATATGAGTCATAATGTATTGAAATTTGGTCAAAACTCAATGGAGGGGAGAAAATTGAGGGATGTAATCTCAAGGAGAGTATATAATTATAGTTTTGATACTGGATGGTCATACCATTGGCTAGTTAGTAATAAAATTTTCATGAATACTACCATTTCAGATGGGTTTTTTCTTCCTAGAATATAGTACATGTATAAGGTGTTTAAATGATAGATTTTGTGGGATGGAATGTAAAGTAATGTGGTTTAGTTTGTTTCAACATGCTTAAATATTTAGAAATTTAAGGACGATCATTAGTGACTAACATATATGTTTCATATTTATGTATTCTATTTTGGAAATTGATGTATATATCATGGGATTTTTTAACAATACACCCCATAATGGTTCGTAAACATGGTTCTATATGGTTGGTGGTGGATCATCTCATAATGTTATCCAATTTTATTAATATTCATTAACTTTATATAGTGAAGTATATGAAAAAAATATATATTTTAGAAGTGTTAAAGAGGCATGGTGTACCAGTTTATATATTATTTTATTAAACCCAATGTTTTACATCTCATTTTTGGAAATCCATAGAGAGATACCTTGGGACTCAGTGGACCTTGAGTATGGTGTATATTCCTTAGACAGATGAGAAATTAAAAAGGACAACGAAAATGTTAAAAGAAATTTTTTGGGGTAGTGTAATTGAATTTGGTTTATCAGTGTAATGTATTTTACTGTTAGTAGAGTTCTTATATAATGATATTTATCATTACATGATGTGTATGTATCCTTTGAAAGAATTTTATGTGTTTCCACTTCATTCCCCACACTTTTGGTGGGAAAAAATTGAGACATAACCGGTAGGGATGATCCTTGTCCATGAAATAGAACATATGAATCATTTTATTAGGAAATGGTTTGATATGGCATAGAGTTGTTAGAAATAATATGTGTATCTTCGTCAAAATTGATTATCATTCTAGGTGAGTGACCATGTAATCTAGATAATATATCCAAGCCTTAATAATAAACATTTAATGAGGCAAGTAAATTTATCTTCTTGAAAAATATTTCTTTTGAGATACATGAATGATTTAGTGAGGTGAAATATAGGTTGTCTATTCGGTCACAATTTAGTGCAATGCATAAATTGTATCCTATATCTCAATTGAAAAATAATCACCAAGATCCTAACTATGTGATTTTATTGGATCATGTACACCTAGAATCGTATATTTCATTAGTACATGTGGACATGTGAATTGTGTATATGAAAAGAGAAAGTACTTCCTCAGAAAAGAAATTGTTTAGTTTGGGTTTTCAGTAAATAGGGTCAAATTATTGATGAAACCTATGAATGGGAGATTGTAAGGGAAAACCAAAGGCCCAATGTCTTTTGACAGAGTAGTGGATTTCTACATTACAAATATGAAATGGCCAATGGTTAGGAGAATGTATCACCCCCCCAATTTAATGAAAGTAACACTTTATTTATATTTAATAAGTATTTGAAATTGTTGGGTGATGTTTTGGAGGGTTTAAAATAATTTTAGAAATATTTTGGGATTTTATAGAGGTGAATAGTGTGAGAATGGTTAGTAGAAACTGTCAATGTTCTAGGATAGATCATATAAAGATATAAAAAGGATTCTGGGTAGGTGCATGAGTAGATAAATGGTTTCTCCAAACCATGTGGCCACCTAGGAGTAACTGTGAAAAGTGTAATAGAGTGAAAAACATGGCTGATGCATATTTTTTATAACCATGTGATCTAAGTGTGTATGAGGTGTTTTAATGTTTATGTTGGCATAGAGGTAGTGCACATTTTTCCTATCTGTAAGACCCAACATTGTCCAGTTTAAATTTACATCCTAAAAAAGTGGATCTAAATGTGTTTTACTCCAAATACCCTCATTTTTTTCTACTTTCAGTCCTAACATGGATTTTATTCCTCCCAATGGTTGGGGATATTATCCCATTCTACCTGAGAGAGATTTGTTGGAAAATCGTTATGCGTTGAAGCCTGATTCCCTTCGAAAGTCTTCATTTTAGGTGGGTTTCAATATATATGATTCTCTTCCCTATATTAGATTCATATATCTCGAATATTGTGGATATATATGAAAATTAATTCCTATCATGATGAAATTTGGTTGTATTTATTTTTGGGGATGATATTAATGGTTGGTTTTAGAGAGATTCAACTTGGTTTTCTTGAGGAATTGGCATTATTGTTCATTTCCAACAATGTTTATGGGGTCAGTGTCTTCACCCTTGAAACATCTTATTTTGAAATTGAGGAATGATTTTAAATTTAATATTCTTATTGAATTTTTTGTGATTTTTTTAAATGTTATATGAAAACCCTCATTGGTGATGGTTTATGGAATTGTAAAAATTGGGCATTATTGTGGAAAGTGAAAGTGGTAAAATGATTTTAAAATGAAAATTTTTAAATGGTTGTTTTGATTTTATTTATGGATAAGTTTTTTTTATGAAATTATGGTTTTATTGAAATGTTTTGAAAAATATTATGTTAGAATTTTTTGCTTAACTTGTTAATCATGTGTTAAACGGGATTGATAATGGTCATGATTTTCTTTCATTAAAGGAATGGAGTTTGAACATGATATTCCACCATAAATGGTAACACCAAGCTTGTGTTGTTGACTATATTTGTTTCTTGTTATGTGAAATGTAATGGGTAATTCTAAAATGGTAATATTGATAAATTTTAAAATGAATTATAGGTTTATTTCAAATGAAATGGCTTGTGTTTGGGGAAACTATTTTGTAATGAAAATTGTTTATATTTTGATGATATTTTTTATATTTTTTTAATTTTTTTTATAAATTTTCTTACATGTTCTATAATTGTGGAATGAGTGAGGAATTAATTTGCGGTTAACTTAATATGTTGTATTACTCACCCCTTCCCTTATAATTTTTTGCTTCTGTAGATATTGTTTATAGATACATAGCTAAAGGGAATGAATTACATTTCTTTAATGGTTCTTCAGGATACATGTGATATAATGTGGATTTGGAGAATGGAGATTTTGGGGGATTTGGAATTATGTATTTAGATTATTTTAGTTTTTTTGTTCTTATCTTCCCACTTTGTAGTTGAGATTGATCGTCGTTTTTACATGGTACTTTGATATAGATGGTATTTTTTATTACACATTTAGTTCCAATACATTGTTGTCATGAATCATATTGTGGTTTTGGTTTTGGTATGTTTGGTTGAAGATGTTTTATCTTCCATGTATAAATCATCCCCCAATTGTATTGATGCCCTTGAAATTTATTTCCATCATTTGGAATCTTGGTGATGTCGCCTATGACAAAGTCGAAATTCCTCCACTATTGAAGCCAGTGAGGGGGGGGGGGTGTTACAATTTGGAATAGGAAATCCATGCATACATCTATCACACAACCAATGTACATAAATAGTAAGAAAGGGATAATTCAAGGCCCGCCATAATAAAAAATTCCAAATCATACAACCTGCACAAAAGGTGGGGATCACTGTCAAAATCCTCCACATAAAATCTCTTTAGCTTAACTCTGTTTAACACCCCGGTCATTCTAGCTCACTAAGATCTACCTACTCTAGGTCCTCCATGGACTATGTCAAAAGGAATGTGGTCTAAAAAAGATAAAAAAACATGTGAGGGAGAAGACCATGCATGGGTGAGTATAAAGATACTTAGTAGGCTACCCCACAACCCCTAAATAAAAGAAAGAAAATTAAAGGCATTAGTCTGCTCATCCTAGGAAGAGGGAACTGAAACGAGATAGAAACTCCATCTCAAGACCATCCATGACTAAACTCAACCATTCATCACAAACCACTAGGTGTGTCATAGAATATGGGACAAACCCTCAAGGGAAACGCATAAAATGCACCAGATATACTCGTCTTTGGCACCCACCCTCATGAGGGTCCGACCTTATCTATAGTGACATGTTTATCTCAAGACTCTATGGAAATATACAACCACGAGAACATGATCATCGAGTTCTATCATCCCAGATGACACTCGTCTGAGAGATACACTCTATTTGGACTTTCACCACTATCCCAGTTGGACCATCCGAGTTAAAACACGAATTGAATATCATATTTAAAGATTTCTTGCCGAAACTCAGTGGAAAAAAAATTCCTCAAATAGGGGATCACTCCTTGGGTCCACCAGGCGATACAAAAACCCAGGATGGTAACTCAAAGATCATTTAGATAGGGTATCACTCCAAAGATACACTGGGGGATATTATAACCCGATCTAATGTTCCACAGGTCACATCACTCAGATAAAGTATCATTACATGTATTATGGTGGGCTCGATGATGCTGAAAACCACTTCTGGTAGAACTCACGATGTAGGGGATTGTGCCTTCTATACCATGAACCCTATCAAAACCACATGCTGAGTAGGGGATCATATAACATATGATAATGAAACCCTATTATTACCGCCCATTGCCTAGTGGATTATATTCCTGTTGACCGCACAAACCGTACATGTCTATTTTATAAGATAAGGGATCACCACCTGTGCATAAGTGGTAACAATGATACCATGAACCCAATAATGGTAAGAAAAGCTACAGGATCCTACCACAACCTCTCTGGAGGGATACCACAACTCTATTTGAACTCATCCCATCGAGGGGATCACAAACCTATACTAGGTTTGTAATGCCAGATGAACCATCACTCTAAAGAACCAAGGGAGTTCGCTCAACTGCTGCTAGTCCAAACAACTTCAACCCATGTGTCCCACAACATTGCCACACTACACACCTCCTAAGCCTAAAATAATGAAACCATTATGTTATATGTGGAAATAACTCATAGGGTATGATATTTACTCACCCAAAACAGAAAACCAGGGAAAATTTACTATTCACGATAACAAGATCGAGTGGGGCCCACACCTTGATATAGAAACACGTTGAATGGGTAAAGCAAATGCAATCCTCTCAGAAAAACATATGAAATCAACTACTCATTCTACTAGAGAAGAAACCTGGAAAAAAAAGTCACATCACGCCACCAACACCCAATCCAGGCCTCTTGGGGCTTGCAAACCGATTTCAGCTTCAGCACGTAAAATCAGTCTCTAAATGTCCACCATTATGTTAGGGTCAAAATTCCACTGATGGTGCATCAATATGATATCAGAAAAAGAAGATACATCCGATCAAATAATAGAAAAATAATAATAACAAAATTACTATTATTATTTTTGGATGTTTCAGACCACTGATCATCTTTCTTGACTGAAAATGTTCTTCAAAAGATCTCAAAAAGTCCACCTCAATGCAAGGGTCACATGACCGTAGACGACATGCAAAATAGACCCCTGTAATGTAATTTTCGGAGGTTTAAGGAACCCTCGAAAGATAATAGGCTGAACAAAGTACATGGAATGTACATTTGAGTACATGGGGTCTTCCCATGTAAAAGTAAACGGTGTGTATTTCACTGAACATGGCATGTACTGTTCACAAAACCACCATCCTTTATTTTTTTTCACTCGGACACACGACCATGTTCCACTACATGACGTGTACTCCTAGTACGCAGTGTGTACCTCTATGAATTCCTTCTTTAATAAGGAAGTACATGTGACACGTGTGACTATTTTAAACATCGTGTTGACGAGAAAATCTAGCGGGATTTCCATACGAACACCCTAAATCTCCCTCATTCACCCCAAAACACATAGATAATCCCATCAGGGGTCCTTAGAAGTTATCTATGTGCTTTATAACCTCAAAAAAATGTATAAAAATGGAATCGATACTAAAACACAAAACTGCATACGTCAAACGAGAAACACTAATGCTTTGTGGTTGGATCCGTGCTATGAAGCTCCCGCTTCACAATCCAGGAGCGATTGATATCATGATCCGATTCATAAGGAACCTCATTTCAGTGATCCGGCCTCTGGGTCATTTGTTGAAAAAGATTAGAGGATGGCAGAGAGGGAACTTAAACCTCCTGTTGCATACAAGGGGAGAAATTTTAGGGGATTTAACTTTAATTATATCCTCTCTGCTAACTTTTGGGCCATGACTCGTCACCAACGCGACACCCAACAATGAAAATATTTATTTTGCACCTATGGTAAATGTGATTTTCTGAACTCAATGTTAGTCTTATAATTTTGATCTGAGACTCCATTTAGAAGTGATTTGAGCTGATGCCTATAAAAAAATTAATTAATTAATTTCTAAAACTTCCTATGATAACTTTTTCTATATCAAGCCCGCAATGAAAAACCTTATACCCCGCTTAGGGTAAACAGAGTGCTCCGGATACAACTGTGGCCTCATCATTTAGATCTAAGATAACATTTTAGATATAACCCATTTCCACCATGTGCATATTATAAAATTACTGAATATTTTTATAAAATTATTTGGGGAACAAAGGGCCTCAAAATCTCATGCCGTCTCCATGCATAGCTCATGAATTATCCATTGGCATATTCAAATGTTTAATATGGAAAAACCCAGGTCACTAAATCCTCCCCACATTAAGACATTACATCAACAAAAATCCATAAGCACGAGGGAATGAAATTAACTTTGAATTGGTTCTCCCACACCAGCAAGTTCAACAAAAACCACAACAAAGACACCAAGGGTTCTTATTTTTCCAACTATAATACACTAAGGGGAACCCAAATCCTTCCACAAAATCTCTATAAAACAAAACACTGCCATGAATACACAAGTATGGGACCCATCCACCACACCTCTACACTATCCACTTTGGGAGGCAATGACTCGCCCGTACAGTTATAATCACATCACAAAAAACACTTCCCGGTAAAGGAATTATATCTTTTCCTTGTGCAATAAAATCACATAAAACAACACTAGCACATGATCATACAAACGCCCATAAAAACATCAAGAAAAAAATAGAAAGGAAAGAGTACTGCTTAAAAGTTTCTATAAAAACTACCATAGAATGTAGAAAGGAAACAATGTAAACCTCTGTCCATCTGCAAAGCCTCTAGGTAAACTACCTATAAGGCATGCAGTTTTCTAAAAACCTATCATCCAACTCCTTGATCTCTGCATGTTCCTCATGGGGGTGGTGGTGGTGGAGACTCATACTGTCTACATCCTCCTGTAGCTGCACTTTCATAGTCACCACATCCACTACAGACCTTCATACTAGAGACAATGCCTCTTCCAAGGAAGCATGTCGACTGGCTCCCTCTCAAATGTAAAAGGGTTAGAAAATCTCAAGAATAATTTCCCCGAACATTGAAATCATAACACCTCATCTCTTGAGTCTAACTAAAACATGTCTGAGAGACCTGAGAGACCTAATACTATGATCCTTCATCATGGGGTCACCTTCTGAAATGTCGTGAATGTTTCGTCACCTAAGCATGTCATCATCTACGAGCTATTGAACCAGCTGATGTGATCTCAGTTCCTGCGTACCCAACCATAATGGTGAGAATCTGCTCAGCCAGAAAACTCTCTACAACCAGGGACTGTTCCAGCACTCTTGTATAGTTGGGAAGGCACTGGGAAACCACACCCACCCGGATGTCTCTACGTATTCCATGATCGATGGTTTGATCACTAGATAAAGTGTCTAAAACCATATCCATGGAGTAGTGTGATAGGTCTGTAGACCTCTCTGAGTACTCCGACAGAGTCCAGTCCTCTTGTTGAAGCTGAAAAAACCTCTTGGATCTGCACTAACCACAATGTGACTGGGTAAAAATCTTCCCTGAATATCCACTCAAACGTTTCCCGCATGAGCAACTCCTCATCATGGGAATGGATCACCAGACTCCACCATCGACCGACCAAACAAGGAAGAAGGCTCGTCGTTACGACCAACATCTGATCTGGAGGTGTCCTCACCAGGCGGAAAACATGGGTAATTTCCCCAAGGAATTAATTAGCTACCTAGGAATATGGATCACCTGAAAACCTTATAGGTCTTTTACTTTGGAACTTGTTCAGCTCACCTAACCTTCACACATACTCGTCTTTTAATGCCAGCACAACCAGCTACTTGATAGGTGGTGGCTCAACTGGCATACCCCTGGAGGTCGAAACTCCGAACATATTCCCTAATCCAAAGCCTCTACTCATGGTGGATCATCACCACAATCATACTTTGGAACCCTCACTTTATGCTATAATCAAAGCATCCTAAAATATAATCAATACACACAACGATCCGAGAGCATATCTGGGGAGCTGACTTAAGAAGGACAAGGAAAAACCAAAACCCAGTCTTATATGATGCATGCTCTGTTATGTCCCTATAACTAGTGTTCTAATGTAATAAGTTGAAATGAATGTTCTTAAAGTCATGGTGAATGGACATATCACCACAACACCAACACTAGTGTCCATGGCCTAAAATCCAAACTCAAAACATCATGACACTCCCACTATGCAACCCAAACCAAGATCATACTAGACCAACTACACTCTGAGATCCCATAGGTGGAACCCCTTTTGATACGAATCTAATTAGATCTAGTCACCTACCATGGGATTATTGGACGTGGGCTTGGGGAGTCGCAGCTCAAGCCCCATTAGATTGGGTCCTTAAACCACCTCTCTTATTCTTATATCAAAGTTTCAATTCCTGTGATTGATCTCCCTCTGGTATGTGAATCATTCATCTTTTGAAATCACACCTTCTTCTAACCTCACTCTGTAGGGAGTGATGCATCCCCATTTTATGGTAAATAAAAACCTTGATTATATGGATTATGATTATAGGGATTACCTATTGATCTCTCCCAAATTTGATACTAAATTAATGATTTACATTTCATGTTATTTATCTATTGAACATGTGATAAAAGTTTGGTGATTTATAAAGGATTTTCCAATACATGAAACCCTGAATTGTATGATTGAATTGAAATTTATTTAAAAATTATTTCTTTCAAATAATTTTATTTGATACCTCATTTTTAAATGGTAATGGATTTGTTAAAGAAATACCTTCATCAAAGGATTGGATAAATTTGTGTGGACTTTACGATAAGAAGACATGAAATGATAAATTATTTAATGATAAGATTAGATGTTTATTCATGAAAAGTGGATTTAAATGAATGATGATTTTTAATGGCATGTAATGGATAAAAAAAATATGATTTTTATTTGAAATTAAAATGGAATGTCTTAACATGGAATTGGGAAATTAAACTATGATTTATTAAATCAATTGAAATGAATTTATTTTCCCCATATTCAATGATTGAACGAAAATGTGTGATAAAGAAGTTACTGGGTGATTTGGAAAATCATTCTTGGACTATGAATAAGATAATTTTTTTTTGAAATAAAACGCTAACTAAACCAACTCAATCATGATATTCTCTAATGGGTTTTTGTTTGAATATATCCTGATAAACTAAGAATTATAGATATTCGAACACCCACATAGTTATGATGATTGAATGAGTGCTGAGAGAACCATAAAATTAAAAACTAACGAGCCTAAAGTTTGATGATCATGGTACTTATTCCATTTGATTATTACATTCTATTGATTATAGATTAGTTGTTCATATCTTTTTTATCTTATGAATGCTGTTAATTTCAATAAGTTTCAATGAATATTTGACCTACATGAATTGAAATTAATGCTTTGATCAAAATATAATATTTTCCCTATCTTGTTCTTTCATAAATCGAAGAATTATATATTTATTTATATTAAAATTTTATAAAAAACATTAGGTAGAATCGTACTGGGCTATTTGTTTCTCAATAACTACCATTTCTTTTATATGTTCGTAGATTATATTGTACTTTGCCCAAGAAAAAGAAATGAAAAATTGAGGTGGTAGTTGTTCTTGATTAGAGGGACCCTATAGTAGTGGTTCAAACTAGTGGATCTAGGTTCCACTTGTTACATAGTGATTGTGAGACTTTTCTATGATGGATATTGTCTCTTATTGGATGTTGTACTTCTTTGGGATTTTTATATTCTTTATCATGGAAATTTTTATTTAGAGGATTATATTATATACCACATATTCATTATTTTTATTTCCCACAGTTCTATATCATTTCATTATTTTTGTGTAAAAATGTTCTCATTGAAATGTTACAGAATCCCTTACTTTTTATACATTAGCATTACATAAATTTTGATGAATACTTAAAATAATATACAATTAGATTCCCAATGACCGTACTAGTATAGTGACTTTGGAAATATGGAAATATTAACACTGGTACATAATCATGACATTATATCTCTCCCTAGTATGTTCATAACTATCTCCCTTCTTTAGAGAGTCACACTTAACATATATCCTCATAACCTGTAGAAGGAAACATAAAAAAGGGTGAGATCAGATACTTAGTAAGGGTAAACAAGGGAGATATGCAAGAATCATCACAATCATAAGGGTATATGAAAATGAATATGAAAATATAAGATTGTACCCTTCGTGTCAAATATCATTTATATGAATCATGGAATCACTATTGGAAGTTAATAAGAAATGAATAATAAGGAAATAAAGAACATAATCCATGAGAGGATACTATAGGAATAAAATATGGAATTTTGGTAGACACATAAGCATATATACTGATTTAAACAGTTTCTAAGGAATCACATCAAAGGCCATCAAAGTGTACAAAGTCTTTTACTGAATGGGTTTCACACCCATTTCCAGTCCTATATTATGAAACCAATTCCACTCTTTTTTTCTGTGTTGTAATTCTAAACCGAGTTCATTTCACATTTCAACGCCATAATATTGAATAGATTTCATTTCACTTTCTATCCATGTTTATCATATGATATATAAATATTTACCTAATCTATTAGAGGATGATATAATTATAACCCCTCTCATAATGAAATCATACATATATGTTCCATGAATTCATAAAAAATCATATCATAACCCATGAAAAGAAATGGGTGTCATAATCATTTAATCATATCTTAACATGTGGTAAAAGATAGGTTTTATAGTCATTTTATCAAAGAATATACCATAAAAGGAAGAGGTTTTCATAAGCATATAACCTGTTAAAGTGAAATGGGTTTCATAAACAAGTAACCCATGGAAGAGAAACATGTTTCATAAACCTCATTCCATTAAAAAGAAAACCCTTCATAAAAAGTATATAAATGGATAAATTGAATAATTTACAAATAAATCCACGAGTAACACCAACATATTCTATAATTGAAGGAAAATAATATTTAATGATATTTTAGAAACATTTCATGAGGAAAATATTATTTCATATTTGAAATAATTCTCTTCAAAATAAAAATATCATTATAAAAAAACAATTCATGGAAATTATCATTAGTGATTATAATAATGTTTTGAAAATATTATTGAATACGTTTTATTTGAAAACATATAATAAGATCTTGAAAATTATTTTAAAACCATTTTTCATGAATTTTTTTTAATGAAACATGAAATTGATTGGAATACCATTTTCATTGAATACTTATAAAATGAGATTGAAAATGTTTTGAACTCTATTTTCAAAGAAAATTTATAAAAGGATCTTGAAAAAATATGGAGAATCATTTCTATGAAAATACTTTTCAAACTTAAAAATAATGCCTGAAATCATTTTGAAAATTGGCTTCACTGAAATCAAATAAAAGGATATAGAAAAAATAATTGAAATTTTTTTTCCGGAAAAACATATAAAATAATGTTCAATACATTTTTTTAAAAAAATGTGTTATGATAGAACATAGATTTCAGGCGGTATAGAGGGTAATGTCAGGATTTCCTAAAAACACATTATTAAATATCGAATGTAAAAAAGAGTTTTAAAATGATAAAAATACATGAATATATCAGGAATAAAATATTATTATAATGTTAATTAATTTTATTTAGTTATGGATCATAATATTTCATTAAAGGATGCATAAACATAACTAATCTAAAAAATGATGAGATTGTTTCAATAGACTCTTACCATATGGTAACATAAAACCATACTCCCTATGTATGAAAATAAAATTTAATGAATATTAAAATTTAATGAGAATATTTATATTCCTAATATAATAGTATAAATTCAGTGTATACACCTCAGGGAAAAATATATGTGCATAACATGTCTTGTATCTCAACGAAGGGAAATTGAGACAAATTAATTTACGAATTTGGAAAATTTTGAAACATAAACTGTATGAAATTAATGTCATTAAATGGATATGTAAATACCCATGAATTTAATTATTATAATCATATAATAATTTAGTGGGAAGTATATATACCACACAAAATAAAGGAGTGGTGAAAATGACATGTATCTCATGGATATAAATGTGAGATGAAATTTCTCTTACATTGTGTCTTGAATCTCATCACACTCACTTAAAACTCATGTATAATAAATTTATGATTATTATAAATCTTTTACAAGACTATATTATTACTTATAATACCATATATGGTTTTATATTGGCCTTATATTACTCACTTGTTAACAATTCGATGTTAAGGATTCAATTAGGGTAATATCCACATTGTTTTTTTTGATGTGTCTTACTTTTTTATATCATTGGTTAATATAATTATATAATTTTTTCAAGAATTTAAAAAATGAAAATAAAATAATTTATTTCAATTATATGTATATATTAATAATCCATTGAAGTGTGAAATGGAATACACCATTCATGGAGATGGATGACAGCACGAACACATTAACGCTATTTCCATTTAAGTGTCCTGTTGAAGGAATGAAGGTAAAATCATATATATATATATATAATTATTAAATTATATTTTATATATAATATATATAATTTCTATTTACTAAAACCATATTTAATACTTTCCATGCAGCGTATGAATGACTCACTTCACTTTGAGGGGGCTGTAGTTCACACTTCCTCAAACAAAATTATTATATTATCGCAAAATGGAAAGTATAAATATATGTGTCGTAAAATTATTATAGAATCTAAAAGAAATAAAAAATATAATATATAACATATATAAATATTTTTTCATAATAATTTACAACATGATAGTCAACATGAAAAAATGAACATCCATCATTTTGTGAGGCGGTAGTTCAACATATATATACTAATTATGTTTGTTTCCCATTAGATGGAGGTGTGTGTAAGCTTTGATGAACCATTAACCTAAAAATATTCTATTATATTGAATATATTGGTGTTTTTATACAGGGATAGAGTAAATATATGTGAGTGTATGGATAAAGAAATTAATAGAAATGATCTTGAGAGAAGGTGTTTCCTTTTAATCTGGTAACTCATTTTCACTTCCAACAAATGGTATCCTCAGAGGTATTTGTCAACAATGGTAGGATTACATGATGATTTTTGGGATATTCAAGAGATATGTTTTCATATCTTGGGAGATCCAATGAGGCCTGATAGGTGTGATGAAGTGGGAGTATATGATGCATTTTTATAGGGGAGAAAAAGACACACTTCGTATTTTTGAACAGAATTGTGTGCCAACCAAATATTACTTGATACTCCAGTTACCAATGGACTATTCTGGAATCATAGAATTTTATCAGGTGAAATATTTCCATCGAATAGGTCTTGGAAATATTTACATGTTATTTTGGACCATAAGATTAAGGTTTAGTCACTTATTAAGCTTAATTTCATATTATTTGTTGTAATTAATTTTAATTATCTCTACTAATATTTTGTATCAAAAAATAAGATGTAATTTTTTTTTAAAATAAAAATTATTATTTTTCCAAATATGAACATTCATTTTCCAACATCTAATCACTGAATTGGTAGAAATTATTTTAAATTTAATCTTTAAAATAGAATGACAATGTGGGGTTTTTATTGTTAAAACATCCAGAAGTTTCCTATGTTTTTATAGTCAATTTAAAATAGAAATTGATTCAAAGGACCAAAATTTGACAAATAAAAAAAATTTATAATATAATTAAAAATTACAACCAAATTAAAATATAATTTACCCTTAAAAATTAATAATATGAAAAAGTAGTTTGGAATTAAAATTCAGTATTTTTTACTCTTTATTAAAAAAATGAAACTTCTCAGAAAGATACCAAAAATTTAACATAATATATATTCTTTCATTAAAATATTAATTTTGATTTAATATATTAAATCTAAATAAGTTAAAAAATTAGATTTAAAATGGTGTTTCTACTAATAGGTGTTAAAACTACCTTTATAAAAATATAGGCTTTTAAGCATAAAATTATGTTAGTTATTATCTCATATCTATCAAATCTATTGGATGCATAGAAACATTTTTTGAATTAATAACATTAAAATTTAATAAATATAATTAACTATTATTTATTAATTTAACTTATTAATATAAATTATATGTTTTACATAAAAAAATTTATCATATCAATACCTTTCTATTAATTTTGATTCTATATTATTTACAACTTAATAGGTTAACAAGGACTTCAACTATATATATTCAAATTTCAGTTAACCCTATAATCATAAATTTTGTTTCAATGTTATATACTATTAAATAATAATACTTTAATAATGAATTATTGTTATGTAACTTACGTTCATGAATTTAATGAAATTCATTGAGGAAAATCAGTCTCGCGTGAAACATATGATCACCTTAGTGTTCTATGTAAAGAAATATGAAATTTATGTTATTTGTAGTGCATGGTTTACATACTGTTTCATATAACACAATCGAGAAATTGTTCATTAATATAAAATTTACTATCTTCAGTTTTGAGTGAAATGAAAAACATCTAAATGATTAAATTAACTCGAAAAAAATATTTCAAAAAAGATTTGTGTGTTACATTATAACCTGTTAAAATTAATTTCTCCCTTGAAATTAATCTGGGTTATCAAACGATTAATACATGTGGGTTTTTTAATAGAAATCCACATTTTAAAAATTAAAACTGAAAATTCTATTAATAATAGAAATATGGAACCATAAAAGTTACCCAATGCAACTCATGACTAGATTACCACATTGGAGAAAAAGGTTGGAAGTGAAAACATTGACATAAAAGAGACATCTAACCATCATATACAGATGGTGGGTGACAAGGAACATGTTTAGAAGAAACATAATAATTTGAAAACAAAGAGTTTTTTTTATCTAAGGGTCCATTTGATTCATTAGAAAATAATGTACCGGGACAACATTTTATTTATTTATCATTTTTCTAATGTTGAAAAATTTTCATTAAATGATATACATTCAGGATTTTAGAATAATGTCTCCATTTTTACTTGATCTACATCACATATTTTTCTAGAAATGGATTAGAGTTTTTCATTCTTGAATCACTAATAGATCATGAGATCCAGGATAAGTCAACCCATCTCTCTTCAGTTTCCATAAATAAAAAATTATTACTGCAAGTTATCTGATGTGCATAAATCCCCATTTAGTGATATAATAATATAATACCACAAACATTATATGATGACTAACTTAAAGATTATATAAATGATTACCCTTATAACCATTCTGAGTGACGCAAGTTGAAAAAATTAGAAATAAAGTCACAAAATTAGCATAACCTTGATTCCCCATATATCAAAAAAAATTTCCTGGTTGTCACATTCTAAACATGTGAATACCAACAACATATATTCTCTTCAAACATGGAAATGGCCTGAATTACCATAAATACTATTAAAAAACATTCATGAATCCTTATTCCAAAGGTTAATGGATATATATCTAAAATACAAGTAGTTTTAATTTTCAACCATTATGACATAGATCAAATTTTCAAACAATAAATAATAAGAACCTCAGTTATCACTACTATGAAATTTTCTTTATCGAAATATATCATCTCATTATCCAAGAAAAACACACTATTCGAAACATCTTGATCACTTCAAGGGTTTCTTTCCTTTGATAATCATATCACCTTTACATCAAAAAATCATTCAATATGCCATTTTCAATCCTTAATGAAGACTTATATTGAAGATACATAAATATTTCATGATTATTATAATAAAATATTTGAATTCCAAAAAATAATTACTTCAATCAAATGTGTTTATTCTAAAACCATTACCATGGTTTCAGAAAAATATTCCTTAATATGTTTTTCCTAGAATATGATATAGGAATCATGTATAAGGGTTAATTAACCTCAATTTAATCATGCTTATTATTATTAATATATACATTACTAGAAGAACATCATATACCTTTCACAATTAATTTGTAGTCTTTTTATCTTCATAAGTACAACCAATAATCATAACACATTCCTTATTCTCTTTATTATATTTACAAATGGGAAATACATTTTCATAATGCCAATAACTTCTTTATATGAAATTTTCATTGTTACCTATGATCCCTCTAGTTCACTCCATTTATTAAAACCCAAAAGCATGGGTTGAGAAACATGTATCATAGAATAAATCCACATAGTGAGGAAAATAATTACTTATTGGATGTCTAAATCATGAAAAATTATGTAATATATGATACCCTATGATCATACTAGTATATTCATATCCAACATAGTTTTAAATACTTCATTATGGATCATGAAGAGTTTGTGAATTTATCGACAATATCACTCGGGAGTTTCAAACTAGGTGTGCAACAAGGGTTATTACCATGTAAAAGATGATCCCAACTCAGGCATGACTCATCATATAATATTTTTTACCCTTAGGTGCATTTATTCCATATCCCCATCCACATACAGTGTCAAGACAAGAATGTATTGATAGGAAACCACTCACTCTATCCTTTACCAAAATTTTTTGGACATTTTTATATAAGTTTACATATCATTATACATATACTTAGATATTTCCTTCACGTTATCACTAAGGTTTTCTCATACTATATTCCAAAGGTTTATTAAAACCTTTCTCATATACTAACTATTGCGACCCTCTCTTTTCATACATTTTGTTTATATAACTGTTGTGGAATACATAAAACATTATATAGAAAGATTGCAAAAGATGGTACTTGTCTAGTGCATTTAGATATATGAAAACATATACACTGGTAAACCAGTGTGATATATTATCTCCCACTAGGTTCATCAAAAATATCACACATCTTAAACATATCACACTTAATACATATCCTCATAACTAGTGGAAAGAAACATAATAAGTGGTTAGATAAAATAATCATTAAGGGTAAACATTAGACATGAGTATGAATAATCAAGATCATAAGGGTATGATAACATGATCATGAAAATATAAGATCATACCCTGCATATCAAAGATCAAAAATCTATATCATTGGATAGATATTGGTAGTTTATAAGGAATGAATCATTAAGAAATAATGAGAAGAAGCCATCAAAAGATATCATATGAATAAAATAATGAATTGTTGTATACACACAAGCATTTATAATTATTTAAATAGTTATCAAGGAATTAAATTGATTTACATCTTAATAGACTAAGACTTTTACTTCATTGGGTTCACAACCCATTCTGTCACTGTATTATTGAACCGAATTCACTCATTGTAATATCCCTACAATATTAAACTGTGTTTATATCTCATTCCATCACTGTAATACTAAAAAAAGTTCATTTAACATTACTGAAATTTCTATCTATTGAAATATAAATATTTAACCAATTTATTAGAGGGAGATGTGTCCCCTATCTATATCATAATTAAATCATACATACCTGTGCCAAAAATTCATAAACAATCATATCATAACCCATGAAATGAAATGGGTGTCATAAGATTAATTATGTCTTAACCTGTGGAAACATATAATTTTCAAAAACCATTTTATTGAATAATAACCCATGAAATAAAGTGGGTTTCATAATAATATAACCCATGAAAGAGAAACCAATTTCATAAACAAGTATCTCGTGGAAGAGAAATGGGATTCATAAACAACTTTCCAGAAAAAAATGTAACCATTGAAGAATGGATATCAATGGATACATTGAATAATTACCCCAAAAAGGAATTAGTAACTCTAATAAAAGTAATATTATATGGGGAATAATATTTAAATAACATTTAGAATCATTTCTTGAAGAAAATATCATATCTTATTTAAAAAAAATCTCTTCAAAACATAATAATAATTTTGAAAACACTTTTCATGAATATAAAATTGAATGATAATAATGAAATACATGAAAACCATTTGGAAATATTTTTATATGAATATATATAATGATATCTTCAAAACATTTGGAAAACCAATTTCCAAGAAAATATATAAATGGAGGCAGAATAAATTTTAAAACCCATTTTCTCAAAAACATATAAAAGAAGTTTGAACAATTTTAAAAAAACAATTTCCCTAGAAATTATAAAAAGATAATGAAAGAATTCTTAAATAAATTTCTTCAAAAATACATTTCAAATATTATAATGAGGCTTGAAATTATTTTGAAAACAATTTTCCATGAAAACATAAAAATTGATCTTCTAAACATTTTTAAATAAAAAATTACATTAAAACATATAAAATAATATTCAAAAAAATTTGCAACATTCTTCCATGAGTAAATAATAAATAATTTTAAAACATGTTAATAACCTGTTTAAAAAACTCAGTCTTGAGGGCCCATAAATTTCTAACCATAGAGAGGGTAATGTCAACCTTTCTTAAAAACACTTTCTTTACTATATTATGAACCAAAGAGTAAAAAAGTAGTACCAATACATGAATATATAATGAATAACCAAAGTATAATAAATTACATTAATTTTATTATGATATGGATCATAATATTTCATCAAAGGATGAATAAACACAAACAATATCTAAATGTGACGAGATTGTTTCAATAAACTCTTTCTACTTAATAAATTTAAACCATACTCCACATATATGGAAATGAAATTTAATAAAACCTAAAATATCATAAATAAAATAAGATTCATGATATAACCTTTCAATTAATGTATATAAATATCAAGGGAAAATATAAGTGCATAACATGGTATGTGTGTCAAAGAAAGAAAATTGAGATAATATTACTTTACTGATTTGGTAAAATTTTAAACATAAAACCCATGAAAGAAATGAAATAAAATGTATATATAAATACCTATAAATTTATGTATAAAATTAATATAATAAATTACCGAAAATTTATTATTACATATAATACTTTATAAGGTTTGATTTTGGATTAATATTAGCCTCTTGATAATAATTATATGTTAAGGTTTCACTTCAGGTAATATCCTTTTTCTTTTTTCCATGTACCTTAATTTTATATATATTTAGACCTTATACATATATAATGTTTTCAACAATGTAAATAATAGTTTTAATATAATTTAGTTTCATTATATGTGTATTTTAATAATCCATTGAGTTATAAAACTGAATTCAAAGTTTACCGAGATGTTAGTTCGTACGTACACATTAACAATATTTCTTTTTACTTATCATGTTGAAAGAAATAATGTAAAAGACATATGCGTATTTTTATTTATATATATAATTGTTAAAAAAGATTTATTTTATGATATATATCATATATATTTAATGAACACAACCTTAATACATTACATGTAGTGAATGAACGAATCACATCCTTTTGAGGGGCCGACATCCCGACTTCCTCAAACAAAATTATCTTATTAACCCAAAATGGAAAGTATAATGAAATGTGTGGTAAAAGGATTAAGGAATCATAAATATGTAATAAATATTTTATATAACATGTATAAATATATTTTCCTTCATAATTTCCACCATGAGAAGTGGAATGTAAAAATGAAGAATCATCATTTTGTGAGGTTGTAGTTCTTCATACACATAAATAGTATGTTCATTACCCATTATATAGAGGTGTGTGTAAGTGTAGGTAGAACACTTAGAATAAATAAAATCATAATATTGTGAAGATATGTGTTTTTTTATTAATTAATGTAATATATAGGGTGTATTCGGAGGAAAATAAAATAAAAGAATGGAGCTTAAGATAAGACATTACCACTTAATCATGTAACTCCTTTTGGTTTTCACCACAGAGATTCCTTGGAAAGAACTATGAAAAAAAGTAATTCTTATAGGATTAGTTTAGGTATATTAAGGATTAGTTTGTGTAGATATATTTCTATCCAAATAGGTTTGAGTGGTGTGAGGAAGCGGTAGGAGATGAGGCATTTTATAGTGGAGGAAAATGGTAAACATGGTATTTTTTAAAATAATTATGTGTTCCCCAATTATTACTTCTTCCACACAAGTACACTGGACTATTATAGAACCATAAAAGTTTATATGTCAATATGTGGTCATAATATATATGTTTTACATTTTTATTGGTTATCTAGGCCCTTATGATGGTTTAGTCCCTTGGAATGCTTAATTTCACAATATTTATTGAAAATAATTATAATTATATTCACTAATTGTTTTTGTAAAAAACTAAGATGAACATGATATACATTTTAAATTATTCTGATTCCAAATATTTAATTCATTATTAAAAATTACAACCATTTAAGTGCAGAATATTATTTAAATTTAATCACGTAGCCGGGGTGACCATGCGGGGGCCTTTAAAGTAAACAACATAAATTTTTTATATATTAATAGTAAAATTCAACAGGAAAATTTACACCAATGAAATAAATTGGATTAATTTATATAATTAAAAACTAATTAAACAATACAACATATATAAATTATATGTTAACCTTATAAATTAATTAGATGAAAAAAAATGTTTTGAATTAAAATGCAGTATTTTTAACTATTAATTAAAAAATGAAACTACACATAAATATATCAAATGTGTAACCTAACCTAATTGTTATGTTTATATTTCAAATATTAAGATTACTTTGACACATTAAATAAAAAATGTTCCAAAAAATTGGAATTAATATTGGTTCTCCATTAAAAGGCTTTGAACCTACCTTTATAAAAATATTAGTTATTAAGACTAAAATTGGGTTTGTTCTTATCTTATATTAATAAAATATATTGGATGATGGAAAATAATTCGCTGAATATAAAATATATAAATTTATTTATATATTTCAATATTATTATTTAATTTTACTTATTAATATTAATTATCATTTCACATAAAAATGGACTTTTATAAAATCAGTCACTTTATATTCATTTTATTTTCATATTCATTTATCATTAATATTTAATTAATTAATTCATCTGTATATATTCATAATTTTTTTAATCCTATAATATAAAAACTATTTTCCATGATATATCCAATTAAATAATAATATTTTAATAAAGAATTATTGTTGTGTAATAATAGATCTTGCATGTTACTCAAGCCATCGAGGAAAGTCTGTATTTCGTTTAATGTAAGCCAACATCGGTGTTCCATGTAGAGAAAGAATTTATTTTTTTTATTCATAGTGGAAATTTAGCATTTATTTTCATATAATTCAATCAATACATTATTCATTAAAATAAAATAAAATATTTTCAGTGCTACTTGAAATACAAATTATCAAAAAGATTAAATTAACTCAAAAAAATATGTCAACAATTAATGGGGTGTTACACATATAGTCGATTTCATGATATTTTCCCCAAAACATCAATATAGGGAACTCCCATTTGGATATTTTAAGACTAGATTGTGTATTTATATATTAGGATATTTTGGTTGGTTCATGAAAATATATTATAATATGTTATGAATTTATAATATATTTTTCTTTGAGATTGGATACATGAGGTTGTCCAGTCAATTTCATTATAAGTACATTTTAATTTTGAACATAATAAATATTTTTATAAAATATCATTATAATGTATAAAACTATATATTTTTATGAACATTTATATTCCAATAGTATAAAAAAGTATAGTTTCATAAATTTCCAAAATGGACTAAAATTCAGAAAGATATATTGATATGTTTATTCAGTACTAATAAATTTTCTATAACCATATATTTTAAATATTATTTAAATATTGTAAAATATTATCATTATATGATATTAATATTTTCATGAAAAATATTTTTACACTATAAGAACATTTTTAAAATCACTTATGTATGTAGTCAATGGAAAATGAGTTTTTTCATTCTATATAAGAGGTGGTTCTCATATTGATGAATGGTGGAATGAGATTTAATAAAATGGGAGGGATATATAAAATTAAAATAAATTTCTTTTTATAATATTAATATTTCTACAATTATTTGATTTTATACATAAACAAAAGCAGTGGTCTTGATTGGGTGTTAATATACCCTTGTTATACGTGAGGTAAAATGGATTTTTTGTGAATACCCATTGCATATCAATGATCCTATGACATTATTCAATGGTCAATAGATAAAAAAGTTAATATGATTTAGTGAATATGGTTCATAGTCATGAAATACTCCACCATTAATTTTATCCAATTTGTTAAGTGTTATTATTCATCAAACATTTTATATTTACATTTTTACCATTTTAGTTTTTATTATAATAAATATCATTTATCTCTATTACACATTCATTTATAAAAACATATGATAAACCATTTTCATATTTGGTTATGATGAAAATATATTTAACCTCTAGTTATTTATATTCAATATTCTAAATGCGAGAAAATTATATTTTAAATTCAAACATATATTATATATAAAAGAAAATTTTTAGAGAAATTATTTATTGACCACTATGTGTTGTAAATCATAAATATCATCAATAAAAAACAAGTGATGATTTATTTTTTTATATGTATAAAAATAATATAAGATTCATTTTATAAAATATATAATTTTAATTTATTTTATAAAAAACTATCATTTCAGGTCATTCAATCACATAAGATAGAATAACTATAGATCCCTCAAAAATAGAGGTGGCTGAATAATTATATAGAATGACCACTATATCAATAAGTCATTAGTTTTTTAATTTAATTTATACATTCATTGATTTATGATAAATTTATTAGTATATTGAAATACACTAATGATGTTAACTTTTGTGGGAGTTAAGATACTTTGGATAATTGAATGTGAATAATATTTAAAGGATCACAATAGATGGGTTTTAAATACAACATTACTCACACTATTGTTCAGTGGACAGTTATTTGTGATATAAATTTATGTATTAAGTAATCGAATGGGTTTTTTATCATGAATAATGATATTGTGATAGTGTATTTCTCACATAAAGAAAATAATAATGAAAAATTTTATACATGACATGATTTTGAGCCAGTTTTGGTTATATATAAAGTAAAGATATATTGGCATTATCTCACTGGTGTAATATGTGAAATATATACTTATTAAAAGATATTTATAGATATATATTCACATAAAATGAGTTCAACATGCTTTGAATTAAATAGTTATAGTTGACCATGAAGTATGAATGCTTGATATATTTCCACAATGGGAATGAAAAAATGTTTTTTATTCTCTAAAAATAATGCAGAATCCTTCAATAACCCTGATGAGTTTATAACTCAGACGCCATTAAGAACAGAGCCATGTTATACTAAAATTACACTGGAATGATAATTGAAAAATCTTGAAATACTGAAGTTATTAGTTGTCTTGGTAAATAATATATATAAAAGAGTTTTATATTACATATGAATACACTAATTACAATATAATTTTTTCGTTGAAAAATTTATTCCAATATTGTATGTCCTTTCATATAATTCATAATACACTTATTGGATTCTTGGAGAATAAATAAGGGTTATCTCAAATGCTCATTAAGTGTTTGGTTTATTGGAAAAAATATTGAAAAAGTGAGAATACTCAATATGGAATGGTATTAACTAAAAAACGTGACATATAATCATTAAACTCAGAAAGAGTATGTCGGAAATATGAAAAAGAAAATTACAAAACACATATTCTATTTAAATATCATGATAATGAATAATAAATTTTTAAAGTTAAATAACTAAAAATGCATTCTATTTAAGCAATTATCTAAGTACGAAATTCATCTATATATTTTTTCATAGTGAGAATCACCTGGATAATAATAATATAAACTAAATTAAGTCAACGCTTAATTATTAGAATATATGATTCCTAGGAAAATTGTACCTTTATGATAAAGACCTTTCATAATATAGTTTTGAATACTCCTATAAATACCTTTCAAAATAATACATATAATATGCTTGGTAAAAATAATTAAGGGTTTGTGCATGACTATTTTTATCTCATGAGGCAACTAATACATCAAGGGATTACATTAAATGGTCCTTAACCTATGTTGTACCTATCCAATGAATTCATTATATATATATATATAATAATTTATTTAATTCACAATAAATGTGACTTATCAAATATCCATATTGTGTAAAAGATGTGGATTTATAAATATTTCCCCAAATATCATATAATACTCAAATTAAACACAATGTGTAAAATGTTATATCTTTTAGAAAATAATCATATGCATGAAAATTGAATTGGATATTTGGGGGAATTAAATATTCAGTGATCATAGGAAATTTATTATTTCATGTGGAAAAAAAATAATCAAGGGATTGAATTTTAACACAATCCTTGGTCAAATAAATCATAAACTAGCTTGGGGAGAAAAATAATGATATCAATAAAAAATATCTACTGTTGATTATGGATACAATATTTTTTTCATTTATGAATAGAAAAATCATAAAAAGTTTGTTAAAACATCATTGAGGAAAATATAAAATTAATTTTGAAAAACATTTGGAAAATCCATTTTGTTTTGAAATCACTATTACAAAAAAATTCAGTTAAAGAATCATAGAGAAATAATAATGTATTATTCAAATAAATGATGGATGATAATTTCATACATGGTCTACAAGGTAAAACAAAACATTCATTTTTTATGGTATAAAATTTAGAAAAGTGACTTGATTAGAATGATTCAAGAGGACTAAATTTAAACCATTTATAAAAAATCAAATATTTATTTATTTTATAAATAATTTTGAAACGGTTAAACACATTTTTGAATACATTTTTATAAAACAAGGTTTTATATAAATTATATTTTCGACAAAGAAGGAAATGACGTTTAGTTTTCATAATAACATTTTTAAATCATTTTCAGTAAAAAAGCGGGGAAAATGGTATTATTACATGATGAAACCACATATAACTTCATAAGAAGATAATTAAATGGTTTATTGAACAATTTTCAAGGTAATTACATTAATGGAATTTTAAAAATATATAAAATTGGTTAGAATGAGTTTTTAAAATTAACCATTCAAATGATCGTACCATCAATACTAGAATTAATCAATGATGAGATTATGTGTATAAACAATAAATACACATGAAATAATTTGAGAAAAATGAATATATATATATAATAAATTAATTATATACATAATAATATATTAGTAATGATCATGACGAATTAATATGACCTTTTGAAAGAAAATGAGTTTTGAAATTCATTACCACTTGCAAACGTTTTATTCAAATACCCTTGAATTGAATAATTTAAATTGAAACATAAAATACCATGAAGAAAGAATTAATCATGATATTATATTTAAAATGAAATTAAAACTCCATATAAAATAAATCAGGGTTATAACAACAACTAATTCTAAAAGGAATGTAAATTGTGATGAAATCCGATATACTGCATTTTTTTTATAACCATCAATTAACCTCATGTATAGTGTTTTTAAGAATTTTATTTACTTATAAAAGATCCATAATAATAAATTTAATATTATATACGATCTTATTATAACATATTTTTACCGATTTTTTAATAATATTTCATTATTTTCACAATTTCATGTGTTAATTTCTTAATTTTTTTGTGTATGGATGGATTTTTATTTTCATTCCAATTATATAGATACTCATTTAATCATCTCAAGAATTTAAATAAAAATCTAAATATTATATATATTAATTATATATATATTTATTTTAAGCCATAAATCTTGGACATAGTTAATTAAATGTACTGTATAGGGAGACAGTTGTTTGTATGTACGCAAGAACAATATTTCCATATTCCTAATGTACTAAAAAATGAAATGTAAATTATTTATATGTATATTATAATTCAATTATAGTTTTTATGTTATATATGTAACATATTTTTATTAGAACCATCACTAATATATTACATGTATATATTCAATGAATCACTTCACTTTGAGGAAGCCGTTGTCCACATGTCCACAAACGATTTTATCGTATTCCCCAAAATTAGAAATAATAAAGCTATGCGTTATTAAATTATTGAGTAATAATAATTAAATTATAGATATCATATATATATATATATAATATAAACTATAAATAAATCATTATACCTTACCATAAAATGTGTTAATGGAATAATTAGTGAGATCAGTTCGTGAGGCAATAGTTTGCCACACACACAAATGATGATTAGGTATCCCATTTCATAGATATGTGTGAATGTGTAGGTCTAAATATTATCATAAAAAATTATCAGTGTATGTAATATGCTTAGTTTGTAATATATAATTATATAAAGGTAATTTTAAGTGGTAGAGAAGTAAATGAAATAAATGTGATTATTGAAGAAAGTTACCTCTTATTTAGGTAACTCCTTTTTCTTTATAAAAAAGACCTTATTGGATTCATATATGACCAATGTGTGGATTAAATGATTTTTAATGTATATTTTTAACCTATTTGGGTAGTTATTGGATGATAGAAATGTATTTATATGTGTGAATAAGTGCCAAGGGTGAGAGCCTTTTTATAGTGGTAGTGGGGTGACATTCTTGTAAATATAAATGAAAAATAGTATTGAGAGAAATATCATACATAATGAATCTCATATAAAAATAGATTAATTGGATGATATGGTTGAAATATTTCCATTAAATAAGGTTTTTACTTATTTTAGGTTATTTTCTCCCATAATTTAATGTTTAGTCACTTGTTTAGTTAGTTTTTCTCTAAATTGTTATAATTAATTTTAATTAATTTCAATAATTTTTTAGGAAAAAATTATTTTATCATAATAGAAATTGTCAATTATTATGATTCCCATTATGAAATAAAATATTCCAATTTCCAATCATTTAAGCGGAATAAATTAATTTAAAATTTATCTCACCAACTACATGACAAATGAGGTTTTTAACATAAAAATGATCAAATGTTTGTATATTTTTCTATATAATTTCAATTTAATGTTTTTCAGAATTATTTAAATTGGATTAATTTATTATTTATTGTTATTATTTTAAAATAAAAAAATTGAAATATAATGTAACCATATTAAATATTTAGATGAAATTTAGTTTTCAATTAAAAATTATTATTTTTCACTATTCATCAAAAATTGAGATTTACTTGAAAAGTACCAAATAAAATACTAGAAAAGCTTAGCCAAAGAAAATGTCCTTGACCATTTATTAAAATAAAAGGAAATGTTTAGTAGGAAAATATTTAAAACAAGTGCATACAAATTCAAGTTAGAAACCATACCCTTCATCATACCCATCACCAGCTCCGTGATCAAATGCCTCATCTACGGTTGCCGACTCCCATTCCGAACATTCATATTGCTTCATAATCTTCACATACTTTCGTCTGAGATTTTGCTTCTCAAATTGCAAAAACTCCTCAGAAGAATTCATCCCTTTACCTTTGTTTAAAGAAGAACCGTTAGACATCGTCCTTGGTATATATGAGTTGTCTTTCCTCTGCGTTCTTTTTGGGGGAGCGGTCATAATACCCACACTCCATGCCATCTCTTTCTTCCCATAGTGAACAACATCACTAAACAAGGTTTGGTCTCTACCATCATTCTCCTTCTCACTGTCAGACAAGTCCCCCCATTTCCCAGGTAAACACACCATCTGATGACCATTATTCAGACCTTGATCCTGCTTCACATTAATGTTAGGGTAAATCAGTGCTAAGCACTATGGTTGTACCACATTCTCGAGATCTTCAAGCACCCAGGTCTGTAAGAGACCTTCACTAGAAACAACATCCTTGGATTGTAACTGATGCTATATATTTCCATTTTCAGTCCTCGATGAATCCTCACCAGCATGTAATATTTCCCCATGATCCTGATCATTAGCACAATGAAAGGGTCCATGCCTCTGCACTTGTCCATTATTACTGCCATTCTGAGCACAGGTCAGACCCATACCCATCTCCTCACTGCTATGAGACTCAAGAGCTTCACCAGAAAACTCGCCAAGAGAAAAATTAGGAGCAATTTGATCCTAAAACACCTCCATTTTTTCATTTTCCAGACCAGAAAATAAATTACTTACTTCAATTATATCCACAACTTGCACTTGAGGAGTCTTTGTCCCATGAGAGGCCCTCACCCAACCATCAGCTTCCTCCACAAAAGCCTCTGCCTACACAGACACAACAAGTTTATCCACTGACTCCTAACCCCCTGCTAAAACCAGCACTTGTCCACTGCCCACCTCGGCAGGTTGGACAACCTACCTCACATCATTGCTCAAATCTCCTGTAGTGGGCATCCCAAGACCATTTCTAAGTCATGAAAACACCTCATCAACCTTCGGGATCAAAGACTCTTTCAGTTCCCCCCTGCGCGTTCCATCCAATGAACTTGTACTCAAAGGGCCTGTTCCTGTCCGGATTCCATTACCTAGGTTCTTCTCCCTTTGCTGAGGTTGTAAAGCCACCATATCTGTAACCTTTGGGGCCAATTCCACATGTGAGACCACCTTCCTACCTCTGCAATCCTCCCTCAAATGCCCGAATTTAAGACACCGAGAGCAGTAATCAAACTAGGACTCAAAGAAAACATTCTGTTTGCATCTAAATTCACCACTTACAGCATTGAAGATCGACTCAACCGGCTGTTTCAAAAGGTCAACTTCAATACAAATTCACGGTGAAATCAGATGAAAAACAGCCCTAGTTCTACTGTCCGAACATAAATAACAACCAACATGATTACCCAGCATGCGGATGATGGAAGGATTTTTTAATGGAAGCGGTA
The DNA here is from genome assembly GCA_963277665.1 of Viscum album. Taxonomy (NCBI): domain Eukaryota; kingdom Viridiplantae; phylum Streptophyta; class Magnoliopsida; order Santalales; family Viscaceae; genus Viscum; species Viscum album. Next base: position 1,462,401,466 of record OY728142.1, read on the forward strand.
ATTCAGGAAATCATACACAGATTTCCATAGTCGAGGATTCTCGCTTCAGATAATGATCATATGACCATGGGAAGAGCAGGAAATGACAGCCATCACAGATCCGCGGTGTAGAGGACCAGGCCAGGATCATGTTATCCTCCGAAGCAAAGAAAACCATTATATGTTTCGAATCCAGAAGACCCACAGTGGAACGCTCATGAAGATTCCACTAACCAAATATGAATCAATCAAAACAATCCATAGACTGGCGTCGCTGCTTAAAGCATGCAATCAGCAAGAGATTTAGTTGGGAAGATTCATCATTAAACTCTCAAGTAGTGACCGAGAGCTATGGAATACCTTCATGTAAATCAGGAACATTGGTTTTTTAATATCATATGAATATAAAATATATTGGATTAATGTTAAAAAAATTATTGTTTATATAATATATATATATTCTAAAAAGTTATTTAATCATATTCATAACATATAATTTCATGAGTAGGTTAGAAATTATTATATTAAATAGAAGACATTTTCATATTATAATTTTATTCGTTAAAAATTATTCTTGCATGTATTATAACCTATCAAAGAAACTTTTTATGTATGATGAATAATGAATTAGTATTTTAATAATATAACGTTATAGAAAATATGAAAATTATTTTGAATATTAAATATATCTTAATGTTTCATGTGTTTATATTCCATTCTATGTTTAGTTTTCTGTTTCATACATGATATATAATAAGAGATACCTTCTTTGTATTTTTGGGGTGTTAAATTCTCCCCAGATTATATAAAATAAATCCTTTCTATTTAAACTCATTTATGGTTATGAAAAGTTTGATATTTGAAAATTAATTTATTGAAAACCACATATTATAAAAGGCGTCATAAAAAATATTATTTATAAGATTAATATTGTGGTATAATGGTCATATGTAATAACATATAACTATGTTTATTTATCAAAAAACATATGTATAAATTGAATATCTGAACTTGGATTGAATGTGTAATCTTTTATATGGAGTGATTGGGGTAATTTATCACAAATATTTTAATGATAAAGGGAATTATAAGGGCTTCAAAACCAGAAATATTTGTTGATTTGAAAGACCATCATTTGAACAAAAATTAATGTATAAGGATAACATTTTATTTCTCAAGGTCATTTTCCTAATATTGAGTAATTATTTCACTAGCTATGAATATAGATAAATAAATTTACATGATATATTTCTATAAACACAATTTCTTCCATTGGATCTTCTTTGATCAATTTAAAATCCATCCCTAACATCAACCAACAAATATAAAAATTAGCATTTATGCCTAAATAAATTAAATTAACTTTCAATGATTGAAAGATATATAAAACATGTCTTCATATCTATATCTAATTATTTTCCAAACCAAATATGTTTAAAACCATACTTTTAAATCAAAAATATAATACTATTGGTTTATCATTAATATCTATTCATCAATTTTTTTTAACTATAAACAATTCTATACTAACTAGAAAATAATGCATGCTACTGTTTGGCGTGAAACCCTTCTCATTTTTTTTGTGTATGGGTACAATCCCTACATTCTTTCCAAATATGATGTGTTGTCACCCTACATGTGGGTTTTCAATTTTTTAAACTACTTTAATTTAATTCCTAAAATGTTTCTAAAAGTATGATATACATCATTAAACTATAATTAATCCTTAAATGACATTTTTATTAGGGTTTTCACTACAGATGTTCCATTTCAAATCATAATATTTTTAGTTTTCTATTATTAAAATGTAATTAATAATCATAATATCACAAAATGTTGTCAATAACAGTATAATCATGTCTCTAAAATTTAATATAATTATTAATCAATTATAACTTCTAAAAAAATAAATATTAAATTAATGAGTTATATTTTGACAAATTTATCCAAAAATATCATTAATCTCGGTAGATTCTTGTTATATATAAACATATAAATAACTTCAAAACATAATTTTTTTATCATCCTAAGTTATATAATCTTGTGATGGATTTCGTAACCTTTTGTTAATGAAGACATTTTTCTTCTACCCAATTCCTGAAAGTCTATCTTAGGGTTATGTTCCATAATATTTTTTTGCAACATATAGTTTCTATGGTATCTTCTAAAAATCTTTTGATACCAACTATTTCACCCCAACCTCATCTAGGCTGCAGTCTGTTTCTACTACCATTACATTTAAATTATTACAATGAATAAAATCTTGATGGACCTTATCGTTTATTAGTATTGGTAAACTAGATAATTGTTCAGTTTTTTTATTAGAATAGACAGTCTAATTACAACATAATTTTTTTGTGTCCATATTTATTACCACTTAGTATAAAGTTGAATACATTTCTTAACACACTTATTTAATTCTTTGTTAGAGGAATTAAAATATTAGTGAAATAAAATTCTATTTAAGGGTTATGTTCATCTGAAAAAATAATTATTAAATGAGAATAATCAACATGGGAAGGTATGAACAGAACCCACATGCCATTTGATCCATAAAATAATATGAAGTGCATAATAAATGTTGATTTTTATGAAACTGAATTCACATTAAATTTAAATAACTAGATATGAAATAATAAATATGGAAATTAATGTAATATGAAACAAAAATCTTCTAATCAATAAACTAATAATGAAATACATCCATAAATAATTTCATTGTGAAAATATTTGGTATAATAATAAATTAATCAAAATTAATAAAAAAATTATTATTGAACACCTGGTTTCCTTGGTACTCAAGACCTTCTTAATTAATACCATTCACAAGATGGTTTAGAATTATTCTATCAACACCTTTAACAAAATAAATTATAATTTTTTTGGTTACGAACTCAAATAATTTTTTCCCAACTGTTTCAATCTCATGAGACTACTGATGCATGAAGGAGATTATATTAAATTGTTCCAAACACATGACATAACATCCTAAATAATTCCATATATATCTAATATAAAATTTAGTTTATAAAAATGTGCCATATCAAATAACTACATCGAGTAAAAAATGTGGATTTTTCAGTATTTCCCTGTATATCAAATAACATTCAAATTATACCCCTATATAAAATAGTGATATAGTTTAGGAAATAAAAATATACATGATAAATGATATGGATATATGGTGGAAATTTAGTTCACATTGATCATTAGAATGTGAATATTTCATGGGAGAAATAAATAAAGAATCAAGGTATTGAATTTTATTAATATACCCGGTCAATGAAATCATCAACCACCTAGAGTAATAATATGGATTATGTTATTAAAAAATATATCATGTCGATTATGTATTAATTTCATTGTAATTTATGAATATAGATTCCAAAAAATATCATTAAAATTTCTTCAGAAAATATATTTTTCATTATAAAACAATTTAAAATCCCTTTTCATAAAAATTCACAATTAAAAATCGTTCACTAGAAAAATTCTTGAAAAATTATAAATAATCTTCATAGAAATTATGTTTTGTATTATTGTAAAAGTCTAACAATGTAAAATGTACCTTAACTTTTAACCAGAAAATTGTTTAAAAATCCCCCCATTCGGAAAATGAAAAGAAGATGCATTTGAAAACATATTTCCATATAAAATATGGGTAATCATAATTTAATAAACTATTTTTAATATCATAATAACTTTTTTATAAAACATTGTTATTATGGAAAACTAATTTCACACATAAGTGAGAAATGTAGTCAAGATTCCAAAAAAAATCAGTACCAAAGAGTATAAAGTAATACCATAATTGGGAAGATATCAAGAATAAACATAGAATAATAAATTGAAGACTATTATTAAATAATGATCATATAAGTTCATTTATTGGTTTTTTTGGATAAATAATATTGATTAGAATGATATTATGAAATAAACCATTAAAATGATCATAATGTCAATGTGGTAATCAATAAAATAATAGATTATGTGTATCAAATTTAATTACACATAATATAAGTGTAAATACCATTCTATATAGTATAATTAATTATACATGTAGTCATATAATATTAATAATAATGGGAAGGTAACAAAACCTAATGAAATCATGTGAGTTATGAAATTATTTACCACTTAGTATGTTTTAATTCATTTCCCAATAAATGAAATAATTCAATTTAAAATATAAAATATTATGAAAAATAATTATTCATGATATAACATTTAAAGTGGATGTGTATACACAAAATATGTGGAATTAGTTGCATAACAACAATTTTGTATTAATGGAATGCAAATTGAGTTGAAATCCCTTACATTGTATTTCCTTTTTGGTGGACATAACATAACCTCATATATAATGGTATTAATTGCATTATTAACTTATATTAGAACAATAATAATATTTATAATATTATATATGATCTTACTATAATATCTTATAACCCATTTATAAATAATATTTCATTATTATAACACTTTCTACTGTTAATGACCATGTTTTTTGAGTATGTTTTGACTTGTTATTTTTGTTTCTATAATTTATATCATGATTTCATTATATCTATATTTTAGTACATGATTTAAATATTTTAAATATTAATTATATTTTTATTTAGTACAATCAATAATTTTTCGATATTGTAAATGAAATGCACTATTTATGGAGATGGTAGGTTATACGCACACAAGAACAATGTTTCCATTTTCTTGTCAAAATAAAATAATTAAAGATAAATGATATCTAAGTATATTAAAATTATATTATCATATCAATATCATATATTTCACATAATTTTGTAAAAACAATTCTTACTACATTATATGTATAGAGTAAATGAATCACATCTCTTTGAGGAAATAGCAGTCCACACGTCAATAAATGATGTTAATATATTCCAAAAAAATGGAAATCATGAATTTATGTGTAAAAAAATATGTATATATGAATAATTAAATTATAAATATATTACATATAATATGTAAAATACAAATACATCATTATACCTAGCCTTTAAAGGTGTTAATTGAAGAAAAAAAGACATAGGTTTGTGAGGTGGTAATCCACCTTACACACGAAAGATGATCGAAAATCCCATTTTGATGTATGTGTGGGAACGTTTAGGATAAAATATTATATTAAAAAAAATATAATTACATTTATGATACTGAGGTTACTATAAAATCATGATATAAAAAATATTCATTGGGTGAATAAGTAAATGAATCAAAAGTGATCGTTTAATAACACTATCTCTTATTTAGGTAAATCTTATTAGTTTATACCTAAAGGCTTCCTTGGATTTCAATATTTCAAATCTGACTATTATAGGATGAGGTAATGGGTGTGTGGAGATTATTTGGGCAATTTTTGGATGAAAAAAAGGGTTTATATGTGTGAATAATTGGAATGGGTGCGTGCCTTTTTATAGTGGGGGAGGAGTGGCATTCATGAAAATATAAAAAGGTAAACACTATTGAGAAGTCTTCTTTACATCTTGTGCCTCCAATAATGAAAAAATTTTCTAATGTTTGTATATTCTATGAATATGGCCATGAAATAGGTTTTTTAATTTTGTATAGGTCATTTTGACCCTTAAGAATATGGTTTAGTCCCTTATTAGGCTAATTTTTCCCTTATCTGATGAAATTAATTTTAATTACATTCCATAATATTTTTATTCGTGAAAAATAATTTGGCCATACTATAAATTATAAATTATTCTAATTCCAAATATATAATCTGGTTTTTCCAAATTCCAATGACATAATTGGTAGAAATTAATTTAAAATTATTCCTATAGATGGGATGAAAAAAATAGGTTTTTAAAGTAAAAAATTTCAAAAGTTTGAAATGTTTTTATATCTAATTTCAATGTAAAATTTAATATAATGGATTAAATTGGAATCATATATTTAGAACTGATCTAATTTAAATTTTATAAAAATGAAATTTAATATTATCCTAAATAAATATATAGATGAAAATTCAGTTTTCAAATAAAATTTAGTATTTTCATTATTCATAAAAAATTATACATCTCATAAAAATACTAAAAATTTACCAAAAGTGAGTTTTTTTATTCAAAATTCACAAATTATGTTTATTTTAACACATTAAATTTATATAAGTGAAAAAATAGTTTTAAAATAGGTTCTCCATTAAAAGGTGGAAAACTGCCTTTATAAAAACATATCTTTTATGTGTAATATTTGGTTTGTTATTATCATATGACTATAAAATATATTTAATTAATGTAAAAAAAAATTCATTGGATATATAATATATATATTCAAAAAATATAGTCAATAATATCCATAACCTTCAACTTAACATCAATGTAATATATTATTATATAGAATAAAAATATTTTAATAATTTATTGTTGTTTGGTTTCATTTGGTCTTACATGTAACGTAATACATCGAAGAATATTTTTGTTGCGTAAGATAGAAGATAACATAGTATTTTTTTCTTTTCATAATGTCGAAAATGTTAAATTTATTTTACATATTAAATATACTCTATTTTTTAGAAGATATATTCCTTTTAAAAATATTTTAGCGTCTCATACACACTATCAAATAAAATTTAACATTTTTGAATTTTTTGGGTCATAAAATGATGATTGAAAAGGGCCCAATACTCATTTATTAACAATGTATTGAACTTGAAAACAAAAGGTAATTTGACAAACCCTATCACTACCAAATGAAATATTAACCATCCTTCTAAGTAGTGATTGAGGATGAACATAGTCAGAATATATATCTACAAAAATGGTGGAGACTATTTTAATGATCTGAGTTGTCAGCGATGAAGTTATAAGAATTGAGAAGTGAATATGTTTTTTAGGAATAACTTAATTAAGTAATGCTATATTTTTTTATTCACAGAGATCATAGGTTTATTTCTATATTATTTTCATTAATACCCATAGAGGTCTAATAAATCATTTACTTTGGAAAAAGACAAAGGCAGAGGTTTCAGAGTATATATCCCAATGCTTGGTATACGAGAGAGATATGGTATAATGGATGAGGATTAAGGGAATAAATAATTAATTAAACATATGAATATTGAAATATAATATCATTATCATTGGTTTTCTGGTTGGAAATTATTGTAACTTTACCTTTTAGAATTAAATTTTTGATACTTTTGATCAGAAAATGATTTTACTAAATTTAGTTTCAATTTGATAAGATATCATGCTCAATAATTTTTCCATGATATACATAAAGGATGTGGTAATCCATTATAGAGAATAGATATCAATTTTATCTAACAAAGATCATAGTCTTACAATAAATTTCTATAGAACAAATTAGTGGACATTAGATATAGATTTTAGTATCAATGGCACATATCATCCTCTAACTAATGGAAAATCTAAAAGGGCCAATAAAATTCAACATGAAATGTTGAATTCCTATTACATGGATTTTATAGGAGGTTGGGATCAACACCTTCCCTCGGTAGTATCCCTATAGAGAAATATTTATCATCATTGTATTAAAATTGAAGTAAATGAGTATTTGTAGTAGAAGAGATGTAGAACCATAATTATTTTGAGTGAAATTGGAGAGTGTAAACTGATGAGATCCTATCATTATCACAAAATGTTTTAGAGTATTCTTAAAATTCCTGTCAAATGAGAAGAACACAAAGCTGATAAAAATTATATACGGATAATAATTAATGATATTTTATCTATGAAGTCAAAAATAAGGTATTACATTGAATTTCACCATGTAATTGGGTTATGTGATTTGGCTAGAATTTGGATCCCGATCCCAAAATAAATTTTTCCCTTTGAAATAATTAATAATGATGAGATATTATATTATTACATTTCTCTTCTATTTAACCTCTCTATGACATCCTTCTATAATATTTCATTTATTTTTATCCCATATCATTGATATCCTTCTTTGTGCATTCCTTTCTTAATAATTTGTCATTTTTATGGAGTTTTATGAATTTTTGTAGACATTCAGGAGAGGTTATGTCATGGATTATTGGGGTTCTGTCATGGAGTCCTTTTTTGCCTTACATTTTTTTTCACTTCTATGATGTCAATGGAAGGTTTTTGAGTTTCTCAATAGTAAATTTTGGGATATGTGGTGTTGGTATTTTTTTTATAGTGTGACCTCATTTTATAGGCTTAGGGAGATATTTCTATGCCTCTTCCAATTTAAAGGTGGTTGTTGTCTGGTTGTTGTGATGTGTCATAGTATGTCTCCTAGGAAATAAAATATATATGTAGATAATATAATTGATCTTTTAGGGTGGTAGCTATGACATAGACATATGAAATTCAGTATGATCTCCATTTTTGTAGTATTTCAATTTCATGCCCATGGGTTTTTATGGTGTTGTGCATTGATTCATCTAGTGTTAAAATTATGAGATCCCTGTTTAATTAAAAATAATTCACATTAATTTTTTTTAACCCATTCAATTTTGGGAGAACAACAGTGGAATTTTGGATCTACCAACCTATTATCTTTGTTGAATGACATTTGTATTAATAAGGTGATCTTGTTACGGTAGGGTATTTAACTCTTGGAATTGGACCTTTCTCCTTCTCATGATTTGTTGATCCAATAGGCTTTGATGGGCTTGTGATTCATTGGATCAAGGATGGTTGATAGTGATTTGTGGTTCGAGGATCTCTTCCAACTATTATTTATATCTATAATTACCTATACTAGATGAGACAAAACTGGTTCTCTGAGTCGGTTCACCACATGGCCTCAAGTCCACCTCTCTATGTGTGAGGCTTTGCTGATTAGCAGCAGGGGCCAAGGATCTATCCATGGAGAGAATATGACCTCGTATTAGGGAACAAAATTCTGAAATAGCTATACATAATACATATTAGTGAATAAATATAATGATTAAGATATGTATAGCTCAAATTGAAGAATTTTGTAATAATAAATGAAATTAAATAAAATCATGAACAACCATGTAATATACAAAACATTAGTCACCCCTTGAGACAACCATACATGGAGGTGTAAATGAAATAAAGTAAAAGAATATTATATGGATCTAAAACTAACATTACAACAGACCACAAACTTGGTATTCAAGGCACTATCAAACTAGTGTGGCTTGATCATAAGAATCATCACGAGCGACATGCTCAGTAATGCAAACATGGGCCTTAACGTTATCCATCTTGAAACATGTGCTCTAACTGAATATCAAATAGAATGAATTCACACACACTAAATCATGTGTATAAGGGTTGGAAATAATGTTAGTAGGCCATCCCATTTAGGAAATTATTTATTTTCTTTCATAAGTTCATGCTTATGGAATATTATCCTTATACCCTAGAGAACTATAGACGATAATATAAAACTAATAAAATGAAACCATAATCAATCCATGGGTCTATAATTCCAATCAATATGGAAATGTTTTCTCATATATATATATATATATATTTAATTATATATATTCTACTAAATATAAATATACATTAATATATATACACGATTAAGGTGAAAATAACATAAAACAATAGTAGTCGATCCATGGATCTGAAATCCCGACCATCTAAGTGTACATTGATAAGGCATTAAGTTGGATGTTATATCACTCAAAATGTGTATGATTAATTCTATCCCGGGATCCATAAACCCCATCATTGATACCATCTTCATCCAGCATTTCAAATGTCCCAAACATGATACATCACCACATAGGGATACATGTCCTTTTTTGGGATCCCCTATACTCACATCCCATCACTATAATGAATGGTGTTATATATCTATGGAAAACCATTTATATGGTTACATAGTGGGACATCATGTCATTCGTTCTATGTAAATCCAGTCTGATGTTGAATACCTTGGTCATGTTTAGTAGGTGGTTATGACCCCAAATTTACCAGATGGGGATGACCCATAAGTGATATTTAAATGAAATGCTACATGTACATAAGAACATGATCAACATCCATTCAAATTAATAGTTATGAATCCCCATCCTCAGGAAGCACATTATGGAGATGTTGTAAAATTTCTTCCACCTGGTCCAAGGGAGAATCCTAGGAATTAATCGAAGAGAGAATAATTATCCTACGATCATCCATTAATGTTGTGAGGAAAAATTTCTAACACAAATTGTCATTTAAACACTTAAGGAGTGTGTAATAATCCCCATAATATGTGATTACATAATCATCCATGAGCATCTTTGAAATAAATTTTGAGGAGTGATATGTCCAACATAATGATCAAGTAATCAATCAGGTGGATCATAATCATCACCATTTATTGGTAGTGCATAATCATCCTCAAGTATAACTGTCAAAAGGGACTCTATGCCCAAATATTATAAACATTGGACTCAGAAGTCATATCCCAGGAAGTTCATATGAGTATTCAAAAATTACTATAATAGAATGAATACTAGGAAGTACATCTGGAAAACTAGATGCTCGTAGAATGATTGAAAACCCACTGCAAGTTGATTTGAATGAAGAAAATACTACTTGGATTGACAACTAAATTCGTATTTTGATATGTGGTTTCAATGAGGGGAAAGAAAGCGTACAAAAACATGTTAAAACCATAGACAATATGGTATACCACTGTTAGGACCTTATCAAAGACAATCTAGAATTGAAGTTTGACTCCGTTGAATGCCATTTATATAGGTTAAAAAATTCTAAATAATTTAAATTTTTCTTAATGGTCTGCTTATCTCTTATGTAGTTTGAAGTATATTTTCTATTATAATGTTTATTGGTTTCCAACTTTTCCTTAAAACTTCTTGAAATAAAAAAATTATTTTGTGTGAAAAAAGATTCATGTGAATATGTCTGGGAATCCCAAATATAAATGTCACATTTTAGTATTCTCAATGGTCTTAAACTAATATGAACCTATGGTATTCATCGATGCATTAGAATAAATAATTGAATGAATAAACAGAGAGTAAGAGTGGATGAATTGCTAAACTCATGACTACTTCCACATCCACATAGTCATACAAGTTAATCACATGTTCTAAGGTGACAATCACTACCATCTCTATCCAAACCCACCATACTAGCTTAGGGTTAGTCGAACATCTAGTCACCAACTAGGTCCCTCATATCATGAAATAAGAGAGGCATCAAACATATGATCCTCAAGGTCTCAACATATGAAATTTAATCCTACTCTAAATACTCAATTGTGAATGTAAAAGGAGGAATCACAGATTTTATTCCTAATTGTATGTAAATAGATTTGTCCTACACGATATCCTTGGAATGGTATATAGGAATATGTGTTCTACATTGGACCCTCAATAGTACAATAAGTGGGCTGATGCATCCATCATGGTCTTCTAATATTGGTAAATAGATATAGGTATCATAAAATAGATTCAATAAGATGGAATTCTAGTAAAGGGGGCCCATATGGGACCCTTCGTTGTAGAATTAATATAGATGAATCCAACACAAGATCCACTTGTTCAAAATTTAAGATGATTCATCCTACATGGGATCCTCACAGACAAAAAATTTCACAACATCTTAAGACATTAGGGACTATCTTATATTGGAAACCATAAAAAATTAAGAGATGTAAAAGCACCAGTCATGGGATATGGTTCATGGACCATGTTAGATCAAGGTCTCACTCTCAAGAGATAACTAAATTTGATTACCAATGGAAGAACCTATCCATTTAAGATAAATCCTAAAATTCAACAAATGAGTCCCCAACCAACCTCGTGGATTTCATCATCAAGATATATATGGATAGTTTCTCAAAATATAAAACTCATGCATCAAATTATGAATCTGGGGAATAATGTTATTTAAAACTATCAAAAGGGTATTAAGGGATTTTTACACATCATTTGTACCCTGTTACACAACGTGTACCCCCAACGCTCAACCTGGGTGTGTTCTTTAGTTGTACATTAAATGTAAAATCCAATATAAATGGTATGTAATATTGGTAAAAGGAATGTACAATATATGGGGTTCCTACCCATTAAACTCACATGGAATTGACATACATATAGACTTGTAATGAAATTCTATATGGTGTGTGACATATATTGGTTTTGTTAATGTACTCTACCTGACCATGTTCCACTACACGGTCTGTCTGGACAAGTACTAGGATACATGGCTGAGTACTCAACTACTTGGAAAAGTCCTAATACATGATGTTTATAACCTATACATTGTTTTTACATCCAAAAAAAATCTTCCATAAATCAGAAGAACACATATTGTGTGCTCCCTAAACTATACACCATATAATCGTGATTTCTGAATAGGAATCCACTAAAATCGGAAAAGATACCTGTTCATCTTTGCAAAATATATACATCAACCCTACAGTGATAAAAAGTAGTCATAATAGTGTATTATAATTTCTATAACTATAAATATATTGGTTTTTAATGAAAAATAGAAAAATTTCACAATTATTGGGTGTAATCCATTGAGGCTTTTCCAATTTCCACAGTCCATGGCATCCACATGTAGATTCAACTCATCCCGAGATCCACATTGGTACTTCTATTCCCCTATAAATATTTCTATTTATCCACATCTATCTTGATTCTTGGTCATGTGAAGAATAAATCCCATGGGGGAATGTATTAGAATCCTTAGAATGAAAAGAAGAAAAAGATAATGGAGAAAATAAAAAAAATGAATGTTGGTCATATACTGGCCCCAATGACTGATGTGAGTATATGCCTCTCCTCGGAAGTACACCAACTTTGGGAATAAAAAGGCAAGACAAATTCTCAATAAGATGCTCAGTTGAAAAATTACTTCACAAAAAACATGTGAAAATAAGTTAATATTTAATTAATTAAATTTGAAATATTAATTATTCCACGAAAATTCGAAAGGTTCAGATTCCACCAAACATCTATCCAAGGGTAAACCCAATATCTCAACACCAACTAAGTGGTTAAAAAATTATACAATCTCATCATCAAGTGTAAAATAAACATTTTAACCCGCAAAATAATCTGAAAAAAATACAAATTTGTATTCATGTTTCTAGTCCAAACAAATATTGCTCATAAAAACCTCCACACCATTAACCTTCTCATCACCAACATGAATTGATGGTAATATTGTAGCCATTCTTTCATCATGAGAATCTTCACAACTACACTATCTTTATTTTCTAATGGCCAGTATTACAACACCATCAAATATCTTACATGAAAAATACATGGAAAAGACTAATCTAGTACTCCCCATCGTAGTATTATACTTCACATTACCACACATCATCTCTTGTTCCTTATTCCCAAGAATGGTTTCCATAAAAAATATACGATTAAAATAAAAAAATACCCTCCACCCTAATTAGAAAACAATTCACTCCATAATAAATCGATTACCTTATACTTATCCTCTTGTGTAGCCTTAGAAAATTACTTTATAAAACAAGGAAATATATTTGAGAAGAAACAATACTCGACATACAGATGACACTTTATCAATGTACTCAAAATGATTTAATGATGGAACATGATCGTTTATAACATGGAGTACACATATATTCTATTGAACACTGTTTATAACTCTCTATGAGCCATAATAACCTCAAATAGTCTATACAATATTATAACCAACCCATGACACCACATCTCTTGATAATGCATGCCCAGGTCTAGCCACAGGTCAACCATCTCATTTCACCCATTTAATTAATGATGTATTCTATACCATTGGGGGTCATTTATCTTTTTAGAAAAAAAATCTGAAAACCATTATCTTAAAATTTATTTAAAAACATTAGTTCTCATATTTCACATATCCACTTATAATTTTTTATTTAAAAAACATCATGTAGCATTATCATCCAACTCATACCCTACTGAGTTGTCTACTTTTAGAACCATGTTGACCATGAAATAAGTCACATTATCCCATCAATCTAGTCGATCTAACAAAATAAGTCTTCAAAATTTTTCACCTCATATGTTCATTGACTTATTCTATGAATTCACATAACCAGACCCTATTATTGTTTACAAAAAATACCCATGATATGAATTCATTAGTAGTAGTACAAACACTAATCAATAGTGCTAGAGGCCGGAAAAATACTACTAGTCAAAGACAGTCATGATAACAAAGAACCATAGGTGCTTAGTCAAAATCCAAATGCATCAACAATCCTGTATCAAAAACCCAAATCCCTAATCATGAATCTATCATAGAATGAGTGTACAACAAATATGACTTACTAAAAAAGAATACATAAACTCAATAAAACCATACACATAGGATTCCCTTGATTAAAATGATAAATCAACCAACAGTGATATGAGTTAAAACTTTGGTCCTCTAGAACTCCCTATTAGAATTATAGATCATTTATCAAAACAAGACATCAAGGTCTAACCACATATCCCAAAGTTAAAACCTCTAATGGGGAGGTAAGTATAAAAATAACTAATGAGGGTCTAAACTGTCAGCATTAATCTACTAGGGCGTTGATCTTTAATGGGATTCCTCAGAAGGGACATCCCCTAAAGTATCATGATACTAACATGGAAGAGATACTTAACTAACACTAACTAGGATTTCATTTATAAGAAAACCCTTCAGGTCTAGTTAACTAGAAATTTAATGGTACATATCAGTATCAAACAAAATCATCTTACTAGATTTCTGAAAATGAAGGTCAGTTATATTGAATTTAATTACCAGCTATATAGTAAATCATATTTTAGATTTTTACTGGAACATTACATAACTGAACATAGGAAACCACACATTATAATTGGTCCAATATTTGGGAAACATATTCCTTATCGACCTACTATGTTCACTACACCCCCAATGCATGAGGAATGACTCATTCACCTTACCATCAAATATCTCACTGTACACCCAAATAAATATCCATCAAACTAAAATATATGTGGAATTCATTATAATTGAGTATAATAACAAAAGAAACATATAGGGAGAATATTTATTTATTTATTTTAATCATTAATCAATGTATCTCTATCATCATTAAAATCACACATGAGTAGAACTTTAACATGTGAATTGTAGATGAAAACAATAATGGTTGAGATACCTCGTTCCTTCGATGGCCAAGTGTCAAAATGTATCACTGGGGTCCTACCAATGCCTAAGAACTAGAAATACATAATAAATCATAACATCCCAAAAGCATGTGTGTCTCTCAATTAAAAATCATCTCCAATTGCAGCATCATAGATCAAAATAAAAATCACATGTCCTGAGAAAATATAAAAACTAAAAAAAATATTTCTTCTCAGTGAATCAATTTGATATCCATCATAGGTTATGAAAAATTCCCAATAATCATATCTAATATATCAGAAATTGTAAATAAAAAGGAATGAAACCCCTATGAACCCAGCTTTTAACATCCTGAACCAGATGCCAAAAAGCTGTTTCTCTGATCTTGTTCTCCATATAGCCTCATTAACCCATTTTCATATTCCATAGGATTTCAACTAGATGTGAGGGTCTGTGGTGCGTCTTAAGAGTGATTATAGTCTCATATCAGCATAAAAAACAATAAAAATAATTTGATATAATACAATGATAAAAATTAATAGTGTGTGAAATTTGTAAATTACTAAAATAGTAGAATGTTTTAGTAATAAATTATATGCTATAAAATCCTGAACAACCAATTGTTTTTTTAAACATTGGTCACACATTGGGACGACAATATATGTAGGATTTCATAAAATAATTTGAACTAAAATTACAAGGCACAAATATGAACTCAATGATTAAACAGATACCTAGTCTCTAAGATATTGTAAAGGTTCTCTAGCCCCATCATTAGAATCCACACAAGTAGAGTGCTCATCTATGAAACCTTGGACATCAGCCTTATACATCATGAAATCTATGTTCAACATGAAATGTAGGTAGAATATCTTCATTAACACCAAAATACATGTATAAGTGTGATAAATAATCTATGTAGTCCACTCTAGTGATGAACATAAAATTATTCTATTAGAATAACATGGTAATACAATATGTAAAAACTAACTGAGACAATGAGATGTGATTATTAAAAAAATAACAATAAACCATAGTCGATGGAAAATCCAATAAACTGTCACATATATGGACATCACATCCCTGATTTAAGGAAAATCTAGTACAATGCCTTATCCCTAGGTCATGGTCAGTATTTTGTCATGACAATGGATACTAGATGAACCCTAATGGGTGACCCTTAAGATATTTTTAAATGGAAATCTCTATAGAACCAATAATATAGTCTAAATACATTCATGTAAATGGTTCAAAAACTCTACCCCTAGGAATAAAATTTTGGTGATATAGTAATGAAACATCCACTAGACCCTATGGAGTATCCTAGTCATCAATCAAGGATAATATGATCATCTATTGAGTACAATGCCTTATCTCTAGGCCATGGTCGGTATTTTTTTCATGACACTAGATACTAGATGATCCCAAATGGGTGACCATTAAGATATTTATAAATAGAAATATCTATAGAACCAATAATATACTCTAAATACCTTCATGTTAATGGTTCGAATACTCTACCCCTGGGAATAATATTTTTTGATATAGTATTGAAACATCCACTAGACCCTATGGAGTATCCTAGTCATCAATCAAGGACAACATGATCATCTATTGAGTATCTACCAAATATGTAGAGATCTATATCCAATAGCATGGTTATGTAATCAATCCTAGATAGTGTAACCATCCCAATTACTCGGAAAAGAATAATCCCTCTTAGGAATATTTCACATCAATGGTTAGGAGTTCCATGTCCAACACCATAGTCCTGTAATTGAATAGGGAGATCATAATCATCCCCACTACTTGGTAGAGTGAAATAATACTTGAGCAAAGAAATAAAAATGGACACATTTCCCAAAAATCATAAATATGTGGATGAAAATATAAATACCATGAACTATATCTGAGCATTAGAATAGTAATATAATTTGATAGATTCTAAAAAGTACGTTAAGGAATAAAAAAGATATAAATTAAAGGGTTCAGAATCAGTATCCTAGAAAATATATATACTAATCCCAATGATAAATGTTTCATCATATAAGGATCATCATAAAAAACTAGGAAGCACCTCTATTGATCTTCATTGCATCAACAATAAACAAGTGAATTCATAAATAAAGGGTGAGTGTAGCTGAATGACTAAACCCACCACTACTTCTATATACTCATAAGATTACAATTTCATCATGTGTTTTATGGTGACACCCACTATAATCTATACCCAAACCTGAAAATAACATATCGGGGTTGATAAAACACTGTGGAACCAACAAGGACCCTCATGTATTGACGCCCGAGATATGTCCTATATGGGATTATCTATGTCTACACATAAACTATTGTATCCTACACGCGATCCTCAGAAGTGAAGGTAAAATGTGGGATACAGAATCACATCCTTTATGGTATATAAATAAAGGTATCCTATAAAGAATCCTATGAATGGTTTATATGAGGAGCTGTCATACACAAGACCTTAAATAATAGTGTTCCTAGTTAGAGGCATCCAACATGTTATTATTGAAAGGGTAAATAGGTATATGGGTCCTACATGGTATTCCCTAGGTCATCATTTAAGAGAAAGAATCTAATGGGGGATACATGGTAGAATTTAGAAGACATAGAAATCCATCATGGGACCCTCAAGGTCCAAACATAGGAATATGCATCCTCTAGGTGATCCTCAGAAACAACTAATGTCAAGGAATCCAGGAGTATAATGTAACATCTTAAAGAGAGTATTCCTCAAAAAAGTTTGATGAAAGTATCAGTCATATAAGATGGCTCATTTCCCATCTCAGATCAGAGGCTCACTCTAAAAAGACAACTAGATTCCATTACAGGAGGAATAACCTATCCATTTAAGAAAAATCATGAAATTTCTCCTAGAAGTCCCAAAGAATATTAATATTTTAAAAATCATGATCTAAATGTAATGATAATAAAAATGGTGTGCTTAGGAATCCATTTATTATTATGGGTCATTATGATATTAAATCCACATAAAATTGAATCATGTGAGGATTACATGTCCTATATAACTTGGTACAAGTCTTAGACCC
Organism: Viscum album; assembly: GCA_963277665.1. Classification (NCBI taxonomy): domain Eukaryota; kingdom Viridiplantae; phylum Streptophyta; class Magnoliopsida; order Santalales; family Viscaceae; genus Viscum; species Viscum album. Next base: position 1,462,419,581 of record OY728142.1, read on the forward strand.
TCGAAGCTCTATATAAGTGTGTACATAAGCCGAAAATGGAATCTATAATACCATGAACATGATGTGAAATACATGTAAAAAATTTGTAACCTATATGTGGTCCCTACCCATGTACCTAGCATGGCCTACCTGAGTATATTTCATAGTCGTGTACTTTTATAGGGTATTCGACCCACAATGGGGTCTAGTCGTGTACTCAACATGGCCTTGGGCCCCAACATGGGCTATATGGATATGTACTCATCTACACAACCAAATTCCATTAATTTTTTTGTATACCCATTAAATTATATTAAATTCAAAAATATCATTTTCCCCATAATATAAGAACACACAACATCGATTCCAAGAACTACATGTTAATTGATTGGTATGTATGAATAGAAAATACTTCAAATCTATATAATACACTTTTTTTCTCCATGAATGAATTATATCATCCCTATATGGCTCTTTTTATTAATAATAAATGTTGGAAAAGTTAAAATGATTAATCTACAATGACTTTTCTCAAAAAAATTAATGGACAAACATTGGGTGGAATCTGCTGAAGTTTGACACGTTTTTGTCATCCACGACTAGCGCATGATGATATAGATCCTCCTAAGATCTTATATGGTACAAATATTCTCATATTTATCATTATATAACTCATTATACCTCTTATATATACTTAATATTATAGATAAATCCCATAGGGATGGGCTCGAGAATCTTGGGATATAAAGGAAATGTAAAGAAGTTAAAGAAAGAAAATGTGATTAAAAGATAAATGTTCCCAGGTCAGATGTAACAACTGAACTGAGAGAGTGTCCTCATAGTAGAAATACCACTTTAAATCAATTAATAATATGTAATATAAATAAAAAATTCTATTCAAAATATATTTATAATCAAATTTTTGATAATAAATATGTAGTTAATTAATTAAATATTAATTATCAATTATTCTATGAGAATTTGAATGGTTTGAAATTATATTATACATTTATCATATAGTAATAACCCTATTAGAGTACAAAAAAGGGAATATATATTTTTTTAAATATAATATTCCATAAAAAAATTAATTTTTTACACCTTAAAACCATCTGAAATAAAACATTCATATTTCTGCTCAATATTGTAGTATAAAAAACACGGGTTAGTAAAATCTCCAAATTCCACAATTCGATGGTCTCCATTAGATGACACACATCTAATATTAATTATGGTTTCATTTCATGACATTTAATCTTTGTGTTTCAATAAATGTTATTTGTCTAATAGTTTATTTTTTCTTGAGAATACAGAGATATGTGTTTCTTTTCTTATAATATTTGTTCGATGAATTTTTCCGTTGAATTTATTCATGGAAGCCTCTTTTTACCACTTCTCTATGAATTGAACATGGAATAGACAAATTTAACTAAAATCATGATTCCTCTATTTATTTTATGAAATGATAAAATTGAGCTTTTCCAAACATTGATTTGATTGAATGATTTTGGGATGATTGAACATTTTTTTTTCAACCCATCTCAATCATAACATAATTCAGAAATTTTTTTACTATTTTGAATGGTAAATCTACTTCTCACTCATTTTTTTCTTATTTCATAATATTTGAGTTATGTTATGATGGAAATTTTAAAAATAATTGGTGAAATTCTTCTCGTATTTGTAGCTCACACCATGATATTATCATTTGGTGTTTTTAGCCATTATGCTCGTATAGTAGGTGCATGTTTTATCATAATATTAATTTTTTAGTCAATATTTAGTTTCATGAGGGTGTTTTTATTGTGAAATTGTTGGTGGTTGTTGAAAATCATGTGACTTGTTTTTTTAGTTTTTGTAAATAATGTTTCTTGACCACTACATGAACCCCAGGTGGCTATTTTGAGTCAATTATCTGATAATTTTTTAATCGTTTAAATCGATTATAGTTGTTATATATTTCTGGAAAAATCATTCAAAAAGGTTGATTATAGGTTCCCAATATATTGTCACTAGCTCATGTGGTTTGGAAATTATCTTCAGGTTAGTGGAAATCTGATCAAATACTGGTTTGGATGGTAATATAGGTTGGATCAATAAACTCTCCAAAGTATATGAAGTGTTCTATGTATCACTATTGAGTATATACTACACAGAAACCATTAAATGAAATAAAATAAAAGGGTTTATAGATTGATCAAGTACATTATTATGAAGAGAATCCTGTATAAATCTTATATCATAAAGATAAATAAACACGAAACAAGAATAATATCCTAGTTAATGATTAATGGATGAAGAAATAATTGAACCCTAAGATGTAAAAAGGAAGAAATATCATCAATATTTAAATATGTTAATGAAATTTCAATTTTAAAATAATATAAATGGGGTATAATATAACGCTCCCTGGTTTTATTATATATTTATTTCCATTTAATATATATTATTTTGAAAATCATGTTTCAGATGAATCTTTGAAATAAAATTTATAGAAATTCATTTTAGTTAAACAGATTATTGAAATACAATATAAATATTAAAACATTATAATAATACATTAATAACAAAATTAAGATAATTAAAACTGGAAAAAATACACAATTAATTTAAAATACCATGATCATAAAATATTTATTCTTATGGTTTCCATGAAGGTCATAAGACTTATTAAAACCGTGTAAATATTATCTTGAAGTAAAAATATTACAGACATGTCGATAAGGTTGTGAATGATTGTAATGAATGATTATAGTATGAACATATTGAAGATTGAAATCTGACCATTATATTTGGAAATTTGAAATATTGATGTTAAAATTTGGGTCATTCGATATTTAGTATTTGGGTATATTGAATGGAAATTTTCTTATCTCGAATAATATTATTGAAAAGTAATAATTAAATTATATAATTAAATAGTATGACCATAATTTACTAATATATTTTATAATAAAAATAAAAAAATTAATGAAAATTATTTTTATTTTTTTGTGAAATTGATATTTGATGTATTTTTTATATTTAATAAATTAATTTTATACTATTAGATTGATAAAATTAAATGCATAGAAAATTAATAATTTAATTTAATAATATGTAGTTAAAATTAGTTATTGGTAAATAATAGTATTTCATATTGTTTTTTTCTTAAGTATTTAATATTTCATAAAAATTTAATAAATTTATATATTCTAAATGATCATTTTAATTTAATATATATATATATATATCAACACTTATTTAATATATAATTGATAGAAAATAAGAGTAATAACACATAATGTTTTAAATATAATTTGTCTATAAAAATCGTTCGAAACTAATTATGTTTTCATTTAAAAGATAAATATTTAATATTTAGAACTTAAAATTAACTAAATAGAGTAAAATTTTTGAATCAAAATTATTAAATTTCGTATGTTAAGGCAACCTATATTTTTTTTTAAAAAATAATTTCTATAATAAATAATTCAGAAGGGTAAAATGGAAAAAGAGATAAATTGTTGTGTATAGAATTTATAATTATTAAAATGTGTTTAAATGAATATATAAGAACTATTAGGGTTAAATAGTAAATTGTTAATGTCTTACTAACATTTACTCACCTAAATTTCCAAACTCCATTGTGATTTCATGTTTACCATTCACCAACTTATGTTTCCAAATAAATATCCCCCATTTTCAATTATAAAAGGAGAACTTCTGATCTTTAAAAAAATATATTCCTATAAAAATATCATGAATCCAAACACATTTTTCATTTCCTATATACTTATATGATTTATGTAGATAATGTTTAATGTAGTATATAGTTGATCCTTTATTCTGAATAAACTTCTGTCGAGAAGGAGCCAATTCCTCAAGTAGGAATCTATATTCTTCCGCAAATTGTGAAATTATTTTCACATAAAAACCATTTTTAAATCCAATATTCCATTATAAGGAAGTTATATTTTAATAATTATTCTTATTATTAAATTTTTATACTTTTATAAAACTATAAACTCTTTTAATATAATTTTATTACATGATTTTGTTTGGGTCAGTTCAACAATTTATATGAACAATGCTATACAGATATCACCATTCAGAAAATAAATAAGTCTGAAGACATTAGTATTATTAATATATGGTATTAAATAGAAATATTATTAAAGAATATGGTTCTAGAGGAATTTTGTGAAAATAAATTATAATTATAATATAACTCATGGTTATCTTTAAATCAACCAGTACATGTTTATTATGGATCCCATTATTCCAAACCATACCCATAATTTCCATCAGATGAAAATTAATATAAATTAATCATTAAATGTAATTTAATTAAATTTTTTTATTAATTTGGAATGATAAACCATTTATTAGTGATTGGTGACTCATATATCATTTAAAAAACATCTCTATAAAGCCCATGGTTGCTAGCATCCGAGGAAGAAAAAAATAACAAATATTTGTGGAATGGAATATTAAATTTGAAGGCTATAAAATATAATAGATTTGAATATAGTTATTAAATAATTTATAATGATAATAATGTTTTTATACAAGATTTAAATGTACATTCATGGAAGTCAATTTTCAATTTATGGGTTTATTCTACAATATCATTTCAAAATCGATGGCGATTGTGTTTGAATTTCTATTGAGAAAAATATTTTCTGAATTTTATATACATCACTTTTAGTTTTATTCTATAAAAATTATTCATGTACATTACATATCCACTTACCATTTTACTTTCCAATTTCAGAATAATTTACCAAATTTGATTCTTATAAGATAATCTAGACTTATTTCTTCTATTGGGTTAAAATCTGTCCCCAAATTTTCAATTTTTGTTGTTTTATATTATAAATTCCCTTATATATAATCATAAAATTTCATAATTTAGTGTCATATAGAAAAAAATATTGATTATAATATTAGTATGATTTTATTATTTTTGGTTTTTACATTTACATCAAATATTATCCTTTTCCAAAAATATGAAAGGAATCATTTTATTTAAACATGTTCTATAATATGATATTTTCAAATAGTATTTTTTATATTTATTTAAGAATTTTATTAAATGTGTTTACATTTCATTCTAATTAAATATGAATATCTTCTTTCTTATAAGTTAAATTTTTGTATTAATCTTAAAAAATGTAAAATTTATTTCTTATTATTTCCCAAAAAATTTAATAAACTTAAACTATGATTTTAATTTATGCAAATTTCATTTAATGTTTACTAGTTACAAAAGTGATATCCTCTAGTGATTCCAAAAATAATAATTCTCAATAATTGTTACGGTAAATTAATATGAATTATTACATTTAAGTGATTTACTTCTTATCAGTTAACTATGATATGATGGAATAAATAATTTTATAATGTTCATGTGTAATTCATATATATAGATTATCATTATGAAAATATTGGTAAATAGTCATTATAAACCTCAAATACATTGGGTATATAATTATCTCATGATATGTTTGGGAATGTGGAGTGAAAAGAAACTAGATTGAAACTATTCCCACCATGTGTTGAGTGGACACATAATTATAAAACCCAGCTTTCATTGGGTAAATGGTAATATCTGATCATCTTAACTATAAAGTGTTAGTGAGAAAACACAATACACTGTGGTACAATATCATTATATAATAATGGGATTAGACATGAGCCACCAATAAAGGAATGGTTTTCAAGGATTATATATATTCCATATTCTATTTACGATGTTATGTTTTCACAGATCAAGATCATTGAATCATGTTTCCCCAATCTTAATTCTTATGTATTATCTTATGAAAAAATAATTATTCCATGAACCATGATTTATGATCTATTATTTACTAGCTATGATTCTTTTGTATTTTTCATGCCCTTTAATTATGTTTTTATATATAAAATTTCTTTCTTAGGACAAGTTATGATCATTGTAAGTTGTCTCTTATATACACAATTATTATGAATAAGTTTTCAACACATTCATTTTGTTCCATCACATAGTTTATGAATAAAATTATTAAATATAATATTTCTATTAGGGTATCTTCTATACATTATATTTTTGTTAGGTGATGAACAATGATGGAAAAATATATTGATTATGTATCTAGAGTTCAATAACACTAAACCTATAAAATATTTGTTGTGATTTATTGAGAGATGTAAAGAATGTTCAGATAAAATTATTTAATTTTTATGAATTTTGGTATAATTTCACCTAATGAACCCTTTTTAGTTTTAATTATGGATTATTTTAATATTATAATGTTTTTTAGTAAACAAATTAGAGCTCCACCAACATATTTTCATGGATATCCCAAATAATTTTTGAAGTATTTTCTTAATTTGTTTCATATGATATAAAATGTGTTTCAAATTAATGATTGATTTAAAAAAAGTATTTTTCGATGAAATTTAATAGGTTTTCTATATTTTGTTTCACAAGTCTTTATATATGATTAAACATAGTATTTAAATTCATCAAAACTATAATTACATAGAATATATGACTGATTTAGTAAAATAAATACTAAATCTAGACTGTCGTGTGGTGGAACAAACCATATTATGGAATTTTTTACTATAAACCATGACATATTGACTTCACTACAATGTGATTTTGAACCATACACTGCATGTATTATCTTATAATTTTCATTGATTTATCATTATTCTATCTATGCTATGAAAGTCAGTTGTTACAAAATTTGATGCCATTTATAATAGTTTTGATGATTAAATACGAAGAATTAAAAAAATTGTTTAATCAAAGTGGGAACTTTCTAGAAATGGATTTTTTAACACAGGGTCAAAAATATACCTTCATAAAGGGGTATAATTAGGTTATTCTAAAATTTTCATCTTGTATTAATATTTCCATATTTTCTATCCGTGTTTATAGAATGTTTTTTTATTTTTCTTCAGGAAAAAATAGTCCCCTTACCATGTATCAGTTTCCAAGATAGGGTTGTCATGTGACTTTAATGTAACCACAACATATGACAAAGGCTTCCTTCTATTAGAGAGGTAATAATTTTTTACATGGGGAAACTAGCCATCATATCATAATGAATTAATATAGGGAATATACTTGAACCTTGAAGAATAATAATTATATTCATAACCTTTAAAATAGAACCAGTTTAGGTAAAATACAGTATATAAGAATAAAATAATATAATCTAAATTACCATCATTCAGGATGATGACATATAAAAAATATACTATATAAAAATAATACATAACTGGATCTACATCTATCAGTGAGAATCATCTCATCATAGTATTGAAAATAATTCTGACCTGTCCTCATTGATCATTCAACATCATTCTATTATTCTACCTAAAAATTTAGACATGATTTATATTGAGATACTATTGTGGTAGGGACATCTTAGAAGAGTGTAACTAAAACAATTTACTAACTACCAATGACATACCATTTCTATCTAGTAAATATATTGTACATACATGTCATATAATCATCATAATAAATTAAAATAGATATGAAATATATTTCAACCATGGATCCATAGGCTCCAAGAATAATTCTAGGATTGACTATAACTTCATTGAATAGTGATTGATATATATGGGAATTCACACAAACCATGTGAAAAATTCATTCCCTGAAGTAATTTAATAACAACCTAGTTTAAAAAACATCAGTTATTATAACCATAAAAAATGTACATGGTGGAAACTTTTCTGACCTTAGAACCATTTACGAAACACCCATGGGGTACTCATCCCCGTCTTTAACTATATATGAAATGGGTAGGGGAATTCATCCTACCTTAGAACCACATAACGAACATGTAAGGGGAAACTCATCCTACAGTGGAACCATAAAAATTACTTGGTTATCACACCCCACTTTCGTGATGTATCAGTCCTCCATTAACTTATGTTCATATCTATCACTCTATTCTTAAACCCTCATATGACATATCACACATGCTATCGGGGAAACAAATCTGACCCCCCAGACTTATATCACATACAAATAACGAGTTGCACTACTTATTGGACTATAAATAGCCTTAATTACACTAGGTGGATAATATAAATAAATAATATATATATATATATATGACTGTGAAATACCTCAAAAAAAATATATAATGATGATATGTGTTAATATATACAACTTTTTCTCTATACATGAAACAAAAAATCTCCATATTACAAGATCATGACACCATAATAATGTTTAATTTTCATTGATACCATATTCTAAAGAATATTAAATTTGTAACTAATGACAGTGAATGGTGATCGAGGAATATGAGTATAGAACACACCTGAAATTAACATGAAAATCTATTAATGATTGTTCTAACCAAGATATAATCTATCTATAATAAGGTGGGATCCCATGGTTTAATCATTTGATATGGAAGGAAAAGAGTATAGAGGTCATGAAATTCATTGGATGGTTAAACCATGATTTTTACATTTTATGAAAATACATAAAACCTTATTATTTTCTAATAATGTTTACTAAACTATGAAACTAACCAAGATACACCTTATGAAATGTTTCATCATTTTACATTGTTTTTTATAAGAATTCATAATCGATTCAAAACATTCACCTATGAAAAATCACACTTTATGTTTTCCACATGTCGCATTATGGTTTCCCTTAATAATGCAGTCAGTGTCTATAGAGTAAAAAAATGATTAGAAACTCTAAATTTTAACATAATTATTTATATATTCACGCATGAATATGATACATATCCTTGGTAACAAACGATATCCAAAAAAATTCCTCAAGATGATAAAACTCCCCGAATTATGACCATAATCCTAATTATCTGGATGATTCGTTCTAAAATTGAAAAAAATCATCTTCAACATTATTTTAAAAAAATAGGAAAATGATAACCATTTAAGTATCCCTAAGATACCACTTTTCATCCTAAATATCCTACAAAGGACCTCCATGCATAAACATTAGACTATTATCATAATCAATTCCCCAATAAGTAACCTTATTTAATCCACTTTATCATAATGGTCTTCTTCCATAAACATACAAACACAGTAAAACAATATGATCAAAAAAATTATCCTCTGAATTGTCATTTATTAATTTTTTAGATAGTTATAAAACACAAACAACATTCCTCATAAAATATAGTGTTATAAACTAATCCATTGCCAATATAATGACGTTACCCACTACAAAACATATATCAAAATGATGATACCATGCCATTTTGCTCCCCAAAATTATATTAGTCAACTAAAAAACTATTTTTTGAAGCTTATCGACAATCTCATCGTGATTTCCATCTTAGTGAACCAAATATAATCATAAAACCATAGTAAAAAATCCATTGGAAGAACTTTCACATAACATCCAAACCACACCCACTGATCTGAAATCACCTCACCTAGTCCCGATTACTTAATTCACAAAGGCATATGAAGAACATCTAAAAACCATCACCAATGTTCAAACATGACACTATGTTTAATTAAATATTTGAATCACTAATCACTAACACAAACCATCATTATATCCCCCTAAAATCTGATGCACCTATAATCCAACTCATTCCCATAGGAAAATAATTACAAATTGTTTTCAATCTCAATATTAAAACTCCATCAAATACCACATCATAATATTGATTTTTACATAGCATAGAAATTAACTAATTAGACCCTACTGAATGATGGGATATTGTTAAATCAAATACCATACATTTGACTTATCTCACTATATATGGATGAATAAACATAAAGTTCATATCTCTACAAAACACACAATTTCCATTAAAAAATTTATTAAATGGATGTGATCATTTTGTTTATACCTCATTTCCAACATAAATAATCTAGTTACATCCCATTATTAGTTCACCCAGTATTTCATCCTAAATATCCTAGGAATTTCTATAAACAATGAGGCTCACACCCTCTAATATGTAATTGGTTTTCCCTAATATATGTCTCCAATTAATACTCTCCTCAACCACTAACCTAATTGGGCCCCATTATTAAAATAAATTCACTCCTCTAGGGCCACTCTCACCCATCTTATCAAAAAATAGCACATTCCATCTTTGATTTCACCATAAATTACAAGAGAAGAAACTATAATCGTTTCAAATTACACCATGAATACATGATTTCATGAATTACCTCAAATTCGCCAATCCTCAATGTCTACAACATCATTCAATAATACAAAACCATATGTCATTGTACATAATTAGTTAATTATTCCCCTCCCATATCATATATTTTCTCTAAAACCTATGTCAATTATCTACCCCATCCTTTGATGAATTGTGATCTCAAAGAACCTTATTATAGTTTCTCACCCATTTTCCAACTAATTCTCATCTAAACTCAATATATGATAACTCGTGTATCATGGTCTCACATGCCTCAACCCATTCCCCCATTATTTTAGTGTAAAAGGCTCATGTTTGAAACCCACTTATTATCCTTTCCTCCCCTATCAAAATCATATAACTATAATATCATACAGGATTACTAAATTAAAAGGAAAACTATCACACTCATTCCAAGACCAAGTACAGGATCACCGTCCACACAAAACAATTCTCAAAATATAAATGTATATACCAAAACACTATTCATTCTTTATCCAATAATCTAAAATCATGGCCTATAAACTAATTAAATGGAAATTGGAAAATCATTATGAATATGAAACAAATAGATCCGTACCTAAAAAAAATCCTCAATAAAAATATTACACAAAGAAAATAAAGTTCCTAATGTTGAAGTAATCACATAGTCCATCCTCTACCATATCATGTAAATCTAGATCAATGTTTTATAATCAACAAAATGAGTATGTTATATATTTGAAAACTCTTCAAAAGAATCAATCTCAACCCCATGGAATCTACTAAATTCTCATAATACTATTTTCACTGATAATTTCATGGTAACCCCTATCATAAGTTACCATTATTAATCACACCTCACCAAAATGGAACATAGCTCCACACATATCGAATAAACATTATCTTACACAGATAACCTCTCAAAGGTCCATATCTCATCTTTGTCTCAAATATCACTTAGAAAATCATGTTCCAACACACCAAATATATGTACAAACATATATATATAACGAAATAGATGAAAAATCACCCAACCACTCATCCACCATTCCTTATAAATAATCTATAAAGGAAGCTTCCATTTATTATTATCAATTCACAACTATGTACTAGTAATGAAATTATAAAGAGGTAGATTTGTTTGTAACCAAAACCAATATGATATAATTTATTTTAAAATAATTCCACTATGAAGATATGTTGAAAAAACTTATATGTTTTTTGATAGATTACATAATCTAACCTATTTCCAACCTCTAATGAATAGTCCATCACTAAGGAATCTAATGTTTGATCTGACACAGTAAGCGCCACAATGAATCTCATAAAAATAGGGATTGAATTGTCTCCACAATCAAATAACCCACACTAATATTACATAGACAAATCATTAGAAGAAAAAATATAATCATATTAATTATAATTACATGAAAACTGATGTTGTAAAATTTAATATATGTTAATGATGAAAATGTATATAGAATCCCCATTATTAAAAATATTATCTAAAAATTATGGGTTCATGATTTTTATGTAAAGAATTTTTTACATTAATGATGCATAAAAATCATCCTCCAAAAAAGGTTCTAAGATAAAAACCACAGTAACATCTCAAATACTCATATAATATTTGTATAAATATATTAACTCTAATTCAGTAACCCAAGAACATTAATACAATGATAGTGGTAACTGAGATACCCTATTGAAATGGTAAATGTGCTGTTCGATTTTTAGGTCCTTCATAATATATAACACATAAATATTCCCTCCCTATAATAGATAAATTAATACATTTGAAAACATGGTCTAATTCAAATATTTAGTTACAAATAATATAAATAACACATACTAGTAATGGTTTAGGGGTCTCATGTGACCAATAACATGCATCCCCTTATTCTAGAGGTTAAAACAATGTATTGAGGGTCTAAAGTTTTGTTTTTGAGAGACCATGAACACATATCAATGTTAAAAAATGTTAAAAATATACAATAAGAATCACATCTAAACAATTCGTTTACAAATAAACATTAAATATGAATCATGTTATGTAAAAATTGATATAGAATCATAAAATTATATATCAAAATTAATGTCTATAAAATATGAGTTCATATAAAAAATTATAAAATTATAAACATGTATAAGAGGATATAAAACAATCCCTAATCCCCATTTAATCATAATCTACAAAATCCATATATGCTATTTGTTTTAACAATTCAACACAATTCATGTACCATGCCTGATCCTATGAATGTAATGTATTCTGGGGTATCAATGTGCTAGTTTACTCATGATTGGTGTGAGTAGAATATAATTTTGGACCACCAAGGGAATTCCTATCATAGTAAGTAAAGTAATTTTTTTATCTTCTCATATGATAAATGTGTCTTGTCATGAGGTTTGAAAAATCTATCATTGCCTAATTTAAATGTATTTATAGTTAGAACCTATGATATATCTTAGTGATCATTAAAAGTAAAAAAAATTCAATTTATAATTATTTAATGAAATTTGGATTTGGATTTTGGTTTGTGATTTTTAAAAAAATGAACATGATTTAAATAAGAGTTTGAGAATAAATGATGAGAAAAGTGATTTAGTTAGTTCCAGATTTCACATTATTATGATCCAATTTCCCTAAATAGATTCGAGTAATATACTTTTTTAAATTATTAGTGCTTGATAATATATTTTATTCATCTAAATAACATATATTTATTTATATTTATGTATATTTACCTAATAATTATAATTTTACAGTCAACCTAACTTCCTTAAATTATGAAAGTAATAAAGAGACTTCCAAAATTATATAGTAAAAACCAAATGATATTTTTTGGTTCTTAGTCAATATTAAATGAAATCACTAAGCTCAAAAACATTGTAGAAAAAACTATACACTATATGGTGTGAGAATATTGATGGTTAACCTGCGAAGTAATAGAAAAAAATTTATAAATCCAAAAAAATTGCATTCATGGATTTTAATTTCCATTGAAAAAAATTCATCTAAAAATAAATAATTTTGTCCATAAAATGTGATAAATCAATAATTAAAAATGAGATCATTCCTTTCACAAATAACTGAACATATTAACCCTCTATTTAAATGGAAATAGTTATTTAGGTTGAATGATAATCTATAACAAAATCAAAAGAAAATAAAAAGTAAAACTAATGATAAATATTATAAAGGATCACTAAGAAAGATCTTGAAATACAATTATTGATCCTCAGAAAAGTGGAATCCTCTTCATTTTATATAATCATGGTCCAAAATTTCTATGATAATTTCTTTTACAAATCTTGAATATCATTATCTTCCTTGGTTCCCTTCTTTCAGTCTCTGGATTTTGAAATATCCCATTCGATTGGATTTTCCAAAAATACACAACATTATTATTATTTTTATATTAAATATTATACTCACATAGAATAATTTGGAAGCATTTTTTGGTTTCATGGAGGATGATATGAAAACCCATCATGTTGGATCAATATTTAGATGAATTTCATAATGTATCCTCCCAATACTCAATTAGTTGTTTTTTTGAAATGGAATTGTTAACCATGATATCGGTGAGTGATCACGGAGTAATGTGATCATATGTGATATTGAGTTATTATGAGGTATCTCATACATTAATTTGGTATATTTTGAACTTCCTCATATAATGGCATAAATACTTGTGTTCATTAAGATTTATTTTTTTGGTAACTTTGGGATATTATAAAATTTTATTATGCAGTCAATTCATTAAAATATTAGGAAATAGTCCTTCTTTGTTTCAATGTGTCATCCAAATTATTTATTAGTGGAAACATGGTAGGTTATTCATGAGGTGAGAGGAATTTCATCATGTAATCAGTCATCCTAATGTTTGGAAGAAATGTGAATGCATGGCGATTTCATTATTAGGTTGGTCCAGTGAATCTCTATTGGTCAGTAGTCCATAATTTTCAAGAATTTGTAGAATATAATAGAACTCCATTTATTTTTATAACTAACCTCTTTCCAACTAAAATGTTCCTCTACACATTTATTATAATGTTTAGGGTTAGATCTAATAATTTCAATGATGAAATAAAATAATCAAAACACTAGTTTAAATTCGATCATCAATTAGAATCAAAAATATTTTTAAATATGAAAAACATAGTATTAACATATAATTTATAAAAAAATATGGGTTTAAAATCATGTAAATTCAATATAAAATGTATAGAAACAATATCTTACAAATTCCACCTCACCTAAACCATAGTCTCTAGAAAAGTGAATTTTGAAATACTATGAATTAAAAGTTAAACTATCTGGATAAATTTTTTTCATAATTTAACACCAGTTCACTAAAATTATCATACCCCCAGAATTTTTTCTTATATTCATTAATATGTTCACTATATTAATTACCTGTTATTTTATCCCGACGTACGTACTTATATCTATATTCCATATTATTATACTTCTCACCATCTATGATTTTCATGTTTTTTTTCATCATTCCATGATAAAAAACGTTTCACTATAGGATTAAAGAAATTATTCATTTATACCCATTGTTTTAGGTAATTATTCTTATAACGAGGTCTTAATCCCTTTTTTTCAATTGAAGAATGTTTGGTTAGATTTTAATGTAAACCTATTGAAGGTGGCTAAGGAGTTTTCAATAAAATGAATAAAAATACATGATTTTAGTATCATTTAAGAAAAGAATCATCTAACACATTTTAGTACATAACACATTTTATATTAGTTAAATTGTAAAATAAATACCCACACCATTTTATTAATTTATTAGTAGATGTTATTGATATCCTTATTTACTCTAGCATATTTGAAAAGGATGTTTTAGAATTACTTTTTTTTAATCTCAATAAAAGAGAGGGACTTAATTATTTATATTTTAGGTGTGAGTATTGCATTGATTCACTATATTAATTAGTTTCCCTATATATTATTTTACTAGTATCTTCATCAATATTATTTTCTACAACCTCTTCTGAACAATACATATGTGTGGGATAAAAATCCAACAGACTCTGAAAATTCTTTCATGGTTATTGTGTAGCTTGTCCCCTTTATAACATCAAAAAAACAATTCATTTCATTAAATTTTATTTTCTTTTCAATAGGATTATATCATCTCTTTTTCAAATTTTAATTTTTCTTCAGAAATGTTTTTTAGTGACATATAGTGTATACATTTATTAATGTCACTGATCAAAATTAATGGAAAACATTAAAGAATATGTAGAATCATTTATCTTTTTTACATGATAAATTTTCTCTAAAAACAATGATTTTTTTGAATGTTAATCTTTACATAACATTAGATTAAATAAAAAAAATATTGAAATCATTTTCCCTTCTTTCCCAATGACAGAATTCAATTTAGTTCATGAAAGTGCTTATATAACATATTAGATATGGATACATGGATTATAATTTGTCTATTTAAAAAATTAATTCCCATATACTAAGGCCTAAATGGATAAATTAATATATAATCAGGGAATTTAGTTTATTATAATAGGGTTATAAATGTAAAGAAATTGATTCAATCACTTAGACACATGTTCATTGAAATCATTATTATTTTGATAATATTACTAAACAAATTTCATGTTATTACTCAATGTCATGGTTGTCTCATAAAATAGGGTGTTGATAAGAAAATATATAAATTCAAAACCTCACAGTTAAGTGATCACACATATTAGAAAGTGTATTGTGTAATGATTTTTGAAGGACTATTTGTTTTTCATGAAAATGATTAATTTATTATCTAAAATCAAATACATTTTATTATTAATCTTAAGATAATTGGAGAGTAAAATTATTTTCTCAACATTAGAATCATTTAAAATAATTCTGATGTTTTTCAATTAATTTAATAGGATTCAAAACAATAATAAAAAATATTTAAAATATTTAAAACAAATTTAAAAATACATAAACTAGATGGTTCCCTCCAGACATATAAATGTAGCAATTTCTCAATGATTTTGAAATAATTTAGAATTATTTTTTTTAAAAGGGATCAAAAAATCCATTCAAATATTATTTATACGCATTACCTCAGGGATTTTCATTATAGATTATGTGGAGTCGTGTGATCTACTAACCTATATCGTTTGATATAGTCACATGGTCCTTTTTTGACAGATGTTGATTAAAAATGAATGGAGTCAATGTTCCTTATTTAAATATTTTCATAGCACAAAATGGGATATATTAATAAATATAAAAGGGTAATCCAATAGGTTTTAATGATTATCTAGAATAAATTGTATACATAAGTTATATAAAAATAGGCGATCTCTATGCCAGTTATCCTAATGTTGATTCAATTTTTCATAAACCAATATTTCTTTATATTGTATATTTTTTAGTTCTAAAAACACTATATTTTAATTTCATCTATATCATTAATTTATAACATTATTTATTTTCAAAATATTATAATTTATATAGTTATTTATCTCATATCCCATTAGGATTTTTGTTCAATCTCAACATGTTGGTTAATACGTTTTCAATAAACTTGTTAGTATGACCATGTTTCTATAATTGTCTTGTATAACATCACATAATCCTACATGGTGTATTATATATAGTTAGGTAATATAAAAATCAATTCATTTATAATATTTAACAATTTATAAACATTATATTTCATATATTATAATCTCAATAGGACAGATAGGATTAGTTGTTTTGGAGACTAGCTACATAATTATCTTATTTTACAATACTAGAGATTAATTATTACATAATTTTTCCATACTAGACCACCATTTTAAAATATCATTATAAGACTAAACCTCCTCACATGATGAATGAAAACATAACAATGGTGTGAGATCAAATTCTCAATATTTGGTAAATAAAAATTTATTAAAGATTATATTATAAAAATGAGTAAAAACATGATCAAAAATAATATTCATATCATAAAGAGTGGTAACTAGGAAAAATAATTTAGTTTCATAATATGTTGAATAAAAAAAATTAAAAAAATATTGATATGTAAAAATGAAAAAATTACATGAATTATATGAATTTAAGATATAACATGAATCAAAATAGAATTATATATAATTGAGTAATATATATTAACAAAGGAAAAATAGTATTAGAAAAAACTACATTCATGAGACACACAATCTATGAACATACTTATGAGAAACTAAAATGTACTCATGAATACATATCTCATTAGATATAAATATTTTCAAATCAAATTTTGGTAGAAATATTACCCCATCTATAATTCATATATACTAATTTTGGACACATAGAAACCAAAACCATTTCAAATAATAAATAACTAATGAAATTAATATGGTTTTCCAGAAACAATGAAATAAAATTCAAAATATTATCTTATTAAAATCTTGTAAATAAAAATTAATTTCATGAAACATTCAAATCAACGTACAATAAGATTAAAGAACAAACCATACAAATAATATGCTTAAAAGGTCATCTAAATTGTTTAAAATAACATCACGATGTTAATTACTTCATAAAGAAAACATGATCTCCAAAAATAAAAACAAGGTAAAAGAAAATATAGGGTGAAAACAAGAACATAAATCTATCAGAAATGAATAAATTTAATATAATGAAAAAAATCATAAAAACATAATTTTGAAAACATTTTTTATGTAACCCTGTAAGATTAGTAGTTCTGAGACTCCTTACAAAAAAATTCATTTCACTAGAAAAATAAAAATAAACAATTAGTGAAAATAAATTTTTTCTGTGGATTATTTTTTTCTTTGAAAAAAATTATAATATATTTTAAAATTAAAATAACTAAAAACGGTATATTAAGAATTTTTATAACTCACAAGAAATGTTATTTAGATACCACGTCCCTTAACATTATTCATTATTTTCATGGACGTTCTATAAAATCATATATCATAAATAAATACATGTAATTAAATTTTATAGAAAAATATTCATATATATCTAAATATATAATATTTATTAATAATATTTATCTTCAAGTATAATATTTTTATAATCTCTTTTAAACATGAGGTTTTAATAATATTTCTCATTTTCACTATGATTCATAATAGTGGTGTTTATAATCCTTTTTCATTTATAAATAATAATTAAAAAACAATAATTCTATTTGAATTGATGTTTTATTAAAAAAATAATGTTATTATATTATTATATGGGAGTTCAGTATTGTTTCATGATGATTAAAATGGCGATGACATAGTTTTCTATTTTTTACCGATCTCAATGGATGACCATATAAGGATAATTAAATCTTGTGTTATAAAAAATAAAAATATTAACGATTTTTAAATTAGTTATATATATATATATCTATATCTATATTACATATACTATAAAAATATAAACTAATACCAACAATGTTTATATGTGATGGAAAATGAAACATTTATTGATGGGGGCAGTTGTTCCCACAATACATGATTCATATTTTTGTTTTCATTGACTGAAATGGGGATGGTGGTTAATACTTATAGAATTATTAACATAACATACCTATATTTTAAAGATATTGATTTTATCATTTATTGGGAAATTAAATCTCTAGAATAAAAAATAATATAAATAAATATAAAATATTAATAGTGATTAAGAACTTATACCTAACTTTATTGATTATCATAATTGGGATACATATTTAACAACTGAAGGATAGTGATTTGTGAAAGAAATAACCAATTTAAATAATATAGGAGTATGGATGAGAGTTTTTGGCAATGCTTGGGCCTAAAATAGGATTTTTGGTGTGATAGGAAGTTAGGAGATGATTGTCTCATTTATATTTAAAATGCAGTGGCATTTTTTCTAATACCAAAAAGATGTCCACAATTGGAAGTCAATCTCATGGAAAATGGATAAATATTTTAGAAATAAGGATTGGATAATAGATAAGTTCTATAAAACATCTTCCACTCAATTAAAAATATATTTTAAACAAGTTAGTTAATTTACCTCTAAGGATACTCATTTATACGATTTTAGATTTCAAAACGGTAATGAGTTATTTACCTTGTTAATTTATCAAGCATGCCCAAAAAAATAAAGGGTTTTATTATATAATTTGGAAAAAATTATTCCAAAATTTTAAACTATTTTGTTTTAGTAGTATTTTAGAGAATATAAATATTAATTTTAAAATAGAAATTTTATAATGTACGAAAACATCTTTTCCAATATATATCATAAATTATAAAATGTCAAGTATGTCTTTATGAATTAAAATGAATTTTAGAACTAATAAATAATTTTTAAATATATATAATTGGTCCTATAAAATCGATTTTTTAATTTTTAATACATTCTTATATATAATATTTTAATACTGTCATGTTTTTTTTGTAGATATAGTTTTTTCACTATTCACCTAAAAATAATATTCTAGAAAAATATCAAAAAATTCATCTTAAGAAATAATGACTAGGATAAATTGAAAAATTATGTTACCTTTTTCAAATTAATATATTATATATTTATGCATTTTATTTTATTTAATGACATATAATATGATGAAACACTATTTTTCATTGAGATGATTTTTTCTTGTATTATTTATTATTCTTTAGATTTCCAATAAATTTATTATTAAACAAGTGTTAATAAATTAATCATATAAATATATATTATGACTTAAAAGAAGTAAATTATAGAAAATATTTTTCATTAGACTATTAGATTCATTAGTTGAGCTGATATTTAATGTGGATATTATTATTTTTTAAATATATTTATACGTAATTATGATAAAACTATTTAAACCTATCAATTATTAGTCTACCTAACCATTTTATATATTTTTATGGTTTTTTTAAGGTGGAGGATTCCATCAATCAATGTATTCATTTAAGGAGGTAAAATATGGGTATTTGTATATTAACCCCTGTGAAATGAATTCAATCCCTGACTTTCATTACACATAAGAAAATAAGTGAGGTTTCTTTTGTCTCATCACATCCATAGATTCCCACATATCCACCTCAAGAGAATTGTTTCTCCATAGAACTATTTCTATATGATTGGTCTTGTTTCAAAGTACATTTTATTTTAAATCACAAATTTACACCAGTTGTTCCCAATATAAGGTATCATGATAAAATTACATAGCTTTTGAGAATAGAACATGTGACTAGCCAGACATTTAATTTCTCAATAGGGATATATTGAACATATCATTTACATGGTATATTTTTGGATAGAGTGTGAAGTGATAGGCTATGACTTTAATATGATAAATTATCTTTAATTGACAAGTGAATCAATGTATATAGATTTCATTTCTTCTGAAATATATTTAATCGCATCCTTAGAAATACTAAAAGGAGTATATTTACTCAAATTTCAATCTATGTATCATTTTTATGATTATATACATAACACTTCTATGGTATATGTTCCTCTTTTATAAGACACAGAACGGTTTCAACCTCCTTTTTCATTTTAATGACATGATAATGACTTATTTGATTCTCTATCAATCTTTATACAATTATGTTGAAGATAAAAATAAATCCTATTATAGTGCCTCATATAGTTCAATCTAAATTATATAATGGAAACTATTATTATAAAATAAATATTATAGTGGGAGACCTTGATCCCAATATCCTTTTAAATTTACCAACAAAGATCTTAGGAAATTCCCTACAATTTTACTTGTCTTCTACAATTGGCCAACTATCTGATGTTGTTATACATTATTAAATCATACTTATATCACTATTGATTTCTGAAAAACGTTATAGAAACTAGAAAAAACATTTAGCTACTGATTATAGACATTGGATAGAGGTAGTCCATGACTCATCACCACATCCCTTATGTTTATCATTATGAGTTGGTCAAGGGAGAAATATTCATTGATAGAAATAAAATGTTCTTTATTTTTAAGACATTCGTCTACTACCCAAATTTATTTCTGGACATTGAAAGTGTTGGAGAGACATATGATGATGTCCATGGTGACATTTTCTAGCTTCCATACCAGAATGTGTAATGTTTTCAGTGTACTTGTGACACCCCAAGATTCCATGGTACGCTTCTCTTTGAATAATAGAGCAGTGTGTGTTGTACGCAACCTCAAGTTCTAACACACCGCGACAAATCAAAGTATCCCTTATGAATATTAATACCCACTTTTTGAAATTATATAAATTTTATATTTCAAAATTTACTTCATTTTTGTATTCGGAATATCGAAATTATCCTAAGTTGAATTTTTTGTAATTTTCTGAGAACATCCAGTTTTCTATGAATAGAAAAAAAACATAAAAACAAATATTTTATTCAAAATAATTTATAGTGATAAATTATACTATTGAGTGGTTTTAAAGTATAATTAGAATATATTTTTACCATTTTATCCAATGGTGGTCATTAGAATTAATTTCACATTGAAATGGGACATAAACAATGGTCAATCTTTTGATATATATTTTTTCTTAAAAACACGCTATTTGTTGTGACAGCGGGAATTAATTATTAAATTAGTTAATTAAAATTATATTTTTTGAATTTTTTCAAATAGACCTCATTTTTGAATTATAAATATCAAAAATAGCTTTGGGTGATTTTTTGGTATTTTTCTGAAAAACCTCAATTTTTGATGAATAGTGAAACCACTAAGTGGTAGTTAAAAAACCAATTTTTAGTTTAAATGAAACACTACCACTTATGTGAATTGAATTTCAAAAATATAACATACATGGTTGTCATAAGAAAGTAAAATATGGTTCAATGGGATAATAATAATTGTTGATGAATATTAACTTTTAAATTTTATTAATCACTATTAATGGTACTTAGTGTAATTTATGGTAAATATAATGTTATAATTATATGAAATTACCTTTAAACTTGTCCTACCCATATTGGATGAGTCATGGCCGACCCAGATAATCCATGGGTCAACTTGGGGACCCCATGGAGGCACGTGGGTTAGAAAATGACATTAATAACTCTTTATTTAATGTAAAAATAAAATTATCACAAACATGTGTTGTTTTACTAAAACAATTATTAAATGGGGTTATATAAGTTAACATTTCAACTATAAATATTCATTGGAAATATTAAATGATTTCCTACATCATGGAATTTTTTTTTATAATTTTTAGACTTTAAATAAATTAAATTTTTTATGACACCATGATGATGTAGCAAAATAAAATGAAAAGATAATGTAAAATATAACACTTACACTTGTCTGAAACCTATTGGATGAGTAGATTTAGAACCCTTATCACCTTTTCCTTAAAATACACAATTGTGGGACCTTTAAAATCTGAAACTCATAATATAATAAAGTAACATTTCTTGACTTTCCAAGAGTGCCCCTCCTCTCCTCTTATAAAAGGCCCCCACCTCAAGAACCTTATTCACACCTTCAAAGACATTTGGATCAGCCAAAATCTTCCCAAATACTCCCTCCAATTCCCTATTTTACTCCTATAAGCCTAAATTTGTGCACAAGTCTTCTCAAAGAAGACTTTGGCTCAAATCAAAAATAGTTACCTGATTTTAAGGTAATGCCTTCTCTTATGTTCTTTTGTTTTATTTTTCTTCTCCAACCCAATAAAATATTTTTATTCCTTTTTTTGTAACAAAAATATTATCTTCAATATACTATTATGTTTTTATGAGAAGGATTTTATTTAAACATACAAAACCTGTCGTCTAATGGTTAAAGAACATACTGTTTCTGTGGGTGGTGAATTACTAACTCATGAAACGATGATTGTTCAATATTCTTTTTACACCTCTCATGGTGGCAATTAAGATGTCACTATATTTATATATGATATATATTATTTTTATGTTTTCCTTATGATTCTTTATTTTTCATTTATGTCATATCTTTATGAATTCCATTATGGGTAAACGAGATAATTTTATTTTAGGAAGTGCGAACTACCTCCCCCTTGAAGTGATTTAAATTATTAATGCCAAATGTGGGACATATAAAGGATGGAGTAAATGATATTATTATACTGGAATTATAATATAACTTTATATAATTATTATTTCATTCCATTTAATAATAAATAGATATGAAAGTAGCTTTCATGCATACGTACCGCTTACCATCTCCATGAACGGTGCATTTCATATCTTAACTCTAAATGTTATGTAATATTATAAATGAATGTATTTACTAGATATATATGATATATATGATATCTAAATCATGAATATGATTCTAGAGATAATGGATATTCTACCACATAAACAACTTGTAATTATAAGATGTTTATTGTGGACTCAAGTTCCAAAGATCGTCAAAACGACCGTTGTTAACATAAATGACTACATAATTTTTATAACATGGTAATAAGTGATATAAAAATGATAATTAACTTGAAAAAGGTTCTTAAGAAATTAGAGATAAACACTAGTTTATTATTCATGATATTAAAGAAAAATCGAGTCAACTCATACACGACATAAGGAATTCATCTCAATCTTCTTTCATTGAGGCATATTTTGTTTTAATACAATACTTTCTTTTATACGGTGTATAAACACCTTTGAATTTGACGTTTATTCAAAAGGAATATTTTTATACAATGCATTTTATTAAACAAAAAAATGGAATGTTTTTTTGTTGTACGTATAAGGGGACAACAACTTATCCGCCGTCGTGATCATTATTTGAGTTTAAGCTTCCTCTACAAGCCATAAACATTTTTTAAATGAAATATAACTACCAAGTTTTAATTTTCTTTTATTTTCGTATTGAAAATGGTATTATTATATCAATGTGTTGTATTGATATCTTGTGATTGAAATATGGAAATGTTATGTTTCCTTTATGCATTTTCTATTTGATACGATTATGATATGGTTTATGATATGTTTAAACCTTTTCCTAAAAGGAACGCATTGGACATAGTATGTGATAGGTGGAGCCCGCTACAACTCCTCAATGCATCAGTTGGTCTCATGAGATAAACAATTATCTTGGCACGAGGCCTTGACAAAATCTTCTTTGTAGTCTTGGCAGTAGGCCTTGGTTATGTGGATATGATAGTCTGGCATTATGCATTCCATCATTATTAAAGTGGTTATTGATATTTCATGTGATTATTAGACTAGTAGAATATCCATGTGAATATGTAAATGGCATTATTTCATTTTATTTTTTCCATATTATGCTGATGTTCATGTTTAAAAGGCTTTTGTTTTAGTTATACATTACCATAAATGTTTATGTTTATTAATTAATTTTTCCACTATATTGTTATCCTTACTGAGAATCTGTGCTCACCCCTTTTCTATGTTTTATTTTTCCCAGGATGTGATGAAATATTTTATGACTGACGTACATGGATAGTCTGAAGGGGATTTGAGCATGGACCATGGAGACTATGTTGTTGTCATTTTTCACTTTATGATGTAATGTATCATTTATGAATGTATCTAGTGCTTCCAAGGCTACTAAACTAATAGGTCATTTGAGACATATCCTTTTTTGATCTTGCCAATGTTATGTAATAATGCACCATATCTGGGTAACTGGGGTCAGTGCATTATAGTTGGTATCAGAGGAAGTTTATTACTATCCTTAGAAGATATATTTCGGAAAACTCTGATTAGAGCACATATCTCTAAGATATACATTGGGGATTAGTATAGAAGAACTTCCTAAAATTTTGGTATTATAGAGATTTTGTGAGTTTTCTGAGCAATACATCTCTGTCTCGATACGAGCAGGTAGAGGCGAATCTGGCACAGATGTACCTAGGGGTAAAACCAGAAAACACCTCTTTGAGCTAGACTCGAACGGGAACTGGTGCATGACAAACGGGTCTTGCAGCACTCTTGGTTACGATACTCTCGAGGGATATTCTTAGGATAATTCTCATTTTCATTTAAAACCATTATGAAGGGTTTATGAGTATATACATCTTCAGAGAAAACATTTTTATGATTATGGATTATATCCATAAATAGTTCAATTTATGTTAAGTGTTTTGTAAGTTTGTTATTATGTATTTCAATTCATAAAGTAATATAGTTTATGAAAATGTTTAGAAATGGAGCCTAGTGGAAGGAATGGAAATCTTATTAATGCACACACTCCATGTAGGGATTTCCCTCCTGCTCGAGATAATTATATTGGAGTTGGTGATACAACTGGTGCTGATCAGATTATCACCATACTGGGAGACTCACTCAGGTTATGAATAATAACCTTACTCGTATGGTGCACCGTGATCCGCAACGTGGAGGATCAATGTTAGAACACTTCATGAGGCAACAACCACCAACATTAAATGTGAGTACAATTCCCTTAGTATTTGAGCAATGGATAAATTCCATAGAGAAAATATTCCATGCCTTGGGGAGTAGTGAAAGGGAAAAGTTTATCATGGAAGTTTACCGCCTCACTGGAGATGTTGATCAATGGTGGTCATTGATTCAAAATACAAAGGAAGGCAAAGAAGTATCATGTATGGAATGGAGAGAGTTCAAAGGGATTTTCTTAGAAAAATACTTTCCTCGTGACCATCGAGCAGACATGGAATGTAAATTTATGAGTCTGAGACAAAATGATGATGAGAATGTCACAAAGTATGAGGCCAACATTACAAGGTTTGTGAGGTATGCTGCAGATTATATACATAACCCAAGAATTAGGATTGATCGTTTATTTGATGGGTTAAAACCATATCTCTGTCGATATTTAGTGTCACAATTTTTCTCAACGTACAAAAATATAGTCTCCTGTTCTATCAAGAAAGAAAAGGAATTATCTAAATCTTATGACAATAAAGTAAAGCAAGAGAAGAAGATAATGATGAAGTAAGAGACAAATAATGGGAAAAGGGAAATAAGGATTTTCAATTATGTGATTATTGTGGGAATAATCACCCCGGTACTTGCCTAAAGGGAATGGGAGTTTGTTAAAAATGTGGAGAAAAAGGTCACCAAGATTTTTGTGGAAAGGGGTAGAAAGAGGCTATCAATGTTGAATGCTACAATTGTAGGGAAATGGGGCATTATACAAATGAATGTCCTAAGCGTCAGAGAAACTTACCTCAGAAAAGGCCAAGGGATCAAGTCCAATCTTATTCTGTTACTACAGTTGAAGTGGAATAATTATTGTATTTGGGTTTTTGGACTCAAGAACTATATTATGGTTATAATAATAATGTGATATATATAAGGATTATACTACAGTACTTGTCGTTTTCATTAAGGTTTTAATATGATTAAGGTAATCATTTTTTTAGTATGTGGAAATAAGAGAAACTTTACTTTGTTTGGGGAATCTGATGAATTGATTTTGGAAATTAGAGACCTTTTAGAGAAAGTCAGGACAAAGGTATTTTTGATACCTATAAAGGTTGGAATGGATTAAGTATAACTTTGGATAGTATTGTTTAATTTTAAAACATTTCTATTTATTATTTTTGGAATATTATAATACTATAGTTTTAGGGAAAGGACAACCTACAGGTCGGGGGATAACCTGTCACGTCAAATAAAGCTACAGGAATCGAACACACAACCATAGTGCGACATGCCTTTAATAAATACCACTAGCCTACAGGAAGTCCCTAGTTATTGCAAAATATTTTTCTTCATGGTATGTGTTAATATTTGGAACCATATACGATTAGGATAAATATAATATTTTTGAGTTCTATTATATTTTTGAGTCAAAGATGGGTTTGTGGTAATAATTTATTAAAGAATGAAAGTATACTTGACAAGTATGTATATTTCCTTACTTTCTTAGTAAATCTCCTAAATAAATTCCTCAACTTTATTAAAGGAAACTTAAAACAAAAACATTGTCGGTTAACATTTCCTACATGGGAATGAATGATCGTTTAACCAATCACAAGTTTTTTATTTTCTTATAGTTAAACTTTCTCTTAATCCTGTTTTCTACAAATCTCAATCAGACCTTGATGGTTTGTTTCTCCTACAAATCCATATTTTCATATAATCCTATTATGGGCTATCTCGGGTGACCTTTGAACTTCTCTTTCTTTCATTTAATGTTATATTTTTATTAACCCTATTTCCAATATGGGTTTTCCACAAAGGTATTTTCTATTTTCAAACTTTTATTTTCAATAAAAAATGTAAAATTGCGAGGAAGAAATTTATTGAAGTAGAGGAGAGTATAATACCCCATGCTTCCATGGTACACTTCTCTTTGAATAATAGAGCAGCATGTGTTGTACGCAACCTCATGTTCTAACACACCACAACCAATCAAATTACCCGTTATGAATAGTAATACACATGTTTTGAAATTATATTAATTTTATATTTCAAAATGGACTTTATTTTTGTATTCGAAATATCAAAGTTATCCTAAGTCAAATTTTTTGTAATTTTCTGAGAATTTCCAATTTTCTATGAATAGAAAAAAACAAATTTTTTAATCAAAATAAAATATATTGATAAATTATACTATTAAGTGGTTTTAATGTTTAATTATAATATATTTTTACCATTTTATCTAATGGTGGTCATTAGAATTAATTTCACATTGAAATGGGACATAAACAATTGTCAATCTTTTGATACATATTGTTTCTTAAAAACACGCTATTTGTTGTGTCAGTGAGAATTAATTTTTAAATTAATTAATTCCACTTATATGTTTTGAATTTTGTAATATTGACCTCATTTTTGAATTGGAAATATCAAATATAACTTAGGGTGAATTTTTGGAATTTTTCTGAAAAACTTCAATTTTTGATGAATAGTGAAACCATTGAATTGTAGTTAAAAAACTAATTTTTCATTTAAATGAATCATTACCACTTATGTGAATTTAATTTAAAAAATATGATAGAAATGGTTGTCATTAGTATGTAAAATTTTGTTCAATGGGATGGAAATTATTTTTGGTGAATAGTTACTTTTAAGTTTTATTAATCACGATTAAAGGTAATTAGTGTAATTTAAGGTAAATATAATTTTATAATAATATGAAATTATCTTTACACTTCTCCTAACATTATTATATGAGTCATGTCCGACCAATACAATCCATGGGTCAACTTGGGGACCCCATGGAGCCACATGGGTATGAAAATGACATTAATGACTTTTTATTTAATGTAAAAATAAAATTATCACAAACATGTATTGTTTTACTAAAACAATTATTACACGGGGTTATATAAGTTAATGTTTCGACTATAAATATTAATTGGAAATCTAAAACTATTTCATACATCATGCTAATTTTTTTATAATTTTTAGACATTAAATAAAATATATTTTTTATGACACCATGATGATGCAACGATTGCCTCATTAATTAGAAATATAAATAAAATGAAAATATAATGTAAAATATAAGACAAAAACTTGTCAAAAAAACTTATTGGATTAGTATATTTGGAACCCTTCTCAACTTATCCTCAAAATATACAATTTTAATACCTTTTAAATCCAAAACTCGTTATATAATAAAGTATCATTTGTTGACTTTCCAAGAGTGCCTCTCCTCTCCTCTTATAAAAGGCCCCAACCTCTACCACCTTATTCACAGATTCAAAGCCATTTGGATCGGCCATTATCTTCCCAAATACTCTCTAAACATCCCCTTATTACTCCTAGAAGCCTCACTATGGGATGAATTCTTCCAAAGGAAGCCTTTGGCTCAAATCAAAAAGAGTTACTCGATTTTAAGGTATTGTCTTCTCTTATGTTCTATTGTTTTATTTTGCCTCTCCAACCACTTAAAATCTATTTATTCCTTTATTTTGTAAAAAACCTGTATCTTAAATATACTATGTTGTTTTTATGAGGATTATTTTATTTATACTTACACACACCTTCGTCTAATGGTTAAAGAACATACTGTTTTTGTGGGTGGCGAATTACTGCCTCATGAAACGATGACTGTTCAATATTATTTTTACACCTCTCATGGTGGCCAACAAGATGTCACTATATTTATATATGATATATATTATGTTTATTCTTTCCTTATGCTTTTTTATTTTTCATTTATGTTATACCTTTATGATTTCCATTATGGGTAAATGCAATAATTTCATTTTTGGAAGTGCAGACTACCGACCCCTCAAAGTTATTTGAATCGTTAATGCCAAATGTGGGATGTATAAAGGATGGAGTAAATGATATTATTATAATTGAATTATAATATACCTTTATATAATTATTATTTCATTCCATTTAATAAAAATATAAATGAAAGTAGCATCCATGCGTACGTACGGTTTACCGTCTCCATGAATGGTGCATTTCATATATTGCCTCTAAATGTTATGTAATATTATATACGCACGTATCTACTGGATATATTTTATATATATGATATCTACATCATTATTATGATTCTGGAGATAATAGATATTCTACCACATAAACAACTTGTAATTATAAGAAGTTTATTGTTGACTTAAGTACCAAATATTGTCAAAACGACCATTATTAACTCAAAGGACTACATAATTTTCATAACATGGTAATAAGTGATATAAAAATGATAATGAACTTGAAAAAGGTTCATAAGAAAGTAGATATTAACTCTATTTTATTATTCAGGTTACTAAAGAATGATCGAGTCAAGTCAGACACGAGGTATGGGACTTCGTCTCAATCTTCTTTCATTGAGGCATATTTTGTTTTAATAAAGACTTTATTTTATACGGTGTCTAAACCCCATAGAATTTTACATTTATTCAAAAGGAATATTTTTATATGATGCGTTTTACTAAACAACAAAATTGAATTTTTTTTGGCGTACATATGTAGCGACAACAACTTCTCCGCCGCCGTGACCATTATTTGAGTTTCGACTTCCTCTACAATAGATAACCTTTTTTTTAAATGAAAAATAAATAACAAGTTTTACTTTTCATTTATTTTGGTATTGAAAATGGTTTTATTATATTAATGTGTTGTATTGATATCTTGTGATTGAAATATGGAAATGTTATGTTTCCATTATGCATGTTTTATGTCATATGATTATGTTATTGTTTATGATATGATTAAACCTTTTCATATAAGGAATGCATTGGACTTAGTATATGATGGGTGGATCCTTCTATAGCTTCACAATGCATCGGTAGGTCTCATGAGACAAAATAGTGTCTTGGCACGAGGCCTTGAAAAAATCTTATTTTTAGTCTTGGCACGAGGCCTTGTCTACGTGGTTATGATAGTCTTGCATTATGCATTCCATCATTATAAAAGTGGTCATTGATATTGCAGGTGATTATTTGAATAGTAGAATATCCATGTGAATAAGTAAATGACATTATTTCATTTTATTTTTTCCATGTCATGTTAAAGTTCATGTTTAAAAGGCTTCTGTTTTAGTTATAAATTACCTAAATGTTTATGTTAATTTATGAAAGTTTCCTCTATATTGTTATCCTTATTGATCATCTGAGCTCACCCCTTTCTATGTTTTATTTTTCCTTAGTGTAAAGAAATATTTTATGACAGACCTACATGGATAGTCTCAAGGGGACATGAGTGTGGACTATGGAGACTATGTTATTGTAATTTTCACATTATGATGTAATGTAATATTTATAAATGTATCTAGTGTTTCCAAGTCTACTAAAATAATCGGTCTTTCGAGATTTTATATTTTGTGATCATGCCAAAGTTACGTAATAATGCGCCGACTCTGGGTAACTAGGGTCCGGGCGTTACAGTACTGATTTTTTTTTCATTCATCCTTATCACACAATAATACCTAGCATCACTATATTTATTATGCAATTTATTATTTGATATATTTCATAATAATTTTTCCTTAGATAATTATACATATTCATGTTTCAAGGATAAAAATGGAAGGCTAAGTGGTGGGAATAATCTAATAGTTCCTCCTTTAATTATAGTTCACTTAGGATGTATATCTGGGGTTTAAACCATATCACTCTATCTGAATCGAAGTAGAACTAAGAAAACTTTGATTCCATTTTTCGTATCTCTAAATCATCTTTATAGGATTCAATGAAATCTTAATGAATAAAAGGTTGGTAATTTAGTTTTGAAATAGAGGGTATATGTCCTCCCATGAATTATTCAGGATCCATCCTATTAAAATGTATGGGTATTGTGTTATTATAAAAAATAATCATATATAGAGTAGTAAGGTATTTTTGACTCATAGTATCCACTATATAATTTATATATTCCTAATGTAATGTTAATGAGTGGTCAAAATATTTTATCAATTCTAACAAAAACTATTAAAAAAAATCATTTTAATCTATTTGAACATATATTTCAAACACTTGTGATTATTATATATATATATAATAATTTTTTTATATAGAGATAACATATGCAAATTTTCAATCAAAATATAATTAGTTCTCAGTCTAAATAATGAATATGGTAGTTTTTCTCATAAGACATTACCATATCATTCAATATGAGGAACCAAATCATCACCTTCATTGAGGAATCAATGTATTTTATAGACACATTCCCATTATAGTGTAATGATAATATAGAAGAAATGACCAATATCGTCTTTAGTTTGGTGAAACATTCTTCACATTCCTCAAATCAAATGAACTATAATCTCATCTATTTTATAATTGGAATTGGAATTCTTAATCAGGTGAAATTTATTATGAGTAAATGATTATATCCTCAAAACCCAAGTAAAATAATGATCTCTGTTACAGTGGTCCATCTACGCTATTTTCAAAAAAACATCTGTTTTTGGAGGATATATATATATATATTCCTTTACAAGTTATCACCTGACCCAATAATGAATATTTTTTTACCCAAAATTAAAAATATAAAAATTCTCAATACAAATTCTCATTTATTATGGACATTAATACAATATGAAAATCATCAATATTCTCTTATTTTCACTTTTAGAAAATAATAATATCATCTCTAAGCCCAAAGTAATCCCTATATCCCCCAATGAATATATTCATTTGATTCAAAAATATTTTGAGGTAATTGGTCAATTTGGATGGAATCACTATTAAATCATATTGTTAAAACCATTTATTGAATGATATCATTTAAATATATTAGATTTTTACCCTTAATGGATGATATCCAGGCCATGTACTAGACTTCAAAAAGTATTAAACTCCAAATAGTTGATCAAATTGTTCATTGACATGGGGTAATGGAAATTTATTCATAATCTGTATCTTTATATGCTCATGATAGTAATTGAAATGTTTCATTAATCCATTTGTCACCATAATAATGAGTAATGATGAACCCCATATTGAAGAACATGGGATGATTAACCCCTTATATGAATTATATTTTGATTGATTATTTACCTATACCAATTCAATGGGATCCCTTCTATATAGACTCCCAAGTATAAAAATTCATCTACATATGATTTCGAGAGAAATCACAACCTTAATCTTTTGGGGTTCACTAGAAAGATCATTTGAAAAAATATATAAAAATTCCCATTCAATAACTATTTCATCAATGATTAATTTTGTACGAACCCAGATCTTCCTTTCAGGTATTGATTTTTTTGTGTGTTTTTGAGAAAAAGGGGAGAATCTAGAAATTTAAGGAGTACACACAGTGTACTTTCGAGTACATGCAATGTATCTGTTTGCAATAGGTGACGATGTACTGGTCATGTAATAGCCCAGTACAAGGCCATGCGGGGTGGCCAAGAGACCACTTAAAGAAGATTTCAGTAAAGTAAAGTACATGACGTATACTTTTAAAAAACATGTCTTGTACTTTTATTTTTAATTTTTATGTCCGACCAGGGTCAATTCTAATCAACAAAAACCTCTTCTTCTCAGCTCGTCTCTTCTAAGAGCATCTAAGGATTACGATTCTTCTCCGAGTCCCTAACTCTCGGTCCATTATTCGAATCAAACTCTGTCGGTTGCGTTGGAATCACATCAGTGAGTTCTTCAATCTTCAAGAGCATCATCTATTGAATTATCCACTCTCGTGAGATATCATCGGTTGAACATTTTTGACATTTTGTAGATTCATAACATTCCATCCAATTTAAGGGCCGAATCTAGAGTATATCAAAATTACAACTTTGAGGTAAGTGGTTGTTTCCTTTCTGTAGTTATTCTATGAGTTTTATGTGAAAAAGTACCCAATACCCTTTTTCGGGGTATTGTGTGTTTAGAGATTTTATCCCTGTTAATGTCTGTTATATCTTTTTCTCTTGAGTAGAGGTATTTTATTGAGAATAGGGTTATTTTTCCTTACTATGGATGGGTTTTATCATTCTTGTTTGTTATGGACCATTCTGTCTAGCATTTCATGTTAGGATGCTTTGTTTTCCATTCATAGTTTTTTTTAGGATGGAGTGACTTTTATCTGACATGATGTGATGTGCTGTAGAATATTTAGCCATGTATTTCTTACTGTTTACATTGGCTATCGTATATCGTTTGTGCATGATTTCCATACACTAGGCTGTTTGAACCCGATTTAGTGAGACCATAGGGGGAATTTATATTGAGGGATTCCCTATAGTGTTTGTTATATTTAACACTCTATGAGACCATAGTGTAGATTGACTTTGAGTGCTCCCTCAGAGTGTCTATAGTTTTGTTATGAGACCATATGAGGAATTTATGCTGTGTTTTTCCTCAGAGTATATTTAGTTTATCGTTAAAAGGCTATAGGAGTAATTAATAGTGAGTGATTCCTCAGAGCGTCTTTGTTACATGAGACAAAAGTGGTTAGACCATGTGAGCTACCCAAGAGGTCCTTTTACCATTGTATAAGTTGAACCAAAGGGGTTAGGCTCTGAGAACATACACAGATGGTTACTTGTTATTATTTGGTTGAACTAGAGGGGATTGTCTGTGAATAAATCCAAAAGGTTTACTTTTTATCATCTTCTTGATATATGAAAATGAATGCAATTAAAAGAGTAGGATTGTTTAATTTTGCGTATGTCCTTGTTTATTGCTTCATTTTTCTTATTGCCTGCCATATATATTCACTGACTGTTAGCGAAAGATATTTGTGTGGTTTCCTACTATGA
Source organism: Viscum album (assembly GCA_963277665.1). NCBI lineage: Eukaryota > Viridiplantae > Streptophyta > Magnoliopsida > Santalales > Viscaceae > Viscum > Viscum album. The sequence continues at coordinate 1,462,453,722 of OY728142.1, forward strand.
TTCATCTCACACCCAATTTGAGTCATGCTTTTGGGCCCAAACATATTATATTGTTATAGGTATAGATAAGGAATTCTCTCTTCTACTTCAAGTACTTTATTGTTGTGGAATTAGAGAGCATGTGGCCATGTTGAGGCTTGTAGTGTTATTGGTGTTTTTTTTGTTTTTTTTTGTATCTTATATTAGTACTGTATTCTAGAATTATGACTTGTTTGGATGCTTTCCTAGACATATGTATCATGCATCATTTATATATGTGCAGTAGTTGTTTATTACAATCAGTATTCCAATGTTTACTTATTTCATGTTATTACTGCTTCTATTATTGTTATATACTTATTTACACTGCATTACTCTAGAAATGAGGGAATTTTTTCCCTACTATCACACCCAAGTCCCTCACTACTATTCGGAAGCCTCTGGCATTTGGGGAAATTCTCTTGAGGCCATGTGACCCACTGGGTACAAGACACCTCTGGGCGGAAACTGGAACCGAGCCGTTACGAAGTGGTTTCATAGGAGGTTATTTTCTTCTTAACTTATTATTCAAAGCCGATATCCATAGATAATAAGGATTATGTAATTAGTAAAAAGCTGTTCATGGGAGTAGCTAGCCTGTGTATAGTGAAAAACTAATTTACCTAGGTTATTTCATTTTTTTGGTTTTACAATTTTACAATTGATTAGATTTCACCATTGTGTGATTCACATGATTTGTGCTGTTAAAATTTATATTATTGAGTTTCTATTTCTATTGCAACTAAATGGGATGAGGATATGCCTTCTCATGCATCATATAGGAACTTTCTAAAAATCACAATTCATGCATTCTTTCCCTGCCATTTTGGGCGCATTACCAGTTGCATGTTCTTGTGATAGATGTTGTGCTAAATATTCTTGGTGATGTGATAAATGATTTGATATAATTCCTTCTATTTGACAGATTATTTAATTATGTATGGTTTAGTTTGATAAATGCCAAACTATGGTTCTTGAGGCGTTATAGGCCCTCATGGATCGAAATTTGGTGGATCATTGCTTTGTTATTCCTGTATGTGACATGTATAAGATGCCAAATATTGATTTTTGAGGAGTATGGTTTCTCACGAATTATAATTTGGCACTTAAATGTTTGTTTTAGTGTTTTATGGGTTCTGAAGTAGTTTCCAAGGCTTAGAGACTTGAAAAACTCAGAATACATGGCAAGTAATGATAAATACATGCCATATATCCTTCTATTCATGAAGGAACAATTTTTCATAATTATAAACCGTGTACTATATGTACATGCCATGTAGTCTCTAACTGCCTCACAAGCTTTTTAGGCAGAGACCTGGGGTTGGGAAATCTTTGGGGGGGACACGCTGTATACCAGACGTACATGCCTAGTTTTGGAGACCATGTGTCTGACCGTTTGACTAATAACATGGGTTGGTGATGTATTCCTAGCACACATAGTGTCTAGCACAAAAACATAGTGTAGTCTTGTTCTAGAGGAACCATGTGGGTTAGTTGTGTAGAAGAACTCAGTAAAGGGAACATGATTCAACTACACATTATGTCTTGGAATAACACGTCGTGTGTATGGTGTGATACACGACCAGGGATAGAAGGAGTACACTCCCATGTAAAGGATTAAAGGAACATTCCATGTAGGGAACATACACATCGTGTGTCTATGTTTCTAAGAACATGAATGCTTTATTTCTCCCGTTCCCTTATTTCACTTCAATGTCTCTATCCTTGATAATATTTAACTAAGGTGTGTGTTTGACCTTGCAGTGTCAGGCCACTGAGACATTCTCAGGTTGTATGCCAGTTAAATGGCAGTGACCAGACACCGGACATTGCAGATCCTGGATTACCAGTATACCCTCCTGTTATGCCTATCTTGGGACCAACCATAATTCTAGATACTGGTTCTGATGCAAATTTCTGAGAAGACTTCATGAGGTTTGTGCAAACCTTACAGAGAGAACATTATCCTTCTGTATCTATGGAATAGTTGATGCGGGTATTTCAACAGCCTCATCCTTCCACTTTTTTAGAGGAAGGGGGACCTCAGGCTGTAGAATCATGGTTAGAGGCGATTATTTTGATCTTCGAGAATCTGTAGATTCCTTCAGATAAGAGGCTGAAGCTCACTACTTATATGCTTTAGGATTTTTCCAAGGGATGGTGGGATGTGATCTTGCATGCAGGACACTAGCAGGTTATGGCTTGAGGTTATTTCTAGCATACCTTCTATGAAAACATCATCCCAGAGACTTTGAGGGCTGATGGAGCACAAGAGTTCAAGATTTTGGAACATGGTACTCTCTCGATCATGGAGTATTATTCTATACTCATAGAGTTGCAGCGCTTCACACCCAACCCAGGAGGTTATGATTTATTCATGGAGAGGAAGTTTGAGGATGGTCTTAGGTATGAAATCCACTCTCAGGTGAACATCATCAGGTTGATGACTATATCATCGACAGTCAACGAGGCATTGGTCACAGAGCGAAACCAGATGGATTCTGGAGCTGTGGGCTAGGGAGGTATGAAATCCAGAGTTAGTTCTTCTCCATCTCATAGTAGGAAGTGATGTAGGGAGTCTACACATGGAGATCTGAGTTGGTGAGATACACCTTCAGTTTTCCAGGTGGTAGGCTAAAAGTGTGGAAAGGGTGAGAATTTGAGGCCACATTTCCCAAGAGACCCAGGGGAGTGCTGATCTTGAAGAAAGATGGGACATCTTTAGCTGTTCTGTCAATTTTCTCTCCAGTAGTTGGTGATAGGGGTTCTTTTATGACTCATAATTTAGGAGATGCACCAACAGTTTCTCATATGTGTGGGAACTGGAGTTCTTTTTTCCATTCAGGACGAGGTGGAGGTCGCAGTCGTGGTATCCAATCGACATTCATTCAATAAAAAAAAGGTGGATCTGCTCAGGGTGGTCAGGCAGGGTTTCAGGGTTGCGGTACATTATAGTCCTTTGCAGTAGTGAAGGCCCAGTATAAGCAGTATCTTGGACCCTCTATAGTTCGAGTTACGATCCTAGTTTCCTTAGTTTTAGCTTTTGCATTTTTTGAAACATGGGCTTCCCATAGTTTAATATCTTTTTCTATTGTAGATAGGCTTGGGTTCTGTATAATAACATCTGCTAATGTCTAGATGCTTGACACTCCGTTGGGGACGATAAATGCAAGTGTACTTTAGTGCAAGGAGTTCCCTCTTGAGGTTTGTGGGTGTCACTTCTTATGGGACCTCTATGTCATAGAGATGACATGCTATGATGCCATTCTTCGGATAGACCAGTTAGTTCCCTTTCATGATGTTTTGACTACTATTATCATAGGATGAGTTTCACATCACCAGAGGGAAGTTTGTTTTTACAGAAGGGCAAAGGGGATGTCCAGGAAAGCAGAGCAGGACCCAAGCATCATGGGTTTGCAGGAGTCACATCCCAAATTTCTAGTCTATATATAGACAACCAGGGGACTTCACAGATGAAGCATCCTCTAGTGGTTGATCTCCTTAGGGATTTATTTTCAGAATAATTTCATGGCATTCCTCCAGAGTGATAGGTGGACTTTTCTTTTGAGCTCATGCTAGGAGTTGCACTAGTGTTCATTCCCCCATAAAATATGGAAACCCAAGAGTTTTAGGAGCTCATGAAGTAGTTGGAGGATTTTTTGGCAAAGGGTTTCATCTGATCCAATACTTCTCCTTGGGGTTCACCTGTCATTTTTGCGAAGAAGGTGGATGGTACCCTCAGACATTGTGTGGATTATCAAATGCTGAACTAGTTAACAGTCAAGAACCGATATCCCTTTCCAAGGATTAATGATATTTTTTACCACATTCGAGTAGAACAGGTGTTTTCGAAAATTGACATGGGATCCGGTTATCATCAGTTGTGTTTTATACCATCGGATATGCCTCTTATAGCCTTTCAGAGAATGTATAGTCTATACGAGTATGTGGTTAGGTCATTCAGTCTCATGAACGCACCTAAGGTTTTTATGTCACTGATTAAATGAGTGTTCCATCCATACTTGTATTATTTTGTGGAATTATTCATGGAGGATATCTTGGTGTACTATCACACTCGACACGACCATGATACACATCTTGAGATCATTCATTGTACACTTAAATAGTGTCAGTTATATTCCAATCTCTCAAAATTCTCTTTTGAATGGACCAAATTTACTTCTTATGTCATGTTATCTAAGAGATAGGAGTGTCAGTTGACACAGAGAAAGTGACAACAATAGTTTCATGGGAGTTGTCGAAGAACGCCTTTGAGGTACAGAGTTTTGTAGGGATGGATGGATACTACACGTGTTTCATACATGAATTTTCATGCTTAGCAGTGCCACTGACAGGTCTGACTAAGAAGGGTGTGAAGTTCATGTGGTCAGATTCTTGTGAGCCAGCCTTTTAGGAGCTGAAATAAAATTTTACATCAGCACCAATACTAGTATTTATAGAGTCGGGAAAGAGCTATACTATATATTGTGATGCATCAGTTTTAGGGCTAGGTGAAGTTCTTATATAGGAGGAAGGAGTCATTGTGTACTAGTCTTGGTAGTTGAGACCACATGATAGAAATTACCTGATGCACGATCTCGAGTTCAATGTAGTTTTTTATGCATTACGTTATTGAGTACATTATCTTTTGGGAGATAATTTTGTGGTTATCACTGACCACAAAAGTCTCAAGTATATCATTATATATCATGATCTGAATTTTAGACTGCGAAGGTGGGTTTAATACCTGCAATATTTTGATGTTCAGCTTGCCTACATGCCTGGTAAAGGCAATGCAGTATCTGATGTATTGAGTAGAAGGACTCTTATATAGGCAATTCAAAAGGTCATTAGTGACTGGAAGCTTATGGATTTGTTCTCGGAGATGAATTTGGAGGTGCATGAAAAAAAGGCAGAAATTTGTTTCTTTTGTTTTTGTTACCTCTAATATTCATGAACGAGTGAAAATGAGGAAAATATCAGATTCTGAAAGCATAGTTTTACGAGAAAAGGGGGCCAGGAGAGGACCCTATTCCAGGATAGACTGTGTGCGGGGATGAGATCTTGTGTTTTTCTGGGCACGTATGTGTGTCAGCAGACATACGCGAGGAGCTAATGCGAGACTTTAATTCCTTAGTTTGCGATGTTTATCCTAGTGTCAACAAGATGTATCGTGGTATACTCTATTAGTATTTTTCACCAGGTACGAAGAGAGATATTTCTATTTTATTGATGAGGTGTTCCACCTGTCAAAAGGTGAAGGCAGAGCATCAGCGACTAGAAGGGATTTTGCAGCAGTTAACCATTTCTAAGTCGAAGTTGAATGATGTCGTGATGGAATTCATGATGAATTTAACAAGGTCACCTCAGGGGAAGGATGCATTTTGGGTTGTCCTTAATAGACTCAAGAATGTTCATCACTTCTTGCTGACCAAGGTGACCTTCAGTGTAGATGAACTGGATAGATTGTACATCTGTGAGATTGTATGTATACATGGGGTTCCACACTCCATTATTTTATACATGGATGCAGATTATTCTTCTCAGGTCTCATAGGGACTACATAGTTCTTTGGGTATAAAGGTACTTCTGAGCACAACTTACCATCCCTAGATAGATGGCCAGTCTGTGCGTACGATTCCGGTGATGGAAGATATGGTACGATAATTTTTTTCCAGATTTTGGAGGTTCTTGGGAGAATCACATAACTATTGTAGAGTATTCATATGATAATAAGTCTGAATAAACTATTACGATGGCACCTTATGTGGCTTTGTATGGTAGGCCATGCCGATCACCCTTTTGCTGGATGGAGGCAAGGGAGGCAGCTATGATGGGACTTCATCTTTTCCAGCAGTCCATGGAGCAGATAAAGTTGATTCAGAAGAGGATGGATACTGTATAGTCACGAAAAAAGGATTATGATGATTGATGAAGATTACCTTGGGATTTTGAGGTAGGATATTAGGTTTTCTTATGTGTAACACTCAAGTTGGGACACAAAATGATTTGTAGATAGGGAAAGATTTCACCGAGATATGTTGGAACATTTGAGGATTTAGAGAGAGTCGGGCTAGTTGCCTATAAATTGTTGTTACCTCAAAGGTATTGGGCTATGCATGACCTGTTCCACGTTTCATAGCTATGACGTCACTTATCAGACCCATCTAATATCTCTCAACTCGAGGAGGTTGCGCTGGAGGTGGACACATCATTCAAAGAGCATATTATCTAGATCATTGATTATAGCATGAATGTTCTCTATGTCCGGTCTATTCCAATGATATGGGATCTATGACATCATGGGAGAGTATAGGATGAGACTTGGGATTTGGAGGCAATGTATGATCGCAGTGGCTAGAGTTGTTTGAGGATTCTTCTTCTATGTCACTTTTCTAGGGAAATACGGTGACACATTTTTAAAGGGGGGATGTTTTTAAGAACCCAAATCTTCCATTCTATTGTGGGTTTTTTTGGTGTTTTTGAGAAAAAGAAGAGAATCTAGAAAATTATGGACTACATTCCATGTACTTTCGCGTACACAACACATATTCAGTTTTCATTGGTGATTGTGTACTGGCCTTGTAATGTACGAGTACATGGCCGTGCGGGGTGACCATGAGATCACCTAAAGTGGAGGCCAATGAAAGCATGTACATGCCATGTACTTTTAATGAACACTCCATGAAATTTTCTCTTAAATTATTATGTCGGACAAGGGTTGCATCTAATCGACCGAAACCCCTTATTCTCTACTAGTCTCATCCAGGAGCGACCAAGGCTGACGATTCTTCTCTGAGACCCCGACTCGCCATCTTTTCTCTGAATCAAACTCTATCGGTTGAGTTGGAATTTCATCAGTGAGTTATTCCTTCTTCTAGAGCTTCATCTATTGATTTATTCTCTCCCGTATGATATCCTCGGTTGAGTGTTTCTAACTTTTTTGTAGATCTGCCATGTTCTAGGTCGATTCAAGGGCCAATACCAGAGAATATCGATCTTAAAACATTGAGGTAAGTGGTTGGTGCCTTTATGTAATTAGTCTCTGAGTTATATTTTCAAATATTCCCAATACCCTTTTTTAGGGTTTTGTGTGTTTAGAGATTTTAACACTGTTAATGCTTTTCATGTCTTGTTCGCTTGAGTAGAGGTATTTTATTGTGAACATGTTTATTTTTCCATGATATGGATGTGTTTTCCCATTATTTTTTGTTATGGAATGATCAATATATATTTTCTTATTAGAAAACTTTTTTTTCCATTCCTTGTGTTGTTAGGATAGAGTGACTTTTATCTGACATGGTTTGATATGCTATAAACTTTTTATCAATGTAGTTCATGATGTTTACATTGGCTACCATATATTGTTTGTGCATGATAGCTTTAAAGCGGATTGTGGGAACCTGGTGTAGTGAAACTATTTTGGGAATTGATGTTGAGGGCTTCCCCAAAGTGTCTATTACATTTACCATGCTGTGAGACCATTGGGGGGATTGATGTTGAGAGCTCCCTCAGAGTGTCTATAGTTCCATTATGATACCATAGAAAGAATTGACGTTGGGAGCTTCTTCAGAGTGTCTGTAGTTTATTGTTAAAAGGATATTGGAGGGATTGACGGTGAGTGATTCCTCAGAGAGTATTTGTTTTCATGAGACCAATGGGGTTAGAACATGTGAGCTACCCAAGAGGTCGTTATAGCATTGTATAAGATGAACCATATGGGTTAGGATGTGAGAACCTACCCAGAGGGATACTTGAGAACGTTTGGGTTAACTAGAGGGGATAGGTTGTGAATACTTCCAAGTGGGTTACATGTTTTGATCAGCTACTTACTTGATATAAGAAAATGAATGCAATTAAAACTATAAGATTCTTTACTATTGAGTACTTCCTGGTTTACTGATTTGTTTTTCTTATTGACTTCCATATATATTCACTGACTATTAGGCATAGATTTTTTGGTGGTTGCCTATTGTGATTCATCTCACACACTATTTGGGACATGGTTTTATTCCCAAAATGATTATATCACTTCAAGGTATAGATAAGTGCAAGTTCCCTTCTACATCAGGTACTTGATTCTTGTAAAGATAGAGAGCATGGGACTAAGCTGAGGCTTATGATGTTGTGGGAGTTTTATAGTTTTTTTACCATGGATTGGTACAATATTCAAGCATTGTGACTTTTTTGTCTACTTTATTAGATATATGTATCCTAAATCATTTAAATATGTTCTCTAGTGGTTTATTACATTTAGTCTTCCACTATTTACATATTTCATGTTATTTATACTTATTCTATTGTTATCTATTTCTTTCTGCTACATTTCTCTACCAATGTGGGAATAGTTTCCCCACTATCACACCCAAGGCCCTCTATACTAGTTTACAGCCTCTGGCATTTGAAGAAATTTGCTTGAGGCCATGTGACCAGACAGGTATGAGGCACCTCTCCATGGCACTGGGAACCATGATGTTACAATATCCACCCAAATAATTTGATCAACGAGTCCCTCATTATAGGGTATCATCACACATATTAGAGTGTTTTCTCATATTGAGGTTTCATAATCATTATTTTAGTTGATGTTTCACAATAGGATAATATGTGACATGAGATGAAATCTATAACCAATGCTGTGTAAAATTCATCCATAGGATTTTCAATTATTATTGTAGGTTTTATCCTACCATAAATATCAAACAAATAAATTTTTAAATCATCGATGTGATCTTTGTCCCACTAAGGGTCATCACTAGTTTTTAAATATCCATTATTTGGCGTGATGACTCATCATTCATAGAAATCATATATGGTATAAAAGAATATTATGAAAGGGAATTAAATATGGTATTACTCGATTTGATATAATTATAAGTATAACTTCTATCACATTATTATTTTAATAAACCATAGTTGTAGTAAATAGGAATATAATTCATTTTATTGGGCAATGATTCACATATTTTCCATAATCCTTACACTTAATAAACTATAGTGCATGTAGAAATTTTACTGGGACCTTTACATTATTTGATGTGTTAAATATCCTCTTTTCACTACATTGGTAGTTTCAGGCTTGGTGGAATATATTAACAAACAAAAAAACATCCATAATTTTTAAGGTAATTACTAGGGTTCTTCCTTCCACACATTTGGAAAATTCAGGGTCTAAATTTCTTCAACACATGGGTCATAACATCAATGGTCACTTATTATTTCACTTTCCTTCTTCTATCTCTAGAATACTAAGAAACCCTTTCTTATATATACACTTATTCAAAGATTAAATAATATCTTCACCACTTCATTAGTCTATTTTATCTAATGAATTTCCTATAATATGTTTTAATAAATTAAATCAATGAACAATTATACATTATAGATTACAGATAAAACGAAAATCATATCATATAAGACTCAAGATGGTTTATTAATATTTCAAAATGGTTTCATCAACATTTTAATTATACTGTAATAATTTATTGTTCATATTTATGTGAAGAGTTTGAGTAAAACACATGACAAATAAAATTTTATTTAATTATTCATGTTCTATTAGGTATGTTTATTTGTTATAAAATATATCCTAAAGAAAATTCGACATTGGTCGTACTCACCATATAATCATTGAATAAACAGAAAATACATGTCATCTTCATAGTTCATAAGAATAAAAAATATCATTTCCTTCACATTGGTACATTTATCGATGATATGTAGATTTATATAGCAATTTAAAGGGGTAGGAATTACTATATGAAATAATCAATAGAAATTTATTCAATATTAGTAATGTTTAAGAGCTCAATGTGGTTGGAATTATTATTCATATATTCCGATATTCTATTGAGAACATCTATGAGGTATTATAATTCAAATCTCATTTCATTGAGTTATTACTTGTGACAAAAAACACATTTTCCCTTATTCCCATTGATAACATGATTCCTTATAGTTTTTCCATTTAGCAAAAACATTCACATATTTCCATCTGTAATGAAAAGTTAACATCATAACAAAAACAAACATGAATGGAATTCAACCTTAAAAAAAATTATTCTTCTATACCACTGAGTAATTCTATAATTATTTTAGTTCAACAATTAGAATTCATAGTCAAATGTAATTATAGGTTTTCTAAATCATATTAACATAATCCCTCAAATTAACCAAGAAATCAAGGCTTCAAAATTATTCATAAATAGTAATATATATAACAATTAATATCCCAATGAAATGTCTAGCCTAGTGTTCTATTATACCAGTAATTCATGCACGGATTTATTATTGAGTAAATACCCATTATTCACTCTTCCATGTTATTTCCCCTTGATACATCTATACAAGATTATACATCAAACTTCTTATAACTATAAAAGAACAAATTTTCTAGGAAACCCCCCATAAGAAAATATTACAATATTCCTACATTGTATCCTTTAAATAGACTCATCTTTATGGTTTACAACCACAGTTATCTAACCTAAATTCTCAACACATATTCTATAAAAAGAATAAATAATAAAATAATTTATATGATAAGAACAATCGATACCCAGGACAAAAATTCATTTATTATAAATATTTAACACAACATAAACATTAAATTTCATGAATAATAATATCATAGAGACTGATAGGTTCAATGTCTTTGGAGACTAGATAAATATCTCCTTATTTTATAATACATGAGAATACATATACCTAATGGCACCATAGTAGACCATATTCTAGCCATGTTATTATTGAGACTCGTCCTCATTATAAAGGGAATTAAATATGATAAAGTTGCAATACAAAACACCAATTAAGGGGTGAATAATTATATCATCTACGATGAGGGCACACGAATAAGTAATGATATGAGAAGATGTGAAATATTATATCATCACTAGTGATAACTATAAACAATTTGAACTTCATAGAATATTAAATAATAAATTTAATCCATAAAAGGTGGTCATGGAAATATAAAAGTTATTTCATGTATTAGAATACTTAACCATAATCTATGAATCCTGAGACAAAAATATCCTGAAGAATTTCATCCTTTAACTACGGGATAAACTTTTTTATATGGAAACATTAAAATAACAAGAAACACCATCGGTGACCACTACATATGTAAAACTAAACTATACTCATTTATACAGATATAATGAGATATAAACACATAAACAATACAATAGTAGGTGGAATAATATCTCTCTCTTTATTTATCTATACTTTTTTGTGCCTCTTAAAAATCATTCACATAAAAATCATAATGAATTCATGTAAAATAATTGGTTCTATAAACCATCCAAATAATAGAAAATATATTTTCATTCTGAACCCATCGAAATAATAACGGTTTTATGGAAACATAAAATTGAAATAATTCACTATTAATAAAAACCCATTGTAACAAAAATGGGTTTTATAAAACATCTAAACAATATAAGATTCATCATGAATTAAACCATTTGATTCTGAAAACAAAATCATAAAAAAAATCACATAATAAAATAAAATATATAGTGAAACATGATACATTACTCAGTTGGATATAATTATTTTCAATATAATGAAAATTGAAACATGTAATGGACTTTTTGAAAACATTTTGTAATCATCATTGAAAAAATTTTATTTAAGGGTGTTTTTTTGAAAGGACATTATTATTTTTAAAACAATGAATCATAAATATTTATTATAAATGATTTGGATCAAGAATCATTTTCCAAAGTAAAAAAGTGATATAATCATTAAAAATTCAATTTCATGGAAAAAATTTTCTATAACAAATAGTACAACTCAATGTGTGTAGTTTTAGATAGTGATTACCATTCCTTTACCCTTGATTTCTATATAATTAATTTAAACTCATATATAAAAATATAATCTTATGAATCATATATTTATGAACTTCATTCAAATACATTTAAATTTATAATATTTATTTATAAAAATTTTCTTCATGTATTAGATTTCTATAATCAATTTTCAACATCCGAAATTAATAATCTTTACCATTCTGTACAAGGTTTATAAGATTTGTAGAGATCATCCATTTTATTCAAATTATCATAATTTAAAAAAATATTAATGGTTCTATACGTAGTGTTTTATAAATACATATAATTTTACAATTATTTTAAATGGGAGTTTTAATAATGTTCCATCTTAATGAAAATATTGATAAACTAGTTTATGGTTATTTTCAAGTATCAACAGATTACATTATAAAAATCATTAAAAATTATGTTATTTAAAAAAAATTATTAATGAACATGTTACACACACACACACACATATATATATATATAATATATTCTATTAAAATATAAACTAATTCTGTCATTGACTGGATGTTATAATAAATGACACATTTATTCATGGTGGTGGTAGTCCGTTCAACAGAAGAATATATTTTTTATTTTTATTAATGGGAAAGTGGAGTGTGTATAATTATTTTACCATAATTATAATTACATTAAAAAATAATAATGTTACTGATTATATCATTTTATGATGGTGATTAAAATTTTAGTAAGAACAAATAAAAATAAATAATTAAATAAAATAAATTGAATTTAAGAACATACATCCCACATCATTGATTATCTCTAAATTAAATGGGATTAATAGACAATGGTATAATATTACTAATATAATATAACCTCATTAAGTTTTATAGAACTATTTAAAATAATTGTGGGTGAATTTTATAACAAACATAGGTTGTTTTGATGGGAGTGGAAGTAATGAGATAAGTGGCCATTTTATAATTGAAAATGAGAGGTTTTTTTGTTAGTACACAAATATTGTCAGTAAGGAATAAAACCCTCAATAAAGATTGCTCAAAAATTGAGAAATAATTGATTTGGGATTTTGTAATTTTTATTCAAACATTTACCACTGAATTTGGAACAATACTTCTGTCATTACAAATTTTTATGATTTGGGTTTTCACCATGGTAACTATTCTTGTACACATGTACTTTATATTTTATATCCAAAAATAAAATAGCTATTATTCTAAAATTGGACCTAATTATTCCAAAGCATAAATTCATTATTTATTCAATTCATTTATGTGTTAAAGTGTAATTTTAAAATAAAAAATGGTCATTGTAATAATCATTTTTCATAGAAATATAGCATAATTTATTAATTTTATAAAATGGATTTAGTAATTAAAAAAGATCATAGAATAATAAAAATAATTGTCAAATAAATTTTTTTGATAGTAAATTGTCCTCAAATTTTTTATATTCAATGTCATGTTATAATAAAAATGTTATAATATAATTTATATTTAAAAATGAAATTCTTCATTATTCAACTAAATATCAATATTCTTACGAATACCTAAAAATTAATATTACTATAATATTTCTTTGTAAATTCAGTAAAGTATTTAGTTATATAAAATTAAAATCTAGGAATAATTTTATTTTTAATTTTATTTAAAAATATAAAATTTTTTAAATTCATTTTTATAGGAAAACACTGTTTGGTTTACTATCAATTATTCATAATACATCTTATATATTACTAATAAAACTATTATTAAATGTAACTCCCCGACCCTAGTTACCCAGAGTCAGTGCATTATTTTAATACATTGGCATGATTACAAGGAATCAAGTCTCGAAAGACCGATTAGTTTAGCAGTCTTGGAAAATAGATTACATACATGAATGTTACATTACACTTCATAACATAAAAAACAACATAAATAATCTTTATGAATTCCATTATTCCCTTGTCTTAACCCTTCTTATCAATCACAGTATACCTCTTGTAATCCTGGGAAAAAATAAAACATTGAAAGGGGTGAGCTCAAACGCTCTGTAAGGGTAAGCAATACAGCGGAAACATTTATAAATAACCATAAACAATTAAGGCAATTTATAACTAAAAAAAGACTTTTAAACATGAACTTCAACATAGTATGGAAAAAGTAAAATGAAATAATGCCATTTACTTATTCACATGGATATTCTACTAATCGAATAATCACATGCAATATCAATAACATCTTTCATAATGATGGAATGCATAATGCTGAACTTTAATTTCATTGTCAAGGCCTCATCCCAAGACCTTGGGGCTATCTGTAACCGGAACCCAACCTAGAGTGACTCTAATAACCGGACACCAAACCGGAGTGCCTCTAATAACTGGAGACCAAACTGGAGTTCCTCAAATAACCGGAGACCAAACCGGAGGGCTTACCTTTACTGGTCCCCAACCCGGAACATACTTGTCTAACACATTCATCTGAATGAAAGGTTGAAATATAACATAAACATTCGGATTACAAATAACTTATGAAATGTCAATACTCTAAAAAAACCATGAGTGACATAAGAATAACTTATCCACAGTCAAAAATATCGCAAAAACTTCAATAAAATATGGATGTTTTGTATCATAATAAATCAACTTCAAATAATCTTAAAATCCATCAAAGGATGTTGACATAGATGTAATAAAGACTATTTTAGAAAAATAATTCTTTATTTTAAATCATTTTAAAAGTAACATAATTATAAAATAATACATTAAATTTGAAAATATTCTTATAATCTTGTAAGGGAAGCTTCGACGATTATATAACGACAGATAATAGCCACACCCGCCATATAAGTTAAAAAAAACATTCTTACCTTAATTTTGTCGAAAAGGTTAAAAAGCACCTTGTTTGGAAAACGACAGAAAGATTCCTTTATAAACCTCTTATAAAAGGTCAAACAAGGTTATAAATGACTTTAAACCATATTTTAGTAAATAGTAAAAATGTTTTGGAATTCATTTTTAAGAAACATGGATGTGGATGATAAAGAGATCCCAGTAGATAATTACGTATAAACAACCTCGGATAATGAAGAGATTGTGAAATAACCCTTACCTTGTACTTTTCCTTGGATGGGTAGGTTAACCTCTTGTATAATGGTAAAATAATTGTTATTAAATTATACAATAATCATATACATTAATATGATATCATATATTATCTTTTAACATTGATTTGTTAATAATATCTTAGTATTATCGTTGTTTCGGGTGTTAACTTACTCGTTTTCTTTTATATGTTTTGTTACGTAAGACATGTTTGTAATGGATAGGTTGTATATTATTCATATCTAGAATGATATCAAGTCCTTAGATACTATTATTAATCATAAAATGAGAATTATACATTAATGGATACGATGGAGAATGAATCTCATCGCGTTCGTGGAGACGGTAGTCCGTACGTACGCACGAGCGACAATATCATTATTTTAATATTAAAATAATATATAAATGGTTGTTATATCATATATACATAATCATTAACATGTTATATTTATTATTTACATGAGTTAAATATCATTATTATACCCATCCAAATAATAATATATTGAATAACAATTACACCACGACGTGGAGACGGTAAGCCGTACGTACGCACGTATGGTGACATGTTATTCAAAGGGTAGATAGAATACTGAATATGGTTGTACCATATTTATAATAACATCACAGTATATATATGATACTGGAGTTATTATTTTATAATGGTAACCACAAAGGAAGAAGAAGTGGAAGAAGAACGGAACTTGGAAAAGGGTGGTGAAATCATTATCTCTTCTTTGGGTTATTCCTTTTGGTTTGATCAAAAGGGATCCTTAGGTTGGATTTCTGATCATACTAAGGCCTCTAGGTTGTAGTGAGGGATGTTGGGAGAGTATTTGGGCAGAGTTTGGCCGATCCAAAATGCTTTTAAAGTTTGAAGAAATGACAAGGATGAGTTTCCTTTTATAAGAGGGGTGAGGGCACCTTTGGAAAATCTAGAAATATTAATTTATATTAAATTAATATTCGGTTTCTAATGGATCCGAAGTTTATTATTTAAATTTTATGGTGAGGATAGGTCGAAAACTACTCAACCAACATAATTTATATAGGTTTGGGTCATTATATTAACCTTATCTTTAAGTATTAACTCTAAGTTAATTAGTTTCACTTTTACAATGTCACTTTGTATTTTTATATTATATGGTTAATAAACATACTATATACATCCAAGAGACCCCCAAGTGGTCCATTAATGATGAACCTATCATGATATAAGTTTGTTTTCCTAACCGTAGATTTTTATGAATTTAATATCAATTAATAATATAATATTTTCTTTAAAAACTATTTTATGTCAATTTTGACACTATTTAATAGTTGATTTTTGTGAAACTCATAACAGATTGATTACTTCGAAATAAGTCAATTAAATAAATCCTAATATATCATATTATCCTTGAAAATTAGTTTAATTCATTAGATGTTTCATATTATATTTATTTGGGTATTTATAATATCAATTATTTTAATTTTTCACTATTATAGTAATTATATAATCATAATTGTGTCATAAATAAATTAAATTATTTAATGTCTAAAAATTATAAATAAAATATCATTATGTAGGAAATATTTTTATCTTTCTAATTAATATTTATAATCTAAATTAAAACATATATAACTCTATGTAAAAATTGTTTTTCTAAAAGATATATGCTTGTGTCATGTTTGTATTCATTTTAACTTAATTTAAATAAAGTGTCCCTATCACCTACAAGTGGCACCATGGGGTCCCAAAATCGACTCAAATTTGACTATTTCCGAACATGTATCAACCAATAAGGCTAGGACACGTTTTAGGGTAATTTTGTTTTATTATAATATTATTTTTTAGCCCTTATTTACCGGATTTACACTTAACCATGGTAAATAAAATATTTACCGCAGTAATTATTCAAAATGTCTAAAAATAAAGGTTACCTATTTACACAATTTAAAAATCCTGATTCCAAATATGGAATCCATTTTTCTAAATTCAAAACACAGAAGTGGCAGAAATTAATTTAAAATTAATTCCCACTGTCAAAACAAAAAGCGTGTTTTTAAGAGATAATAACTATCAAAAGATTGACACGTGTTTATGTTCGGTTTAATTGTAAAATTATGTTCAATGAACAAAATTATATTAAATGGTAAAAATATATTCTAAATATACTTTAAAACCACTCAAATTCATAATTTATCACTATTAATTATTTTGATTAAAAATGTAGTTTTTAATTAAAATTTAGCAATTTTCACTCTTTATCAAAATATTAAAGTTATCCGAAAAGTACCAAAATTTCACTGTAGGCTAAATTCGATATTCCAAATCCAAAAATGAAGTCCATTTTGAAATAGAAAATATATATAATTTCAAAAAGTAGGTATTACTATTCATAACGGCTAGTTTGATTGGTTGTGGTGTGTGTTAGAACTCGAAGTTGCGTACAACACACGCTACTGTATTATTCAAAGGAAAGTGTACCATGGAAGCCTGGGATGTTTCATTTTAAATTTTTTTTGATGTCCCCATTTAGTCAAAAAGTTTAAAATATTTTATTTAAAAAGGCTTCACCATTAAAAGTTGGTAAAAGTGCAATACTGAAAATGAATTTGTTCATACATTATGTCTAAGAAACTCATAATATGGATTCTAAAATTATAAGGATTATATAAAGTTTAAAATTTAGTTAATATTATTCATAACCTCTTTTGAACGGCTTGTTTGGTAAGTCATGGTGTAATTGAACTCGGTGTTGCGTGTAGTGGAAGTTATTGAATTATTTTGAAGAAATAACACACTATGAATTCTTGGGGTGTTACATTCTCCCCTCCTTCAATAAATTGCGTCTTCGCAATTTGAAATTGTTCTTCGAAAATAAATGGTTGAAAATAGAAAATATATTTCTGGGAAAACCCACATCAAAAATTGGGTTACTAAAATTTAGTCTTAATATGAGGAAATGAGAAATCAAAGGGTCACCACCAAATTATGATCTCGAATAGGAGAACATTAGTGGCAATTAGAGACATATAATTGGAGGAAAAACGTAAATATTTATAGGTAGTGATTGAGGTCATCAATCACATACAAGTGTAAAATTGAGGTCCTTAAATTCATCAATCTATGATGATTTTAAATACCATCGGTTCAACAAAACATAGGGTATTAGGATAACACATTTTTGACATTTCAAAATATATTAGTTGAAATCCCACATCAAAAAAATGAATTAATGAGGCCTCTATTTAAAATAAAGAGTGGAAAGTATGAAGATTACCGAAAATAACACATACTAGGGTTCCATGTAGGAAAATATTGATATGGAAGAAAAATCTAACCATCAATTATCTTATGGAGAGTGGTAGAGAACATGGCTATGAAAAGGCCAACAATCCCAAAGCCATAAATTTGTGATGATTTAAGGTACCATCTAGCACAACATTTTTGTTCTAATTTCCTTTTCTTAATGTTGAGGAATTTATTTATGAGATTGGATAAGATCATAAGGAGATATAATTACTTTATAATTAGAGTTTTATCCATTAATAAATTTCTACCACAAACTCATCTTTCACTCTAAAAGATAATAGAACGTAAAAAATTCTATTTACACTATTCGTATAGGGTTCCAAAATAAACGAATTTATAATTCATCTACAAGATATTTTAAAAAAAATACATTATTTAATCCAGGACATCTCGTGGGCCAGTGGTAGGTGATACACCCTTGTCACCCTTCGGTTGCGGGTTCATGTCTCGCAGCCTTGCCGGACACGACGGGTTGCCGCCCGACCTCCGGGTTGTCCTTTTATGGTAATCCCAAATAATCCAAACTAGAACTATCCAAAATACTTCTGTCCAAACTCACAGTCCAACATTTATAAGGAAGGTAAACATAATGTAGATCCTTTTTACCCCGTAATAGCATATGAATACCTTCATCATGTATTCTTTTAATTACTGAAACATCCTGAATTACCATATTCCTTATTGATTACATTCATGATCCCTTATTCCATATAGAATTCTGGATATACTTCATCAATCCAAAAATGTTTTAAACCCCAACAATGATGGAATATACAAATCATTAATCAGTTCCAAGGTAGTCAAGAATATCCAATATAATTTATCAAAAACAATCATGTATTATTCCAAAATCACTACCTCGGTATCAGAACTATATTATGGTTTATCATTCTCTCAACCATATATTTTCCAAAAATTTATCCTGCTATTGAGTCACCTTTCTTTGTTCCACACAATCTCAAGTCCTTAATGAAATAATACTGCAGTACAATCCTTATATACTCCATAATTATTATAACAAGTACATTGATGATACAACACTCAAATGACATAATCAACACATGCACTCTAATCATTCCTCTTTATCTGTGGTAGTATCATAACTTGATTATTGTCCAATAGAATCATTTAAGGCATGGTTTGATGACTGGGACATAGGTTCGCATAGTGTCCAAACTCCTTGAAAATGATGAATTATACATTTGAAACCATTTTCTTACCCTTGCAGTCACGTACTTTGTGCCCTTTTCCTCCACACTTATAACAAACTCCCATTCTTTTCAGGCAAGTTCCAGGGTGTTTCTTTCCACAGTTATCACATATGGGAAAATTCTTCTTTTCCCTCTTTGTTTTATCCAGCTTTCTCTCTTCCATCCTTTTCTTCTCTTGCTTCCCTTCAAAGCCATAGGACTCAGTAAACTCTTTACTTATCTTATCAACACATGATATTATTTCTTCATATGCTGATAATACATGTGAGACTATTTCTCTTGTAAATTTTGGCTTAAGACCATAAAATATATGATCCTTCTTTCTCTTTGTATCATGTGCATTGCTAGAGTTCTCATTCCTTCTACTGGGCGCCATTTCTAAATAATGGCATACACTAGATTAGTTTATGAATAACAATACCTAGTCCCAAACTTGTGAAACACATAACATAAATTAAATAGTTTATGGATATAATCCATAATCATAAAAATGTCTCTTTTGAGGAAGTATATACTCATAAACCCTTCATAATGATTTCTAATGAAAATGAGAGTTATCCTAAGCATATCACCCGAGAGTGTCGTAACCAAGAGTGCAGCAAGGCCCGTTGTCGTGCACCAGTTCCCATTCGAGTCTAGCTCAAAGCTGTGTTTTCGGGTTTTACCCCTAGGTACATCTGTGCCAGAGCCGCCTCTACCTGCTCGTATCCAGACAGGGATGTATTACTTGGAAAACTCACAAAATCTTTACAATACCAAAATTCTAGGAAGTTCTTATATAATAATACTCAAAGTTCATCTTATGTCTACGTTCTCTAATCAGAGTTTATCTAAATCTAGCTTCCAAGGTTTGTACTAAACTTCCTATGATACCAACTGTAACGCCCCGACCCCAGTTACCCAGAGTCGGTGCATTATTTTAATACATTAGTATGATTACAAGGAATCAAGTCTCGAATGACCGATTAGTTTTGCAGTCTTGGAAAATATATTACATACATGAATGTTACATTACACTTCATAACATACAAAAAAACATAAATAATACTTTATGAATGCCATTATTCACTTTTCATAACCCTTCTTATCAATCACAACATACTTCTTGGAATCCTGGGAAAAAATAAAACATTGAAAGGGGTGAGCTCAAACGCTCCGTAAGGGTAAGCAATACAGCAGAAACATTTATAAATAAGCACAAACATTTAAGGAAATGTATAACTAAAATAAAGACTTTTAAACATGAACTTCAACATAGTATGGAAAAAGTAAAATGAAATAATGCCATTTACTTGTTCACATGGATATTCTACTAATCGAATAATCACATGAAATATCAATAACAACATTCATAATGATGGAATGCATAATGCTGAACTTTAATTTCTTTGTCATGGCCTCGTCCTAAGACCTTGGGGCTATCTGTAACCGGAACCCAACCCAGAGTGCCTCTAATAACCGGAAACCAAACCGGAGTGCCTCTAATAACCGCAGACCAAACCGGAGTTCCTCTAATAACCAGAGACCAAACTGGAGGGCTTACTTTTACCGGTCCCCAACCCGGAACATATTTGTCTAACACATTCATCTGAATGAAAGGTTGAAATATAACATAAACATTCAGATTACAAATAACTTATGAAATGTCAATACTCTAAACAAAAACCATGAGTGACATAAGAATAACTTATCCAGAGTCAAAAATATCGCAAATCCTTCAATAAAATATGGATGTTTTGTATCATAATAAATCAACATCTAATAAGCTTAAAATCCATCAAAGGATGTTGACATAGATGAAATAAAGACTATTTTAGAAAAATATCTCTTTCTTTTTAACCATTTTAGAAGTAACATAATTATAAAATAATAAATTCAATTTGAAAATATTCTTATAAGCTTGTAAGGGAAGCTTCGACGATTTTTTAACGGCGGAAAATAGCCACACCCGCCGTATAAGTTAAAAAAACATTCTTACCTTAATTTTGTCGAAAAGGTTAAAAAGAACCTTGTTTGGAAAATAACGGAAAGGTTCATTTATAAACCTCTTATAAAAATTCAAACAATGGTATAAATGACTTTAACCCATATTCTAGTAAATAGTAAAAATGTTTTGGAATTCATTTTTAAGAAACATGGATGTGGATGATAAAGAGATCCCAGTAGATTATTACGTATAAACAACCTCGGATAATGAAGAGATTGTGAAATAACCCTTACCTTGTAATTTTCCTTGGATGGGGTAAGTTAACCTCCTTTATAATGGTGAAATACTTGTTATTAAATTATACAAGAATCATATACATTAATATGATATCATATATTATCTTTTAACATTGATTTGTTAATAATATCTTAGTATTATCGTTGTTTCGGGTGTTAACTTACTCATTTTCTTTTATATGTTTTGTTATGTAATCCATGTTTGTAATGGATAGGTTGTATATTATTCATATCAAGAATGATATAATGTCCTTAGATACTATTATTAATCATAAAATGAGAATTATACTTGAATGGATACGATGGAGAATGAATCTCATCGCGTTCGTGGAGACGGTAGTCTGTACGTACGCACGAGCGACAATATCATTCTTTTGATATTAAAATAATATATAAATGGTTGTTATATCATATATACATAATAATTAACATGTTATATTTATTATTTACATGAGTTACATATCATTATTATACCCATCCAAATAATAATATATTGAATAACAATTACACCACGATGTGGAGACGGTAAGCCGTACATATGCACGTATGGTGACATGTTATTCAAAGGGTGGATAGCATACTGAATATGGTTGTACCATATTTATAATAACATCACAGTATATATATGATACTGGAGTTATTATTTTATAATGGTAACAACAAAGGAAGAAGAAGTGGAAGAAGGAAGGAACTAGGAAAAGGGTCATGAAATCATTACCCCTTCTTCGGGTTCTTACTTTTGATTTGATCAAAAGGGATCCTTAGGTTAGATTTATGATCAAACTAAGGCCACTAGGTTGTAGTCAGGGAAGTTGGGAGAGTATTTGGGCAGATTTTGGCTGAACCAAAAGGCTTTGAAGGTGGGAAGAAATGAGAAGGAGGAGTTCTCTTTTATAAGAGGGGTGAGGGGCACCTTTGGAAAAGCTAGAAATATTAATTTATAATAAATTCATATTCGGTTTATAATGGCTAGAAAGTTTATTATTTAAATTTTAAGGTGGAGATAGGTCGAAAACCACTCAACCAATAGAATTTAAACAGGTTTGGGTCATTATATTAACCTTATCTTTAAGTATTAACTCTATGTTAATTAGTTTCACTTTTACAATGTCTCTTTGTATTTTTATATTATATGGTTAATAAACATACTATATACATCCAAGAGACCCCCAAGTGGTCCATTAATTATTAACCTATCATGATATAATTCCTTTGGACGAACCTTAGATTTTTAGGAATTTAATATCAATTAATAATATAATATTTGTTTTAAAAACTCTTTTATGTCAATTTTGACACTATTTAATAGTTGATTTTTGTGAAACTCATAACAGATTTATTACTTCTAAAAACATAAATTAAATCAATCCTAATATATCATATTATCCTAGAATATTAGTTTAATTCATTAAAAGCTTCATATTATATATATTTGGGTATTTATAATATCAATTATTTTAATTTTTCACTATTATAGTAATTAATTCATCATCATTCTGTCATAAATAAATTAAATTATTTAATGTCAAAAAAAATATAAATCAAATATAATTATGTAGAAAATATTTTTATCTTTCTAATGAATATTTATACTCTAAAATAGAACATATATAAGCCTATGTAAAAATTGTTTTTCTAAAAGATATATGCTTGTGTCATTTTTGTATTCATTTTAACTTAATTAAAATAAAGTGTCCCTAAAACCTAAAAGTTGCAACATGGGGTCCCAAAATCGACCCAAATATGCCTATTTCAGAACATGTATCATCCAATAAGTCTAGGACACGTTTTAAGGTAATTTATTATTATTATAATATTATTTTTTAACCCTTATTTACCGGATTTACCCTTAACCATGGTAAATAAAATATTTACCGCAGTAATTATTCAAAATGTATACAAATAAAGGTTACCTATTTACACAATTTGAACATCCTGATTCCAAATATGGAATCCATTTTTCTAAATTCAAAACACAGAATTGGAAGAAGTTAATTTAAAATTAATTCCCGCTGTCAAAACAAAAAGCGTGTTTTTAAGAGATAATAACTATCAAAAGATTGACACTTGTTTATGTTCGGTTTAATTGTAAAATTATGTTCAATGACCAAAATTATATTAAATGGTAAAAATATATTCTAAATATTCTTTAAATCCACTCAAATTCATAATTTATCACTATTAATTATTTTGATTAAAAAAGTTGTTTTTAATTAAAATTTAGCAATTTTCACTATTCATCAAAATATTAAAGTTATCCGAAAAGTACCAAAATTTCACTGTAGGATAAATTCGATATTCCGAATCCCAAAATGAAGTCCATTCTGAAATATAAAATATATATAATTTCAAAAAGTAGGTATTACTATTCATAACGGCTAGTTTGATTGGTTGTGGTGTGTGTTAGAACTCGAAGTTGCGTACGACACACGCTACGGTGTTATTCAAAGGAAATCTTACTGTGGAAGCCTGGGATGTTTCATTTTAATTTTTTTTTATTTCCCCATTATTCAAAAAGTTTAAAATATTTTATTTAAAAAGTGTTCACCATTAAAAGTTGGTGAAAGTGTAATACTGAAAATTAATTTGTTCTTACATTATGTCTAAGAAACTCATAATATGGATTCTAAAATTATAAGGATGATATAAAGTTTAAAATTTAGTTAATACTATTCATAACCTCTTTTGAACGGATTTTTTGGTAATTCATGGTGTAATTGAACTCGGTGTTGCGGGTAGTGCATGTTATTGAATTATTTTGAAGAAATAACACACTATGAATTCTTTGGGTGTTACATTAATTTTTTTTTCATATATAACTATATTATTATAAAATATAATATTATATTATAAAAGTGATTTCATTAGTCTCTTAACTGTACTAGTTTAGATTGTATTTAAATTGAAATTTATTCAGTTTATAAATGTATATATAAATTCATAATTCTATTTCCATAATTTTACCTTAAAATTATATCTATAACTTATAACGTTACATAATTTATTAGATTCATTATTTCATATCATGGAATCAATATAAAATAGTATTTATTTATTTAGAAAGTTTTTATTGTTGTAACATTCAAACTTTTGGCTCTCATTATTTTTGTTTATTTTTATAGACATTTAATGATATATTATAATTTAAATGTTGGACGAGTTTGTGGTGAGTCTTCTGTGATATGATTTATATGTTATAAAAAATTCCAATATGATATTATTTTAAAATAAGATCCCTTTTTCACTAATGATATCCCTCAGAACTCCCAAATTAATGAATTTTATAGTCCTGAAAAAAGAACACACAACATGGGAATCATCAGTTTTGTTGGATTTGGATTCCACTGATTTTGAGAAAAAAAATATTTATGGAAATCTAAAGGATAACATTTTTTATATTCCAAAAAAAATCCAACAATTTACTACAGGTGATGGGTTTTTGAGGAATTTCCCATCTCTTTGCAATATTTCCTATAAATTAACAATTTTATTATTTTTTAAAAAACCATGTACTTTTATAAATAGAATTGGTAAATAAAATATAGATTCAAATAAATTTATTTAAAAACTTTTAGGTAAAAATTTAAAATCACATGATACTGAATATTAAATTTTAAAAATAAACATAATCCTATACACAAGGAAAAAATATTTTTATCCTATAATCATAAACAAATTTTATTTGTATATATCATCCCAAATGTAAATTTTGGATTTAGAATTTAGTATTTGATTCTAGTGGGGGATTAAATGTTTTTTACTTAGGATTATACCACATAATTGACTGTATATCAATAACAAGTCACATCCCCTTTAACAAAAAAATATTTCTCTCCTAAAAAGTGTCCATTCAGTAGGTCTGGATCTTGAAAATTTTAGATATTTTTTAGCTAAAATTTCATGTTGATCAGAAACTTGATTTTATCCACCCATAATATACGTAATCCAAATCTTGATATAATTGACTAATATATTACATATGAATAGATTATTCTTGGTATCTACCTATTATATTAAACAACTAGGAGCAAGATGGAATCAAAACATAATGACTTTTTCTCTAAGTACGAAATTTATGAAGTTATTTAATAGAAAATAAACCATGATATACTCCATTCCAGTAGTGTTATAACTCATCTAGGATAAATCTAATTTACATTAGGTATAGTTTATGAATTATGGTTTTCCTTTAATTATTTTAGAAATAACATATTTAACTAGAAGGATTAAATAGAGGAAAATAAAATCAATTAGGTTCTCCTATATTTGTGGTTGCATCCCTACAATGTTCACTAATCCTATTATTTAGTTCATGAAATGATTTCATACATTAAATGTTAAAATAAAAATCCACTTCCATTCAAATGTAACCGAGTAAAGAAAATAAATGAGATGATCAAATCTTAATATAAATAAATATTTCATCAATTTATATGAATATACAATTCAAAATACAATTACCCATGTTTCAGATTCATAGAGGTTTATTTTCATTTGATACATGATACATAAAAATATTATTTAATTAAATATATTCATCATCTCTCAAAATGTCAATTATATTAAAGAAAATCTGATGGTATCGAACACATATCCTTCATTTTAATCCCATTGAAGGAAAACATAAGGTTGAGTGAGATCAGATTTTTTGTACGGGTAAACATAGAAGACATAATGAAATAATCATACATGAGAATAATTGTTTGATAACATGGTCAAAATGTCACATATTCATACAAAATTAGTTTATGATCATTAGTCATGCATCATTATAAAAATATTTATTTTTACAAAAGGAAAAATTAAAAATAGCATGGGATCATAAACAATCAATCATGATCCCAAAAAAAATATCATAAACATAGGAATGTGGGAGAAGATAAAAATATAATATTGTGAATGTGTATAAATAGTAATACGTTCACTCATTAACTGGGGTACAACAAATTAGGTTCTCACAAAATATTATAAACATGATACTCAGTACACAAATATAGAAACAGACATGAAACAAGCTCCACGTATCTCCTTATAAACTCGAATGTTGGTTTAAACATAATATTGTGAATATGTAATAAGGTCCGTGTATAACATTGTTATTAGATGAGTAATATATATTTTCCTATTGAATTGGAGGTAATAACAAACCCACAAATAGAATAATATCAAATAGTAAGTGATACAAAATATCATAAGAACATTTATATTTTCATCATCATATAAAACATAATAATGAAATAGGGTTCATAATGGGTCCATTATAACTTAATTAACATGTTCTAATGAAATTGTTTTTATAGATTCATAATTACATCATCATTATCATATTTCATTTAGAGAAAAAATGTGGGTGGTTTCATAGGATGAAATTTCTATATAATCATAATAATAAATAAAGGATTTAAAAATATAATAAATATACTTTTGAAATTTTACTCAATCAAATATTTTAAACATGAAAAAATTATCCTTTATTTTAAAAAAAATTTAACTAAACACTCATAGGAAATTTATTAAAAAAATGTTTTAAAATAAAAAATGAAATATGTAATGTAATCATCAACCAAATATTTGTAATAATAAAGGGAAAATATATTCATTCTATATATATTAAATGAAGGCATTCTTTTTAAGCCATTGTAAAATTTTGAGATGTTATTATTTGGAAAATATTCCTTAAAAGGATTATTTTTTAAACGTAGATAAATAATATAAAATTCACTGATTTTCTAAAAAAAATTTAATTTATATGAATTAACATTCATAATATAGTTTTTTAGAGTATGTACATGAAAGAAAATGTTTACCGACCAAAGGGAAAATAAAACCCACTTTCCATTACAAATTTTTTTTAAGTAATTTCATGTATTGTAGAAAAAAACTGGAAATTTTTAATAAAAATTAAAAACTTACCAAAGTATAATATAAGATTTTATGTTTTAAGGAAATTATCCATACAATTTCTCACCATTTATATTATCGTATTAACGATCATGATTAGAATGAGATTGAAACACAAATCCTTTATATGATGCTCTTCCATGATTTTTACACTATAAAATATCTTTTATAATAAATATGGAAATATATTAAATATAGTATTTAAATATATTTATGCATTTAATAGTTTGTATCATTCCATTATAATTTCCAATTATCCTTTTTTTGATAATTTAGTCATTGAAACGATCATTCATATGAAATTAATAAGTAGTTGATGTGTGTTTCAGTTTAATGATCCCAATAAAAATAAATCGTTCCCGGATTCATCAGCTAATGAATATTAATCATTACTAAAGTATCATATTTAGTCACAATATATTATTTTATAATAATTCATATTACTTAGTGATGAAAAAATGTGTCACATTGTTATATAGACTTAGTAGTCGACATATACGAACTAGAGACATTATTGTTGTCCAAAAAAGGGAAAGATACAAAGATATATAAGATATTATAATTATATAAACATAATTATGTCATAAATATAATATATAATCATAAAATCCATCATATTAACTCACTATGAATCATAGTAATGTAAATTTAGTCATATCTCTATGTGGAGGTGGTAGTCCACACGTATGCAGGAGAGATACTCCCATTTTTTATTTAATAGAAGTGGGAAAAAATGTTTGGTTCCTAATCATAATAATTATTATGTATATTTAAGATAATAAATTGAATATATTTTATAATAGAAATAATTTACTTTTGGAATTAAGTATAATAAATTAATTTGATTGTGATTGTTCAAGAGTTTTACATGTTCACCCTGAAACATCCTTTGGCTTACACCTTATGCTATGAAATGATAGAATTATGATAAAAAAGGGATATAATACATGGGTAAGGATGTTCTAATGACATTAATATTGATATTATCTGATATATTGGTCTCGTGAAGTGTTAGGAGGAGATGAGTGGTGCTATCATTTTATATGGGAGTAAGAGGACATATGGGGAATTTTAAAATTAATTAAAATAAAAAAATGTTATAATCAATAAAAATGATTTAAAATGACTCATATTCAAAGAGAACGTGATATAATTATAAAATTTGGATATACAAGTGAAATATGATATTGATGATGTAAGTATGATTCTATATATTAAATTTTATGAAATTAATTTTATATAATTGCAAGAAATCAACTTGAAAAATAACTTTCATAATGCATTGACAAACATCTTTAAAAAAATTAATTTTAAATATAAATATTATTATATACCATAATTAAGATTAATAACAATTATATTGAAATTTATTGGTTTATATTAATTACAAAATTAATAATTAAATTTTAAAACCAACTAAATTAAAACTGAGACGTTGTAATTATATGAAGGGAAAATGAAGTTTTTTATAAAATTTGTTTTCGTAACAATTCAAAAAAAACAAAAGAAAATAAAAAAATTACATATTAATATATTATTAATATTATAATTTTAAAAAATAATCCCTTTTATAAAATAAAATTTCCGTCATTTGAATGACTTAATTAAAATATCTCCCAAATAATACAATAAAAAATTATTGTAGAAGACATTTTTCTAAATCCAAAATTAGTTTACATATAATTGTGTGCTAATTAACAATATATTAATCAAATAAATTTTCCTTATATAAAACATTTATACATATTTTGAATAATGTGATACTTTTTTTGTACCCCCAATTTAATGGATTGGTTCTAACAATGTATTATATCATTGATCAATTAGACTAGGTGTTTCATGTTAAACAAGATATTGAATAATTCACAATGATATCAAAGTAAAGTGTGTATATATATATATAATCAAAGTTTTATACATTACACCCCACATAATATGAATTTCAACATTTCAATTTCATCACTCCAACACAATAAAATATATGATATCTTTGTTTTATAACCACCTCTGGTTCCCATGTATCTTCTTTAAATTTTATATTCCTCATAAGAACAATAAGTATATGAGTAATATTTATATGTAAAAAATTATCAGTATGATCAAAGATTTATACTAGCTATTCATCCAAGGATATATCTTGCTATAATTGTATAACCTATGAGATAGGACATGTGAATGATCTTACATGTACTTCCATGGAAGAGAATTATGAAACACATCATGATCATTGGAAGGATTAAGTGGAAGAAGCAAGTAATAAGAAACTACCGTAATAAGATAAATAATTTCCAACGGATCTATATATCTTGGGATAAAATAACATATATTTACAAATATCATAACCATATTCTCTAAAGAAATTCATATGTATAAATTATTAAAAACGTTGAATTTTTTTATCTTACCAATTATTATCTGTGATGAATTTTTAACTATTTTGAAATACCCTAATGTCATTTAAAATAGATTTAATAGTCTTTTCTATTTTCATAGCAATCTGACGTACCAATATATATCATTCTCTAACTTAGTCAATGAAAAATAGTTTTTTTCAGTTCATTCTATAGTGTTTTTATAAGTATTAATTAATATGATTGATTAAAAGTTATTTTTTGGAATATTCTACCCAAGAAAGTTGTCGATCCTACCCCCTTCGAAATCTAAAGGCCAAGATGAAAACATATTCTCTATATTTTCAATGGATCTATAAGTCTGGCCATATGTTTGAGGGTTATATGTAGTACTATATATCAAATATATATCTAGATCATGTGGAACAATCATCTATAACATCAATTAAATCATTAGATCTTGATCAAATACAATATAATGTGTTACTCTATTGAAATTTACCATCAACATAAACTTTATATAATGAATTTAATTAAGAGATAAATATTATTTTATGTAAATGAGTTTTTTTTAATTTTTATGTTGATGGGTGAAAAATAAATAAAAAGATACAGTTTTTTATTTTTGGAGATTTTGAGGGTGAATTCCATATTAACATTCCCAACCTGGCCCAATAGGGTTCAAGATAAACTATCCATATGCTATATCCATAGGACATGTTGTGGCGACATGTGCTAACATTTATGACTAACATGGGATGATGTTTCCTATTTTAACTTTATAAACGCACCCAATCATCTCAATAAAAAAGTTAATATGAATAATAATAAAAAGACGTAGCATCTTGAGGGTAAAGAAATACATTGACATGGATATCTATATATATATCGTCAACAAATAAATACCAAACAACTAGGAAATGGGATATCCAACTCATATCCCATCATCAGAGAGAGTGAAAACATTTCCAAAGGACCATAAAAGATGATCAATAGATATTTATAATACACATCACTAATTTCGGGAGGAGGGTACCAATATTATGGTTGAGGATTCTTGACTTGGATCAGCTTGATGGCGTCACTCAATAGTTTAAACATGATTGATACCCAGTCTCGATTGGAGGGTGTTGGGATCATTTCCAAGGACTCATTCTCTAGATTTTCATGAGGGTTTCACTTAATATTTGAAAGATTATTCTTTCCTTATATCTTTATGAGGATTCCCCTATATTAATAAATAAAGGAATCTTCCCTACCCGGCATGAGGGTGGCCACATAGGGGGCATGGAGCCATGTCCTAGCTCCACATGAGTGTTCAATTCATATATATATATATATATATATAGATGATCCATGCCATGTCTCAGTATGAGGGTTCCAATAAAATAGTCTATTGATGACCTATCACCTTCGTAGAAGGATGGTTACACTTAGATAGCTAGTAGATGACCCATGCCCTATCCCAATAGGATGATGTCACTCAAAATACTCTGAGGATCATGCCTGATCACTACGATCGTTGAGAATCACCTAATGAAGTTTCACACTCTAAGAACCTTACATAATATCTAAAAATAAAAGATAAAGGCTCCCATCATGTATTATATGGGAAAGAATATTGATGGGATACTACTAGGGAAAAATCTGAGTGAAAAAACTGATATATAAGAGGCATAAGTTTCATCAAAATGGATGTCGGGGTGCACTGCATGTAAGTGAAACCAAATGACATGTGTTCCCACATATATTCCTGGTCACTTCCCTACCAATATAGATATCACTACCCATGTATCCCTATATAGAGTGTAAGGAGACTAAATAGCATATCTGAGCCTCATGAGTTCCTTTCTATGATCTCGAAGGTGTCCGTGTATCCTTCCATGTCCCCATGTACTCAGATAAAGATGTGTAATCCCACATGGGTTCCTACAAATGCTCTTGATCATGTTTTTTTTACTATTTTCTTGTCCCAATAAATGGAATGTCCCTAACCCTCCCATTGTATATGCACTCTTTGAGTACACAGAAAGTATCTTGCAATGCGTCACATAGTGTGTGGGGGTCCCACATGACATCGGGTATTTAACTCACCCAAAACCCTAACTGTTGTGACTTGGGTATATAGAACATGTGTTATTTAGACTGCATAGTGTGTAGTTATATTTTCCATATAAATTATAGATCTTCATCAGTGTTTTATATCAATATGCAGTGTGTCAAAGATAACCTCTAAGACAATCTTAATTATTAGGGAAATCTATCATTTAATATTTTCATCCATCTGGTGGTCATAAATAAGATTCCTTCAAATCCACCTGAACACTGAATGAATCCATAGCATTGTCTTCTCTTTGATCACTTCGCTATATTTTACATTCCATTGTTGAATCACTCGTATCCCACAATCCATCCAAATTCACACTTAAATAGGAATACTGTTCATCTCATGAAAATAAATCATGAATATAGGGGTTTCATCAAGCTCGTTCTGTCCTAGAAATGTTGAATCGTGATCCTATTGTCCCACGGCGAATAACATGAATAAAAATGGTGCAAAATAACAATTAGATGATTCTAAAAATTCTTTGTCCAAGATGGATTTTAAAATAAATACAATTCGGGATAACTGGGTTGAGAAACAGTTAATAAACCAAATATCCAATTATAAATGATTCATGGTCTCATGTGGGGTCAATTTAAACACAAATCAAATAAACAATATGATAATGCTCAATATTTTAATTAATTTTGGACAAATTTAAATATTAATGATTACTAACATAATATTTGGATCATTCATCAATAAAGAATTTTCTCTCTAATAAAGAAGATAATTCATTCCATATGTTTCTCATTGATTCATCTGAATCAAAAATTTATTTATCATTTTTTCTCAGTAATCCAATGATAGGTGGTTGAACTATATTGTCAAGGATCCAAGGGTTATTCATATAACCATGGGTATTTCCATAATAAATATTGTAATGACAAATTAGTATTTTAGGGTCTTAATGAACTCATTAAAAAAATTTCATGTAATCCTCTAAATTTACATTCTAATGGAACTATTATTTGAATTCCCTACACTGACCAATTATTGGTCATTTGTAGGGAAAATATTATAATTATGACTCAACCGTGGTCTCATATTTTTAATCTATGTGTATTTATGAGTTATAAAATTTTATTTATTGAATTGTTTCTTCTTGATATAAAATATATTTAATATTTTTATAAAATTAATTATAGGGGCACAAAGACTATGAATATGACACTATCTTAGTGGCTAAATCCAATTTTTTTTTAAATTTATTCAAGAGTATTTCAAGTTTAATAATGTTCTCTAAATTATTCCCTCCTTTAGGATTTTATTCCCTAAAAATTAGAAAACAAATTGGGATATTGATCATTCATCTGGCTCTCCCTCTCACATGATCACTTATTCATGAAATTTTCATTCCACAACACATGAACCTAGGGAATGGTATGTCCACCTAGGGTCATCTTCTACTGATCATTCATCGCCACTGGGTGATCCAAAAAGTTGTCTCTATCCTCTATGTTCATATCACCCCAATAAATAACGTGTATTGGATCAAGCACCTATCTCCTCAACTGCAATATATAGAAGATAGCATGAATATACTCCAACTATGGGGGTTTTGTGAGGTGGTGGAATCATTGATGACTGTATAAATGATATATAACAGCTTAATGAACCTCATTTAGAGCATTCCTCCATCTAAAAATATATACAATCCTTTTCCTGTTGAGTCACTCAGGAAAATATGGTCTCACTCCTCAAACTCAACATTCCTATTATATAGATATCTAAAATATTTATTCCTGATCTAGGATATCCTAATTAGATATATGATGGCCTATAATTTACTTATTTTTTCTTATAGTAGCTCTAGACTCACTAGATATTCCTCAATTATCAGTGTCTACTATATGTTTAACCTAAAGTGTCTATCATACATTAAATTGACCAGTTTCATACTGATAGTAGAGAGGTATATTTATTGTGCAAAATCACTTCCATTTAAATTTGATCCTACTAGATCTAACCGAAGTCTAACATACATGACCTCAACATATCCTCTAACACATGGGTAGTTTTCTCGTTATTCCCATCTATCTAGTGGTGGAAGGATATACTCATCCCCATTTATGTCTAGAATTCCTCGTGCATGCCTCTCAAAAACTATGACATGAACCATACGTCACATTCAGAGATAATAATCAAGGAAACCCCAAGAAGTGAAATGATTTTTTATATGTAGAACTTCCCAAAAATATCCTATAAACACCAATACCTGATTTAATGAATGTTTTCAACATTTCAAGTTACTCAATTGTCACCTAAATGGAATAATGGCCTCTAAATATCCATGGAATCCCTATCACAAAGTACATGTATATTCTACCCTATTTTTATTTTAGGATATCATGATATTAAAACATATATATTAGAACCAAGTTCTCATACTTCACTAGATGATACGTGTAACATAGAATTACGAACACAACAAAACATCATCTCATACCAACCTTCTAAAACTAACACAAAAGTTATTTAAACTTCATCCCCATACATGGATTTACGACCAAGGGATATGTGTGGAACTATCTCATTACATACTCCCACATCATGATTATTAACACCTTCAATCCCTTAAAAAAGGATGATGTTATTATCTCCTTTATAAAATCAATATTGGGAATCTCTTTTGAATATCTGATAATGCAACACCTCACAATCAATGTCTCCCAAGTAGAACTCTGTCAGACACTGAAGGAGAAGAGGATTCAACACTATCATCTAATGAAAAGTTTCACCCTAAAAAAAGTGTCACCTACATGGAATCCAAATCCATCAATTCCACCTAAATATAGTTGCAACTAATCCCATCTACTTAGGAAACTCAATATACTATATATTCCACTCCCTCCTTCGGTGGTCTCAAAACATGACCATTCACCATCCTTATCCTTAGCTCATCAAGGGAACAATAAAACAAATCAATCTATGTAAATGTATTCCATTTTTGACTCACAGTAGTAAATGGGGCTCAAATCCTAGAGAAATATGTAATCTATTCTTTTATTTTACCATATTTATTATAAAATGGAAAAGGGGGTCTTTAAATGTTTTGATTCTTGTAAATAAAAATATTATACATATATACATTAAAAAATATTACAATACACATTAAAAGATTCATATTTGGTTTATATGATGTAAAATTTACCACATATCATAACCTAGGGATATACATCAATGAAATGGGGTGATCATTAGGCCCTTCTAGGGAATGAACAATAGAGACAAATAACACGTGATCCTCACAAATAATAATAATAACATGAATAATAATGACAAGGAATGAGAAATAAGAATTTCATAAAAATAAGGTCTTGAACCATAACATGTATATGTTTCTAAATAATTTAAATGAGACATTCATAATAATATTACTATGTTTTTTCAATAATATGTCATAATTGGAAATTTCAAAGACTATTCATGAAGGCATCATAAAACATGTCATCTATAGAGATTAAGTTATTTATCTAATGAATTGTAGCACTACCATAGAACATTCTTAATATGTATTAATAAATTTGGTGCACATATATCATAATAAATCATTTCACTAATAACCCATTAAGAATAAATAATGTGTTTCTTATAAAAATTGCTCCATAAAAAAGTACTGAAATAGTTGATCTTTACATCATTTTTATCCCTTGAAAACAGAATGTGGGTTTAGTACATCTAAGTACCCAAATAAAATAAATAATTTTTTATATAGGTGAATACCCATGGATGAAAATGTTTCTATGTATCCAAAAAAAATATAATTTTTTATTTAGAAGGGAAATTTGAGAAGTAAATTCAACAGCATGAATAGTCTAAAACTGGGTTTTATAAAATAATAAAATGAGAGGGGAAAATGTTCTCACATTGATAAAACATAATTTGGAAATGTGGTTATGATAAAATAGGTAATAAATGAGACTGAACATAACATTTAAAATACAACTATGAAAGGTGGTTCTTGAATTGAAGAGAAAAGAAAGATAATTCCTTAACCTTGATTAGTTCACCTTAGTTATTGTGGAATAAAACCTTGGGGGATTGAGGAAACCCTAAGAGGATTACATGTGGGAAAAAACTACTCGAATATCATGGAGCATGGATTTTCAGAAAATTTTAGTAGAGAAATGAGTTGGTATTTATATCAAAAGTGGATGATTTGGTTAATAATTCCCAAAAATAGGCTTTTTAAATCAAGGCTGTGGAAGATAGAAGATAACTATCATACACATGATTTCTCCCATGGTTTTTAAAATTTTAGACAAATTTTATGTCACTATAATAATTCAAAATAAAATATCATTTCTTTTAATTCTTTTGGAAGTGAAATGTAATGTTTCTACAAATTATTATATTTTATGGAAAATTTTACCTTTTAGACATTTGAATGTCATTTATAGGTATTGGTAATAAATTAAAATATATTAAAATAAATTATATTAATAAATTCACATTTCTAAGGTCATGTATTGTGGTTCTTTAATAATTACATAATTATTAAATAATTTTTATGTCATTAATTATAAAAAAACCCCAAACTATATTATTCCTATTTAAAAAAATACTAATGTATTGTAGAAAATTATTATAAATTCATTCTATACTAATTTCAAGATTCCAATTTCAAATAAAACTTTTATTTTACGAAATTAATTCTAAAAATATGATATTATTTTCTTTTAAATTTTAAATTTGTTATTTTTTTAAATGTAGTTGGTTGTAAGGAACACTCGAATTTCTAACACCAAAAAATTTCATTCGACATAATTAAATTATTTTATAATTTATATTTAATGATGTGTGTTTTTATCAATATATATAATTAAAATACATATTATTAAGAAAAATTAATGTATTATAAAATTCTTATATTTTCTGAAATTTATAATTTCATTCTGAAAAACCAATTTATCAAATTCATCTCAATTGAACAGACTGTTTATTAAGAAAAAATATCATTTAATGCGTTTATCTTGTTGTTTGTTCATAGTTGTACTTTTCCAAATTTATGCATAATTTATAATGTTCTCCTAAAATTAAAATTCATTTTTTACTTCTATTGTAAAACATAATAAAAATTTATTGGGTACAGTATGATCCATAAATAAAATAAGTACTTTTTTTGGTTTCCGCATTCATCCCCCCATAAAGATATTGCATCGTCAAATTTTTCTATAACTTGTTATGTTTTGGAAACTCATATATATTTTATTTAATAATTGTAAAACATGATAAAGTTTTTGACATAGGCATGAGATGCCTTACTTTATCTCCCCCATATTTGGAAGGTCGTCATCACATTTTCTATTGCATTAATTTTTTTCATAAATCCTTCTATTTCCTATGATTTCTTTAATGAGGGATAAAACCATAATGAGAAATTTTGTTACTATTATTATTGTTATAATAAAAATTCTAAAATAAAATAAAATATAAAAAAAATTCATGTATCATTTTTATAGTATAATATACATCAATATTAATAAATGTTTTAAATTATATTTATATAATTTATAGTTGTTTTTACTTGATTATGATTAACAAAAAAATATCCCTCATGAGATTAACTCCTAAATTTTAGTAAGGCTAGTTACTGTGAATCAGTTATTGATCAAGTATATATCAATGTTTTGTTTTCGAGTGTTACCCATAGACACATATGTTCCAAATATAGATGCACTTGTTCATATCCATAGAGAGATTTATTTTCTAGGAATCCACAAACATAATACATCATCGAAATTCAACGTTGATTTCCTATATTTAATTATTTCTCTAGGGTTGTACAAAATATTTCAAATACTAATTCCCACATAGCATCAAATTGTCTATTGATACCAATTAATGCATCCCGCCTTCTTATTATGTGATCTTCTTAATACATAGAACGAAATAGATGATATTTTAATGTTTAATTTTTTAGAAATCATGAAAATAATATACATAAAAAATAAATCATTATTTTAATATACATGAATGTATTATTCCTGGTTAAATACCATGTTAAATTATCTGTATCTCATAACATGGGGATATACATCGAAAGAAAGGGGTGATCATGCTGTCTAATAATGGAATAAGAAATAAAAATATATTTCATGGGATCTTGGGACATATCAATACCAACATGATGCATAAAAATTTGGAAAGGTAATGAGGCATATAATAATATTAATAACATGAATAATGACATGGAAATATGTATACACCATTTAAATGATTCATTCATTAACATATCACCAAGGTTTATCCCCAAGGTGTCATAATTGAATATTACCTAGGATATTCACCATGTTATCATAAAACATATAATTTCTAAAGAATAAATTGTTTGTAATGTGAATTGGAGTGCTTCAGGATCCACCCATAAATGTTCATAATTAATATGAGCAATAAATATCATAATCAATCATTCATTAATAATCAATTGAGATTAAATAATGGGTATAATATAAGTCATGTCATATTAAAATTCATTAAGACATAATAATTATTTCAATTTCAACCCACAAAAATATATGTTTTGTTTCTTACGTGAAAATACTTGATTAAAATAAACTTTTTTTAATCTAGTTTATTATCCACTGAAAAGAAAATTTTTTAGTTTTCCACACATAGAAAATAAAATAAAATTTCTTTAGTATGGGGTGAAATTTTAGGAGTAAATTCAGCTACATAACAATTATAAAACTTGGTTTTATAAAATTGTATAACAAGACAAGAAAAGGGTATCCAATTGATAATACCTATTTTACACATAAGAGTATGATTAAAAGTGTATTGAAAGAGAGTAAACCTAACATTTAAAATACATATATGAATGGAGGTTCTTGAATTGAAGATAAAGGAATGGTAATTCCTTTACCTTGAAGAGTTACACCTAATTTTTTAGGAATGGAACATTGGGATATTTAGGTCTACATGGTATGAATCCATGGATAAAAAACCATAAGATTTTATAGGATTTATTTTAAGTGATTATAAATTGAGAAATTTGTGGTTATTTATTAGAAAAAAGTTTTATTTTTTTAATAATTTCCAAATTTAAGCCTCATAAATCATGGATTTGGAAAATAAAAACCAGTAGATGTACCCATGGTTTTCTAATATTTTTGGACATTTGGGACACTTTTTATGTTATTTTAATCCACAAGACTGAAAATCATGTGTGTTTATACTTTTATCAAGGAAAAGTTACATTTCCCCAATATAATGATTTTAAATTCAAAATTACAATTTTCGAATTCGGAAATCCATTTAAATGTTTTTATAATTGATTAAAAATATATAAATACATGATATGAAAGAAATAAAAAAACATTCTTTGATTGTGTTTAATATATTATTATATCATTATAAAAAAACTATGAATTCATTATTCATACGTAAAAACCCAAATTTTATTTTTATTATTCACTAAAAAGTAAAACATGTTTGAAAATTATAATAAATTCATCATAATAAAATTTCTATATGCATATTCCAAATGTATTCTTTATTTTCTAAAATAATTCTCCAAATATGGTTTTTTTCGCATTTATACTTAAAAATCCATATTTCTTTTATTATAATAGGGTTGTAAGGAATAATAAAATTAATGGAACTTAAAAATTTCCTAGTAAATAATAAATTTTTATTATCAATTATATTTAAATAAATATGTTCATAAAAAAATATTTCCTTCAAATAAATATTATTAAATAATATTTTTCTGTTATAATCGTTTATATCCATTATAAAAACTAATATTTGTCTCTGAAAACCCCATTTATAAATTTTGTCTAAATAAAACATATATGTTGTTATGCGAAACAATTATTTAAAGTGTATATCTAATTGTAAGTTTGTAATTGTACTAGTAAAATTTTATACATAAGAAATAATTTTATTAAAAAATAAAAATTCTATCTTATTTCATGCATTTTAAAATGTTATAAAATGTTATTAAGAAGAAATAGATCCATAAATAATATAAGAACACTTTTTGGGTCATTATAAGAAATTTTCCACTATAATCATATAGTACTGTAGAAAGTATATAAAACTCTACACCTTTGACAGACTATTGGGAGGCTTCCATGACGACAATACATCAATCATCACCTAGTTTAAGCTAATTCATGCATAGAGATGACTTTACCTAGGATGTTATCCTCATGGATATATAATTGTAACATCGAGTGATTATTGTAGAGATGTGGATCACAAAGAAAATCTACCACTATCCTCAAGTGTTATTCATCCTCCTCGTCGGACAAAGAGTATATGAATATGTAGTCAATGAAAATAAAAAATAGTCATATTATATATAGAATACATAGTTCATAAAATTCATTAACATATTAGGGTAATTTTTCACATAAAATGCATAACCAAGAATTCAAAGTATTCATAATGACATCGAAATGCTAACTCCAGAATATTAGAATTGAAAACGCTCAAGTGGTTATAACTAAAGTGGTGATCCATCTATGAGAAAAGTATTTCTCTTTGAATCTTATTAAGGAGGTCTTAAATAATCACTAATGTGTACTTGTTCATTATTATTTTTGGGTTTAGGCAAGGATAATACAAATAAAGATGACATCTCATGTTTTCCATATTCATGAAAACACTGGGGCATCCCAGTGTGACCCACTAGGTTGAATAAAACCATTATCTTAGAGGTCCTCTAACTACAACCGCAACTCTCAGAGCTTAGTATGCCCCATCTGATATGTCACAAAAGATATTAGAGAATTTAATGGGTGAATGTTTATTCAAAAATTCATCTCTTGCATCAAAGGTAGTCCTAAAATGTCCTCGAAGAATATTTCCAAAAAATCCACCTTGAATAAAGGTATCCATATTCAAGAAGACACCTCTACCCCATGGTATATATATGACAAATGATGGGTGATGGGATATAATCTCCATCTCATAATGATTTATTTTCCCACCATGAGATCTATTTTACCTGAAAAGCAAAATCATTCCCCACTATTGTGAAGTGATCTGACCAAATTGTGGTTAAATTAAATCTGGGATCAGACCATAGACAACCAATACCAAATATTACGTCATAGGGTTATACATTTATGAAAAAGGTACACTTATTACATCTATCCACTAAACAATATCTCACACTATAAGAAGATAAAATATATACACAAATAATTCATTATAGGAACCTCCAAAAAATCTATTTGGTTAAATCCTCAACTATTATATATAGCACCCATAGTAGGTGTAAATAGAAGAAATAATGACTAAAACTATTACCACTGATACAAGACCAAGAGTTGAATAAACATTGATCATACTTCTAATCATATCATGTGCTGCTGGGTCAAATGCATCTATTGTCTGCATCAGTATGTGGTACCGACCAGTTTCACCTTTAGACTAACATGGTATGGATGGTCATAGTGGAGATATGATATCTTAGTATCTTCCACCACCCCTATATCTTCTTTATTGAGACCCACATACCCCTCTTCAAGATCCCCCTCCTTGTGGGATGACCTTCCCTCACGATAGAGATCTCTGATCATAGTGAAACCTCTTCCATGGAGTTCTATCTTCTATCCACCTTCCCACCTCAACAAATATATTTGGGAAATTTCACTCCATGTGTCCTCGCATGTAACATGCATAGAAATGAACCTAACCATGATTCCATGGTCCTCCTCACAGTTCATATCCTTGAGGTTTTTTCTAATTCTTGAAAAATTTCCAACACTGCGTTCGGGACAACTAGTTCTTACTAGATACTGTAGGTGACTTAGCTCTATGGCTCCCACTAGTGGTTCTAGTTTCCATAAATATCTCATATAGGAACTTAGCTTTCAAATGTGCATTATAAAACACCCCAACATAGGTCTAAATTCACATGGAGAACTACACTTGAAAAAATATCTCTGCGGAGACCAGCTCAAACTTCTACTCTTGAAGTAGCCATCCCGAATCATGTAGAAAGAGTACTGTGAAAACTATGTTAAACAAACATTATACTCTACCACTATCATTACACCCTCTTAAAGATCCAAAAGATCCTAAATACTCTATGAGTGAAAACATTAGTAGTGATACACCTTACCAAATATCTAATATACATTGGTCCAAGAGAGTGTCGATTCCTGAAGCATCTATGTAACTAGACTCCACTGGAGCCTAGATTCTGCATGAAAATGTCTAAATTCCTTCAAAAAATCTTGATGAATATATTTCCCAATGATCCATAATTCATTAACCAATAACTCTATAGAATTATCCTATTTTTATGGATCTAGATCACTATAGATCTTCGTCGTCCTATGGCATTGGAACACACTGAGTGTGTTAAGCATGTGCTCAACCTTAGCTAGATATGCTCATATGATTTGCACCCTTAAATGAAGGGGTTATTTGTACCCATCCACCTTGAAGAATATCCTCACATATTGGACCTTTATTTAAGGAATATTCACTAATTATATCTTCATCATGATCTAGATATGGTAACATGGTTGGATTTCATCAGTGAGGCACCCTAAAAATTTAATCAAGATATATTATGGTCATATATGCATATATATATATATATATCTCAAGAATGATATTCAAATGAATAATTAGTAAATGGTGAATGTACCATTTATCCACACATCCATGGTCTCGGTATGTCAACTCGAATGTAAATCCTATTGAATGAACTACACTAATACCAATCTATCAAGACCTAACATAATATGGCTCAACCCACAACTACCCTAAAACTACCATCATATGCAAGGCAGTGATGATAAAAATGGAATGGAATAAATAATATGGGATGTTTTTTCTAGTGAAACATTATTAAATCACCCATACATATCCTTTTATATTTTCAATAGAATAATAAAAAACAATAAACAATTAAATAATATGCATATGTATAAAAACCTATAGGGACTAAAACAGTATGCAAATGTTAATAGAATTGTAGAGGAAAAAACACACACTTATCTAGAAATATGTCCCAAGCTAAAAAAATGAAATTTAATTTTCTTAGAGACCCCAAATCTAGATCTCCATGACCTGGGCATTGAACTCATTCTAATGCATCTTGTATCCCTATGATAATAATTAATCTATATTAACCTAACCATCATTTCACTAAGATAATACTTGTGTGGGAAAATCCCATTTAGCAGTGAGTATATACATATAAAGTATAAATCCATAAATGTTAAAGGGTATGCAGTAAAAAACACAATAAGAATATTTAACTCAACCCAAATTAGTTGGGTGATAAATATAATAATAAAGATACAGATATATATATTCTTAAAAAATAAAAACTGTGAGAGAAATCGGATCTCCATCTCACATACAAACCTAAGAAGGAGTGAAAATAGTTCCAGAGGACCATCAATGATTCTAAACTTCTCACAAATGTATCATAAGAAATATCCAATTTCAAGCTATAAATCACCACTATGAAACACAATTTTGGGGAACAATCTCTATTTAGAGTAACCATATCATGGTACAATAGGTGGGTTACACTCAATCAATAGTTATATGACCATTTCTCTATACTGATATGAGTGTACCACTATGATGGTCGAGGACCCATGCCCTTGCTTCATACTTGGATTCCACACAATAGTTGATAGAGGACCCATGAACTTTCTCATATGGAGGGAACCACATTGATGGTTAAAGACTCATGCATTGCCTCTGTATGAGGGTTCGAAAGAATTGTTTATGGAAGACACATGATATTTATCCACATAAGGGTGCCACATTATAAATCTATAGATGACCCATTCTAGGACAAGGAGGATTGTTCCACCCTAGTTATCATAGACCCATGACCTGGATCCATTGAAGGCCTCCAGTAAAATGAATAGGTAGAGTACCCATGCCCTATCCTAGTAGGTGGGTTCTTCTCTAATAATCAATTGAGGACACATTCCCTACCTTTCATGTGAATTCTACTAGGATAGTTGGTAGAGGACTCATTCAATATTCCAATGTGATGGTACCACTATAAATTTTATGCTGATCCTTCTTGATGACTATCATAATCAAGAATCTCTTAAGGAAACATCACATTCAGATCATCTCTCATCATATCTCAAAAGGCACCATTAAGGCCACCATCATATTTTATGTGAAAAAATATTCAGGATAGGATACAAACATGAAAAAAAAATCTTAGTTAAAAAGAATGAGACATGAGAGGTAAATGTTTCATTAAAAAGGGATTATCGGTACACAGTATGTAACGGTACCCACAAGCCTTATGGTCAAACTCTACTACCAAGTTGTGTCCCTTTAGGTACATGGATCACGTCCCATGCAGACATACATGGAAATTATGGGGATCACATGGCATGTATCAACCACCTGGTGTCCTTCCAATTCTCTTGGCCATGTCTGTGTATCGTTTTTATATGCCCAAGAACCCCGCCGATACATTGTGTGTTCTCTTGAACGGGGTCCAGTCTATTCTCCCGGCTATGTTTATGTACCCTATCTTTATTCTAGAACACGGTATGTACCTGGATAGTTACATTTAAATATACTCTTAGAGTAAACACCACCTCTACAACACCATGTCACATAGTTTGTTGGTCTCTCACATGGTGTGGAATATTTAACTGACATGAAACCCTAGACATAGTAGTTAGGGGGATACAAGACTTGTGT
Source organism: Viscum album (assembly GCA_963277665.1). Taxonomy (NCBI): domain Eukaryota; kingdom Viridiplantae; phylum Streptophyta; class Magnoliopsida; order Santalales; family Viscaceae; genus Viscum; species Viscum album. Next base: position 1,462,498,380 of record OY728142.1, read on the forward strand.
TCATTACACTACCTAGAATGTAGTTCGGTTATTCATAGAAACTCTAGTTATTCGTTTACATTCCAAATCCATGCCCACTGCATCAAATCTCACCTCAATGCCACCAAAAATCAATGGGATTGCATTTGTTCATCATCTGTTTCCAACCGATGGATGGAAATTGGATTACTTCAAGTGTGATTGAACCACACATGAATACTTATGAATTTATATCACCCATAGTATTCATCATATTTCCATAACCATGGTGGAATCCCTAGTATCCAACAATCCATCTAAATTCACCCATGACTTATCAAACCATTCATATCACATGATTCCTCAAGAATATGGGGGTCTTATAGCACTCAATCCCACCACAAAATTTAGAATCATAATATCATTTTTCAATTATGATTAATGTAATAAATAAATTTATAAAAACACAAATAGAATATGTGAAAAAATATAATAGGAAATTTATTCATTTCTAATGATTAAAATAGAATATTAAGTGGGTGAGGATCATTTCATAAAACCAAATAATCAATTTAAACTGATTCATGGGATAATGAAAATGGTCAATTTGAATATAGATTAACAAAAAACAATAATATTGTTCAATATTATAAAAATTTGTATCGAATACACAAATTTATTAATCCTACCTCATGATTGGATCATTTTATATAAAAGAAATATATTTCTAATGATGAAGAGAATTCATTGTGTTTATCATGAATGGATTCATTGGGATCTAGAGTCTCATTGTCATCTGATCTTGATCCAATAATGAGTGGTGGCAGAACTGTCCTCTCAATAATACCATGTTTAGAAGGATTACATGGTAGATCTTCCATGATGTTTTGTATATAGTGTAAAATAGTTTTTTATAGGTTTACTGAATTAATTAATTAATTAATTAATTAATTAATCCACTAAATGCACCTTCCAATGGCCGTTTTACCTATACTCAATGTTCCAACAAATTCTAGGTTGCACCTCGTGTAAAAATCACATTCCTGACTCAACCATGGTTTCATATTTTCTATTTCATACTGCATTTACGAGTTAACCCGCTTTCATTATAAAACTATACATATGTCATACTAAAGGAATTTAATATTTTTTTTAATTAATTTCGGGAACACTGGGTCTTAGAATTGCATAACATTTCTATACCTCGATTTTGAAATATTTATAGATATATTAAAATGTCTTATAATGATAAAGGGTCTATATTTTATAATTTTTACACATTCATTCTACTGTGTTGCATCCCATTTCATGTTTTCCAACTACAAATAATCTTTCATATATCTATTCATATTCTTACTTCTTGTATGGATAGATAATGGTGATCCCTGAGATTTATCCAATGGTTCTTTAATTAAGATTCATATTGATGGGACACATATATAGTTCCCCATCGTCATTATTATATAATTATCCTGGTTAGAAAAAAGAATATGTCTCACTTTCTTCTATAGTTCCACATCATCTTTATATTCTTATTTTATTCTCACATGTATAGATGATTGAAAATCCATCTTAAAATAATATCATATAACAACATACCTCTTAATTTTAAGATTCTTAGTCTAATAAATCCATAAATAATGGATCACATTCAATCTTTATCATGAAAAAACTAGTATGGCCTTTTTGAATTTGAGAATAATCCACCTTGTTCACCTTCCTTGGGTGGTAGTATATTGATCAGTCTGAAACATTAACTAACTCAAAACATATCCTTTGGTTCAAATTTATCTTTTTTTATTTGAATATATATATCATGTTTTAATTATATATATATACAACACTATTAAATATAAATATAATTCCTCCATTTTCTCTGTAAAAAAATTAATGTTTCCCACTCCATATAATGATTTTGTTATTTTACTCATCAATTTTCAATTTGGGGTAGTTAAAATAATTAACCATACCATTCAACATGAAGATGTATCCTAATACCATCTTCGATACATCAGCAATGGTGAAAAATTATTCTCCACTATTGGGTAGTGTGTGGACATTTGAAATAACCAAATTTATTCTAAACTCTATGAATATCCCCTAAGAATCATATATCTAATGGAACTTTTATAACTTTTGATTGAACGTTTTATTGTGTTATAATTGTATGATATATCAATCAAAAATCTTCAGTGGTATCCTTTAAACCCAATAAAACTACAGATCTCAGTTATTATTTTCGGTTTAGGCTAATAATCAATAACTTCTACCATTTAGTTATCTGCAAATATATGCTTAAAATAAAATATATGAGACAATAATGTAATATTAATTTTAAAAAATTAAACATTGTATATATATTATAAGACTAATCTTTCTTATGAATAAATAGTTTTAAAATCCAAGAACCAACACTCTCTGTTCTAGTGTTGAAGTCATAAACATTACATTTTTGGGTTTGATACCAATAATTATGACCCAATTTTTTCCTTCCCAACTATAAAGAAAATTGTATCATTTAAATGCTCGATGAAATTTGAGGTATATAGTTGTCACGACCCGTTCCCCGGGGCCCGTATCATGACTACCCCAAGCCCGCCTTCCATTTCCCAGGGGCTGGTGACTAGCACCAAAGGCGTAAATCCCTAATCTGGGAAGGAATTTCATTTATAAACTGAACACACACAATAGAGTACGCAACTGGAAGTAAAACACTGAGTAAAACTGTATACAAAAGGGAGTGCGGAATGTAATGGGGGCCGGAAATACAAGCCCAACAATAAAGTACAAGGAAACAGAAAAGTATAGTACAACTGAAATAAGGTAAAATGGCTACTGGGTCGTCCTCCGTGGTTCCTATAAGAAGGGATGGTGCAGATGGCCTCCTCAGCAATCCATGTTTATTTGTCCGCTTCATGCATCGTCACGCCGAGTGGTCCACCTCCGGGTACCGTCCAATCCTGCTACTCTCTTCCTCAGTCAGCGTTGTCTGTCTTCTACAACTAGCACAACGAGGTACGGGCATAGCCCGTGCAGGGGTGAGAATAACGATACTCAATTGGGACCCTGATACCCTCATGGTCTCCCTAAATCCAAAAACTCTAAACCACAAATCATGGATTCAACGGATAACCAATAATTAGGTATATACCCATATATATACCTAACTTATATAGTAACCCATCTCAATCATGAGTAAAACTCAAAATTCATTAACTCAGCTCAAAACTAGGATTGTATTATAGGGGTGGTAACATGTAACAGTCAAAGTGAAACTATCGAAACCTCAGATGCTGGTGTACTCCTCCTCTATAGTGTAACGTGGGCCTTCCACGTCACATAGAGGTGTTTCCCATAGTCCCGGACTGCTATGGTAATCCTCGTCTTCTGCAACAGCTGGTGCATGGCGTCGGCCTGGTAACTATGGGACCCTTTGTGTCTTTCCTGTAGTGCGAACACCGACGGCTGGCTCAGCTGGCCGCCCTCCTCTATCCGTCGTGGCCCTTGGTCCTGGTACTTCTCTGGCGTGGTGTGACGGCGCCCCGCCCAGCCCATCTGACCGCTGTGGACTGCGTGGTCATGGCTCCTTCCTCCAGCACGGTGCGATGACACCACGCCGTTCTGGTACCACCGCATCCCCTGGCTGTGGATCAATTCTTCTCGTGGAGTAACGATGGTGTGCCCCTCCTGTGGGCCAGCGGCCCAAGCACCGTCGGCTTCTTCCGGGGCCAGCTCATTGCCGGTCTCTGCGTGTACCATCGTGACTCGTTGGCCACAGCCCTTCATTCCGGTGGCACCATTGCACCACCACCACCACCAAATAATGAGAACCAATGGAGGGTTGTCAGGCCGTGTTAGATCGGTCCGCACCCTCCTTGTTCGGGTGATAGCAATCAGAAGTTCACAATCTATAATTTGAACGAAAATGACTGGAGGTTAAATCTTACGCATTGAACAACACCTACCTCACTTGTTGATCATTTACAGTGGAACAAGAGGAATTGCAGACATCAATTCATTGATGTCGAGAAGCATCCGGGGTAGGAAAATAAGGAAGAAGAATCTTTGTAGTTCTTCACAGTCATATCCTTCTATTTTGGCTCAGTCAAAGATCAAAGAAAGAGTTCATCATTCTTTGGTGGATGATGAAGAGGTGTTCTTCGTGTTCTTCATTGGAGACCTCTTCTCCAAGTTCTTCCAAGTTCTTACAAGCTCCCGAAATGAAAAGATTCCAATCCAATATGAAATAATAGATTTGACTATTATTTAATTGTTGGAATGAAATCAGAATATTTCTTAAAAAATTAATTAATTAATGTTCAATTGATTAAATCAAGTCGAGTAGCACTTTAATGTCGGGAGTTCAATACTTTCCCCCACTTATGGGGAGTTCATGGAGTTAAGAATCTCGGGTGTTCGCCACCTTAATTTTCCTCCAAAGGGGGGTTATGCTCGGGTGGGCCCCACCACCATAACCTCCCATGATAGGTTAGGGTGTGGTGGACCCACCTCCAACCTTCCCTTGGAGATTTTAACTGCCAAAATAAAAATAAGCTACACTTATTTTTATTTAACTTTATTCTTAAAAACTCCAAAAACTAACATCCATTTTTGACCATCTGTTGTCGATACGAAAGCCTTCTTAAGTTAATAGTAGCACTAGGAGTTCAATAGTGCCCTCCGAATTCAATTTCGGGCACCGGTCCAAATGTTATAAAATCTTACTCATACGTTTACTGATTGTATCTGAAAAAACTTCAGAAATTGATTTCGGGCACACCAGGCCTCAGAATCAAGCACCGTAAATTTTCACGAACTTGTAAAATTCCCAAGTATTTATGAAAAAAAATTTATGTGGAAATTCCATTTCTTTACAATAGTTTTTATAAATCAAGAAAATATCATACATAAAAAATGCCCACGTTTCCAATACTTAATTTCTCCCAATTGAGATAGCCTTTTTTAGTTCACATTAATTCAACATCATCATCCATATGAACTCAATTATAGAAATAAATCATTCAAAAACATTATTTTTAACCGTAGAAATAGAAAACATGAGAAGGGAGAGTTTAGATGTATAGTATGAGTAAAAATAATCACTAACAAATTAATTTCAACATTAATTATAATAAGTTTATAAGGGGTGATGAAATAATCAATGTTCATGAGTATAATATAATAATATTCATAAAAAAAATTCATATATAATTTAACAGTAAAACATGGTGTAATTATTTAATAAAAACAATATTCATAAGAATCAATAATCATGATCCATGTTATATAAATATAGATTAAATGAAAAATCATAAAACTATAGGAATAATAGAAAAATGTGTTCAGGTATTTGGATATCATCTTCCTAGGAAACTTACAGAACCATTATAGAAACATTAATATTAGAATAACCATATCGATGTATTCAATTATAATTCTTTAGACAACATGTTCATTACAAAATTAATTACAGAGATATCTAGGGGAACACATCGTATAATCTATGCTTCGGTCACCTGGTGCTATCAAGGTGCACCCATTATATATAATTTCCATGAACCAAAAAATGAAAAAAGTATATAGAGCATTCATTTAATCTTAAAACTCATAGAGATAGTCAATATTAATTCATTAAATTAATAACCCATGTAAAATAAAAGAGTTTCATTTCATTATATTTGAAACATGATTAAATTGTGGGATATAAAAGGGTTTTATATAAATATCTATAAAATATGATTAACCTATAAAATGAAAAGTGTTCAATAAAAATATATGTTAAAAAATCCTTATCCATCCATATAATGAATTAGAATTGCATCATTATATAATATCGCTACTAGAGAGTAGTTAAAAATAATTTTTTCCGACATTGATGTGTGGAAACCCCATTAAAATATCATTAATTTTTTTTAAGAGATTAGATTTTTCATTTCAAATATCATTTTAAATAAAATCAAAATATATTTTGAAAATTTCATTGTCTGAAAAGAACAAGGGAAACATATAAAAAAATATTTTGAAAACCATTTGATATATTTTATGATTAATAGATCTATTTGATTTTGAAAAAAATTTAAATAATCAAGAAACACATTTATTTTAAAATAAAATTAGAAAAAATAGTGGAATAAAAATATAAAATAAACATCATCGTAGTTTTAAATTATGTTCATGTTTTACACGTTAAAATATAGATTCAATTCACATTTTTTATAAAATCTATACGAGAATTGTTTTAAAAAAATAATAAGTATGTATTTGAATTTTTTTAAAAATAAATAATTGTGTAAAATTATCTTTCATAATTTTTTTTAAAATTATAATAATTTTTGAAAATATTTATTAATGATAGTTTTTTTTGAAAATAGATTTCAGATTGAAGTGACAAATAAAGTCATATTTATAAAAATTACCAATTAATCTATGTACCCAAGAGTTAAAAAATTGTACTATTCCAATAAGGAATAATTAATAAATATATGAGAATAATATGAATGAGTTTATTGAGATATTGATAAGAAATTCTCATCATTGTAAGTATAATCGTAAATAATATTGATAAACATTGAGATTTCAATATTAGACACTCACAACTATTGTAAACTTGAATGATAATCTACATGAAATAATACCATTAAGTTAGCCATACATCACCATGAAAATAAGGATATTTTATTATATAACATTTCAATTGGGAATTATATACACATCATAATATAGTATAAGTGTATAACTTAACATGCAATTCAATTGAATAAAATTAAGAGAAAAACCCCTCAATAAATTGGTAACATTGAAATAATAGACCTCAGGATATAGAAACACTAAACTAGATATATAAATCAACATAAATGTAATTATTATAATAATATAATTCGTTGATAGTTAATATATAAATCACATAAAAAATATAACTGGTGAATATGTAATCTATCCCATCGAAATTATAGAGAGATGAGAAAACCCTTACCTCAATTTTGATTAATCACCCTTGTTATTTATCATCCTGAATAATAAAAATATATTAGTTATTTAATTTCATAAGAACCTTTTTCAAATTAAATATTAATATTATTTTAATTATTAAAATCTTATTTATGATTAATTATTCAATTGGGATTAGGTAATACGTTTTCACTATATTTGTATTACGTGTCAAAAATGACATTTGTAGGTTGACTACGGTCAATGGGTAATTATATAAACATATCTAGAATAGTAATCAATAAATAATTATAATTTTCATATATTAATTATTATTTTAAAACAAATTGTTAAATATGGAAATTAATAATGGGCTATGTTACAATCATAGAGAAGGTAGGTCGTACACACGAATGAGTTACATTTCCATTTTCCAATACTCTCTATGGAAAGGTGTTAATTAATAATTTATATTAAATTAGTGATAGTTATATCATATATTACATAATTTTTTTAAAATTCACATATATATATCCTTATGTTTATGTGACGATGAAAAATGAGTCACATCCCTTCTTGATGATCGAAGTCCATGCACACACGAACGACGATATCACTTTTTGTGTGTACGAAAAATGAAAAGGATATATTTCATTAAAAATGATAAATATGAAATTAATTTAATAATTAGTTAATTTATATTACATATATTTGTTATATATATCCTTTAGACCTTCCCTATAATGCATAGAGAGTAATGATTCATATTTCTTCACGTGGCGTTAGTCCACCGTACACATGTGCATCGTTATTATTTTCCTGAGGGAATGGAACATAAAAAGGTATATATGAAATAATGACACTTGAGGTATAATTATATAATAAATATCATATAAATACATTATATCCATCATCCTAAGAAGATTTTGATGGTGGTAATAGAAAAATAAATGACATCGGTTCGCAAGGCACATTTCTTTCATACCAACGAATGATAATTTTATAACCCATTCAAGGAGAGAGGTAAAAGATTTAGGATGTTATATTAACAAAATAAAATATCCATATATTAAATATACCAAGGTTATTATATATTCAAGTTTCAATAATAATTTAAAGAGGAATAGAAAAAATAAAATTAATGTTATCGCTAAAGAACGTTACCTCTTATTCAAGTATCCTCTTTAGGTTTCCACAAAAGGACATACTAAGATTAATTTATAAAAACAAAAATGATTATATGATTAATAGGGGGATTTTTAGAAGTTATTTGAGAAGATATTTTCTGATCCAATGATGTTTTATGGTTTTATGATGGGAGTAGAGTGGGCGAGATTTTATAAGTGGTGGAGAGGACACACTTCGAATTTTAAAATGAATTATGTGCTCCCACAAATTTCAAATTCATAAAGGGGAAAAATGAATGATTATATTACATAATAGGTTTAATGGTCTATATGTTGACATAAAATTGAATTTGGAAAAGTTTATATATTGATTTTACCTATATCTTCTCAATTGAACCTCGGGTAAAATAGTTTTTAACCTAACCACAAAAATTAATTTTTATTATATTCAGAATTAATTATGGTAAAAAAATTAATTTAAACTTATTTAAAATTATAATTTAATATTATTTAAATATTTAATAATATTTTCTAATGTAGATTCACAGAAGTGAAATGATTCAAATTAAAATTAATCATGTAGATGAGACGAGAAAATATGCTTTTAAAGTGAAAATGTTTAAAATATTAAAATGTTCTTATATCAATAATCAAAATGAAAATGTTTCCATTAACCAAATTTTTGGTTCATTGAAATATTATTGATGTAATCATACTTTTAAATAAAATAAAGAGATTATTTTTCTTCCTAAATAATTTAATCAAAAAGGTAGTTTTGATTTAAAATTTAGTAGTTTTCCCTATTCATAATCAAATCAATGTTTTCCTAAAATTCTCAAAATTTTACCCTAATATAATAATAACATTATAATTTAAAAAACTAATTTTTTTAAAAGAGAAAATTAATATTGAAAGTCCCACCAAAGTGTTGATAAAGCAGATTTTTGAGAAATGTTATTTTCAAACACAAGTTGATGTTATATTAACTCTTTTCCAAATATTAATAATTTTATGAATATAAATTAAAATTTATTGGAATATAATATATAAAATTCATTTTAAGAATTTATCATCAGGTTATTTTTTAATTAATTAAAAATAAGAAACATTATATTCTTTAAAATAATTTTCTAAAAAACCCTTTGTGTAAACCATAAAATTAACTTATACTAAAATACCATATAATGATCATTAAAATAAAATTAATTTGAATAAATATAACTAAATTATATCTCTCTTACATTATAAAATATTCAAAATATAATGTGGCCTTTAAATTACTTAATTTATTGAAAATTATTATAGCTTTAAAGAAAATCAATATTTTTAACTATTAACAAAAACAATTTTTTTAGAAAAAATCCAAAACATTCATACTCACTAATTTAATGGATATGCTGTATTATTTTAATAAATCATGGGTCATTTAATCTTGATTTTTTCTATTGAATACTCTCTTGAGCCTAAAAATCTATGGGGTTCCAAGTACGAAAATATTTAAAAAATGAAATACATCATAGTTTCTAAGAGTAATACTATTTCTTTTTTTATTGTTTTATTTCATTTATAATGTCAAAAAACGTATCTTTTGATAAAATATCAAGGTGTAACATCCTCCACCCTTTAATAAACATCATTATCATGATTTCAACTATATATCAACAATCAAATGATTAAAATATTTAAATAATTTTTATGTGAATCCAAATCATTAAAATTGTTAATAAAATTATTTTGATAAATTTTTGTTATAATTATTAGGTTCATTAAGAAAAACTCATATTTAGGATTCTATGTTGGAGAACATTACTTGAATGTGAAGATATAGACATTGAATATAGTTGTAAATAATTATATAGAGTGATATAGGTATTTAATCAAAATAAGGTAAGTGATAAATGGAATGTAAATTTAATCAAAACCATAAATATATGATGGTCGAAAATACCATCGGTTATTTAGAAATGAATGAAATGTGATTTATTTTTAGTTTACACATACTTTTCCTGGAGTTGATTAATTCTTTAATCATATTGACTACAGTAATATGGATGTATTTCTATTTGATTTTTATAATTTAATCCATTAATTAATTTCCACCATAATATTATATGTTTCCCTAAATGGTGCATATTTTAGAATAATATCTACTTCATGAACCTCTAAAATACACTATTAAAGGACAGTATAATCGCCAAAATCATACCAATATATTCCCTTAAATTTATACATTAGAAAAATCAAAAATGGATTGCAAAAAGTAAAATTATTTCCTAAAAAACCTTCATACATTAATCTCCAAATTCCAATAGTAATAACCATATTTAAATCTAAATCAATCCATATATAACTATTCTTTAAATTCATCAAACATTTCCTGATTATGTTAAAAACCCAATTATTAGATTGATTTGATCTATATTGGTCAATGATAAATGAACCATTATTCCCCATATAAAAATCTATATGTTTCTAAAATAAACATGATATTTACCTACAAAAATTTTATACTAACTAGATCATCATAGAGGCCAGTTTTTGGAATAACACCCTTGTATCCCTATGGTTATGGGTTTAAGCCTTGTAGCCTTTCCGGATGTGATATGTTTTTATCGGGCCTTTGAGTTATCCCTTTTTATTTAAACATGAGAAAAATAATTAATCCCTAATCATCATACTAATCCTAGGGGTTAGATATACCCTAAACAAATAAACCATCTCCCAAAATGTCATTCATAATGTCAAAAGTTATACTACTTAAAACCCTCCAGTGTGCTGCCTATGACATTGAACATATCACCAACCTTAATCATATAGACCTATGATGGTATCCATAACTCCTAAGATCAAATCACATGAAATCACACAAATATAAAATATTATCTAAACTTTAACATTGATATTAACTATAATATCAAAGAACCCATACTCTCAGATTTGGTGATGAAATAATATACTTTACATTTCTGTCATTGATGGTGATAATTGTTACCATTTTTTAATTCCAATGTTATAACAGAAAATGGGAAAATTGGATCACATTAATTATCATGTACCTTTTTTCCTATATTTTTATTGAATTTGGAAAAACTCCTACATAAAGAATACACATTACAACAAAAGATAATTTCACCCATTTAACCGAAAATTTCAAATTTCACATTATATCAAATAATCAATTTGAAATATTTTATAGATATTATTAATTCAACCTCATTCTTTATAACATGTTAAAATGAACCATATGAATGATGAGATCAAATGTTCAATAAAATAAAATGTACACATTAAAAAACTAAAGTCATCAGTGAGATTAAGAAGTGCATAAGGGTATGATGATATAATCAAATTGAATGAGTATAGCATAAGAATATTCACACCCATCAATTTGTGGAGCATTAAATATGGAAAAAGTCATAAGTATTTAACAAATTAATGAGACATAAAAATCAATAATCATGATCCATGTGATATCAATCTTGTTTAAATTGAACATCATAAACACATAGAATGCAGTGGAAACATATATAGGTATATTGGGACAACATTTTCATAGAACATTATAGGACCCTTAGAGAACCCATAGAATTATAATAACCATATTTCCTAAATAAAATATAATTATGCAGTGAATATAATTATTACCCATTCATTAGATCACTATCCTGGTGCACCCATCGACTAATCTATAATGGGATCACCCGACCCTATGTGGGTTCACCCATCATATATAAAATTGAATAACTATAAGCATTCATTTCATCCTAAAAGTCATAAAAAAAATAATAATTAATTCATATCCTGATTAAAATATGGAAAAGGAAAGGTTTTTATTTTATTTTCATTCAAACATGATTAAACCATGAAAAATAAATGGGATAAATAAATATTTCTTGGAAACTAGATTAACCAATGAAAAAATATGCTTCATAAAAATCTATTTTAGATAATCCTAATCCATTCAGATAAAAAATGAGGATAGTATCATTACATTGTATCCCCACTAGAGAATATATAAAAAAATGGATTTTGATGTTTAAGAGTGGAAATACTATCATAATATCATTGAAATTTCTTTTAAGAAGAAATACTATTTATTAAGAAAATAAATTTTAAAATAATTAAAAATTAAAAAAATCTACAAAAATTTTGTTTGAAAACAATATTGTAAAATTATTACTGAATCTTTTTTAAAAAATTAAAATCATTTTCAGATGAAAATATCTTTTCAATTTTTAAAAATAACACTTAATTTGTTCTTTAATATTATTTGATTTTAAAATAAATTTATAAACTTATAGTGGAAACCTCAAAGGAAATAATCATTTTCATCGAAAAAAATTCCATTCATGTTGTATGGGTTAAAGCACAAATCTCGTTCACATTTTTTATAAAATCCAAACACGAATTGTTTTTTAATTTAATTTTTTATTATTCAGAAAAAATTTAAAAATAAAAAATTTTGTAAAAATTTATTTAAAAATGTATTTTTAAAATGTTAAAAACATTTTTGGGAAAATTTTCTTGAAAGCATGGTTTTTGATGAAATTGATTTCTGACCGAAGAGAGAAATGATGTTATATTCTCTTAAAAAAAATTTCTCATTACATATAAGTTGAAATGGAGGAAAATTGGATTATTACATGTATGTATCATGAATTACCATATGATATGAAACATCAGTAGTTTATTTTCTTATGGCTTATATGGTCTTATTAAAGTAATAATAATCACAAATAATCATAATGAATAATGAGAATATTTCTTAAGGATCATACCATTTTGGTATCATTGAAACATAATCCCAATGAAATAATATCATTAAATAAATCATATATAATCATGAAAATAAAATTAAACATTATATAAAATGTTAATGTTGTGGTATATACACCTCATAAAAATATAATATATGTCTCAAAGAAGGAAAATTCAGTCAAAAATATATTATATCTATCGTATCATTAAAAATGTAAACCCTAAAAGGAGAGATTCTAAAATGAATATGTAAATACTCATATATATTTTAATAATTATTATAAATTACATTCATTGGAAATATATAAACCACATAACCAAAATAAGTGGTGAATGTGAATTGTATCACACAGAAATAGATTTCAGATGAGACAACCCTTACCTCATGTTTTATTCATTATACCCATTCCTTATCTTCATGAATAATTAAATTATTATAATTATTTAATTTAATTTATAACATTTTTCATGTTGAGTAATACTTTTATTTCAATATTTACATTGTTATACAATATTTCATAATGAATTCTTTGTATGTATGATTTTTTGACTATATTTGGGTTATGTGACAAAAATTAATTTTGTATGTTAACTATGTTCAAATATTTCATTATATAAGCATATTTAGAATAATAATGAATAAATAATTATCAAATTTATAATTAAATTATAATTTTAAAAACCATCAATAATGGTTGTCAAATTTTGTCTATGTTACAATTATGGAAAAAATAGGTCGTACATATGCATGAATAAAATTTTCATTTCTCAAATATAGTTAAAAAAATTAATATTTTATATTTCAATAGATATCATAAAATCATATAAAATGTATTTCTTTTATATTTATATTTTTAAATCTTCATTTTGTTGTGGTGAGGAAAATGGAGTCACATTGCTTCATGAAGGTGGCAGTCCAAAAAAATGAGAACGATGTTATCAAGTTTAATTATATACATAAATAAAACAATATATTATCATTATTAGATGATAAATATTTTTTCAATATCATAATTATGTCATTTATATCACATATATTCATTATATTTACCCATATATACTTCCATGTGATGGTTTAGTGAAAAACGAATCACATCACTTCATGAGGGGAAAGTTTTATGTACACATGAGTAACGTTGTCTCATCACATGTGAAATGTGATATAAAAATGAATATATGATATAATTATTAAAGTGGTATTACTATGTTATAATTATCATATATATAATGTATATCCATTAATAAACCTATCATTTAGAGGTTGCAATTTAAAATTTAATGATATTGGTTCTCTTGGCGGTAGTTGCCACAGCCATGAATGGTGATTTCATAACCCATTTGATGGAAGAGGTGGAAGATTCCTTGTATTAAAATGAAATAATAACATAGTGTATATGAAATATTATTTATTTATCAAAATATAATTGTTTAAAATTATTAGCAATGGTGAGGAATAAAAATACAAACACATGTTTAGGAACGGAACCTAATCTTCATGTATCTTTATTGGGTTTTAAAAATGGCATTTCTTATATTCATTTCTACAGAAACTAAGGATTATAGGATGTGGGGAGGTTCTTTATTAATTTATTTTTTTAGGTATTGGCCAAATAAAATATATTTTAATTGGTGAATAAAGGATGAGTGAGGGTAACCTTTTATAAGTGGGGGAGAAGACATAGTAGGCATATATTAATAGAATTGAGTGATCCCTCATTTTTTCACAATCAAAAAGTTTCAAAAATGGGCCATTTTCAAAACTTATAGTTTTATTGGCATAAATATGTGCATATAATTGTTTTATGACTAGTTGATATGAAATTTTAACCCCTATATTCATAGATTAACCTACCGATTACATAGGTCTTACCTTCACCGCTATGATTAATTTTTATGCTTTTATCTATTTATTTTTCTAAAAATTTAATTATAAATTATTATAATTTATGAAATATGGTGAATCCAAACATGGATTCCTTTTTCAAATTTAAATTCACAGAAGTGAATATTTTTTATTTAAAAGTAATTCTACACACGGGATAAAAAAGAAAGTTTTTAAAAAGAAAATTCTCAAAAGTTTTAAAGCTTTTTGATCCAAAATTTATATGATAATGATTCCATTGAAGTAAAATTGGATTATATTATATATAAATAAACTACTTTTATTTATAAATCTTTTTAATATATAATTTAACATCATAAATATTTGAATCGAAAGGCAGTTTTCAATAAAAATTCAATATTTTTCACTATTCATTAGAAAAGTAATCTTCTCATAAATTTCTCAAAAATTAACACGAATATAATATTCAAATAATGTTTTAAAAAATTAATTGAATTTTTAAAAATATCTTTTCAAAAATTTTCTAAAGTCAAATTTGAAACAAAACCCACTAAGGCGACAAAAATAGGGGTTTTGAGAAGTTTATTTTCCAAGTAGAAGATGATTATATATTAACTATAAGTCTCATAATAATAATAATTTTTGGAATATAAAATATATATAATTGAAATATAATAGAAAATCTATATTTAAAATATATTTATTAGAGAATATTTTAATTAATTAAAATAGAAAAACACTATGCGGTTTAAAATATTTTTTAGATGGAAAAACACTTTTTTGAACCAAAGTGTAAACTTATACTGAAATACAACATAATAAAGAGTAAAATTTAATTTACCATATTTTATATAAATAAATAAATATTATTTTAAATTAAATAATATTAACAATATAATTTGATTATAAATTAAATAATTCTTTGAAAAGAAATGATAATTTTACACAAATCAGCTTTTTCATGATTCCGAGAAAAATCATTAATTTCACAAAAAATCAAGAATCGAAGACAAATTATATTTTGATAATAACATTATAAATGGTATTTAATATTCTTACATATATATTCTAATGTTTAAAAAATATAACAACACCTCTTTTATAAAAATAAATAAAAAAATTATTTTTGAATAAAATATATTTATAAAAAACAAAATAACATTATTAAAAATTGATTGATTATTTACTAAATATTTCCAAAAAATATATATATGTACTATGAAATATATATATATATATATATATATATATCTTAAAATATTTTATAATATTAATACATTTTTTTAGCAGATAGTTTATAACGGCCATATATATCATGGGTCATTTCATCTCAATGTGGCATGTTGAATACACTATTGAGCATTAAAATATCAAGATTTCATGTAATAAATGATAAAAAAATAGATAAAAAATTACAATAGAGTTACATTATTATCTTAGTTCATTTATCTATTTCATTTATGCAACCAAATATTTTTTTTTCTCCTTTTGAAATTCAATGATGTCATATAAGTACCATCCTAATTGATCATATATCTCTTCCTTACTCTTGGAATTCATAAGGATATAATCTATACAGACTACCATAAAATGATCAATGTAATATATAAATAATTTATTTAAGACATTCATGAAGATATAATGGTATATTTTTACCACTCTGATATTTTTATGAAATATTTATCATTAAATAAATTTATTATTTTGATATTTTTCATTACATGACACATTATGTCTAGATGAACCACATAATATTATTAGTACATTTTGTGTATTTTAGAACCTATCCAGTTGATTAGTTAGTCTGAATATTAAAAAAATTATAAAAAAATATGGTCTACAAATTTAAAAAATTATTTCATTAGTTATAAAATGATTTTATTTAAAAACCCAAATTATATGAAAATAAATGTGATGTTCTTCTAAAAAACTATTTTGATGATAATAATGTGTTTTATTATTAAATTAAATAAATATATATTATTGAATTATTTTTATAAAATGTATATTTTTAAATGGATCAATTTTTTTAAACAATCCATGTGAATTTTTTTAGGTATAGTATAGGAATAAGTGAAATTTTATTCTTAAATTTATATTTCCTAAAAAATCATTTTTTATTTATTATAATTAAATTATAATTAATTTGTAAAATTTATTGCATTTAATTACATGAAATTAATTAAATATTTCAAATCATAAGGTTAAAATTAGGTAAAAATAATCCTTTTATATTTTTCAATATAAATAGTAACCATAGTAAAATATATCACCTTAGAAAATGGAATATTGGGTTATTGTTTATTAAAAATAAGTAATTTGGAATTTATTATTAATCATAATGATAATTTAATTAATGGAATATAACCTAAATAGTTATTTTTAGAAATTGTGTTTTTTAATGGACACTAGTCCATCAAAATAACATATATATTATTTAAATCAATGAATATTACAAAATGTCATTTTCTTTATTGTTAATATATCATATGTTTTCACATAGAGATAAATTCATGTAATGAATTAATATAAGTCTATATTTTGTAATTAGTGAATTTTTTTTCATGAAAAAATTTATTCATATTTATTAGAAATTATATAATGGCCGGAAATTTTTATTCAACACTAATGGAGTACCCTCCAATAAATTAAAAAGTAATAAGAGAGGAAAAGAAAATAAATGAAACATAAATAAAATATATTAATGTGTTCTATGAATTTATTAGTTCTATATAACATATTAGTATTTTTTATAAGTTTATATTTGAATTTACACATTGTATTTATATCTTTGATGTTAAATTGAATTAATAGACTCTAAAATTACATTATTGAAATTTTAAGAGAATAATATTTTATTAAATCAGATGAAAATACAACAAAATATTAAAATTGGAAAAAGGGGGTAATATATTTTTTAAAATTTCATCTATTATCCATTTATTGTCTGTTTGGAAACATTTTTATTAGGATTAAATTAATTATATTTTAATATTTTTTGAAATACCATGAGTACCCCTCCCATATATTATAATAGGGAAAATCCCCATTCCCTTCATCACATAACTTTAATCCTTGTAGCTTGAAAATAAACTACAAAATTCTCTTATACACATACCATGTAACATTATATAGGCATTGTTGTTCCCAAAATAAAAACCCTATAACCCTTTAGAGGAGATCAAAATGAGTTAATTCAAAGAAGAGTTAATCAGATTTACAAAGTAACATTATTTTATAATCTAATTTACATCATATAAATCTTATGTTATTTTTTTTAAATTATAAATTTAGTATCCTAATAATTATAAATTAAAATTATTTTTATTATAACACAAATATCCACCCTTTTCCCCATCAAAGTAGAACTGAATGTTTCAATAATTTGTACGTAAGAATTACTATCTCCTTGAAGTGATACAATTAGTATCTAAATTACATGTTTTATGGATGTTTATTATGGTAGTACTAATTTATTTAATATTTTGGAAAAGATATCATTGATCATATGTGGGTGTTGACTGCCACCTCTACGAAGCGATATGAATCATTTTTAATTTATATTTTACTTGGATAGTAATGATGATTAATTTGATGAGTATATATCATATATATTATATAAAAATTAATATTTAATGGTGATTTATTATTTTATTTTATCTCATTATATCATTAAAAAATTGGAAACTATGTTTCTACGTATGTACGACCTAACTTCTCCATGAATAGTGTAATTCATTTTTCATACTGTAGTTTTTACGAATAAATTTAAATAAGTATATAATTAAAATATATTATGTTTAAAAAATTAATAATATTAAAAATATTACGGAACCATGATAAATTTATAAGGATCCTGACTTTGGAGTAGAAACATGCTTGGAATACAAAGCAATTGTCACCTGGAATTCTAATTTTTATAAAATAATATATAATTGGGAGGTAATGTATTATAAATAATTCCTACAGAAAATATAAGATATTAAAATTTTTATTTAATGATTCTATAATAATTCAATATTTATTATAAATGATCTTTGAATAATAAGATGGAAAAGATACACTTGATGTAATCAATATATATTTCAATCATATTTTAATCATTGTATAATTATAATTTTTTTTCCGTTATGGAAATCAAATTACACATATATAATTAGTCACTTTAATTTTCTTCTCCTAAACTTATTTCATGAGACTATATTTTTTCCTTTAATTTTACTCACATTAACTATTTAAGAGATTAAAAAGTATATTTTTAATGAAAATCAAGGCTAATTATCTTTTCAGTTTAAAATCATTTTTCATATATATCCATATATTTGTAAAAATGTTTTCAAGAGTAATTTTTACGTCATTATATAATTTTTAACTAAATTTTCTCACTTTTTTGAATTTTAAAATAAATTATAATGAAATTTCCATTCTTTTTCTTAATGATGGAATTTTTTTTCTATTTAAATAAAATTGTGAAATAAAATTTATTAAGTTGTATGAGTTGAATAGAATTTCCTCCAATCTTGAAACAATAATTATTTCAATCTTCTAGAACATTTATATATGGTTATTTTCAATTATAATAGTTTCATTCATACATGTTTAGTTTTTTATTATTAAATGTTAATTTAACATTTCAAAGGGTATTTTCCCAAAAAGTATTTCGTTATTTTTAATGGTATATCTGTTCATCAACTACAACATTACTTGATTCTAATTATAATTTTATAGGTTTATGGTCAAATGCTATTATTTTTAATATTTCTATACATGGATTATTATTTTGATTAAATTTTTTTATGAAAATCATTTCCATTTGTTATACATTGAGTAAATGTTTATTAAACCCTTATAATTTAATGGGATTTGATATGAAATATATTTTATGATATCATGGAACACATATGTGTGGAATTCATATAAAGATGTCTTGGAATATATATCTCTATCCAATTATTTTCTTAAATTATTATATCTTATGATATAGTTAAAGGAAACCGGTCGATGTTCTTGATCTGTTAGGGGAAAAAAGTCAAAGTGCATGATCTCTTTTGTGAAACAAGTTGATATCTTTGATACACTGGTGGGAAATCGTTGTTGACACCCGATCTAATGGCATTAGTTTTAAACCATGAAATATTAAAAGGTATCAATAAATATGATCATTTCAAAAAAAATTATTACATGCATTTATGGTTCATGACTGACTTGTGATGATTTCTTATTCTAATGATTCGATTCTTCTCAAATAATAATTTTTTATGACATACCAATGGATTATGTTCATTGTTAAATTGGGTACGAATTTTTTATGTTAAGTTCATGATATCATACAATTATTCTTAACTTATATATTCATGTTATAATCAATTGATATCTAACATTTTTAACCGTACAGATTATTTGAGATCAACATTTTTAAATGTTTCCTTACCCCGAGACATGATTTAAATTTTTAATAGTTTATTATAAATAAGAGTACTGCGAGGGATGACAAATATGTGAGATATTGATGATATTTTGTAATAAAAAAATTGTTTATTTATTCTATAATTAAACTAACACAATACACTTCTAGAATTTATTTTATTATTATATATTGAATATTTATCTATCTAGATTTAATATTTATGTATGAAAATTGCATTCCATAAAAATTTTATTATAATCAAATGGAATCAGTAGAAATTTATAGTGTGTGTTCCTTAAATAGAAGTTTGTATAGGGTATATCCTTATTCTTAAATCACAATTAATTATATCTAAAATGAAGATCAATATTTGATAAATATTTAACTCCACATAATTGATAAAAAATCATCAATATAGGGATTATGATAATTTTTTTTATATTGTTCAGTTTTTGATAATTAATGAAATGTCACTTTGATTAATATTTCTTATGAATAGAATAAATAGTTTCTCCTCCTAGTAACAAACACGGGATAATGAATCTCATGACTATATTGTCATAGATTGGATTCTTTAGTTACAATATCTTTATCAAGGCCATTCTATATAATGCATTTTAAATAAGAGTAGCACTAGGTGTGATTTCTATTTAAAATGGTACATTACAATTCATTGTAAGAATATGAATTTCATCTAGAGGAACATCACTATAATACTAAAAAATATGCATTTATTGGATATTTAGTTTCCCCCAAACAATTTGAGAAATCTATTCCTCATGAATAAATAGTAAGACCAATATAATAAATGTAACTTTAATTGAAATTTAATATTCATACTCAGACTGAAATATAGTAATAGATTAATTCATAATATAAAAAATTATAAAATTATTTTGTAATTGAAATGGTATCTAATATATATATACTGTCTAACACTAAAATCATAGGAAATCCAAATAGAGGGAGAATCAAAGGATGTATAGGATGAAAATAATCACAAAAATCTATCATATGAGATATATACACTTGATATGAATTCATTGTACAATTAAAAGTTTTTATTACAAACTCCATATCTAATAATTGAGTTGGTAATGTGACTCCATTTTAAAAATTATTGTGATTTAGATGATTTTTTAGTTCCATAATTAACAAAATAATTATTTTTTTTAGAGTTTAATGTATATGTAAAGATACCTATTTCATTATTGTAACCTTTATCAATTACTGTGATTGTAGGAAAATTTCATCTATCGATTCACTCAGTGGATTTAGGATTATTTTCCACACTGGAAATTGAATTAGGTATTTGATTTACATAAATCATGAACATATGACATTGAAATCATTTATGTGTGGGCATTTCATGTAGCTGACCATTATCTAAATTCATTGTAGTAACTAATACCTTTACATAACATAGAAATTAGTTTTTCCAATAGAAACATTTCTCACTCCTGAAACTTATTCTTGTTACATTCAAAAAATTGCCTCACTAGTTTTCTCCACATTTATGGAAAGTAAGAGGTTAAAACATCATCTACCTTCCTTGTGTCATAACAATATAGATTTCAGGAAACTCTATTTTTTTACATTCACCTAAACTAAGAGTATTTTTGGCTTCTAATTCAACTATGATTTCACATCTAATGACATCATCATAGCTTTCAATATCTATTATGTATAATACCTTTTTTATAATACGTATCAAAACACTAAAAATTCTATTAACCAGGATTTTTTGTGTAAATGAAAAAAACTAGAAATATACCTCAAAATCATATTAAATATTCATTATTACCAATAATGGATTCATGATAAATATACATTAAAAATATAAATTCACACTCTATTTCAGTAAAAAGGGTTCATGTAATGTACTTATTTATGAATACTATCCTAAAATCCTCCAACTACCAGGATTTTATCTCGTCTTCTTTCATTGTATTATATAATGAATTCCACAATTTAACGGATTTATATTCCATGTGGTAGACTAATAAAACAACTAATTCAAAGTATGAGCCCTGGAGAATAAAAAAATAATTTCCATAACATTAATCTATTTATCAACACCTATTTGGTCTAAATAACCAATATATGAGGTGGATGTTGTTTCATAAAATATTAAATGTAATGTTACTCACACCTTAAATAATTCCGAATATCATCATGATTTGTGTTACAAATAATAAAATAAAAGAGGGTAATTATAATTTTACTAATATATAGTATCATAACTCATACTACATTTAGAAGATAATGAGGTTGATTTATTCAAGTGATACTACATTCATTGTTCACACAATTCTATTTGGTTCCAACCAATTACTAATTCCAAGAAAAAAATAAAGCATAATGCTAAAAATTTAGAGTGATAAGTCATATATTTATTTAAACCATTATTAAGATATGATAAATTATGAAACAATCTAATAAATATATGAAACCTTAGGTGTATCCTATATTATAGATGGTCATAATCTATTTAAATCCCCTATGATGGTCAACAATGAAAATTTAAATTAACAAAAGCATATCCTCCAAGAATGTCTCACATGGCTTAATGTCCTAGGACTATTAATAGGTCACTATGGATGATTTAGATAGTACTCCACCCAAACCATTCATTGTTTTTACCATAGGTTACATTTATCCCATAACCTCATCAATATTCTAGTGTCCAAATAGTGATAAAATTTCTAACATAATCCCTACTTTACAATTTTTTGGAAATTATCCTATGCAAATAATTATCCCTATATTTTTCAATAATGTTATCTATTATTAATTTTAATTAATAAATAATTATTATTTGATATAATCTTATTTGATCTGAGAATAACATACAATAATATTTTATTATTTTAGTTCAATATTAAATACATAACATAATTATATATGACCTTGAATCATACGTATTTTTTTATTTAAGTACTAGATAGATAAAAATTTTATTTAATAAAGCATCTTTGACATCTATCATAATGTTTATCTTATTAGTAACCTTATATACAAATCATATACAAATCCTTCCATTATAACATAGCGAAGGATAAAATAAGGGTGAGCATAAATGATAATTTATTTTAACCATATATGATATTAGATAGTGATCATACAAGATAATTTTGGTATGAAAGCACTATCTTAATTTATGAAATTTACACCCAATTATTTAAAGAACATTAATCAAGATTTCTAGAAGAATTCATTCTCATAAAAACATTATAACATTTTTATATAACTAATAATAAATCATAAGTAATTAGAGAATATCATAATCAATGTTGTTTAAATAAAATATAACTATAAAGTATTATAATGATGTATAAATAGTAATATGGTTACTAATTAATTTATGGACGTGTAATCAGTTCCTTGTATAATCTTATTGTCATGATACTTGGTCCATGAATTTAATTATGGACATGAAACTAGTAATCCCATTATATTATAGACTTAAAAAAATCCATTGATAAATTTTTTATCATGAAATCATGTTCATGCATTACATAGTTACCTCCCGAGATATCAAATTTACCGAATCCATTAGATATTTATAATGGACCCACCAATCCCACAATATTAATCAATAAATGTGAAACAATATCAAAAAATCATTTTTCATTTCATCATTATATAACCCATTGAAAATATATATGTATCATATATATTTGATCATAAAATAATTAAACCATTTGAAAGTAACTACATTAATAGAATAATCCTTAAATAAACAACACAATAATCCATCCAAAGAATGGATGTATATGGTATTCAATGTTCAAATATTAAGTGAAACAAAATAATAATTTAATTTAGTTTTCATAGTTGAAATATACCTTTAAAATATAATTCCAAAAATTAATTGAAAACATTTGAAAATATCCTTTTCTTTTGATAAAATATATATTAAAATATCTATAATATTATGAAAATCCTTTCCATTTACTATTATCAAGAAGACATTCAATGTACTATTCAAAAAAGTGAATTGTTAGGATGGGAGTAAAATCCATTCATGTGGTATATTTCGGAAGAATAAATTTCTTTAAAAATAGTGTAAAAATTCCAAAATTGATTGTTTTGAAAATAATTTCATTAAAAATATTTTATTTTACATATTTTTTAATAAATTCCAAGGTATTGAAATGATATTTTATTATGTTGAAGTGGAATTTCACATGTATGAATTATCCTGATTATACATTTCCATCTATTGGAAAGCTAAAAGGATAAAAAAAATATTATAATTAAGAAGAATTATTTTTTCCAAAATATCATATATGAGAATTAAATACATTATATTAATGATTCTTGAATTATGGGAATGGAAAATTTATTTCATTCCTATGTGTATGTGGTAGTCTATACATATTCATTTGTGATAGTTTTGTTTCTTATTTGATGGAATAAATGGAAAAATATTGATACACAATCCAAATTATAATTTTTTATAATTTCTTTGTAAATGAATTATCTTTTTAAGATAGAAAAAATCAATTTATAGGAGTTATAAGAAAAAATAAAATTTAAATTACTCATTCAAGAGTTATACATATTCTATGTGAAACCTCCTTTGGATTTCACTATATTCTTTAAAAGGATGGTATTCTAATCAAAAAAAGGAATTTATGATTCTGGGATATATGTAAGGTATTTTTCCTATTCATGTCTAAGAAATAAGACTCAATAAGTGTGAGGATAATATCATAGGAGGTATCCTTTCATAAGGAAGTGGGAGTACACCTTAAGAATTAATCAAAATGTTAAACTTTTAAAATTTCATACTGAAACCAAATGAGTCTAATAAATCAAAATTTAATAGAATATTTATTATTTTATCAAAGCGAATATACAATTTTATGTATACTTTTTATATGAAAATATCACTCTTATATCTTACTTAACCCCCCCCCCCATATGAATATCTGTTGTACCTTAATGGTTTTAACAATTTTTTATTCTATTATTACTATTAATGATGAATAAAATTAAAACAATATGAATTATTTTTAAAAAATATAAATAAATATATAAAATATAAATTAATAAATATTAATTATAATATCCATGGTCAAAATAAAATAAGAAATATTTCGATGAAAACATATTTTTGAATAGGAAAATGAATTTAATGAAAATATAGAACTTATTTATTAAAAATGAATAATTAATTTTTTATTATCTAAAATTTTTATACATGTTAGTCATAATTTTTATATTATTATTTATCCCACCAATTTAATGGAATGATTATGATTGTATACAATATCAATGATCATTTAGACTTGAGGTTACATGTAAAATAATTTATCTAATATGTCATGTTAATTTAAAAGGAATATAAATTCATATATAATCATTGGGTTTTACATAAAAATTCATAAATACTAGACGAACCTCCTATAAAATTAATCACATCCTATAAAATACATAAAAGTTTTTTACAATATATGGGTATGGTGATTAATTTATTATGTTATTTTTTTACTTATCAACATCGATAAATTTTTAGAAGATTGAATTTACAATGGCTATTAGAAAATCAATTATAAATTTATATTTCTCTAATTTAAATACAATATTTTATTTGTTTTTTGTTATAAATATAATTCCCATCTTTTATAGATAATGATTACATGAATTACAAAAAATAGTGAATCTATCCAAAAATTGATCCATTAATTCCTCATTGTGTTATATAAATATACTTTCCAAGAACCCCAAAAATTTACCCAGGACATTACACATCCCCAATGGAATATTCTTATAAGAAATTGGTGAAACAAGTAATTTTGAATGAGTATTCACAATTTTCTTTGGACAGGCGGGTGCATTGAAATATCTTAAAGATCCATAGAAATTTAATAATTTTTTTTTCTTACCACTTATATATAATTTGATCAATTATTGGGATGTAAACATGATATTTAGATAGTTTATTATTTATCTTACTATTTACTATACACGCTATCCTTTTGTCCAGAATTATAAAAGGGATAAATTGTTTTTGAAATTTTATTATAATGGTTATGTTAGTTTTATTGGGAACAACTTGGATTCCACTAAACTATTTATAGATAGTGAGAGGATTGATGAATTTGGAAGTTAATATCTCCTCTATATAAAATTTTACTAGCTTCATTATGGTTTCACGTATACCACTTTGAGAAAACATAAATGGCCCAAAGTTTCCTTCAATATTAATATTATGTGATCATTATTTTGACCTAACCGATTAATGACACCTAATAATCAACCAATGGAATGAAAATTTTCTTTCAAAATATTAATGAATTTATTTCATTGTATTTTGTAAATATTATTGGAAATGATAAAATGTACATTTTCTTACTTTATTATGTAAAAATAAATAATTTCAATAGGTAATTATTTAAATTTTATAATTTTAAGTTATCTAAGAGATGAAACAGTATTGTGTTTACTTAAATATATTTCTCATATTTTCAAAACTAATTATGATATATATTGAACCATGTAATTAAGAAATTATCTAAATACATCATGACATTACCAAATTACCATATCATCTATTCTATGAATAGATTCCACCAAAATTTTTATAACTACATTATCTATAGAATTTCCAACCATCATGTACACCTCAAATGTTATGATCTCCTAAATCATTACTAAATCTATTGCGGGTTGCGAATTATCCATATGGGATAATATAATTAGTGATTTGTCTCTTTATGTTTTTTTCTAGTGTTATTAATTTTATAATTGATTATTCTATCCCTGAAATACATGCCAAGTTTTCCTTTATAATAATCATTGACCATCTTGGTTGTCTTCAATAATGGACTCCCAAAAATTATGGGAAAGTATGATAAGATTTTTGTCATGTTCAATACATAAAATAATGCTAGGAAGAAGATTTCCTAAATTTTCATAATGACATCCTTCAATACATATTTTGGAAATAATTTTTATTCGATAACCAGTTGTACCACACATATAGGGGATTCAATAACCAATCTGAAAATGTGTAAACATAAACGAAGACATAAAATTTATTGTAGAACCAAAATCTGATAAAGCATTCTATAAATTGAAAAATACAATGATCTAGGGAGTATAAAATTTCCTTGGCTGTTTAAATTTAAAGGGTACATGTGGTGTTATGAAATCTGAGGCACTTCTTTAAAAATTAATCCTTTCCTCCCTTAAATCTTCATATTTTTGGTGATATTTTTAGTAAAATTTCTATAATTAATAATTTATATAAGGGATTGTAGAAGGGGTATATTAATATTTATTTTATATATTATTTCTACAATTTGTCCATATTTTCATATTATTAGATCTCGTTGACCTACATTTTTCCTTATAGTAATGAAAGCGGGTGATTTTGTTTTCTATATTTACTATAATTATTTTGGTTTCTTTGATACCTTCATCATTTTCCTAGATACTATTTAATATTTATTATAATATAAATTCTATGTGTTGTTGTAAAAAATTTATATTGTATTTCAAAATTGGGCTTCCATAGCTTCCCCTATATTATTCTTTTCAAGGTATGGTTGTGCTTATTTTGGTTTAGACATTTTATCTATTTCGAACTAATTTATAAAGTAAATTCCTCCAAATTAGGTTTGTTTATAATGTGTATTTCCTTGTATAATTTTATTGTCATCATGTTTACAACAACATTTGGGATAATGAAAATTTGGTTTGGTATATCACCAATATATTTAAACAATATGTCCACAAGAATATAAATCTTCTAGAAGGTTCTCCAAAATTTTTCATACGCTTCTCTACTTCAAGCCCCTCATGTTTTTTCTGTATGAGTCATTCTTTATTGGTAGATGGATAATAATATTTTCTCTAATTCTAAAAACGTTTTTTTGTATGAGGGTTGGATATAGGTCGAATATCAGGTTATAATGAGGGTTGTGTGTGCTGGTACTACTGTTGGGAGGGGTAATTTGATTGAAACATGATTAGGTAAGGGCTTTGGTTTATTTTATTTGGTTTCCAAATAATAACGTTCTTCGTATATTATCCTTTTCCAATTTATTATTTTAGTTACATAGCATTAGTTGTGTGTTTCTTTAATAATTTAAAAATAAAATACTTCGGAATATTTATATATAAAACGATGAGGGGAAAACATAGAGGATTTAACAAAATAAATATATAATTTTTATATAACATTAATGGGACCATATTTCATAGAAAAATACTATTCCATGTATTAGGATTTCTTTCAAAGTTGATTAGTTAAATGATATTATCTCAGGGATTCTACTGGTATTAGTTCCATAAAAGCTGAACTTTTGTGAGTTTTGGAATATATTTTCAATCTATCTATCTACAATAAATGGTCAATTTTCAATCAATTATTTATTCGTAGATTAATCCAATATATTACTATCATTGTCAATATATACCTGATAATGGAACACACGAACATAGTTTTCTTATATATTTTGGTTGGGATACTATGCATAATTTTTTTTAATCTTTTCCATATTCTTGTAGAATGTATCTCCAAATCACTATTGGATATAATATTGTTATATTATCATGGTTTTACTCATAGATACTAAGATAAATGTTTTTATAAAATATATTTTAAGATCATATGAATCATATAATTATTATCATTATAGGTTTTATTATTAATATTTTCTAACATGAGAATGAAATAAGCTCCACTTCACTTATTCCCAATCCAATCCATTATGGGTTAGAGATAAGGTGGAATGTGTGAATGATTTTATGTTTATTTTTGGGTATTATTTTATAATTCCATGAATTGTGGAAAGAAAATTAATTATACCAATTTTTAATTCAAATGAATTTTCAGTTTATTTATTGTAATTTTTTTATTTTTGATATAAAAATAGGGTACCCATAGACCACTGGGTTTCTGGGTGGGATTTTTATACATGTATTAATTATTAGTGTGAATTAAAAGGGTTTCATTTTAGTTTGTAATAGATAACTTCTATAACTATAATTTTAGTTATATTTTTCATAATAAAGAAAAATTTCTCACCATTTCATTATTAAACCCCTGAAATGTTTTATTATGTTATTTAATCACTCATGGTTTAATTTTTTTGGAACTACCTCCCCATAAATGGTACCATGTTTTGAATGTAGTCTATTAAAAGGTGTGAAATATATTTAATTACTTATTTTACGTTTTATGATAGAGGGAATATAGTTCATATCATATAGTGTAGTACCTAAAAAACCAATTTTGACTTTTTAATTAGATCATGAAAATGGGTTTTTTTATAAATTAAACTAAAACATTTTTCTGAGAATAGATGTTTAAAAATATGTATTGTTAGGGTCATGTTTTGAAATTTATTTCCCTCATTTTGGAATTTTTTTAATACCTTATATGTATAATATATTTGAGCATAATGAAACAATTAATTTTTCATATCACCTAGGATATAATAGTGTTATGGAAATTGACCATATACTGATTACCACTTGGTTAGAGTCCATTTATCTATGTTTAAAATTCATCAATCCTTTTAGTTAATTACCTAATAAAAGCCTAGTTTGGTGTTTGGATTCCTCCACTGCGAAAGCCGTGAAGACTCCTTCTCACGCTCGGTCGGTTGGTGGTGGACCTCCGCTGCGTGGCGCTGCGTGGTTTTCTCTCTGGCGGTGGAGATGCTCTCGGGCTTCGGTGGTTGCTGGTTCTGGTACATGGGTGTGACCGGTCCTGTTGACGGCACAATCTACGGAGCGCTCCTGGATCAGATCTTGGCAGTTTCCTGGTGACCGGTGGTGTTTTTACTCGCGTTCGAGGGTTGTTCTATTGCGTCGGTGGTTTGGACTCTGTCCCCTCTCAGGTGAGTTCGATGGGGTTTTTGCTGTCTCTATTGCAGCTTGTTTGTCTGGTGGCGGTGGGATCTTTAGCTCCATGGATGTTTTTCTTTTCATCGTTGACGGTTTAGATGGTTGGTTGTTGTTGGTTAATTTTCGGGTGGTAATCTGTGAGTTTGGTGTTTCTTTCACCGGATTTTCATGGAAATCCGGTGATGTTCTTTGCGATGCGATGAGGGTTTCTGCCTCGTTGGAATCGGTGACGAGGGTTTCTGCCTCGTTGAATTTGGTGAAAGGATGTTGGTGCGCTGGTGAAGGGATGGAGGCGGTGGTTGCCGGTGAACAGACTCGCCGACGTCTGGCTGTGGCGGCGAGTTTCCGGCGACGTCCGGGTGAAGTGAAGATCGGCTCCGACAACGGTTTCACATCGCAAGTTTCGCCACGCTTCTCGAGGTGTGCGGACTGAGGTGAGAACATGATTTGACGAAGCCCGAGGCTGTGCGTGGCTCGAGGCGTTGAAGGCGGTGTTTTAAAAATTTTGAAGTGTCTCGTTTGAATTTTGAATTCCCTGATGCGGTGATGTGGATTTGTAGTGTTTTGGGTACCGGCAACCCCTGAACCGATTTCAAGGGAACCGGCTACCCTCAAACCGGCCATTAGAAAATCAAAAAAAAAATGATTTGCAGGCCTATTGATTCAAACTTCTCAAATGAGAAAAATGCACTGAGGTTGGAGATCAATGATTATTAGAAAAATGAGTCACAATAATCTATTTTCAAACTCTAAAAACAGAAACATTCAGGAATTTAAACAACCATTGAGTAGAAAATTAAACAATAGTAAAATGATTATTATTCAATGAAAGTTTATGTATCCATCCTTAAATGTGATTTCCTTACAATACTTAACAACTTAAATTACTACCTATTTGTTTGAGGTGAAATATTGAAAATTATAGAAGGATAATTAATAATTGAAACTGAATAATATGAAAATGAAAATGAAGAATTAAAATAAAAGTAAATACTCATACATAAACTTATGATTCTTGTCTTGATCCTCATATAAATGGCCACCTCTTACTTTTATTTAGGGAAATATTAATCCAACATTTGATATGTCAAAGCCACCATGATAATTGCCTCTACGATTCTTAGATTCTTTCATTTTATCATGGTCTACCTTAAAATTCACAATTTTGAAACTTCGTTTCTGATCATATCTTTATGAAAATGATAGGATTCATTATTTTAATTTTTATCTAAATATTATACTCATATGGATATATATGACATATTTCTATTAGATTCATCGAGGATAATTTAGTAGCACACTTTTTCTGTAGAATGTGTGTATATATTTAATGTTATTTATCCCTATAATATATGAGTTAATTTTGGTTAATCAATTTATCAAACATGAATCGGGTAAGTGACCATGAATTCATGTGATAGTATGTTAGATCAATTGACTGGTAAGTTGATCAAAGATTTGTGTTAATAAATATATGTTACTCTATGTGTTATATTGATTTATTAGAGTAAATAAAACAACTTCTTATAGAATATTTTTCTATAATAATTTAGTTTCTTACACTCAATTCATTCACACTGTCAGTCAAATTCCTTCTTGTTGTACATTTTAAGATAAATTAGAAACAATTTTCTACAGGGTATTTCATTTATGTGGTGGGTGAATTTTTCTTCCTGAATACTGTGATCCTATCATGACATAGACTAGAAAATTCATGGCTAGTTTATCATTCAATCAATCCAATAATTATTATATCTTCAGCTGTCTATTTTTTATTGAATTCATAGTTTATAATAGAAATCCATTTATTTGTTGAATTAGCCTCTTTCCACTAGTAATAATATCATTATTAATTCAATTGTTTACAAAAATAACTACAATGATAATATAAATAATTCAAGAGAATAGTTAGTCCATTTATCAATTAGATAGAATATTATTAATAAAAATAAAAAAATGTATTAATAATGTTTTCTATAAAAAATATGGGTTTATTATAAGATAATATTAACAAAAAAATTATATAAAATTTTATCATTTCATTTTCTAAACATAATTAAAAAAACACAAAAGAGTGATTAAATATCGATGTCAATCCTCATATTATAATGTCACAGTCATGATTTACCTCATGTACTTAGAACAATGCTGATGGTATTTGATAAATCTCACCATCTTGTGGGAATTAGATACTTCCCTAGAATCATAAAATGACCACCCTCTAGTTAAAAACAACCAAAAATGGATGTATAATAACATGAACCTAAAGACAAAAATATCACCCTAGACACATATATGAAACACATAGTAGAGACTCTTCATATCCTCGAACCAAGGAAGAAACACTTATATTGACAATCATCCTTCCCTTGAACAATATAATAAAAACATATAGAGAAAATCATCATATCCTTGAACATTATAGGAAACATAAGGGGGGGCACACCCATCACAATATAATAAGTATGCCTCTAATATGTGAGGGATATATCTAACCCTTTTTCCTCAAAGCTCATATCAATAATAATATTCATATTTTTGAAAAAAAATTCATACTGTATTCATATCAAATAAATACAGAGGATTGTATACCAAATAAAATAATTAACGACCTTCATTATTTTGGATACACAAATTCCCCCACTTCCACAACCCTTATTTGATAAAAATATATATAAATATAAATAGATAAATAACATACACATGGGAAAATCCTTCATAGAGTCTCATGTCACACCACATAAGTTGGCCAACCACCCAAAATGAACACCTATATCCTAGGATATCCTCCCAAGTTCACAACTCAAAAGTGTCTCTAAAAACATTATGGGTTATATCTTTTGAGCCTCTAGTTATAAGGTGACACCAAAGATAAATAATACCACCCTACCGAAAATAATTTTCAGTTAGATAATTGTAAATATTGGGCACCCCCAAGGTTCCCTTGGTCACACCATTGTCTAGAAACCCTACATATTCTCCTTTAAACACATTGTCCCTTTCTTGAACCTAACCTCAAGAGTCCCGTCTTAAACTCATAAAAAATAATCATCATCAACCACTATTTAAAAATGGGAACCATCATGATACAAATTACACAATGGAAATTATAAAATCAGATTCCTAACCAGAATAATATCCTCATAATCTTTTCATAGGTTCCATACCCAATCACCACTAATAGTTCTCCCAAACTGTGACCGAATGGAAACCATTATCTACCACACTATGACTATCCCCAAAGGACCATCCATACCAATTGAATATGGAAATACTCTAATGCAACCTCAAGTGTGCGATCCCTATTATGTTTAAAATTAATTATAATCCCAAAATTATTTATTAGGCATAATCTATCAATTATTATGCCTATATCCTTAAGAAAATATCATATTCAATGAGAAACTCAACTCAAAATTTATGACCTTTCCAAAAAGAACATAAATTTAATCAATATCATCCCAGTATTAGTATTCCATCTTTCACAATTAACTTAATGCACACACTCTTAAGACTGATATGTAAAGAAAACCTTTATATATAAGCCATTGACCTTCAGTGTCCAAGGAATCAAACCAATGTTAATCGCTCGTCATGCCCCAATACACTATGTTAATTACATATACTGAAAAAATTAAATAATATTCTTTAATTTATATTTTAATTAAATATAAATGGATAAAACAATGTATTTCAATAAAATGCATATAAATATAGGGAGATGTTTTTAGACAACCAACCTCATGCATGGTGTTAGTGCATTTTAGTGATATTCTAGTATTATTGGGAAAATCAGATTCAATTTTTTTTCTCATTTAGAAACAACATGAGGCCCTATAATTTCAAAAATATTAAAATAATTAATAATTCATAATACTTCAAGGTATAAATAATTACATTATCCATAACAAATACATGTACAATCACAAGCACCAGGACCAACTGTTCCCACAAGCTCTATAGAGTGACATTAACACAATTCTAAGAGAAACACTAATACTTAGAACCTGGTTAGTAGAAAATTAATAATAATTTTATCAAAAAATAAATAAATATTTCTATTGGATTTACAAAAAAATGGAGATTGGTGGTGTATATTATTAATCATGCTATATCCATTATTAATGCCATGAGATTTTTTCACATTCACGAGTTGACTTGAAAAAACCCTTTTGGAATCACAAATGAAACCATCACCAAATAAAATAAAATCAATAACTTCTGATTAAGAATAGAAACAGAGGATAAAAATGTTGGTTCTCATATAGAAAAACCTTATATTACCCTCAAACAGACCCTTAACTTAGTGGGGATCAATGCGAATGAAGGGGATCAACATTCCACTAATTTTGTATCATATGAAACAAGGAAATAAGATAGTGGATTGAAAATTAGATGGGGGTTAAAACCATCATTTTGGAATTTTTATCAAATCCCATAGAATGAACATTGTTTGGAAAAATGGTTCTCTGAATATTGTGATAGTAGTGTGTCTCACACTCTCTTAATCCACAATTACTCACATTTTTTTCCTTATTTTTACTAAATCATGCAACAACCATGTAATAAACCTTAACATATTTAATCACTGCACATCGGTCCATTACATTGTTCATTAAAATAGTCTACTTTCCATGATGATAGAAAAATAATTTAAATTCATTCCTCCTAGTTCTCCATAGTCTCTATAATAGAAATTTTCTAACTACACGGTAATAAGGTTGATAGGAAGAGAACATTATAATAATAATTCTGTCATTCCAATGCTCATCGCATTCTATCATGTACATATTACCTCCCCTAAGCGTTTACACTACCAAAAAATGGGCCAAAGCCAGTGCCACCATTTATCAGCACTAATGAAAAAGCATTGATAATGGTACCCCCTTTAACAATGCGTATTTTTAGCACTGTTAAAGTGTACCCCTTTATCAGCGCTATTTTATTACTACTGATAAAGGGGGGTCTTTATCATCACTTTTTTTAAAAGCACAGATAAAGGGTCTACATCCAAAAAATTGATTAAAAAATACATTAGTATTTAAATATATAGATATAGTTATATTAATATAAATAATATATATATATTTTAAATATAATTTTAAATATATTTTAGATAACTATAAATATACAGTTACACTTAATATATAAGATATCTAGAGAAAATGGATTAAAAAAATAAAAAAATATTTTTAATTAATAATTTTCTAATAATTATGGATTAATAGTCATTTAATAACAATTTGAAGACTAAAAAAATTTAAAAATTTAAAAAAAGATCAAAAATATGTTGAAAACATAACTCGAACTTGAAACGACCATAACTTTTGATCCGGGTGTCCGTTTGAGCTCTACCATATATCAAATCAAATCCTGTAATAATCTCTACACCCTTATGATTGGTTAATACGAAGGTCATGGTTTTTTAGAGGCCAATTTTTTTTTAGAAGGCCTCCAAATTTGAGTTTTTAGTCGAGATACCCTGTTTTTTAACATTTTGTGGATTTTCAGCCTCGTTTAAGGGGGTATTATTGGATTTTTTAGTGGGGACTGAATTTATTTCAAGGTATTAAATTCATATTAATATTATGTATTTGAAATTTTATCATTTTTTATAATTCAATTATTTTTTTAATTCACTGCTATTATGGGTTGAGGTCTCCAGTTCAAAACCTGGTGGAGGCAGGGGCACACGAGCATGACCAGTTTTTCTATTTGCCACCAGTGTGGCCAGTTCTGGCATTCAAATCCATCCTCTCACAATCATCCAACATCTTTTCACTGTTTTGGTGGTCTGGGTCATTTGGAGATGTTTTTTAAGAAGAATCGCTCAAATAATAATTAGCAAATTATTAATAGGTTTAATTAAAAATAATAATATGTTTAATATTTTTATTATGTTTAATATGTTTATTATGTTTAATATGTTTATAAAATTATTAATATGTTTAATATGTTTTGTAAGAAGCATCTCTCAAATAATTAAACATATTTACATATAAAATATATTAGCTTTATCTAAATAATAACTAATATCCATTTTATTTAAAATACCAATATATAAATATTTACATACCTAAATATTAATCTAAATATATATACATATATATATATATATATTAATTTAACTATACATATATATCGTTATATAACTATAAATATATATATATTACTATTACTATAAATATATATATTAATATCTCTTTATATATATATTAATAAAAATATAAATTACTATATGAAAAAATATAACTAAATATATATATAAATAAATGGATACATCATTAACTGGAGAACAAGTCAATATGGCAGAGTTGTAAAGGCTTTAGGCGCGCAAGGGGAGCGTTCTCGAAATAAAATCATGGTGGAGGAAAGGGCGCTCGCATGGGGGTGGATTTGGGGGGTTAGCGCTGATAAAGGGGGTGGGTGTACCACTGATATAGTGTGGAAGGGGTGTATGCAGTCGCTGGAGGGGATGGAAAGCACTGTCAAAATGGGGATAAAGCTCTCTAAAATCTCCCCTGATTGTAGGGATATTTTTTTAAAAAAATAACAAAATTAAATTTTTTTTAATTTTTTTTGAATTTTTAAATTTTTTACTTTTATTAGTGCTTATTTTAGCGCTGATAAAAGGTGTATTTATCACCACTTGTTGGAGCGATGATAAAAGATACCCCCTTATCTTCAATGACATTAATAACACTTTTCTAGCCCTGTTAAAATCCATTTTCAGCACTGATATAGGGGCTATTTGTAACAGTGTTAATCCTATCCAAAAATACTATCTCATTATACACAAACCATCAAAATTCATATCCAAATATATTTTTAAAAAAAATTCCTTAGTTTGGGGAGAAAATTAATATTCCTCCTAAATATCACAACCTCTAAATATGTGGAACATTTAATTATCAAAATATTAGCACACTCACACATATAATATTTTATACAAAAAAACACATACAAAAATAGTTTACATTGTACACCCATATAGTTGAAAATAAGGTAAGTCATATCAGATATACGTTGATATACATATTTATAACTATATA
This sequence comes from Viscum album, assembly GCA_963277665.1. Classification (NCBI taxonomy): domain Eukaryota; kingdom Viridiplantae; phylum Streptophyta; class Magnoliopsida; order Santalales; family Viscaceae; genus Viscum; species Viscum album. Next base: position 1,462,535,319 of record OY728142.1, read on the forward strand.
AATAGTTTTTTATTACAATAATTATATATAACTCCCTATTATTCAAAATTCCATGGATTCTTACTCCATTTTTAACAATACTTCCAAGAGAGTTAAAAATAATTATATGAAAAAAAATTCAATCTTATAAGTATACTAGTAAATCAAACAACGGAATATGAAATGGTTGGTCTCCATGGTTCTCAAATATTAACCATTATATACTCATATGTTTATTAAAAAAAATATATTCCTTTAAAATCATAAAAGATAATAAACCAATAACAAAAAACTATTTTATCCTTTTTATTTTTGAGACAACCAATTTGTTTTATTCTTTTCGCTTATTCATGTTTCTCTATTTATTTTTCTTTTATCACAATATAGTTTTCATAATAATATCTTAATAAAATCCTTTTAATTATGAAATTTTAATATTAATATGTAACCACCTTAAACATATTATACTTTATAGTCACCATTATATTTTATTCAATGAAATATCTATAAATAATGTCCATTTTAATAGTTTATGATCATTATATAACTACCCTAGAGTCATAAGAAGAAAATTTAATCAATTATCAACAAATTTCACATTTATTTAATTATTCTAAAATGAATACTAATATTTCTTTTTGAAAATTCAATATTCATTACACTAATTACTTCTAAATGTATGTCTTATTGTAGTGTGATGTTATGATTTATAGTTTTTTCCTCTAACACTAAAAAAATTATGTAAGGAACCACAAATTATTGGTCTCCAAATTATGGAAAAATGATTCCATAGTAATTGTGATATATATGTTATGAGATGATTCCAGATCTCTCTCCTCTATATTAAATAACAATTTTAATTATTAACATGCTGCTTAATGAAAAAATACTTCATTCTTTCATAAATAATTTATTACTTATTTTTGAGAGACGATTTACTATGGTATAATCATCCATGTATTCATTATAGTGTAGTATGATAGATGTAGTTATGATTTGATGCTTGTTTTCCTAAAAAAATGAAATATCTTAAACTCAAACATTCTTAAAAATAGATTTATTATTTTTTGAAATAACACATTATCACATGATAATAATCATTACATTATGAAAAATCTTATCCTTCAATATTTCTTCATTTTTAGTATACTTTTATAGAATGATCTATATGGGTTCACTAGGACATATTTTATTCATTTTAAAAATATATTCAAACATTCTCTAAAATTCACAATAATTCAAAAACTCAAATTTCATTTTATAATTTATGATAAAGGGTAAAAGATCCAACATTACATCAACTTATTAAAAAATTAACACCATTAAAAAAATTTAGTCAAATAATTCATAAATACAAAACCATGTGTTAATTTTTTACTCACATGAATGCACTCATGAACCACAAAAAAACTATTTTCACTGAATCATTTTGGATTTATAGAGTAGTTATTCTCTACCTTATCAAATAAAATTCAAAGGATCTTCATTCTAGATTTGATCATTATTGATCATTAATACAACACCAACTTTGATTTATAATTAAATTATTTTAAATCCAATTGTTGATATCTTATGGATTTCCCCAAACACATTTTTAATGGAACATATTAAGAAGTCAGAAAAAAAATTCTGTAATCTAATATGATTCAATGATTGATATTGGATTAAAGGGATGTTCTCAATTCTAGTAATAGTGATTAGTGTTTCAAAACAATTCTTCATATTTATAATAATACTTCTTTATCTCCACTTATAGATTTATTCTTTCTAATACCAAAATATATTTAGTTATCTTTATATAAATCCCCATGGATTGTTTCACCAAAACCTACTAAAATTCCTCCCAATATTATCACCTCCAAAACAAATAATAACAAAATAGATAAATATTTACTTTAGGGAGGGGATTTTCAAAACCCATTTTGTTTAACGATCATTTAAATATGATTATTAATTAACACTTATTGAATTTTTGTGAATTTAAATTAATATTTAATAAATCCATCACTTGTTATTGAGTATCAAAAAATTAAAATTTAACAATTTTCAACTCAATATTTTTTTAAAATTGATAAGGAATCATGGAATGTCCCCATGAGAATTTTATAATTCATTCATTTTATTGTTTAAAGTACTTTTGAAATTAGACTTCATTAATATATTTTATTTCACTAATTATCCTATATCATCTATTCACATCTTATAATAGATAAATTGAGTATTTCCTTAATTAATTAAGTGAAAAATATCTTTTTTTCTCAAGTATATATATTCTAGGTTTTTAGTTTCAATCCAATACAATTTTTTGATGAATAATTTTCCACCAATCAGGGAGTTTTGATCCATAATATCTCTATAAAAGTATAAATATGAGTTGGTCCCAAAATTAGGAAGATAATATAATTTAAAAACAAATCCATAATTTAATTATTTATGAATATAAATAATTATTAAGTTTACAATCAAGACATTCAATGCATTTAAATTCGTCTAAATGAGTGCTTCTAGACATTTATAATATCAAATATTAAACATTTTTTGAGATATAATATAAATATAATATTTATTTCTACAATTTTGGGTCCACTATTACATTATTCTCATGATTCCCATGTTTATTAACAACTATTGTTGGATTTGAATTGATTTTTTGAACTTTCATTCAATATATATATATATATATTATCATTTATATTTTATATTTCACCTATGATATGAATCTTTTTTTATTCCATAATTTAACTTATATCCAATGAAAGTAGGATATTTCATTGATAATTAACCTATAGAGAATATAGTAAATGTAATTTTAAATACATTCAATATAATTCCATTTATTAAGGTCAATTGAATGTTATTCAGATACATACATCATCATCATAAATTTATTTTATGTGTTATTTTATAAATAATTTTTGAAATAAAACCCTCAAAATTTTAACATCATCTTACCTAGTAACATGTCCGACCATTGAAACTAATAATTTGTACATTTCTTCTAAAAATATATAGCTTTCTTCAACTAAAAGAGTTTTATATCATCATAGCTAGTAAGAAAATGTACCAGTAGTTTGAAATATACATCATATTTTGTCACTACATTTATGAATGATATATACAAAGTAATTTTAAAGATATTAAATATTTTTTCATATACAATTTCTATGAATATGATTATAGAAACAATCATTACAACCAATGAAAATGTTTCCATGAACATAACTCCTTTAAATTGAGAATACACATTCCACACTAGTCATCCATTATTTCATAACACTAATATATGTCCAATGTAATTTTTTGGGTAAAATTTTATAATAAACACAATTTTAAATTTAGGTATCTCCATGATCCTTAATAAGTTGTTATAATCAATTTTGTTAGAATCTTTATTCATAACATTCACTAATGACAATCATACTAAATCATAATTGGGAATTTTAATTAGTGTGTGATTATTCCCAAAAAACATATTCAAGGTTTTTTGGAATAATAATGTCTGATGGAATCCCATGATGATCATACTTCCAATATAAAGGAAGTGTTTTGGTGCAAGAGAAAATTTTCTGAGGTTCTTTCAACCACACCTTTAGTTGAAATAATATTAACATCGTATTACCCTTGTTCCAAGTGTGTAATATCTCCACAAATGGAACAATAATTATTCTATGTTAACTGGCGTGATATGTTATATATCACATAGTTGATAGGTGTGAAAACAAGAATTTTTCAATCACAGAATATTTCGTTTCTAAAATAGTCATGTTGCAACATGACGTAGAATTATATTCTCATTAGGTTTTTTTGTTTCTTCCATTAAAATATATTAGTGACCCTCATATAAATAACTACTATGGACAATCTTGGAGTATTTATTTTCCACTAATAATGTATTTTGGTTCGAATTAAATCAATTTTAATATATTTGGATCATGTATTGGCTTCCTTTTACCATATTTCTTTCCTTTGGTTCATAATGAGAAGCATTATCATTTTAGATATTTTGAAATAATTCAGAATTAAATTCAACATAAAATTATTTTAAATAAATTTCTTCAAATATAGGCTCTATAAAATTTTTCCTAGATTTTATTTATTCACTAAAATGTCATATTTGTTTTAAAAAATTAAGATCTTTTTTTTGAATAATTTATAGCCTCACCTTTGGATGACTATCTAATAAACATTTATTTATAAAATACTTCTCTAAATCTTCAATGATTTATTTCTTTATTATAGTAGAATGTTTTCCTACTAATAAAAATCAAGTTATTCAGAAAATATTTTCTCTTCCAAATTTCACAAGGCATCCTCTCTTGTCCAAGAAAAACTAATATTTGATTTTTTTAGAATACATGTATTGATGCAGAACATCCATACAATAATATCATAATATACCATAGTCATACAAAAATAATTTCATACAATTAACCATATATTTTATCCTTCCCAAAACTAAATTTTGTTATTTAGTTCATTATAAAACTATGTAATGTTGTTTTCATGTTTCTATAAGTCATTTTTAACATAAATTATATTATATTAAATTAAACTATCAATTCCTTGAATAATTATTATTCTCTTGTTTTCATTTAAGAACCTCCTTAATTTTTTATTGATAACATCTATCATTTCTTAATTAGACCAAACAAATAGAAAATAACCCATCACTTTAAATTCATCATAAAATACATTGAAATACCTTCTAAAATTAATTCTAGATTTAATTAGTTGACAAATAAAAATAATGCTAAAAAATAAATTATAATTGATAATATCTTTTTAATTAAATTATTAGAGTGATTTATATTATTTACCCTAATCATTCACCAACCAATTATTTTATTTTTTTATTATAATAAGGGATATCCACTTATACCCTAGGTTTTTAGATACTTTTAATACAATATTAATTTATTTGACTAATCCAATTATATTATAATTTTTTTCCACTTCTTCTATGAGAATAAAAGGGTTATCCTTGTTATCAACCTAACACAAATTCACATTCATTCTACATCCCTAAATTATTGATTTTATAGTCCATACCTTGATATAGAAACATTTAAGATTAATGGTTGCATCAAATTCTAAGTCACATATCAATATCATTCTCAAAAAATTATTATATACAGGATATAAATATAGAACATTAGTACCTTTCACATAATCTATAGATAAATTACTTTGCCACCTACTTTGATCGTTAGAGGTCAATAATTTTCAAACTGAATCACTGAATCGACTCTACTTTCAACATTTCTAAAATATTTCTTATTTTATATCATCTTAGATGAACACTAATTATATAGAATAAACATATTTATCTTAATTATTTATATCAAGGAAATTTTATAAGTAATATCCTTCTCTATCATATTTAACATATTTTATGACTATAAAAATCAATTCTTAGTAGAGAAACTAGATTACCAAATTTCTTTCTCTTATGTACGAGAAATCAGGTCATAATCTTCATCATATAAATGGGAAAAACACTTTCCCAAATGAATAATGTGGGGTTTTATCACATATATTAATTACATAATTCCATTGAAATAATTTAGGATTTACATTTTCTTAAAATCAATATCTTTAGAAAAATAATTGGAATATAAATGAAATATCCATATAATTGATTCATTTTTTTGAAAATTCATTAATATTTTGTTCTCTATGGTTGAATCCAATATTCATATCCTTTGAATTAGAATATATTTTAATGATAATATGAAACTTTGTTCACTATGAAACTATTAAATTGGTACTTCATAAATGCTAAAAAATATCTTCTTCCATATCAACACGAACTCCTAGATTTTTAGTAACTCATTTAATATTTATAAAATACATTCGAATGATGTCATTTTATATTCTACATATTTCATTTATTCTTTAAATTTATGATTTCAGTTTTTTTTGAATGAGCAATGAATATGAGACTACTTTTAATCTTGAATCTAGATCTTTGAGCACTCAACACCACATCAACACTTCTAGTGCCTCATTATAAACATTCCATAAATTCTTCAATCTTATATTGCATATAATCATAGTTTTTCCATAATCATATATAATTTTTGAAATGATAATTTTTCCAAATGATACCACTCCCTTTTAGATTTTTTCAATCTTCATTATTTTGTCATTGATACACATATTGAGCTATTCAACATTTTCAATTTACTTTTAATTTATTTTTATAGATTTCTTCACATTTTTTCATTTATCATGATCATTTTAATGTTCCACTAAAAAATTCTCCTGGTAATAAATAGTTTCCTTACAATCAATAATATAATGTATGTATTCGTTCTATAGACCTCCAATCATTCTATTATCTTTTCATTAAATATTTATTTCACTATAATATCCTTCTATATATTCCATAAAGTCAATATGTCCCTCACATTCATCATATTATTATGCTAATGTGTTTTATTTCTATATTTCATCCATCAAGTTATCTTCTATATATGATAAAATTTTAATTTCAGTACCTTTCAAAAGATCTTCCTTAACAATATTTTACTCTTTACTTATAAACAATTTTCTCTATAATACATATTAAATAAACATAAAAAAAATAAATTTCCTATTGGGGAAACATAATCCTATGACTTTTATTATGTTCCATCTCTTTTTTCTCTCTACTAAATAATTTTAGACATCCACCATCAATTTTCTTTTACCTTTTAAATAAAAAAATTCAATGTAAACTTGCCATAAAATCATTCTTTTCCACTATTAAGAATTATTTCCAAAGTTATATGTAATATTATATAATTTCTATGATTTTTTATATTATATAACATAATTTTCGAGATCATGCATTGATGTCATGGGATTTCGAGGCCCAGTGAGCCAGAAAAAAAATTTTGAACTTATTTTAAGTTTTCTTAAGTAAACATGTGAGTGGGTTTTTCTAACTTTTAAACCAGGGCTTGGATATAAAACTCAGGGGTGTCATTGAACTCAGAATGGTTTGATTATCATAGAAATGAACTAACTTCGATGAGAAAGGGTCAGATGGAAAAGTTATTTTTTTTAATTTTCATAAAATAATAAAATAACATAAAAAGTTATTTTATTTTTTTCTCACTGTTGAGTGGTTTAAGGAGGCTCTGCGATGCGGTTATGATACACATTAAATGAAGCTCATTAATGGAATGCTTTTTATCATTATAATAACGCATTAATTTAAGCATAATAGATATGTTGTTTCATAAATTAAATAGTTTACTGATGTGAATTCTCCACATAATAGAAACACTGTGACATGTTTCCTTTTAAAAAGAAAACACGTTAGAGAAACTATAATTAAACAGTGTAAATTCTCTAATGAACCCATTCCAAAGATTCCCTCCAATAATGAATGACTAAATACCTTTAGGATCACTATCAACGTCGACGATCTATGAAGAACATGAGTTGGAAGCGATAAAAAAAGGGATCTTGAATCCTCAATGGAGAATCCCTTCAATAATGAACAATGTTCATGGTTGGGGTTGCTTGATGGAATTCTTTTCCCAGTTGTTTTTCTGAAGGGATGAACATGGGTCAACCCATGAAAAGTTTAACCCACGCATCATTCATAAATTTAAGAGGGTGTAATTTTTCTAGGGTTTCTATAGTAGGATTGATTAATTTTTAATAGAACTTCATGACCAAGGCATCCCTTGTTTTTAAACACTAAGGCAGAGGGAACAGGTGTACATGAACAAGGCTCGGGCCCCTCCACTTGTGTGTTTCTCATGTATGAGAATTTGAAAGTAGAGGATGGGTAGATTCAAGGATTTTTTCTGGGAAGGTGATACCCCATGAGGTCCAAAGGCATAGTTAGTGCAAAGAACGAACCACCGATGCAGACCCAACGATCGTTGGCGGTGGCTCGCGGCGCAGCGGGAAGAGGCGCCAACTGTTGGCAGTGATGTGGCCTGCAGCTATGGGTAATAGTTCATAGGGGCACACAGTCTTCTGACCATGTGTAAGGAATTGGGCCTGCCAGATTGGCTGACCTCGTAGTGACAGGCCGTGGTCTCTTTACTTTGGTAGAGAAGGCGACCCCACGGATGACCTGCTGGGTGAGGGGACCTGGACGCGGCTTCCAGCCTCATCTCAGCCAAGCGGAATCAGGACCCCTATGATGGACCAGGTACGGTGTAGGTCGGACATTGTCTAGGCTGGGTCCCTGTCAAGTCGGTGAGCCCGGGTCTGGTGAGTGGACCACAAGGTAGGTTAGGTTGGATCGGTCTGATCGGGTTGGACCGAACCCAGAATATTTTTGGAAAAATGTCAATAACTTGCGAACTGGTCATCCGATTGGCAAGCCATTTGCGACACTGGAACTCTCAAGATGAGGCAGATCTTTTGTTTTTATATATGGAAAATTTCATGGATTTTCAAATTTAACAAATTTCTTGGGGAGCGGTTATCCTATGATAAAGCGTACTATGTGCGGAATCCTTGCAGTTGGATGATACCTAAAGATTGTTTACGAGAGACCATGTGTTGATTGGATACTATGTTATAGTGGGAAGTGGCTTCAGTGTAACCGAGTTGTGCCATGGTGGGGAGTGGGATCTATGTGACCCAATAGACCCACAATACTCGATAGGAGGAGTACATCAGCATGGCGAAGGTGGGGAAAGGCTTCTATGTGATCCTGCATACTCATGGTACTCATCAGGTATGAGTATAATAGTATTCCATGGTTAGTGGGAAGAAACTTTTTTTAGGACCCAAAAGGCCCACTGTACTAATTAAGGAGGAGATCTCCAGCAGCCCAAGGTGTTCGATGATGTGACTAATGTTCCCACTTTCCTACTCTAGAATATACCAGGTGTGATTTTTCATGCTTATTGACTATGATTTATGGTTGGTTAATTGGATTTCATTTTTGTATTAACTAGTTATTTTGAGGTCCAATACTAAGTATATTGTCAATCACCCCTACATGGTCTTCACCCACACATGTTTTTTCATGTGAAGACGAACGTCGATATAACAGAGGACTTAGTAGTCTAGGAGCTGGTGAATCCTAGTGAGACTAAGAAGAAGGGGTGTTCCACTATGGATTCCATCACCTAATCTATACTTACCCAGCATGTGAGGTTTTTAGAGGATCGATATCCAAATTATCTTTTGCACATTTTTATTTTTATGTTTAGTATTTTGTTGGTTTAGTATTCTGGTCAAATTGAATTTCAGTTGTACATTTACTCAGTGGTTATTTATAGTGGCATACTTGTTTTACATATCCTTATTTGGGATGTGGTTGTGTGTGCATGCATACATGTACTCAAGAAAATTCCTTCCCCTTGTAGGTTGAAGCCTTCGGAGCTAGTCGCCACCCTCGACCTTCAGGAGGAGGGCTTGAGAAATGTCATGGAATGGTCCCCGGGTGATGGGTTGTGAAACATTATTATCAAAGGAAGTCAGTTATACTTCAAAGATAGAGAATCTATTATTTTTTTTGTGAGGAAACATTTTTGAATGTCTCAAGTTTGACATTTAGATTTGGGGAGTCCATTATTGGTGTGGGAACTGACATATCCTTAACCTAGGACCCTGAATTCTTCTTTTCATCTCTATAAATGAAAACACTAGTTTCATAAGTGTCTCTTTATCATCTTCTAGAATGAGAGTTATCTAACCAGGTATAATATTCTGATTTAGGTACATCTTGATCTATTATAGGAATCATCCACGAAGACAACCGGCTTGGTTTTAGATACGTGACCGTATGGACAACTCACCTAGCGATGAGGCATCGGTTTAAGGACTAGTGCTAGAGATGTCCTCTCTCGGTGGTGAAAAGGTGTTGGAACCACCCTTCGATTAGCAGTTACTGTTGGTGTTACCAATAGAGGACGTATATAGACTCAGTGCCTTGCATGGTTTTCAAATATGGAGACCTCCCGGGTATGGGGGAGATAGATCCTCAGGTCACTAAGGACTGGATGGAGGTAGTGAAATGGGTATTCCGCTTATTGAGGACACCACTTTACCAAATGAAAATCATGGTTGTGAGCCTTCTTCTGTGCTCAACATGGAGATGGTGGAGCTTGACCACCAATATGCAAGATGAGGGGACCCTCACCCTGAGAGACATCGAGAATCATTTTTGGGAGGAGTTCTTCCCCACGACCTTGCACTTAGTGCGTATACATGAGTTGCTTCACCAACAGTAGGGAAACATGATGGTGGATGAGTACTCTGTAATATTAACAGACCTCTCTCACTACTCCATAGACATAGTGAGGGACCCATTATTTGGGGATCAGACCTCTCATCAAGGACTCAGATAGGATATATCGGAATCTATGGTGTCTCTCAGCATCTCCACTAAGGATGAAGTACTCGAGAGATCCCTACTTTTGGAGAGATTCTTAGTAGAGATAGAACTAACATCTGGAGCCACCAGTAGACCTTAGGTGACAGATCATTTTGTGGTGAGTAATAGGAAGTAGACACAGGGGCCCATGCGGGCCAGGTCTTTCAGGGAGCGACCCCATGAATCAGGGTCGGCAGTACGAGGCTCCTAGAGTAGGGGGAGTCACCAGGGAACCAGAATGTGTTTCACGTGCAGAAGGCAGGGACACGTGGTTCAAGACTGTTTGACCTACCACATATATGATAATACAATGGTCCGGGTACCTCCAAGGAAGATGCATTGGTTCAAGCATGGAGGTTCGCAGGGTGGAGGTTATGGCAGGGGAGTATGTCGAGTAGCATTCAGTGGATGACAGTTTGAGGTGCTACCACCACCACCCACAAGTTGTCCACTACTTACTCAGGGAGCCAAAGGATAGGGGCGAGGAAAGCTTCAGGTGATAGAGACCTACAACCACAATTCTCTTGATAAGATTAGAGGTATGATCTATGTCTTCTACACCTTAGTTGCAATTCTTATAAACACAGGATCCAGTCACTCTTTCCATTCCACAAGAACATGTTCGAGTCTCGAAGATTCTGGTGGAGCTATTGGCCCAATCCTTATAATAATATTCTCCTACAGGAGGGGATTCAGTGATTATATACTAGTTCTGGTAGTGTGAACATACTCTAGAAGGTGATATATTTAGTCGAGATACCATAGTAGCGGGGTCTAGGCCATAATATGTCATCTTTAGTATGGACCAATTATCTACAATTCATGCTCAGATCGACTATTTTAAGTGCAATGTGTGGTGGCTCTTTGAAGATGTGACCAATATTTCCTTCACCAGTAGGAAGGAATCATTTTCAGAACAAGTTGAATGTTCTCGGAGTAGGGTGCAACCGATCACCCACTAGATGGATAACATCACCCTCGGGGCAATGGATGAGAGGAGTCCATGATTTCTTGTAGTGGTGGATTATTATCAGGATTTATTCCCTGGGGATGTTCTGGGACTACCTCTCTATAAGGATGTTTACTTCTATATCGACCATTACCCTAGGATGGCACCAATATCCACAATGGAATATTGGATGGATTCCATAGAGCTAATTGAGTTGAGGGTACTACAGGTGTACATGTAGAAGAAGAGCATTGTTAATCCCATTGTTTAACCATGTGTAGCCCCAATATTGTTTTCCAAGAAGGTATATAGGAGCTTGAGGCTATGTGTGGACTTCCGGTGCTTGAACCAGGTGACTGTGAGGAATTGTTATCCACTTAAGAGGATTGATTAACACTTCGATCAGATTAGGGGAGAGCCATGGTTCTCAAATATAGAACTCAAATATCGCAACCACCAGCCTCAAGTTCGAGCTATTGATATACCAAACACAACATTCAGATGCTGGTACAACCGCTATGAGTTCTTTTTGGTTACCTTCAGTGTGACTAATTCCCTAGTAGTGTTCACGAGACTCCTGAGTAGGATCTTCCATCCTTACCTTGATTGTTTCATGGTTGTATTCATTGATGACATTTGGGTGTACTTGGCATTAGAGTAGGACCACAGTACACACCTAAAGATAGTCCTAGATACACAATGAGTGCACCAGCATTTCAGTAAGCTCTCAAAATGCAAGTTCTGGATTTGGGTGGTCCATATTTTGGGACACATCATCTTAGAGGCTGGTGTTGTAGTGGTTCTGGTGAAGGTAGAGGTAGTGATTTCTTGGGAGCCACCCAGGAGGGTGACTTAGGTGCAGATTTTCTTGCAGTTGGTTGGATACTATCAGAGATTCATGTACGTCATTTACAGAGTATCATCACCTTTATCAACAATAAAAAGGATAGTATATCCATTCATGTTGATGGATAAGTGCTAGTAGAGTTTCCAAGAGCTGAGGCAGATACTGACGAGTGCCCCCATCTTTAGGTTACTAGAAGAGGGTGATGGGTATGTTGTTTTTTTGTGATGCATCAGTGACTGGACTTGGTTATTTCATCATGCATGAGCGAGTGGTGATCACCTACAACTCATAGTAGTTGAGGCAGCATGAGAAGAACTAATTGACCAATGACCTAGATTTAGAAGATATGGGCATTGTGATGAAGATATTGTGGCACTACTTCATGGTTGAACAATTTACCATATAATACAACCATAGGAACCTCAGGTATATCTTCTCACATAAGGACCTAAATATGTGACAAACACACTGGATAGAGTTCCTCCAGGACTATGACATTGAGTTATTCTATACTTTTGGGAAGGGGAATGTGGTGACAGATGCACTCAACATGATGTTTGGTTTACAACTACTAAGTGAGGCAACAGAGCAGCTAGCCACAATGCATATATCCCTCTTGGATGATGATGGAGATGCTTACCTTCATTCAATTACTATAACTCCCCCACTCTTATAGTAGGTTAGGGAGGCCCAACTTATGTATGTTGACTGTGAGGCCTGAAGTGCCCAGATATACATAGGACAAGCTCCTGATTGATTTTCAATAGGTGGGGAGAACATCATCTTTTTCAGAGGACGTACCATAGTACCTGTGACGTTACCGGAGGAAGTGTTGAGGGAGTTGCATATATCTATTTTATGGTACATCCTGGGGTGGATATGATATACCAGGACCTCCAACATCAGTAATTGAATCCTAGTATAAGGAAAGTGGTGGTATAATTCATTTCTTGATGCCTCACATGTCAGCAAGTAATGGAAAATCATCAGGTCCCAACAAGCTTGGAAGAACCACTTGAGGTAACATAATGTAAGTGGGGTCATATCTCAATGAAATTCGTGATGGGGTTACCACACACATCTAGGGGCCATGATTCTATCTGGGTGATCTTTTCTGAGTCACCATGCCAGCTCACTTCTTACCCATCTTAGAGAAGGGATCGGTAGAGGGTTTCAAAAACTTCTACGTCCAGAAGATAATACATCTTCATGGGATTCCATTGACTATTGTCTCACACCATGATGAAAAATTTACATCTCGGTTGCGGAAGGGATTGCAGGAGGAATTCTTGACTCAGTTATATTTGAGAACATATTTCCACCCTCATACAGATGGTCCATTAGAGCATACCATACAGACCATGGAGGACATGATTCATGGTTGGGTCCTTTATTTTGGTCACATTTGAGAGGGCCACCTTCCATAGGTGGAGTTTGAATAGAACAACATCTATCACTCCACCATTGTCATGGAACTATTTGAGGGTTTGTATGGGAGACCATGCATATCACTTATATGCTAGACAAACCTAAGGAAGTCAGCACTTTTAGTTCCAGAGATTGTACAGGCAACCACAAAGAAGGTAATGATAATTGTGGAGTAGATGAGCAGTGCACATACTAGACAAAAACCTTCTGATGACAACTAACTAAGACCCTTAGTGTTTGAGGAGGGATACCATATTTTTCTTTTATGTCTCACCCCAATGGGGATTGTGGAGATTTGTCTAGGGTGACATGTTATCTCAAAGGTTCATCAGAACTTTTAAGATTCATAGAACATTTGTCATGGTGGCGTATAACCTCGTTTTCCCCAAAGATGCACTCGGTACACAACGTTTTCCATGTGTCACAGCTGAGGAGGTACGGTCATGTCCCATCGCTCATCATCGACTGGGGCGAGCTGTACATTGACAATGGGGAGATATTTTCGGAGTTCTCGGTGGAGAGAGAGGATCGACAAGAGATAGACCTTCATAGATTATCGATTCTTATGGTTTGTGTTTGGTGGCAGTATTGAAATCCTTAGGGGAGAACATGGGAGTGGGAGGCTCATATTCACGCTTAGTACCACAATTTGTTTGATTAGACTTTTTTTTCCTTTCAGGGACGTAAAGACCTAAGGTGGTGAAAATGTAATATCCTGAAATTTCAATGTAATTTTTTTAAAATTATATGGAACTATTTTTGAGAGCATACTTTGATTGCACGTGATTCCGATGCCTGGTGATCCTGGATCAAAATTTTGAAATTTTTTTATGATCGTTTAAGTTAACATGCTAGTGGGTTTTTCTAAAGTTTATTTAGTTTCTTGGATAAAAAAATCCAAGGGTATTGTTGAACTCGAAATGCCAAGATTCTCTTCGAAGTGAATGAAATTTGATAGGAAATTGTTGGATGGAAAAGTTAATTTTTGGACTCTTCAAAAAATAATAAAATAACCTTAAAAGTTATTTTATATTTATTTCCTCATAGTTGAGAGGAAGAAAAAGGAAATGTAGTGTGGCAATGAGGTGGATTAAATAAAGCTCATAAATGTCTTTTTTTTGTGTAGCGTAACGCCACATTAATTAAAGCATAATAGATACACTGTTTTATAAATGAAATGGTGTAATGGAAAAACATAACATTGTAATAGAAATGTTGTGATGTGTTTTATATTAATAATCCAACACATTAGAGAAATGGGAAGTAGACTATAAAAATTATATGACGAACCTACAAAAAGGATTAACTAAAAAACAAACAATGAATGCCAGTCGGATAAATAACAACGTCAAATCTCTATAAATAATGGGACTGGGAAGCAGTGAACACCAATGGATCTTGAGTCCTTGAGGGAAAATCACATCAATGATGTATATAGATTGGTGTACGTGTTGATTGAAATAATTCTTTTCCCCATAATTTTTCCATAACGATGAATGTGCGTCATCCCAAGAATAGGTTGACCCATGGATTGTTCATCAATGTGGGAGGGAGTCCTTATTCATGGGTTTATATAGAAGGATTGTATTATTTTTGATAGAGAATCATCCCCCCATGTTATAAAATTCTTACACGGAGTGTGCAGGTCAACATGAATAATGACTAATCCCCTTCACTTGTGTCTTCTTCATGTATGAGCATTTGAAAGGGCTGGAAAGTTATATTAAAGGAATTTTTATGGAAGGAAATACCCCACAAAGTCTGGAGACACAGTCAGTGTGAAGAAAAAACCACTAGTGCATACACTATGGTCCGATGAAGAGCCCACTGAGGGGTGGAAGTCCACCATGACGATGCACCAGAGTCGAATACTATTGGTCGCTCTATTTGCGGAACATCCGGAAGATCCACTGGCTAAGCAAGTGGTTGAAGGCAGAGTTACGACCCTCATCTATATAGATAGCATGGACCATAGCACTGGGATGTGGTTCGCAGGGTCACACAGTCTCCTAAATGTGTGTAGAGAATTCAGATGACCACGTACTGGTAGGCCATGGTCACTTGACCATGTTAGAGGAGGCTTCCCTGTGGATGACCCGCAGGGAGAGGGGAGCTAAACACGGCTTCCAACCATGTCACGACCAGGCAGAATAGACAGGGTGTGGGTCGTGCTAGTCCCATGGCCCAATGGCCCAAAACAAGGATGAGTTGGGTCCGATTCAAGACATCATACTTGGTTCAGGTCGGGGACATTGAGACGGTATGGGTTGGGTCTGTTTGACCAGTCGAATTGGATCCTAACCCTTTTTTTAGAAAAATAAATAACATGCAAACCACATATCTGATTGACAAACTATTAGTGGCATTGGAACCCTCGTGATGGGGTGGCACTATTGGTATTCTATATAGATGATTTCATTGATGGTTAATTTTGGAAACTGTATTTGGGAGCGGTTCTCTTGAGATCAAGCATGCTACTTGTGGAAAACCTACAATTTGATAAGTCCAAATGACTATTGACGGGCAACCCTATATGGATTGACTACTATGGCCCAGTGGGATGTGGGTTCTATGTGACCCGACTAGCCCACAATGGAGAGAAGATTCTCTCGTAGACATTTGACCCACAATAATCGATAGGAGGAGTACCTCAACATAGAAAATGTAGAGAGAGGCTTCTGTGTGACCCATCACACCCATGGTACTCATTAGGGATGAGTTCCATAGTAGTAAATGGTTAGTGGTAATTGGCTTCTATGTAACCCGGTAAGGACGCTTTACTCATTGAGGATGGGTTTTCTAGTCGCCCATGTTGTTCGATGATGTGACTAATGGTCCAACATTCCTACTCTAGAATATAAATGGTCTAAGATATCTTGCTTCGTGATGATGTTTTGCGCTATCTTTTTCAATTTCATTATTTTATTTTAATGTTATATTGGGGTCCCTACTATGTATATTGTTACTCAACTCTGCACGGCATTCACCCATCCATGTTGTATCTGGTGCAGATTCACCCCGACTTGATGGAGGGCTTGGTGGACCCGGACGTGGTGGAGCTCTGTGAGACCATGAAGACATTGCATATTTCTGTGGCTTCTAGCAGCTACATAGTACTTTCAAATCAGATGGGGTTCTCAGCGGATGGCTATACAGAGTTTGTATAGAATTTTTTGGTTTTCTAGTTAGTCTTTTGTTTGGTCTGTATGGTAGGCCATTTGGCTTTCATTTGTACTTGTACTTAGTGGTCATTTATAGTGGAATGCTTGTTTCACTTTTCTAGCTTTGTGATGTGGTTGTGTGTGGATGAATAAAGGTAATCAATAAAATTCCTTCAATTTACATTCTGATTCTTTCAGCGCTAGTCGCGAACCCCGGGACATTGATTGGTGGGCTTGGGGAATAACACGACACAAGCCCTGGGGACTGGTCGTGACATTATAGAAATATATTACTTACATATTCTTCATCATTTCAAACCTCATGAGTCTCAATTTTATCAACATATTTGAATTATAATTCTTTTGTTAAATTTTATTTAGAACATTATATATTCAAATGAATTTTAAAAAATACCAAATATCTATGTAAAGCATCAAGAGATAATTTCAAAGGATATTTGTCATCATGAACTGACACATTTGGATTATATAATACTGGAAACCTTTATATAATGTTAATTTATATATAAATATCATTCATATCATCACCAATTTTAATGATATATCTAATAGAACCAACTGTATAATTGATGAAAGATTTAATATTTTAACATGAGAACATATTTAAATCTTAAAATATTTTATCATGATTATGTAACATTATAACTCTATCTTTTCTATCGACTTCATTACTATTATATAGTTTTTAAAAAATAAATTCAATCAATTTAAATCTCATCACCATTATGTAATTTTTTTTTCAAATCATCATATAATTCATTCTTGGCCATAAAATCAATATTCAATAGTTTCTTATCCATTTATGTTATTGACAATTATATAGGTTCACATACTAGTATTCTATGACCCCTACTGAAAGTAGTCTATTCATGATAGATTATCGGTGTGATATTATCTCTTTTGTAGAAAATTGTAATGACGACCATCAAATAACAATAAATACATTTCATCTATAGAATTATACTTGAAAATATATTTTACCTTATAAATTTACCAATAATTAACATGTGGCTCTATTACCACTTGTTAAAACACGATGACCCAAAAACACCCAAAGTACTAAAAATTATTTATAGTGTTTTGAATATTTATTTGATAAGTGATGTCAAACATTTGTATCTATTTTTATATGAAATCATGTAATATATCACAAAATAAGAATAACTAAATATCTAAAATAAATAAATGAGTGGAATCTAAATACCATGATTTCAAACGGATCAGAGAATAAGATATATCCTATAAAAACAAATCAATATTATGTTGACATACCTAAAATACAGTATATAAATATTTGGTAATTATAATATTTTATATGAACTAACTCTCTAGTTATAGTTTTTATCCTATTCTTCATATTCAATCAATATTTTCTTGGATGGATATAAAAAATTATTGTAGAAATAGAACAGTCAAACATACACTTGTAATAATAAATTAAATAATAAAATAACAAATGGGAATTCTTTATAATTTACTAATTATCACATAATAATAATGAATTTTTTATTTATATAATAAAATTTTATGAATAAAAAATAGTGATATTCAATCCAATAAAAAATTAGTCTCAATTATATATTTTTCATTTATAGCTAATTTAATCCCTTCTTTATAACATTCTTTGTGTTCTTATCTTCCATAAAGTATCCATCTCAAAAATATCTTATTAAAAGAATATTATTTTTTACCTATAAATTCATATAGATGACCACTGTTGACTTTCCCAACTTCAAATTTATCCATTTGAATTTATTAAGAAAAATTCCAAACATTATAATAAATTTCAACCAATAATGTTCATTTTTAACCACCAAACACTCATAAAATTCATTATTGTTAATTCTTATCTTATTCAACATTTCATTAATATCAATGGAAATACCACATGTAGAGTGGTGGGAAAAGATTATTTTCACATTTAATACATCTAACTACTAATCCAATGGTGGGGTGATGTTTTGATTCATAACTCAATCCCCTTAAATTCCCAAAATCGATTAAAGAATAAACAATAAAATTATCCACATTATGATGAAATATTCCATCTCATTGTACAATATTTGTTTTGTAACATTATTTATGCTCTCTCAAATATAGAGTAAACACTAATTATAGGGTATCATAATGATTCAATCTATATTACTCAATTCCCCCATAATAAAATTTCATTGATTTTCTATGGTAAACAACATAAAACAAAAAAAATTGAAATATTTGAGTTATATTTATGATCAATCCCATTATAGTGTGATCATTTTTTTCACAAAATAGAGTATCATCATAAATATAATGGGATCATTATTCAAGTTTTGTCACTCACCAATATCCATACATTGTGGTGTGACTACAATTATTATAGCATGGACAACCATGTCCTTTTATATTACCCCAATCACAATATCCATTCACGTTGTGATTTCCATAGTTATGCGTTGAAAATTTTCCTTGTTCACTGGAAAAAATTAATAATGTAACTAATATTATCCAATATACCACAACTCAAACATATTTCACCAATTTAGCCTTATTATCAATATATCCAACATTAAAACATCTATACATCAATAATTTTATGAAGCCTCATTGGCCAATAATTTTTTATATTTATATTAATGAAATAGTAATTTTTATGAAATTTCAAAACTTTAAGAAAATTCCATGAATCTAATCAAATAATATGGACACCATTGTATTAGTAAAACAATTTTTATATAAAATTGATCATTTGGAATCGTTAATTTTTATTCATAAAAAATTTATGATTTTATAAGACCAGCAGATCTAATAAAAATATATTTTATTAAATTATTCTTATCCAGTTCATGCATATAGAAAGAACATGTATATGATAGTTTTTTGTGGCTATTTTGGATTTTGTTTGGACAAGTATTTTACAAATTAAAACCATTAATTAAATAAAATTCTTCATTAAACTTTTTCTTCCTGTAATTTCTTCTCCTCATTGATGCTACGAATTTTATAACATTTTTCCTTAAAATATCATATTCTTCTTCCTTATGTGACAAACCCTGATTTCATCAGTCCCTTCCACACTATAAATTCAATATTCTCTTATTAACACCACACATCATAAATAATATAACCATATGTATATCCCCATTGGAAATAATATTTATATAATAATATATTGTTAGTATAATAATATAATGTTTATTTCCATAAGACATCCCTCCATGAGTCTCCCACTCAAAATCACAAAACAACACTAGATACCATTCTTCAGAACTCTCATTATTATATTAATATACCAAATTAATGAAAATATATGTAATTAAATCAATGACACCTATTCCTACTATATAAAATAAAATTCAATAAATAATAAAAAATAAGTTATTAATCATCAAACTCCATGATAATTATTTTTCTCTTCATTTGGGATAAGTTTTAAATATATATCCTATATTTTATAAATCATAAAACCTAATATAAATTTTTCCAATATTTATATCCATGTCCCATGGGTTATGATACAAATATACACCATATTAAAAATATTAATCAGAATACTTTGATTTTTATAATTCTATTTATCAAACCAATTCTTTAAAAAAACATTTCCCAAACATAAATAAAACCTAAAAACATGATACATAAAATTATAATTACTTATAATCTTACATATTTATAAATTTACTATAAATGAAATTTTTTAAATTTAAACTCCATTTCATGTGAAACCATAAAATTACATGTTCTTCACCACAATATGTGAAAATGAGTGGTTTGATATTCCCACATGGAAACCATAAGACTTGGTGCATTAGTTATTTGAAGATACTGTTTTAAAGATTCATTTCAGTTCTTTGTTAGAATACATAAATGTTCTTTAACCTATCACAAACACAGAAGACAAAAAGAATAAAATAAAAATTAATACATCAAGTACATAATGTAAAAACATTCATATTTCATCTAAATCGTCTATATTTATAGAAAATACAAAGATATATATAATTTGTGTAGAATATAGCCACTAATTTTATAATGAATAAAAATTTCATCAAAAGAAGCTTCGGTACTAGGGTCACTCCCTTTCAAATGTTTTAATTTCATAATGCTGCTTAAGGAATCACTCTCCATACACTTCTTATACTATGTTTCTAGAATAAATTTAATTATTAGGAAAATATTCATTTGATAAAAGAGATATCGAATTAGAATAATAACACCAATGTTATAGACATATTTACTTATTTTCATGGAAACTCAAAACACTTCTTGTTATTTTTTCCTAAGGCCTTATAAACAGAGATTATCTATACAACAATATTAATTGATTCACTTTTATAATCCATCAAATATATCATAAATATTTCATCAAACTCAACATATTCTACACTAACTTCCAAGTATATTACATTTACTATTATTTTAAAAATAAAAATTAATATATTTAATAAATTAGAAAGTATTATTAATTTTTCATATTATAAAAAAACAAATTGTGAAAATTTCAAAAAAAATTACCAATATCTTAATTCAAGGTTCCACATTTCTCCATTAATGATTTCCTTGAATCTATATTTTTTGAAAATATATCAGTCTTTTCAAAAAAAATCCATCATTTATAATAATTCCATATATATAATTCACCAGTCAATTCTGATGTTTAGAAAAATCTCTATATAACTTACGTTAGTGTGAAATATAAATATAACATATACAAAATATAAAACCTAACAGACATGATGATATAAATATTTATTTTAATATTACATGAATAATTATTAATTAATTAATTAATTTAAATACTCTTGCCTAAAAATGTGGGCATTTAATCCATCAAATAAAAATTATACTTCCTGTTGAGATTATAGTTCACAAATACATAGAGAAATTATTTTTTAGAAACACTTAAATATACTAAATATAAATTTTTTTAATTAGTTGAATACTCATATAAGTATTATGTAGACATTTGACTGTTAAAATTTATCTTTTACAAATTCTTCTCTTTTGTAAACAACCTATGAAAATCTTATAATAATATATAATGACTTCACATATTGTTGGAATACTATAGAAACATTAAAATTATCTAAAAAATCTCTATATGAAATTATTAAAATATAAAACACTAGTAAAATATTAATTTTGATATTTAAAAATTATTAAAAATCATTCATATAATGATTTATTGATTCTAATAATCACTCTGATTGAGTTATATTTCAAAATGTATTTCTATGTATCTTATAAAATTATCATTAAATAATTGTGTCTCTTATTTAAACAAGGGTTTTCCTTTTATCATATGATCTTTAATAGTAATCAATCCATTAATCTTATATTCATATATTTTATCACATCCATAGAAAATGAAACCTAGAATTCCAACTATATTTAATATCAAAATCAGATAGATTCTATATTTATAATTATCCCCCATTATAACAACAATTAGTGTAAAAAATAAGTATTTTATTTAGGGTAAATTTTAAAAAATACATTGTATATGCATCATCTTTTCAAATCTATCAATCTCCTACTCTATTTTTAATTAAAAATTAGAAATTTTTTAAAAAAGTATGATGAAACCGTCCCAATATCTGCTAATAAATTATTCTGTTATGTTATGATACCCTTTATTAAATGATATTAGCTATAAATTTCATTTTAAATTTATAAACAGAAGGTATTCTAACTTAAACATG
Source organism: Viscum album (assembly GCA_963277665.1). NCBI lineage: Eukaryota > Viridiplantae > Streptophyta > Magnoliopsida > Santalales > Viscaceae > Viscum > Viscum album. Next base: position 1,462,557,721 of record OY728142.1, read on the forward strand.
GAAACTAATATAACACAAAATTATATAAGAAAAATAAAATAACCAATTAGGGATAGGGATTGATTCTAGTTAACCTCATATGGGGGGAGTTTTCAGAACATTATATGTCAACCTATGATTCATTAATGATAATGGTTTCAATGTTTTAGTAAAATATATTTTTTACTTTATCACCGGTTCCAAATATTAAATAACATGAATTCATTTATCTCCCTTATCATTAATAGAAATGTTCATTATATAAATATAATTTTTTCTTAAATTCTCAATTGGATTAATTTTATGATCAAAATCTCTTTTCTATAATATAAGGTAACATATAAAAGCTCCATATCTTCACCATGATCAATAAATTACTTTTTCATAAAAATAAGATGATTAAATTCCTTATTAGAATATATAAGATAAATTTATTATATCTATGTGTTATAGAATCATGTTTAATATATACCAAATTAATAAATCTTACTCTAATGTACAAAAATCTTCTCCACTTGTGGAATTTTTATCCAACACATATCCTATCCAATTAGTATCTCTATATTATATTATTATATATTTATTACATTATGAATATAGAAACGTATACAAAATTGTTCATTTAGTATATTTTTATATCCCCATCTAATAAATTTGGTTTTCTATGATTTCATTTTAATAAAATCATAAAATCAGGAATTTTTAATGAAATCTATCTCATCTATATGATGTAAAATAAACTAATATACCAATATTTCATATATTGGGTATTGAATCTACATCCATTCAAACCTCACTTATTTTATGTTTTATGCCTACGGTAATTTGTATTGAAATTGACATTATTCCATGAAGTCCTTGATTCATCAAAATTTAATTAGCAGTCTTATATTAAGAATCAATTTTGTAAAAACCTTGTTAATTTATTGGGATTTAGAGTGAGTGTACAATTTAGATTTATATTTTCTAGGAAATATCAAACTATAAAAGGAGTCAACAATTGTTTTTCAAATATTATGTCATCTATAGAAAATATAATCATGAATTATTCTTGATATTGGATTTTTTATGAAGATTAAGATCCAAAAGATCCCTCTTATATTCCATCAATAAAAAATTAATTAGGTCCAAAATACTGAGCATGAGGAGATTTATATTGTAAAGATAAGTCCATGTTTACTTAACAAAACATTATATAATAATTATACATTTGGAAAAAATCATGTTCTCAATGTATACTTATTTCATTTTTCTTTATTGAATAAATTATTCCTAAAGTTTATTTCAAAAAAATTATATAAATAGCAATGAATTGCCTAATTTTTTAAATAATGCTAATATAAAAAACATTTCTTCCATATTAGTCCATTTATGGAAGTCGTATTCAGTGTAGAAAAATTTATCATTATTTCACACTTCATTTTCTTATCCAATAAGATTTTTTTAAAGTCCAAATTTTTTTTAAATAGTTATGCCCAAATGGTCTATCTATAAGAAAATACATATTTTTCTCTTAAATTTATCAAAATTACTCATTCATATCCAAAACGAAATACTATATATTTATTATTAAGACATTGAAACAAACTTCCAAATCCTATAATTTTTTTTATATTGTTTATATAAAATGTATCTAAAATATATACATTCTTTACAAAAGAGAATATTTTCTGGACTAGTCTTTGGAAGAAAAACTCCACTCATACATATTATTAGAGATAAATAATGAATAAAAATGTAGTGATTGATTTTTTTTCATGCTAACTCCCTATCAAATGTTAAATTGACATAATCTCTAAATTTTCCAAAATATATTTTATAAAAACATTACGTGAGATAAATTTACTAGTAAGAGGTTTTTTAAAAGCAAGTGATTTTTTAAAAAAATACTTACTTATTTGGTGAATTCCTTTAATACTACATTATATGATAAATACAATTGGAAAACATGTTAAAACCCCTTAAAAATACTTATAATTTTGAAAACATAATTTTGAGTACACTTTTCAAAATAATATTTTTTTTGATAATTATTTTCAAAATCCCTTGAAAATATAATTTTAAAAATTCCTTTAAAAATAATGAGGCCTTTCAAAATAGTAACAATACTCCTTTGAAAATAATATTTCTTTTCAAAATTATATAGTTCTATTGAAAATAATTTTTCTATTGAAAATAATAATAATACTTTTTTAAAAATACTTAGTATTTTTAAAATTATTTAAATTAATCATGTCAATTTTCTGAAAATACAAAGTAACATTTTGAAAAAAAAATATTGGGGATTCTTCAATTATTGAATTATGTCAAGGCCTATTCACATTACATAAGAGTGGGTTCACCACCCATGCCTCTATTATGTTTACAATGTCAAAAATTTTATTTTTATAAAAACATTTTCATATTTCTATATATATATATATATATATTTATTAAATGTTTTATTTAAAAATAGGACATTTCATTAACTAAATATATATAGATATATTTAAATATAAATATATAAATTCTAAATTTCTTTTGAACCCATTTGTTAAATTTGGTTTCAAAAAATCTCTTTATATTCAAACATTTCATAAATACATTGATTGTTAATTTGCATCCATGTAATTAAAACATATTTCATAATCTTGTGGGATAATTTATTTTAATAGGACATAAATTAGTAAATTCCATAATTTAAAACTAAACCCTGAAAAAAGATATTTAAATCTCATTTAATTATTTTATTTTTTGAATAAAATAAATATGTAAATGTGTAAACCCTTTATATAAAATAACAGGAATAGTAAATTGTTATTCACATAAATTAATAGATATATTATTTTTCATTCATAAATTAATCACAAAAAAATTATATAAAACACATAAAATTATAAAATATATCAATTTTAAGTAAAACCTTATATCCTTATATCTATGTATATATATAAATTATAATGATAATGAATGTTATACTTTGAAACTAATATCATTCTTTCATAAAATTATAAAATTGGAAAACGAATACCCTTTTTATATAAAAATTACTTAGAATTAGAAAATATTAATAAAAAATTAATACATTGAAAATATTATGATTTATATAAAAATGATAATTTGAAACCATAAGTTTCAATATATACTTAATATACCCATCACCTTTGAAGTTAAATAATCTTGTATGATTTAAAATTACACACATTTATAAATATTTACCTAAAATTAATTTCAAAATATAAACATAAAGTTTCTGAAAATATTATATATATATATATATATATTTACATGGATAATATCAACATTATATTTTAAATATGTATATATATAATATTATTCATTTTAAAATGAATAGAATTCCCTTTAGATATATGGTGAAGTTAAATTAGCTCTTTGGGGTACCCAGATGGGGTGATGGCAGTGGACTTTTACCTTGGCCGAGGGTACTTTATTTAAGGGAAAGGGATGGATATAGGAGAGGGTCTAGATTTCACTTTTTCCAATGTGGGATAGTTATATAAGATTTTTTTAAAATATACCAGTTTTGTTTCCAGATTTTAAGGGATCTTTAGACAATAAATATTGGCTTCTACATAATACGGTGCCTATCATCCTTTATGGCTTAAACTAATGTGTCCACTATTTAATGCGGTGCCAATTACAGCCTATAGTGGTTGAATAATTGTTTTACTAAACAATAAAAATCAATATTTGAAATATATTTTATATTACTTTAAATTCATTATTATGTGATAAATTTTTACATCTAAATTTATCTCTTTGTAAATATTTTTATGAATTTTCAACACATTAAAATTATTATTCCACAATATTTAATTATCATTTCTAATATAGCACACTGTACAATATTTCTACAATTTACAATTATATTATATGTTGTATCATGTAAATGTTCAATTTTTAAAAATAATTTATAGGTTATATTATTATTTTATTATAATTAGCGTTTTTATTTTGATTGAAATCCTCAGCCTCTATAAACCAACAACCTCAAACATTGTTTTCTTTAAATAGTCTACTCAGACACTATATATTTCAACATTATTCTAATGGAATGATTATTTTTGTCGACATATATGTATTTTTATCATCATCAATAGTGGAGGTATTCTACTTATGACAGATCCAAACGAAGAAATATGTAGTCTATCTATAATCATCTTTGTTTATATATTCTACTTTTGTTCAAAATTGATATTTTATACATAAAATTTATGAATCATTACTCAAAATAGGCGTTCTTGTACTTTGTTTTAATTTATCATCAATATTTTAGCCAGATATATTTCATTACAAGTCCTATTTATTACATCCACTAACAATAAAATCTTTTTGAAATTATTGGATATAACATTTGAAATCACTTCAAATAAAATATCCTATATATGAAATAATAAATAATTTATTTTAATCATTATCCTTATTTTTGTATGAATGTGGATTAATTTATAACCCTAACTATTGGATTCAATCGCTTATGTCTTCACTATTTTCATTCATGACTATGCGGGCTCATAAAAATATTATTATATATATTTAATTTCAATTTTATATCATTCTTCCTAATAAATATATTTTTCTTCAATTTCAATTTTTTACTAATTTCATTGATCCTATTTATGTCAATTTAAAATTATTTTATTTTTATATTCATTCCAAAGAATCATTATATCGAAATAATTATATAATATTTAAATCATTTTTGAAAATAATATTGACCGCATCATATTATATAATATTAATGAAAAATCCATTCGACAAAAGATTTAGAAAATTTAACTTGAGGGAATTTTTAATTTCTAATAAATAAACTTCTTTAAAGAACAATAATTTTTTAATAATTATTTTACTTTCATTTAATACTACATTTAGTGAAATAGATTTTCTTTTATATAATAAAGAAACTATTTTTTACTCTGTAGATTATAAAACCTATTTTATGTGACGATTTATAATTTTGAATCAATTAACAATAGTTTTTTCCCATTAAAATTTCCACTCAGGTTCTCCCTAAAAATGTCCCATTTAATTTTTGAGATATCATACATTAAATTTCAATCATCATTCTAATTTTTTATGATAATTTTCAACTTAAATTAAAGTTAATATAATTCCTTGGTTTGAAATCAATGTCTTGATTGTTTACCTACAATTATTTTCATCATATATTTTCAATTTCAGGATATATCCCAACACCTCTTTATATGAATGTAATATAAATTTTTTTATTTCATTATATTAATTTGAAGATAATATGAAATATTACATAACTTTACTATATTATTTATTTATAGAACCACCAAAATCTATATGAATTATATCAAAAAAAATTCAACTATTTTATTTATAAATATATAGTTATATCTCATATGATTCATTTTTATACAAGTATCCTATGACAAATGATTTTAAAATCTAGATAATATTTTACCATTAAATACATTAATTTTAGAAGAACCTTAATTTTTTAGATAAATATTGACTAACCATGGGTTCCCTAACCCATTTCTTCAATAATAATAAATTCTAAATATTTTGTTACTAAAAACATGATAATGATTATTATTATACCTTTACTAAAAATTTAAATATTATCCAATTTTTCAATAAGTAGATATTAACATCCTATTAAATAGAATTTCCAAGGAAAATTAATTAACATGTCTTACAAGAAACGTAATATATATGGAACCATCAATCAATAATAGTTCAAAATTACTAAAATATTATCCTATAACTTGTTCTCCAATATGTATATATTTTAAGAGCTTCAAAATTCTAAAATATTATTTTCCATTTTTTTGTGTCTTTATATATTTTTAGTAACACCAAATATTCTCTCATATGGGATGATAAAAAGTTAAAAATTATCAATACATTTTTTCTCATACATTCCTTTAATGAAAAGACTACTATCTTTTATATTTCCACATTCTTATTTTTTCTTTATGAAACATATTAATTTTTTTTTAATTTTTTTTCTTATGTTCAATAACATTTTTATTATCACCAAAATTTACATCTGTATGTATGGACTTTTTCTCTTGGAAATATATTTTTATATTCCATTCCCTATCCTTTTAGAACATTTATGGATTCCCTTTTTAAAATTTTTCTCCTATAATAAACATCCATATAGTAAAAGTTAGATTAATTTAATAAATTTCCTCTAATATATTGACATTTTAATTAGATTGGGAAGAATTTTAAGTATACATATGAAATTTTAAAAACATTACCTCTCATTTAAATTTTCAATACACACCATTTTATAATGGCTTGATCAAGATATCCAGAAAATTAGAATTTTTTCAAGGTATATAATATTTATATATTTTTCTTAATACAATCAAAAAAATTCGTAATTGTTAATAAAATGAATTTCTTATATTATGAAATTTCTAATTACTTATTTTTACAATTTTTCATTAAGACCTTGTTTTTTTAATAGATGAATTATTTAATAAGTCTCTTGTGTAACAAAGCATGACACTATAATCTAATGTAATATTGATTACTCTCTATTGAAAAACATGTTTTTACAGTATTTGATAATTTAATTTATAAAACATGTTGTTATATATTCAATATTTGTTACATAGACTTTATTTGGTTAATGTCTATGTTTTTTATATTCTTATCATGCACAATTTATCTTTCAAATGATTTAGTATTTTTTTTAATTTTAATTAAATCGTGAAATAATATAATATAATAATATAATATTTATCATTATCTATTGGATTAATATTCATTATTTAATTTATATGCACTTAGAAACTATGTTTTCGTGTAAAAAAATGATTCATCATTATAATTTTCAAAACGATTTTTTATACAAAATAAATTTTATCCATTAACACATTACTAATCTATATTTTTATATTATTTTTTGTGACCAAATACATAAGTGTATCTTAAATATTAATTTTTTTAATAACACTTTCTTGGTGATAAAATCAATCATAAATTACCACCATCGTATCTTTTTCATTTTCATAATTAAATTTATTCCCACATTTTAGATGTAAATTGATCAACATTATCCTTGTTTATGATAATTAAAAATATTTTAAAATGATTATTTTCTTTATAAAAAAGTATATTATTAATATTATTTTCTTAAGAAAAATTTAACCTCATTTTTGATAGTTTATCTATAATTACTTCTTCATTAAAACATCATTTCCACCTTGAAAATTTTTGGAAAACATAAAGATCACTGAAATAATGAAAAGTATGTTTCGTTAAATACATCCTTAACCTGCCTTTTTCCAAGTAGATATAAATTTAAGAAACAAAAAATTAATATATTCCACATAAATTTTATTATATACCATCAATTCATCAATATCATTAATCTATATCACATTAGCTGATGAAGAAAAATAACTGAATGAATCCATTTTCATCTCATAATCCTAAAATATGAATTAAAAATAATAAACATTTATATAAGAACCTTTATAAAAATTTTGAACCATTTAAATTTAGAAATGTTTTAATCCTTCTTAAAATCTTTACCACAATATTAAATTCATATATTTTATATCCATGATATATCAGTATTCCAATAATAACAACTAAACAACTAAAAAATATTTCTATTTTAGCATCATTATCTAATCACCAAATATAATATTTTTAATTTCATTAATAAATACCATCTATAGATATTTTATTTAGTATTATAATGATTTTAAAAAGGATATAATAAGTTAATTTTCTAATCAATCATTTACTGATTATTTGGTTATAACATTAGGGGAATTAGTGGTTTTATTTCAAATAGAGATTATAATAACATAACCACATATCATTGTGGGTTTTAATAATATTAATATCATCGTTATACATGGATAATGTATTTCTAATTATTAGTATTCATTTAAGAGTTATCCAATGATATTTTAATATTGGATATATTTTTGTGGTTTTTGAATAATAATATATTTTTTTATGGAAAATTATATTATAAAATTTTCTAGCTATTCATTATTTCAGTTTAACGTTGTACCCAAACCCCATATAACATTCATCTATTGAAAAATATACCATGAGGTGGTAATTTTCCAATTGATTTAGATTAATTGATAAATAACAAGGTGTGGTTCCTTTGATCAACAATATTTTGTTAATAATTTAAGGCCTTCAAATCATATCTACCAGTATATTTATATTTCATCAATCACTACAATTAAATTTAGAAATATTTTTTCATAGATATAGATAAATATTGGGAAATTTTATTTATACAAATCCATCAAAAATATTGTGGTTAATTTTATTCATAACAATGAATATACTAATAGTATATTGATGTTTTATGGTACTAAAATTTAATTCATGAATAATTAATAATATATACACTATCATTATAGAAAATAATTTGAATTTTTCAACATTTATAGAATTTGGATGTTTTATTTTGTAATATCATATAGATATGCTAGTATTACTTTTTGATAAAATTTTAAAAAATAGAATTAAATGAATAATAATGATTGAAATCATACAAGTCCCAAATCATTATAATCATAAAAATTGGATAAAATTAATATTATAGATAATATTCATCAATTTTCTACATATATTCCAATTTTAATGCCTCATTTTCTTGACTGTTGTTATTAATTATTCATTTCATTGATCCTTGTGATGATATGAGGATGTATTGAAATTATATTGAAAATATAGGATTTCATTATAGGTTTTCAGATATGATTATTACCATCACCTATTGATCAATAATGACTCTAAATTTACTAAGTATCATCTAATAAATTATCAAATGATGTGAATGGTTTCATATTAGATAGTTTTAACATGGAATTTCAACAACAATTATACCATGGATGACTACTTAATTGTTTCAATAAAAAATGACCAATAAGGACATATCACCATATAGAGTCATTAACCCATTTTGACTAAGTTAATATAATATATTGGATCATATAACATCCCAAATCACCACATAACAACATGGGGTGCATCTTAGTTGACAAAAACACAAGATAACAACAAAATGTGGTCAAATTATGGATATATTATTGGGATCCGGCATAGTGGTGGGATAAAATACATAATGTTGGTGGAATATGTAAAATAGTGATTCCATGTAGGCGTTATTCATTATAAAAAACCCCTTTTATGTATCTAGGGTCACATTATAGTTTCATTGTAATGATAAAAAATTGGACTCTTATCAATATATAGGAACAATTAGAGTACTAATTGGTTATCTTTAGTAAGGTTTGGAAATTTTATTGCATTACACTATTTCAATGTGGGATTGTAAGGTTTTTATTACAATGTTTTCATACTTAATGTAAGAAATGAAACTTATTTCAATAGCACTGATAAAAATGGCATGAATTTTACATAATATGGTGATAAAATTTATTATATTAACATGTTTTTAATAATTTTATAATGTAATTAATTGAATATTCTTTTATTTAAAATAAAATTAATTCATTTTGAAGGGTTAATTAATATTTGAATATTTATATGGGTCATTTGGTGATAAACACATAAAAATTTCTCACCATTGTGTTTTTAAGGGAAAAGTATTTAAAGATTGTTATCTGTGTAAAGAACATAATCAGCCTTCACTAATTTTGATCAAATAATGGCATTCCATCCAAATAAAGTAATGTTACTAGGAAATTACTATGTAATATTTGTATATCAATTGGCCATGGGGATGAAATACCATTTTCATCTCACAATGTTGTTAGATAATTATTTCATTCTTCAGGAATCTATTGAGAATTTATGAAATATTCTTGAATCCTTCCAAAAACCCTGGGTGGGACTGGTTTTTGTAATTCTATGAATTTTATTGATACTATGTATCACTGGAAACATTTTTATATTTTATACAGTTTATATCATCTTCTTAATATATTTTTACTCTATAGTATTAAGCCTTATAGTCACATGTTATGGAATTTTTCACCATTCATAGAAGAAGATGGTTTTGTAGAGTTTTGATGGGGACAATGATAGAGGCATTTTATACATTATGAATTTAAATATAACACATATAGTTCAATGTCACATAATGTGACACTTATTACTGTTTTATTTACTATGATTAAGAACATTGTAGTTCCTTTTATTGTGATGTATCCATGAATATAGGAATTTTATTTTAAGGTCACGCATCTAGAACCTATAGGGTGATGATATTAATCCTAAGAAAGTTACCCCGTGTATCATATTAAATAGTAATATTATCATATGTCATTTATTATTCATAGTTTAAGGTCATGCAAGAGGACCAAACCATGTTGTTTAACATTATGATGGAAGAACATATGCTGTGGATTTTATAGTCATAAATTTAGGGAATAAATGAGAAAATTTCTAATAAATAACTTTTGTGGTACATATAAATGGGATTGTAATTATGGTTCATCCTATTTTGAGTTAATAAAACACTATTAAGATTGATTATTCAAAATGAATATGGCTCATTGATGTAGGATTTTCTCATTGAGAATATGGAATTCTGAAGATAGTAGTCTTACATAGAATATTAACCTTTTAGGGGTCATGTTATAGGGATTTTTTCACGGGGAGGATATGATTTTAGTGAGGATATGGTCTATTGTAGATGATCGTATTATAAGGAATATGACCTTTTAAGAGATGATTACATGAGGTATATTGACTCATACTTTTTTTCAGGGATTATGCTTTAGTTCACAATATATGGATAGGTTGGGGATTAATCCAAGTACGGGATATATATATATATATATATATATATTTAGTCTTATTTATTGAAGGAGGTAAGGGCAAGGAAAACTAGACCCATAGAGTATATGGGTTCATGATAATGAGTTTGATGATTATGAATGGTTTTACATAAGGTTTTTGCATTCACCGTGTATTTTTTTGGTAAAAATACTATGAAGAAAAAATAGGCCCACAAGAAATAATAACCCATGTGGATGAGTTTGTGGATTGTGTAAGGGAAATACAAATATAGTCTGGATCAATAGGAATTGATGAAACTTGGGTGATCTTGGCTTGGCAGATGATTCATGTTAATGTGGGATTTTAGTTGATACACCTATTAGGATGTATTTTCTATCTATATATTATATAATTGGCCAAAAAAGTTGATTGGGTTCCTAATATATCTAAACACTGGATATGGGTGAACTGAGTTTCGAAGCATAAGGTGATAGAGGATTAAATGATTTCTTCTATATAGGAACACATATTATCAAAATAGTACATAATCATTATTATATTTATATCTACATTAGTGGTGAAGAAAAATTGGGGGTGGGGGTGGGGTGGGGGATTTATCAAAGGAATAACTAATCAACATAGATATAGAATGTTTTTAGTGATTGAAAAAATAATTTAGGAGGATGTGGTTGAGCCCTAGAGGGATACACACATTGGTATGGGTCATATGAGAAGGCGGTTCCCTTGTATGATATATAAGTCTAAACCCAACTATAATGCTATGAATTCTTCATCATCTAAATATATAGGCCATGTTAGAGACACCATATTGTTGATGGTTTAGGGAAAATCTCCACCTATTAAGAGGTGAATAGTGAAGTGGATCCCTCTAGTATAAGTGGGTGAAGAATCTTTCTCATTATAGATTATGTTAAATGTGTCACCCGAGTTTTATAATATTTTGATTGTTCAACATGTATAAAATTCCTTAGAAAGGGTCCACCATAATGGTATGTAATGCATTATGTTTTCAGAAATATTATAGTTGTTGGGTGATTTCCCCCCAGTTTGGGCCTTCTAGTTTGACTAAGAATATGGTACCTAGGTGTAAAAGATGATATAGAGTCATTGTATCTAGTATTCGAGAACTAGGTAATAATTTTGTTTCTAACTAATGTTTTAATGTGTAAAAACTATAAGTAAAGAAATCACAATAATTTTTTAGTTAATTTTAATGGGTTACATTTTAATTTATCTATATCAAATGCAGTTTGGATATTTGTGTTTATAGAGGTCCTGTATCCTAGATAACCCCTTCATCATCCTCATCTATTTCCCAATATGTTAGAAATAGATACCCATGTGTAATATTTAATTGAATAATTAGGAATTATAGTGAATGTTATATGATAAAAGAATTAAATTCATGCATGTATTAGTGATTATAATTGAATAGTGTATGTGTTCTCATGCATGTGAGTTGTATGAAGGAAGCATGTGTTTTGGTTAATTTTCACAAGTCTGATAATGCATACTCTGAGTCCTATGTGAAACACCCAAGGCTCATGCCCGATTAATTTTTTGAAGTGACCATGGTATAATGATAAATGTTGGTAGTATAGGAACATAAGACTAGGATATGCATGAGAAAGACTACATTTCAGACACACAGTTTACCATGGAAGACAACTATTATTCAAAAAAACATCCCAATTTAAAAAAAACATATCTTTTGTTATGTGAGTTTTTATAGCCACAAAATGTAGTCAAATTGAATATTATTAAATAAAATAGTCATCTTTCAAAAAATTTTACTATTTGATGTGTTTTCTAGGGCCAAAGGTTACATAAAATATCAATCAAAATTGTTTTTGTAGTCTTGACAAACATTTTCATTATAAATGGGTAAAATAAGTTATCTACTCTTAATAAGAGGTCCCCATAACCATGTCACTAGAATGATAATTTTTTAATGTATCTCCAATTTTGGTTTGTGATAATTGTTACAAATCATAGAGATCTCATTGAATATTCATCAAAAACTAGGATACATTTTTCCTTGCAACTGATTGGTTTAATCAAATTGATTATGGTATCATGGATTCAGAAAAAAATGGTATAGAACACACTTGTCAAGGTGAAATGCGATGATGATGATTTTTATAGGAATTTGTTCTAATAAATGATTTAATTAGTTGATAGAGTTTATTAAAAGGGAAATATGAATAATCAATATTCAAGTATATATCATTCAAGGGGGAGATAAAGGTTTCATTGGTTTGATGAGCTTCTATTTTGATATTGAATTAAATTATTTATGTTGACAATAAAAAATATTATTTAACAATAATCATATTAATTTGAAATGATGTAATGAATATTCTAAACCGAGTGGAGATATAATAAGTCCAATAGTGATGTGAAGATCCAAATTATATATTGTATGTTTTTATTGGGTATATTATTTCACCATATATGTGATTTTTGTTATGGTTGATATGTATCAATGATGATGATTAATTTTTTATTATATAAATTACATTCCCATTTATAAGGGGTTTATTATAAAGACAATTTATGATAATAATTTTTATAAATATTAATCTCACCCCATAATCTACGTGTGTTATTAATTTTGTTTAACCCTAGTGTTTCACTTTTTCTCAACCAATGTTTTAACATTAATGTGGTTAATGATTAACTATTTGAAAACAAGTAACAAACCAAACATTTTTTAATGAGAATTCTTCTTGATATAATTAAATTTCTTATTATGGATATATAAAATGATAACTTCATTGGTTGTATGTCTCTATATTTTAAAATACCATTATGAATTGTGACTATTTCTAATATAATCATTGGACAGTGATCACATTATTAGTATAAATATAGAACTTTAAAAAATCCAATTTACTCAGAAAAAGGAATCAATGGCCTCATCCAGTACACTTTCCCTATACCAATACCAATTTTCAGATCTCGGAAAGGAGTTGGTGTCATTCTTCATCGTTCATGTCCAAGCCCATGCTGAGCTTTAACACGTTAAGCTTGACCGGAACCGACTACATGAGAATTGGAAGTTAATAGAGATTACCACCTGAGCGATGTTATTCTAGCCACCCCAATAGTCTATCACCATCGCACACCATCCCCTTTGGTCTTATGTGGGTGTTATAAGGTGTTATGTAATGAGACCATAGCACTATGACTATGTACATTATTCTTGTACAGAGAATATTCATTTGTTTTACTGTTACTTTGTGAATAGTTTTTAGAGAAAAAATAGTATTTTTAGTTAATATTCAACTATGAAAAATATATTGATGAATTAATGGATTTTTTAATTAAATAATATATTAATAAAATATTATTATTATTATTAAATTACTTGTTATTAAATATAAATGATCATATAATTTTATGAATGCAATTGTAATTTTTATTAAGGTTTGAAATTAGTGTTTGTTAGAACACATAAATTTTTGATAAATGGTGATTTTTATTTTAAAATTAAAAAATCACATATTTAAGAAATTATTTAGATAAAACAAATATTATTTTTGGGATTGGGATGTTGAAATTATCCAATAGAGAAATTTTTAATATTTTTTCAGACAGTAAAATGTTTGGGTAAAAATTAAATATTGTTTAAATATATAATGTGTTTTATGACATCATAATGACCCAATAGTGAAGTAATAAAATAGTATAAACAATATGTTCAGACAATATATGTTATAAAACTAAAATAATGTGATTATATATTTCTTTTATTTATTATACAAAGCTATAGTGGACCCTCCAATTCTTATAAAACAACTTGTCTTTTTAAATTATTTTCCTTGAGAGTGTGACTCACCTCCACAGAATAAAACATCGTATTTTAAGAATTTCACCCATTGGACTTATAAAATATGGTTTTCCAATCCCCATTGAAAACAATCCATGGTAAAAAACTGTGGTCGGGTTTGTGGTTTTCATTACCTTAATGTGAGGTGTCCCAAACCTAAATAATAAATAATTCCCTCTCATATCCTATATAAGCCCACCCAAGCTCCCACTTCCTCATCACTCAAAGCCTTTGTAATTCGTCCAACCCCTTCCCTTATCTATCTAGAATCCTGCCAAGGTGCCCCAAGCTCCCAATAAGCCTCTCTCAAGCCTCTCCAAAGCCTTTGGGATCACACTTCCATGTAAGGGATTTATTCCTTTTTCATTTTTGTCCAATTGTTTTAAGCTGTTATGACCTTTTTTTTAATAAAAATTGTTGGGGTATGATTTCTAATTTTTCCCATACTTCCCTTATTATGTTTGGAATATTGGAGACCCCTTTTTCTTTCATTAATGCCTCACATGTACACCTGTTACCATGACAAAATTCCGTGACAGATTTCTCTCTCTTCTTTTACATCCAAGTAATTATTTTGAATTATGCATCTAAATTCCATAATGTTTGTTGAGACATGAATCTATATGACCCTCATATTGTACATTTCATGTAAATATGATAAGACACCCCTTTCTATCTCATCAAACATTTTTTATGAGTTCTTATTTAACGTTGTTGTGCTGCCGAAATTGCACTACGATTTTACAAGCCAATGTCATTGTCTAGTGAATACCATGCCCATTTCTATGTCAAGGGTATTCAACATTATGAACATTTAATTATTGATTATAATGCATCATGTATTCATTCTGCATACCTTTATCATGGAATAAATGATGATTATTGATTCCATGTCGTATGATCCATGTGGCACACTTATGCATGAAATGAAATGTTTAAGATGTGTGCACCTAGAAAAAAATCCAATGCTTTGGGTAAAGTATAATATCATGATACGTAATGTGAAATGGGTGTTGACAAATACTAATTCATGTGAAAAAAGGTTTTACTCGTGCTTCATTTTAAATGAGGGTTTACTCATGCTCCATGTTCAATAAGCCTTGACTCATGCTAATTCCATGTTATGTGTTTTTGCCACATTTCCGGGTTATGATTAGCATGCTTTATCATGTATTTCTGTTCATGTTTCTATTATGATCCATTGATATTACTATTGTTTAGAATGTATTTTATTCCTTATGTTATTCAATGTTTATTCCCTTACTAGGCTTTATAGATCACCCTTTTCTAATTCATGTCCTCAGGTCATCCCATGCAATGATAAGTACGAGGGAATGTAGTGGTCATGTAAATGATGTTTTCCATAAAGATTTTGTATTTCATGTTGTAGTTGTTATGTAATGATTTTAATCCCCAAATAAACTTGACATTTATTTCTTCTATGTAATATCTAGTGATATTTATGAAATAAATCATGCTTTAGTGTGTATGAAAGAGCATGGTTTTCATAGTTGGTATCAGAGAATGGGTTTAGTTATTTTTGGGATTAGGATTATAAAACCCTAGTGAAGCCTTAGAGACAAGACAAATTATAATATAAACATCCCTACGTTTTTGTGAGTATTGAGTAACTAGTTTATCAATAAAATACATCCATGTCTGGATACGAGCAAGTGGAGGCGGCTCTGATACAGATGTATCCTAGGGGTAAAAACCAAATACACTGCTTTGAGCTAGACTTGAACGGGAACTGCTGTACGATAATGTGCCTTGCTACACTTTTGGTTATGACACTCCTAGGGGATGTGATTTGGTAAATTCACAAGATTATTATGAACCCTTATTAAGGGAACTAAACAAACTACCCTAAGAATACATATTAGAAACTATATCATGAATAGCATTGATTGAAGCATATAGATTCATAAGTTAAGGAAATAAAAGATATTTATAAGTCATTAGTGTTGTCATTGGATTATCATTTATGTGTTACCCCATACATTCCTTTTATTCCTACCTATGCCTGATAATAAGAGGACTCAGGCTAACAACTAATGTGAAAATCAATGTGATGACTGTGCTAATGAGTTTCCCACTTTGATGGGAGAAGGAATTGTGAACTTTGTCACTCTTCTCTCTTAGATAACTTAATCTTTGAATAGAAACATGGGTCAATAAGAACGTTCAACCCCCCCAGAAAGAATAAATCACTATCGGGAGCTTCATGAGACCAAGGCCTCGTACTTTTAGTTGATCATCTGATCCCTCAATTGCCGAACATTCGATAAACTCCATTAAAAAGATCTTCTCTATCCTTCAATTTCCTAAACAAGAGAAGGTTCTCCTAACTGCTTATCATATAGAGGGTGAATATGATCAATGGTGGCCATTGATCAAAAATATGAATCCTGAGGTGGATAATGAGGTGTTAGAATGGAAGGATTTTAATAAGATGTTTTTCGATAAATATTATCCACACACCCTCCGACATAAGATGGAAGGGGACTTCCTACCCCTCAAGAAAAAAGATGATGAATCTATTGGAGCGTATGAGTAAAACATCACAAGGCTTGAATGATATGCCACCAGCTTTGTCGTTACCCCCGAATCCAATGTTGACCACTTTTTTGGTGGGATTAAACCTAGCCTACAGAATGTGATGGCGATCCATGACTTTAATAGCTATGAGAAAATTGTCTAATGTGCCCTCAAGGCCAAAATGGAAATCCGATAATCTCAGTGGTATCATGGGGATAACAAGTGTTAGGTGGAATTTAAAGTTGGTGGTCTGATGGATAAATCCAATGGTGCTAGGATGATCCAGCACCCCACATTCCAAAGGTGTGGAAAGAAACAACCCAGAAATTGCTTGAAGGGGATGAAGAAATTATTTAGGTGTGGAAGAGAAGGGAACCCAGCTATTAACTACTAACAAGAAAAACCCGCGGCTGCAATAAAGGAATGGATCGCTCTATTTGAACCTCAACACATTGTTCATTGATACAACTG
Source organism: Viscum album (assembly GCA_963277665.1). Lineage (NCBI taxonomy): Eukaryota > Viridiplantae > Streptophyta > Magnoliopsida > Santalales > Viscaceae > Viscum > Viscum album. The sequence continues at coordinate 1,462,575,272 of OY728142.1, forward strand.
CAATGAACAAGGGAACCTTGAAAATCAGTGCCCTAAGCCAAGGGTTTCCAAAGAAAATCAACAACCTCTAATGGAGTAAGGGAGAGATTTTTCCCTCACTGCTTCCAAAGTGAACCCCGACAATGAAGTGGTTGTATGTTTGCGACATATTCATTCAAGAATAGAGAACATACTATTTGATTCAGGTTATATACAGTATTTTATATCCCAAATGTTTATTAGAACAATCCTAGCACCACTACAAATCATGGAATTAAAGATGTTAGTGATTATGAAAAATGGGGCAATAATTGCTTCCCATGAATATAACTCCTCTTCTATCTTAATTTGTGGATTTAATTTCCTGGAAAACCATGCCATACTCCCTCTGTAGAAATTTTATGTATTTCTTGGCATCGATAGGATTTCCTTATATAGGGCCAACATAAATTTCCGGGAGAGGGAAATCACTCTCCATGTAGAGAATTGACCCCTGATTCCATACAAGGGAAAGGAGAAAGATGAATCATCTTTAGCTCAATCATCTCAAGTGGGGATATTACTGCCCTATGAGCATGTTTATCTATCTTATATGATTATGTCTATGGAGTAAACCATCTATGAATACATTCCTATTGTGAGGGAATTCACTTAAGAGTTTCCTGAGGAATTTCCGGGTCTTCCTCCTAGAAGAGATGTTGAATTCTCAATTGATCTTATACTTGGGGTATTTCCAATATCCAGGACTCCATATATAATGGCTATAGTGGAGCTTGAGAAGCTGAAGAAAAAAATACTGGAGAATTTGGATAAAGGGTTTATACGCCCATGTGTTTCACCTTGGGGTGCACCAGTCCTCTTTATCAAGAAGAAAGATGAATCAATGTGAATTTGCATTGATTATCATGATCATAAAAAAACATGATAATGAACAAGTATCCTCTCCCACAAATCAATGACTTATTCGATCACCTGCATAGATCACAATACTTTTCTAAGGTGGATTTTCAGTCGGGATATTATCAAATAATGATGGAGAAGGAAGATATCCCCAATACTTCTTTCCATACATGATACAGGCCCTATGAATTCATAGTAATTCCTTTCAGACTCACTAATGCTCCAGAAATTTTCATCTACTTGATGAATAGATTCTTTAGGGATTACCTCAAAAAATTATGGTACTCTTTATAGATGATATTATAATATACTCCAAAACCAAGTAGGATCATGAGGAGCATCTTAAAATTGTACTAGAGACCTTGAGGAAGGAGAAGCTCTTTGCAAAGTTCAACACGTGAGAGTTCTGGTTGAAGGAGGTCACATTCATGGGCTATATCATCACAAGTAATGGGATATCTATGGATACCTCCAAGACAGCTGCAATAGAGGGATGTCTGAGGCCAACATCTGTAATGGATATCCATAGCTTCTTGGGGTTAGCTGGATATTATCAACGATTTGTGAGAAATTTATCATGATTTTCCAACCCTATTACCAAGCTAACTCGGAAGGGAGTAAAGATTTCTTGGAGTGACTAATGTGAAGAAAGCTTCAAGGACTTGAAAAGGAGGCTTATCACTATGCTCATGTTCACATTACCCCCAAGTGGATAACTTTATGTGGTATTCAGTGATGCTTCGTAGAAGTGTCTGGGTGGTGTGTTGATGAAAAATGACAAAGATATTACCTATGCTTCAAGGAAATTGATTTTTATGATCAGAATTATCCAACAAATGATCTAGAGTTGGATGCAGTGATTTTCACTTAAAACTATGGTGGCATTATCTCTTTTGGGATAAGTGTGAAATATATACAGACCACAAAAACCTCAAGTATATATTCACATAAAAAGAGTTGAACATGTGCCAAAAAAGATGGTTAAAGCTGTTCAAAGTCTTTGACTATGCAATCCATTTACCACCATGAGAAATCAAACAAGGTGGAATATTCTCTAAGTAAAAAAGGACCCAATGATTCTATCATTGAGGAGAATTTAAAAGGATCCAATTTTCTTATTTTTTATGTAGATGAACATGGGAATCATAAATAAGGGAACATCATCAATCCTTTCATAATAGATTTCTCAACCGTCTCTTTTGGAATGTTTAAAGGATGCTCAAAAGAATGATGTGAGATTTCAGAAGAAATTGGAAGCTATCAAAAAATGGAAATCCTTGGATTTCAATGTTTATGAAGAAGGAATTGTGAGATTTGGGAAAATAATTTGTGTTACCTCAATTACAGAGTTGAAGAAGGAACTTTTGGATGATGCACATAGTTCAAATTTTTCTATTCATCCATGAAACACAATGTTGTATCGAGATCCCCAAGAGCATTATTGGTGGGATAATATGAAGAAAGAGATCTCTGAGTATACATCAAAGTGCCTGATGTATCAGAAATTGAAGGCAGGGAGGCAGAAGTCCAAGGGGATGATGCAACCACTGGCCATACCAGCATGGAAATGAGAGAACATCACCATGGACTTTGTCACTGGACTATTGAAGATATCTAAAGGCCATAATGCAATCTCGGTTGTTGTGTATCGTCTTATAAATTTTTCACACTTGATTATAATTTGGGAGGAATTCTCATTGGATCAACTAGCACAGATATACATCAGGGAATTGTTAAGGCTGCATGGAGTACCACTATCTATTATATGAGATCGAGATCCAAGATTCACCCCTATGTTTTCAAAGAGTCTTCAAGAGGCTTTGGATACTGAACTAAACTTCAGTACGACCTATCATCCTTAAAATGATGTCTAATCTGATCGAACTATTCAGACACTTGAGTATTTGTTAAGATCGTGTTATATAGACTATAAAGGAGGGACGGACTAACATCTTCTACTGGTTGAATTCTCCTACAAAAACAGTTTCTAGTCGAGCATATGAATGGAAGCTTATGATTCCCTATATGGGAAGAGGTGCAGAACATCATCATTTGGGGATGAAGTTGGTGTGTGTAAGCTGCTAGGATCAGAAATGTTTGATGTAATGGTGGAGAAGGTGAAAACCATTCAACAACATATCAATGCAGCCCAAAGTCTATAGAAGAGTTATATATATAACTGTCAACAAGACCTTGAGATTAAAGTAGGATACATGGTATTTCGATGCATATCTCCATGGAAGAATGTCATGAGGTTTGGAATGAATGGGAAGTTAAGTCATAGGTACATCTGACCCATTGAGATTCTGGATTTTGTTGCGGTTGTGGCTTACCGACTAGCACATCCACCTACCATGGCTAATGTAGATGATATATTTCATGTATCCCACTTAAGGAAGTACATACCAAACCTATCACATGTACCATATTCAAGGGTATTACATTTAGAGGATGATATTTCTTATGAGGGGAAACCAGTGTAGATCATAAAATGTAGAGAAAACATTCTATGAAATAAGACAATACCCCTTGTCAAGGTATTGTGGAAAAACCAAATGTTTGAAAAAGTGACGTGGGAATCAGAGGAAGTAATGAAGTACAGTTTCCCGCATCTGGGTTAGTGTGAGAATAAGAAATTTTTAGGGTGAAATTTCATAATGGGGGGGGGGGGAGATTGTATTGACCCAAACTTTCATTAGTGAGAATTCATCTTGATCTAACTAAATATCTTATTATGTTTATATAAAATTTGAACATCATTGGTTTTATGTTTCTGGAATTTAAATTACCATTATGAAGTGTGACCATTTCTAATATAGCCATTGAATAGTGAACACATGATTACTATAAATATAGGGCTTTAAAAAATCAAATTTTCTCAGACAAAGGAAGTGATGGTCTCATCCAGTAGACTTTCCCCGTACATAGCCCATTTGATGGAGCTCCAAAAGGAGGTGGCTTCATAGGGATCCACTATTTACCAAGACAAAGACGAGCTTTAACACGTTAATCTTGAGCGGAACCAACTATGGGAAAAGTGTAAGTTAATAGAGATTACCACTCGAGCGATGATATCCGAGCCACCCCAAGAGTTTGTCAGTATCGCACACCTTACCCATCAGTCTTATATGGGTGTTATAAGGGGTTATGTAATGAGATAATAGAACTATGACTATGTATATTAATCTTGAATATAGAATATACATTCTTTTTATTGTTACTTTTTAAATAGTTTTTGAAGCACAAATAGTATTTTTAGTTAATATTCAAATAAGAAATCTATTTTGATGAATTAATGGATTTTTGAATTAAATAATATTTTAATAAAATGTTTTTATTATTACTAAATTACTTTTTTAAAATATAAACGATCATATAATTTTATTAATGCAATTTTATTTTTTATTAAGGTTGGAAACTAGTTTTTTGTCAAAACCCATGGATTTTCAATAATTGGAGGTTTTTCTTTTAAATGTAGAAATTTCCATATTTAGATAATTATTTAGATAAATTGAATATTTTATTTGGAATCAGGATGTCAAAATTATTCTATGGTGAATTTTTTATAATTTTCTTATAAAATTGATTTTTAGGTCAAATTAAATACCGCTTAAATATATAACATGTTTTATGACATCATAATGACCCACTAGTGATGTAATAAAATACTATAAACATTATGTTAGGCCAATATATGTTTTAAAATTAAAATAATGTAATTTTATGGATTATAATTTATTTTACAAATCTTATGTGGACCCTCCAAGACTTATAAAACATTTTGTCTTTTTAAATAATTTTCCTTGAGAGTGTGATTCAGATCCACATAAGCAACCAAATTATTTTAAGATGATCGGCCATTGGCCTTATAAAAAATTGTATTCAAATCCACTTTGGCAAGAAAACAAGGGAAAAAATGTGGGCTAGTTTCCGGTTTTGATTAGTTTAATGTGAGGTGTCCCAAACCTAGATAATAAATAATCCCCTATCCTTTCCTATATAGACCCACCTAGGCTTCCACTTCCTCTTCACTCAAAGCCTTTTGAGTTTTTCCAACCCCTTACCTCCTCTCTCTATAATCATCCTAAGGATCCCCAATCTCCCAATAAGCCTATCTCAAGCCTCTCCCAGCCTTTGGGATCACACTTCCATGTAAGGGATTTCATCATTTCTCATTTTTGTCCAATTTTCTTTAAGTTGTTATTCCCTATTTTATTACATAAAAAATGATGGAGTATGATTTATAACCTTCCACATACATCCCTATTTATGTTTGGAATATGGTATACACCTTTATATTTCATTAATTCATCTCATGTACACCTTTTACCATGTCAAAATTCCATGAGGGATTTCTCTCTCCTCTTATACATCCAAGTAATTATTTTTAATTATGTATCTAAATTCCATTATGTTTTCTGGGACATGTATCTATATGACCCCATTAATTTCCATTTCATGTAAATATGATGAGACATCCCTTTCTCTCTCATCAAACTTTTTTATGAGTTCTTATTCCACGCTATTATGCTACTGCAATAGCACTACGATTTTCTAAGCCAATTTCATTATGTAGTGAAAACCATGCCCATTTCTCTATCAGGGGTATTCACCGTTATAAACATTTACTTATTGATTATAATGATTCTTGTATGTATTACACATCCCTTTATTGTGGAATAAATGATAATGATTTATTCCATGTCGTATGATCTATGTGAAACACTTATGCGTGAAATGAAATGTTTAAGAAGGGTGTGCCCTGATAGCGCTTCAATGCATTGGGTAAAGTATAGTATCATGATACATCTTGTGCAATGGGTGTTTACTCTTGATAATTCAAGTGCAATGAGGTTTTACTCATGCTTCATGTGCAATGAGGGTTTACCCATGATCCATGTGCAATGAGCCTTGGCTCATGCTAATTCCATATTAAGTGTTGTTGCCACATTACCATGTTAGGATTATCATGATTTATCATGCCTTTATGTTCATATTTCTCTTGTTCTCCATTGATATGCCTATTGTCTAACATGTATTGTATTTCTCATGTTATTCCATGTCTATTCCCTTACTGGGCTTTATATCTCACCCATTTCATAAAATTGTCCTCAGGTTATCCCATGCAATGATATGTACGAGGGAATGTATTGGTCATGTAAAAGAAGTTTTCAATAAAGATGTTGTATTTCATGTTTTAGGTTGTTATGTAATGATCCAAATCCCTGAATAAACTATTACTCTCGATCTTCTATGTTGTATCAAGTGATGTTTATGTAATAAATCATGTTTTAGTCTGTAATAAAGAGAAGGGTTTCCATAAAACCTAGATAATATTTATAGTAAATCAATTTATAATATTATTTATATACATAATTATATTTTATTGGATGGTAATCACTTTGGTAATTTAAAATATGATTTTAATCGAAAGTGAGATAGATTTATTTAAGACAATTTATTTCCCATGAATTCTATTGTTTTATTTTATATTTAAAATTATTAAATAGAAAATTTTAATTTTATTGAATGGAAATAATTTTTTATAGAAACACCTATAAATTATATTAGAGAGTTTTATTTATTTTTCTACAATGGTTGATTTTTCGATAAATATAGAATAATTCTAATTTCCAAATATGTTAAATATTATTACATCATTATCTTAAAAGAATGGATAAAATATATATAAAATATTTTTCCTTTAAAAATATATATTTATTTATTAAAATAAAAAAGAAAAAAATAATTTTTAATGTTGAAACCCATTATCGCCTTTTTGGAACATTTGATATATTCTAATATAGAAAATGTATCTATTTTATTCATTGCATTATACCCAGTAATTGGACTATCCTAATTGGTATTCTCTTGATGAAAATTTAAAATATTTTAAATTTATTTAATAATAGAAAAAGTAATGTAAATCAATATTATATGTTTATTTTAAACATTTCTATTCATAAAAGATTATTTTTATAAAAAAAGTTCTTCCTTGTGATTTCAGATAATTTATCATAAGTATTTATTTACAATTATGGACATTAAAACATAAGAAATAGATTACAAGTTTTTATGATTAATATATTTTAAATTTTTAATGATTTAATTTTCAATTTTATTCCAAATGATTGTTACTGCGGTAAATTATCGTCACTATAGTAAAGGTTAATATGTTTGGTGAGGATGAGTTAAACTAAGAGATAAGTCTTCCAATGTCATTAAAACCAATATAAATGTGATTGGATGAGTAGATTTTAAATTGTAAATATCCTATATTTTAAATTTAACTAATTTAGATCCACTGGATATTAAAAGAGTATTTATCAAAAAAAATTAATTTACATGAGTGCTACTCATCTCCCTTATAAAAGGAAATCTCATATCCTAATTGATATGAAAACATTAACCAATATATATCAACCAATATCCACCTAAATACCGTTACCACTCTACTCCTATTTTCCAAAATGTTAACTTCAAATAAAAGACCATTCTTAAAAGCCTTAATGTGAATCTAAAAGACGATATTTGAGGAGGAGGTACAAGCCTTAAATGAATTACTTCATGTTTATTTCTTCTTCAGAATTTTCAATATCTAAATAAAAATAAAAATATATGTACATAAATATCATTAATATAAAGAAAAAATTATTGTATAGAAATAAAAACAATTTTTACCAGATTTATTTTTGATGGTAAATGAAAACATCACTCGTGTGTACATACAGACAATTGTCTCTATGAATATTTATAATTTCTTTTTCACTACTACATATCATAGAAGTTCATGAAGAAGTATTTAATTTATATATATTATATTTATAACTGATTTATTATTATGAAAATATAATATAATATCTACCTTTTATCCTTTTATCTATTGGATAATGGAACGATTCTTTGAGTGTGTGTGCAGACTACCATCTACAAGAATGAAAATTTTCATTTTTCATAACATCCTTTTACATATTTTTTTAATAGTTTATTTACTTTATAAAAATTATCATTATCACATATCAAATATTCTTTGGATTATTGAACAATAATTACATTGACCATAGTCATTGCACCAATGGTATTTTGATGATTGTTCACTAAATGACCTGAAAATGTCTGATGTAAACTTAATCGATTTTGTCAATACATAAAACCATGAAATATATTTAATAATAATAATAATTCAATGAACATGAAAATTATTACAAATTTTTTAAATTTTCAATATATTTTTATTATGTAATAATATAATTGTGTTTGTGACAACATGGAACTTAAGGTAAGATATTATTCCGTGAAAACTATTTTTAATTGTTTTCATATTTCATAACCATGAAATCTATATTCTTTAAAATTTTTAAATAATATTAATATTTATAATAGAAATGTTTTTAATAGAAATTTTCAACTTCATTTAAATTTAATTTCAATTTTTTAGAAAATTATTTTAATTTTTTTTATTTTTTTATTTCTATGAATAAGTGTTAAATGAAAATTTATAATATTTAAAGTATTATTTCATTTTCCAACTTGAATAGTCATTATTCAATTTTAAAAAAATTTATAAAAGTTTCAATTTGTTTAATAAACTTACTATTCTCACTATTCTGTTAATTTTTTAATACTCTCTAAATAGTAATTGATTTTTTTTAATTTTAATGAGATAACTAAACATGTATTTATGTATGGCACAAAATACTATGATGTTTGGTTATTGTGGTTGAATAGAAGATATTATAGGTTTTATTGTTGTTATGGTTCTTGGAAAAAATATATAATGATTATGTAGTATAATATATCCTTGAAATACATTGTTTAATGACATTTTATCCAAGATGAGACCTAATTGAAATAACTATAATGGTTAATTATTTGTAAATGTCATCATATGATTAATTATAATGTTAACATGAAGATGATGTCCCAATGTACCTACATTATTTAACATGCATGAAAATGGTTTTTTATCAAATACATTTGATTTTTTATGCTATTAATGACAAATTATGATCTAAATAATGTTAGTTAACTTTTTATATAGAAGTTTTTCATTCATGATAAAATATATCATGTATTTAAAGTGAGAATCATGACTATGATTTTCCATTTAAACTTTATTATTATATATTTTATAAAAATATTTTCAAATAATATTTTCATGGTGTCGAACTATATGATTCTATGAGATAAATTTTTACAATGTAAAAAAATATTTTTTGTTATTTCATAATTTTCAAATAGCATGATTAGTTTATTTTATTTTTATATCTTGTACATAGATTTTTTCCATATAACATACTTTCAAAAATACATAGGGACTATAGGGGTATTTGAATATTATCAAGTTCAATGGTGACACATATTGAATGAATAAAACGTTTCATGGAGGCAACATTAGTGTGACATAATAACCTATTATGTTTGTCAAAATTTTCATGACATAAAAATTTCCACGTTCCGTGTAATGGTTTTCCTAATTATCAAAAACACTAAAACCAGTATTTCATTGAAATGAAATAAATCGATACCCATATTTTAAATAATGTATTAATGGGGAAATTATTTTTTGTGATTTTATATTAGGTATAATAAATAATTATTAAATAGTGTTAGATTTAATGATGATGTTAATGGTGAATCTTTACACATTAATAATTAATGAAAATGTAGAGGGTTTCTATGTTTTTTCATCTTTTCCATTTCTATTCAGAATGGTTTTCAATAGTATAATCATTTTTAATGAATTGTTATTTTTTTAATGATATGATTATAAATATATAACCTATAATTATTGGAATTATAATAAATAAGTATGTTGTTGTGTTATCTAAGTTATTAAATTGTATTTATAGTGGAACCAAGCTAGTGAGTGGTTGATTTTTCTATATAGAAATATATTTATAAAAAATAATCTTGTTAACCCAAACCCTAAACAATTTAGTGTTTTTTATAAATAATTATCATATAATGTATAAATAAATGATTTATAGAATATATTATACTTTTTGGGGTGTTCATTATATCAGAAGAAAAATCATAGAATTTATCATTTTGAAGGTGAATTTTACCAGTGGCGGTAATTTACTAAGAATACAAAAGAGAACAATAATATTGATTATATCAAGTGGAATCCACTTATATATTTTTTTATAGAGTAATGTTTTCCTAATTTTGATTCAATTGAGAAGGAAAATTATTTTCTATATTAGAAAAAAATCAAGATAAAATCAGTATTAACACGTGAATAAAATTTTACATGAATTTCATGGTTTTGAAAAAATATTATTCTTTAACCAAAAAAAATAATAGATTTTTTTATAAAAGATCTAATGATTTTGAATGTAAGTTATTTATTTTGAATTTATAATACTTTAAGAAATTTACCAATGATTTGGGATGTTTGGGAATGAGTTTTTTCATTTTCATATAACTAATTATTATAAGTAGTTCATATAGAAAACACTAGGGAATCATTTATAAAGGAAATTTAATGAGAATAAATTTATAAAATGTTCTTTTCATAAGTTTATTAACAATAATTTTGATGAATGTATAAGAAATTATATAATGTGTTAATACAGTGGTAATATAGTATATTCAATAAATGATTTTAAAACTATGTGTAATGGTAATGGACAGATAAATAATTTTAAGCTAATAGTAATGTATTTTTATTGCAATGATATGAGTCATTATTTTACTGCGTGTTTGGCGTAACAATTGTAAATTCCAAAAATCATTATAGTATGTATAAGGGAGTAAAAGTTGAGTATTCTATAATTTCAATAAATTTTAGGCCATAAAAGAAGTGGTAAAATAACCATGGAGCTCATTAGTTTTCAAAGATTAACATCAAATCGAGACTGTATCAATTAAATTTAAAGGTTGAATAAATTCCATGGATAATGGTTTGTATTTGTACAGAAATAATTACTTTTATTTAGGGTAAAAAAATCCCCATAAGTATGTATAGATCTTATTTTTAAAGTTCTTAGATAATTTTTAGATTAAATTTTCAATGTTTATATATATATATATATCATATTCTGGTATATTTTAATTTTTAAATGGATCATCAAGATCATCTATGTATTATTGTACAAACCAAATAAGTGAAGAAGATATATAGAAAATTCAATAAATTTATACAATATATTGCATTTCATGGGAGCATTGTAACTAATTATAGTATTCCAACTTTCCAACTTATACTATTATAGTGTAGATGTATCATATACCTAAGAATGTTTCCATCAGTGGATGTTTTATTGGATTATCAGTTTATTACAAAAGTATTGTTAAAACCCATTCTTAGTTATCTAGACCACGAATCATGTTAACGTAAAAGGGAAATAAATTCAATAGGATAAATTACTATGATTAATCATTACCTTAATTATAATGAATGTTGGTTTTATCTTTATTTTATCATTTACATTAATAAATTATGATTTTTATGTACAGTGATGCTTCATTAAAGGTGACTAGTTGGGTCAGTATTGAAGATTCCAGAGTAATTGAATATTATTTATGACAGTTGAGACTCTATGTATGGAATTATACTATACATGATGTTGAAAATGCAGTTGTGGTTATATATTTAAATATTTTTATGTAACTTCTATGATTGACTAAATTTATAATATATATATATCATAAATTTTTTAAGCATGAATTATTTAAAAAAATATTTAACATGGGGGAATTAATATGGAAGGAACTAATAAATGATGATGATTGAAATTTTCACTATCATCCTTACAAATCCAATTATATAACTCATTCTAGAAGACAATGGAATAATTCCAAATTTTCCATGATATAATTCGAACATGATAAAATATTAATTGTTTTATTGAATATTGGATTGGAATCTATTTATATGGAATCAGTAAAACCATATTTACCTGCAAGAATTAAGTAATCATAGAAAGCAGATTTCAGTTTTCTATAAATTTTATTTTTGGATCATATTGATTTTTTTCTATATTTTATCTTGGATAATGAAGTTATTATATTAATATGAATGTCACTATGTGTTCCATGTGATTTCGAGTTTAAAAGATTATTGTTTGATGATGCTCACAGCTCAAATGTTTTAGTTTATCATAGTAATATTATGATATAATAAGACCATCAAGAATATTATTGGAGGGATGTAATGAAAAAGGATAATTCTAGTTTTACCTGTAAATGATTGACTTTTCAATACGTAAATTTCTACATGAAAACTAATGAAGTGAATTCTTCAATAATTTCATGTTCTTGAGAGGATTTGGTAGAATATATCAATTAATTTCATGATGGTATTACCAAATACATCTAAATGAAATAATTCCATTTAGGTTATTGTTATTTAGTTAATAAATTTTAAAATTTTCTTTTTAATATATATATTATTTGTATAATCATTTTAATAGACACCTTCATTAATATCTAGAAATGTTACATGGATTTTCCCTCTATAGTGTATCTTATTATTACCTAAATATTATGTAAACTTATTGGAAAGTAATTTAGAACACATTGGGTGATAATTTATGATTCCATATATCTTTTCACCCTCAATATAATGGACCATCCGAGTATGATAATTCTAATTTGTAAGATATGATTTAGGAACTATTATTGCGGTTTAATGGATTTTTTGATGACCATATTTTAGTTGTGAAATTTTCATATAGTAATAGATTTTATCTTTTTGTATAGAGGGAATGAGTTGAGGCCATATATTATAAGTTGTTTCAAACACTATTATTTTTTGTTGAAGTTGGTCAGAGATTTTCTATGGAATATATTTGGTATAATAGACTGTAGGGAATGAAATTATGATTCATTATCATATAAGGGAATCTTAGAGTTGGAATAAGTGTTTGAAAGATAATTAGAAGGAGATCTCTCATTAGAGGTAATAGATCATGTTATTGTTCAATACCATCATGAATAACTGATAAAAAATATAGATATAAAGGAAAAATGTGTAAATGCCTTCTTAAATAATATAAAATTATATAGAAACATGGATCAGTTATCATTTATCATTACATATGAGTTAATCTTAGGTAAATTATATGTTTCATTTTCTGTTGTAACAGAAATATGTACATGATGAATCATATGTTTTGAGACCGTAATTATTTGAGTCCAATGAAAATAATTAGTATGATTAAAAGGTCATCAAAATTTTTAATCATATAGAGAAGTTTTTGATAAGTAATATCACTCACATTGTTAAATTTCTAAATATAAAAAAGGTGATGGAAATATTTACATGGAAATATGAAAAATCAATGGCTGAAAAATAACCTCACATATTTAAGTAATGAATAAAATTTATAGTAAATAACTGCATTAATAAGGGTAAAATTTTACGACCTAGCTGATGTTACAAAGAAATAAATTTAATGTCTTATTAAGGACCTTGGTTATTTTTGATAGTGTCATATTCAATATGATAAATATAATTAACATTATAATTTCAAAAAATATGTCATTTTAACTAAATGTTTTATCTATAAATTATATTATTTTAGTTAAAATTAAATTGTTAGAATAATATATTATTTATTTTATGAAGTGGAATTTATTTTTAAATTATCATATCAAAATTAACTTAGGTTTAATTTTTGAGATTTTATCAAAAAGGTGTATTTTTTGGTGAAAAAATAAAATTACAGATTTGAAATATACTACAACTTTTCAAAGATGTTTTTATTGATGTATTTAATATATATATATATATGATATTTAGTACATTATTCTGAATCTATGAATATAACATATTAAAAATCATTTGATTCCATTATATAATGGAAAATGGAAACATTACTCATGTGTACATGGAGACTAACAACTCTATAAATGAAAAATATTAATTTTCAAGGCAACCTCAAATAAATGATTTAAATTTATTATTAAATGTAAAGATTAGATAATTCTAAATTTTTTAATATTATTGATATTATATAACCATTAACTTCTCTTGTGTATGGTGAATGAAATGATGTTATTTTAAATGTTATGAAATAAACAACATCAAAATTATTGTCATAAACATACCTATTTTGTAACTAAATAAGACACGGTATAAACAAAATAATAATAATAATTAAATGGAAATAATATAGGATCTAAAAAAATTTATATTAAATAAAATTATATTAGTCAACAATTTGAAATAAATATGTGGTGATTCGGGCGTCAATATAATTGATTTTTTTAACCATGTTCTAAATATTTTGAACACTTATTCCCCCAACTCCATGGTCTTTCAAATGTTTTGAGAGAATTATTATGTATACATCAAATTTTTTAAAACAAATTTTTTAAATAATTCTTATCTTAATAAAATCTATTGAAATGGAATTTTATTAATTTTTACTATATCGGTTACTTCTAAATTTCATTCAAAAATTTCCATTTTTTTGAAGTTTACTTCAATAAAAAAATTTCCAATTATCATGGTTGTTTTTTGATATAATGATTACTATATAAGTTTCTATATATTTTCCAATAATATCATATTCACATTGTTCAGAAAAATAATAGTTTTTAATTTTTTAAAGAGAAATGGATATTTTGTTTTTCATTTTTGGGATATAACTGCAGTAAATTTTACCAATGTGTTCAAATAAAAATTATTATTATTTATTTGGTCGAAATAAAATCATTTCAATTTTTCATTCATGTTATAGTTCTCAATATGTTTCTATATTTGAGGAAGAAAATGCATAATATTACTACACTAATTTTATATTTCTTATAGATGTATATCTCCATAAAGTCATGATTGAATATCTTTCATTACTCCTTAGGTGGTAAAATTATAATGTTATTGTAGATTATTTCATTATGTTAAAATATTTTTCATGGATATCATTTTCATGTAATGTGGATGAGTTCTAACCGATGTCAATTACTATATGGTGATTCAATACATAACTAGGGTATTATGTTGACGTTAAATCTATCAGGATGTTGGAATTTTCTATATAATGAGTACCTAGTGTCTCCTATATATTGAATATGTTTAGTGTTATCATTTTATTATTATAATTTGGATAATTGGTATATATAATATTATATATCTACATTAAAATTTGTAGATCCTAAAAATTCAAAATAATGGAAAATGAAATGAAATTAGATATTTAGCCATACATTTTATGATTTTTTTTATGATTACAGAGTAAGAAGAAATCTGTTACTAATTCAGATTATTCTTGGGTTAAAACTATTCAAATGAAGAACATACAAAGTAGTGTTTTGTCCCCTAACATGAGCAATCGAACAAATTCACATTCTGTCTATATAAACCATCTGTAGAAAAAATAATGTTCTTAGGGTTGATGGAATATTTCTGAAGATTAGATTGTGTGTTACCCAAACGTCAAATTTATTTCAAAAAATTCTAGAAGATTTTTTGTATTTAAAAATTGGATCTCTTGTTGGGATATTTTTATGGTCATTCTATAACATGAAATATTAAATTCTAAAATAAATTATAGATATATTTTTTATCTATAGTTATATTATTTGAAGAATTTCTTTGTACTTGTAGATGATTTTGTTTTTAGATTATTTACACAATTTATGAATTGATAAGTTATCCTTACTTGTAATCCCTTAAAATATCTACATTAAGACAAATGAGTTCTATTAATAGTTTGTTATGTTGTGAAATAGTGTCTTAGACTATAGAGTAGATATTGGACTTCAAGAATTGTGAGTTTAAGATTTGATAAATTAAATAAATTTAACTATAAAATATATCATTATTTATTTATAAGTTAGTAATTAACAAAGTGTGAAAGTGAGATACGTTATCCTAAAATGAATTCTCATTGAATATTGGGGACTATGAATCATTATAAATATAGACCTTTGATATGGATGAGTGAAAAATAAATCATATTTATTTTAGTATTTTGGTTATATTTGAATTTGTATAATATAAAATTAACATTAGTGTGAGTATATTTATAAATTTCATTTCATATAGAATTAATATGGACCTAATTTATTTTTATTTTTTCATTACTAGAGTTATTAACATTCTACACTTGATTCCAATAGTATGCATGTTGTGAGAATAATTAATAGTGAACTAAGTGATAATGTGGAGGAATATTGATGTAGCCTTAGGCAAAGAGATCCACCTATGAATAAGAGTCCTAAACATTCATACATACTATGAGTTCATGTATAAAATAGTGGTATTTAGGATATTACTCCAAAAAAGGGGTTTTAAGAGTAGTGATCAAATTGATATTTATGGAAAAATATGAAATTTATATCTATATACTAGAATTATATAGAATACATCGACAATAGTAATATGAAATGGGGAATTGAATATTTCACATTCATGTTCTCAAACCAATATTATACAATATTAGTCCTTGAGATCAAGAGATTATCATTCCTTAATAGGTATATCGTTGTCTTATTTATTTCTTATCACATGTGTTATGGGGGGATAAAATTAGTTTGACTGAAATATATCTCATTTAGATTAAAAATGGCATCAAATAGTGTATTCCACAATCAAATTCGTTATTTCATCAATCACATTGTTATCTTTCACTCATTTTGAGGTCAAATAAAATAATTGTTTCTTAATGAATGATTTTATATTGTTAGAAACTATTAGTTTATTTTTTAATAATTTAAATACATTCCTAGGTTTATCCAATAAACATGAACTCTAGTTATGTTTCTCTATCACTTATATCATCCCATTCATTATCACCAATGAAAACTTCTTCATTATATTTTATAATTTTCTTTTTAATTAGCTTCACTTGTTGTTTCCACATTAAATTCATCCTCTCTACTGCCATACTCATCTAACTTTTCTAATTAGTATCTCTTCCTTGTTATTTATAATTTTATATAATTACTCTACAAAGATAATTTTGACGGGTGAAATTTTGTATCTTTATTATTTAACTTACTCATTATCCTATCATCCTTATCTTAAAACTCATCTTTTATTTAAAACTTTTTATTTTTTTTATACAATTAAAAATGTCTAAACACATTAATCACATTATTAGTACCATTCTTGGAAAATTTACTTTTATACTTCTCAAAGATCCTGAAATAAATTACACAATTTCTTGAAATATTAATTTTATGTTTTCTTCTTTATCAAAATCCACTTCTTCTAAAAATATTTATATCTTAATGATGACATATTTAATGTATTTTAATAAATTTTTCATATCAGCTTATATTTGATTAATTAACATGCATCCCATTCTCACTTTACTAATAATCAGAATATGATGAAAAACATCGAATCGAAATTTACATGAATCAGTCTCTATGATAACTAATACATGTGTATCAAGCATTTCTTTAAGAATATATAGTATCATAAAAACAACCATATAATTTTAAATCATCACACAAAAACATATAATAGATCACAAAATTAAATAAATTTTTTTAAATAAGTCATCTAATTTTTCATTTTCATTCTTCTTGATATATTTATATTTTAATTTCCAAATTTATAGTTGGGAATGCATCCATTTTGAATTACATTTGTTGATATCTCCCATTTTTTTATATTCTAAAAACTAAATTGATTCATTTATATTATATTTTTTTTTCAAAATTGATGGTAAAATAGAAATTTTAATATGAGAATAATTCCCAAAATTCATTATTTGATGTTTTGTCTTAGGAAAACCTCTATCGTAAGGAACAAAATCAAATGTAATATCATCTATAAACCTGATCACTTCATCTAAATAACTCCAAAACAAATTAAAAAACATTAAAAAAAATTAATTATCTTCATATCACATTATCGACATTATTTTTTGTGAGTTTAACCCTGGATTATGTATTGAAAACAATATAATACTGACAAATGTATCGCCTTTTTTTCTTCATAAGTTTTTTTCAAAATCCAAACACCATAATGAATAATTTTTTTTTTCAAATATAGAACCTAAAAAACACTCAAATATTTCAAATAAATATCCCTAGGATTTTTGATATTCTTGATCTCACTATAGTAAAAATTCTAGGTCAAACAATTTTCCGCTATGATATTTTAAAAACCCATTATACATGAATCACTTTTGAAAATTAGCACATTTAGAAATGATTCAGAATTCATTAATTCATTGTTTATATGAGTGATCTAAAAATATTAAACATGATCATTTTATGACAACATCTTGTTATATATAAAAAATATGAACATACATTATTTCATAGACATTCATATAATCTTGGATTAATTTTATTCATTTCTCAAAAATTATTCCTTGAAAATGTGGATAATCTTTTTAATCATTCTCACAAAAAATGTAAGAATATTTTAAAACATGGAATAAATTTTAAAAATAATTTCACCTCCCATTTATAAATCCTCTCCAATCCCCTTAAATAATACATCCAACCCCCATTATTATAAAAACATATATTTCTTTTCTCCGCCTATAATGTTTTTCACTACTGTTATATGTAAATTTTTGTATAAACATAAAAATAATTATTTATTATTCTTCTCACCCCTTTTGTATTTTAAAAAGATTCATTGAACATAAATAATTTTTTAACCTTAGTATGCTTATAAATTAATAATTATTTAATTTATCTAACCCAATATGAGTCGACTCTATTATGAAAAATTAAAATTGTAAAATAATATAATTATTTACATAAAAGTATCTTATATACATTTCATTAAAACATTTGAAAACAAATTTGAATAAATATTTTCACCTCTCAAAATTGTTATTTGATCCTATGGATAATAGGTTATATACATATTTAAAATAAAAAAGTTAGAACAACATAAAACATACATGACTTTTTTGAATTAACACTTATCCCTTTTTAATTCTCTATAAATATATTTTCCTCTAATAGAAACAGTATTTCCTATATTATATTAAGACCACGTCATTTTATTTTCCAATATATATGTTTTCTTACGATTTTTAAATATTTATACTCATATACCTAATAATTGGATATCGTATATCAATGTTCATTGGTCAATATTTATGAACCATATATATCAATAAATTGATACCTCTATAAATATTATATCCATCCCACAATGCTATCATCAAAATAACCTTATATCCTCTAATTGTGACCCCATACACATGAATTGGTTCATTCCGTAAGTTATGAAATAATAATCCTCTTCATAGGTACTCAATGACTCAATAAAATTGTTACTTTTTATAGTATTTTTTAAAAATACCTTAAAAAATCAAAACTATACCAGAAATTGATATTCTAGCAATCTGTATTCCCAAACAATTCTACACTTGTATATTTAAAATGAATAGTCATTCTAATTTTCTCATATTTTAGTCCACAGTATATTATCTGTTTAACATTACCAAGATTACCATTTGAAAAATAAAGTCACAATCCATCAATTAAAATTTATTTCGATAAAATTATATTAAAGTAATCATTTTATCCACTGAAGAAAGTATTTGGAAAATCATCCCTAAAATTAGGTTCATAAAATTTATAGACTCATATTCCTTCCTGTTATAAAACATTAAAATATTTGGTTTCTCTAAAGTTAAAAATATAAACCATCATAAAATGATTCATTCAAAATTTATACATATGTTCATGACAATAAATCACTTGGGAATAAAAGATATAAAAAATCCCAGGATAAATTTATAATATAAGAAATTACCTAATTTCTGCACTCATGAACATCAATAAAACAACCTTTTGACAATATTATAAAACTCCGTGAACAACAAATCATAGTTTTCTAAAAATTCAATATCATTAATACAAAAAATTATAATATGTGATGTGTATTTTTCATGTTCTCTATAGTTGTTTTTATCTACTCTTCAATTATTAAAAATAATCATCATTAAGAATGTGTCTAAAATTGAAAAATATTCCCTTGGGGATATTTTATAAAATATATATTATTATTTTACTTTAGAAAATATAATATATCCTCTACAAGCAAGAAACAATCAGGTTACTCGATATACACTTCTTCTGGTAACTCCCTATTGAGAAATGATGATTTTATATCCATTTGAATCACCATTCATCACTTTTTATATTAATAATATGAAATATATAAATATTTTCATTAATATATTTGTGATAAAGGAATAAAAATAATTAGTTCCTTCAATATATGAGTACCGATTTCATATAGTACATTCTTTTTTCTAAAAAATTACCCTAATTTATTCAACTTGTTATGAAACCCACACATTTTTTATTTCATTCAAATTTATTTTTGTGGGTTCTAACTCTAATTTATCATTAATATTGTTATGATCTACCTATTCATTCATATAATTTATCTAATATATCTTCTCATAGTCCCATTTCAAATATCTTTTTTAAAATTTATAGAACAATTAGTTAAGTATTTTTTTCCTCAATGTTCTAGTTTGAAGAACATGCCTTATTCTTCAAGGATATTTCGGGCTTCATGTTCCCACTTGTCCCTTAACGAGTTTATAAAATCATCATTTCAAACTTTGGGATAAATATATATACTTTATACTTATAATGAATTCAAATTACATTGATAATCATTACCTCGCTTCTCAACAAAGTATCGGTTATTATGATTAGTTCAAGAACATTCATCTTTACATATGATTTAAAATATTGTGTGTTCGAGATCCATTATATTAGTAGTTATTGTTGTATTAAAATTATTGTTACTAAATGTGGTATGTAATATTTTATTTTAAGGATAACTTTTGAAGATAGCATCAAATAAACTCTTTATAAAAATTCTACGAATTTTATTAATCACATTGATAATTGAAATGCTTATAGATACCTATAAAAATTACAATCATATTGATTTCATAAAATAAATCTTGTATGATAACATATCTAATTTTTTTGTTTTAATTTTTTTTATTTCAATAATGATTCTAATATCTCTCTCTAAAAATAATGATATGACTCTTACTCATTAAATATGGTATTATTATTTTCCACAAAACCCACATTCATCTACTTAATAGCATCATTCTATAATGGGGTCTACAGTCTGATATGGTCTGGATGTATACCATTATTCACGAGATAGGATCTATATCATAAACATGTATCTTAATCATTATTTTCATTTTCAATAATCTATATGGAGAAGCAATACACCATAACACAAATTCGAAAATTATTAGATGTCTTCAAATATCTTGAACAATTCCTCATAATTATAATTCATTTAGTTTATGTGTAGTGATCCATTAAAATAATAAAATACTCAACTATTTGTATGATTAATCCATATATTCAAAAAATATATATTAATGAATAATATCTAATAGTGAGATGTTTGAAAATTATATATATTTAATGAATTAATAATCATTCTCTTTTTCCAAAAATTTAACATCAAATTTCTCTCCCTAATTAACATTAGACCAAAAAAAATTCTTCAATAGGTTATAATTTATATTTCTTTTTTACAATAAGACCAAGTCTTTTATGAAACAATTGATTTTACTAGTTTAATATAACAAACTAGCATGGGATGTCCTTACACATCACAAAAAAAGATCCACTGAAAGGCCCGTAAGGAATTCCCAATCCTAGACTGGATGCAACTTCCTGGGAATTAAAAACAATAAAATGGTAATGATTTGAACATTAGATATATAATAAACCAAAATAATGATCCCATTTTCAAATATTCCATGACCCATCCCTAAGTTGGATATATACACTATCATATAAACAAAAATAAATGAATGATGATAAAACAAACAAAGTGACTCTCAATATTAATAAATATAACATACCATGTGATTATAACAAATTGAAAAAATGGAACAAGAAATAAAAAATAATCTTGTAGAGTGTCCCAACAAATAAGAATAAAAAAATAAAAAACCTATAAATTGCCTCAAGAGACCATGGCCACTCATAATGTCCAAAAATATCCCTAAATAGTAATCTGTAACTAATCATATTTAGCAACTAATATATAGATTTATGTAGACTAGTAAAACAAAACAAAATATTATAGATTCATAAAAAATATATTGTATATATAAAGTGATAAAAATGCACAATGTATTATTTCCCTCAATAGATTACTCCATTTACTTTGAAAATTAAATTAATTTTGTTTAGATTTAAGTATTAGTATTGAATATTTTTTTCCCTTGTACACATGAAATGAAATAAAAAACCAATCTAAAACCACTTTCAAAACATATTTCACTTTTTTTAGAAATATGGTAAAATCTAAAAACGTCATTTACAAATAATTTTATGGAAATTTATTGAATAATTGTAATGAAATTTATGAAAATCCTACCAAAAACCATTCTAAATGTCCATTTCATTTTCATTATTAAGAAATAATTTTTTTCAAATTTCATTCTATGAACAGTTTTTAAAACTTATTTCAATGATAAATAAAACCATATTTTTAATAAATAGAAACACATGATGGCACTAGGGACCTTCATAAGGTATACAAAAATTAAATATTTAAAAAATTGTTCCATGTAACTCCAACCAAATCATATGTATGATTTAATTTAATCTTATTTTTTATTTAATGATGATGTATATGTTTTTTGATGAACATGGGATGAAAATGGAGAATTTCATAGAAGAATGATTATGAACATGTTTGGTGCATGTATAGTACAAACCATATGGTAAACATAATGGATAAAATTGTACTTTAATATAGGAGTTTTTCATAGTTTGAGAGTGGTTTATTAAAATATTTGGTCCTCAAGAATTAACATGAGTCGAAGATCAGTTAGCCATGTGGTGAACAATCATAACTAACCATGTAGTAATAATGTAAGATAACTATATGTTTTAATAGATGAGTTTTTCATGGTTTTATCATGGTTATTAAAATTGTGCAAATTAGTATGGATCAAAATAATGGTTTTGATTGATTGTTTAATGGGAATTAGGGCTTAAAAAAACAATGTGACTAGTCCTAGTAAGTTTTTCAGATTGAGATAATAGCCACACTTGTTTGGAACATGTTTTATATAACTGTGATTCTTATCTATTCACAACACTCTAATATTTGAAATTTTCAATTTAATCATTTTACTATGGTTGTTTTTAAGAATAACAACATGTAGTTAAATTTTTTTTGTTAACCCAATCATTTCCTAACATTCTAGAGACTTATTCCATTGGATTCCTGGTGATTTCTCTTCGTTATTGATGGACCACATCAAGTTTTTTTGAATTGACATCCATTTTTTCCATTTAATTAAATATTATATCTTGATATATTCTCTTATCAACTTTTGGAACCTAAGGGGCTATTTGTGAAAGATCAAAGGGGTCTGATAGAGGATTGATGTGTTTCATATGGATATATGATTTTTAGGACCCTATATTCCCTTCCTCAAAATCTTATTTCAATGGTGATTAGTTAAACATCTATTCTTGAGGATGGTGTCTCTATATAAAGGGATAATTCTAATAATATATTATTTTTTATAATTTTGTTCTGTTTTTTCATTTTTTTTAATTCATTTGTGATTAAAATATTTTTTTCGAAATAAATAATTGTATAAATGTATTTGTATTTAAAAATAGTTTTCACACACCTAATGTAATATAAAATTCTTGAATGAATGTTTAAGATAAACATTTTTTTAACCATTGAAGTATAATTTCATTTCATTGATATTGTGCTATAAATTTTGAGAATAGATTTATAAATGGTTTGCATAAAAGATAAAACATTTTGTAAACTTGGGGTACATTAGGAAGATGCATGTCACTCATTTTGTGTTTAATTCCACGTGATCTTTTGTTTTGAATTAATGTGTGTAATTCCACTAGAGGTTATACCATTTTGATTCAACATAGCATTGGATTATTGATTTCATTTTATATCTTGTATGTATGTCCATTTTTAGAGACCAAATGGTGTGGTTTTTTATTTATGATTGGATAATCACATTATGGATTATTTCATGGTTATATTGTCACATACTTTTCCATTATGGACAATTTCTATATTGCGACCCGACAATATATATCCTAGAATAGGTGTCTATAATCAATTTCATTTCCATGATTACAAGGAATCAAACCCCAAAGGATAGACCAGTTTAGTGGTGCTTGAAATCTAAATACATATATGAGAGTTTTGTTACTAATGCAAACACTAATTACCTAATATTTTTTTCTTCTAAACAAATAAAAAACATCAAGAATAACTCTAAACCATTTAGAATATTCCCAAATATCTTTTATAGTATTCTTCATGGATTCCATGGGAATGAACCATAATAAGGGCAAGCTCAAATGATCGGTAATGAAAAATATAGCAGAATCGATATTTTATCAATGAGAATTATCAATATAGAGAGGTACATACCATGAAATGCATTCCATTCAAATAACTACATAAGGAATAATAATTATGGTAATGTATGAAACAAAAACACATGCAGTAATCAATAAAATGGAATGAAATGTATCCATAGATATGTCAACACAAAATATCATGGATAAATAATGACTAAAACTAATATAAAAGTAATGAATAATTGTTGTACTCCATGATTCCAAGATACATGGAACTAATACCATAATGTCCATTCACAAAGAATATTATTTATCAGGTTAAAACCCCATCTATGGTGGTTTTCCAACTATTTCATCTCATGAGACTATTACTGCATTAATGGGATTTCATTAACTGGTACCCAACTAATATTTACCTATCCAAACAAATATTAATATTGAATATTAATATTACTTATCAAATAAAAATATTGAATGAGATATATAAATTTATTAATAATTCCCATTGATAAAAGGTTACTGCTAAAGTAAACATCGTATGTAAAATGGTATATGGTTTAGGGAATAGAAATATCCATAATAAATTATATGGATAATTTGGAGAAATTTAATTCTCAATGATCATTTTGAATTAAATACTTCAATGTCAATAAAAAATAAATCAATAAGTTAATGTGAATATTATTCTTTGAAAAATCAACAATAAACCATCCAGAGGAAGAATAAAGATGGTATCAAAACTACAAATCCTATGTTGGAAAAAATAGAGGGTTACTGTCATTGATAAAATAAAATAATAAATTCTAAAATTACTCTCGGCAAAAATATAGTTGTCTTTAAAAAAATTTAAAAGTAATTTCCATTAAATATCCAAATAAAAAAATTTAAAATTAAACCTTTTAAACTATAGAGTGGGACTTCAAAGAAATGATGGTGGATTAATCCATACATGTTGTACGAGGAAAAAATAATATTCTTTTTAAATGATAAAGGGTTGAAAATTCCTCATTTGGAAAGAGACAAGATGATTCCTTAGAAAAGAATGGTAAAAGTAAAAGAGGGTAAAATTTTCATTGTGATATTATAGGGAAAACGAATTATATTCTTGTAAACCCTTTCTAGGAATAGAGGTTTGGAATATATTTCTAACTGAAGAGAGGGTAATGTCAATATTTCTTAGAAATATTTTCTTAAATATATTGTGTGAAAAATAGTATAAAATGTCAGCAATACGTGATTATAACCTGAAATAATATAGAATAAAGATGCTCATGAGTGTTCTTGAGATATGGATCATATGATTTCATTAATGGAAGCATAATCATAAACAATATTCAGAAAGTGATGACATTGTTTCAATAAACTCTTATAACTCAGTACTGGAATAATGCTTTATATATAACAAATGGAAATTACATGAATCAGATAATATCATGAAAATATTTATATTCCTACACTATCTTGTAAAATGGAAGTATATTCAACTCTAAAAATATTTTAGGTGCGTAATAAAACATGTGTTCAAAGAAGGAAACCCAAGAAAAAACATTTTACTCATTGGGTAACATATAAATCATAAACCCCATAAATTAAGAATCATAAAATGTATAAGTTAATATCATTAAATGAAATATTATATACTTAAAATATAATCAAGTTAGTATGTACACAACCCAAAAAATAAATATTGGGTAACATGACATGTATGCTGATGAAATTAATAGTGAGATGAAATCACATTACCACGTGTTTTATTTAGGGTGAACATACCTTAACATACAATGTACAACATTTAAGTTCGTTTTATACTGGATTTATAAACTTTTTCATTCTTATAACTAATTTTATTTCACTTATAAAAATTTTGTGTACACTACTTAAACAATTATGTTGACATCGAGTGTTTTTTGACAAAATTGAGTTTATGTGTCAAAACAACTAGTATTGGTTAACTATGGTCAAAGGGGTTATTATATAACATCTAAAAAATAATAAAAATGACATAAATAACATATTTGTATGAAAATTATAGTTTTAAAATCGATCACTAAATATGGTTATCAAAATGATCCAATGTTACAATCATGGAGATGAAATCCCATACGTACGAATGAGTAACATTCCCATTATTAAATGACCAATGTGGAAAGTAGGTAAGTAAATAAAATCTTTCTATAATGATAATGTTATAATAAATACTATATTATTTAATCAAATACACCTATATAATGAAATATGTGATGTAAAATGAATCACGTCATGTCAAGGAAAATGTATTACACACGTCTATGAATGGTGTTATCTCTTTTAAAGCCCATGAAAGGGTAATAAAAATAATATATATAAATTTATATTATTTATAGAATCATAATTATGTCATGAATATCTTATTGAAGATTTTTATGTCACTTATGTTTAATTATAATCATTCATTTATCCATTACATTTATCAACTGAACGAATCACATCACTTTGAGGGGGTGGTAGTCCACACATCCTAAAAAGATATTTTAATAAATAGAATGTATTCAATGTTTATTATAAAATGAAATAATAATAAAGACATATTAAATATCATATATAACATTTATAAACATATTTCCCATCATAATGTCCACCACGAGTGGTGGTAGTGTAAAATTGAAGAATCATAATTTCATGGGGAAGTAATTATCCATACACTAAAACAATATGTTCATTTCCTATTATATTGATGCGTGAGGAATGGGGATAGGTGGAGGCCTTTTATAGGAGAGTAGGAGGGGAACACTTATATTTTAAGAGAGAATTCCACTAATGTCTTTCATTTTGAAAGTGTCACAATTATGGACCAAGGTCAAGCCAATTAATGATAGGGTAAAACTTTGTCCATCCAATGGATTTCGGACAAGTTTATAGATCAATTTAGGCACTAAATAATGGTTTAGTATATTATTATTCTTAATTTAACCTTAATCATTCTAATTAATATTAATTACCTTCACTAATATTTTTTGTCAAAATCAATGTTAACCTTATTACACATTATAAATTATGTTGAATCTAAATATAGAATCCAAATTTCTAAATTCCATTAACATATTTTTCATTAATTAAATCAAAATTAATAACACATACGAGACGACAATACTGGTTTTTAGTGTAAAAATGTCTGAATATTTGCTATGTTTTTGTAATCAATTTCAATCCAAAATTGATTCAAATTCATTAAATATAATTAATTTGTAATAATAGTATCTATTTATATATTAAAACCAAAATAAATTATAATTTAAATGTTATAATTAAATTATATGAAAATGAACTTTTGAACTAAAATTCATTATTTTTAATTATTCATTAAAAATTGAATCTTTATAAAGAATTACGAAAACATCATCTCAAGCTAATTTTAACATTTTTCTTCTTTATATTATGTTTATTTTGAAATATTATATCAATTAATGTTTCAAAATTTACATTTAAAATATGTTCTCCATTAAAATGAGGTAAAACTGCCTTTACAAAAATGTAGGTTTTTATGGGTAAAATAGGTTTTGTTCTTATCTTATGCATATCAAACCTTAAGGTAGAATTTCAAATAGTTTTGGTTGAATACATAACATATATTTATCAAAAGAATAATTATCAAATCATAATGTCATTAATTTATTATGACAAAACAGCCTTGTGATAAAAAAAATAGTTTTTTATAACAACATTTGTTTTATATTTAATTGGTTCCTATACTAATTTATATCTGATAAAATATTATTATATTATTATAAACAATATATTTTCTCACGTATGACAATAATATTCATAACCACTAATATAATGTCTAAGATATATCATATTATATTAAATAATAATATTTCAATAATACATTGGTATTTAGTGAAACACTATCTTGCGTATAACACATGCTATTGAGGAAGGTCACTCTTGTGTTTAAATCGAGTAATAAAAGAAGTTTTCTCTTGAATGAAATGAAATATAACACAATGTATTATTCATTTAAATATATATAATCTATTTAAATATTAAATATCTTATAATGTATCCATATATAATATTACCTTCTGCACTTGTTGTCTCTTGTCAAGTACGATATAGAATACAAGGTTCTTACTTTATTTTTTTGGGGTGTCACATTCTCCAAACCTTATTTAAATTACTTTTTAAAAATATATCTTGTTTATGGTTTCAGATTGTGTGATACTTCCTATCTTGAAAATCCCACATCATAAAAATGTTTTTTAATTAATCCTCTATAAAAGAGATAATGGAAATTACTAAGGTCACATGGAATACCATGTAATTGGGTATCTATATAGGTGAACATTAGTGGAATGTAGAGATATGTGCATGGAAGAAAAAGGTAAATATTTATATGGACTAAATTAGGTCATTGATCACAAGCAAGTGAATGATCAATGGAATGCTTAGGGCCTCAAATCCCAAAATATTTGATGATTTAGAAGGCCATTGGTTAAAAAAATTACGTATTAAGAAAACACATTATTTCTATGCCATTTTATCTACGGTTGGGTAATTCTTTTGATGTTCAAGATTATAAAAAAATTATTCATACATGACTAATTTCAATCTCATTTGAACAATCCTATATTTTGGTTGTTCTTCGATCACATTCTAATTCATCCCATCACTCCCAAAAATTTAATTACCAATATTGAATTTTTTTATACCTAGAAAACTAAAAGAAGATTTTAAAGGATTGTAAGGCCTATAAAAGAGTGATGATAATTGAATTTCATGCATATATTATGGGGTTTTTTATTGTATTGATTTGTGTATTTGATTGATTAATCAGTCTAAAATGTAAGCATTCTGACTTGTTTTATTTTTTTGGGCAGACCACATTCAATATTAGAAAAATAGATGGGACTTTGTGGAAAATGGATCTAAAATACACTCCACAACATGAGTTAAGAGAAGAGGCACAACACCAGATTTTTTAGAAATATGGAAGTTAAAAATTATGTTGTAGAACTAGTACACATCATGTATTAGGAGTATAGGACATGTAGATTCAGTTCGTGACATGCCGCTGGATAGGTCGTGACACTCACATATTCAATGAATGACAAGTACATGTTATGTACCATAAGTACATGACATGAAGGCAGTCAAACATCAAATTTATGAATGAGATTTGTAAAAGAATATCACTGATGTGGAGACAACATAGATAATGTGAACATTACATGCATGCCATGTACATGTTGTGTTAGGGGTCAAAATTCCATAATACCAGCTGAGATCCACACATGCATCACACACATTCACAAAAAGTGGATCATTATTGCTCAATCTGAAGTTCAAGTACACATCATGACCAAAGTTGGGAAGAACCCAATTAATTCCTATAAAAGGCGCCCTTCGCCACCCATTGGAAGCATTCAAATTTCACCAGAGACACAAGCTTGTAGAAAAGATGATGGGCCTCCATGAGTCCTTATCTTTTATTTATATTAGATTTTATTTTCCCCATCCCTCTAAACCTCTTATAACTATCATGAGGGTGTAATTCTAAAATGTTATTTGAAAATATAATCAAATGGGGTAGGTGTTTTAGGTTTAATTATTTTTTAATTCATGTCTTTATTTTGCATAATTTATTTCTTCAATATAAAATCCATTTATTTTTCTATTATCATTACCATAAATATTTAATAAAAAAGTAACATTTAAACTTGTTAACCGACTACCTTTAATATGGCATGAATATTTTCTGCTTTAGGGTAAATTAGGTTCAAACACGGTATTGAGATAAATGTGATTCATTTACACGCTAAATTACTAGACCAAGGGAAATAGGGTATTGCCTAGGGGAGATACCATGATCATTTCAGATTTCTCGTCTCAAATCCAACACCAATAATGAGTCAACATAATGTATAAAATCCAATTGCACCTGAACCTCAATATTACATTATGTCAACATGCTTTCCAAATTTGATCAGAATCAAATCAGTCTGTTTTGTTTTTGTCTTTTCAAAACAAATCAAATCAATATTTTCTCACCAGTGTCTCAATTTAAGAAAATAAATCCTTTGAAATTATAAATAAAAATAATTTACCATCTTAGTGGGATTGACCCTGAAAATATCTCATACTATGGTTCACCTAATTGAGTATCATAATTTGGGTTCTATAAATTTGATTTTTTCATTGTACCATAGGGAACTAATGAAGCCCTGGGGGCTATCAAACTGGCTTTGTTTCTAGGAAAGTACCATTTTTTATTAAGATATAAATTGAAATTTTATAATTTTATTTCAATTTATTATTTTACACATAGTGTGTTAGTGTTGCAGATTTGGGATTTTTTATTATTAAATGCACAAACAAAAAACACGATCTAATTGAAAATTTTTTTTTACATCAATATAAATTTGTAGAAAATCATAAAGAATTATAAGGAATAAACAACCATGGAGTGTGAATAATAGAACCAACCTGCTGAATTGCTACAAAGAGATAAGGGGTTGCAGATGCTTGCTGACTATAGGAGGCTGTTGAACACTGTATTGTATCCCAGCATCCTATAACACCCCATTACTGAAAATAACATCAGGATCAAGACATAAATTATCGAGATGATCAAAAACACTATAAATTTCACTATAATTTTACATTAAGATCCAAACAAACACATGGTAGGCTTCCTTGGGCTCTGTGATACTTTTCAATTCCAAAAAATCTCCAACAATGCGGCAGGACATCGTATTTTCCAATTTTCATTGTGAGATTTAGATCATAACTAGATTCAAATCCCACCTGTTCCTTCAATAACTATATGGGATGAGTTGGAATGAAACACCATCACCCACTTATTTCCACCATCTAAATCAATTTATATATGTGTAAAGATTCAGAACATTTCAAAATTTGATGATGAGTCATTGTACACTACATGGGAACGGTAAAAGGACATGACTAGAAAACATCCTTATCATGGTATAGAGAATTGTATTTTAATAAAAACATTATATAATGGTATTTCATACGATAATAGGTCAATCATTGATGTTGCAGTAGGAAGTTAATTATTTGGAATGTTTCTTGATGTGATCTAAAAATTACTAGATGAGATGGTGATCAATAGTTTTCAGTGGAAAACAGAAGGGACCCAGCGTTAAGTTAACCGTGAAAGAAAAAAAAATGACTAGAAAACAACATAAGTAGACAAACTGTCCAAGAAGATAGACATTATGATGGGCCGCTAGAAAAATCAAGAAGGTATGTGTGTCGAAGATAGAAATCATGCAGATTACAATCGTGGTAATCAATTTTAGGGATGGGGGACACAATTACATCAAGGAATGGATTTCAATAGAGACAATAAGGGATACAACATCAAGAACCGTAGGGACCCACAATGAAAATATAGATTCATTCATTGGAGGATATGTTAGATACATTCATGACTGCTTCTGGGGATGCACTCCAGGAAATAAGAGAAGAAGCATCATACCAAAATGACACATTTCTGAATCTAGAGTGTTCAGTCGGCCAAAAATCTGAGAAACATAGATAGAGGAAAAGATGAGAGCTTCCATGTATCACTAATGAACGTCCACATGTTGATTTAAAGACTATAGATCCTTGAAGTGGAAATAATGTTCAAGGAATAGGAATAGTGTTTTTAGGATGAACACAAATGGAAGAAAGTGAAGAGGATGCTAATAATCAAAATGAAGAAGTTTCTAAAGAAGAATAACCACCTCAGTACGTGGAAGGGATGCCTTTTCCATAGAGGACATAGAAAATAATGAACAGTGTGTAGAGTGGTAATTTTTTTGAAAAATAAAAAATTACATATTAATATACCTTTTGAAAAATCTCCTGTGAACATGCCATAAAATGAAAAATTCATGAAAGAGCGGGTAATCAAAAAGAAGAATATGGAAGATATTGGCACCATCTTACTCACAAGTGAGTGTTCAGTAGTCATATAAAATGACCTACCTATGAAGATAAAGTGAACCAGGTGGTTTTTTAATTTGAATTATTATCTAAGCTACCAATTGTTGGAATTCATTGTGTGACTTAGGTGTAAGTGGAAATATAATGTCGTACATGACATTCAAGAGTTTCGGATTGGATGTAATAAAGCCTAAAAGATTATGTATTTAACTAAAAGACTCAACGGAGAAATCCCCAAGGTGATTCCCTAGATATGTCCTTATAAAATTCGATAAATTCTACTTCCCCGTCAACATCATAGTGATGGATATGGAATAGGAGGGAAATCCACTCATTCGGTGAAGGCCATTTTTCCATAGGTCATGTGCTGATCGATGTTCAAAATGAAGAACTCTATATGAGAGTAAGAAGTGATCAAGTGATCTTCAAAATACACCAAGAAATGAAAAACTACGATGTGTAGTGGTACAATGAGTTTGGATAAAGAGAAACATATGAGGTTTACGATGTCACTAAAATTGAATAGACGAATGAGTTAGACGATTCTATTAAGGAGGATGTTCTACTAAAGAAGGACGATAAGATGAATACCAAGACTACTAACACCGAAGGAGTGAACAAATCCACAAAATTTGAGAAATAGAAATATGTATAGTTTGTACATGAACTTCCATTTAGTTTATTGGGACTAAGGATGAAACGGTGGATCGGTCCAATATAGATTAAGCATGTACTACAATATGGAAGAATCAATCCATTTAGAGAAGAAGGACATGGGCCAACATACATGGATATGAAACAAATGAGACAATTCGTTGACCAGGAGGAGGTACAATGTTTACAATCATCCATTATATGAGATAAATATGAAGAAGGTATGGTCGAGCCAACGAACTTAATTGAAATCACTTCTGAGAGGCAACGTGAATTTTTTATTTATCTTATTTATTTTCGTTTTTAGAAGAAGTTATGTTCTCACACCAAACATTTCAAATTTACAATGGTATGTGATTTAACTTGTATAATTTTAATTTATTAGACCATCAGTACCCAAGGTATATGTATGTATCATGAAATAAAAAGAAAAACCTACACAACCATGATTTAAGAAAAACATTTATGGGGAGTAAACGTTTTAATTCAATATTTTTCTACTCTATTACCCACATTTTAAAATGATTTAGTGAATTTACGGTCAATTTAATTCCCACACATGAGTCATTATTTAATCAACGGAACTAGGATACCTAAATTTTGTAGGATAATTACCATGCCATGTATTTTAATATCTTTGTCAATAAATTTTAAAGTGAAAAATGGAAAAAATAATTAGTAAAGATAATATTGTGGATTTGTATTCGACAACTATGGATTTAGAGGATCATATTAATCATTGTAAATTATATTTTTCTATGATTAATACATGTAATAAATTTATGAAATTTGAATTGATTGATTTAATTGTTCATATTCATGGTCATGAGTAATTGATCTAACCATTCGTCTCATTTTGGATACATCCACTAAGCTAATTATTTCCAATACTTCTATAGTATATTTACTGAGAAACTTGGGCATCTTTTCTAGTAGAACTTTAACCACATATTATCAGAGCTATGACTGAATAAAGTCACTTTTAAATTGACCGGGACATTGCATTTTTATCCCTTATCCCAAGACCTACCTTACATTAATCCTTTTTAATCCCATAGAAGCCATGAATTGGATTATTTGGAATTGATCCATGTGACAAAACAATTTTATCCAATCGTACTTTCCTTTAAATGTTTTTCATGATATTGGTTAGAATAAGTGCAGGGGAAGAACATTTGTGTGTATCAATATTTATATTATTTGGGATATTTTTCTTGTGGGAGTTTTTATTTTGTGATATGGGGAGTGGCCATGTATCATTAATTGTATTTCATTATTCACCTCTCTTTAAAAAAATATTTATATTTCCAAAAAAAATTATTTGAAAAATAATTGGGTTGTGTTTGGGATGATCAGAAATAACTATATTCAAAATTGATGATTTTTTATCATATGTGGTTAGGTGAAGGATGTGATATTTTTCTTGAGAAATAATAATGAAAAAGAAGAAAATGGATAAATAAATAGTAATAGAGTTTGATTTATCATCATTCCTACATTTATCCTGATACAATATTGAGTTTTTAGAGAGAATATATAAATGAAATGTGTAAAGGGAGAAATTTATTAAGCTTTTCTTGATATCATGAAAAATAATTTTGATTTGAAACACCATTTTGATCATTATTTGTTTATAACATTTACCAACATACCCTGAATCCTTAGAGTCATTTGATCCTTAACGGTGAATCCATCATGATTAATTGTGGTAGTGTCTTTATATAGTGGAAACGTTAGATTCCTAGAAGGACTATGTTAAGTTACATGTTATTAGTGTATGTGTTGAATTCTATTTACATATATAACCAGATGATGAGAAGAAAAATTAATGGGAGGTATATTTTAGGTGGCATGCATACTAATAATGGATTGAAAAAAATGGATGATTGGAAATGCATGGTTATTTCAAAATAAGAAAAGTAAAATACATGATTCATTTGTTTTTTAAAAAAATGGGATGTTAGTGAATTTTCCCATGTGATATTGAAATATTTAATTTTCTATTGGATCAAATGATTTGATTGTAATTGAATTTGAAGCATGTTAATGTGACCATCCTATGTAGTATGTTAATATTACATGCCTGAGGAAAGGGCTGAATTCATGGGTATAGACATTTGATAAGTGTATTACATGCATATATTTATGATTGTTTTATTTTATTAATTTATGTATTTAATTGAATAATATTTCCTATTTTTGTGTGTTTTTCATTTTTTTATGGAAGAAAAATTTGAATATATGAAAACAAAATTAATAGTAGCAGAAAATGGAGATAAAAGACACTTCACACAATGAGTGAACTGAAGTGGCGTGACACCATATTTTTGAGAGAGAAGTATGATGGAAATTATGGAGAAAAACCTATATAAATCATGTACTGAGACTACCTGGCATGTAGTTTCAGTTTGTGACATGTTTCTGGATAGTTCATAACATGCATACATTCTATGAATGACAAGTACACATCATTTAACTTTAGTACAAGACATGATATCTTAAAAAAATTAAATTTATGAACAAAATATGTGAAACATTCTTGAGGATGTGGAGGCAACAATGATATGTAGCACATGACTTGTAACCGAAGTACACGTTGTGTATGGGGTCAAATTTTCAAAATATCAGCCCAAAATCATACATGCATCACGATGATTTATAAAATGTGGATTGGTATTAAATGATATGTATTTCAAGAACACATTGTGATTGAGGTTCGGTGGAACCCAATTGGAGCCTATGAAAGGAACCCTTGGACAACCATTAGAAGAATTTAAATTTTTCTAGAGATACAATATTGGAGAAAAGTTCATGCTATTCCATGAGTTCTTTTCATTTTTTCATTTTTGTTTATTTTCTCCATCCCTATAAACCTCTAATTACAAGAAAGATAGATCAATTCCCTCATATGATAGGGCAATGTAATCGAAGGGGGACGTGCATAAGATTTAGTTATTTCTAATTGACGTATTTGGTTTTTATAATTTCATTCATGAACTTCCAATATATTTATTTTACTTTTATCCTGACCTTTGATATTTAAATAAAAATGTACATTAATATTGTACAACTGACTACCCTAAATATGGAATAACCATTTTCAGCATTATAGGAAATCAGGTTTAAATATAGTATCGAGATAAACTCGATTCATCATCACCCTAAATTACCAGACCAAGGGATATATTGTATTTCAATGTTAAAGAGGAGATACCATGGTCCTTGGATCTTTATCATCTCGACTCTAGTACTAGTCATGAATCAACATATTTTATAATATCCAACTACACCCAGACGCCAATATTACATTATCTCATCATGCTTTCCAAATATAATCACATCCCAATCAATCTATATTTCCTTTGTATTTTCAAACCAGAACAAATCAATCTTTTATCACCTCTTTCTCGATTTAATAAAATAAATATTTTTTAATTATAAAAAAACTAAATCACTATCTCTATGTTTCCACCCAGAAGATTTCTAATACAACATTTTAATTAATCTAGTAACATAGTTTGAGTTTTATAAATTTTGTTTTTTCATTGTACCGTCGGGATCTAACGATGCCTTGCGTGGCTATCAAGTGACATTTATGACAATTTTCCTTTAACTATCTCCCAAAATAAATATGGTTAATATATTAATTTATAATCATAACATTTTTTACTACTGGTTCATCATTAATATTTATTCATTAAGTTTTTTAACTAAAAACAATGAAAATTAAGGACATTTCATAGGTTAGTTCTAGGAGTCAAACCCTTATCATCCATTGGTCATGGGTTCAAGACCCATGGCCTTGCCGAATTTGATTTGTTGTCACTTTTCTTATAGGTCATTCGTTTCTAATATCATATTAATATAATTTCCAAAATATATATGATGGAAATTCTTGAAATTAGGTTAATCACTAAATAGAATATTAATTATTGTTTTCAATAAGAACTCAATATATAAATACATTATCCACTTATTTACATATAGATCTTTCAATGGTCTAGAGTTTATCCTCTATGAGAGGGAATTGACTTGGGTACAT
The DNA here is from genome assembly GCA_963277665.1 of Viscum album. Lineage (NCBI taxonomy): Eukaryota > Viridiplantae > Streptophyta > Magnoliopsida > Santalales > Viscaceae > Viscum > Viscum album. The sequence goes on from OY728142.1 coordinate 1,462,612,077, forward strand.
TCCAGGGTCCCCGTATTTATGAAAAGGAACTACAAAGGATTTCATAGAATTTTCTTCATTTCCTTCCTCTGTTCTCATCATTTTTCCTCAGTAATCCATTTTTTGTATGTCCTTATTTCCCACACATAAATCATTTAATTTTTTAATTGAGACACTTCCCTAGGTTTTCTTCTATACTTCTCACATGTTGAATGTTAATCATTCATTTTTACATGGTCTTTACCACTTGATTTCATATCATCCTGCATCCTTCTCTTCTTTGGTGCGCTTGAGAGTTGGTAAAAGTATATATTGTTGATCATATTTTGGGAAAAATTATTTGGAATTAGCATGTCATCCTTCACTCATGTCAACACATTATTTCATTGATCATTTTGAACACATTTTATTTCAATTTCGATGTTAACATCAATTCTTCAGGTTCTAGCCATTGAATAAATCCAGAAAGAATAGTGTGAGAAACAATAGCCATATTTAAAAAAAGTATATAATTATCTACAAGATATCTAAATCATGAAATCTTATTTTTAAATAAAAAATTCCGTATGTTTATCCTTGTTTATTCATTGTCATAATCCGTTCAAAATTTTTATAATAGTCTGTAATGAAAATTTGGATTATCCTAACGATATCCACTAGGAGTGTCAAACTAGGTGCATAGTAAGACCAATTGATTTGTACCTGGTTACCTCAAGTCAGGCCTAGTACACCTTGTCAGTGTTTTTACACCTAGGTACATCTATGCCAAAACCACTTCAACTTGTAGCATCCCAAAAATAAGGTATTGGTAGGAATACCCAAATAATCTATAAATCACAATAATTATGGAGTTTACATCTATACTTATCCTAAAATTAAACCATTAGTTTATGTTATGTAACCTAATTTTTTATAAATCTAATTCCCATTGTTTATACTAATCATCCTTTGATATGAAATTTTGCGACCCAAACCCAGATATCCTAGATCTTGTGTCTACTATCAATTTCATTCGCATGATTATAAGGAATCATGACTCTTAGGACCGATCATTTCTTTATTCTTGGAAAAAAAGATAAAAAATGAGAATTGTATAACAAATGGATAACCTAACTAGAACATATATTTCTTCTTCTAAACAAATAAAAAACATCATAGATAACTGTAATCCATCTATTATATTCATTGATATAATTTCCAGTACACTTTTTGGATTCCAGTGGAAAGAAACATAACAAGGATGAGTTCAAATTCATAGTAAGGAAAAAATATACCAGAAGAAATAATGATTTACTAAGAATAACGAATATATAAAGGTATATATTTTTAAATACATTCTATTCAAATAACTAGATAAGTAAAAATAAAAATGTTATTTCATAAAACTAAAAAACATTCTGTTAATCAATTAACCAAAAATTATTTTATCCATAGCTATGTCAATGAAAAATATAATGCATGAAAAATAACTAAAACTAATATGAATGAAAGCTGAATAATTATTGGATTACATGTTTCCTAGGTACATGGAACTTGTGTCGTCAAAACCTTTCATAAGAAGGTTTGGGAAACGCATAAAAACCCATCTAAGGTGGCTACCCAACTATTTCATCTCATAAGACTACTGATGTATTCAGTGGCTTTCATTAATCGACCCCCAACCCTTGTCTACATATACAATGAATTATACATATTGAATAATAATATGGTGTATCAAATTACTGTAATGAATGAGGGATATAGATTTATCAATAATTCCCATTTAATCATATACCTGTCAAAGTAACACTCTATGTAAAATGATATAAGGTTTTTCTGATATTATTATCCATAATAAATGATATTGATAATTAAGAGAAATTCAATATTTAATGATCATATAGAATTGAATAGTTCAAGGTAGCTAAAAAATAAATCATTAAAGTGAATTTAAATTCTGTCCTTTTACAAATAAATAATAAACCATCTAGAGGAAGAATAAGGATTCTATCAACACAAAGAATCCCATGTATGATAAAATAGTGGGTTGTTTTCATTGATGATTTAAAATAATTCCATCTAAAAATATTCCTGAGAAAAATATTATATTCTTTTAAAAAAACCATTTAAAATTATTTTTTATTCAATATCCCATTAATAAAATTTTAAAAATATAACTTTTAAACATGGTTATGAGACTTCAATGAAAAGATGGAGGATGAATATATAAATGTCATACAAGGTAAAAAAATATTCCTTTTGAATGGTAAAATTGATAGATAATGAATTATATGAAAAGATACAATAAGAATACTTTTAATAAATTGGTAAAATAAAAAATGGGAAAAAATTTATATTAAATATTTTTGGGGAATGGAATAATATTCATGTAAACCCTCTTAGGGATACATGGTTTTGAATATATTTCCAACCAAAGAAAGGGTAAAGTCGGGATTTCATAGAAATATTTTCTTAACTATATTAAATAAAAAAAGAGAATAAAATTGTACCAATAATTGATTATATCATGAAATAACATAGGATAAGGAATTTTGGGAGTGTTTGTGAGATATGGATCATAATATTTTACCAATGAAAGCATAAATTTAAAACATATCAATAAAGCAATGATATAGTCTCAATAAACTCAGAAAATAATGTACTGGGATCATACTCTCCATGTAAGAAAGAGAAATTACAAGAAGAAACGAATAACATGAAAATAATGACATTCAGAAGGTATAAATTAAAATAGAAATATATGAATGTCTAAAAAAATGTAAGATCATAATAAAACACAAGTTCTTAGAAGGAAAATTGAGACAAAACATTTTACTGATTTGGTAAATAATGATTCTTAATCCCCATGAAAGAAGGATAATAAAATTGATATGTTAATTCCATTAAATTTACATATAAATACATATAATACAATCATGGATGAACATAAAACACACAAAATTAAAGAGTGGAGAACATAACATGAATATCACAGATATTAAATGTGTGATGAAATCCACATACCTTTTGTTTCCTTTCGAGTGAATGTCCTTTAACATCCAATATAATTTATTTATATTTTTTTTACTTTGATCAGAAATTTTTTCATATTTATAATTTGTTTTATTTCACTTATAATCGTGTTTTTATAGTACGTAAATAATTAATTTTATGTTGGGTGTTTTTGAGAAAATTTATTTATTTTTCAAAACAGCTATTGTTGGTCAAATATGGTCAAAGGGGTTGGAATAAAACATCCCAAGAATAATAACCATGATATATTTATCATATTTTTATGTAAATTATACTTTTAAAATCAATAATTATATATAGTAATAATAATGGGACAATGTTATAATTATGGAGATGACATGAAACATATAAGCATGAGTAACATTCCAATTTTAAAATGATACTTATGGAAAGAAGGTAAGTAACTCAAATATTTCAAGAATAATCAGTATTTAATAAATACTATATTATTTAGTTATATATACTTATATATGTAATAATGTGATGTAAAATAAAACACATCATGTCGAGGAGGCAGTAGTCCACACATCCATAGATGGCATTGTCTATTTTAATGTGTGTGGAAGGGTAATAAAGAAGTTGATATATATATATATATATATTAATTATTTACATAAAGATAATTATTTCATGAATATCTTATTGATATTTTTTATTTCACTTGAGTTTAATTAAAACCAATCATTTATACATTCAATGTATCATGTGAACGAATCACGTCACTTTAAGGGGGAGGTAGTTCACACTTTATCAAACGATTTTGTCATAAAAAGAAAAATATTAAATGTATTAGTTATAAAACTAAATAAGAATAAAGACATATTAAAGATCATATATATTATATATAAATAGTGTGCCAAAAATAATGGCCATTGTGAGAGGTGGTAGGGGAAATGTTAACAATAGTCATTTCCTGGTCCAATAGTTCACTATGCATAGAAACAATATGTTCATTACCCATTAAATGGAGGTGTGAATAATGAATAGTGGTGGTGGATTTTTATATTGGAGGATTGGAAATCTTGTAAATAATTGATGATAGAATTCCACCTACATATTTTATGTTGCAAGTAGAACCAATAATGGACTAAGGTTGAGATAATTGTTGATAGGGTTGAAATGTGGTCATCCAATGTATTTCAGACAAGTGTATAGGTCTATTTAGGCCCTACATGCATGGTTTATGCTCTTTTTAACCTTAATTTTTCCTTAATCATTGAAATTTATTTAAATTACCTTCACCATTATTCTTGGAAAAAAAGTTGACCATATTAGATATTATATATAATTATCATTCCAAATATGGAATTCATTTTTCAAAATTTCAATCATAGAAGTAGCATAAATTAAATAAAAATTAATCCCGCATACAGAATGACAATGCGTGTTTTTAGAGTAAAAATGTTCTATATTTCACAATGTTTTTGTAAAAAATGTCAAAGTGAAAATGATTCAAAAAAATGTATTAATTGATAAAAATATTATCTAATTAAACATTAAAACCAATATAAAACATTTATTATTTTTATAATTAAACTAGATGAAAAGGAAATTTTGTACTAAACTTCTTTAGTTTTAGTTAGTCTTTAAAAAATGAATATTTATAGAACATTACCAAAACATCATCCAAAGATAATTTTTATTTTTATATTATAAATTTTAATTTTACCTAGACATATTTGATCATTTAAGGTTGAAAAATTTAGATTTATATAGGTTCAACATTACAAGGTTGTAAAATTGCCTTTAAAAAAATGATTTTCTCTGTAAAATATTGTTTGTTATTAATTTATACATATAAAACCTAATGTATGAATATAAAAAATATTGGGTTGAATATATAACATAAATATTCCATTATAAAAATTATATAATTGTAAATAAATTAATTTATTTAGATAAAACATGTTCATGAGCAGAAAATACTTTGTAAATAAAGACATTTCGTTTATATTCAATTGGTTCATATATTCATTTTTAACATATGAATTTATCATATATTATTATAAAACATATATTTTTATTAGTTAGTTAATATTATTCATTTCCCCTCACATAAAGGCTAGGTTATATCAAAATATATTAAATAATAATATCATAATAATACATTTTAATTTGGTAAAACTTGGCCTTACATGTAATCAAAGATATCACAGAAGGTCTCTATTATAGGAAACTCAAGATATCGTGGAATGTTGCTATTACGTGTAACACATGCTAACTCAGTGTCACTTGAATTGACATATATAGAATCTATTTTAAATAGTAAATATAGTCTAAAGTATTTGGATATTATATTCCCTTTTGCGCTTGTTGTCGCTTGTGATACACTCTATAAAATAAAATGTTTTTATTTTAGTTTTTTGGGGCATCGTATTCATGGGTATACTGATTTCATACAAATCCTATGGTGTAATGATATATTTAATTGATCATTATTTACTTCTTAGCATATGAAATTTTCATATCCCTTGTCTTGTGAGTACAAGTATATTTTTTTGAAACCAAATTATGTTTTTCAAATGGATTATGTATTTTTAAAATACATTATAAAAATATATTTATTTTAAATATTAAACTGTGAAATTGTTGATATTAAAAACTTTAGTGATTCTATTGTGGAATACCAATGATATTTTTTATCATGCTCAACTTTTTTCATTATGTGGATGTAGATGTAGATTTATAATTTTTTGGTAATGTGAAGGGAATAATGGAGCATGTCATCTTCTCTTCTTGTTTTTGAATTCAAAAGTGATAGTTCAAAGGTGGTGATTGGTCACATGGAATCTTTTTTGTATTTTCATGAAAATTTTATATATTTTAACCATTTTTATAGATTATATTTCTCTTGGATATTTTTTTCTAAATACATGTTTTAATCATGTAATTTTTTATATTTTTCTTTATAGGAGACTTATTGATGTTATTTGTTTTACCTCAACACATTGTGACAGGGTGGTTCGAGTGGCATGTGTTGTTAATCCTAGATGGTACATTATAGAGTGGTATCATATGAATACCTTCCCTAATGTGTGGTAACACTACATATGATTTATTCTCTTTCATGGGAAAAGGATTTATGACCATTATGATTAGGGTAGTATGGGTGGAATAGTGTTGGGAAAACTTGCATTCTTGTCTGAACTCATGTTTCCATGTGTGGTTGGAAAATATTTATCACATTTGAGACTTAGAGATTTAGGTAAATTGAATATAGTTGTTGGGAAGATAATTTAAATGAACAAAATCCTTTTTAATGTTATATTTTTATTTGTTAGAATTTGTATTGATTTAAATTATCATTATTTTAAGGCATTTACATGAAATCTTGATGGTTCTCTTTTGATTATGAATTTTTTATATAATAATTATGTGTTTCTATGATCTATTTATTCGATTATGCCTCTTATAAGATAACTGTTGAATCTAGGTGACACACATTGAGACATATTCCAAATGAAAATTCTCCAATGTAACCTTCATTATTTGAATAAGTAATCCAAACAATTAAGACTCTGGGTCATAACGGTTTTTGGGATCCTTGTCTGTGTGGTCGATCATCGCTCGTAATTCACTATGCTATATCCACGCATATTAAGTAGTGATTAAGTACCCCATTAATCTTAGGAGTTTCTTGAAAGGATTGATATGACCATAAACTTTCTAAATACTCTTTATGAATCCGTGTTGTGTTTATTAATTTACATGCTTGAGGGATTGACAACATGATAATGGGACTCTATTATTAAAGCTATGTTGCATGAAGATATTACATTAAGTTCATTCAAGATGGCCATCAACCAAAATTTTTACCATGAAATGTAATGTGTATAGAATAAAAAGTAGTTTTTGAAATTATATAAAGTTAAGTTTACCATTTTGGGAGTATTTAGCCTTTTTTTTTGTAGTGTTAGCGCAATTACAATCATAGATAGTCTCCAATGAATACTCACAGGTCATAAGGATTTAGTTGGGACTAAAGAATTATATTTGGTCATTTTTCCTTCTCATGATCCTTATAAACATTATTCAATATGTTTAAAATGAATATTTGAAACATGTGGATATATTGGAAAGATATGTGTGTGTGGGGCTTCAGTTGGTGAAACTGTTAGGCATGGTATTTGTTCTGACCAAAAACAGAATCTCAAGGGTGGTTAGTTTTCTTCCAGCACACATTTCAAGGGATTCTCCAAGATTATAATATGATTTCTTTCTCCAATGAGGATGGATTTATCATAATTAAATTAACTATATTCTAACTCATAATACTTTTTATCCATTCAGATTAATAGACGAGCTTATTAATTCTCTCCAAAGGATTACCATTGGAAGCAAGGATTGATTCACTCACCCCAAGAGTTATCAGGTTTATACCAATGATTCAAACTATGGTGGAACATATCCAATTCCCAATGGGGTGATCATATAGCAAGGAATTATCAAGAGTAGCTAAGACTGGATGAAATTATGTAGAATAGTAAGTTATTGAGGAGTCTGAATTAGGTCTATATATTGTTAGAGTTACAATGATTTTTTCTAATTAAATTCTTGATAGTATTGTTTTATATATTTTATAATAATTATTTAATATCACAAAGTTTTTTTGATGTGTATGTATTGTGTTCAAATATTGTTATTTTATTATTTCATATTTCCATGCCTTTAATAGAGTGGGTTGAATAAGACTTTAAGTGTCCAATATGTGGGGTGATGTTATTTTTTTGATATATTTTGGAACTTCTTAGTTCATGATCACGAAATCATCGGGTTTAGTATTTATCTTATGATAGGTTCAATCATGTTTTTCTAGGGATTAGAAATATAGATAAGGAATGGTTAGGCATATTTTTCCTTATGATGGGTTAATATCATGCTAGTTTTTACCATAGATTCTATATTTTATTGAACCTAGATGGGGGTTTTTGATTCATGTAGTTCTATGTGAATTCCACAAAGATCCTCTAGATGATTTTTCTGGAATGCCACTATAGGGAGAGGTTGTGTTTAACAATGAACTGATATCTAGTAGAATGCTCATTTCTATGCAATTTTTTTTTGGAACATGACAGTTGAGGAAACCAAATTTCTATTTTAATAATATTTATTCTATAGTAATTATTCTTTATAGAGTTCATCATGGGCATCACATGTTTTATTTTATTAGAAGGTAGATGAGAACATCGTACATTTAATGGATTATCAAAAGATAAATCAGGTGACCATTATGAAAATATAACTTTTTATTTAACTAATGATCTATTTTATCTTCTTAGAGGGACTCATTTGTTTTTTTAAAAAAATACCTTTAGTTGGGAAACCACCAGTTCAGTGTCCAATATGAGGATATACATAAGTCAATTTTTAAAACATTTTATAGTCTTTTTGATTTTTTTGGTTATGCCAATTGGTCTCACTAACCTTACTATAGTATTTATATCTTTGATGAAGATTATTATTCATATATTTTTAGACACTTTGTTTTTATTTTTTTCCTGTTTTATAGTTTGGTGTACTCCAATTCACATTAGGAGCACTGTAACACCCTGAACCATCTTGAATAGAGTCGGTGCATTACGTTTTTATCGGAATGGTTATAAGGAATGAAAATACCAAAGGTATGATCAAATTAGTAGTCTTGAAGAAACTAGATACATAAATTCATCTCAAATTACATTGGAAATATTTACAAAATATAATACATAACGAAAACTAAAAACTACATCCATAGGAACTCAATAAATGATCTCATGTTTATCACTTGTAGAAGGTAGAAAATGAAAGGGGTGAGATAAAATTCTAATTAAGGGTTACAAATAGTGTAAGAACTAATGAATAATAACTGAATCATAAACAATTTGAAATAGACAATATGGCATTGTGAATAAATGAATGACTCAAGCCATTAATAAACTGAGGCTGAAACTGAATCCATATATTTTGAAATAGTGAAAACCTCATGTATAGTAATAAAGGATAATGAAAAAAAAATTATTATTAATTGGACGTCATTTATCTAGCACATGTTACCATAATACCATAAAAATGGTTTATTTATGTGTGTAGAAACCCATCTATTTTGTTTAGAAACAAACTCGATGGGTTTGTCACCAACTGATTTGTCTCATGACACCTGCCGATGCTTCTAGGAGCTATAGCATGGCCCACCCACCATTGCATGTAAAAATCATTTTTTTATAAATTAATTCAATACAATAGAAATATTCATTTTCAATATCTGTATAGAATAAAGTATACAGATTCATCAATATTTCCATAGTTAAAATAACTTTTCAAATAAACAGCATTTGTAAAATGTTATATGGTTTAGGAAACATACATATCCATGATATGAGATTATGTAAATTTAATATAAATATAATTTCAAATAAAAAGTGATCTCAAATGGGCATTACTTACACCACGTAAGGGTTATTAGGTGCACAACAAAAAGTTAGTCACAACAAAATAGTAGTTGAGACAAAGTTTCTTACTACAATGTAATCGGTCAAATCATATGACCATAACATAATAAACCTCAAATGAGTCATTGAATAAAATTAATATAAATATAATCATGTTATTATATATCAAATTTAAGTACACATATACCACATACAAGAAATAATTGGTGAACAATGCAAGTCTCACGGAAATGAAAGTGAGATGAGAAACCCCTTACCTTATGCTCGAGTGTGTTCTTTGTTCGTTTTAATGACTAGAATAATACACATTAGATTAATTAATTATTAAATGAATAACCTTATACACATTTAATTGACTTGTTATAACTTTATTAGGTTCATACATGGCCCTTTTTATCGGTTTAATAGGATAAACTTTATTTCTTTAGCAGCATTTTCTTCCTTGGTTTTGATGATTCGTTTACAATGTCGTTAAACATCTAGAATTGTTAATATATATCATTAGTGAAATTAAATAAATATAAATGATATTATAATGATTCTAGGTTATATACTTGAGGATAAATCATTAGATAAATGTTATTGATAAATGCTTGGATAAATGCTTGGATTTAGCTTGGCGGTTTTGTGTACAATGAACTTGTTTTGTATAAATATTCCATATTTTCAGTGTGTAGGGATTCCAAAAGATTAATGAGGTGAAATAAATATATTACGATCTGGTTCAACCATGTGAATGGTCTCATGACCATAATTAACGATGGTAACAAAAATTGAGAACCCATCGTCCTTGAATGTGATAAATTAACACATCTCGGATGATGTTTTTATTTTTAGTGTAAGAGGAGGGATAAAGAGAGATGATGATAAAATATTCCACTAGAATAAAATTATTTATGTTCATTTAAGGTAATGGAATTATCATAAAATTATAGATGAACTGAGTTGAGGAAAAAAGTTTAAAAGAAAGTAACATAAAATAAGTGAAAAATTAGGAAATCTCTTACGAAAATTTGGCAGCCGGACATCATCACATAAAATGTCATAAAATAGTTTGATGAGAGAAAGGGGGTATATTAACACTCATAAATAATATGGGTAGTAAGGTGGATATGTAATGACATATCCCAATATAATCCAATTGAAAATAAAAGAGTAAGCATAAATGAAAGATTTTAGAAAAGAGAAGGGTGGTTGATTCTCTTACCATGTAGAGTAACTCCCAAAACCTGATAGTTGGGACATTGGGGGTTTGTGGACACCTTGGGAGGACTCATAGGGAGGTAATAACAATATAGCATCGAGGATAATGAGTTTTTTATGAATGAAAAAGAATATGGTGAGTGGATATTTATATTAATTGAGAGGGAATTTTTTATTAATTAAAAGGGAGACCTCATTAATGGTTTTTGCAAAACCGTGGGCTTGCCCATTGAATTTTCCCATAGTTATAGCCAGTTGGGACACCTCATGTCATGAATTACTGCAAAAAATTCTACCAGCATTTTATATTAAATTATGACATGATTATGATGTCATTAAACTACCGAATACTCAAAATATTATTTTTATTATTCACAAAAAAATCAACTAATTTAGAAAAATCTCAAAAATTCAACCAAAACATTTTTTCGACATGTAGAATTCAAAAACGAAATCCTTTTTTTTAAATAATTTTATATTTATTTTTAATTTATTTTTTAAATAAAATAATGTTAATTCGAAATTAACAATTTAATGATATAATTAGTTCTATATTACATTGAAAAATTAATTAAGATCACATTATTTTATTACCTTTTCAAAATAAATTATTATCATTATTTACCATTTATAAGGGTCATATTACTATTCATATTACTATTTATAAGGGTATGTTACTATTTATCAAAAAATCATGTTGGTTCTTTATGAGTCGTAATGACTTACAGGTCACAACTCTAGATGACCATTTTTCGAGAATTAAAAAATAGAAGTGGAGAATTTATTTTTAATGGTTAGCTTATAACAATCTCCTATAATTTTTTGATTCACAAAATACTTATTGCTTCATTCAATATAGATTATCTAATGAATAGAAAGTATTTAATAGGAACATACCATAAAATTTTTGGGGTTTTATAGTATTCCCTCTTTCAGTAATTTCATTCTCGATGTTTTTTGTATAAATAACACCAAAAGGATGTGGGTGGTTCTTATTCATAACATCCTTAGGCACCCATGTTTCTTCCTCCATATTCTGGTTTTTCCAAAGAACCTTTACTAGATGAGTCTTCCAATTTCTCAATACATTATCCATTGTGTCAAGAATCCTGATAGGATCTACACAGTATAATAAATCAGGTTGCAGTTATATTTTTTCATAGGTGAGTACATGAATTGGTTCTGGCATGTATTTCTCCCATAATGACACTTGGAAAACATCATGAACTATGGAATGACTTGGCAGAATTTCTAAAAAGTAAGTTACAACTCGGATTCTTTCGAGAATTTCAAATGGTCAGATGTACCTGGGGCTCTATTTCCCTTTCTTACCGAACCTTAAGACACCCTTCCATGGAGATACTTTCAGAAAGACATGTTCTCCCCCTTGGAATTCAAAATCTCTTCTCTAGTTGTCAGTATAACTCTTCTACCTACTTTGGGGTACTTTAATGTAGGGTTAGACTATCTTCACCTTTTCCATGGTCTCTTCAATAAGTTCTGTTCCTATAAGTTTCCTCTCACCAAAATCATCCCAACAGGAGGGTGTTCGACATCACTTTCCATATATTGCTTCATATAGAGCCATTTAAATACTAGAATAGAAACTATTATTTTATGAAAATTCCACCAAAGGCTAGTATTGATCCCACATACATTGGAAGTCAAGAGAGTTTTACCTCAACATGTCTTCTATAGTTTGAATAGTCTTTTCAGACTATCTGTTAGTTTGGGAGTGATAAGCAGTACTCATACAAAGCCCAGTATTAAAAGCCTTCTAGAGACTTTTCCATAATTTTTATGTATACCGGGGATCTTGATCAGACACAATCGATAGAAGTGCACCATGAATACATACAACATTATTAATTGTAAGTCTTTCCAGGTGCTCAAGTGGTAAATCCTCTCTTATAGGAAGGAAATGTGCTGATTTTTTGAGACGATCAATAATTACTCATATTGCATCATTCCCTCTAGGTGTCCTCGGTAGTTTAGTTAAAAAATCAATTTTAATGTTATCCCACTTCCACATAGGAATAGGTATAGGTTGCATCACTCCTCTTGGATGTTGTCTCTCATCCTTCAGTTGTTGTCAAACTAGACAACATGACACGTAGTCAGCAATTTCCCACTTCATATTATCCAACCAGAAATATTCATTCAGATCTCTATAAAGCTTTATGCTACACAGGTGTATAGTGAAATTTGATCTATGAGAATCGTCCAATAGTTCACTTTTTAGCTCAGGTACTTATGGAACACATAACCACTTCCCAAACATCAGAACTCCTTCCTCATACACGATGTCTTCCAATCTACCATCCTTAAACGAAATAATTTTTTAGTGTTTATTTTCATCATCATATTAAGTGCATTTTATATTCTCCTATAAAGATTCTTTAGTAATCATTTGAAAGTAGAAAGATGTTTACCCTTCATTAAAAATTCCCTTATCCATCATTAGTAGATCCCTGAATATAGGATCTCTCTCAATCACCACTTGAGTCAGAAGTCCATGACTCTTCCTTCATAATGCATCTGCCACCTTATTTGCCTTTCCTCGGTGGAAGTGTAATGAAAAATTATAATATTTGAGTAACTCAAGCCATCTCATTTTCCTCATGTTGAGTTCTTTTTGTGTGAAAATATATTTTAAACCCATATGATATTTGTATATCTAATATTCTTTACCGTAAAGATAATGTGGTCATGTCATCAGAGGAAATGTTACAACTGCTTACTCCAGATAATGTGTTGGATAATTTTTCTCCTGAGTATCCAACTACCTTGATGCGTAAGTAATAACTTTACCATTTTTCATAAGAACATAACCCAACCCATTCTTTGATGCATTATTTTATTTTACAAATCCATCACTTCCAGATAGAAGAGTCATAATTGGATAATTGACCAATATTATTTTTAATTATTCGAAGCATTATATAAATTTTTTTGTCAAAACAAACATAACTCATTTATGTGGGAGCTTAGTTAGTGGGTTATCCAGTCGGGTGAAATTCTGAATGAAACACTGATAATAACCTACTAAGCCAATAAAAATATGTACCATAGTTCTGTTAGTTGGAGTGGGCCAATCATGGATTTCCATTGTCTTCGCAGGATCAACTAGGATTCCATCCTTAGAGACAATATGACCTATAAAAGAAACTGATCGATGCCATAATTCACACTTTCTAAACATCCCATATAATTCATTTCTTCTAAGAGTTTTCAAGATAATTCACAAGTGACCCTCATGTACTTAATAATTTTTTTAGTATTCTAGGATATCATCGATGAATACCACAACAAAGTTATCAAGATATTCTTTGAAAACTCTATTCATTAAATCCATGAAATCATATGGTGCATTCATCAGTCCAAAAGGCATCAATATAAACACATAGTGCCTATACCCAGTTCGAAATGTTTTCTTTGCAATATCTTCATTCATCACATGCAGTTGATGATATTCGGATCAAAGGTCAATCTTCTAAAATTATTGATCTCCATGAATTTGATCAAATAATTAATCAATCTAGGACAGATGATACATATTTTTTTTTAAAAGCATTAATTTCCATGTAATAAATGCATAACCTCATGGATCCATCTTAATTTTTGACAAACAAGACCATGGCTCCCCAAGGATAAAAACTAGGTTGAATAAATAATTTGTCACTCAACTCCTATAGTTTTATTTAGCTTCACTAACACCACATTGGACACTCTATATGTGGTATATGATATAGGTCTTGCACTAGGAATTATGTCTATGGAAAACTCAATTTCCCACTCTGGAGGATGTCTAAGTAAATCCTATGGAAACACATTAATATATTCTTTCACTATATGCACATCATCTATTTGAATATTTTATTTCCTCACCCAAATATATTGGGTTCTCTTATTCTATAAGAATTACATTCAATAGAGCTAATGGGGGTGGGTCTAGGTAAGAATGATATGGTGAGGTCTATGGTCTAAAGATAAGAGATTGTACATTATTTTTGAAAATTGAAACTTCCTTTTTCTTGGAATAAATCTTTGCCTCATATTTCAATAGCCAATTCATAATGAGAATTATATCAAAGTCATTCATTGATATGATGATAAGGTTATCGACTAAATCATTTTTATTTGTCACTAAGGGGGCTGGTTGACATGCCTTTGTGGAAATGATGCATCCTCTAATAGTTTTGAATGATTACTCTTTTATTAAATGAAATTGGATATGTCTAATTTTCATAGAAAACTGGGAACATATAAGTGAATGCGATGATCCAGAATCAAATAAAGTGTTTTCTATGTTTGAGGAAACAATTAATGTATCTACCAACACATCATTAGGAACATCAACCTCTGCGGTTGTAATCGCATAAGATTTCCCTTTCTCTCATGGATTTTTTGAGGCATGTTTATATAACTCTTAGGACACCCATTTCAATAATGTCACATCTCCTTATAATTGTATCATTGAAAACAGTCAAATTGTTTCTTCCCCTTACTTTAATGAGATAAATGTCGCTTTTTAGCACACTTATAGCAGACTCCCATGACATTCAAGGATTTCACAAGATGATTCTTTCCAATGTTATTGAATAATGGGTATTTCATCATTCCCTTGTTCTTCATTATCAAATCAAATTTTTCTTGGTTATCAGAGTACTTCTTTTTATCTTGGTTTACCTTATCCAAATGTGACCTAGAAAATTCTTTCTATGTTTTGATGGAACTTAATACAATTTCATTATATCATGAAAATGTTTAAGAATATAGTGCCCTTCGAAGACATGGCTTAAGAACATCAAATAAATGACCAATATTGTATGTTAAGTAATGTACGTAATCTACGACATACCTGGCTAGCCTTGTGATGTAAGCTTAATTCTCTCCAACACTGTCTTCCTCCATTTGCATTAGGCAGAGAAATTTCTTCTTCATTTCGGTTCATTGTTCACAAGGGAAATTTTTTTTGAAGAATATTTCATTAAAAGTCCCCCATTCCATATCTTCTATTTCTTCTTCCTCTATGGTATTCTGAATCAAGAACCACCTTTGATCAGCTTCTCCCTTGAGAAAATATATTTCCAGCACCACCTTTTCATTTTCATTGCATCTTATTGCCATGAATATCATTTCAAGGGACATGATCCATTACTCCACAACCACTGGATTAGTAGTCCTGCTAAAATATAGGGTCTTCTACCGCATGAAACGATCCAACACAGGTGTGGAATCATTATTTGTTACAACCTGAAGAAGTTTTCACAATATAGTCAGGATTTGATCAGCTCCAACATTGACTATATTGACATGATCAGTAGGGAGATCCCAATGTTGCCCACGAGAGTTGATTTCCCTTCTTCCATTAGACGCCATTTCTAAATAATGGCACACACTAGATTAAGGTATGAATCATAATGTATAATCTTAACTTAATAAAATACTTAGAATAAATTGAGATCTTACGTAGGGAAAATCCCATAATCAAAAAAATGGTTTCTTTGATGAAATATTTACATTTTCATCCTGCATAATGGCCTGTTACGAAAATAATAATTATGCTAAGAATATCCCTCGAGAGTGTCATTACCAAGAGTGTAGAAAGTCCTATTGTCATGTACCAGGATACCCCATGTCAATCATGAAATTCCTTGTCAGAGTGTTCAATCCTTGGTATATTTGTGCCAGAGCCAACTCTACCTTCTCGTAACCAGACATGGATGCATTTTCTAGAAATATTCACATAATCTATTCCTTACTAAAATACTATGTATTTCTTGTATGTTTATCCTCAAATAATACCATAGGTATTTGATTTCTACTATACATTTACTACTCTAGTTTCCAGGTTTTTTACTAAACATTCTCTAATTCCAAGTGTAACAGCACGACCCCTCTAGACCAGAGTTAGTGAATTACTTGTGATATTGGCATGGTTAGAAGGAATGATCAGTCTATTATTCTTTATGAAAATATATAATTAAATTTAACTCACATTATATTGTAAAAGGATATATAATTCAATACGTAACAAAAACTAAAAATTTCATCCATATGAACTCAATAAATAATCTCCTCTTTATCACATGTTGAAGGTAGACAATGAATGAGGTGAGATAAAATTCTCTGTAAGGGATAAAAAATAGTGTAATATTGAGTAATTAATATTTTAACAATAAACAATTTGATATATTCAATATGGCATGGTGAATAAATGAATGACTCATGCCATTAATAAACTGAGGTTGAAACTGCATCGATAGGTTTTGTCACAGTGAAAACCTCATGTATAGTAATAACTAATAATGGGTAAAGAGAATGATTGTTAATTATAAATCATGTATCTAGAACATGTTACCATAAAATCATTTAAACAGTTTAGTTATTGGGGTAGAAACCCATCTGATTTTTTGAAAACAATCTCGAAGGGTTTGTCGCCAACTGATTTGTCTATTGAGACCTGCTGATGCATCGAGGAGCTATAGCAGGGCTCACCTGCCACATAATGTCCAAATAATTATTTATAAATTTATTCAATAAAAGATAAATATTTTTTTTTCAATATTCGTATATATTAGATTTTATAGATTCATCAATATTTCCATAGTTAAAAAAACATTCCAAATAAATACCATACGTAAAATTATATACAGTTTAGACAACAAACCTATCCATGATATGAGATTATAGATATTTAATATAAATATAATTGAAAATGAAAATTGATCTCAAATTTGATGTAGGTACAAAAAATATGGATTATTAGGGTCACAATATGATGTTAGACACAATATAGTAGTAGTTGAGTCAAAGTCTCTTACCACATTGTAATCGGTTGAATCATATGACCAGAACTTAATAACCCTCAAACGAGTCAATGAATACCATAAATATAAATATAATAATTTTATGATATATCAAATGTAAGTAAACATATACCACACAAATGAAATAATTGGCAAACAATGGAAATCTTACAGAAATAAAAGTGAGATGAGAAACCCCTTACCATATGCTCGAGTGTCTTCTTCGTTTGTTTTAATGACCTGAATAATAATATTTAGCATCACTGATTAATAAATCCAAAACCTCATATAAATTTAATTGATTTATTATAACCTTTTTAGGTTAATTAATGTCCATTTTATGTGTTTAATAGGTTTAATGTTACTGTTTTGGAAGCATTTTCTTCATTAGTTTACTTGATTTGTTTACTAGCATCCATGAATGGACGTTTGATTGCAATGTTGTTAAACATCAAAAATTGTTAATATATTTTATTAGTGGCATTAAAAATATTAAAATTATCATATAATGATTTTGGGTTATATAGTTTAGGATGAATGGTTAGTAAAAAGTTATTAATAAATGCTTGGACAAACGCTTGGATTTATCTTGGTGGTTTTGTGTAAAATGAACTTGTTTTGTATTATTATTCCATATTATTAGTTTTTAGGGATTCCAGAACATTAATTAGATTAAATTAATATATTATGATCTGTTTAAACTATAAAAATGGTTTTAATTACCATAGATAAAGATGGTAACGGAAATTGAGAACCTGTCGTCATTGAATGTGATAAATTAACACATCTTAGATGGCGTTTTTATTTGTAGTATAAGAGGTGGGGGAAAAAGGGATGATAATGAAATATTCCATTAGAATAATATAATTTTATTTTATGCATTGTACTGGAATTATCATATCATTTTCATGAAGTAAGGTGAGGAAAGAAGTATAAAATAAAGGAACTCAAAAAAAGAGGAAAATTGAGAAATCTATAACGAAAATTCGACAACCTAACAGTGTCACTTAAAATATCCTAAAATAGTTTGATGAGAGGTAATAGGTATATTATCAATCATAAATAATTTTGGAAGTAAGGGTAATATGTAATTACATATCCCAAAATAATCCAATTTAATGTAAAATAGAAATCATTAATGAAAGCTTTAAGAAAAGAGAAGGGTGGTTGATTCTGTTACCTCGTAGTGTAACTCGGAAAAAATGAGGGTTGCAACCTTGGGTGTTTGAAGAAACCTTTGGAAGACTCCTAGGGTGGTAATACCCTCATATTATTGGGGATAATTAGTTTGTAATGAAATAAAACTAATGGGGTGATGGGGTATTTATTGTACTTAAGAGGGATTTTTTTATTAAGTAAAAGGGACACCTCATTTGTGGTTTTTCAAAACCATGGGCTTGACCATGGTATTTTGCTATGTTTTTAGCTACATGGGACTCCTCATGTCATACGTTACTGTAAAAAAGTCTACCAGGATTTTATATTTAATTATGATATCATTATGATGTCATTAAACTACCGAAGACTAAAAACAGTATTTTTACTATTCACAAAAAATCATGTATTTTAGGAAAATTCCAAAAATTAACCCTAACCATTTATCGAACGGTATAATTCCAAAGTGAACTCCATTTTTTGAAAATAATTCACTAAGTATTTTTTATTTTATTTTTAAATAAAATCATGTTTAATTGAAAAATAACAATTTTAAAGATATAATAAGTTCTTTATCACATTGAAAATTTAATTAAGATCTAATAATCTTATTACCTTAAGAAAATAAATTATTATCATTATTAACTATTTATAAGGGTCATATTATTATTCATATTACCATTCATTAGGGTATGATACTATTCGTCAAAAAATGAAGTTGGTTCTATCATACTCCAAATGACTTCCTAGTGACAATTCAAGATAACTTTTTCTCAAAATTCAAAATATAGAAGTGGAAATTTTATGTTTAATGGATATCTTATAAATTTCTCCTATAATGTTTTCATTCAAAAAATACATATGGATTCATGAAATATAGGCTATCTAATGAATAGAAAGTATTTAAGTGAAATATACCATAAAATGTTTGGGGTGTTATAAGCACACATACCATTTGGATATCATTTCTATAACCTTGAGGGAACATAATTTATTTTAAAATATTTCAAAATTATGTTGTTTATTTTAGGAATTAAAATTAATACGGAATTGAATTTCGTAATGGGGTGTCTTAGTGGATCCTAAGAAGAAATAGGTAGTTATTTCCTAGGATCATCCTTGAATTTTTTTGACATCTGGAGATTCTTATTTTTTGATGGTTACTATAAATATTTTATTCCAAATTTATAAAATATCAATTATCCAATGAAACCCTAAACCCCTAAGTGTGTAATTTCTTAGTGTAATGAAAAAATTCATTGATCATTTGTGGAACTGAATGTGATGTTGAACTTATAATTAGTTTTAATTTTTATTGAACTATTATTAGTTTAAGACAATTTATATGATTATTTTTTTATGGATATTAGAAGTTTCAATATATAGGGGAAATAGGAATTGACCTATAGATCATTCTAATTATAAGATCATGATAATAAATAACCTACCCATGATAGGGAGTTTGAAGTTTCTTATGCATTCAGTCAAAACATGGTGTCACAATATCTTTTTGGAGCAGTTTATACTGAATTTTAATTATAATATCCAAAAATATATATTCACACAAATGGATATTAACAAGAGAGAATTATTTAGGGATGATTATATACATACATTTTATATTGATATTTTATATACACCCGCAAAATTAAATGTGGTCACTAGTTGTTGAGAATATAATTTCCAACCAAATACATGAATCAATCAGTGGGGGTGTTATTTGAATATTTTTTCACTATGATTAGCCTAGGAGTGAATGATGTTGGTGGACACATGTTATGGGCTTCAATAAAAGTTGAATAATATTTTTGTGAGTGATTTCATCTTGAAAAGGTGATAGACACTGAGTGCAAACACATTGAAATAATATTTCATTGTTGCGAGACCATGGGTGAGTGGTCACAGAATCCCATTGGATTTTTTGTTTCTATAGATGTTGGGTTGTTCTTATTTATCTATGGTAGTATTTTATTGAATGTGGACACTAGTATACTTTTTTAATGCACCCATGAAATACCAGAATGTATGTGGACTTGAGAATTTATTTTTGGTTACTAGGGATGAGGTGGACATTTTTGTATTTCATATCTTGTTGTCTAAGAACTCATAAAATTATGGTGGGACACCAAATAACTATTGATTTATTAAAACCGTTAAAAATACTACTGTGGAAATGGGATGAGATTTCTGTTGAATTTTTCATTATATTCCAATTGAATCATAATGAGAATGATGAGATTTGGGTGATAATTTATAAACTAATGAAATCATCTCCTTTCTTGCCTATGAAGGTGATGAAAAAGTTGAATATCTATAAGGATTTTATGTCAAATATATTTTGAAACATTTTGGGGTTCCCAATGTGATTGTTTCTGATAGGGATATAAGGCTCACTTCTGGATTCTATAATGGTTTCAATGAGATATTGTGTTCCAATATCATATTGATGATGAAATTTCATGTGTAAATGAATATATAGAAAGAGTAAAATATTCGTGTTCTTTATCATATTCACTGGGATTACGTGGGTGATTTTTGTGGATCTTTGTAAAAGAACTTGAATCTGGTCAAATTTTCATATAAATATAGTTTTTATGATTTGATTAATATTCCACCCTTTTAAGCATTGTATGGGAATCTACTTTGATATACCATATGATGGGAAGATATTGGTGAGTGGTATTTGTCTTGTCCAAGTCACATTAATGAGATGAGAAACAACATAGATGATCTGAAAAAGTTTTTTCACATAAAATATTTTTTATAAATCCTTTGAGGTATATGGTCACCAACTGCTATAGTTTGAGGTCGGGGATTGGGTGTTTCTCATAGTTTCTCCTCACATTGGAGATCATCTGTTGGTTGAGAAGGTTATTCCATTACTAATGTTTATACAACCCTTTGGGATTATATAGAAACTTGGAATGGAGACAATTTTTTTGACTTTCCACCTTTTATCACTTCAATCATGATGTCTTTCTGGTTTTTTAACCGAGGATATATCAGTTATATCCTTCCCATTTGATTGAATGGAAGGATGTTGATCTTGAACCAGATAAAACCTTTGATGAAATCCAGTTCAAATTATAGATCGATGAGATTATGTATTACATGGTAAAAAATACTTTTTTATTAGTGATGTGGCAGTATATATGGGATATTCATGAGACATTAGAGAAGGAGTTGTTAATGATGTAGTAGTTGAATTATTTTTTTTCATGTCGTGGGTCTTGAGGATATCTAAGGTATAAAAATCATTTTTTCTATGAATAATTGTAATTACCACCATATATCAGGAATAATTTAATTTAATGTGGTTTTCATTTAATTTTAATCTATATGTTCTAGAATAACATGTGTCAAAATGGTATTTCTTGATAAGAAAATTTCCATCACATGGGTAGAGAATGGTTAGTATTAA
Organism: Viscum album; assembly: GCA_963277665.1. Classification (NCBI taxonomy): domain Eukaryota; kingdom Viridiplantae; phylum Streptophyta; class Magnoliopsida; order Santalales; family Viscaceae; genus Viscum; species Viscum album. Next base: position 1,462,634,087 of record OY728142.1, read on the forward strand.
CTATGTCTTAATTGTGCTAGATAATTCTCCATTTTAACAATGTTTTTATAGTATGATCATGGTTATTCAAACTGTAGATCTCAATAGGTAATTCTATGTGAAATATTGGTTTTTTACAAGGAGATGGCACAAATTTACCAATCTATGAGGCTAGTTGTACAAATATGTGTGACATGGAAATGTATTCATGCACGTTTCGTTTACAATTTGTCGAACTTTTTTTCTAACTATTCCTAGCACCCTTAGCCAACAAAAATAAGATCTAAACCCTTTTCTATTATTCTTTTTTATCCCTAATCACCCCCAAATAACATTTTTTCATGACATAGTCCTACCCTTATGCTCTAGAGTATTATTCCCTGGGATTATTGTTGATTTTCATTCATTCTTGATGGATCCCATCAAGGTTTGTTTCGTTCTTGGTTTGAGTTTTATTTTTCGTCCTAATCCTTCATTGGATATACTCTCATCATGTCTGATGGAACTAGAGGGGGACATATATAATGAATCTAATGGTTTTTATATATGATTTATTTGTTTTATATAGATATAAGATTTCTTGGACTCGATCTACACTTCTCTAGTCTCAATGTTCAAAGATGATTATTCCAACATTGATTCATTATGTTGGTGTTTCTATAAAAATGGTTAATTCAATGAGTTGATTATTATTCATATAAATTCAATTAGTATATAGATTAAATTGAATTTATTTGTGAGTAAAATGGGTTTTCTGAAATGAAATCATATTTTTAATGGGGTTGTACTTTAAAAATTTTCTATTCAAACCATTTTTTAAAAATGCATGAATGGTTGTTTTTGTAAAATGGGTTTTCAAGAACTAATGAAGATAAAATTGTATGTGATTTTATTAAATTACATTAAATAGATTATTCATTAGTTTCCTAAAAAAATTCAAATTTTGTAACACTGGGGTGCATCAGTAATGGAAAAGTCACTAATAACGTTTTATCGCCACTTTAGGTGTTATTATCATTGTGTGTGTAGTTACACTAAAGTTAATACCAGTTGGATCCATTATAGTCCTAGATTAGGGTGCTATTTTTTATCTCTAGTATGTTCACCCACAGTATAAATCACAACTACTGTGCTCATTCATTTATGATTGGATTTTCACATGATAGATTCTACAATTTTTATTTGACAATTTGATCTCACATGATTGTTTTTGTATTATTTATAATACTTATTTTATTATATTGGGGTGTACCTATGGATTTTATTGATTATGAATACATTTTTATAACATGTACTTGTAGAAATCATTTTATTGGGATTATGGAAGGATTATATAAAAAAGGATGATTTACAAACAAGTTTTGTTTATAATTTTTTTTGTAAAACTGTATATTTTTTAATCTAGAAAATCATAATTCATGATATTAAACATTTTATATATTTTTTATTGGAATAATTCTAGGTTTTATCCTCAAACAAAATAGTTTCCTTTAGGATGTGATAGACTATTTTCCTAGGATTTTGATAAATAGAAGGGCGTTATGTAGTTTTTCAATTTCACTTGTTTTTATTTCCATTTATAGAGGTATTTTTTAGAGGTGATGGTTACATAAATTGATACTTTTGGGTAATTTATTGACATATTGTCTCCTTATTAAAATTTTTTATTAGATTTTATTTTTCTCATATGATTGATATCATCTTCCATGATGTACTCTAGTTGATTGTCTTGTTTTAGTTTATATGAGACACGTATCTGTTATCATGTTTCACCTCACCACATTATGATTGGATAATTTAGGTGAAATGTATATTTGAACAAGGATGGTTCATTATAGTCCTTGTAATCAATAAATTATAATAGATAAAAATAATACATATGTAATTCGCTAAAACATTCTTAATGGAATCTGGGTGTCATTGGAATGAATTTTTGATTTAACATGTCAAATTCGAGAACTGGTTTCCATAGTATAACCCATATAGGGGACCCCAATGAGACCAAAAATTATTTATCGTCACAGCTTATGGTCAATGAGTTTATAATAAAACAAAGGATGGCATAACCCCCATAGGGAATGTGCAATTTGATACACACCACAAAAATGTAACATGTATTTAGACATTCTATTAGCTACCCAGGTACCTCTATTCAATTAAAGTAGATGTATGAAAATTAAATAGAAAATTTATCTACAGATAATCAATTATAAAACATGATAAATATATATCACCTTTCATCTTCTATCCCATTGTATTGAACATCCACTTTTTACATGATTAAGTATCAACAAATATCTATTAAAAATATAAAATATTTTCTTTAAATGGGTCATAATCGGTAATGAAACATCAATCTAAAGGGTCACAATTGAGGATATAACATGTTTGAGAACAATTCATTAAATGTTCCAAAACATTCCATTGAAAAAATGATCATGGTTCCAAAAAACATATAAACATTTGAATTGTTTTTTAAATATTCCTTAAATCACTTCATTTTTTAAATGATCATTGAAATGATATCATTTAATTCCTCCAATAAACAAATATCAATACCAAAACCTCTATTAAAGCATCTATTAAATAAAAAAAATTAATTTTAATAAATTTCATGAAAAACATTTTATCACTCAATTTTTGACCTAAACATGGTCAACTACCCAAAATTATCTAATTTATATTAAATAATTATCTTAATAATTTGAAAAATAATTTGAATTAAAAATATTTTTCAATAGATATGAAACCCCATAAATAACATTTTTACAATAGTTAATATCATTTAGACACTCATGAAACACCTAAATAATATCACTTATATATTTTATTTTAACAAAAAATGATTTCAAAAACTTGAAGAGTTAAATAAAATTGAATATAAAGGAAACACTCAAAAACACATACCTCATATTATGTAGAACCAAGATGAAATACATCACCATTTATGAAGAAAAATCAAAAAATAAAAATAATAAACCTTTTATAAGCCATAGAATCCAATTCCATATGGATATATCAACCCCAAACACCAAATTATGTTTACATATTGATTTGGGTTAATAGAAGGAAAGAGTAACCAAGAGGTAATGTATGGAGTGTGTAAACTAAGGAAATAAAAAACATTAAAGGAGGAATTACCTAGATTTTTTTTATTGATATTGAGAGTGGGATGTTAAAAAAATAAGGGATGGAGGGATCCTCTGTAATTCATCATAGGGTTGGTTGAACATGGATAAAATGAATGGGTGAAAAAATTATTTAAATCAAAGGATGGGAAATGGGTAATCATCCCATTAAATAAAATATAATAAACATGCACTGTATAACTTGATGGATTATTAATCAATGAACCTACCATGTTGGATCAAATAGAATATAAAAAAACATACATTTTAGACACATAGTCTCCAATCCATTCTCCAGTAATGAAAAACAATTAAAAAAATGGTTTCACTTTACATTATTCTGTCACATGTTTTCTCCTAACCATGGTTAATTTGTTTTCCAAAACACCATGCATAATTTGGTCCCATATGGGATGTAATTTATTTCAAAATATTATAACTGAACCATGAATTAAACTAGTATACTAAACCATGAAATAAATTAATAAACAAGAAAATATTTATGTGTAATGGTAATTATTTGGTTTCCCCCTAATCTATGCATATAAACCATGAAATAGAACAAAATATAAAAAAATTAAATTTCATGAGGAATGAAACCATAAATTACAATTAATAATAATAATATATAATATAAAAACAAGGGTGACATTCAGGTGTCATATTTAGACATTTCTATATTGAATTTATAGTCTTACAAACATGAATCATGATTCCAAGAGTTTGTTGTCCTCTCATTAATACAAACATGTCATTCAAATTATTACCATGAACACATCTTACTAAATGATAAAATTACACTATTCATAATAAATTTTTGAAAGATGTAATATATTTTTTGTCCTATTAATATATATTACATTTAAGAAATTTTACATATCATTCCTGATTACTATTGATCTAATTCTGGTTATTTTATCTGAATATTAATTTCCAAAGTCCATATAGCCTCCCTTTCCCTCTTAATATTTTTCTATTTTTCTTTTAATAACTTTTCATCTCTAATAAACATCCAAAATAAAAAAATCCCAAATCCATGGACATTATATTAAGGTTTATTTGAGTAAAACATCAATAAATAATTCTTTTTTATTTTCTTTTTTCATTATTCGTAAATTTATTTTTAGAATTAAAATTCAATCTCTGTTTGGTATGTAGAATAATAGGATATTTATTATAAAAAGTGTCCATATTTTTAATATCTTCCACAAACCCATCTAATTTATTTGAATATGTTTTCAAACATCAATCAACATTGTTTATATTTCTTCAAAACATCTCTCATTCATGATGGATGAATTCCCCTCATACACTGTCTAAAAAAACCTCTCAGTCCATATATGAATTATTAATTAATCCAATAAATCCTTTATAGTTTCCTCAAACAACCATAATGATGAAATTATTAATAAAGTAAAAATCTCATCATAAATTTATATATTTTATATAAAAATCATATCCTTTAAGAAATTGAAATTATTTTCCTACTAGAATTTATAATCATATTCAATAACACTTCCAAAAAAATCAATATTTTAATCTAAAATTTATTTCTTAAAATTATTTTCATTTACCATTGAAACATTAAGACTTTAAACAATATTCTAATTTTATCATTCTATATCTTTATGAATGGAATATTTGAGGTCAAATATGAACTTTTTAAATACCTTTTTCAGCTTCCAAAATATTTGTTAAAAAATACAAATTCCTATATTCTTTTAATTATATGTCAAATATAATTCAGCATTATCTATTATCTAATTTTAATCAAAATTATTTAATTAATCAATATGTATTATTAATATTGACTCCTTTTTTGATTGAATAAAATCGTTCATTATTATTTAATTTCATTCTTTAATTTTACTTATCTGTTTCATATTTTGAGATCAATGGAATTAATTTATTGATTTTTCCATTAAAAACCCCTATTTAAATTTCATTATAACTTCCATCTATTATATATGGATCATAATAGAACACTTATTTATTCACCTTTTCAATTAATTATATTTCATAAAATTAAAAGAATGATAAAAATTCCTCTTTATTCTCACTTATACCACCATCCTCATGGTTTGACAAAAAAAATTTCTTTTTTGGTCTAGGGAAAATGTTATATCTCTACTAGAATGAACAATTTTACTTTTATTTTTGTAGGATTCATCATTGAAGAACGTCATTAAATCTCATCATCGTCTTCACAATCAACCAATATTTCTAACTAAGATACATTTTTTACAAAATATACAATTCCTTTATTAATTAATCAATTCAATGGTTTCTCATAAAAAATGCCCTTTTAATCAACTAAAAATTAAAAAAATTAATGACTTCAGTTTATAAAATTTGAAAATTATATATTCTTTTTCTTCACATCCCATTTTTTTAAACTATTTATTTCACACTCTTGTATGTTTTATGTGATTCAAATGAAATTTCCCGATCCTCTAATATCGCTTTATTAAATATGTTTATCATTATAATTTCCTATAAAATAATAATTCTATATAGATCAGATAATTGAAGATTACAAGGTTCAGTTTATTAGGAACTATGTCCTTGGAATAAACATATGGTACTTATTTTTTTTAACGATCTTCTATATTTTCATCAAAACCTCGTATAGTTCTCCCAGTCTCATTAACATTACTAAAATATAATCTACTATTTCTTAAAGATTAATATTGAATAAATAAATTTACATCACACACACCAATTCACAAATAATATAGAAACAAATAATTCCTTACAAATTCATCACCCAAAATGAGTTGAAATATCCTTAGTACGATCTAGTAAAATAAATTACCACAAGACCTACAAGAATCTTCCCATTTATTTAATCATAATGGTTCACCCTTTAATTTAAAAAATATAAAATTTTATATCACCTTTTATAAAATTAACTAGAAAAAAAATTAAATAGAATTTATTTTCTAATAACATGAAGGCATTTAATCATTTTATATATCAATCATGATTTTATTAAGATTTTTTAATTCCCTTTACAGATAACTTATTTTGTGTACACTTATTTTCACACTATCTATAATATTATTCAATTATATTACACCAATTAAATTATCATTAAATACCCCTATATACATATATCTTATATAAAAAGACAATTTTATACATGTTAAAATTTCAATTTCAAATTCAAATTCAAACTAAAAAAATTATTTGACCACTCTTAAACATATCAAAAACTTCGTTAATATTAGGATCTATCTAGGTATTCATTGCGTAACATCTCAAATTACTATTAAATAATAAATTACTATGGAAATCATAAAAAACATCTTACTTATTTCTATACTTAAAATTTACTTCATGATGCAATGAATCATTCTATATCGAAAGGGAAAATGATTTATATTTAATAGAATCATATCAAGATATATCTCTATCCCATTAATCCCACAACTACTTTTATGGCCTTATAAACACATTGTGACTATCTGTCAAACCATAGATTCAAATATATGTATATATATATATATCGAAATATGGATTAAGAAATGATTTGATTATTATCATAATGGAATAATGGTTATTTCATGTTTATTTTTATGATGACTTCTATTTATAAATTTTAACCCATAAATAAAAAGTTATAATATCTTCATTATTAGTTTTTTTAAAATTAAAATATATTTCTTTTGAAAAATATAATTTTAGGAAAATTATAATGTTTAATTCTTCAAATCATGGACATCTAAAATTTTATATCTAGACAGAAAAACCACATATAATAAAAATAATTATGTAATAAAAATAATTAAAACATACCTACAATAATAATTTTTTTCCGTTTTAAAATTATTTAATACTTTTATATAAAAAACCATTAATATTATAGTATGTAAAACAAATTTGTTCTGAGTACATTTCCAGTTTTTCCAACTTGAGAGTAAAACCTCATGTATCATAATACCTTATAAATTGATAAAAAATGTATCTATCAAGGTAGACAATATTTATAGGACATTATCTCTATGACATACTCTAATAATATTAAATCACTATATATTTATAGTAATTTTCCTTCATATTTTAAAGGTTAAAATTACATATTAATGACATTCCATAATATGAGATTAAAATCAAATCAATTTTAAAAACCTCCATAGTTCATATAAACAACTCTTATTCACTTTCAAGAAACTCCAAAATATTAACTATCCATTAGATAAAATTATAAAATATTTTATATATTAATTGGAAAATTATATATTTTTTGAAATAAAATAAAATTCAAGAACCATATATACTTCATTAATTGATAATTATTCTTTCTAATAAAAACATATTACTAGGGGATTTTATTTCAACTCTAGTAGTCATAAAAATACCTAAGGGTTATAGAACTATATTAATGGTTGGAAAAATTATTGATATAATAGTATTAGTAGTCATTTGGAACATTAGTAGTATATATTTCATTGATATTTGATTTGTAGTTAATGACATAGTATTGTATTGGGTAAATATTAGGAGCTCAGTGAATTTCGGTATAAGTGTATTCAAGTCATATATAAGACCTTATTATAGTGCTTCTCATCGGAATTTACTTTCAATTAGTTAGTTTTATAAATAAGGTATATCCAAAAGATACATGAGTTCAATACATGATGAGAATGGTAGAGGATATGATGATTGGTGATAGCTGACTACTGTAGGGGTTTCTATAATTAATGATTCAATAAGAGATGAGGGTACCAAAATTTTCTTTAATATTTTCTCTTCCCTGTAATCCGTATTAGAAATATAATTAAATTATTTTTAAAGAAGAGTTTGAAAAGGCAACATGTCCATTGTGATAATTCTAAAGAAGAAAAAACTACTATTTAAACATGATAGTGAAATATGGATTATGAAATAGAGATAATTAAAATTTGTTATAGTTTTCATAATGATTATAAGATTTGGTATCACGTTATATAAGGGATGTACCATTATATTGACATTATTTGAAATTAATATTTCTCATAATTAAAATATTTTTATGTAATTCATCTAGTTTAATGTTATTAATATTATTTCCAATAAAGAGAAACTGGTAATTATTAGAGTTGAGTCATTTTTGTATGAGTCATTTTGGAAGATAGGATATCACTACTCAGTTATAAAATCTTGTCTAAACTATTTTAGTTGTATATTTCATAGGAATTTTTTTAGTAATGAGATACTATGTAAATTTATTTTCTATGTATTCTATTAAAATACAAAATTGGTGGTAAGTATGGTTCTTCATTAAATATGTTTTAGGTGTGGAATATATCTCTATTTAACCCTAACAAGTAGCACCGGTTGATTTCAAGGATTTTTGGGAACTAAAATATTATTTACATTTGATGGGGTTCACAATAAAAAGTGACAAAAAGTGATTCTCCTTTGGGTACACAATATTTAATTTAAAATAATAAAATATGAGATATTATAAATTTTGTTAATTATAGAATATTAAAATATATTTATATAAAAAATAAGTTCATGTTACCTTCTATTGATAAAATTTTTAAATATAGTAAAATAGAATGAATATTCTCTAGGTTTTGATAATATAATTTGAAAAAATTATAGTAAGATATTCTAAATGTGTCTTTCTGGTTTGTAATTATATATTTTCTGTCATGACCCCCTACCCACAAAGATTACCCCTCACAGGCTGACAATGTGATAAGGGAGTTAATGAACCTTGAGTCCCACCTCCAGTAGGCCCCAAGTTGGAAACTAGCATCGAGGGTACAGTAAACATACAAATGAAAGGCATCGCCCTCTAGGATAACACATGAAGATGAGAGAGAGAAAATAGTCCCCAATCAACTCCAACTCAGGCAGCAATTTATAAGAAATACCTAGTTCAAATATGTAATGTCATGCAATCTACTACAACTGAAAGGGGAAAAACTGCAAATACCCAAAAGAAAGTAAAAAACAATAGCAACTGCATGCCCGAATAACTCCTGCAACCCCAAGATAGTAGAAACAAGATTGATCTCCATCCTACTCCAAGTGACCTGAAATATAGTATATATATACAGAGGGTGAGTATAATAGTATAATCAGTATGATCCTCCCCAAAGCCTCTCGTGCAAAAGTAAAGAAAGCATGCTAATGCATAGTGAACTACAAGTAAAACTAACTCATCACCTAAGCAGTTATACTATGTTCTCAGCCTCACCATGGATACTCTCACTAAGTAATGTATAAATGAGTATATAATATAACAAATAATATCAACGGTGCCACAATAGTACTACCCCACCAGTTTGCTGCTTTTCCTCTACATCGCAGGACATAAGCATCTCTCTCAAAAAAAGGCTTACCTATAGACACCTGGGTGAAGCACCATAGCATTCACCTCTTGCAATTAAACCACCATGTTCACACAATAATGTTACCAGGTAGTTTTCGGGATCCACCACAGTTCTCATAACATGTATAATATGTCGGGCATTATACCACAAGCCATTACATCCCACACACCGAGTAAGAATCCTCAAGCCTTCATATCCTATACAAGTTACGCCTATAGTAATCCATATGATACTATATCTAGAATATATGAGTGTGACTAAGAAGAAGCCATTACAACCCTCTACACATATATATAAGGAAACTAACCGTTGTGATTACAAGCACAAGTAACTACCAAGATAAGAGAGCGGTGCCAAAGGGGGTATTCATCCATCTATCCTCTAACCAGAATGTGGAGGAAAAGACCCCCATAGTGCTCAAAATCCCTAGGGTGTCAGTTCCCCTAAATGAAGGGGTGGAATAATGTATAGAGACACAAAAAGTAAAGAATATACTATAGCTCACAACCACACTATGGTCATAAATAGGTCTTACACTCAACATCAGCTAACGTCTCTCGAACTCCCAACTACCACTTATAAGACTAGGTATCCTATAAGCACACAACCATTTTAATATATTTATTACATTACTTCATTACCTTTTTATCAGTTTCACTTTACATAAATTAATTCTATAAACCCTGATTAACCATTATCAAGTTCTACAATATATTTCCACAGAATCACACCAAATGTCCACTGTCCCTTTAAATTTTAACCTCGACATTGCATCCCATCAATCTCCAACCCAATGGGTTAACATCATTTATTAAGTGGTTTATTTAGAGAATTAATTTCCCATATTCCTAGGACTTCTTGGAAAACATTATATTATACTAAACACTAGGGGGATCAACATGGTGAGTAGATTAACTACACATCGATTCTTCGCTGCCTATAGTAAGAGCATAGACCCATCCTCCCTTGAGTAGCTAAATACAGAGACATGGGGAATACCTCATGCATCTTCTCCCCTTTCGGATGAAGGGTAAGCAAGAGCAGCTACCCTGCGCAGTGGGGAAATTAAAGCAGATAAACAACCAATAACAATCAGAAAGAATATAAATAGTCA